>OX235268.1:37103398-38528802 GCA_944472135.2 Trichobilharzia regenti
CGATCAATAACACTCATATTATAATTTCTGAATGTACATGATCTTATATTAATTTTTATTCCAATATATCTAATCGATTCCAGACATGTTTATGAATGAAGGAAAAAAGTTGTGTGAGTGAGTGATTTGATATGATTATCAGTGGCAATAATATGTGCTCGAAACGTGGTCATCAGTTAATATCACTAGATACCAACACTGTGTGATCTATGAAAATAAAATCTTATCCATAATGGAGTTATGCTTATACTTTCCCATCTGTAACTTGAAATCGTTGATATAAAAAGTATGTTCATACACCATTTTGTAACATCTAATTGATTTATTTAAGATGTACGATGCAGTTGAAGAGAGAGACAATCCACGAAATAAAACGAGCTCTCGTATGATCCTGTCCACAAATGTATTCATCATTATTTCTTTATAGAGAAATTAGTTATCAGTCTACAAAGGAAGCACTGAGGGGGAAAAGAAATCGAAAAGAGACAAGGAATACAGTAAGTAGAAGACTAAATATAACTTGTGTGAATTCAATGTACAATGTACAGTTTTGCAGCATCAGTTGCCACTTTATTTAATTCAACTAAAATATTATGTCAAAAAATTAATGTTTTTTTGATATGATTGAGTTCTTGAAGTTGGATGGTTGTTTCATGGAGAAGTTTTTATTATCCCTGCCAGACAACATTTTCAGTGTGAATTTATTTGAACTCTTCTATGAATGATGTAATTGTATCTTTCGAAAAGCCTCCTCTGTCGTGACTGCTGGGTTCTAAGGGATTCACATCAGTATTGCCCATATTTATTGACATGAGATTACACGGCACTTGTTTTTTCATCATGCGGTTTATTCTCTATTGGTTGGTATGATGTGATAAATCTATAGTTTGTATGTATCTGTTAACGGGCTGATTCGTTTGAGTGTACGAGGCTTCTATGAATCCTCTGGTATTTTTAGTGTTTCTGTGGCGTATATTACTGATAAGATTTATCAGTAGTATATATATGTATTTACAGATTTTGATTTTTGCAGCTTGATTCCACACTGTATTTTTTTCGTACAAGTATGGAATTTTCAGCATGGATATCGGTAGCCCAAATTTTTCAGGCCGACCACAGATATCAGGTGTGCGCCGGCAGGGGATCGAACCTCGGACCATGTGCATGTCCAGCGAGAGTCCTAACCACTGTACCACCGATTTGAACACAAAACCTTCCAGTGGGTGGGTACTGTTGAAGAGTCCCAGACTAGGATGAAACAGTCATCCAGTACTCCCTAGTTTTCCGGTGGTTCTTCTAACCGACGTCAACTCATGATCGAACCAGAAAATAATCAAATCCCTGCAAAGAAGCACTTGATATTACTGTTGTACAGGATGGTCGGGGGTGGGTGTCTTGCGCTGCGGGTTGGCCACCCCTCCGTACACCTCTTGAAATGCTCCCATATGACCGGGCGTCTTACATAGTATCTCCTGAGGAAGTCCTACTCACTGCCTTCACGTGGCGGAGGTGTATTTCACCAAAGTGAGAGGGCAAAAGCGGATGCCCGGCGCTCTTCACCGGGTTGACTGTCCATTGGATGACAGTCTAGGGGAGATGGCTAAACCCTGATTCCAAACCTCCAACGACTGGCGTATGAAGATCACCGGCAGACATATGGACAAAGGGCTTATTGGATGCCCTGAATGACTGGCCCCATTCAAAAAGGCGAATGAACCGTACTCCGGTCACCGGCTGCCAATGGATAGTGGACTCCCTACTCCACTCCTACTGCCTTGTAGGTCACACTTGGTTGTGTAAAGGCTAGAGCTGCACTCTCAAACAATAGGCCGAGCGATGGTGGGGACATCACTCGTACCCAATTCCCATGAAACTTCATGGTTCATGAAGCCGGCTCCTCCTCCCGTAGGAGATAGCCGAAGTAAAGTAAAGTAAAGTAAGTTGTACATGAGTATTTCGTCTATGTGGGCTGATTTCCCGTATCTCTAGATTTCCTGTCTTTTTTCGCTTAACTTATTCTCTGGTGAATTTGATGTGTCTCCAAACACATTTTTGAATAACTTATGAGTGCACTCATAATCACTTCTAATTATGATAAACATATCATCTACATAACTTATCGAAACTTTCAGCTATCGGCAATACAGTCTTTACAAAACAGCCTCAGTAATTCAGCAAATAAGAACACAATTGGATGGAGGATTTCATCATAACCTGACACCAGTTAGAGAACAACTGGAAAACCAGCTTAGAGTACTGGACAGCCAGCTGTTTCGTCCTAGTTTGGGACTCTTAGGCAGTACGCACCCACCACAGGGGTTCGAACCCACGACCTCCTGGTTACAAGGCGACCTTGTAAATGAGGCAGTAACTCATCGAAGAAGACATTGCGAAATGATCGCGCTATGTCGTGAATTGACAGAAGTTGGAATTTATGGGCTGGCCAATTGGATCGAGTACCAGTGGCTCAATGCCCTGGGTTCGAATCCCAGCGCTGGATGTATACTGCTGAATGGTCCCAAACTAAGCTGACGAAACAGCTGTCCAGTACTCTTAGTTGGTTTTCTAACTGATGTCAGGTCATGATGAAATCCTCCATCCAATCAAACAAAATCCCTCCAAAACCAATACTTAAAAAAGAACAAAATTGTTAGTAGAATACGATTAGATAATGGTAAAAGGAAGACTGACTCAATTCAAGATTCCAAAATATTAGACTACTTGCCTAGATAGAAAGGGAATGAATCATGTGAAACGATAACACGACTGTATCCGACCTTGAAGTGGACAAGACATAGACACAACATGTTCTGACATTATTTGAAGCTAATAATGTCAAAATAAGCAAACAAAACACTAGTCCAGAATACACAAAAAAGAGGATAGAACTTCAGGTTTTGTAGAAGAAAAAAAAGCGTGAATTTATAATAAAATACACAGGCAATTAGATTCACATCTTCCACTTGGGAGATTATAAAATTTTGTCCAATAAGAAAGTATAATCAGAATTTATAGAATTTTTAGAGACTTTTGTCTGATAGTAGTATCAAGCATGTCGCTATTATGTTCATCAAAACGCATATCAAGTTATAAATGAACTCAGTTTTGGACATATGGTCGATATTATCGGAAGCTACTTATATCACAATCAGTAGTTAATATATACAAGCAATATCGGAAATTATCACTGATGATATTCTTAATTGTGGTGGACTGGTGGTTTATGCATCACACTGTGCATGGGAATGACAAGACAGAAATACGTTGGGCAGACGGATGATGCGACTACAGAATATCTGGATTTGGCAGATGGATGATAATATGTCTAGTGTCATACAAACTCCAAGACTTGCAAGCGAAAACCAACAAACTGGGTGAAGAGGTGAGGCAGGCAGAGAAGACAGGACTCTAGGTGAACATAGAGAAGATGGAGGTGATGAAGATAACCAACGAACGGCTAGCTATGAGATATGACCATTGAAAGTGGAAGATATGAAAAGGCCAGCTAGCTGTGTATTTGACCATAGGTGCGCCTGAGTTCTATCTCCCATGTAGTTGGTATAAAGAGGTGAGCGATATTGAGGTTAGGCATCCGAAAAGTGGTAGATAAGGAGGAGGAACCAATCGACGAGGTTGTGAAGTTACACCGATTGAGATGGTTAGAACATGTGTTACGTATGACTATCAAGAGTGTTCGCCTTCCTCAACGACGGGCAATGTTAGCTGACATATGATAGGATCAGGTTGGAAAAGAGCTAGTGGTATGGTCAAACCAATACATGGCTTTATCAGTCGATAAAATCCACAACAATTACTTTAAACCACGTAGGGAGATGTAGACTGTTTGGTTGTGGGGATGGTAAGAACCAATAGTGGCTGGAGACAATTGGCGATATGGCTAAAAATCATTCTCAGTGATAGAACATATGCATTCAGTCTTTGTGATTTATAAAATCTAATAAATTTCTATTGTTCTCCAATATTACTATTCTTTTTGCTTCATATCTCTGTTTATCACCTGTCTTTTGAATCTCTCTTTACAGTCTTGTCTTGCTTTCTGTGCTACATGAAGGGAAAGTGGCAACTCGAATTGCTGCACATCTGTGCAAAGTTGTTCTACGGTGAATCCAGTCAATCAGTCTATTTCCTCTTTGCGTGATCTCTTAAGTGTCATCCTCGGAAGCCCACCTCCATTTACGTTTCATCTGATGACAGTTAAAAATATTTTCTCAGAATATGCGTTCAATTTATCTTCATTTCCCTTGTAGATTATTTGTGCTGGGTAATACGGTAACTGGACAAAATATTCTCAGTTAACACGCCTAGAATTTTACCGCGCTTCGTTCAATACTCAAGATCAGATGGCCTACCAGAAAAGATCAGCAACAGGGATCTCTGGCAATAAGCTAACCAACCCAGCTGGAACCGACTGTGCAACAAATAGGCAGGAAGAAATGGAGATGGATTGGTGGCCATACTCTGAGGAAACCATCAAGTGACATCACTAGTCAAGCCACCTCTCGAGGGGAACCCGAAAGGGAAGCGGTGAGTTGGTCGTCAGTGCAAGGGTGACTTGGAGGAGGTCATGTGAAGAGGAGGAGATGAAAGCATTTGGGCAGACTTGGAGTGGGGTGAAAACGTTGGCAGAAAACCGAACGCAATGCAGACGTGCGGCTGAAGCCCTATGTTCCTCTACGAATTAAAGGAAAGAATAATAATAATACATTAACTATTCTGTCGAACAAATATAAAACCATTTTGACACTTGTCTTCTAACTATGTCATTGAATTTTTGAAATAATTGAAACTACCAATCTCTATAAAGCCAAACATTTATTGACTGACTTATTGATATTTATATAAATACCATTTGACACGGTGAACTAATCTTATGAAATCAATCGTTGATCAGTGAGTGCTCATTATGACAAGCGACAAGGTGTCAATGTGCTGTTAAAAAATCCTCTTCCCTACTTTCCCTTTTTTTTTGTTTAACAAAATTCTTCTGTTCTAAAGAATTAAACCAATTTATAATTCACCTGCATATTTAACTCTATTTTTCTCTTAAGTGTTGGTTTGTAGGGATTTTGCTACACACCGATATCATAAGAATTATTAAAATGATGGTTGCAGCGAAGAAAATTTTCTTTACGACGAAGTCATCAATTAGGCTGTTCGTCTGTTTTCGACATAGAACTTTGCACAATTGTGCGGAAGTTCAAGTCGCCACACTCCGTGTAGCACGCGAAGCAAGAGAAGAAAGTACAAGAAAAGCATAATAGCGATAGTAATCAGAGGTGAGAAACAAAGGAAGAGTAATAACGAAGAACAATAAAGTTTCATTGGAAATCATGAATCACAAGGAGTGGATGCATCTGCGCCAGCCATTGAGAACGATCACTTTGAGCCATATCACCAATTGTTTCCAACCATAGATTTTTACCGTCCCGAGGACCCCAACCAGTCAGGAAGTCCACACCTTCCTACGTGGCTTAGACTAACTGTTGTAGATTTCATTGACTGGTGAGGCCAAGTTTTTGTTTGACCGCCGCTAGCTTTTTTCCAACCTGACCCTATATCAGCTAACATTGCCCGTCGGTCGAAGAAGGCGATGACTAGGCATACGTAACACATACGAAACACGGTCAACGTCCTCTACCACTTCACTTCCTATTTTTAAGCTAGGCATCGACGTAGTCCAGTCCTGTAACATCATCTTGCATTTGGTGGGAGCGAATCGCATGCCAAACATTCGTAGATTGCGGCTCAAGGTGTTTAGAAGACTCTGCTTCATTTTGTCAGCGTCCTCGCCTAGTAGGACTATATCGTCTGCATATTCCAAGTCAACGAGATTATTCCCCGGTGGTAGCAAGTCAATCCCTGAGTTGCTGAAGTCACTTAGAGTTAAGTCCATGAGTACATCTATGATGAAGTTGAATAGAAAAGGGGATAATGGGCATCCTTGACCGACACCACTGGTCGTCATCAGTTCAGATGACAACTCGCCGTAAGCCCTCACCTGGCTGTATGAGTACGAGTAGAGTAATGGTCTTAATCAGTGCAATATATTTTCTCGGAATTCCCTTTACAGCCAAGCATCTCCAGACAACCTCCCGGTCGACAGAATCGAATGACGCCTTTAGGTCAAGAAATATAATATTATATATATATATATATATAATATGTAATGTAATAATAATATATAAATTAGGCTGTACATTCGTGTATTCATGAAAAATGGGCGAGAAAGTTCCAGAATAACTGCCGGTCAGGGGTAAAACTAATAAAATTACAATTAGGAATTAAAATGCCATAATAAACAGGTCGGCACGTATAAAACTCAAACAAAGTAGCATCATAATTACTGAGAAGATTGACACTGATTGTGCAATTAGGGGTTAAAAATATAGAAATAACAACAATAGACAGGATGTTTGGATAAAAAGACCAATGTGATGAATAATTGTTTATGCAATCAGGGATTAAATATGTAGAAATAGTAAAATGACAAAATATACAGGAAGTTCGGATATGAAAATATGGTAGTGTAAATAGGGATTAAGAAAAACTTAAAAATAACATGAATAAACAGGAAGTTTGGAAAGGAATGGCTACGGGATGGTGATTACTAAAAAAATTACCTGTTTATGATGGCCATGGTAGGGACAAGGGTTGGACATATTTCTTTTGGATACATAGCATGGGTTTGAGCTATTGTATGGATAGTGCCTCGGCTATGCCTAGATGTCTTAATTTTACTCCCTTTGATAGGTTTGATCGAATCTTGTATACTATCTTGAAGGATTTTTTGAATGGCGCTGAATGTCCTGAACTATATAAACGTTTTCGTTCTCCCTTTACTAGCCAGGCTGGATAGTGTTCATGGTGCATGGTACGGCCGATGTACTCAGCTCTGCACGAGCAAGTAAACTTGTATATGCACGTTGAAGTGGCCCAATGCGACAGCCAGAACACTGATATCAGTTAGAGATCTAGAGGACGATTGTTTCGCCCTAGTTTAAGCCTCTTCATTGGTACACAATCATTACCATTCACGTTACTATTAAGCTAACAGGATGAAATTTAATAGCCAATCAATTCCAAATTTATTCCCACTTATTATGTGTAGGTCCACGGGCGACAAACGTCATCGAGGAGTATATGTTCTCACGCCCAACTTGGTAGACGTCACAGGTCACAACATCACATCAGATATTCAGGAAATCCATCTCGTAAGCAAGTCAATTATAATGGATAGTGTAATAATTTGTAGGAATTCGAATGCTTTCATATAATCTCAATTAGTGGATACAAAATAAACGACAACTCCTTTATGTCAATATTTCTACGCCGAAGGAAATGGACATAGATTTGGGTACACTCTTAGGAGATCATTGAGTGACATCACGCTCCAGGTAGATCCTTCAGTGGGAAACGACTAGTGGGACATATTTCAGAGGGGGTGACACAGAGGAGATCAGTGAGGAGGAGGTGAAAACCTATGGACAATCATGTAGCCAGCTAAATAGAAGAGATGTGCAGTTGAAGTCGGAATCCAAAGACCAAACCTGTTGAGCAGTTGTTAATGAAAAACTCGGAGAAATAGTTGATATAAAAATTCAACTTCACAGTTGTTTAATTATTAGTGGCCAGTAAAATCAAACTTCTAAAAGCACAATATTTAAAAAAAATTAAGGTTGAGTGTCGTAAAGCATATCAGATATCGTCGAGATTGTAGGTATGCCTCACTGACAAGTGAAACCTAGATCTGAATGCTTTGAACTAACTAACAATCTATAGGTGTAAACTATTCGTACAACAGTTGAATACAACTTATGTAAGCATGTGATTACACCTGTACATGAAATCTGTAAAAAGAAGCCACTTTCTATACGACTGCAATTCAAGGGCGATGGATACACCAAGTGAGATAATTACGAGGAAATTAAGAAAATCAGTTCAAAGAACTTTTAATACTGGTGGCGAACTACACGTCGTCTTATTCTCTAAACGACCGATGGTGCCACCTCGATTGAAAGATGAAGTATCCAGACTAGCCACTTCAAATCGTATCTACCAGTTCAACTGAGCTTGTGATGGAGCGAGTTATAAAGGCCGATGCTCTAGGAACTTGATTTTTCCTGCTCACTCGAGAACATCATCTTCCACAATGACTAGGTAAAGGTGTAGTTAAAACCATTGACAGTTGGATATTGGACCATCTGGTGCAAACCACCATAAAGCCAGTATGGAAGAATCCTTCTCTATCATCATCTACTGGGTGCCTAATAAATTGCCGAAATCATCGAAGCACCGTATGTTCCAAACATCAGAGGCTATTGCATTTCGCCTCAAGCAACTAATGCTCTGTGTTCAAAAGAAGAAAGTTCAGTCAACCACTACTACTGCCCCGGCCGGCCTTCAGTAGAGACTATGAATTCATGAATTTATATTGTTATCTATTGTTATTTTTATTATTGATTCGATGTTATTTAAACAACATTAATGTTGTTCATAACACTAATTCATTCGTTCATTCACGATTATATGTGTATATAACTGTATAGCCTGATGATGAAGTTATCGAAAAGAGTACTCTTTGTTTAGTATCCATTCTTTTGAAAAACTATTCGCCTAGCATCTCTATAAAGTTAGCGAATGTTTGTACATTATTCATGTGAAGGTGAATCACAGAGGCTCAGGTGAGTTCCTTTATTATTATTGAAACATTTTAATAAAATTTACTTCACTTTTTGGTATTAGATAGTTGGAGGCAATCGGTCACCGGAAGCCTTCGATCTAGTTGACACTCATCAAGCAAGGCGTACCTGCAACATCGTAGGAACTCATGTTCCCCTTCTGAGATTCGAACAAATGTCACACAGTGCTACACTCAGACATGTTACCACGGAGTCGTTCGGGCTCGTGTGATTGACCTCCTGTGCGACTGTATTGGATACTTTGATTGGGCATTAGTAACCAGTGTGTGATATGTCTCGTCCTTTCTTCGAATCGCAGAAGGAGCATGAGTTTCTTCAAGGTTGTAGATACGCCTTGCTGAAACATATGGGTGACAACAAACAGGAAACCTGCCGACTGCCTCCAACCATCATCTAATATCATCAAATCAATGTGTGCACCGTGATGGCGGCCTACCTAGAATAGTGGCCAGATTGCAAAAATGACTGACACAACTCAGTCTGCACCAAAGAGAGAGGACTAGACAAACACATCACACTAGTATTCCTTTTTATTTCTTTACATTCCCGGTGGAACATAGGGAGGGCTTCAAGCTAAAGCTTTCAGGTTTCGGTAGCAGAGGTACTTATTTTTACGGGATGGGGTTTGCTAGCCTCATATGCTCAATCTTCCCTCCTTTAACAGTCTTAGTACTGGCTCAACAAGGTAAAGGAGTGCATCTATGACCGAGAATCGAACCCCCAACCACCTGAGTGGTTGGTGAGCATGCTACATATGTGCCACCAAAGCATCACACTAGTTACTAGTGTCCATTAAAAGAACGAACATATTTGCAGACAGGATAATACGAGAGCTCGTTTTATTTAGTGGACTAGAGAGTTAATTATTACATATTATATAGTAGAGAGTTCAGGAGGGTGGGGGTGGGTGAATGGTTTAGTGAAATTATAAAATATGTATAAAATAATTTAATTAAGTAGATTTGGAACGTAATTAGTGAGTTCAACTCAGTCACCGAGTGAAAATTCAAATCAAGATTGAATGGAATGTTGTTATGTATGCAATAGAACAAAGCACACAATTCACTTGCACTTGCAGCAGGAAGTGCATAGGAAGGGATTCAGAGGACAGGGTCTACTACATTCTACAATGATATCCCTAAGAGTCTCTGTTTAAAAGACAGCAATTGGAAGACATACAGTCGAAATTAGTCAGGCTTTGAAAATAATCAATGAATACACAAAGAAAAGCATGGGTACTTCGGATCGTAAAAACCATTGCCATCAAAAGACTTCGACCCAATCTATGCATATAGAAAGAGAGTGTGACTAATCTCACACTACCCTACCTGGTAACCATAATTAATTTGTCCGTATGATTTTGTATTTTGTTCTGTTGCATACATAACAACATTCCAATCAATCTTGATTTGGATTCGCACTCACTCACTGACGGAGTTGATCTCACTAATTAGGTTTCAAATCTACTTAATTAAAATATTTTATACATATTTTAAAATTTCACTAAACTATTCATCCCCCAGCCTTTTGAACTCTTCACCATAATATGTATTAATTAACTCTCTAGTCATCCTTAGTTCCAAGAAAAATCTGAATTCCACCCACATACACTTGTCTAATTACTCATATAAATAGTTACTCTTTTAACGCATTAAATAAGTGTCTACTTTTACATAATCTTTAAAATGATGCTGCTTGTATTTTCTGTCTATAACTTGAAATCATTTTGTAACATATAATTGATTTATATAGGATGTACGACGCAACTGAAGAGAGATAATCCACGAAATAAAACGAGCTCTCGTATGTTGTATCCTGTCTGCAAACATATTCATTCTTTCCTTATTCAAAGTGACGTAACTTTTATCCTCCAATATTTCAGTAGACACACTTAAAAAATGCAAACAAGGAAGTGCCGGAGAGTTATGCCATCCGACAGTGTCAGACTATTCACTTGTATTTACAAGCTCGACTTGTACCCACACGGTTTTGGGTTTAAACCTCAGTGGGTGCTTACTGTTGAAGGGTCTCAAACTAGGAGGGATCAGGTGTCCACAAGCCTTTTGGGTTTTTTAACGGTTCTCTAACTGATGTCAGTTCTTGATCAATTCTGTATTCAATTGTTTGCATTTCGGTGGGCATATGTACGGAATTAAGCTAACTAGATCCTAACCGGACAAGTACACATCAATAACCTTGAACTGACCATATGAGGTAAACCAATGAAACCAGGCATATGAAACATCACATTCGTCGAAAAACTGCCCCTCCTTTAAAATGTTAGAGAAATGACTTCCAGATTCTCTTAAGAGTGTTGAAATCCATCCAAGTGATTATCGTTCAGGGTAGGAACTACAGTCAATGCTTACATTAGCTTTACGGCAGATTATAGCTAACTTATAGTCAGGGGTTAGGAATTATTCATTAGCGTTTAATTTAATGCACATAATGCATAAAACATTTTTCTCTAAGCTCCTGAACAGTTTTCTCATCCAATTCAATGCAAATAGAGGACTTAAGATGATTGGTAGTCCGGTCGTCTGGGGTCATACAGGAGTTAACTTCACCCACCTACATTCAATCCATAAATATATGTGTAAAAATTAAGCACTGTGGTAGTATGTAATTCCACATTAATGCAATGCCAAAAACCCCGACCGAAGGCTGCTACCTTGACGTGGTGGTCCGGCTTGAACACCGCAATGATCTATTCAAGCTATACTGGCTGAGACTTATGTCTCTTGAGGTTCTACCATGCCAGGAAGGTTGTTTGGATAGCGGTTAGACCAAAATCAACTATCCAATCCAACACTATGATACATACAAAATCAAAAAATTTCATGCCGGATCGGCCGTAGCCCGGATTAACAACGACCACGCTTCCTGCTGCCGTGTCACAGGGCAGGAGTGATAAATATGCTACTGAGGCACACAAAACAACAAAGAACAAACAAAAACAGGCCGCGTGTGACCCGCCCCAACCAGTTGTCCCCTGGGCTCTGCGGTCACGCAACCAACTTCCACGGTGTGGGCAGCCGGGAAGTAACAATCGCCCTCACAATCCGAAACGCATGCGAAACCTCTCTATTACTCACTCATCTTTGTTTCATCTTCATCTCTATCATCTTGCCTTCCTTCCACTGATGCAACTCCTCGGCTTGATAGCTCTCCACTTCCTCTCCACTCTGCATCCACTAAAAACGATGGAAGCCAAAAAACCACCACCGATAGTCTCCTAAAGCCGCGCCACCAATTTCATATAGGAGCATTTAGTGTTAGGACACTTTGCCAAATAGGACAACAAGCATCACTAGCCAAGACCCTGGCATCCCGAGCCATTGATGTATGCTGTGTTTCAGAAACACGCATACAAGACCCAAGTGTGGTTATTCACATATCTGTGTTCGACAGCTGTGCTCACCCTGAAGAAGCTTGGAAAAATATCCAGGCAGCCATAGATACAGCTGTAAAAGCTGTGAATAAGGTAAACCCAAAGGTGAGTAAAAACCACTGGATCTCCACCGCCTCATCCGAACTGATAGATGCTAGAAGACTTATTCCGGCGAGCTCCGAATTCAATGAGGAGCGAAAGCTGCACAAGAGGAAACTTACGAAAAGTCTCCGCAAGGACCGTGAACAGTGGTGGGCGACAAAAGCCAAAGAGATGGAGAAAGCTTCGAGGATAGGCAACACCAGGCAACTCTTTGGACTCATCAGGGAAACGGGTGGGAGAAGACAAATCATTAGTGAGACAATCTCGGAAAAAAATGGCACTATAATTAGCTCCCAGGATAGACGACTGGATCGTTGGAAAGAGCATTATGAGGAGCAGTTTAATTTGCCCACAGCCACGCTCAACCTTCCGAGCATCCAACACCTCCCTGAATGGGATATAGACACAGGTCCTCCATCACTAACTGAGGTTACTAAAGCTGTCACCAATCTGAAACTAGGCAAAGCAGCGGGACCTGATGGAATGACTCCAGAGGTATTTAAGTACGGTGGAGACAGCTTACTGTCCGGATTAACTGAGGTACTAGGCAGCGTCTGGGAATCAGAAGAAGTCCCATCGGGTTGGTGTAAGTCACTGATTATCCCCATATACAAGAAGGGAGACAAGTCTTCCTGTGATAATCACAGAGGGATTAGCTTGACTAATATAGTATCTAAAGTCTTAGGCTCAATAATCATGCGTAGACTGAGTGGTGCTCGGGAAGCACAAACACGAGAGAGCCAGGCAGGCTTTAGACCAGGAAGAGGGTGTATTGATCATATCTTCACCCTCCGACAGATTCTAGAACATAGGCATTCCTACCGGCGTCCAACAGTCATTATATTTCTTGACCTAAAGGCAGCATTCGACTCTGTCGATCGGGAAGTTCTCTGGAGATGCTTGGCTGTAAAGGGAATTCCAAGAAAATATATTGCACTGATTAAGGCACTCTACTCGTACTCATACAGCCAGGTGAGGGCTTACGGCGAGCTGTCATCTGAACTGATGACGACCAGTGGTGTCCGTCAAGGATGCCCATTATCTCCTTTTCTATTCAACTTCATCATAGATGTGTTAATGGACTTAACCCTAGGTGACTTCAGCGACTCAGGGATTGACTTGCTACCGGGGAATAATCTCGTTGACTTGGAATATGCAGACGATATAGTCCTTCTAGGCGAAGACGCTGACGAAATGCAGAGTCTTCTAAACACCTTGAGCCGCAATCTACGAATGTTTGGCATGCGATTCGCTCCCGCCAAATGCAAGATGATGTTACAGGACTGGACTACATCGACGCCTAGTTTAAAAATAGGAAGTGAAGTGGTAGAGCACGTTGACCGCTTCACTTATTTGGGAAGTACCATCAGCCAGTGCCAACGGGTTGATCTCTGACGAAATCTCAGCACGAATACAAGGGGCTCGTTTCGCATTTGTTAGTTTACGCCGACTCTGGCGTAGACGAGATGTTCGACTATCGACCAAAGGGCGGGTGTACTGCTCATCAGTCCGCTCCGTCCTCCTTTATGGCTGTGAGACCTGGCCACTGAGAGTGGAAGACATGAAAAGGCTAGCTGTCTTTGATCATAGGTGCCTGCGCTCTATTTCCCGTGTAAAGTGGCATAATAAGGTGAGCAACACTGAAGTTAGGCATCGAGTTCTAGGTAAGGAGGGGAAATCAATCGACGAAGTCGTGAAGTTACATCGACTGAGATGGTTAGGACATGTGTTACGTATGCCAAGTCATCGCCTCCCTCGACGAGCAATGTTAGCGGATATAGGGTCAGGCTGGAAAAAAGCTAGCGGCGGTCAAACTAAAACATAGCCTGAGCAGTCCATGAAATCAACAACACTTAGTCTAAGCCACATAGGAAGGTGTAGACTCTTACTGGTTGGGGTCCTCGGGACGGTAAAAACCAATGGTTGGAAACAATTGGTGACATGGCTCAAAGTGATCTTTCTCAATGGCTGGCACAGATGCGTCCACTCCTTGTGATTTATGATTTCCAATGAAACTTTATTGTTCTTCGTTATTACTCTTCCTTTGTTTCTCACCTCTGCTCACTGTCTCTATTATGCTTTTCTTGTACTTTCTTCTCTTGCTTCGCGTGCTACACGGAGTGTGGCGACTTGAACTGCCGCACAATTGTGCAAAGTTCTATGTCGAAAACAGACAAACAGACAGACAGAATGCCAAAAACTAATAAGCCCAGTAGCATTTATGGTGTTGTTAAAGTTCATAAGTCAGGATACCCTATTAGGCCTATAGTTGATTCTAGAAACTCCACCTACCTACGAATTATCTAAATATTTACCTATGGACATTTAGAAAATTATATTTGTAAAATCTCAGCGAAATTGAAATGATTTTACAAATATAATTTTATAAATGTCTACTTCTCACTTAGCGGTCAATTATTTTGCAACTATCCGGTCAAATCTTGATCACAGTTCATATGAATTTACCTATGGTGTTAACTCCTCCTAAAAGCCATTCAAAATCTAGACTAAGAAATTCTTATGAACTAAGACATAGATTAGATAGTGAGGAAAACAAACGGTTAGTTTTGATATAATGCTGGTAGTACAGCTATGCCTGACTTCCAAAGTATTTAAATTCCAAAGGAAAATATATAAACAAGCTGAGGGACTTGCCATGGTGTCACTAATATCCCTAGTTGTGGCAGATATATTCATGGATAGGTGGGATAACACAGCAATTGAAACGTTCACACCCCCACCCCAAAAGTATGGTGGAGGTATGTGGATAACACATTCACCGTACTTAAAGCACAGGAAATCAACAGATTTTTCGAAGCTGGAGGCAATTTAATTCACTTATAAATTGGAAAGTCAGGAATGGGAGCCTTCCAATGTTAGACTGTAGCGTAAAAAGGAAAGAAAATGGGAAGTTAAAAACTGGTGTTTACAGAAAACCCACACATTCAAACAGATATTTAGATTTCAAAATATCCCATTCTATGTCAGTAAAAATAGGATTGGTGAAATGTTTCAGCGATAGAGCACAAAAACTAAGTAGTAGCAAGAAAAATCTAAGACAGGAAGTGAAGCATATAAGAGAAGCTTTGAAACTCAACAATTACCCTGGCAAATTAGTCAGAAAGTATGTAAGGAAATGTGAAAATAAAATAAGTAATAATAGTAGTCTGTCTGTCTGTCTGTTTTCGACATAGAACTTTACACAAATGTGCGGAAGTTCAAGTCGCCACACTCCGTGTAGCACGCGAAGCAAGAGAAGAAAGTACAAAAAAAGTATAATAGAAACAGTGAGCAGAGGTGTGAGACAAAGGAGTAATAACAAAGAACAAAACAGTTTCATTGGAGATCATAAGTCACAAGGAGTGGATGCATCTGCGCCAGCCATCACTGAGAACGATTTTGAGCCATGTCACCAATTGTTTCCAACCATTGGATTTACCGTCCCGAGGACCCCAACCAGTCAGGAAGTCCACACCTTCCTATGTGGCTTAGACTAACTGTTGTAGATTTCATTGACTGGTGAGGCCAAGTTTTTGTTTGACCGCCGCTAGCTCTTTTCCAACCTGACCCTATATCAGCTAACATTGCTCGTCGAGGGAGGCGATGATTTGGCATACGCAACACATGTCCTAACCATCTCAGTCTTTGTAGTAATAGTAGTGATGGTAATGATAATAATAATAGTAATAGCAATATTAATGACGACATGCATGCACGTGAAACATGCTCAAGATAACGACAGCACCAACGATAAGTAGTACTTCCTCCCATACAGAGAAGGAACCTCGGAAATATTACGAAGAATTCTTAACAATGCAGAAATAAAAGTGGCTGGCATTCAAACCCCCCACAAACTCAATTAGAAACAAACTTTGTCGGTCAAAGGGGCCTGTGGAGCCTTTAATACAAAACAAGTTAGTTTATCTAATACCCTGCCTGCAATGATTGTGAGGTCAAATACACAGGTCAAAGTAGTAGAACAGGTGCAGTCAGTCAGACTAGCCGGGCATAGCCGGACAAAATCTAGATTGCTTGACCCAAATAAGATAAGAAATCTAGAGAATAGTTCAGCCATAGCACTACACCACATGCAATTACACACAAGTATAAAATACGATGTAATTCAACAGGGTGGAGTGAGAGATTGATAATAGAAGCTTTGTTTATCGAATCAATTACAAACACGTGTAATAGGAATGATTCAACACCTGTCCAACCATATATCTGGAAAATTCTACTACCCCTACGATGACGAATAGGAAAGAATAAAGAAAACTACAAAACTCAAATTTCGAAGTCGTGTGGCTATCATTGATATGATTATGAACAGTAATAAATTGTGTACGGAACTGTGTCACCCAGCAAATAATAATATTTCACAGTCTATGTGATATATCCAATAAAGAAACTAATATGGAAGTTTCATACAACCAGTATTATCCTGCAAACATGTTCGTTCTTTCTCTCTTCAAACTAATATGGAAGTATATTTAGTCCAACCAGGGTGTTCAATAAGTCTCCATTGAAATCTAACACTGAACAAACTGCAGTTAATAGATTTTCGTTATGAACCAACATCCAGTTAGGGGGATCATTGAAAACCAACTAGGGGGCACTCTACAGCCATTTCATCCTGCTCAGGGACTCTTCAACAGTGCGTACCCACAATCACCACCAGGGATCAATCTCGAAACCTTCAGCCACTTGGGCTGGAATTCAATGACCCCATGAATTCCAATCTTTGTTAACTCGTATTGGTAGCACTACCCTCATCGACGGGCTTTGATGAGAATCGACTTCACACCTGGACTTATGGTAGACCTCACTGACATGACGACTATACACTGTAGCTTGAAGAAATCCATGCAATAGACATCAGCAAATTGGCTATTGATTGATATTTAGATTATAAGATCTGAATAATAATGGACGACAAACATCTAGTGCTTCAATTACAACAGTAAAAAAAGAGAATTTTACAAAATAAAGAACCTACCGCGCGTAAATTCCATGGATACATTGATAAGGAAGTGAGTGAATTCGACGTCATACCATTTCGGCAACGAGTAGAACTTTTAGAACTAGAGGATGTTATTGGTCGACTTGGCAGAGATATACTAGTTGGATCATCACATGATAATATTTCAACATAGATTAAAAATGGTGCCTAAAATATGAAGAAAAGAAAAACGACAATGAGATTTTAAAAAATCAATTAAGAGTCGATTGGAAGCAATTTCAAAAGAAGGAATACATACCTGTGATCAAATGCTTAGGTAATACTCATTGTTTCAAATCAATTATCTGGAACAGATATTTCAAATACCAGAGGCTAAGAATCACATTCATTGTGTGAGTGCCAATGATACTAATCAACAGTCACCTGGGCTGAAGTAGACAGAGGTGGGGTTCGAACCCACGATCTATTGAATGCAATTCGAGTGCTTAAGTCAATGTCCTACTGAAAAAAAACGATCTTCGCCTTTATTTTTACTCTTCTGGAATGGGAAATCGGAGTTGGTATATTATGGGCACCTAGGGATTATTATTATTATTCCCTAGGGTTTCGAGTAGAACATAGAGCTTCAAGAGCACAACTCCGTTTGCCCTGTTCTCAGCAGTTCTCTTCAGCTGGCCCTGGCGACTCCGTATAAGCTTTCATCTCCTTTATGTCACTCTCGGACCAAGGTCCAGCTCGTCTCTCCCCTACCCCCACTCCGGGATTAAATCCAAGGGCCTGGCTCGCTCTGTCACTCAGCTAATGTGTCTGATCCATTTCCCTTTTCGCATAAAGAGATATGCCATACGTAAATCGTATAGTTTTTGCCAGGGCTGGGATACTGTCCGGATACCCAGATAGAAGTAGGTGGTTATCTTAAGAAGCCTTTGACTTGAGGTTCGATCCACTAGGAGCTAGGTTCTTCTGGTTGATGACGATAAAAAGAAACAGGTCCATACACCATTGGAGTCGTTCGAACTCTGGAGCCCATGTACACTACACTGCTTTAGGTAGACCTGGATGTCTATCAGTCAGGTCATAAGTGCCAGACATCAAAATTCACCCTTTTTTTACCTTTGTAAGGAATATCCAACCCCCCTCTCCAAACTCACATGAAGGTTGTGAATAGAACTTATTTGGCTAGAAGAGGCTATAAAGGTGTGACCACAAGGAAGATATTTTGAATGGAAGATTGAAGTCCACTCATCCACTCGACTGTGCCAGGCCGTTGTTTATGGGAGCTCAATTTGTGAAATATCCACAAAGTAATGCCAAGTTCAGTGTCGCCTGTTTCCAATAGTCAGGCTAAAAGCCACCAAAAAAATATGTAATAAATTCGATGATGCTTCTTGCGATAACTAGACACTAAGAGAAGATACACGCTAATAGTTGGAAACACCAACTTATTGTTGTACTACTAAAAAAAAGTGCTAAACCCAACAGAAAATAAATCTAGCCTGAGGATTTGTGCCGATATACCTATCGATACACAAAGGGTAAGAGATATTAACTAACAAAAATAGATTTTCAACTGATGATTTGTAAGGAATCGACCGATTTCGTTACAAAAATACAACACAGTTAGAGAAACATAAAAAAACAACAACGGAGCACTGGAGAGCTGTTTCATTTCAGTTTGACGCTAATCAGCACTGCTTAGCCATGAGACTTTATAACAGGAACTTTAGGTTAGAAGGCTAACGTGCTACCACTCAACCATTGGATTTAGTCATGGGTACAAACTGATAAGGAGTCCCGAACTAAGACGAAACAACTTTAAGGCAAAAATCTCTTAGTTTAACGTAGTCTCCTCAATAATTTGGATACATCGTGTGATTTTATACCAAATAAACTGCAAAGTAATAAGTGCCTGAATAAAAAGTACTTTCAGTGCAAGTATTGGCGGGAAATCCTGCGGTAATTCTAAAATTCTAATCACTATGCTAGGACAAACTAAAAATTCAGAGATAACTTTCGTAAATTTGAACTAAATCGCTTTTCTTATTCCTTCATGTGCCCAGTGGAACATAGGGCTTCAAGCTAGTGGCTTGAAGTTTCTGTAGCAGTGGTGCTTATTTTTACAGGATGGGGTTGCTAGCCAGCCTCATGCCCAACCTTCCATCTTCACCAGCTTTATTACTGGCTTATAGCAAGGTGAAGGAGTGCGTCGGCCGAAGATTGAACCCCGGACCATGTTCATTCTGGGCCAGAGTCTTAATTGCTGTGCCACAGACACACCGAACTAACTCGTAAGGCAGACTAGATATCTATCGCATCTGATCTGATGAGTCACCGTATGACAGTAAGCAAGGTGACGCAAACACCGCAACGGTTGTTTCGTTCGCTCAAGGTCGAGCTAATAAGCACTGTAACTGGTTCAACTAACCTCATAGAGCCAAATCAATTCAAACCATACGAGTTCAGGTTATACCAACTGAAGTAGCACTTAGCCAATTATACAGTTCGAGATGGAAATTTACCAGAGCTTGGTTTGAAAACAGATCACAATATGTGATCTTAATACCATACCACACCGTCCAATGTTTACATAACTTCAACTTGGTCAATTTGGTGAATAGTTACAAACTGTTGATATTAGATGGTTGGAGGCAATCGGGAGGAAGTCTCACCTGACCAAAGTTTCATGCTAGTTGGCACTCGTCACAGCAAGGCGTATCTGCGACTGCCTTGCTTACACACACACACACACACACACACTTATTGCTACGGATGTAATGGAAATAAGGCGAAATATGGAGCGAATGACGACAGAACTGCCTAAAATCAAAACGACTGCAACCAATGAAAAAAAAACACTTTCATGGCTTTATTTATTTGAACGCTGACAATACACATCACAGTTAATTAGAATTAAGTTTCGACGGATTATTTTTTATTCAATTTTGATTATCCCGTTAATCAACTGGGCCGAAATGTTGTAATTTGATGCAATTTGGGCAATGGTGACTGGCAGTGGAATCCTACATCCCCAATGAATGATGGTGTTCTCACTGAGGCTCAAACCCAGTACTTATTGTCTCAAACGCCAGGTCAGGGTATGCTCAGATGACAAGTCCTCAAAAGGACGAAATGTGCATCCTAGATTCCACTGCTAGTCACCATTCACCAAATTATATTATTGAGACATCTTTACCAGTTTTGTTTGAAAATGCAATTCAACGCCGAGAACATGGATCCAGTCTTCTGAAAAGACATACACTAAGACGAAACATGTGTCTTATATTCCTTACTGACAATTTTTTCTCCTCTCTGTTTATAATGAACTTCACCTGGGAAATGAGTAAAGTCGTCATAAATCTGACCGACAATATCAGGTGGTGAATACTTCTATTATACTAACTGCCCTAAAATAGTAGAATAGAACGCAATAATAAATTGTCTGTTCTAAAATAGGTCACTCTCATTAAATCATAACAGACAGTAAAAAATATTTTATAACCAATTTTTGGTCACCTTATGCAAATTAGTTATTCACCCCACATTTATTATTTATTTCTATAACATACGTCTATAAAATGTGGTGAATTTAATGTATATATATATATATATATATATATATATATATATATATATATATTAATTACACCGCTGTGTGCAACTGTCTCCGTTCTACACTGGCCTCTGTCCGGCCAGTTTTGTTTTGTTCTCCGGTGACCTCGAGACTTGTCATCATCTTCGCAGTGGAGTCAACAATACTTTAATAAAAAAATCAATATGCATTGACATCATTTGCAAGCTGAGGCATAAGACACCACACAATTAGGCGTAAACATACTAACAGACTGGAATATTTTATTGATTGATACAATTTGGAGTGGATCGGTGTGTTGTTCAATGGTGGTAAAATGCACGACAACTACACGCATGTGGGTGAGGGTTCGATTCCCTATCGAAACACTCTCAAACACCTTACCTAGTTCACTACAAGTTGATGATAGTAAGCTCAGAAAAAAAGGATGCTGAGCGAGAGGATAGCAACCCTACCACCCCGTAAAAGCAACGCCGTTAATCAAGCATCAGAAAAGCTTGATAACAAAAGTTCCACTAGGAAGTGGAGGGTTTCGTGTCCTTTTGGAAGTGTATGGGCGGGCTGTCAACCAAAGGGCGGGTGTACTGTTCAGTAGTTCGCACTATCTTCCTTTATGGCTGGCTGTGAGTGAAATGTGGCCATTGAAAGTGGAAGACATGAACTGACCAGCAAACTATCTGGGATCATTGATGTCTGCATTCTACCTCATCCCGTGTAAAGTGGCATAATAAGGTTAGCAATATTGAGTTGGTTAGGCATCGGTCGAGTGTTAGGGAGGGGAAATCAATTGACAAGGTTGTGAAGTTACATCAATTGAGATGTTTAGGGCATGTGTTACGCATGACTGACTAGTTATTGCTTCTCTCTACGACAAAGGATGGATCAGGTTGGAAAACAGTCAGTGATTGGTGGTCAGACCGAAACACGGCCTTATCAGTCAACGAAAGGCAAAAGTTAGTTTAAGCCAGCCTGGTAGCCACGTAGGAAGGTGTAGACTGGCTGTCTGGTTGTGATTGTCAGGACGGTAAAAAACCAATGAAGGCTGAAGACAATTGGTGATATGGCTCAAAGTCGTTCTCAATGACTGGTGCAGATGCATCCACTCCCTGTGACTTATAGTACCCAATAAAACTCTATTGTTATTCCAGATTACTATTCTTTTTGCTTCACATCTCCGTTTATTATCTCTGTTTTGAATCTCATTTTACTTTCTTTTCTTGCTTTGTGTGCTACATGGAATGTGGCAACTCGAAATTCTGCACATTTGTGCGAAGTTGTTCTACCTTGAAACCAGTCAGTCAGTTCCACTAAGAAGACAAAGAATGGAGAAGATAGAACAAAGCGGAGATGTGTTGTTGAAGCCATCCGTATGTTCCACTCAGAACCCAAGGGAACAATCATATAATAATAATAATAAATTAATCGTATAATTAAACAAAAACAAAAACAATTTCCACTCACTTTATTCATACTAACACTCCATTTACGTGAACTTTGACGTAGAGCATGAATACGCTGTAAAACATTCGTATCATCCTCAGCATCATCATCTTCACCGTCTAATGGAACATGCCTATTTAATCCTGATGATGAGGTAATATGATCACTGAATGATGGATAAACACGATTCAATGGGATAAAAGTCGATAAATTAGGAACACTTTGATCTGTTGGTGCGGTTGTAGTTGTTGCTGTTGCTGCTGTTCCTACCACACCTACACCATCGACTACATCAACATTTGACAGACAAACAGCTGAATCTTGAGATGACGACCAATGGTGATGAGCAGGATGATGATGATGATTGGTGCTGGCGGTTGTCGATTTATTGTTTTATTATTATTATTATCACTTTCATTATGGTCAGCATCATCATTATTGATAAGATTCAACTGGTCAATAACTCGACGTCTTGACTGATGATGATTATAATGACGATGAAGATTAGTTCTTAAACCTGTGTGTATGATAATATAGCAACACGACAGCAAAACAAAAGATTCAATTAAAACAAGCCAACAGTTGATAGAATTAAACCAAAAGAAGAAAAAAAACTAAACGAAATTCTCAGTTCGTACAGTTCGAGGAGGTGACCATAGTTTCCTTCGCAAACCAAAATTATTCATATCAATAATATATGATATGTCTGACACCATCACTACCAATGATAGTCAAGAAAGCAAGTGAGCATAAATGCGTAAAACTATGCACTACTGATTAATTCAACTTCATCTGTCAATGAAATCCACAACAGTTTGTTTAAGTCAGCCAGCTAGCCACGTAGGAAGGTGTACACTGGCTTCCTCGTCGGGGTTCTCGGAACAGTAAACACCATATCTCTGTTTACTGTCTTTATTTTTCATCTATTTTTGCTTTCTTCTCTTGCTTTGTGTGCTACATGAAGTGTAGCGACTCGAACTGCTTCACATCGGTGCAAAGTTCTTTGCTGAAACCAGTCAATCAATCAGTCCCAAGTAGCCAACCAGAAGTCGGGTAGTTTCAATTGATTTAGCTCTCTGAGGCTAGGTCGGCATTAAACGAGAGAAACAGCCACCAGGTGATAATATCACTGCGATCCAGCTAGCAAACACTACTGAATGGTAGACAGCTACTCATCTCAATCAATCAGTACTATACTATACTAAAGCTAACCCTATGAACACATACAGAATGTTTAATACATCATAAAATACAAATATGAATGGGACGTAAGCAACCAGAATTCTCTCTACAGTCATAAGAATTATTCTGTTTAAAGTATAGTTCACTGCCTGAGAACACTACTCTACCCTCGAGTCCCAACTCTGTGTCATCCAGTACGCTTAGGACGATTGAGCAAAAGAGTATGGCATGTGGAGCTGTCGCTCATCAGTCTAGACAGTGAACTTCCAGCCACTGGCTCACAGGTTCGAACTCCACTGCTCCACTTACCGAGGTTTGAGCAACCTGCCAGGTATCAGTCACCACAGCAAGCTGCCATGAGCCATCAACTATCAAACAAAACTCCTTCACTATTACATAAGTATGCAAAAGGTTGTAAACTTTGTAGATCACTTTCAAATATTATTGTCTGGCTTAGACAAGAATGTAGAAAAAAAGAATTCTAATGTTAATGAACCACACTTATTGTGTAAGGTTTAGTGATATTATTTGGATGCCAAAACCTCCGTAAGTAGAGTAACGTTCGAAGCTGTCATCACCCTTTCTAGTTGAAAGTCAAGCGATTAGATCAATGAGCAACAGGTCCCGAAATACTTTTAAAATTTGATTTTGATTTACAGCTTGATTCCACACTGTATTTTTGGTACAAGTATGGAATTTTCAGCATAGATATCGGTAGCCCGAATTTCGCAGGCCGACCATAGATATCAGGTATGCGTCGGCAGGGGATCGAACCTTGGACCATGTGAATGATTGTCGAGAGTCCTAACCACTGTGCCACCGACGAACGCTTGAAAATAAAAGTATTAGCGTCTTTTGACCTACAATGCTTATTCATACTGATTGATTCTTAAGGTAGTGTAACCTTAGATAAGCTCAATTGATGTATTTCACTGATGCAAAACAGGATCTATAACTTTACTTTGATATAAACCTCTTGGGAGAGATTCTCAATTCGATCTCTTGCTTTTAAAAATTTCCTATGATGTCGAAAGATAGTTCAATCACCCCTACCCCATTAAACACAATAAACACTAATTCAACAGAACGTTAACTGTTGAGAGTTACTTTTATAAGGATTTGATTTCCTTCAAGTTCAGTCACGGATTAATGTCAGTTAGAGAACCATTGGAAACCAGCTAGGAGTATTGAGCAGATATTTCATCCCAGTTCGGGAGTCTTCAGAAGTACACATCCACAGGGGTTTCAACCAGGACCTTCCAGATGTAAAGGTAAACTCGTAGATGATTCAGTCACTGGACTCAATAGAATGGCCCATGAATTTCAAATTTAATGAATTCGTGACTTTAGCGCAACCACCGGCCAATGTAATCAACTAGCATTTATTCTGGGTTCGAACACCTGTCGATGAATACTACTGAGGAGTTCGATACTAGGAAAAAACATTGTCCCGTACGTGACCCAGTGGTTAGAATTTTCTTGTCTAGACCAATGAAGCCACAACTCCACGTAACCCAATCGACATTCTATGTATCATTTCCCTGTTTTACAACACTAAGACAGATTGAAAAAGGTAACGCAGAGAAACAGTCAAATTAAAGAGCGGTTCTTTCAAAGTGAAATGTACTGTACTGCTGTTAGCAACTGTTGGTGTATTTTGGAGGGACTAGTACCTAATACTCATCCTCAAACAGTTTGTAACTTTATATCCACCATTCAGATCCCACCACCACCACACAGCTGTAAATTCACACGTAAGCTAGGACGATACAGATGAATAGTTATTTTTCAAAAGTTAACTTGTAGGGATTTTGGCCACGGATTTTATCATTTAGAGAACCATTGGAAACCGGGGAGTACAGAACAGCGCCCTTTCGTCCTAGTCTGGGACTTATCGGTAGTGCGCACCCACCACATGTGTTCGAACCAAGACCTTCCGATTACAAGGCAAGCTCGTAGACCATGCAGCCATTTGGACCCAACTCAATGGCCAGTCCATGAATTCTAACTTCTACGAATTTTGATTTTATAATGACTGTTATCACAGCCCACGTCATCGGCGAGCATTTGTCCTCACTCTCGACAAGATAGGTAGAATTCACAGGCCGTTGAGCCAGGTCCAATTGGGTGAATGATCTACGATCTCCCATTGTAGCCAGAAGGTCCTAGAGGTTCGATAGCCAATGGGTGCGTACTTCCGATAAGTCCCAATATATGATGAACAACTGTCCAATACTCCCTGTGGCTGCTTTTCAATGGTTCTTTAAAACTGATATCAATCCGTGGTTCAACTACTAAATAAATTTAGCATTTTATATAATATCGCAATCATCTACCTGTCTGTGTTAAAATTACACCTGTCGCACACGTGAATCCGTTAACAAACTCTTTCAAGGTCAGCAGTAAAACAAAAAAACAAGCACAAAAGTGTATTTAAGACATCATATGACTGGCTGGCACGCACACATAAAAGATGTGGATAACAAAGTAAACATACCACTGTTAGTTTGCATGTTGCATGCTTGCATAGATGATGACATAATCAATCGCCTATTCTCACTCATTAAGCTTACTCGACGTCTTTTATTTTCTCTCTCCCTCTCTCTCTTATTCTCCACCATCAAATGAGTATCACATTTCTTCAATGAGTAGTAAAAAGAAATCGATACAGACAGAGAGAGAGAGAGAGAAATATTTATCGATTGTAAGCATGAGTGTTACTTTAACTGTTTTGTTGGTTTGTCTGCATCGCTCTCTCTCTCTCGCCCCCTTTCTCTTTCTTTCACTTCTACTTTTCGCCTCACTCTCACCTAGAGTCAATCAAAGATGTTCTTCTTCGCTGTAAACTTTCGTTTCCAATTATTTCCTTTTCTTCAGTAGCTAGCCAGCTAGCTAACTTGTCACGAACTGATATATCAGTTAGAAAACGATTGAACGCTAAGAAGCACTCACAGGAAAGGTCTTTCAACCCTAGTCGGCGACTGTTTAGGTGTGTTTTCACCCTGGTAGGATTATGTCTAGTAGTGTTATCTTGTTTCCAGTAGTGCCTTAAAAACGGAATAATAAGTAAACATGAAAAAAATACTTTATTTATGAATTTCCAGGAGTTTGTTTCTAGGGATCTGATTTGTTTCAAGTCTAACCAACCACGGATTGATATCAGTTTTAGAGGAGTATTGAAAACCAACAGGGGGAGTAACTGGGCAACTGTTTCGTCCTAGTCGGGGATCTATCAGCAGTACGCACCCCCCACTGGGGTTTGAGTCCAGGTGAATATTATAGCCTGGTACTACGGCTGACCGAAGGTGAGTAGATTTCGGTCTCCCTCTCGAAATGCTCTTCTTATGTGGCCTTTGTGTCAGGTAAGCCCTATTTGATTATTGAGTTCACATGGTAGGCGTGTTCCTCAAAACAGTATTAAAACCGAATCGGTGGGCATGCAGTCCTACTACCTTTTTGATGTGGTTGTGTTCTCTGAGCTGGATAGTTAATTTGCGAAGCTCCCAATCACGCTCAAAGTCACCAGGGAGATACTTACAACTCATGGAGAAATCTAAAAGCTCACTTGAAATTGACGTATGCACTGAAGATGTTGCCTAGTAGGGCGATGAGAGCTTCGCAAATTAACTATCCAGCTCAGAGAACACAACCACATCAAAATCATCCACATAAGCTACAAATCTTCACCATCCTATCTAAGTCCTACTAGTTAATGGAGCCGGAGACCCTGATCCCAAACTTATGGTGTGCATATATTATAGCATTCGAAAGAATCGAATGAAAATGAACCTATTTTGTACACTGAAAAACCGTGGAAACGTATCTCTTTGTGAGTCACACCTCAAGTTAAAGGCTTCGGGTGATCCCTTTTAAGATAACCATCTTCTTCGGTCTCGGTGCCAGGGTAGTAGTATCCCACACTATGAGATTTTGTGTGGTCCATCTATTAGTGGCCAAAATAATAAGAAAATTGACAAAAATTAGAGGTCTAACAGCAAGATAGGTGTCTTGAAGTTCTATTTAGAAGCAATAGTTTGGCGAGGCCGATCGGATCGACAGGGAAGACAAATACCCACTGATAACATTAGTTAGTATCCGCGGGACTGTGCAGCGAATCAACACACAGGTTAGAAAATATGGGTGGATGGATTCCTACCCGGTAATTGAATAGTAAACATGCTTGGCTTGTAATGAAGGTGCGTTGATACACGGAGAAACAGTTGGCTTAGCTTTCAGTGTCACTCACTATGGCTGATGTCGATTCATGGTTAGATCTATAAAGGAATAAGTCCAATCCCTTGTTCATTATGAATCTTTAGTGATGACTGATGGGTGTAACAACACTTCTGCACTACCGTAACGCCATACGCACCCACCACCGCCCCCTCTTATCGCGATAGTGTTTGATGAGTACAGCTATGAATCAAATATTCACGCAAGACAAAAAAATAGAGGAAAGCGTTACACTCACTTGTCACATCAGATGTAGTTCGTTTATGTCCAGCATGCTGAATCTTTGGAGAGACTTCAGAATTAGTTGTAGGCGGTGAAATATTATTTACACTATGATTTTCATCAGTAGAAACATCATTATATACTTCTGTATTATAACTAAAAGAGAAATAATAATAATGAAGAGCGTTAAAACTCAAAATATCCTGCACAAAAGCATGAAAGTTGACGAGATCATTCTGAGGAAGGAAATCAATATTCCAAGAGAAATATTTATCAGTCTCAAGATAAGCGTCAGTTTTTGTCTTTCTTTCTCATCCTCCTCAACGACCTAAATATCTGCGAGTTTAATTCTTCATTTCTGTTGTTGTTGTTGTTGACGAGAATGATTAAGAGAACAAATGGGATGATGACAGTGAGAATCTCCTATTACCTCAGAGATTAAAATCAGCAGACTATTTATTTTATTGTTCCCATTGGTTCCGAGTGGAAAATAGGCGTTTAACAACAAAAATCTCCACTTTGTTCTATTTGGGGTGCTTTCCTCTTCTTTGGTTCTGCGCGATCGCTCATAAGCTTTCGTCTCATCCATATCACCCTCAGCACCCGGTCATTTCGTCAATTCTAATTTGGCCTGGCGATGGTGTGATGTCACTCGACGGCCTCCTCAAATTATGCCCAACCCATCTCTTTTTTTGTTCCTACATATTTTGTTTAGCAGTCGTCTCTCGCCTGTTGGTTTGTTCCACTGAAAAGAGTTTCTTGTTGCCAATTCTTGCTGGTCGGCTGGCAATTCGATCTTCAGTATGGAGCCGACGAAATTGGCAGGTGTTTGATAGAAGTCAGCAGCAGCAGCAGACTGTTGGAAATCCTTTTCGTGACGAGCATCCAGTGCAAGTCTCTGATCCATATAGAAGAACTGATTGAGTTCACATTTGTGTTGAACCGAGTCCGAATCCTGTTCTTCATGCTGGCTGAGTGAAGACGGTTTCCAAACTGGTTTCAGGTTGCTCTTCCACTTTTGGCTGGTTTTGATGTCTTCATTCGTGATTTCCACCTGTGGTTGAAACAATGCTTCCTACATAAGTGAATGAAGTAACCTCTTTCAAGTTTCTCCCGTTGACAGTGATTGGTGCTGTTTGTTATCAACTCCGTCTTCTCTATATTCATCTGGAGTCCCATAGTTGCTGCCAGCTTCTGCCAGTTTGTTGGCTGTCGCCTGCAAGTCTTCGACTTTGTGTGACATTAAAAATAAATCATCCACGAGCGAAATCCAGATTTTCTAGAATTTTCTTATCGGCCAGTCCAGCGTATTCCTGCATTCTCGCTTCTTACAGTCTGATGCATAATCCAGTCCATCATAATTAGGAATATCATTGGTGATAATAGGTAGCCTTGTCTTCACTTCAAAGGCTTCACTGAATATTCTGTTGTAGATCACCTGAAACGTCGCATTGTCATATAGGCAGCCGTTGAATAAAGTTGATAAAGAAAGTCTCCAGATACAACATACTTGTTCATCGGTTTAAGTACTCTGCTTTAGCCTGGGCAACTGCTTTGTATCTCATCACGACTCACACAACGTATCACAGGAAAGATCTATACTCAGTAAGTGAGTTCAAACACCCACCAACAAGCAAAAAGCCTATGGTAATTAAGCCTCCCCTCCACAGTTGACTCACAACTTCTCATATCATCATATACATGACACTATAAGGTATTGCATTTTACTACAATACTAGACTATATAGTTGAATGTCATTTAACACTAGGGAGTCACATGAGCAATCGATTCGCACATACCCTTACTTGTACACTCTATGGATGCATTCACGCTTTGATGCTTCCGAAATTCTACAGATCACGATTTTTCTCACTTAATTTTGTACTTTAATTAATAATTCAGTCAGTTGTCCACAGGATGACAGCTACAATTATTTGATGACATAATAATACCCAGTTTAAGTCTGAAGTGAGTGTGGAGCGTGATTCGAACCCTGAACCCAATGGCCAAGCCAAAGAACCACAAAGACTTAAGTGATCTGTAAGGGGCACTTATTACTATCCCTTTCTGCAAGTTTGATCACGACTGATGTCAGTTAGAGAAGCACTGAAAAGCAGGGGCTACTGAACAGCTATTTCGTCCTAGTCTGAGATACCTCAGAAGTACGTGCTTATGACCCTACTAGGGATCGAGTTCAGGACTTTCTTTCAGTTCACGAGGCCGAACACGTTAACATTTGATCGCTCGGGCTGGGATTCAATGATTCGTAAATTTGAACTTCTGTCAATTTGTAAGTCTCAAGCTTGGAAGGAACTGCTGTCCAGTAATCCTCAGTTTTCAATGCTTTTCTAACTGATGCCCTTCTCTCAGTTCCAAGACCAAGCTGTGGATACATGACATTGACTCCCCCCAGTGACTAGTGATAGCTAATGCATTCTCTCATTACATTCCTTTAGGAGGTAAATTGTTAACGCGAAAAGTTCAGTGGTAATGTTGCTGACTACATCAGTGGTTGATGCGAGGTTGAATCTCACAGGGAACATGAATTCTTGGATATTGCAGAAAGTTAATCCAGTCAACTATTAAGGATAATATACCAATTTGGGTCACCTCAGTATGTACTTGTTCCTGTGAAGAGTGAAGTATATCGGCCGTAGGCAACGCGTCAAGTCCACAAATGTACTATTCTGGAACACTGTCCAACCTGGCTAGTCAAATGAGAAAAGGAGAATATACCAGTAATTCTACCCTCGAACATCTTGTAAACTCTGGAAAGCAAAAACACCCTCCCCCCGCCAAATATGACTGGCATCACATAGTGTTGATACAAAGACTTCCTCAATATCACACGGAAGGACTTAGAATATGCCATATATACATAGCCAAATCATTGGCTAATACGGATATTGATGGGGGGGACGGCTGCGTTCAAAAGCACTACACACATTGACTCGCCTTACGTGGCCAAAGTAACCAACCATCTTGCTATAATTTTATTATTATGTGTTATAATCATTGCATTTTCATACAGATTCTATATAAACACTTTCCAGTCAGTCTCTGCACTAGTTTTTGTCCACCTTACACACACACACACACAATTATACTGATTAGTCATTTTTCACACCTATTACATCATTCCAACATCTGTTCCCTTCCTTCTAATCTCCAGTTAGTCATCACTTTCTAGATCACACCTAACATTATGTAATATATATTCTAGAACAAATTTACCAGTGTCTGATTGATCCTATGAATTTCTTGCGAAGTATAAATACGACTGTACACGTCTTGACAATGCTTCGTCGAAAAGAAACTTCTCTTCGGTGTCTACATCGTTCTTTTTTCTTAAAAAAAGTCGTGACCAGTGGGGTCCACCAGGTTAGGAGTGAGCGCAAATAATTACCGATGACATGAGCTGTGGTGACAGTCGCGCTGAAATCACGAATTGATAGAGTTAGAATTCATATGAGTTTATTTATTAGATGTATCACACAGTGAAACAGTATTATTATTATTTACTGGATGACACAGTTTTGAACACAGTTTATTGCTGTTCATAATCATATCAGTTATAATCACACAACTTCGAAACTTGAGTTTTACAGTTTTCTTTGTCCTCTCCTATTTGTCGTCGAAAGGGGTAGTAATTTTTCCAGATATCTGGCTGGAAGGGTGTTGATTTCTTATCTGGAATCTAGAGAATAGTTCAGCTATAGCAATACATGCAATTACACACAACCATACAATAGGATGGGATAGGATGACAGTTTTTAAATCTAATGTCACAGGGTGGAGACAGGGAGAGATTGATAACAGCGGAAGCTTTGTTTATCGAACCAACTGAGAGAAAACACTTGTAATAGGAATGATTCAACACCTGTCCAGCCAGATATCTGGAAAATTCTACTACCCCAACGACGATCAATAGGAGAGGACAAAGAAAGCTATAAAGTTCAAGTTTCAAAGTCGTGTGATTACAATTGATAAAATGACTATGAACAATAAATTGTGTTCGAAACTTCGTCATTCAGTAAATAATACTGTTTCACTGTGTGATACATCTAATAAACAAACTAATATGGAATTACTTACTACCACAGTGCCCAAGTTTTATACATATATTAGAAGTTAAAATTCATGGGTTGGCCATTGAGTTGGGTCCCAATGGCTGAGTGGCCTACAAGCTTCCCTAGTAGTTGGAAAGTCCTGGATTCGAACCCCCCCCCTCCCGGTGATGGATGCTTTACTGTCGATGTGCTCCAAACTAGGACAAAATAGCCCTGGTTCTCTAAATAATATCAACCCATAGTCAAACTTGAAATAGACTCAAATAAAACAAAATACTCCGCGGCATAAAAAAAACACGCTGCCTTACTTTTCATGAGATATCGACGAAAGGATAAGACTAGTCCGAATAGTATTATCCATAGGTAGAAGTATTTCACGTAAAGCTTGTATTGAATAAACACTTTGATCATTGACGGCTGTTATTGTTGTTGGTGTTGTTGTTGTCGTCGTCGCTAGTAGGGCATTTGGCACAGGTGTAGGAACAGGTGTTTGTTCAGTCTTGCATTCATTGTTCATTATCCTTATCAGCGTCACCATCAACAACACTATGATCCAATTCTTGTAAAGATGTGACAGCTGATGATGTTGTTTTGAGTTTACTCGACTTATTATTAATATTAGTATTATTATTACTACCATTATTAACAAGATCATTAGTATGATTAGTAACACTGGTAGTTGGATAGTTTTCACTTGAATTAGTTAAATACAGTGGATTTGTAGAGTTTACAAATGATGGTACAGAAGAGGGCCGATTAAGTATCAGCGATGAACCAAGTCTATGCGAAACAGCTGAATGAGAATTGAAGGCATCCAATAACCAGACAAGATTAATTGCAAATGAAACTGATTTTTTACAACTGAAAAACAAGGAAAATCGAAGAGACGGGAAGGTGAGGGGTTAAGTGTGTGTGTGTGTGTGTGTGTGTGTGTGTGTGTGTGCGAGACAGATAGCGAGAAAATGTGAGAAATGAAAATATGTCACAATTAACAACAACAAAAAATTGCTATAAATATTGACATAACTAGATAGTGATGAGTTCTTTTTTCGCCAGAGACCTGACCTCGAGATCCTAAGCAACTTTTAAATAAAAAAAGAAGCAGCGATAAGTGTCCTACATTCTCATTTTTTGAAACGATACCTTCGCAGCGGATGCTATTTCATTTCCAATAGACTCATTTCTCCATCATCACTTTCATTGTTCTTTACGACTGGCCACAAGCTTGTATTTTCATCGTATATGATCTCGTCCATATCGCCCTTGGACTCATGTCCAACTCATCGCATCCTATTCCAGTTCTTCTCATCGACACAAGGAATGACACCACTTTATGTCTTACCCATCGACAGAGATTTGAAATGTTGCATAAACGAAAAATATCACTGCCTATATTCACACTCAGATCAGTTCATCGACTTTTCTAGAAAAACTGTGGAGAACTGCTTTAGTACATGGCATGGAAATAAAAAGCAGGCGGGGTATGCGTTAATCATACCAATTATTCGATAGAGGGAGGTCGTCGACATGAAGCCTTGCGAGGTCCTAGGTTTCGTGCTAGTTGTCACTAACCACTCAGTCAGCTAGGCGTATCTGCAACTGCCTTGAAAGAACAACTCATGTCCCTTCTGAGGTTTGAAACCGCGTCACCCAGTGCAGCCTGCAGTCTGAGATGTTACCGCTGAGCTATTCGGACTCGCGATCGACCGTCTGTAGGGCTGTAGTGGGTGACGTGGTTTCGGATCTTAGAAGGGACATGAGTGTCTCCTTCAAGTCAGTTGCAGATACGCCTTGCTGACTGACTGGTGAGTGACAATTAGTACGAAACCTAGGTCCAAGGCTTCCTGTGACCAATTGTCTCCAACTATCTAATATCATCAAATCAATGTGCACCGTGATGGCGAGCTACCTAGTGGCATGGCGGCCACATTCCAAAACTTGACTGATAGAATTCAGTCTGCATCAAAGAAAGGACTAGACACGTCACACTAGTTACTAGTGTCCAATTAAAAGACCAATTATTCATTCTAAATAGCATATACTGCTTATCAAATGTTCATTTGACATCTTTGTGATGACGATATGTCTGTCTATCTATCTGGATTCAACATACAACTTGGCACCGAAGTGCACCAGTTCCAGTTGCCACGTTCCAAATAGCACACAAAGGTAGGTAGACAAGAAGATCAGTGAAGAGAATCAATAGAGTTTGACAAGTATAAGAGTGAAACAGAATGGGTAATGGTAGAAAGGAATATGAAAGATCACAGAGACTGAATACATCTTCGCTGGCCATTGACAACGATTTTGAGCCATGTCACCTATTGTCTCCAGCCATTGATTCCTAGAGTCCCGAGGGCGACAACCCGGAAGTCTGCATCTCCCTACCTGACGATATGTACGTAAGCAAGCAGACGTTTGCATAGGTGGGTGAACACTAACGAAGTCATGTGTTTATTTAATAGTAGTAGTTGGGCTTATTATCTGTGTTGCTAAGTAGACTCGTGGTGTGATGCAGACTGATAGAAAATGGCCAAAATTGAAGTCAACATTTTAAGTCAATGACCGCAGCTGAGGTAGAAATGTTTATTCCTCAAATTTGGGCTTAGTTTATCGCCATTTGGACATGAAGCAACCTCATTGGATAACTTGTCTAACTTTGAGCCAACCTTGTCAACCAATCAGAACAATTTATTCGCCTCTGATCACCTATCTGGACTTCATAAATCAGATACATTTTACTTTAATAAAGGCCTGTTACCGATTCTCTCATCTTCCCTCATTACCGACTACTTTCATATTGCTCCAAGAAAATATGGACTAGCACATAGGACCTTCACTAGACAAGCCATTGCTCGAGTGGAACCCGAAAGGGAAGTGGCGAGTTGGTCGTCAGTGCAAGGGTGACTTGGAGGAGGTCATGTGAAGAGGAGATGAAAGCATGTGGGCAGACCTGGAGCCAGGTGAAAACTTTAGCAGAGAACCGAATACAATGGAGACGTGCAGCTGAAGCCCTATGTTCCTCTAGGAACTAAAGGAAATAATAATAACAATACATAGGACCTATAAAAGGTGAACCCCATCGCCACTCTATCCCACCTATTTATAGAATTCATGGTTGAACATGTTTAACAGTATGTATACTTAGGGGACCAAAGCAGAATGTAATTCCAAATTAATTTGTTTATTGAACATATAATCACACAGTGGAATAACAGTATTTACTGGATGACGAGGTTTCGAAAACAATTCAATCAGCAGAGGAGAAAATCTGAATTAGCTGAAAACTGATTGAACCGAGGATTTATCACTCTTATTGGTGTTGAATAAATGACTGACTGACTCATTTGTGTAAGTATTTCATTCTTAAAAAAAGGAGTGATACTGTGGTGAGAGCTTGCTGTTAGCTAAAATTGGTGGACAATAATTAACGTCAATGTTTATGTCCCCAATATTGGTCGTGAGAAAAATGAGAACAAAGACTTTGTGTAGACGGATACAGTTAACATATAGATGATCTGACATTCAAGAAACAGTCACAAAGATATGCAAGGTTAACTTTCTGTGAGAAATAACCAATTGGAGGACGGTGTTTTTCTGATAACAATAAGCTATAATACTTACATGAAAATCTATAAATATGTGACGATTTCCTTAATAAACGATCTGTTGCCTGATTCTTGCCTTCTGTCGTTGCAATACATTCTTATCAAATTATAACTACATCAGTTCGACTAGTCGTACAATAAGATGAAATGCGAATCTTGGATTCCACTGTTATACGACTGGTTTCAAAACGAAAATTTGTACAGAAGTGCAGAAGAGTTCGAGGAACATGAATAATAATGGTTCACACGAATGTATGAACGTTTACTAATAACAGTGAAGTTTACTGCAGAAAGTATCATAAGCCTTGTAATGAATGATATTCAAAGTCCATCTAAATAAAAAAAAGCAAAGCTCATTTGGCATTAAAGAATTTCCATCCTCATCTTAAGCACCAATTCCTCCTATTACTACTTCGGAAGAGATTTCTCATCTACCGGGCCATTAGTGAAAGTCACTCACTACACACAAACTGCAATGCTTGCTTGACTGTGTTACAACATAGAACTTTGTATAGAAGTGCACATCACTGCAAGTTGACACACCGAATTCAGCACATAAAGGTAAAGAAAAAAGGAGATTCAAAAAAGGAATAATGAGCATAAATGGACAGGAGAGAGAATAGTAACCTGAGAAGGCGAAAGAGTTTAATTGGGAAATTACAAAGAGTGGATACATCTGCACCAGTCACTGACAACGGTTTTGAGCCATATCACCATCATCACCAACGGTATGAAGCCACTAGTTTGAAGACTCCAACCAGCCATTCTACACTTTCTGATGTGACCGGTTCTAACCAAAGTCATAGATTGATGCCAGGCTTCGGTTTCACCAAGGCTTCACTCATCACCCACCCACCCCGCGAAACCAATGTCAGTTAATACATTACTTGTCAAAGAAGGCGGTAGCCTCGCCTCGCATGCGCGCTCACCATATTATACCACCACCACCTAACAACGGAAATAAAACGCAAACATCAGTGGTCAGAATATAGTTCATACACGTGTATAGATACCCAATACACCACAAACCCCGGGTCCTGGCAAGACTTCCTGTAGCCGATTGTCTCCAACTATCTAATATCATCAAATCAATGTGCACCGTGATGACGAGCTACCTAGAATGGTGGCCACATTACAAACCTGACTGACAGAATTCAGTCTGCACCAAAGAAGAGAAAGGACTAGACACACCACACTAGTTACTAGTGTCCAATCAAAATATCCACTACAGTCCTACAGAAGGTCAATTGCGAGCCCGAATAGCTCAGTGGTTACGTCTCTGACTGCAGGCTGCACTGGGGTAACGCAGGTTCGAATCTCCTTAGAAGGGACATGAGTTGTTCTTTCAAGGTAGTTGCAGATATGCCTTGCTAGCTGACTGATGAGTGCAAACTAGCACGAAATCTAGGTCCTGGCAAGACTTCCTGTGGCGATCGCCTTCAACCATCTAACAGCACGACTGTATCAGTTGAAGGTTTACAAGAGGAAAAAGATAGCAGCACAAGAAGCAACGAAGAAGAAGAAGAAGAGGAAATGGAAAGAACCAGTCCTAAAGGCGTGGAATATGAAATAAATATCATGTCGGACTAACTAAATGAGGTACAAAACACAACACCATGATAAATTCTTAACAGTTTTCTTAGTCTAGGCTGAGATCCATAAAGGAAAAAAGTAAGTGATAAGTAACACAATAATAGTAATATAAATTACAAATGTGAATAATTACCGTAATTACTGTAGTAGAAGAGAATGAACTTTTCAACCTTATAAATGTAACCTCATACAATACACGCCGACAACTTATGTGGTGCATTTAGACGGACTATACATATATATATAAATTGATTGCCTTAAAGAAATACCGGAATCAGGTTATAAACAGCACAAATCCAATTTATAAATATTTTGATTTATAGAATTTTTAAAAAATGAACTAGACTTATCTACTATGCAAGGAAGCGGTAAACACTGTCCAAAAAATAAAGGACAATAGGACAAGAGAGGAATGTGTTTGTGTGTGTATAAACAGGACTACCATCACATGATTAAACAAAACGGCGGTCTACTTAAATATCACAGGGTTGCCTAAATTCTGTATTCATCAAAATCTACAATCAATCATAATCGATACTCATCTCTCTGTCTGTTCTCGACATAGAACTTTACACCGATGTGCAGCAGTTCAAGTCGCCACACTTCCTCACTGTAGCACACAAAGCAACAGAAGAAACTAGAAGAAATGCATAATAGAGACAGTAAACAGAGGTGTGAGACAAAGAAATAGTAATAACGAAGAACAAAACAGTTTCATTGGAAATCGTAAGTCACAAGGAGTGGATGCATCTACTATAGAAAGGATGCATCTGCGCCAGCCATTGAGAACGATTACTTTGAGCCATGTCACCAATTGTTTCCAACCATTGGTTTTTACCGTCCCGAGGACCCCAACCAGCCAGGAAGTCTACACCTTCCTACGTAGCTTAGACTAACTGTTGTAGATTTCATTGACTGGTGCCATGTTTTCGTTTAACCACCAGTGACTCTTTCCCGAACTGACCCTATATCAGCTAACATTGCCCGCCAGTCGAGGAATGCAATGCCTAGGCCTACGTAACACATGTCCCAACATTCTCAGTCTATGCAATTTCACAGCCTCTTCGATTGATTTTCCCCTCCTTACCTAGCACTCGACTCCTAACCTCAATTTCGCTCACCCTATTATACCACTTGACACGGGAGATATAACGCAGGCACCTATGATCGAAGACAGCTAATCTTTTAGTGTCTTCCACTCTCAATGAACAGGTCTCATAGCCTCATGCACAATTGCAAACAACTTTGTGCCTGCCGATAAGAAGTTTTCGAAGGAAGTCGAGGAAGAGCATTGCGGAGTAGCATTGGAGCACACACTGCGAATAGAACAATATTACTTCACACGATTATTGTTATCGATTATTGTCTTATGTAAAGATTCTATACATAATGGGGTAAATTGCTTGTAGTGCAACTTGCTGAAAATTCTGTATTATGCATGAACGCTTTTTTTTCAGAATGAAGATTATTATTATTATCATCAAAGATAGCGGTGATAATTTTGTTATGTACTCGTCGCCAAATTATTGTTATGTACTGGTCGAGAATTTAATAGTCCTGACGCAAGAAGGCGGAAATCAGAAGACCACTAGGTTTGCGATGATACTTCTATTTTCCAAACACAAGGAGAATCAAAATATATCACACAGTAGTGTGAGAGCAAAATATATGTGAATGTCCAGACAAGTGTGTGAACAAATCAATAGATAGTCTTAACATGATTGGCTAATTATAATGGAGTATCGATCCATATATACATAGCGAAATATAACACTGTCAACAAACACACATATTATATATAATATAAGGGGAATATACATTGTTAAAGGAGACAGGTTCATCAAAGTGAAATGGTCACAGACTAAGAGAGCAACAGAAAGAGAGACCACCATACATATATATATATATATATATGTATATATATGGATACATATCAAATTTCAATATAGATTTAGTCATGAAACAGTATCGGCTAGCGATCAGTGAAAATCACATTACCAATGGTCTCCAGACACCATTGGTTCTTACCATCCTGAACACCACAACCAGGAAGCCAGTCTACACCAACCTACGTGGCTTGCTGACTGACTGACTGGCCAGGCTATGTTTCGGTTTGACAACCACTAGCTAGCTTTTTTCCAACTTGATCCATCCGATATCAGTAAGCTAACATTGCCTGTCGTCGAGGAAGACAATAGCTAGTCGACCATACGTAACACATATCTTAAACATCTCAACCGATGTAACTTCTCAATCTCCTTACCTGGCACTCGATGTCTAGCCACTTCATACGGGACAAGGTAGAACGCAGACACCAAAGATCGAAGATACTTATATGGCCTGTTCATGTCATCCACATTCAGCCACCATACCACAAAGGAGGACAGTGAAAACTACTGAGCAGTACACACGCCCTTTTGGACGATAGCCAGCCGGATCCCGCGTCTGAGCCAGAGATGGAGTAAGTTGGCCAATGCCACATTAATTTTTTGTATCCATGTTGAGATTTCACCAGCGATTAGATCAACCCACTGGCAGTGGCTGATGCAACTCCCCAAAAAGTGATGTAGTCCAGTCAGACCTGTAGCACTCATCATATTATATTTGACAAAGGGATCAAATCGCATGTCAAACATTTGAAGATCGCTACTCCTGAAGGCGTTCAGGAGTGAGAGTCTTCACCTAGGAGGATTATATCATCCGTATATTCTAAGTCAAGGTGAAGTGGATGCTCAAAGGAGGCATTGCTGGAGGGTGGCACTACTTCACAAGTCACTGAGTTCCGACTGAAGTGTCTGAATAGTGATCTAGCTTTGCCATGGAACCCTAAGGTCATGAGTTCGATCGCTGGTGAGACAGTGAGTGAGCATTACTGAAGAGTCCCAAACTAGGACGAAACAACTACCTGTCCAGTACTCCCTGGTTTCCAATGATCTTCGTAACTGCTGTTGGTTCGTGACAAAATCTAACCACGGAAATTAAAATCCAAATCTAAATAACGATAATGATAATAATAATAATAATACTTACCGATAAATAAAATAATTAGTTAAATGTTCAGCTAATGTAGGCGATTTGTCATACAAGGAAACAAGTTGTAACAAATAGAAGTCTACGTCGGATTCTGGGAAACCAAACAATCGATCCGCTGTTCATAGAAAACATTGCAAAAACAAAGAAGGATTGTTTTGTAAATTAAAATATAGGAGACTAATAAATGAGAATTTATGATTATGTAACGTTCTTCTCTATTTCAGTCATGTACATCTGAAAAAGTGAAAATGAAAACAGTCGCCAGATGTTTTTTCCCCAGTATGATCATTGTCATATGTTCCACTGAAATCATCAATAGTTAGGCGACATTACTCAAAAATATCTACACACTGTATGCACGTTTAAGTAACCAGTCGCTATATACTGTGATTTTTTTAATACTTGAAAACTAAAATAGAACAGACAGCTGCCCTAGTTTCGACAGTGATTGTTCCATTAAAGTAGAAAAAGATTGTCTAATTATATATAATCTCTTCTTCTCATTGGAATCAGTTGCATATGCATGGAAGACATGTCGAATTAGAGAACTAGAGTCTTTCTGAAACACTCTGATTCAAGATGGTTATCCACCGGCATTTATCAATAAATTTTTTTTCCTCCACGTTCCCAGTGGAACATAAGGCTTCAAGCTAATGGCTTGAAGTTTCTGCAGCAGTGTTTAATTCTACAGGATGGGATTGCTAGCCAGCCTCATGCTCAACCTTTCCTCTTTACCAGCATTATATCTGGCTCAGTGAGGAAAAAAGGAGTGAGTCGGCCGGGAATCGAACCTCGGACCATGTGCATAGTCGGCGAGTGTCCTAGCCGCTGTGTCACCGACGCTTTATCATCAATAAATAAACATATGAAAAGTAAGACAGCCTAATCCGCAAAATACTGACTGACTGACAGGTTTCAACGTAGAACTTTGTACAGATGTCCAGTAGTTCGAGTCACCACACTTCACTGAGTACACAAAGCAAGAGAATAAAGTAAAATGAGATTCAAAACAGAGATATAAGGCAAAAAGAGTAGTAATATTGAAGAACAATATAGTGTTTTTGAATATTATAAGTCACAAGGAGTGGATGCATCTGCACCAGCCATTAAGAATGATTTTGAGCCATATGACCAATCGTCTCCAGACATCAATGGTGTTTACCGCCCCGATGACTCCGACCAGGTAGTCTGTAGCTTCCTACGTGCTTTAAGCTAACTGTTGTTTATTTTATTGACTGACTAACTCCTTTCTAGCCTGATTCATTCAATGTCAGCCAATGTTGCCCATCGGCGAGGAAGGCGATGGCTAGTCCGTCATGCGTAACACATGTCCTAACCATCTCAATCGATGTAATCCGCAAAAGACGTAAGTACCAAAGAAAAAGTTGGCTGTAAAACCTGAAATTTCAGGATGACACACAATACCTGAAATTATTCGAAGTGGATTATCAGAAGCGATTCGAAAAAAATTCTTTCTTGGACCTCTACGTCTATCTGTCTGTTTTCGACATAGAACTTTGCACCGATGTGCAGCAGTTCAAGTCGCCACATTTTTTTTGATTTACAGCTTGATTCCACACTGTATTTTTGGTACAAGTATGGAATTTTCAGCATGGATATCGGTAGCCCAAATTTTGCAGGCCGACCATAGATATCAGGTGTGCGCCGGCGTGGGCTCGAACCCCGGACCATGTGCATGGTCGGCGAGAGTCCTAACCACTGTGCCACCGACGCACTTCCTCACTGTAGCACACAAAGCAACAGAAGAAACTAGAAGAAATGCATAATAGAGACAGTAAACAGAGGTGTGAGACAAAGAAATAGTAATAACGAAGAACAAAACAGTTTCATTGGAAATCGTAAGTCACAAGGAGTGGATGCATCTACTATAGAAAGGATGCATCTGCGCCAGCCATTGAGAACGATTACTTTGAGCCATGTCACCAATTGTTTCCAACCATTGGTTTTTACCGTCCCGAGGACCCCAACCAGCCAGGAAGTCTACACCTTCCTACGTGGCTTAGACTAACTGTTGTAGATTTCATTGACTGGTGACATGTTTTGGTGTGACCGCCGCTGGCTTTACGTCTCCCCCGCATCTTCTCTAAAGAACCTCGTATTCACCAAATATGTAATAAAAGAAACAATCTTCAACTGTTTGCAACACCCATGTGCATATATCATTCCACTGGCTCTTACTGCAATTAAATATATAGACCATATACCAGTAGGATATTTATTGTTTCGGCGTGTACAAGAACATCTCCCAATACGGTTGTCTAAAGAAGAGATTAGATGAACCAAATAGCTAAATTCTTGAACATTTTATGCAAATCACATTCCGCATCAACAGAAGACAAGGCCAATTCGTTTGAAGGGTTTTCTGTTACATCTTCTACCCACTGCATAAAACTCTTGGCATACATCATCGGTTTTGTTTAATTCCTTTTGTTACGATGGCCATTAAACTCCTCTTTCTTAACTCCTTTCAAAATCCTAAAGGATATTAACAGGTGGCCTTTATAGGCATTTCCACGACCCTTTAGAACAGTGCATAACTGTACAGCTTTGGAATTAAGTTGCCAAAAAATATCCTTTGCTGATATATATGTCTTTTTACTTTATAACAATTTTTTATTCCTTCACGTTCCCAGTGGAACATGGGGCTTTAAGCTTGAACTTTAAAGTCTCGGGAGCAGTGATTTCGCTTACATGAGGGTGGGGGGTTTCTAGCCCTACATCCAACCTTTCTCTTTGTTTTTACTGACTTTGCTATCAGCTTATCGAGGTTTAGGAGCACATTGGCCGGGGATCAACCAGCCCCGGATCACATGCGTAGGATTGATAAAAATTATAATGAATATAATTATAATGGCCACTCTACGGATCATCATTGAACAAGGCTTGGAATGGCAGTCACCTATCCATCTCACTCAACTTCATCGACTTTGAAAAGGCCTTCAGCAGACAGCGTCGATCGAATGGTCATTTGGCAACTACTTCGCTACTACCAAGGGGTGCCATCCGACAATTATACATCCCATCCAACAGTTATACGACAATGCTAAATGCCAAGTAATCCACAACGAGAAACTTACGGAATCCTTCGTAGTGAGGACGGGAGGAAGGCAAGGCTGTCTATTATCGCCAATGATATTCCTGATTGTGAGCAGTAGATTGGATAATGCGACAGACAACGGGAAATGAGGAAACAGGCATAAAATGGACTCACACAAAAAAAATTTGGAGGATCTGGACTTCGCCGATGATGACATATGTCTGATTTTACACAAACTGGAAGATATGCAGGTGAAAAGCAACAAGCTGGCGATATAAGAAGCATCCACAGAAGATAGGACTTCCTTCAGGTGAACATAGAGAAAACAGAGGTGAAGATTCCTGGCCAACACCAACAGCAACACCAGACAACAATCAGCCAGCATAGATGGGAGGAACCTGAAAGAAACAACCTCACTCACCCACCCACCTACCTACCTACCTACCTACCTACCTGGGAAGCATCCTTCCAACTACAGGCGGATGGAACTGACGAGGTTATCAACGCCAGATTCGGAAAAGCAAGGCAAGCTTTCATTACTCTCAACTCTGTGTGGAGGTCAACAGCATTCAGCATCAAAAATAACATCCGGATTTTCAACTCCAATGTGAAGTCAGTGCTATTTGCAATACGGATCAGAGACTTCGCCAGTGCGTCATAAAGAGCATCTCAAACAAACTACAACCTTCATTAACAGTTGTCTTCGCTCAATACTCATGATTAGATGGCTGGCCAGAAAAGATCAGAAACAGGGATCTCTGGCATTGAGCGAACCAACCAGGAACCGATTGTGAAACAAATAGGCAGGAAGAAATGGAGATGGATTGGCCATACGCTGAGGAAACCATCAAGTGACATCACTAGACAACCCATTGGTCGAGTGGAACCCGAAAGGGAAAGGGAGAGTTGGTCGTCAGTGCAAGGGTAACTTGGAGGAGGTCATGTGAAGCGGAGGAGATGAAAGCATGTGGTCAGACTTGGAGTGGGGTGAAAAAGTTGGCAGAAAACAGAAGGCAATGGAGATGCGCAGCTGAAGCCCTATGTTCCTCTAGGAATTAAAGGATAAAATAATAATAATGGTTAGATAATATAATGACAATCATAAATTGTTAAACCTAAAATAAAGTGTACAGCTATAGCACAACATGATATTGATAATATAGTTATAGCATTACAAACAAAATAAAATAAAAATATAATAAGATAATATTTAGTTATCCTGTGTCACTGGGAACGATAACTATTTTAGATTGGGGGTGAAGGTCAACAGAGGTAGAGAGATTGAACAAACTTTTTCTGAACACAGAGATTGTGTTGTAAATTTTTATGGCAACTGCCTCAGCTAAGCTTAGCAGTCGAAGACGTACCAACCTCGGGAGTTAAGGTGGCACCTTGTATAGAATTGTAAAAGCTGAATTTTTGTCAATCTTGTGCTCCCTGTTCACTAGGTGTGCCAGTATGGAACTTCTTCTGGGCATTACGACTCCTTTACCTAAGCACGTTGGACCATGCTGCAAGAAGGCGACGGTGGGCTTTCCGAGTCGTTCTACTTATGTGACTTTCTCCCTCCTTTGGCCTTCGCCCACCATCTAAAATAGTTGTCTCTCCCGGCGAAAACCAGCAAACTGGCTGGCAGCGAAGATAGGACTGCAAGTGAACACAGAAAAGACGCAGGTGATGAAGATAACTAAAGGATCTCAATAACCAGCACCAATCACCCTCAACGGAAGAGATTCGACACAAGTTACCTCTTTCACTTATCTAGCTAGGAAGCATCGTTTCAACTACAGGCAGTCGGAACAGATGAAGATATCAAAGCCAGGCAGAATCGGAAAGGCAAGGATACACCTCCATCAACCTGAAACCAATTTGGAAATCTTCTACACTCAGCTAGAATAAAGAACAAAATTCGGGTTCTGTTCAATACAAACGTCAAGTCATTCAGTCCTTCTATACGGGTCAGAAACTTGGCCTGGGTGTCACAAAAATGGCCATCAAATGGCCAGAAAGAATAAGTAACAAGAAACTCTTCAGTGGAACAAAGTGGCGAAAGAGAAAGTGGAGATGGATCGGGCATCCATTGAGGAGGCCACCGAAGGATATCGCGCGCAATGAAGGCCACTGCTTGAGTGGAATCCCAATGGGAAGCGACGAGTGGGTCGTCAGTGCGAGGGTGACATGGAGGAGATCGTATGAGGAAGAGATGGGAGATTATAATCGATCATGGACCGAGCTGAAGAGGACAGCAAAAAACAGAAACAAAGTGGCGATGTGTTGTTGAAGCCATCGCTATGTTCCACCGGAACGCAAGGGAATAATAGTAATAATAATAAACTGACTTCGTTCAAGACAAAGTGTAATGTAAAAAGAAATATAGTATTTTGAGAAAACTTACCTAAATACGTCTGTACACTTATATCTTCTGATCGAAAAAGATATTGAATAGCCATATCCATATTAAATAAACTTGATGTAAACAAACGTCGTAGACATGAAGAAGAATCATTCAAGACAAGGGAATCATCTGTAATGCAAAAAAAAATACGAAAATAATCAGGAAACTATTTCATCATCATATAATGCTGATGACGAATGAAGAGTTAAGACAGAAAATCAGGCAACATTCACTACATACTGATCCCTCTATGATGTACGAAGACGATTCATATTTGTTTTTAGCAAATGACTTCGTGACTTTAAACAGAAACATGGAACGTTAGATTGGGACAAATTCCATCAATGAAAAAGAATGTGTGCTTGAAGCAGCTGTACGTGAATATAAACCCCACACATAAATGGATATGTAAGGGTTGAAGACGAAAGACTTCGTAAAGGAATGCTTATTTGCGATTTGGTATCTCTGTTATAGCAAAATTATGTACACCTTATCGTCAAATCACCATTTGCACAGATATTCTGTGTTGGTTAATGTTTAAGCCCGTTTATGCTCATTTCCTCTTTTGATGGAATAGATGGAACCATATCTCTCTGCAACAGTTTGTGGCCCTCCCCACTCCGGGGGACGGGAGGGACGTTTCCGTGAACCTGACCCCTAGCTAACTGCGTCTTTCTTTCTCTACATTTTACTTGATCGCCGACCTTAAAGGTTCTGCATCACATCTTCTCTCCCTATTCTGATTTCATAGAGTCTTTCTTTTGTTTGCACATCACATTCATGACTACGTCTTTCCGTTCCATTCGCAGCCTCGTCATACCCCACTCCTGGGTGGAGGGACCAGATTGTGTTGTAAATTGATAGTCATGGTTTCCTCCAATACGTCAACTGAAATGGTGACTTCTTTGTTTTTTCCTGGATTGACACACGTTGTGCTCTATGCCCCAGTTAACTCCCTTCGAGGCCAGCCACTACTTTAGTTTACGGTTATTTCTCTCTGTCAAAGCATTCGTTTGTGGATGATATGGTGTTTTCTGAATCTTCTTAATCCCCAGCTGTTGAGGACGGGAAGTAAATTCTTCGCTTTCAAAACAAAGGACCCTGATCTGTCAATATCGTCTTTGGTACACCGTGGTCTGCAACGATGTGCTAAAATACTGCATCAGTTACAGTTCTCATGCGTTGGTCAAGGATCGCGGCGGCGTCTACCCATCGTGTAACGTGGTAGTGATTGCCACCGGACGTCCGCGGAAACGAATCTATCACATCTATGGATCACAGGTCATCTCTACTACCGTAACTGGAATCGACTTCACAGGTGGTCGAATGGACTGATCTCCTTTCATCAACTGACATTCTGAGGACATCCAAGTACGTATTTCGCTACATCTCTCTAATCTAAGCAGTACATGCTTAGTCTCAAGAGGTCGGTTGTTCTGGCTACTCTTGTATGTGCTAGCTTGTGACATTCTTATGTCGCCTCATGGCGTAGACACTAAGGTATTACCAACAACCAGCTTCCATTGTTCTCTCGCCAAATCAGAGTTCCGTAGGCGTCCACAGATACACTGAGATTTCATAAGTGCGAAACAAACGTACAAATGGGTTAACATATACTTCAGCACATCAATTTAAGCTGATATATTGTATAGACTCAGAGAAAATTTCATACTCTTATACAACCCCAAGTATTAATCGGACAATCGGCTTTCACGAACAGACATACAAATAAACTGAGGAGGTTGCGATCATAAAGTTTGCAGATTTGTCAGGAATGTCAACAGTTATCAGTTTTATCAGCTATTCATCCATCAGGAATATTGCTAGAAATATGAAAAGAATGAAGAATGATCAAATGAAGATTTCACCTAACAAAAATGAGATGTTCCAGAACCTCAGAATAGTGACATATCTCACTGGCTGAATTTCAACCTAGAACTTTGCGCAGAAGTGCAGCGGGGTCCAAGTTACCACACTCCATGTTGCACACAGAGATAAAGAGAAGATATCCAAAATAGAGTGAATGCATCCGCGCCAATGAGAACGATTCTGAGCCATACCATCTGTCTGTCTGTCTGGATTCAACATAGAACTTGGCACCGAAGTGCAGCAGTTCGAGTTGCCACGTTCCAATTGGCACACAAGGTAGACAAGAAGATGAGTGAAGAGAATCAATAGAGTTTGACAAATATAAGAGTGAAACAGAATGGGTATTGGTTGAAAGGAATATGAAAGATTACAGAGACTGAATACATCTTCGCCATTGACAACGATTTTGAGCCATGTCACCTATTGTCTCCAGCCATTGATTCCTAGAGTCCCGAGGGCCCCAACCCGGGAGTCTGCATCTCCCTACCTGACTCAGTTTAACTGTCAAGGATTTCATGGATTGATGCCATGTTTTTGTTTGGCCACCACTTACTCTTTTCCAACCTGAACCTATATCAGCTAGCAAAGCCCGTCGTGGGAGGCGGTGGTTAGGCATGCGCACCACGTGACCTAGCCATCTCAATCTATGTAACTTTATAGCCTCGTAGATTGATTTTCCCTCTTTGCCCAACACTCTACTCCTAACGTCAACATTACTTATCTTGTGAAACCACCTAACGTGAGACAGAGATCGCAGACATCTATGATCGAAAGCAGTCAACCTTTTCATGTCTTCAACGTGTATTGGCCATGTTTCAGAGCCATAGACAAGGACGGAGCGAACTGCTGAGTAGTACACACGTCCCTTGGTTGATAACCGGATGTCACGCCTACGCCAGAGATGGTGTAAGTCAGCGAAAGCAGCTCGAGCTTTTCGGATCCGTGCTGAGATTTCGTTGCCAATCAGTCCGTTGGTGCTGATACAACTTCCCAAATAGGTGAAGTGGTCAAAATGTTCTATCACTTCACTCCCTATCACTAAGTTAGGGGTTGACGGGGTCCAGTCCTGTAGCAGCATCTTACATTTTGCAGGGGCGAATCGCATGCCAAACATACGAAGATAGTCTCAAGTCATAGATTCTTAGCTTCCCAAGGACCCCAACTAAGCAGTCTACACCTCCCTACATAACTAAAACGAAATGTCTAAGACAAGGCCAAATGAAATTCAAAAACGAACACTATCAACACAGGAAGGATATAACCTTACTTCATTGCAGTACAAATTTACACAACTCATGTACACATCAGGTAGAAGATAATAGGATGAAGACAAAGAGAGCATATAATCAAAGCACTAAAAGTTCTATAAGGCAATACGAAAAAGACAAAGCAAATAGAGAAGTTTAGGTTTACAATTAAGCAAAATAAAGTAAGAATGCACCCCGAGTCACTTTGGTCGATTTGGTCAACATTAGTGACAGACGTGAATGACGCCCCCCCCCCATAATCACTTGCATCTCGATGAGAATCAGACCATGGATTATTTCGATGACTTTAATTGCTCATAAAAGCATACTGTTTGATACATTTAAAATTCATTTAAATATTTAGAGCATAGAACAGAAAGGTACATAACAGAAACACCAGGTTACACTGTATGTATTGGGCTTCTTGCGACTAAAGTCTTAAAATGATAACTGACAGGTCGAATAAGACAGCCATCTGACTGTACCTGACAGTGTAAAGAATAAACAGCACAATCGAATGACCTTGAACCAACCAATCAGATTGCTAAGCACTACAAATGAATATTTTCTATAATCTTCGTTGTAAGTTTCAACCTAACCTCAATCATAACCCTATCTAAATCCTACGCTAACCTTAACCCAGAATCAGGATGAAACTTGCAAGGAAGACTGTGAACAGCGTCCATTTTTGATGCTGAGCAGTGATCTGACTGGTTGGTTCGATATCACCGGGCTATAGTGTTTATACTGTTGCCTAGAAGGCCTATAAGTACCTCAGAGTCTACCCCAAGGTTTTTTAAGCATCACTTTAGGCAGTGATTGGCACGAATGAAATGAATCTAAAGCACTACGTAACTTCATACTATGCACAGCATTTCAGGAAAGGTGATTTAGATGCCCCATAATGTACTAATTTCGACTAGAATGAATAAGTGAAGCGATCTCCACACACAAATAATTAAATTCGTCGATTTAAAGCAAGAATCGTCTGGATAAGTTTCAGATGTTAAAACGGAAAATTTATGAAACAAGAACAAATGGTACGGAAGAGTACGTGTCTACTGACTTTTGCTTTAAATATGTTCAAAGACAATGCTAAAGGCTTTGCAGACCCAAGACACTCTGGTATACGAAGTACTATTTGAGTTACACTATTTGAAGAGTAGCTACATTGACATTTAATGACCGAAAATTGACAAAATAGACCAACCATACACAAGTCTTTGTAGAAAGTTTGAAGCACTTAGCAGTGTCAAACTTAAAATTGGTTTTAACTTAGTCATAGCTACAGAAAATAGTTCTCTGGGGAGGGATGAAACAAAAGCTCCTACAGTTAAAAGCTTGTAATCTTTCCAGGAGTTGCTTGTTCAACTACCGTCGAGGATTTAAAGCAGAGAGAACTGCTGTACAATACGCAAACCCTTTGCATCAGTGCTTAGATTTAATCAACAATTAGTCCATTAAGGTTGATGCACCTGCCTAATAAGCGGGATGATCGAGATACTCTGTCATGTCACTTTATATTGTCTGTCTGTTTTCGACATAGAACTTTGCACAAATGTGCGGAAGTTCAAGTCGCCACATTCCGTGTAGCACGCGAAGCAAGAGAAGAAAGTACAAGAAAAGCATAATAGAAACAGTGAGCAGAGGTGTGAGACAAAGGAGTAATAAAGAAATACAAAACAGTTTCATTGAAGATCATAAGTCACAGGGAGTGGATGCATCTGCGCCACTGAGAACGATTTTGAGCCATGTCACCAATTGTTTCCAACCATAGATTTTTACCGTCCCGAGGACCCCAGCCTGGAAGTCTACACCTTCCTACGTGGCTTAGACCAACTGTTGTGGATTTCATTGACTGATGCCAAGTTTTTGTTTGACCGCCGCTAGCTTTTTTCCAGCCTGACCCTATATCCGCTAACATTGCTCGTCGAGGGAGGCGATGGCTTGGCATACGTAACACATGTCCTAACCATCTCAGTCTTTGTAGCTTCACGACTTCGTCGATTGATTTCCCCTGTTTACCTAGAACTCTACGCCTAACCTCCATGTTGCTCACCTTATTATGCCACTTTACACGGGAAATAGAACGCAGGCACCTATGATCAAAGACAGCTAGTCTTTTCATGTCTTCCACTCTCAGTGGCCAGGTCTCACAACCATAAAGGAGGACGGAGCGGACTGATGAGCAGTACACCCGCCCTTTGGTCGATAGTCGAACATCTCGTCTACGCCAGAGTCGGCGTAAACTAACAAATGCGAAACGAGCCCCTTGTATTCGTGCTGAGATTTCGTCAGAGATCAGCCCGTTGGGGCTGATGGTACTTCCCAAATAAGTGAAGCGGTCAACGTGCTCTACCACTTCACTTCCTATTTTTAAACTAGGCGTCGATGTAGTCCAGTCCTGTAACATCATCTTGCATTTGGCGGGAGCGAATCGCATGCCAAACATTCGTAGATTGCGGCTCAAGGTGTTTAGAAGACTCTGCATTTCGTCAGCGTCTTCGCCTAGAAGGACTATATCGTCTGCATATTCCAAGTCAACGAGATTATTCCCCGGTAGCAAGTCAATCCCTGAGTCGCTGAAGTCACCTAGGGTTAAGTCCATTAACACATCTATGATGAAGTTGAATAGAAAAGGAGATAATGGGCATCCTTGACGGACACCACTGGTCGTCATCAGTTCAGATGACAGCTCGCCGTAAGCCCTCACCTGGCTGTATGAGTACGAATAGAGTGCCTTAATCAGTGCAATATATTTTCTTGGAATTCCCTTTACAGCCAAGCATCTCCAGAGAACTTCCCGATCGACAGAGTCGAATGCTGCCTTTAGGTCAAGAAATATAATGACTGTTGGACGCCGGTAGGAATGCCTATGTTCTAGAATCTGTCGGAGGGTGAAGATATGATCAATACACCCTCTTCCTGGTCTAAAGCCTGCCTGGCTCTCTCGTGTTTGTGCTTCCCGAGCACCACTCAGTCTACGCATGATTATTGAGCCTAAGACTTTAGATACTATATTAGTCAAGCTAATCCCTCTGTGATTATCACAGGAAGACTTGTCTCCCTTCTTGTATATGGGGATAATCAGTGACTTACACCAACCCGATGGGACTTCTTCTGATTCCCAGACGCTGCCTAGTACCTCAGTTAATCCGGACAGTAAGCTGTCTCCACCGTACTTAAATACCTCTGGCGTCATTCCATCAGGTCCCGCTGCTTTGCCTAGTTTCAGATTGGTGACAGCTTTAGTAACCTCAGTTAGTGACGGAGGACCTGTGTCTATATCCCATTCAGGGAGGTGTTGGATGCTCGGAAGGTTGAGCGTGGCTGTGGGCAAATTAAACTGCTCCTCATAATGCTCTTTCCAACGATCCAGTCGTCTATCCTGGAGCTAATTATAGTGCCATTTTTTTCCGAGATTGTCTCACTGATGATTTGTCTTCTCCCACCCGTTTCCCTGATGAGTCCAAAGAGTTGCCTGGTGTTGCCTATCCTCGAAGCTTTCTCCATCTCTTTGGCTTTTGTCGCCCACCACTGTTCACGGTCCTTGCGGAGACTTTTCGTAAGTTTCCTCTTGTGCAGCTTTCGCTCCTCATTGAATTCGGAGCTCGCCGGAATAAGTCTTCTAGCATCTATCAGTTCGGATGAGGCGGTGGAGATCCAGTGGTTTTTACTCACCTTTGGGTTTACCTTATTCACAGCTTTTACAGCTGTATCTATGGCTGCCTGGATATTTTTCCAAGCTTCTTCAGGGTGAGCACAGCTGTCGAACACAGATATGTGTTTAGCTAGTTCTTCCTCAAATACGGATTTAGTTTCCTGATCGAGCTGGGGACGTGATGGTTTTACCGCCAGCTGTTTCCTACGTCCGTTCAGTCGTAAGCACACCCGAGCGCGGACCAGTGCATGGTCGGTATCTACGCACGTGTTCCAGAAGGAGCGACAATCTCCTACCGACCCACGCCAACGATAGCTTATTGCTATGTGGTCTATTTGTGTCCAGCGTTGGTTTGATGAAGGGGGTCTCCAAGTCAAACAGTGTCTATATTAATAAAGTGGGAGTCACTACAGGCCGGTCTAGTAGTATAACCTTGGATCTCACACAGACAAATGGCAAGCCAAACGTATTCAGCTTTTTGACCAGGAGATTCGGAAGATTGCACTTTGTCAGTACTGTCAACTAACACAACTATAGTCAAAATCAACTCTAAACAAATCAGCTGATTAATTCTATGACCATCCGCCATTAGTCAGTCAGTATATCTACAAAAAATTTTAGAAGGAATAGTGACATTATGGATCTTTGGCAGATATCGCTGGTTGTTTTTAATTCTTGTTGGTTTTAAGCTCTTGACGAGGCCACAGTTCTGGATAAGTTATTTGACTGGCATAAAACACTTTTCAGATATAACATTAACCGGTGGAGTTGACTATGGCTTTCATGTCCAAAAAAGATATGCTGTCTGTATATGCGAATATATTGGAGTGAAAACTTAATCAGTGCTCCCCAATTTGTAACCAATGACCAGGTGTCAGGCCAATTTCTCTAAAGTTAACACAGGATAGTTTAATATAAACAGAGGTGACTGATGGTTTAACTTCCCTTCTACACTATTTCAGGATTCTATGTACCAGCATTCACTGTCCCTATTTGTTTTATTTCATTATATATGTACTAATGGACTTAGCTGTAACTGAATACAGCGACTCAGAGATTGGTTTGTTACCAACAGGGAATAATCTCGTTAACTTAGAATATGCAGATGATATAGTTCTTCTAAGCGAAGACGCTGACAAAATGCAGAGTCTTCTGAACACCTTGAGCTGGGTAGCAATCTTTGAATAATTGTCAAGCGATTCACTCCCTTTGTAAAATGAAATATGATGAAGCTATAGGACTGAGTGAACTACATCGACTCATTTGTAACTTAAAGATAGACAGGAGTGAAATGGTAGTTGGTGGAGCGTGTTGAACACTTCACTCACCCTTCTGGTGAGTTGCATCAGCCAACACTAGTGTGTTGATCTGATTGGTGACGAAATCTCAGCACGGATACAGAAAGCTAGTTTCGCATATACCAGTTAACACCATCTGTGGCTTAGTAGACGTGATATCCGGCTGGTTTTCGATCAGATGTGTGTACTGCTCGGCAGTTCCCACTGTCCTCCTTTATGTCTGGCTGTGAGTTAGGCATGGCCAATGAAAGTGGAAGACATGAACCGGACAGCAAACTATCTTTGATCATTGGTGTCTGAGTTCTACCTACTTCCGTGTGAAGTAGTATAATAATAGGCATCCGCCGAGTGCCAGTTGATGAGGGGAAGTCAATCGACAAGGTTGTGAAGTTACACTGATTGAGATGTTCAGGGCATCTGTTACGCGTGATCGACTAGTTATTACCTCCCTCGACGACGGGCGATGTTCGCTGACAAAGGATGGATCAGGTTGGAAAACACGGCCTTATCAGTCAACGATATGCAAAAGTCAGTTTAAGCCAGCCAGTCAGGTAGGTCAGTGTGGACTTGTTACCTTATTTTGGTCCTCGGGACGGTAAACATTAATGAATGTTGGAGAAAATTTGTGATATGGTTCAAAATCGTTCTCAATGGTTGACGCAGATGTATTCATTCATTGTGATTTATAACATTCAATAAAACTATTTCCTCCATATTACTATTCTTTTCGCATCATATTTCTGTTTATTATGTCTTTATAATCTCTCCTTACTCTCTAGTCTTGCTCTGTGTGGTACATGGAGTGTGGTAACCCGGACTGCTGCAGATCTGTGCAAAGTTTTATGTTGAAAGCAGCCAGTCAGTAGGGAACGCAGCATAACTACATATAACCTTCAATGCATGAGGGTTCCCGGTTTTTTCGAGACTTTTGAGCGAGGATGCCTGAGTTACCTAACAGAGGTCAAGAATATAGTAAATAAGCGCGTTCACTGGGGTTACTTGAGAAGAACCTGTTTGCCGAACAACAGCCAGTGTAACAATAAGACTTCTAATTGTATTTCGAGAGAACATGTGAAGTATGTTGCTACTACTACTATTACTTCTGATCATCACTGTATTGAAATCACTGAGGATATTAATGAGGTATCATTTTAAAAGTAATCTCACAAATCTTGATTAGTGATAGATATACCCATCAAAATAGGAAGCATTTCTGGAAACACTAGTGGCTTCAGTTAAGTCAGTCGCTGAAAAACGCGGTGTCTGTTGAGTTCCAAGAGGCTGGGACTTAAATCAAAAAGAGGAGTGTGAAACACATAAAAAAGACATACATGGACCAAAGAATTACCTCAGATATTTCTAACCCACAAAATTAACCTTTATACGCACGCACAAAACATCAACTTACTTATGCTTTCACGACAACAGCAAGCTGCATTTTCCGAACTTGAATTTGCGTGACTAATGTAATCTACAGCTGATGGTGAATTTGCACCATTATCGTGAAGTACAATATTAGTGGATTCTTTAGCACTATTAGATTTTTTATGTAATATATCCTGGTTCGACGGTGACGTATCTGTTTCATCTTTTAGCTGAGTGAGACTGCTCACCCTGCAGGCACTTCCTAGTCGATATTCTGAGATGTCTGGCATCGAAAACGGTTAGTTCCACAGTTTAAGAAATAATAAAATGATATAAAGGGTAAAATTTTATACAAGGAATGGAACAGTCGGATAGCGATTGAAGTGAAGCATTATAAAATAAGTGAGATGAAAAGGGAAATAAAACAATTAGGCAGGCTTTATCAGTTATATTAATCCAAACACATCTACAGATTTTAAAATGCCCGCAGCTGGGATAGCCTTAAATCTTCTCAAGGTAGTGAGAAAAAACACGAATTTATAGAATATTGAACAGTGCTACACTGAATTGGCGCGTCATTCGTAAGATTCGTTATCGCAATGTCTTTGGAATATGCTCGCGTTGGGACTATTGAGGATATAACATCAAGTAATAATCGTGAATTACCTTATAATTTCAATAGTTGGTTCAACTACTAGCTTTCTTCAGGCTACAGCAGCTGAGGTTCGTTCAACAAGAGTCAATTGGCAGTCCTATCTCCAGTACGTTGACGTTTATTCACAATATATCCACTCACTCTAGGGGACAAATTATAAATGAAGAGCAATACTCTTTTATTAATCGATTGGATAACGCCCCTACAGCGGAAGCTCGAAATCATGTCATCAGAGCCGATGAGCAAATGGTATGTAACCATAATAATGATTATCCTGTAGACGGCAAGAGTTTTCACTTTTATTCTAAATAAAATATCCAAAGAACAAACTCTGCGTTATATCCTTACGCTTATTGATGATATACTTCAGGTATGTTTTCAAATAATCTTGTAGAATTATGAAATGCAGGAAGACAAATTACGGGTGGAGATATTCCGTGATTACTTTGCTAAAACGAAGGAATCACTATGGTCTCACTTCTTTGGTTTCTTTCAAAGAGGTGATCCTTTCTGCATGCACCAGGCCTCTAGAATAATAGCAAAGTTCGCATGTTGGTCCTCCCAACTAATGGAGGAAAACGACCTGATTTATTACTTGAATTGGCTAAGAGAGCAGCTAACTATCAGTGTAAGTTTTGTTTTTTAATAATCGTTGATAAATGCGTACTGTTTTGATTGAGTTTCTACTGTCTTGACAAAGCGTAATAATTAAAACTAAGCTTGTTAAGTAAAAATTCTATTTACTTGGAGACTGTATCCTTAAATAGGGTTGACGAAAAGCTGAAGCCAGAAACTGTCAACCATTTGCAGTTTTCCGCTCTTCAAAAGTTGGTGTTTTGATAAATTTTGTTAAGTACTGTTCATTGTACCTGAAAAAGTTCGGGAAAGTTCTTTCAGTATTACGTATAGAATGGTTTCCAAACTGACCTAATCACGATATAATGAGCAAACCAGTGTTGGTAACGAAGATAGTATTAGTTACAGGTAATGGTCCCCCCTCTGGAAGTTTACTTGTGACATAGAGAAGTTTTGAATCTCTTTATCTAATTACAAGAATATTTATTTCAATGATTTGAACCTCACAATCGGTACATACCTAAAAGAACATACTGTATTTTAATTTTCAGGCTTAAGAGTTGAAACATTTTCTAATGACTAAATAGTTCGATTCTATATTGCGTAAAAACTAGGAAAGTTAAAGTTGTAAACCAATCCTAACCTCTCCAAAAGTGGGTCGGCTTGTATTCTTGTCAGCTTCATACGTTTCATTTCAATGTTCGTCTCGGTTTATGTGAATGCTTGCAAGGTCAGCCTACTCCCAACTTAAGCTGATGTTGTCTTTTACTTTCATAACTGTTATACAGAACAATGAATATGATCAAACTGTTGCTCGAAATCTTCAAATGATGTTGCGCATTAAGGAGTATCGTATCCAGTTCGCTAAAGTTGGTGGAGTTGAAACGTGAGTACCTTCATTTTCAGCTATTTTTTTGTCTTATGATTAACTAGTCAATATAAAGTTCATAGCTTTATATTTCCCGATCTTGTGTAGATTCCAATGTTTATGAAGTTTCTGTTGCCATTGGTGCTTTTCTGTTTTGATCATCTGTAAGTGGATGAAGGCAGTCGGCATCGAAATTAACCTTTGTACCAGCGAAGGGTAACTTGTCATTTTTTGTGTAATAGAATCCAGTTGCCTGAAACATCTGTAATGTACCAGGGTATGTATGAGTCAGCGTGACAGTGTCACTGTAATACTACCCGGCTTTTGGGGATAGTAGAACACTATTTGCTTCATGTAACGATCCACTTGTTTGCTGAACTACCTTGCTCACCCTATGTTCAGAAGATATTGTAGAGTGGCAGCCTGATTCAATGCATTTCCTTCCGAACGACGTACTGTTTACACTACTAATCATTTTGCTCACATTTCTGCATATTATCGTTCCATTTACTAGTTTGTTTGTTTCCTATCATTTCACACACACAGAGGGCTTCATTTACACTTATACTATTAGGCGTTTCTATACCCTTTGATGTATCGATATCAGAAGTTCTACGTAATTCTTCTCTTACCTAGCAGCATTCTCCTTTGAAATTAATACATCAGTATGCCTGGGATAGTGATTATTGATTAGGAAAACTGGATTTTATCCTTAACACGTAGTTTGGTTTTAAATCTATGAGTCAGTTAATATGTGGTCCTGTGGAAACGCAACATATCGCATTACTCTATGCCTTTTTAACCGTACTCTTTTGTAAGGTTATCTGAAACGGATCGCTTATTGAGGTGTGGATATAGAATTTTAATAAAGGCTGATTTCGAGTGAAATTAAAAACAATAAAATATTGATTAGAAACAGGGACAAGAAGTTAAATGGCTGAAGGTTCCAAATTGTTTTGCTTACACCATATTTAGCTTAACTAACACGCTTTTTTGTATATTATGTTATCTGTAAATAGGATAAAAGTGCGCTGATTTTCTTGTGCTTCACCTTTCTCAGACAAACGAACATATTAGTGCTACTATACAGAAAGTAAACGAAAGCGAAACCATATTAAACCATGAAGAATAAGTGGGGAATCGAAAGTAGATAAATTAATTAGTTTTAGATAATGTTTCTGACAAACTTCTGTGCATAATATTTCAGCTTCTGGTGGACTTCAAATAGATATTCTGCATCAGAGGATTACGTGACAGTGCTACTTTCTTAACCTGATTATTCGTAGCCTCTTTTCAACTTCAATGTTTCACAATAGTCATCGAGGAAGGCAGTTCCCAGAAACTCTAGGTATGTATATTGCTCTCCTTAGCTAGTGAAGGTCCACAACTTCATTGAGGGGTTGGGCGTCTCATGCTTGTTGCCCTGTGTTTGATGGTGATACTACTCACTTCGTGGTCCAAAGATGCACAAAGTCCCAGCCGTCTATCCCCCTTACATTCTCGTATCATATTTCACGGATGTACTCTTACTGACACTATACTGTTACCATAAAAAGTAGTTGCATATAGATTTTTACTATTAATTCATTAGTAAACTATTGTTATTATCAAAATCTTGGCGTTAAATAATTACTCCTCTTGTTCACAGGATTGTCGATGTCCTTCAGGAAAAGACAACCAGTCGACAGCTGCAATACCAGTTGATTTTCTGTCTATGGTGTATGAGTTTTGACTCATATCATGTCACTGAGATATGCAAAAACTCTGCACTCCTGGCCACTGTAGCTGGGATTTTTCTTGAAGCAGATCGTGAGAAAATTACCAGAATTTCACTAGCTCTATTTCGTGTAAGTTGTATCTTCGTGAATAAGTGATCCTCTTAGTGGTTTTTCATTATTATTATTATTATAGTAATTTTCATACAACATTAGTTTTGTTGCATCAAATAGCTTCTGTGTTGTCTAGTCCTAAGTTTCAATTAGTAAGAACCTGATGCGTGTTTTTGGACGCTACTTTCAGTTCACTTTCGTTGATGAGTATTAAAATGTCAACAAGTAGTGTTATGTGCTTCAACATACTACTTTCATCAAGTGTCACATTTGCATTACTTGATATGGTATTTAGGTTTCAATCAAAAAAGGATAAATAGTAGACAGTTTGTGGGACATTATTATTATTATTACTATTATTGTTCCCTTGGGTTCCTAATGGAACATATGGCTTCGACTGCACGTCTCCACTTGCTTCTGCTGTATTTTTCACCTGTATCCATGTCGTTAGTTCATACTCTTTCAAGTCCTCTTCACACGATCTCCGTTTCACCCTCTCACTGACGACCCACTCGTCGCTTCCCTTTCGGCCTGGTTCCACTCGAGCAATGGCCTGATGCGCGCGCGATGTCACCCAGCGGCCTCCTCAGCGAGTGAGTGTTCAATCCATCTCCACTTTCTCCTGCATATTTGTTGGGCGATTGTCTCTTGTTTTGTTTGTTCCCATAGTCTCTTGTTGGTAATATTTTTTCGGCCATCTGATCTTCATTATACAGCGAAGACAGTTGTTGGTAAAGGTCTGCAACAGGCTGTTGAAAATATTCTTTGTGACCCGCCCGCCAAGTTTCTGATCCGTATAGAAGAGCTGACTGACTTGGCGTTTGTATTGAAAATCCGACCGAAATTTGTTGTTGGCTCTGAGTGACGAAGATTTCCAGATTGGTTTCAGGTTGATGAGTGAATGTGTTTCTCGCCTTCCCTATTCTCGCTCGATTTGACATCGTCGTCCATTCCTCCTACTGTAGTTGAGGCAATGCTCTCTAGATAAGTGAATGAAGTAACCTTTTTCAATTCCCTCCCGTCGATGGTGATTGGCGCTGGATGTTGTTGTTGTTGCTGTTGGTTGGTTATTTTCATAGCCTCCATCTTGTCTATGTTCACCTGGAGTCCTGTCTTAGCTGCTTCTTCGACCAGTTTGTCGGTCGGTTTTCGCTCACTTGTAAGTCTTCGATTTTATGTAACATCAAACATAAATCATCAACGCGGGAAATCCAGTTCTTCTATGTTCTTCGCGTCGGTCCAGGATATCCCTGTCTTCTCGTTTCCCACTCACTGTCCGATGCATAATCCAGTCAGTCCACCACAATTAGGAATATCTTCGTGGGTGATAATAAGCACCCTTGTTTGACTCCTGTATTTACTCCAAACGCCTCACTGAGTTTTCCGTTGTGGATGACTTGACATGTGCCGTTATCGTACAGCTGTTGAATAAGGTTGATGAATATTTGAGGTACGCCATAGTACTCGAGTAGTTTCCAAATTACTTCGCGGTCAACGCTGTGGAAGGCCTTCTCAAAATCTATAAAATTGAGGTATAGGTAGAGAGACATAGTACGGTTAATCTTCCTGAAGTCTGCTACTGTCTTCAGTGCTTATGAAGATACTTTTTCTAAATATAAAGAGTTCATGAGTCTCAACAATCTTCTTAGCACTGATTAATGCGTGATAAAGACTCCACAGGAGTACTGCATACAATAAAAGACAAAGACAACCCACACATCCCAGAGATGGTTGTGACGGACAGCGAAAGACAAAGAGATAAATGAAACAGCCGTTCTGGATAAAGATAGACGATTAGTATGATTGATTGAAAAGCCTCATGGTATAAAATATGGACGTTTGCGAGTGTATGATGTAGGAGTATAGGTTGTTATTTCATTTACATGGTTACTAACTGGAAACGTGGACGATCTCTGAAACACAGTTCAGCTGGCTTTCGAATGTCTTTCATTTGCCCATTACTTAGTCTGCAGAGTTCGCATAGATTGAAAAATCTGTCAGAGGCTCCAAACGAAGATGCACGATAAACTATTCCTGAGGTCATTTAAGGAGTATACTTTCATGATTATTAACTGAACTTGAATATGTGAGTCATAAACAGTTTAATACTATCGATAAATGTAAACGTATCACCAATGGAAAACTTAGATACTTACCTGCTTACTACAGTTCTTCATTGCTGTCATCAATTTACTAGTTCAAAACGTAGCTCAAATAATCTTCTGACTGAAGAGCTTATAGACCAACTTAAAGAACTAGAGAAGAATGATGATATTATCATATGCCGTCCAGACAAAGGTGGGTGTGTGCTGTAGTTATGAATTCCCAAGATTATAATAATAAAATCTCAGCTATCCTTTCTTATCAAATGAAATTCAGCAAACCCAATGGTGAAAAGAACAAAACACATCTAATTGAAAATCAACTGACTTATTGTCTCAAAGAACATGAGGAATAAGGCAGTAATTTCGTCATATATATATATATATGAACGCATCCAGCCAGTAGGCTTCATGATACCACGTTTGTATGGACTACCGAAAATTCACAAGACATAATTACCCCTCCGTCCAATTCTCGATATGGCAGGTTCTCCTTATCACGGAATTGCTCAATGGTTAGCTGAAATACTGGAACCAGTTAGAAGGTAAGTATCTAATTTTTCCATTGATGATACGTTTACATTTATTGACAGTATTATAGATTGTAAATAATTCCCTATGAACTAGTCTTAATTACCAATCAGAAATGTCAAGTCCTCCATAGCACCCAGTACTCTGGCATCACTTTTAGTGGGCTGCACGACCATCCATAAACTTTTATTTCCTCTCCACATTATCTCCATATCACGCACGAACATCCAACGCCTCGCTTCTCTTAGTGATTTCACGTAACAGCTTGACATGTTTAGTGCTTGTTGAATGTTTCCTCGGTGTGTGTGCTTGGTGATGGTGATAGGGAAAAACGCTCTTAGCTCGTGATTAACAGTGTGTTAAGTGTTATTCTTCTTTAATTTGCAACTCCTTTTGTTCTTTTTTCTTTTTTTCTGCTGATTTCTATAGAGTGTCTTAGAAAAGCTGCCGACAAGCACTGAACAAAGAGAATGTGGTTTACGCTTAGTTCAGTATAAAGTATTACGAGAGTTAGAATTACTCGGTCAAAAAGATTTTAGTCATGATCCTGAATTGACAGATGATATTGCATTTCTAAATGTAAGTCACTATGTGAATAAATTTTACACTGATCTAGTTATCTAATCCTTAATATTAAAATTTACCGTTGATTCTTCATAGTCCTCATCACCTGCCTACATTTACGGTATGGAATGAAATGATCAGACCTGATAAAAATGGACTGGAATTTAAACCTAATGATTTATCATTGTAAAACGTATAAAATTTCTTGTTGTGAATCGATGAGGATGTGATTAAGTTTTATTATTTTATTTATTATTTATTACTATTATTATTTTATTATGCATCCCAATACATTGCCTACCTTTATGAGTTGTGACACGGCTGTTGTTATCTTTAACCTTGGGTGTCTGTTGTGTTAGGTGACATAATATTACTGGTCAATAATCATAAAGTTAGGTGTAGAGGGAAAATCAGTTTATGACGTTCTACAGCTGCATTGATGGAGGTAGTTAGAATATGTGTTACTCGTGTCAAGACATTATTGACCAATGCTAGCTGATATCGAATTGGGTCGTCGGAAAAGAGTGACGATGGTCAAACCAAAAATGCCTTTAGTATACGAAGTCTTTGATTGTTGGTTTGAGCTGCACAGAGAGGTTAAGACCATCTGGCTGGTTCCCTCATGCTATCAAGAGTCGATAGTTAAGTACTTTTCGTAACATGAGTCAAAATCATAGGTTTCCAGACCGTAGGTGTTACGAACTTCCTGGGATAATTTGAGCGCCGAGTCTGCTGAAGAAGCTGTGGCTTACATGGCGAAACGTTCGGAAAACAGATCTTGTTTTGATTTCGATTAACACACTGGGATTAATTTAAATAATTTATAATTAGTCAAAATCGTTCTCAGTGTTGCAGATTCATTCACTTTCTGTAAGGTCTCGAACTCATTATTCTTGTATTTCTTTTTTTCTCTATCTTTATGTGTGGTTTTACCAAGTGTAATAGCTTGAGGTGTTGCATCTTAGTGCAAAGTTTTACAGTGGAAATCCATGTCAGTTAACTTAATTTTTATTTTATTCTTTTACCTTCCCAGTGGAACATAGGGAGGGCTTCAAGCTAGAGCCTTTAAGTTTCTGTAACAGTGGTGTTTATGTTTACGGAATGGAGTTGCTAACCTTCCGTCTTTACCAGCCTTATTACTGGCTGAGCGAGGTAAAGGAGTGCGTCGGTGGCCGAGAACTGAACGCTGAATCACCTACGTCGTTGATTAGCATCCCACTGCTCTGCCACCGACGCCAGTTAACTGCTTCACCGATATATCATGAGATTGTGTATGAGTAATATGTGAGGTAACTGTTTCAGAATCGATTGTTCGTAAGTGAATATTATGATGACAATTGATTCACTACTAGTGAGGAGTAGATGAGTAAATCATCTTGCCGAAATTCAGTTCAAATGAGCACCTGATTGAGTCATTTTATTCAATGCTACATTACTCACTCCTTTATGCCTGTGAAACATGACCATTGAAAGGGGAAGACATGTCAAGTCCTGCTAGCTGTCTTTGATAATAGGTATCTGCATTCTATCTCCTGTATTAAGTGGTATAACAAGGTGTGAGCAATATTCAGTTGGTTAGACGTAGATAAGGAGGGGAAGTCAATCGTAGGGAAATTATGAATTTACACCGATTAAGATGGTTAAGACATGTGTTACGCAAGCATGCCTTTCTCGACAACGCGCAGTATTAACTGACATGGGATGGATCAATCAGGTTGGAAAAGAGTTAGCTACTGGTGGTCAAACGAGAATATGACTTCATCACTCAATGAAAAATGCAAAATAGTTTGTTTAAATCAGCCAGTCACGTAGGGAGATGTAGACTTCCTGACGAACTGGTTGGGGTCCTCTGGATGGTTTCTGTAGCAGTGTTAACTTTTACAGGATGGGGTTGCTAGCCTCATGCCCAACCTTTCCTCTTTACCAGTCTTACTACTGGCTTAGCGAGGTAAAGGAGTGCACCGGCTGGGGATCGAACCCCGGACCATGTGCATGGTCGGCGGGCGTCCTAACCGCTGTGCCACCGACGCACTAGATGTGATATATAATAATCAATAAAATTCTATTGTTCTTCCATCATATTACCCTTCTTTTTCCCTCGCACTTGTGTTTCGTATCTCTCTTTTGAATCTCTTCTCTTTACTCTGTGGGCTCCATGGAGGGGGAGAGTAGCGATTTGAAGTGTCGCACATCTGTGCACAGTTGTTGTATGTTGAATACAGTCAATCAGCTTTATATGACAATTATTATCACAATCTGATGGTTGTAGGTTTTATACCTCGTCAGCTTTGTGGCTTCACAATGGCTAAAGGGTGCCGAACTAAGACAGAACAAATTGTTCGGTACCCCTGGTTTTTGAATTATTCTCCAGTTCACAATCAAGTCATTGTTAAGAAAACCCGAAATCCAAGTATTAATTGTTTGTTTAAATTTATTCAAAGTAGTTATATTTGTTTTAACACTTTTTTTTGCTTAATATTTCATTTTATCTGTGAATAATGTGTATAAAAGGAAAAGTTATCTGCAAGTATACAAGATGTAAGCAGTTTAGATGAATATATGGCTGAATTGAAATCTGGTCGGTTAGAATGGTCACCAGTGCATAAATCCGAAAAGTTTTGGTATGAAAATGCTGTGAAATTCACCGATAACAATTATGAAATGTTAAAGTAAGTTGAAAAAAAGATCAAATTGTTCTTTTTCTGAACATTGGTGATGATGGTGTGTGTTTTCCTCACCCACCCCATACACCTGTCCGTGTGTGTGTGTGTGTGTATATTGTGGCCTAAAAATTAGTTTTATAATTTACAAGTATTTCGTTTTGTAGGGATTTTGTTTAATCGGATGGAGAATTTCATCATATGCTGACATCAGTTATAGAGAACCATTAGAAAACCAGCTGGAAGTAATTTACAGCCAGCTGTTTCGTCAGCCCAGTTTGGGACTCTTCATCAGTACACGCACCCAACGCCAAGGTTCCAACCCACTGACTGCCTTCTGGTTACAAGGCGAGTTAGCTTGTAGACCATTAAGTCACTGGGATCCGATTTAATGACCAGAGCATGAATTCCAACTTCTGCTGTATTTCATCAGCAACTGGCATCGGGGTTAAAGGACCATTGGAATTGTCAGAAGTCTAAGTTATCACACATTTAAAACAGAACTTAGCTGTCTTGTAGATATGAACATAAAAGATGGGAAAATGTATTCATTTACTAATGTACCATTGGTTAAGACTGTTGATATTCTTTGTGACTACATATCTTCTAGTTGTTTTCATTTCCTTTAACTTATTTGAAAGATTTATTACTATTATGTACTGACAACGTCCATTTCACGTTTGAAGGTGAACATTTTCGACAAGTGGATGGCGTTGCTATAGGGAGTCCATTAGGACCTTTGTTACCGGACGTGTACATGTCTTATGTTGAAAACTTATCCTTTGATCTAATTTCTAAATTGCCCTTCTATAAGAGATATGTAGATGATATCATTTTGATAGGCGACGATGATGAAGATGTGAGTCGTCTATTAGACAGGCTTAACTCTGTACAGAATCGTATTAGTCTAACATACGAAGAAGAAAGTCGCAACCAGTTTGCATTTTTAGACATACTTCTGAGTCGAAGAGATGATGGCTCAATAAGACGGTCTATCTACAGAAAGCCCACTTGGACAGGGAAATACCTTAATTTGCACAGCTTCTGTCCATTACAGTATAAGAGAGGCCTGGTGAAGTGTCTATATAAGAGGATTCAGCGTATTTGCACGGCTGATGTTATAGACAAAGAAAATGAAATATTGATGGATACTCTTGTTGAAAATGGATATCCTTTAAAATTTTTAAACAGGTGTAGAAGTCAACTAGTCTCTAAACCTACAATTCATACCGTTCCTAAGAAAAAGGTTTTCATCAAATTACCATATAACGGGGAAATAAACAGTAGGATTTTGAGACAGAGGTTGAATTCGATCATCCGTAGAACCTATTATGCAGCCCAGCTTGTAATTGTGGAAAAAAGGTAAAAATATGCTTCACTGTAAACCTCAAAAGTGAACAAGTGATTATATCACATCCCATACAATTTACCAATTTTCGTGTGTGTGTGTGTGGACATACACAGATAGGGAGGAGTAATCGCGTTTTGCACGTGAGGGTGGGAGAGCATATCCCAAAATGACTAGAAAAACAAATGAATTGTGATGAGCCAATAGATGCAGGTGTCAGACAACCAACTCCGTCTATAGCTAAGCATCTAATCGAGATGAACCATAAGATTGATGTAAACTCAGTCTTTAAGGTCATCTATAAAAACGGTCAAGGGCGTTTACTGAAATACGCTGAGGCTATAGCTATTCATAAACTTAAGCCACCCCCTCTGTGTATTCAAAAAGTTTGTTATTACTCTTAACCTACCTTGGTAATCCTTATTTGATTGGATTACCAAACGTTGTGTTAATAATTCTTAAATCCGTTTTTGTCACTTGGTTTAATTTAACTTTTCCATGTATGTTGACTTGACAAGTAAATGTGTGATCAGATTGTTCGAAATGTATAGCGCCAATACATCACATTTTTCAGATAATCTACTTCTTCTATTAATGCTATCAAAATTTGTGTATTCGGTGTTTCATAATTGCTGGATGGATATGTGGCTCATTTGCTCAAAACAATCGACTTATAGTAGATAGGTCCCAGGTCCGAGCCCCACTCGACCTACTACGGTCTGGACAATTGGGTGATAGGTAGTATCTTGTCAGCCTTTATACAGTAAGTTTGACTTACAGTCTGGCACATGGGGAAATGTGTTCCAGCTAACTGACCTCAAACATCTGCATATTCTTACATTATTAAAAAATAAGCAAGTATAAACATTTGAATAATGTAATTGTAAAACAGGTGATTGTTGTTGTATAAAAGTGTCAGACTAACAACTGTAGCACCAGACTTTTGGTCAGGAGTTCTTGAATTCAAATTCCCGTCTACCTACTTCAGTTTCAGTGGGTGGAAAGCATCATCATCATCAGTCCTCACAGAAGGATTGAAACTCATAGTCTATTACGCATTTGAGATCTGCACTCCATCTGGACAACATCAAAAGCTGATTTTGTTTTACTTTTTTCTTCCGAATTCTAAAGCCATACTAGCTGATATTGGATTAGGTTAGGAGAGAAATAGGAGTGGTCAGACCAAAAGAAGGTGGCATCATGTTGGTGTTTGACCCACCTAGGGAAGTGTGAAGTGCTTGACTGATTTTTTCGAAATACTAAGAACCAATAGCTCCAAACCATTTTCAGTGATGCATATACATTCACTCTTTATCGTCTCCTAGAATCATTATTTTGTCATTATTTCAAAAGAATGGTTACTGAACATCGGTCGTGTAGAATAAAATAAAACTTGTAGTTTGCCAGCATCCAACGTTTTTTGAACTGATTTTCTTAACTTCTTCGTAATTATTTTGTTGGGTATATAGCCCTTGAATTGCAGTCTTGTGTACAAAGGCTCTCTGCTTACGGATAGTGAATAGTCCTTTTCAAATTTCTTAGTCATACGTTTCCTGTTGAATTTGTCTGGATAACCATTTTCATTCAAGGTATCATATACTGTCCTTAGTTCATCTGCAATCACCTCTTCTGAGCATATAGTTCTAACCGTGTGGCTGAGTGTCCTTACTAAATTTCTTGTGTACTTGGCATGAACGAAGCTATGAAAATGTGTATATTGTCCTGTCCATGTACTTTTCCTATTCAAACTTCATTTTGATACTACCACCTGGTTTTCTTGTAAGGAGAACGTCTAGGAAAGCAATTCTGTTTCGAGGTTCCTCTTCGCATGTGAATTTCATAGCCGAATGTACTTCATTGATTAGAGGAGTTTTTATTGTGTTCCTATTCGAATCATTATCACAAATAATAAAAGTGTCATCCGTATATCGGCAATGAAATGAAAAATTTTTTGATAAGGTTGTTCAAATTTCCATTTTCTAGTTTATTTGAAAAGCAGTCTGGTAAAATGGGACTCAATGGGAAGCCTATCGCTACCCCATCCACTTGCCTGTAAAGCGTGCCATCAAATTTGAAATTTACATTCACGGTAAACCTTAAAAACAATTCTTTTAGAATTTCCGTTAGGATGCCATTATTTATCGACAGGTTATCCACTTGTTCATATATGTAGTCAACTGTTTCTACTAGAGGTAAATTTGTGAATGAAGGTGTTATGTCCCAAGATATCATAGTTTTATCCTTGATATTAATATTTTTGATTTTGTCTGCGAATTCAAATACATCCTTGACGCTATGTTTCACTATCTACTCATACATAGGTTTGAAAATATTTACTAACCATCTAGCTAGAGCTGGGTAGGGCGAATTTTGCATATCATGTATTGATCTTAACGGTAGCCTCCCCACCCACCCCCCGGTTTATGTACTCTAGGTAGGCCATACAATCGTGGCGTGTACGTGGCTGTTGGCCTGATTTCTTCATATAAACCTCGAGGAAACATCTACTCCTCCTCCCTTAGTTTCTTCAGACGTCTGGTTAATTCATTCTCTGTTTTATTGTTGAAATCTTTCTTCTCCTCAAGTGTTTGAAATTTCTATGTGTCTTTCAATATATCATTGATTTTTTTAATATAGTCACTTCTATTAAGGAGGACTACTTCTGATCCTTTGTCAGGCTTTGCGATTACCACTCTCTCGTTATTTATCAGTTTCTTTAGTTCTTCTCTGTGGTCCTTCGTCAAGAAACTTTTACTGTCGCATTTGAGGTTTTGTACTGATAATAACAATCCACGAGACTGGATTTGAAGCGCTTTAATTCCCTGGTGGATGATGGAACTAGATCCCTTGTTTGGCTGAATAGGTTTTCAAATTCAATATCAGTATCTAAGTGATTGACTCGTTTCTGTGTACCGTAAAATCTAAAGTTAAGACAAAGTACTTCGAGTTGCATCCTATTTAATTCAACACTACTATAATTGTGGACGTACTTATTAGGATCATCCGGAAATTTACTAGTCTCTGGCTTGCTTATCAGTCCTTTCATAAGCTCTATCTGCTTTTTGTGTGCTCTTCGTTCACTGGCTTGAATAACATATTCCATAAAAGGTACTCTAAGTCCTTCTGGCAGTCCATCTACTTCATGTTGCCTGCGGACAGTATTCATTTTATTCTCTTGTACATATGTGTAGATAAAGAGTTCGCCTAATTACTCTTTCTGTCTACATATTTCCATTAATTGTAGTTCCTTTGCATTTACATTCTTCTCCCTTTGGGCGATATGGGATTGTGATACAGTTCTGTGCAAAATCCGAAGTTGAAATGTCAGGCATAATATAGATATAGGCGAGGGTTATTTCTAGAAGTTAATTGATGGAATCCAGAACACGCGCATTTCGTCCATTTTGGGGACTCGTCCTCTAGCTGGATGTGCCTACATTCTGTTCTGTTTATCGATTTTAAGGTAAAACATACAGAAATTATTGAATCTATCAACAGAAGTTATTAAGAAGTGATCATAATGGAGGTAGAAGATGCTGATATTTTATTTTCGTCTTTTTCCTTTTTTATTCCTTTCTTCAACCTTGATGTGTTTGTTTAGGATGATAGTGAAATTAGTTGAACTTAATGTTGACCCATTGACATTATCTGTTGCTGTTCATGATATCGGTGAATTCGTGAGACATTATCCACGTGGTAAACAGTAAGTTGAATTATTTGTTTATTTCTACTTCTGCTCTTGTTGTTGTTGTTTCTCCTCATTTATGATTTATTATAATGTAATTTTATGGCCACCTTTCAAATTACCGTAGAATTACAGTATGATGTTTGTGTTGCATTTCTTGCGTATCATCAGGCTTTGTGAAGGCGAGTGTTTGAAGTCAATTTAGTTGTTAACCATTAATTACCTGATACGACCAAGGTTGGGTAGACTTCGATCTCCCTATCTAAACGATCTCATGTGGTCACGCGTTCAAAGAGCCTCTGCGAGATAAATCTTATTCTCTGAGTTCACGTGGTGTGGGGTGTTCTTTACAAAAGCAAATGCAAACATCTGGACTGGGGATTGTGTAGGTCTACTTAGGGAGATCTGGAAAAGCCTGATTCCATACCTATGTGATGTATACATAGGCCCCAGAATCCTAACGTATAGCATAGCTTATAAACTTGTTTGGAAATGTAGCCTGTGAAACTGCTCCACTGCCTTGTGGATCAGACTTCAAGTCAAAGACTCAGGGTTTGTCCCTTCAGACAACCATCTGCTTCAGCCTGGACGTCCGTGTAGTATATTATTATTTCTCTCACAGACGATGTGATTTTCTGTGGCGCGCGTCTCTTAATGCCCATAATGTACTAAGTTCATGTTTTAATAATACTATTGATAATGCTAAATGTTAGTGTTAAGAGAGCCCTCTCTTTGTATATGTGTATGTATGTGTGATTCACCAGTCTAAGAAGAACTTCAGTGTTAGTTAGAGTGTCTTGAATTCAATTTCTGCTTAATCTATTGTATTTTGAGTAATTGAGTATATGAGTACTGTCAGCCGTCACACAAAACATGTGACTTACCAAGTAGTGTGTATGTGTGTGTGTGTGTGGAGGTGGGGGATTTTGTAATACTGTGGTGAGAGCTGTCTGCTAACCAAAATTGGTAGACAGCGATTCACGTGTCAATGCTTACTTCTCAAATCTTGGTCATGAATAAAAAAACAAGAACAAAGACTTTGCGTGGGCGGATACAATTCGCAGATATATGTTTTGACCTTGAAAGAAGTGACCACAAAGAGATGACAGACTAACTTTCAGCGAGAAAACAAACCAATCAGAAGATGCTGTTTCTCTGCTAGTAATAACGAATAATAATGTACATTAAAAAATATGCAAATATCTCTTGATTTCCCCAATAAACGATCTGTTGCCTGGCCCTTGTCTTCTGGCGTTACAATACGAATGACTTGTTATTCCTCACTAATTGAATAAAAATGTAAACAATATGATTTTAAATCAGATACCAATGTAATTTATTTTAACAATGGAAGTTAAGTGTTCATGTCGTTGTCTATGGTTGCCTAAACCACTACTGACTGAAGAAGATAGATACCGTTGTGTCTTGTATTACATTGTATGGATTGTATTCGAAGGCAAGCTTTAATTCTTTACACATCATTGACCATCATCTGTCTTCATCTTATAGGTAATTATTTGGAGAATCGGGTTGGAGAGAAAAGTTAATGGTAGTCAAAACAAAACTTGTCACCATTCCATGAAATCTTTGACAGTTTGAGCCAGACACGTAGGGGGAGATGGTGTTGTAGACTGCCTAATTGGGATCCTCATAACTTTCTATGAACCAATGAAGGCTAGAGAGAACGAGTGATATTTGGCTTGAAATCGTCTTCGATGGCTGGCGCAGATGCATTCACTCTCTGTGACTTCCCAGATCCATTGAAAACCTCACTATTATTATTATATCCTTTCATTCCTAGAGGAACATAGGCTTCAGTTGCGCATCTCCATTGCCTTCTGTTTTCTGCCAACTTTTTCACCCCACTCCAAGTCTGTCCACATGCTTTCATCTCCTCCGCTTCACATGACCTCCTCCAAGTCACCCTTGCACTGACGACCAACTCTCCCTTTCCCTTTCGGGTTCAACTCGAGCAATGGCTTGTCTAGTGATGTCACTACTCACTTGATGGTTTACTCAGAGTATGGCCACCAATCCATCTCCATTTCTGCCTACCTATTTGTCGCACAGTCGGTTACAGCTGGGTTGGTTCACTGATTGCCAGAGATCTCTGTTACTGATCTTTTCTGGTCGGCCATCTGATCTTGAGTGGCACTGAGCGAAGACAACTGTTGACGAAGGTCTGTAGTTTGTTTGAGATGCTCTTTATGACGCGCTGGCCAAGTCTCTGATCCGTATTGCAAATAGCACTGACTTCACATTGGAGTTGAAAGTCCGGATGTTATTTTTGATGCTGAATGCTGTTGACCTCCACACAGAGTTGAGAGTAATGAAAGCTTCTCTTGCTTTTCCGAATCTGGCGTTGATATCCTCGTCAGTTCCATCCGCCTGTAGTTGAAACGATGCTTCACAGGTAGGTAGGTGGGTGAGTGAGTGAGTGAGTGAGGTTGTTTCTTTCAGGTTCCTCCCATTTATGCTGGCTGATTGTTGTCTGTTGTTGTTTCTGTTGCTGTTGGTGTTGGCCAGGAATCTTCATCACTTCTGTTTCCTCTATGTTCACCTGAAGGAAGTCCTATCTTCTGTGGATGCTTCTTCTATCGCCAGCTTGTTGCTTTTCACTTGCATATCTTCCAGTTTGTGTGAAATCAGACATATGTCATCATCGGCGAAGTCCAGATCCTCCAAGTTTTTGTGTGAGTCCATTTTATGCCTGTTTCCTCGCTGCCCGCTGTCTCTCGCATCCAATCTACTGACCGCAATCAGGAATATCATTGGCGATAGTAGACAGCCTTGCCTCACTGGTTTTATATTTTACTACTCTTTCCGCCTCATATTTCTTGTTATCATCGTTCTTTTAAATCGCATTTTTGTTCTACACTGAGTGTGGCAACTCAAACTTCTGCGATTCTTAACAAAGTTCTATGTTTAAACCAGTCAGTCAGTTATCCCGACGGGCATTTCGTGTGTATACCTATAGAGAAATTCGTCCATTACGGTGGAGCCCTATCAATTTTTGGTTACTTAAATGTGTTCTTTTTTTAATTATTAAGAATAAACATTATTTCGCCTTCTCTTGCTCACTTCTACGCTTCCAGAATAATAGAAACTCTAGGAGGTAAACACCTGGTAATGGCTTTACTACAACACGAAGATCCAAATGTACGTTATAATGCATTGGTCTCATTGCAGAAGATAATGGTTCATAATTGGTAAGTAATTGATTGTCTAAGCCTTTTTTAAGGGATATATTTTCTATTGTAGTCTGTCCATTTCTTCATAAACCTAATAATATTAATATATATAATAAAATCCTTGAAATGCTGAAATAAAGGTTTGCTTGACTTGTTTGTGTGTGTATGTGTGTGTTTACATGCAGGGCATTTTGTTTGCTGTCACACTGTGCTGCCAGTCAGCTGATAGGAAATCGGGGAACTAAAACCTTGAGAGTATTCATTTCTTATTGGAGATCTGTAGCTTTGTCATTCATTGTCGACCTAACTAGCCTACTGATACCACAAGTGACCATGTCTTCAGTCCTCATCGGATGGTAATTGATCTAACTGTTTATCGTGACGGTTTAGGATAGAAAACTCGTTTTTTATTCTTGAAATCTTCAGTATTTCGAGATATACCTTGATCTGACCTACTATTGTTATTATTATTATTGCTCGTCCCCCAGTGGGATATAGGGCTTCAGCACCACATCTCCATTGCATTCTGTTCCCTGAGGGTTTTTTTCGGCTGACTGCGCTTTTACCAACAAACTTTCATTTGGTTCCCTTGATAAATTTCGATAAAGAAAGGAAAACGGAATTTGCAGTATAAAATGTGACATCGTCATTCTATTTCGCAGGCTCTCATCAGCTGCCATTGACTACCTGAAATTACAATGGTTATATAATTGGCAATAACAGTTTAATGTTTAAGTGGTAATAGGGAGGAAATACTATAAAATTGACGCATCCAGAGTGTAATCATTACAATTTTTTTGGTTTAAGTTTTCATCATCAATTTATACTTTTTCAAAGTAGAAAAGATGGGGGTGGGGTAAGACAGAAAACATAAAAAATTAACAGACATTGTTAGCTTGTAGGTTCACATAGCAACTCAAAAAACCAACAAATTTTACAGTTTATAAGACTGATATTTGCGCTTTTCTACTTTGAAAGCGTATAAATTGATGATGAAAAACTTGAACTACTACATTTTGGATGCGTCAATTTTATAGTATTTCTTTCTTCTCTACTACCACTTGAACATTAAAGTATGTTATTATCATCATCTATATAACCAGTGTAATTTCAGGTAGTCAATGGCAGCTGATGAGAACCTGTGAAATAGAATGACGATATCACATTTTATACTCCAAATTTCGTCTTCCTTTCTTTCTTTATCGAAACTTTAATTCTCTCCAACATTATCTCCTCCATATCTCCGTCAGACGCCCAACTCTTTAGATATGATAGAGAAGATTTGTAGCTCAGGTGGATGATTTTGATGTGGTTTTGTTCTCTGAGCTGGATGGTTGATTTGCGAAGCTTTCATCACCCTACTGGGTGACATCTTCAGCGCATACTTCAATTTGAAGTGGGCTTTTAGATTTCTCTACGAGTTTATTAATCATCTCTCCTGGTGGGTGACGTTGGACGTGTTTGGCTGTTTATGTGTTTTCACACCTTCTAGGTTACTTGTATTGGAACTGACTGTTTCTTTGACTTGAACTTTGGCCCTTTGTGTGTGAAGTTTCTTTCTTATTGGTTGATAAATTTTGTCTATCTCTATGTGTCTATTGATTGATGATTCACTGGAATGCCAGCCAAGCTTCTAAAAATTCTCTAGCATTCTTGTTGTTTCCTCTGTCTAATATTTGAACGTTGTCCCGGTCGAATTGATGTCCGTGGTTGTCTGTGTGTAGTGATATGAGGGAGGGGATATCATGTCTTTTGACGGCTCGCTTGTGTTTGTGGATACGAAGACGAAGGGGACGTCCACTTTGGCCAATGTAGTGTTTTTCGCAGTTGTTACAATTTATTTCATAAATGATGTTGGTTTTATCTTCTTTCTCTGTTGAGTCTTTTAGTTGACATAGAATTGAGTGAAGTGACTTTGTTTGTTTGTGTACGACGTCAATTCCTAAAGGTTTGAAGAGGCTTGTAGTGATTTCTGAGATATCCTTTATATATGGTAAGGCGATTTTCTTTGTGTTTTCCTTGGTGGCTTTTGGTTTGAAAGGTTGGCTTGGGTGTGTATGTCTTTTGATAAAATTCCATGGATATCCATTCTTTTGGAAGACGTCCATGAGATACTTTTCCTTAAGGAAAATTGAAGTATGCGCTGAAGATGCCACCCAGTAGGGTGATGAAAGCTTCACAAATTAACCACCCAGCTCAGAGAACAAAACAACATCAAAAGCCCAACTCTTTGCTTACCATTTGCGCACCATCCAAGGGCGTGACATGTGATGTCACTTGATGGTGGTCTTCTCAGCGGATGTCTAGTCCATCACCATTCCCTTCTGCGTGTATGTTGAGCAATAGGTTCTTGGCTGGTGGTTCGTTGCCAGACTTCCTTCTTTTCAATCCTTTCCAGACGACTTTCTGATCCTCAGAATGAGGCCAACGCTGGCAGCTTTTCATGTAAATCCTCCGTGACCTGGTAGAAATGCTTTTCATAAAGCATATGTAGAAGCGCTGACTTGACAGTTGTGTTGGTGATCTGAATCTTGTTCCTTGTTCTGAGTTCAGTAGATTTCCAAACTGATTTCAAAGTGATGATGGTCTGTCTTCATTACCCACCCAATCTGATACTTACTGGTTGCCTTTTTAGACATCTTCATCCGTACCGCTGTCTAGGTAAGTAAAGCGGGAGACTTCCTCTGGATTTCTCCCGTTGATGGTGATAACTGCTTGTTATTGTTCCCTTGGATATCTCTTCATCACTTACTTTCGCCTTCTCTACATTCACTTAAAGTTCCGTCTTCACTGCGCCTCGTCTGCCGATATGTTGATTTTCGCTTGTATATCTCCAATTTTTTTGTCACACGTGAGATATAAATCAATCGTTCGTCCTCAAAGTTGAGATATTCTAGGGTCTTTTTGTCGGTCCAATGTATACCAGTCTTCTCGTGCTCACCCCCCCCCGCCTCCACATTCTGTTGTATGATCCAGTTCACTACAGTTAAGAAGATCCTCAGTGGTAATTGGGTAGTCCTGGTTTCCTCCTGTCTTGATTTTAAACGCTTCAGTGAACTTCCTGTTGCAAGTCATCCGGTGGCATATATGCCATCATCATAAAGCTGCTGGATGAAGTTGCATTATACTTTGTGGTATTTGAAGCAGTTTATGGTGGCATTCACTTGTACATTCTTCTTTCGTTTTAGCGTATTGTTTTTTCTCTCCCGTGATAATCAGTTTTTATCCCTCTATTTTTCCCTTGTTCTCCCTCTATATCTCTGTATTTTGTTTCCAAATAGTGAGTTTAAAGGCAACATTTTATTACCGGTCACCTGTATTTCACATAAATTGTTTAAATGAATTAAAAGGTCAGTGTTCCTTGTAAACAAGTATCACCTAACGTTGGTGAGAAGCTTTTCAATGCCCCTCTCTCTCTCTCTCCTCTTCGTTATCCATAACACGAATATTATGCCAAAGTGCCATTACTGTGCTGTGCACCAACCGCGTTTATAGCTAACAAACAACTAGTATTCTTTTTCTGTGTGTCTCTTGTTAAGAGATTGACAAAGTGGTGTCTATGTTTGTCCCAATACCACATTAATTAAATAAGTTAGTCGACTATAATACAGTACGCACCCATACTGCGGGTTCGAACCCAGGACCTTCTGGTTACAAGGTGAGCTCGTAGACCATTGAGCCACTGGGACCCGATCCAATGGTCCATGAATTCTAACTTCTGCCAGTTCACGACATAGCGTGACCACTTCGCAATGTCTTCCTCGATGAGTTACTGCCCCATCTTCGACCTGCTGTACCCTACTGGTCACGTCTTCCCACTAGAACCCAGGTTAACTGCCTGAATAGGGCCAGTGGTTCAATGGTCTACGAGCTCGCCTTGTAACCAGAAGGTCCTGGGTTGGAACCCCGGTGGGTGCGTACTTCTGAAGAGTTCCAAACTAGGACGAAACAGCTGTCCAGTACTCCCAGCCAGTTTTCCAGTGGTTCTCTAACTGATGTCCGCTCATGGTGAAATCCTCCATACAATCAAACAAAATCCCTACAAAACCAATACCTGACTATATAACAGCCGGTAAAACTCGAACTTTATGCAATAAAGTGTAGGTTGGAAGTAGAGAGTTAACCCATCATTGAGGTATACCTATTAATTATTTAGCTATGAATCAGGTATTCTTTAAAACACGAAGCAGTTAAGTAGTAGTGTTCAGTCCAGTCGTCCATTGATCTTCAGAAGCCTTAAGGCCAAGACCTTGCATCTGGCCACTTCTATGTGCATATATCAGTTCATTACCTGTTGATATGGAGCCAGCCAGGTAGTACATTGGTTGTTCGACTCATATTCTATCCAAAAGGGTTCAACAACACTATCCTGCATGGCTACAAAAAGGTAATAGTGGCTGTATAAAGTGTGATGATCGAACATCTCTTTAAACCACACTAGTCATTCCACCTGAACAAACGCCTCCTGCTTCATTAAAGTAATCTACAAAGTGAAGAATAGGCTGAAAAAAGCAATACGCTTTCATCTCCTTTGTTGTATTGCTGAAACCTTGGTCATTCATTTTGGAAAAACCAGAGTTATGGTATGCGAAAGGAAATCATCCAACCACTTCTACTACTATCGTGGTAACAACCGTGTTGACGCCTACTGATTTGATGTTTGCGTGCTTGCTTTTTTTTTCCTAACTCCTTATAACATTTGTAATCTTTGCAAGTCTTACATAATTCCATACTTTCCTTTGTTTCTATGTGCGTATTCTGATCACAACTCACTCATTAAACTATTCATCTTATTATGTAACTTTTATGTGTTAGTAACTACACGTTTTGACGATACACACCTCAGCACTACCCTGTTACCAGTAATCTTCACCCCCACCCATCCAACACTAGTTACAATTTGATAACTCATCACATTTTTTGAAATGTCTTGACAACAATAACCCTAACTTATTTTAATTCTTATCGGACAAACCTAATGCACACACACACAAACAAAAGTAAGTATATTTAACTGCGATTGTACAGCTAAGTGTCAATGAATTCGCCGCTGTTATTATTATTTATTATTAGTATTTCCTTTAATTCCTAGAGGAACATAGGGCTTCAGCCGCACGTCTCCACTGCCTTCAGTTCTCTGCTGACGTTTTCACCTGGCTCCAAATCTGCCCACATGCTTTCATCTCCTCTTCACATGACCTCCTCCAAGTCACTCCTGCACTGATGACCAACTCGCCGCTTCCCTTTCGGCCAGGTTCCACTCGAGCAATGGCTTGTCTAGTGATGTCACTACTCACTTGATGGTTTCCTCAGAGTATGGCCACCAATCCATCTCCATTTCTTCCATGCCTATTTGTCGCAGTCGGTTTCAGCTGGGTTGGTTCACTGATTACCAGAGATCCCTGTTACTGATCTTTTCTGGTCGGCCATCTAATCTTGAGTGGCATTGAGCGAAGACAACTGTTAATGAAGGTCTGTAGTTTGTTTGAGATGCTCTTTGTGACGCGCTGGCCAAGTCTCTGATCCGTATTGCAAATAGCACTGACTTCACATTGGAGTTGAAAATCCGGATGTTATTTTTGATGCTGAATGCTGTTGACCTCCACACAGAGTTGAGAGTAATGAAAGCTTGCCTTGCTTTTCCGAATCTGGCGTTGATAACCTCGTCAGTTCCGTCCGCCTGTAGTTGGAAGGATGCTTCACAGGTAGGTAGGTGGGTGAGTGAGGTTGTTTCTTTCAGGTTCCTCCCATTTATGCTGGCTGATTGTTGTCTGTTGTTGTTTCTGTTGCTGTTGGTGTTGGCCAGGAATCTTCATCACCTCTGTTTCCTCTATGTTCACCTGAAGGAAGTCCTATCTTCTGTGGATGCTTCTTCTATCGCCAGCTTGTTGCTTTTCACTTGCATATCTTCCAGTTTGTGTGAAATCAGACATATGTCATCATCGGCGAAGTCCAGATCCTCCAAGTTTTTGTGTGAGTCCATTTTATGCCTGTTTCCTCGCTGCCCGCTGTTTCTCGCATCCAATCTACTGACCGCAATCAGGGAAATCATTGGCGATAGTAGACAGCCTTACCTTACTTCCGTCCTCACTTCGAAGGTTTCCATAATTTTCCCGTTGTGGATTACTTGGCATGCAGCATTGTCGTATAACTGTTGGATGAGATGTATAATTGTCGATGGCACTCCGTAGTAGTAGCGAAGTAGCTGCCAGATGACCTCTCGATCGACGCTGTCTGCTGAAGGCCTTTTCAAAGTCGATGAAGTTGAGTGAGATGGATAGGTGACTGCCATTCCAGGCTTTGTTCAATAATGAATCAATTCGCCGGCGAAAAGAGATTCTTTGCTGAATTACACGTGTGTTTAGTTTTCATTAATATTGTATGTTGTGATCGATACGCAATCAGTTAGCTTATCCGGTAAGCTTACATCCAATGTGTGCGCTTGCGTTCAAGTCCATTGAACAACTCCAGAGCTGAATCGTGTTTCCAGTATGCCTTGTTATCAATTTTGAACTTACATTTACGCTTAACATTGATTGATTAGTAGGGAGTAACCAGTTTCAATAAGCCAGTAAGTGATAAGACCGATAAAGATAGAAAGTTTGACATGTGGTTAGCAACCCCATCCCGTAAAGTCAAAATACCACTGCTATCATCGAGATTTCAAAACTCTAGCTTGAAGCCCTCCCTGTTCCACTGGGAACGCAAAGGAATAAAACAATCTAAAAAAAAGCCAGTTTCCCGCGTCTAGTCCCTTAGTAACGTGTTCACTAAGCTACGCATGACTTGGCATCATAAATCACTTTATAAATCGATCTTAGATGGTTGTCGGCAGTCGGATTAGCCCTAGATTAAGGCTACGTGCTTACCAGCATTTGTCAGTAAGGCATGTATATAAATACATGCTACATCGAAAGGACTAATACTCCTTTCTAGTTCTCTTTGATTTCAGCCTGACATTTATATACTTCCGTTTTATTAAATTTCATCTCTTCACTTTCCGAGTCGAACATAGGGCTTTGAAGTTTCGCTGGCAGTGATTTTATTATTTTTATGGTGTTGGGGTCACTGGCCTCACTCCCAACCTTCCCTCTTTACCGGCCTTACTATCGGCTTAGCAAGGCATAGGAGTGCTACAGCTGAGGATCAAACCCCCTTTTATTTATTTATTTAAACGCATAAAAACTTGGTACAATGTGGCACCAAGAAGGATGCTCCACACAGTAATAATAAAACAACATAGATCAAAAGAAAAATAAATAAAGAAGGGAAAAATATATATATATATAAGTAGAGAACGGATAAAGAACTTCATCTGGAAGGAAAACAGTCATGCTTAACAAGTTCAACAGTATTCGTTAACTATCATCGGGAAGGAAGAAAGAAGAAAATCGCAACACGTGTAATAGCACACGATAAGTCCCTTGATTGTTTGTTGCTTTATTCAATTCATTGTGTGAGGGCTGAGATACTGCTCGGGCACCCAGACCGAAGCAGGTGGTTTTATTAAGGGCCGAGCCTTTGACTTGGAGTCTAATCCGCAAGGCAGCGGAGCAGCGTCAGGAGCTGCATTCCCATAGTTTCCGGTGACCCATATGGGTTCATACGCCATTTGATCCGATTAGATACTGGAGCCCATGTACCCCATGATAACTGCTTTTAGTTTAACCGCTATCCAAACAACCTTCCCGACATAGTAGGACCCGCAGGGACAGAATCTCAGTCATTTTTGCATGTTGGGTCATTACGGTATCCAAGCCCGACACCACCACGACAAGATGGCGGTTATCGGCCGGGATCGAACCCCTGGACCATGTGTTGTGTTGGGCGTGGTTGGGGTAAGCATTCTACCACTGAACCAACCACCGATGACATTTTTACTATTATTATTATTATTGTGAGTACGCTAATATAAATATTTTTCACTTTCTCTTGTACTGCTCATGCTATTGCCGCTTGAAGGGAATACCTTGGGAAACAATTGGATTCAGCTCAAAGTACCGAAGTGAAGTCGACAGGAATAAGAGTAAAATAAGTTTTTTACCTCCATCTATTAAATATATTATCACAACAATGACAACGGACTGTTATTTGCCATCACCTAGTTATGCTTTTCAAACTGATTGATTTTTTGTGAGTGATATTTTTTGCTTTTTTATGCAGAATCAGCATTATTTATTAGTGCTATTATCGTCAGTAGTAGTGATGATGATGATGAATCGCTATGTCAACATATATATGCATACATACATATTTCTGTGATTCCTTCAGGTATATACTCAACTGTACCACAGCCGCCCCGCACTCCCTTCATTATTGATATCTAATCACCAATCAAAAAAAAGCATAATATATATTATTTCTAATTATTGATTCTCTTCTATGAATTGACCTTTGTCTTTCGCTTCTCTTTTCTTTTCTTTTTGATCTTAAAACATCCAAGTCAATGTCGTTAATACATTCCTTCTCTCCTTCATTTGACTTTATTTAATTTATCGATTATTCTGGGTAATAAACGGTTGAATTTTATAATGACTTTTTTTCTGCTTGGTTTCTTTCATTTTGCCTTTTGGCGGTTTTAATGATACGCGCCGCCAGGCAGTTGTTATTGTTGTTGTTTCAAATGCTGTCGGAGACAGGGAGAGAAAGCGGCGATAACTGAAACTACGGTATGATTAATACACCGTAAAATAATAATAATAATTTGCTTTATTCCAATACAGTACTTGTGATACAAAATGGAATTCTCAGCATTTTACTCTACAGTATTGCGCGTCCAGTTAGTACACTAACAATAAATAAAATTCTACATAGATTATGGGTAATCTCAGTTAGGTTTTGACAACAACATACTGGCATGTCGGTGGTAGCAAAGCCAAAATTGAACAGAGTGTTTAAAGGTGTTAGAAAAGCAGATGCTAGCATAATAACTGGTGTAAGCGGTAACAAAAATGTCGAGATATACGAGTGTGAAAGAACGGAGAAGAATGTTTCAATTGGAGTTTGTAAGGAAAAGAGAAACAAAACAGCGCACATAACAGAAAATAAATAAATGATATGAGTTGGAAAGATGAGATCCCGTTGTTCTACTGACTATTTAATAATAAGCCACAGGTTTCACGCCTAATGCTTTCTTTATCGCACAGAACACGAGCTAAGTAGGGTATGGTTTAGTTTTTGTACTTGCTATTGCGAGCACATAATTTTCTATATAGGCTTCTGGTCCTGCCTGATGAGATTATACAATTATCCAGGCAGGTTCATCAGAAGATATAAAGTAGTCAGAATATCAAGACCCACAACACAACTCACCCCTAAGAAAGACGTGTACATCAAGCTACTCTATATTGGGCATCACAGCAGCTTGATAACTAGACAAAGATTGAACGCTGCTGTGGTTAAAAAGACTTTTATGGAGCTAATATCATAATAATAGAGAATGTAAAGCCATTATGTCTGTCTAAGCCCTTCAAACATGCGAAAAATAACGTCACATCCCACTGTATTTACCGATTCGAATGTACGTGTGGACACACATACATAGGGAGGACTCATCGATCTCTGCGAGTAAGGGCTTCAGAGCATATTCCTGAATGGTTCGAAAAACAAATGAAATCTTCAGAACCCAGAACAGGAGACTTAGCTCGTCTATTGCGAAACATATTATAGAGACAGGACATAAAGCTGACGTTGACAGATCTTTTAAACCTATCTATAAAACGTGTTTTGAGGGAGTGTGTATCCTAAAGTTTGTGCAAGCTCTAGCTAGCAATTCGAAAGTTTAAATCAGCTTTATGCGCTCAAAGCAACAATTCGTTATCACATTAAATTTCCCCTGGTAAATTTTGTTTTGACACCATAGTAGATGTACTATTACTTCTGCTATTTGGTTCAGTGGTCTTCATTGTTAATTTGACCTTGAATATGGAGGCCTTTTAACTTGACCTAAGTAGTCTATTTTCTCACCTCTTAACTCTTTATTAATTTCATATATATTCCTATGACAAGTCCGTTGTGTGGTCAGATTGTTCGCAAATACGCATTACACGTTTGAGCAAATTACGTCTTCTTATATCTAAATTCATAAAGGGAACTAATTGTTTTAAATTATCAGTTACGTAAATTACATAAAAATTGCATAAATATATATATATATATATATGCATTCCATCACTAAAAGGTTATTACACAATGTGTTCTGTGTTATAATCCAATTTTCGAAAAAGTAGACGTGTGATTCATTAAACGGATTCTTTTTCGACTATACAGTTGGAATTGAATGAACTAGTAGGAGAAATGTGCATTACTGGTTCAGTGGCAGAATAGTCTCGCCAACGATGAACGCCGTCTAGGTTCGATTCTCAGCCGATTCAACTTCAAACGTCTCTTAGCCAGCAGTCAGCTCAGAAAGGGAGACAGGTTGTGCATGAGTTGAGTCTGGTGAACAACCTCACTCCGTAAAAAAAACAATACCGGCACTGTTATAACTAACTGCAAAGCTCACGCTTGAAACCCTGTGTGTTCGGCTTGGGACCTAAAGGAATGGAGAGGAAAACGTTTGAGAAATACAAAGTTGATAGGCGGCGGCGAGTCGGTCGTCAGTAGTGCGAAGGTGACATGGAGGAGGAGATGAAAGCATGTGTGGAGCGAGAACCGAACCCGATGGAGAAGTGCGGCTGAAACCCGATGCTCCTCTAGGAACTAAAGGAGATAATTATAACGTATTACTACAATTTCACACATTACCACATACATATTTTTGACTATAATCTAATTTATTAACAATCTAATTGCAAATAACTTTTGGAATTCTGATCTAAATGATTCCATATTACTCTCGTTTATAAAAACCACTAATGTTGTCAGTCGTTAACAATCATTCCGTCATTATAATCGATGGATATATAACCGTCGAATCTGATGAAGAGGAGATTACTCGAAAAGAATATTCTTTGTTCAATAAACAATCTTTTGAAATTACTATACGGATCAGAGACTTGGCCAGCGCGTCATAAAGAGCATCTCAAACAAACAACAGACCTTCATTAACAGTTGTCTTCGCTCAATGCCACTCAAGATCAGATGGCCGACCAGAAAAGATCAGTGACAGGGATCTCTGGTAATCAGTGAACCAACCCAGCTGAAACCGACTGCGACAAATAGGCATGGAAGAAATGGAGATGGATTGGTGGCCATACTCTGAGTAAACCATCAAGTGAGTAGTGACATCACTAGACAAGCCATTGCTCGAGTGGAACCTGGCCGAAAGGGAAGCGGCGAGTTGGTCATCAGTGCAGGAGTGACTTGGAGGAGGTCATGTGAAGAGGAGATGAAAGCATGTGGTCAGACTTGGAGCGGGATGAAAAAGTTGGCAGAAAACCGAATGCAATTGAGACGTGCGGCTGAAGCCCTATGTTCCTCTAGGAATTAAAGGATAAAATATTAATAATGAAATTTCCAGTGGACAACTTTAATCAACTGTTGAGTACTAATTAAAACACGAAATAATTGAGTGAAGAATATCCTTTTCGATAATTACATCTTCTGGCTCTACAATTATATATGCATGTTTATATACATAGAATATTCTAGATTAGTAGTCAGTAACAATAGTAGAGTTTTTTAAATAATATCGATTTGTAAAGTAAGATCAATGGAATTACAGTTCATCAAAAATGGTTAAATTATAATAATAATAAAGATATAATAGTAAATAGAATATCAACTAAAATGAGGAAAATCCCACAAAAAGTTGAGGATCATTCAAACCTAGATGGCCAAGGTAGGGATAATGTCTGAACTAGCTTCTTTTGGATGCACCAATTAGGCTTGTTAATATGGGTCTCAATAGCCAGCCTCAGCAATATTTAGTAGTCAAACTCTTAAGGCGAAATTAAGATCTATTTGGTATGCGGTAAATGACCCTGAAAGCCGCCTGGTTACCATCAATCTTGTGTTCTGTATCCACAAGATGAGATGGAATAGCACTATGTGAATAGCTTTTGTTTTATCCTTTGCTTAACCACCATGCAGGATGGTGTTCGAAAATCCGACGAGAAACACGCCTAATTGTACGGTCTATGCAACTAACTGGCTCATTCCACAAGAGCAGTGAAATCGGTAGATACATGTGGAAGAATAATTTAACATAAACGGAAGTCGAACAACCTTCCTCAGTATTTCCATGGTCAGAGCTTTAGTATAATACACAAGAAGCAGATATGAAATGCTTTTGACAATCACTTTTCAGTCCTATGGATAATTCCTGCCTTTTTTCTCTTGGAGTTATCTCTTCCAAGGTGTAGTAAATGAGACTGCTGAAAGGTTTCACTTTACGGAGTCATTTCGTTTTTCTACACACGTCGTAATCGGGAGTTTCTATATGAATATTCCATTTTTATTTGTGGTAATTTACACAATCGACCATCTTGGTAAGTTCTTTGGATTCGATTTTGCGGCCAATACACTCGTAAACGTCTCTGACAAGTAAACCTAGAGAAAGTGGAAATGTTGGACGCCAAACTATCAACCCCACGCTGTAAAAAAAACAAACAGTATCACAACTAATGGAAGTTTGAATTCCCTGAGAGCCATGATGTACCATTTGGAACGCTAGGAATGTGTAAAAGAAATTTACACTAGTATGTGTTTATAAAGCTGTTCAGTAAACCAAAGCTACTGACTGATCATCACATCAACACAAATACCCGGATGAAATAATTTATTCATTAATTGGATTTCATTGATACTTTTTCGCTTTGCAGTGCACTTTTAGGGTCAGTTCATTGGATCTGTAATTGATCATTGTTTCGAGCGCCAAACAACGAGAGCAGAGTGAAATTGGAGAAATATGATTTGAGTTTTAAGATCATAGATTGGTTTGAGCACTTGACTTTCTCACATTCAGATCCACAGTTCGAGTACTTCTCTGTCTACATCATCCTGTCCAACTAGTAGGTAGTAATATAAGTCGTCACAGTCAATACATGAAAGATCTGGATCCTTAGAACAACATAATTCAGTTGAATAACTGTAAATACGTGTTATGGTTATAAGAAATTGTAATTTTGAAGTGATCGTAACGGATAAACAGGACTTATCATCACAACTTCGACATTTGAGAATTGTTAGATTCAACAGGTTATATAATGACCACTTGCTTTCTAAACCAGTTGTGTTAAGGCTAATGCCACTACCTGATTGGTTAAATACATATCTTGGTTGGCGAAGCGAAGTTCGAGCTCATGACTCAGCAACTGTTAATCGATCGCCTCGACCATTGAGCCACATAAATCGTGTTAATTGATAGAATGCATTATTTTTTTGGTTAATTGGTCAACTGAGAATCAGTCACGCCTGAAAAGAAGTAAAGATTATCCTGTGAAAGTCAGTTTATCGAGATCAAAACTGAAATTCTTAATACAGCCAAATAAAAATTGGTCAGGCGAACACTTTTAGACTTTATGAACATGGTCATTTCAAATTGAATTTTTGATTTTCCCATCGATTGATTGGACCGAAGTGCTCGGTCTCAGGTTGACATGTCGGCTTCTTGTGCAGATACTTCAACGATGTCTGGGTATTTAATTAGTATGCAATTGGTGGATGGTGGCTAGCAGTGGAATCCAGGATGCGCATTTCGTCCTGTTTGGGGCTCGTCAGCTGGATGTACCTGCATTTCTCAGTGAGTGATGATGTTCCCACCGAGGCTAGAACCCAGTACCCATAGTTTCGAACGCCAAAGCGTTATCCACTAGACCACTTGGGCCAATCGACGGGAAAATCAAAAATTCAATTCAATAATTAATATGACCCGTTGCACAAGAGGTGGCTCTCGCGGCCCAAGTGGTCTAGTGGATAACGCTTTGGCGTTTGAAACTATCGGAACTGGCTTCGAGCCTCAGTGGGAACATCATCACTCACTGAGAAATGCAGGTACATCCAGCTGACGAGCCCAAATAGGACGAAATGTGCATCCTGGATTCCACTGCTAGCCACCATCCACCAATTGTATGGTCATTTCGGTTGAAATATTGTATAGCAATGAACGCAGTATAACTTATAGATAATTTAAAGTCAGACTTCACATATAATAAATTACCAGTAAATCAGCATAGTAACTAAAAGTGATATTTATCAATAGGATGACATGCAGAAGAACATAGAACTTTGTATCAAGGCTCATCAGTTCCTGGCGTCCCTGCTTTTCAAATGACGATGGAAATACTACGGTGTACCTCAAGTCTTTATCGACAACCTTATTCAACAACTAATTGACAGTGCAGAGTATGAGGTGATCCACAATGGAAAATTCAACGAGGTATTCGAAATGAACATAGAAGTAAGACAAGCTGGCTGCCTATTATCACCGATGGTGTTCTTAATTGTGGTGGACTAGATTATGAGTTAGACTGTGGGAAAACAGAAGACAGAAGAAGTACGCTGCACAACCAATGAGAAGAGTCTAGAAGATCTGGATTTCACGCGTGCATGATATATGTCTAATGTCACACAAACTCCAAGACCTACTGGCGAAAGCTGACAAACTGGCTGAATGGGTACGTAGCGAAGACAGGATGTCAAGTAAACATATAGAAGACGGAGGTGATGAAGATAACCAATCAACACTAAGAACAACCAGCACCAATCACCATCACAGGGAGCGATTTAACAGAGGTTGCCTCCTTCACTTATCCAGCCAGGAAGCATAGTCTCAACTACCGACGGAACGGGTGAAGATGTCAAATCCAGGCAGAATCAGAAAGGCAAGATTCACCTTCATCAACCTGTTTGAAACCAGTTTGGAAGTCGTCTGCATTCAACATAAGTAACAAGATTCGGATTTTTAACACCAATGTGAAGTCAATCCTTCTGTTATGAGTCAGAAAATTGATATACTTGTTACGAAAAGATTTCCAACAACTTGTTGCAGAGACTTTCATCGACAACTGCCTTCACTAAATACTGAAGAATGAATGGCCATTCTTACCTCAGCTAAATTCTCATGTTCTGATAATCTGACTACCCCCACCCAACCTACTAGTTTGACCTATGTAGTTGACCTGACTCACAGTCATTGCAGGGTATTTTGTAAATTATATTATTTTGTTTAATTGGCTCCACCTATTCTATTTCAAATCACCACACTATATCCATTGGGTCATAGGAGTAAATAAGAAGACAATTGCAGTGAAGAAAATTTTCTTTTCGACGAAGTCATCATCTAGGAGGCTGTACATTCGTGTATTTATATCAAATGGATGGGAAAGTTCCAGAATAATATCCGGTCAAGGGTCAAATTAATATGGCATTCTAATTCCCAATTTTAATTTTTATTAATCTGACCCTTGACCGGATATTATTCTGGAACTTTCCCATCCATTTGATATAAATACACGAATGTACAGCCTCCTAGATGATGACTTCGTCGAAAAGAAAATTTTTCTTCGCTACAATTGTCTTCTTATTCTATTTCAATTCAAATACATTCAAACACAACATTCTGCCAAGTAGCTTATTATGACTGTAAAAAACACTCGTCCTTTTTTTCTCATCTAACTGCAATTGATCAACAACACTCGTACTATTATTTCTGAATGTACATTATCTCACATTGATTTTTAATCCAATATCTAATCGATTCCATACATGTATATAAATAAAAGAACAAAGTTGTGTGAGTTACTTGATATGATTATGAGTGGCAATAGTTTGTGATCGAAACGTCATCAGTTAATATAACTGTGTAACACTGTTTGATTTATCAAAATAAAATCTTATCCATAATGGAGTTACACTCTACCACAGTCCCCAAGTTTTATACTTATATCACCTACCTGTCGGATATCAGTCAGTCGTCTAAACTAAATGGCCTCATGCTGAGTCCCTCAAAATGCCAACTGTTGACTTCTCTTTTAGGCATAAGCGAGATCTACAAATACTAGTAAGCACCCATGAAGCCTGTAGCATTGAGGGGACTAAAATTGAAACTAAGTCTAATGCAAAATACCTCGGATTAGTTCTATCTTCCGACCTTACTTGGTCATCTCATATCCTAACGATTTCTAAGAAAGTGTTCCGTCTAACTTACTACATTAAGAAACTTAGACTATCTGGAATCACTCAACCTCTACTTTCACAATTTGTCAACTCTCGTATCTTACCTATTCTACTTTACTGCTCCTCATTAGTCTTTCCTGGGTTACTGAAAAAAGCCTATACCATCCTGAGAAGGATGTTGAAGGTAGTTAGTAGGACTAGTGGTATGAAACTCAGTCAGCTCGTCACTACATTAGTGGATGAGCATCTGAATACATGCGAAAAATGGTCTGAAACCATACTCTCCGACCCTCTATTACCAACTCTATCCTTGTATCTCATCAGGTAGAACCAGAAATCAGTACAAAATAATATATGCTCGTACAACCAAGTACAGGAACTCAACGATACCATATTTGGCCCGTGTTCAAAGTGAAAGCTCGAAACCTATGACTTGCTTTGTTGGGTAATAACAAAATTTTAGGCTCTTTTATTTCTCTCTCTTATTTGTATTCTATAGTGAACACCTTCTTAAACATACTTAGCTACCTGAATTGTTAACATTCGCTTACTTTTTTTGTACTTTACTCAATTCCTTCTTTTGTGTATCTGCTGGTTCCGACTATATTATCACTGTGAGTATTACAAAATTGTCCCGTCATTAACCTTCATGAAATGTTAGTTTTGTGATTGTTTTTGTTCGGCAATATTAAAACTGACAATCTTGGTTGTGAATGCCATTATCACCATCTTAAAAAATTTTGTATTATGCAGGATTACTCACACTACCACTACAAACACCGCATTAGATCTGACAATAAAAAAACTGAAATGTTTATTTTATGATTGTTTAGTGTAGTTCAATCAAATTAACTGATCACCATGGTGATAAACATTCCTTAATATAATTTCATAACTTCTTGTAAGATTGCAGCTTTACTGTTCACCACGCATAAAAATATCATAGCTTGCACTACCCAATACTGAGATATTATTTGTTATGTTGTTTATTTTCCGTTCTACATCCTGGTATTTCTTCGCAATTTTTTTTGTTATTTCCATGCTTTTCTTTGTTCTTGTTGTTGTTGTTTTATATTTATTTTTGGAAATACTCCTTTTTAAATCTGCGATGAAATTCGATGCAGTATTGTAGATATGTGCTGAAAATTCCACACTGTACCACTAGTACTGTTTCTGGAATAAAGCCAATTTATTATTATTAATAATATTTTTCACTTATCAAGGAAAGTATCCAAACTCAAAATTATTTTGCTTTAGTGGAAATGTGCTCACCCTTCATTATATCTAAATCGATAAGCATTCTAAGTGAACTTGACTGAAATATTCTGTGTCAAAGCGTATACACCAAATGGCAAGTTCAGCACCAACTGAGTGAAACATCCATTCAGCACTTAGATCACTTCCATCCAGCTAGTAAACACCACTGGTTGATAGATAAGAATGGCGTCCATCTAATCATCATATCGATTAGTCAGTTGTATGTAGCGTGGTGCAGTTGTGGTGAGAGCAGCCTGTTAACCAATTGGTTGACATTAATCTACGTCAATGTCTAGGTCACTAATATGGGCCGTGAGAAAATATGAACAAGGCTGTTTCAACAACCAATCACAGCAAACTTCAACGTGGGCAAATATGATTCGCAGATAGATGGCTCCACTTTCCGAGGAACTCGAAAACAACCAATCAGAAGACTGCGTTTGTCTACTTGACTAGGCTATAATAATGTATGTGAAGTTTATATAAATACGTATTGATTTTCGTAATAAAACGATCTGTTGCCTGGCCCTTGTCTTCTGTTGTTACACAGTTATGCCCGCCTACTTGATTACCAAGCAGATCACATATTGTGGTATTCGGAATAATTTTGGCTCGCAATGGACACTATGTGGCGACATGTAGAAATATGTAAATTGCAATTAAGGAATTGATTTGGCAAATTTGATTTGGTGAATTATTCTCCCTCCTCTCATATTCCATCTTGTCCCTTTTAGTATCCTTCTTTTTTCCTTCGTCCTGAGTGACGGAAGATGCTGCCTTGTTCTAATCATCCGTCCAACCTTTTTTTAACCCATAATACCCCTTCGATCTCCAGGTTGGTTTAATCACGGATTGATATCAATCAGTTAGAGAGCCATTGAAAACCACTAGGGAATAATAATGGACCACTGTTTCGTCCTAGTTTGCGTCTTTTCATCAATATGCATCCACCGAGGTTCAAATCCACGACGTTCCGGGCTACAAGACAAGCTTTTAAACCACTCAGCCTTTGAGACCTGATTTTGAATGGCCCGTGAATTACAACTTCTACCGATTCATGATTTCAGCGCAACCCTGGTTTCCTGTGATCCTCCAAAGTGACACCAATCTCTGATCAAACAATAAATAAATCAAATCCCCACAAGCCAACTTCTGAAGATTTGTCTGTGAATGGATATAAAACGAATTTGCCGGCATTTCTAGTGAGAAGTCCTAACAAGTGGGATCCAGCAGGTCGGGAGTGAGCACAAACACTCATCAATGTCACTGGCTAGTGGTCGTGCTAAAAATCATGACTTATTAGTAGTTTGGACAGAGGGTTCAAGTGACTGAATGGTTTCCGAACTCGCCTTGTAACCACACGGAAGGTCATGGGTTAAACCCTAGTGAGGTATCGTTGAAGAGTCCTAAGCTGGGAAGAAACAACTGTTCAGTACCCTTTTGTTTTTCAATTAGTTCTCTAACTGAAGTCAGTTGATGATCAAATTTCTACAAACCAACTCTTGGAATTATCCATCCCATCTGACAGAAGCCTGTTTTTAGGCAATTATAAATTTAGTTGGAGGATTTCATCATGAGCTGACATCAGTTAGAGAAGCATTGGAAAACCACCTAAGAGTACTGGACAGCCAACTGTTTCATCCCCGTTTGGAACTCTTCATCAGTACGCACCCACCACCACGGTTCGAACCCAGGATGTTTTGCTGACAAGGCGAACTAGCTCGTAGACCATTAAGCCACGGGGACCTGATCCAATGGTTACCCCATGAATTCTATCTTCTACCAATTCATGACATGGCGCTACCATTTCGCAATGTCTTCTTCGATGAGTTACTGCTTCACCTTCAACCTGCTGTATACCCTAATGCTCACGGCTTCCCACTAGAATCCCAGGTTAACTGCCTGAATAGGACCAGTTGCTAGTGAGCGTCAGATTAATTCACAAGTATCGGTCGGAGGATTTCATCATGAGCCGGCTGATGAAGAGTTTCAAACTGGGACGAAACAACTGTCCAGTACTCCAAGCTGGTTTTCCAATGCTTCTCTAACTGATGCCATCTCATGATGAAATCCTCCAACCAATCAAACAAAATACCTATGAAGAAATTACAAAATAGCAACAACTTTCTAAAATATAATACTTAAGTTGTTTTTTCGTCAAAATCGATCGATTCCTAAGAGTCGTGAATTTTCTTGTTTTTTTTGTCTTCTCACAGGTTTGAAATCACATTAAAGCATAATTATTTGTGTTAACCTTTAGCTTATTTGATATTCAAAAAGGTTGAATTTACATTGTTTCTCAATGTGATTGATGAATTTCTGTTCAAGGTAGCATTTACAGTTCATTACGTAATCAACGCATTTTTAATCAACGCAAATAAACTTAAATAGAATAAGAAATCGATAGAGTGCTTGTGAGCACCAACTTTTTTTTAAATTTCATACACGAATCGGTTAATTAAAACTAACCTTTGATACATGTTTGTGTACAAAGCCATGAGGCTCACTGGGTATATATATGTGTGTGTGTGTGTGTACTTGAGTATGATACGATTTACATTGAAATTGACGGCAGTTATATTTGATAATGCATCTCTATGGTAGACAGTTCATTTGGAACGGTAGAAGACAAAGGCTTAGTAAAGGAATGTTTAGTAAAAAAAAATTGGTTGCAGATACGCCTTACTGACGAGTGCTAACCAGCACGAGACCTAGGTTCAAGGCTTCCTGCTTCCTGTATAGTCACATTATGTATAGCTTATCTTCAACTCACCATCTGCATAAATCTTCATGTTGTGGTACTTCTGGACTTCATGTTGTGTTTCTTTCATGTAATTTCCCATGTATTTTCACAACACGATATCATTTGCCTTCTCTGAAATCAAATGTTCCTCCCCACCCCACCCCACCTGCTACTTGCTGTTTTTATCCCGATCAACGTCTCTTTATATACTATTGATAAACCTTATCAGTAGGCCTTGCCACACATTTTTTTCTATAAGACAGGAAGCAAGAGCTGCGCAATACTGTGATTAGTCAACTGAACGAATTTATCAACGTAGAATTGAATTGGTGGATGGTGACTAGCAGTGGAATCCACCAGGATAACGCGCATTTCGTCCTATTTGGGACTCGTCCTCCAGTTGGATGTACCTGCATTTCTCAGTGAGTGATGATTTTCCCACCACTGAGGCTCGAACCCAGTGACCATAGTTTCAAACACCAGCCAAAGCGTTATCCACTAGACCACCCACATGGGCCACGAGAGCCACCTCTTGTGTAATCAATCGATGGGAAATTCCCAAATTTAATTAATATCAAAGTAGAAGTTTGCAAAAAGTCTGTCAGTGTCAAGTTGCTACACTTCGGTAAAAAGTACACATGAGAGAAAAGCAATACAGGGAAACTACAAAGTACGTGTCCGACCTATCTTAGAATACTACCCGTTTATTCTTAGCGGACTCAGACAAAATGACTAGCTTAAATTAGAGGGAGTGCAACGGCAGTTTACCTGAAGAACTCTTGGTTTAGAAAGTGGTCTGGAATACCATGAGTGATGCGACAGACTAAGTTTAGAACCACTCTGGATAAGACGTCTTAAGCTAAACCTTATCTTTTACTATAAGCTAACTAATCTTCTCTTGCATTCCTCCGAGCCAATAACTAAACCTACCACTGTCATCAGTTACAATCTTAGAAATCATCACAACCTAGCTGCTATAGAGCATTGTCAGAATTACGTGCGGTACAACTTCTTCTTAAATAAGTTTTCGGTCATTTGGAATAGACTACCAGCTAATGTGCGTGATGCAAACACACTTCCAGTGTTCATCTCCTCAGTCACCAGACTGCTCAAAGATGACAATGCACTTCTACGTCTGACTCTTACACCTTCTTTTTCACCCTAAATAGATATTTTAAGTTCTTTAAACGTGTAGTTACAACAAACTACAATTATAAATTTTAATATTATTGGAACTAGATGATAAACATTTCTACACAGGACAGTAATATTAGTTCACACATAATATAAAAGTTAGCATAACGAGACTAGTTAGTTAGTGAACAAAAATAACCATAGTTACTAGACAGAATATATATGTATATATTTATTAATCACTCCTTAAGGACTCCCGTTGCTTTCTTTTGCTTTGCTGTTGTTTGTCTTCTTTTTTCTCTCACCATTTTAGCTTCCATTTGACTTTTTGAATGAGAATGAATAATGTGGATGTTTGGCCATTTACAATGACAAATGATCTGCAAACATTATTGGTCCCGTATCTTTCAGTTGCCTAGTTAATAACGAATTAACTTTGCCCACGACGCAACCTGGATTACATTTGTGAAATATACTCTTATACCAATGGAAAAGCATCAATTTGTAATACAACGTCACGATTGTAACTTATAACATAACTGATCGTATCTGTAAAAATAGCTTTCTTATTACCCAATTTGGATATAAATCAAAAGTAAGATTCGGATTTGTAAACACCTAAGTTATATTGTGGAATTACTTCAAGCTTTATTTTTTCCCAAGTATTTTTAATCCATTCAAAACATACTTGGGTTTTTTTTGTTAATGCGAAGTCAATATTCCTATATTTCATGATGTGCTCCATTGAATGACTATTTATCATATTGTTCCCACAAACCAAAGACAAAAACGTCAGCAACCATGTAATTTAATCATAAACCAAATTTATGAAATTTAAATAATGCTTATCCATGCCTGTACATTTGGTCTGTCCTACACAGGTAGGAAAAAATATGTATTTTATTAAAACATTATTATTAATTATGATTGCTAATCGTATATGTAATTTATCATATTGATGATGCCTGTAAACTGGCGTCCCTCATGTACAAAATGAGAATATACTATTATTATTATTATTATTATTATTACAAAAGGCGAAAATGAACTCGAGGACTGCAGTCTGCCCTTCCCTATGTGACACTCACTAAGTGACAATGAATTGAGACTGTCTTTTAATCAATCCACTCCTAACTCTTTCCCAATCCAATCCTATATTAGCTAACAGTGTTTGTCAGGAAAGGTTGTTATGACGTGTGACCTAGCTACCCCAACTGATAGAGTTTCATAACTTCATCAATCGACTGTCCCCTTTTTATCTAACAATCTCCCCCCCATTCACTTCATTATAAATGACCATACTACCTTACTTAACATGAGCCGCTGTATCATGAATCTCTTCAGATTTTCCGTAAAATATAACCCAGTGAACTGCTGAAAAGTATACACGTCATTTGATTTATACCCGAATGCAATGTCTGTGCCAGAGAGGGGATGGCAAGAATGATGATGATTAGACTCTACACTTAATTTCCCTCCAAATATTAATATGTACATCAAGTGTGATTAAAAGTATTTTCGTATGTTTTGCAGCTGAGAAGAGTGGAGATGTAGCTCACAGGCTTAAGCGCTTGACAATTATTCACAGTGGGTCTGGGGTTCGAGTCTCACTTCAGCCATTTTAGCCTTGACAACTGAATAGCAAGTATCATTAGCCCTCACAGAATAAACTTGGCTGATTCATAGCTTGGTACCAGGTAAGTAACTAACAGCTAAGATGATGTTCCTGTCTTAGTCACTAAAAGCAGAAGAAGAATTTAATGTTCATAGAATCTGAATATAGTTCTTTGCACAATTTTTCTAATAACTTCAGGAGAAACTTGAAATTCTCTGAAGTGGAAAAGATCGATTCTAAGTGGTTATATGAATTTATACCATAGGCCGTCTAGTAGTGCACTTTAGACATTTAATACAATTTGTTGACAAAATGACACAGACGAGGTGTATGCCGGGGTGTATGCATCTAAAATGTTGTAATTATTATGATTCCTTTAGGTTACTAGTGGAACATCACATCACCATTTTACTCTATCCACTCCGATCATTTTCAGCTGAACCCACGATTTCCCTTGAAGCTGTCATTTTCTCTTCACACGATCTCCCCTATGTCAACCTTGGATGAAAAACTCGTGGTTTCTCATAGAGGTTTTGTTCGAGGGACTGACATGGGATATCATCCAATGGTCGTCTCCTAAGCGGATGTTTAATGCATCTCTGTTTTTATCTTTTTTTATTCCTTTACATTCCCAGTGGAACATAGGGAGGACTTCAAGCTACAGGCTTGAAGTTTCGTTAGCAGTGGTATTTGTTTTTACGGAATAGGGTTGCTAGCCAGCCTCACGCCCAATCTTCCCTCTTTACGAGTCTTATTACTGGTTTAGAAAGGTAAGGGAGTGCGTCAGCTAGGGACTGAACCCCTAACCACGTGTGGTGTGGTTGGCGAGCATTCCGCTGCTATGCCACCGAATCACCATCTCTATTTTGCTTAAAAATGTTTATTGAGCTATAAGTTTTTAGCCGGTTCTCTGCCAAAGCTTATTAGTGCTTGTGTATCCTTTCTGACCGGTCATCTGTTCTTCAGTACTGTAAATGGGTAGCTGTTAATGGAAGTTTGTAGGAGACTGTTGGAAATGCTTCCGGTGAAACGCCAACTCTCCCTCTGTCTCAGCCATATAGAAACATTTAATTGACATTACGGTTTAAACCTCAGATTTTATTCGCTGTGATGATTGACAGTAAATTTCAAAATTTACTTTATAAATTGATTCCGGCTAAATATGCGAATATACGTGTTACAGGATTTTATCATGAGCTCGCATCGGCTAAAAAACCACTGGGAGTACTGGACAGGTGTTTCGTCCTAGTTTGTGACTCTTCAGTAGTACACATCGCCAGGGTTCGAAACCACAACCTTCCCGTTACAAGGTAGCCGTATACCATTAAGCCACTAGGACCCGATCCAATGGCTAGCCCATAAATTTCAGCTTCTGCGAATTGATGACATAGCGTGACCACTAGTCAATGTCTTCGGCGAGCATTTTTCCTCACGCCTGACCTGCTGTGACCAGTTTTCGGTCGCCCTATGTCGTGAATTAGCAGAAGCTGGAATTCATGGGCTAGCCATTGAATCAGATCCCAGTGGCTTAATGGTCTACAAGCTCGCTAGACTTGTAACGGGTAGGTCGTGAGTTCGAATCCCGGTGAATGTGTACAGCCGATGGTTCCCAGACTAGAGCGAAACAGCTTTCCAATATTCCCAGGTGGTTTTCCAATAGCTCTCTCACAGTTACTAGCTCATAACGAAATCCTCTAACTGCTCAATAAAAACCCTACAAACCAATACTTGAAATATGCCTGTATTTGAATGGGTATTAATATTCCCATTAAGACTTGAAGTTAGGAACCCTAGCTTTAAGTAACGCGGCGCTAATCTTTACGATCCTTTGGTATTTATCAACTAGCATCGTCTTCAGATTAGACATGATATCTGGTTTTCCACTGAAGAATGCGTGTACTGCATAATATTTCGTTATGTGCTGCTGTCACATTTGGTATTTTTAAACCCTGGGATGACTAAGATTGTCATTTTACATTCAGTCATCACCCACTATGTGAAAATGATGGCTTATTAACTGCCGTTACATAACAAGAATAGGTATATATATATATATATATATATATATATATATATATATATATATATCAAAAGAATAGTCACTGAACAAAGAATGCTCTTTTTGATAACTTCATCATCAGGTTCTACAGTTAATTATAAATGTATAATAGTGAATGAATGAATTAGTGTTACGAACAACAATAATGTTGCGTAAACAACATCGAATCAATAATAATATCAATAGAATACAGTCCAATAATATCAACATAACAATAAATTAAATGAATATCAGAGAAATTAGGAAAGACAATAATACAAATTCAAGAATATATAGTCTCCACTGAAGGCCGACCAGAATAGTAGTAATAGCGACTGGTTTTGCTTCTTTTGCACACAAAGCACTGGTTGTTTAAGGTGAATCGTGATAGTTGCTGCTGTCTGGTGTATGCGATAACTGGATGCTTTTGGCAGCCGGTAGATAATGGAGAAGGATTCGTCAATGCTGACTTTATGGCGGGTTTGGACTAGATGGTCTAATATCAAACTGTTGATGGTTTTTAATACACCTTTACCTAGCCACACTAGTGGATGTTCCCGATCGAGCAAGAAAAATTTAAGTTCTTAGAATAAAAAGGCCAATAGAACTTGCTCCACAGACGCAATTGAATTGACAGATACAATCAGAAGTGGCTAGTCTTGGTAGTTCATCTCTCATTTGGGGAATCGCCACCAGTCATGTAGATAATAAGACTTGTAGTTTGCAAGTATTTAACGTTCTCTGAACTGATTTTCTTAAAGTCTTCGTAGTTATTTCGTGACGTTTATAGCCCTTGAATTGCAGTCGCATGTACAAAGTCTTCTTGTTTACAGATAGTGAACAGTCCATTTCAACCTCTTTAGTCATATTGTAATGGTGTGATACAGACATTGTGTTCCAACGGAATATTATTCTCACATATTCCCCACAGTTCAATACAGCATTAGCAACAGAATACGATAAATCTATTTGAACATTCTATTTCATGTCGTTTAATGTACGCCAAAATCACACACTCAATGACTGGTTAGAGAATATGAAACTGTATTTGTATAAATATCGGTTTGATCACTTGAAAATATACCTTGGCTTCCGTATCTGGCCTTCTGCTGTTACAATATGTTTCCTGATGAATTTGTCTCGATAGCTGTTTTCAATCAATACAGGATTTCTATATCGCAGTGATGCAGATGCATCCAGTTGACAAAAATAAAATCTATGAAAAGCGACATTCTTGGTTTTTCTTATGCTTGAAAAAACGGGTAAAGTTAAAGAATGGCAATTCAAGCGGTGCGAACCCACAAGTGACCCATGGGCAACCACTTAAAATGACCAGTGTGCTGTTGCACATAAAAACGCCACTTACTTACTGGGAAATCAGGGGTAACAATTATGATCTCTCCCGGACTTCCCATGTCTTAGCAATCGCCACTAAAATATTCCGCCTGACATTTTACATTAAGAAGTTAAGGCACTCGGGTATAACTCAGCCTTTCCTCTTACAGTTCATAAACTCTTGCATCCTACCTATTCTTCTTTATTGTCCACCCCTGCTTATTCTTTCCTGGTTTGCTTAAAAAGGACTATGTCACCATTTGTAGAATGCCGAAGACTGTCAGTAGGGTGAGTGGTGTCCCAGTGGACCACATGGTTAACGTCGTTGCCGATAGGCACTTGACTTCGTGCAACAAATTTGCTAGAGGGATTTTGTCTGACTTAGAGCATCCACTTCACCCTCAGCTTTCAACTTGCATCTCCTCAGCTAGAACAAGAAGTAACTTCAGAAAACTGTATGCTCGCACGTCTAAGTATAGAAATTCTATGATACCATACTTGGCACGTATTTTATGTGATGAAAATAGTGTCAGGCAAGAATTAACTAACCTTTTTTCATCTAGTAAATAAACAATTTCCTCCATCCATCTATCCTTATATACCTTCAAGTTTTACTTTTATTATTTCTATGATATTTATGGTCCTGTTTCTTCCTTGTTTGTTTTACTCTCAGAATTGCAAACACCAACTTATCTCTATGACTGCTGTAATCTTTGTTTTTCCCCTCACCATATCATGTAAAGAGAACACTATATTCAATATTTTTAAACATGCTAGGATTTCTATACCGCATCGACAATACTGTGGGTAACAAACCCACGCCATTTTTCACTTGTCTTATTATTATTATTACCTTAGCTGTTATCAATATTATTACTATTTCCATTATATATGCTGCATGTTTTTGACATTACCCCTATAGTAAATGTGGAAAATTTTCTGTGTGATTAATTTTTTTAATTTATAATTTGAGAAAAACTAGATCCAATATTGTGATTAATGCTCAAAATTCCATTCTGTATCACAAGTACTGCTTTTGGAATAAAGTAGATTATTATTATTAATACAATCCTTAGTTCATCTTCAATTACCTCTTCTGAGCATATAGCTCTAACCATGTGGCTGAGCGTCCTTACTAAACTCCTTTCGTACTGGAGAGAAATGGAGCTGCGAAAATGTGTATATTGTCCTCTCCATGAGCTTCTCTCAAGCAAATTTCTCTCTTATCCAGTCATGTGATAATTATTGACCTCTTCAAGTTTTATTGATCAACCCATTTTTGAAACAGAAAGGATTATGATGTGAAAGGAATATTATACCTGTCCCGTAAAGTATGAATTAATAAAATGAAGATATTGTTAATTTTGACGATTATATAATAAGTTGGAAATTACTTTTTGTGTGTTAAAAACCTTAGTATTAGTTACAGTAAATAATAATAATAATAATCAGATAGACTAAATATAACATGAGTTATAGTGATTCCGATACCTACAACATTCATGAGGGTAATACTCCTTCAACAGATACAAACAATACTTCAAGTCAATTAAATCCAATGCAGGTTTTAAAGTTAACTCATGAACCAAATAATATTTTTATGAAAATGAATAATCCTACTACTGCTCTATGGAATGAAAACGGTTATAATTATCATTATTTTAATAATAAACCAAAGTGTAAACCATCTAGGAAGGTAAACAAATCACGAATTGTTTCATGTGGTGTATTATCATGTTTTGGCATTAAAACAAGCAGAAATAATTTAAAAATAAATTTATCCAGTGAAGATTCAAAAACCTCGAATACTTATAAATCAACATCAAGTTTACAGACCGCATCGCTAAGTCTCACAGAGAAAAAAATAAGTCTACCAATAGATAAGATAAATAAACCGCCATCATCAATCCAAAAAATTAAAACAACAACAGCAACAATACCACTTTCATCAGGTGAAAAAATTCCAGCATCATGCATAAATAATTTTAAAGCAATCGGTGATTTTAATATATCACATATTAAACCAAATAGTCATATATTTCCATGCGATTTAAATCGTCTATCAACGTCTACAAGTGATACATTTGAAAGTGAATGCATTCAAACCATGCATTCGATGAATCAACATTATATGAATGAAAGTTATTCAACTATAACACCTGTATCAATATCACAACAAATTCATTATTATAAGGCAGACGAACAAAACACCAAAGAACCATTGAACATTGATATAGTCAAGGAAAAAATCTACAGTAGTCAATTACTTATGCATTTCTCTCAAATAGTTGAACAAAATTATAATATGGATATTAAAAGCTTAAATTATCTTCAAATTGAAAATAATGTGGATGATGATGGCGATAATAACAATAAGGTAAATACTGTTGATGAACTACCCAGTCAAGTATTAATTAATTTTAACAGTAATATTGATCATCATCAAACATGTCAGGCATATATTGATCTTAAAATGCATGAGTCACCTCTCGGTATGCGTGAAGCAAACTGCTGTCCAGCAGGACCACCACATTTGCATAAAGTTATTCAAACAGTTTATTCATACGAGAATTTATGTCCAAGAGTTAGCCAATCAGTGAAAAGTTACCATACAGAAAATGATGAAGAGAATCTTAAAAATAATGATTTAATTAAGGCGGGAAAAATGGATGAGGATGAAAAGACTATGTATAAAGTGAAAGAAATCACAACGAATTCCTCTAAACAGTCAAAAGATCATAATATTGTCGACAATAATATCATTTTGAATAAATCATTTGGTTCTAGTACTAAAACCAGTTCAGAATCAATAAAACAAGAAGTTGGTGTTGTTGAAGGTGTGAATACTTCACAAAACAGAACTGTTAGTAAAGGTAATACTGTCAGTGTGAGTGCAGTAAAACAAAACTGTAAAACAACAAAACAATCTGAAGTTAGGTCTAAATGCTTAGAAAATAAGTCAACTGTTAATAATAATCCTGTCAACTCATCTCGTGATTTAAAAACACCGCCACTTTCAAGTCATCTACAGAACTCACATTATTCAGCGCGTAAATCGAATTCACGCGCTCCATCTATACCATCAAGAACTTGGAGAGCTGGTCATTCTTTGCCGAATAAAGGCAATAGTTATATGTCTGTAAAACCATTTTCAAATCCACGCTATGAGTGTAAAAAACCTGAACCCGTCTCCACGAATTCTGCAGTGGTACATGGTGCGATGCATAAAAATGCTAAGTCTGAAATACATACAAATAGTTATATGCGTCAAAATCTAAGAAGAGGAATGCCTTCAGCATCTTTTCGAGAAGATCCACATTATCAGAAAAAATTAAAACAAGATATATTTGGTAGCAATCAGGAGAAAGCGAAACAAAAGTCGTTGAATGGAAACCAGAAGCATCAATTAAATAATAGGAACTCTTTCATGTCGACGAAAGAAAATATTAAGTGCCCTAAGAAATCAACACAACGCAGCTTTGATAGATTTCAGACGTACTCGACTTCGTCAGAATCATGTTCTTCAGTAAATACACTTGATTTACTTCAACTTGCTGATATATCTGATGAAAATGATATCAGAGAAATCAAAGAGTATGTATTCGATGAGGATCCTGATGAAAATGATTATGACATTAGTAGGAGAACAAAACATTTTACAAATAAACACCAGGTGAATAATAAAGATTACGATGATTTTGTAGGTTTCCCTGTTGATAGACACATACAAAATCGATATATTTATCCTTCTGCTGAGTACGTATATCCAGAAATGAACAACCCTCTATTTATTCAGCCAAAATATTGGCCTTTCTTACCTATTCCACCACAACCCGTTGTACCATTACGAAATATTAATCCATTATGGAATAATATACCAAATTATGAATCTACATACCCTAATTTCATGCGACCACCAGTGTTTAATACCCCACCGTTTGTGAATTGGACAACGCGTAACAGTTATATTAATCCATACAATAATAAGTATTATAATGATCCATATTATCAGTATCCAAATGAGCAGTGTTCAACATATGGAAGTTTTCCATTACCTGTATATCAATCATATAATAATACCTATCATAATTCCCAAACAACATCGGAACGTCAAGCACATATAAGAAAGACTGTCTGCAAGAATAAAGTCTGTGAAGGCGGGAAAAAGAAAAAACCTTAGCTCTGTTTTCTTATATCTCCATTCTGTTTTACTTATTTGTTTATTTACTCATCTAATTTCCAGCCAACCACTTACTTATTTAGCCAAATTCTATGCCTTTGTAAGGCAGCAGTCTGAGAAAAAGGAGTTCCTATTTCTTCAACACTGTTTTTATCTTCCCCACGCCGAGATAAACATTGACAGAAACTGACTTTCTTTTAAAGCCTTTTCAATACATTCAACGTTCCACGGCCCACCAATTTACTCAACTCTTCTTTTGTCGTTCAAAAGTCCGTTTGGCAGCTTACTTTCATCCTACCCTCTTTTTTCCAGTTGTTCACAATGGCAATACCATTGCACCTAACTGAATACCTCATACAAAGTGTTTTTATGCTTCATTTCAATATTCCCTCTGATGCACGTCAATGTGTTCAATACGAATACCTAAGTACAAAAACAGATACCGGAATTCTATTTATATTCCTTATATTATGTGAAGTAGTCCCTCGACTAGAGCTAATTTTAAACCACATAAATATTGAATAATGTGAAGTATTTGAAGTCAGATAAGTTTGTTATTCTAATTTATCATCCAAAACTATTTTAGCACCTAGAGTAATTCCCTGGTAAAATGCTGCTATCCAAGTGAAACCAGAAAATTATGTAATTTGATAATTTTTGAAACTATATAAACAGATTTATAAATTTTCACAACCTGAAATGAAATACACATTCATGTGATAAAAATATTGCTTTAAATTTCTGTTCTGAGAAGAACCCATTGAAAGAAACTGAACTCTGTCTTTTATTTCAACTTTACCCTTTTTGTGATACATTCACATCCATTCTGTGCATGTGTCCTTATTGGTGTTCAACGACATCAGCTTGAGTACTAATAATAAAGGGCATAAAACAATCGTTATTAAACTTGGTTAACTGAATTAGTAATGCAGAAGAACACCACACAGTACCTATTCATCAAAGGGCTTGAATTTTACTGCTAGTTCACTTTCCCTGATCGAAATGCTTGGTTCTGGTTAACGTTGTGGTACGCCAGACACAAAGCTCAGTTATTATACAAAGTATCGAAATAAGAGAGGTTAACTGGTTATGATATTCCAGCAGTATATTACAGTTGTTGCGGAAAAGACATTAAAGCTGTAGGTAATTCACTAGAATTATTAGCTGTAGCATTCATCACTGAACATTGGATGCTGATCCTCACTGTTTTAGTCGATTTGTTTAGCTGAAGGCTTACGGTCGAGCATCCACGCCATCGTGTTACGTTTGTTCGTTCGTGCATGACCTCCAGTTAGGTAAGCAGTCATCGCCCGTTCCGATTTGGTCTAAGAAACATAATTCGCAATTTGGACTATCAATTCTGATGTTTTTCCTCGCCTTTGATTTACGCAGAGCGATTACTACAGAAGTTGTGGATATTAGATATCTCGTTAGGATACTTCGCACTATGTGTGAAGGTCAACAACTTCAGCCTCTAAAACGTTACATGAAGTTACAGATACAGATCCAATTTCAACCTCCACAGTTTAAGGTAAGGCAAATAGGTAGACTTCGATTATATTTACTCTATTGCAGACGTTACCAAAAGTGTGGTTGAGTTTACTTTGGATGAAGATGTGACGATTCCTGCGAATTCCAAAGTGAGCAACGGAGAATCAGTCCTGGCACAAGAACAGTAGCGGAGAGTAAGAAGATGCAGCAACAACCAGGTGAGTTCATACTGCAAAGTAGTGAAAAGTTGTGTTGTTGTACATAGATGTCATTTGAAACGAAAGATATGAAAAAATATGCCATTTTTGTCATAAGACTGAAAAGTGTATAAAACCATCACCCTGCGCCTTGCAGCGTATAGGGTGGTGGTATGCTAAATTCAATGATATTCTGAGGTTCACTTGGTGGTAATCGATACTGAGTAGCATTCACACCTAGGATGAGCATTTTGACCCACTTTGGACTCACCATCTGGATTTACGTGCGTCTTCAGTTAGTGGTAATAATCACATCAAGACTTAAAGCTAGAACCCACCATTCTAAACCTCATAGTGTTATACACGAAAGCCACCTTTTCTGGATTCAGTAGTAGTCGGTACTTTTTAAGGTTATTTTTTGCTTGCACTTTATTGATTTATGATGGATCAAACTACTCGATCTGCAGAGAGACTGAGAATTTTGGCCGAGTGTAATCAACCAGCATTAAATTCAAATAATTCAGCGAATAATGATCGATGTGTCAAATATGACCCAGCAACCTAGTAAATAACTGTCTGAAACTGTGAGCTTTGGCATCTTAGTCTCAGTCTCACTTTTGACGTCATATCTTACTTGTATACAGGTTCACCCAAGTGACAAATTGCAAGTTAGAAGGAATTGTTAATCGCGATAAATAGATAGACAGATTGACGGACAGCTAATCGATATATGTGACCCTTTGTCGCGATTATTGGCTTATTTAATGTAACTCACCACGTGATGGGACCTTGAGTGTTGTTTATTTCCTGTCACTCTATGGTGTGTATATGTAACTAATTAACTGTTCATTTTGCCTGTTCCTTCAATACTGCTCGGTATGTTTTGTCTTTTCTTGAGTGACAATGGATTTGTGCCTTTCTTGGTGTAGTTGTACGCTTTATTTTATGTTTTAGAAACAGATAAGGTTTAAGTCAAGTTACTCTGTTTTTAACTATAGTTAAGCCAAGAATCTGTGTCGTCAGTACTGGGGACGGACTATAGTTTCGAACAGTAATGGCAGATGAAAAATATGAAACTATGCCGACGTTATCTCCACAGTCAGAAATGAGTGGTGATATTGATGCCCCTGGAAGCAACGAGTATAAGTCACGCTATATGGTAGAATTGGAGCTAGCGAAAATGAGTATAGTCCGAATCGAGAAAGAAATTGAAATGGAAAAATTACGACAAGCTAGCCGAGAATGTTCCGATCGTAATAAGTCTCCTTGCAAGCCTTCTGCTTCTCATGCAGTCGCTGTGTCTCCTAATGATGAGTTCGCCAGAGCCATGTCCAAGTTCCTGGACATGCCTAGAAGAGAGATTATTAAGTTTGACGGTAATCCTGAAAATTATTGGAATTTTATAAAGAATTTTGAAGGCTTGGTGGATAATTAGGCCATTGGTTACCGAACCAAGCTAAATTACTTGTTTAGGTATTGTGAGGGAGAAGCGAAAGATGTGATCAAACACTGTGTTTTTTTAGAGCCAGAGGAAGGTTATCAGAAAGCACTTGAACTTTTAGAAGAAGCCTTTGGGCAACAGCATGTTATGGCTCGGACCTTCATAGAGAAACTCCTACAATTTCCGAATGTGTGGAGACCTCAAAAATAAACTTACCCAAATTTTACTACTATGTAAGAAATGAACATATTGTATACTACTTTGTTTTAACCATAAACTCTGTACTTTGAAATTTACCTCGGGTTTTGAATAAATATATAGTTCTGCCTTCGACTCTCCGTCTTCTCCACCGTCTCAACTACCATCGATCAATTTTAACCACCTGCTTTCTATCTCAAATTTATGAGGAGCACCGTAGTTTCTTCCTACGTACTTTGGTCGACCTCCGGCAACGTCGACATTGGAGAATTAGTACTGGAGCAGTCTTCCCGCAGCAACCCTGGAGTCTGTTACGTTTATTGTGGATTTTGGATCTTTGTAAACCCAAGCAACGAAACTTTAATATATTCTTTCCGTAACTAAACTGATTTGGTATTTTATTTTCTATTTGAATTTGGGTAACTAAGCTAACAGAGTAAAAGGTCCACCACAATAATTGGTGAGCCCGTTTCGAACTTTTTTTTCGATGGTTAACTCGTTTTGAACATTTTTGTTGCCATTTTGGTCTTTTAAACTCGCATTGCTTTAATTTTTGTTACCACACGTTTTGCTATTTTGTATATCTCTATACTCTTATATTATATGACAATGGCTCTATCTAAACGTACCACTGTTGCTGAAGAAGGTAATAAAGGCGAAGAGACACAGAACTCTTCTGTTAACGCCTTGCCGGATTTAAGACTACCTCAATTTGATCTGGCTGAACCACGTGTCTGGTCCACAATCATTGAACAGTTGTTTGCAGCTCGAGGTATTACGTCGCAGATCGCCATGTATGGTTGCGTATTAGCAGCAATATCCACGGAAGTTCTACGAGAGGTTATCGATGTCATAGACAGCAAACCTACAGACTATCAATATGACAAACTAAAAGCTGCACTCATCCAGCGGACCACCCTCTCCGATGAGAAACGCATACAACAACTACTTACTTCGTGTGATCTAGGTACAAAAAGCCATCCCAACTACTTAGACATATGCGTCAGTTGATTGGATCACACAAAGTAGATGAGTTAATTCTACGTCAGATGTTCTTACAACGTTTACCACAAAACGTTCAACAAATACTTAAGCCATCATACAACGTCGAAGATATATCTCATACAGTTACGCATAAGATCATCACAACAGGACAACCTGTGAAGGCACGTCCACGACGGTTACCACCCGATAAACTAGCAGCAGCTAAGTCGGAATTCGAACATATGATGCAGCTAGGCATCATACGACCATCTAACAGTCCATGGTTGTTATAACTGTGGGGAGATTGAATGATGATGTTTTCACCTTATTCTGTCTGCGCCTGAACTAATCTGTCTATCTGCTCGTCGTACCTTCCGACTTAGCAAAGCACGCAAATATCAAAAGACAAAGGCTGGACTGTGACTGTGTATTGAAGTGCAACAACGATAAAGAAAGCCATGGTATTTATACATTTTACAACAATATGGACAGCTAACAGCATTTGAAATAATTGACCTTAATAGCCAATAACAAAGTGTGTGAGAAATCATAATATGCCATATGTGCGACATTGACAGTCAGTAACAAAATGTGTGGGAATGATATACCATATATACAAAATTAGCAGTCACTACCAAAATGCGTGAGAATGATAATATACAAAACTAGCAGTCACTACCAAAATGCGTGAGAATGATAACATACCATAAATGCAAGTTTAAACAGTCAATACCAAAATATGTGGGATCCTATCACCTCCCCCCGTAAAGAGTGTAGGACTTGCTTTTTGGATCTATTTGAAAAGGTTTCGGAGCTCTTCTTTGTCGAGTTGACCTTTGCGTGGTACTGGATAGAGCGTGATCTGTGTGTCTGACACATAACTGTCCTTTTTCATTCGTACGATAATGCAGCAAGAATTTATCCAAAATTTTTCTGTTGTTCCCTCCCCCTTCGCTTTTGCATAAGCACGCTTAAAGGTGTCGACGAAACGTTCAGTCTGTCCATTCGATTGGGGATGATACGGGGGGCTACGAATATGCTGGATGCCAAACAGTTTGCAGCAACCAAGTTTGTCCTGGAAGACAGAAGCGTGCTTTTGACGACGGCGTTGCAAGAGAGATTGATCAGATACATCTCCGGGAACAACGTTGTGTGGTGAAGACGAAACATTAGAGCATACTGAATTTAATGGTACATTAAAGATATGGAGCTTGTCTAACCAGTCAAGACCAAGCAAATCCAAATCATGGTAGTTTGTAACGTAACATACACCATTGAAGTGATGCTCACCAAACTGAACCTGGCAATTGATCTCACCCACGAGTTTCAGTTTATCTCCAGAGACATTCTTGGCGAAATGCTCGGTCGGCAGAATCTGTGGGCAACCAAGTTTGCGCCACGTAGTTCGGGAAATTACGGTGATATCTGATGCCGTATCCAACTGAAGACGAATACGTTTGCCATTAATATCTAGTGTTATGTACTTACGTTTGCTGGCGACATCGACTTTGGAAGTTGTATAAATAGTCTGTACTCGAGGAGATTGTTTCGGCTCGAAACGACTACTTCTGTTCCTCACCGAAGGATTTTTCTGCGGTGTACAGTAACCCTCCTTATGTCCAAAACGGTGACAATTACGGCACTTATGCTTCTTGAAAGGACAGAACTTGACAAAATGCCACGAACCACAGTGCCAGCACACTGAAGGAGGTTTAGCTGAATTCTGAGACTGACGTGCTGTGTGCTTAACGGTGATCGGAGGACTTTTCACTGTGTTAATCGAACCAAATTCAGACGACTGTCGTTTGCACTCCACCATAGCAGTATCGTGCTTCAAGTTGATTAAACGTAGGCATTCTGCTGTCACCATTTGTAAAGTCATTTTCGGGTCTTGTTCCACAAGTGACAGAAGTCGAGTTCGTATGTCAGTATCTTCTGGGTTCTTCAACCCACAAATAAAAATCAAACACTTGAACTGATCTGATGTCATTTCGTGTGGTTTGAACCTTTCACATTCCTTGTTCACTTTGCCAGCGTAAGTCACATAATCATCGGAAGGCATTTTTGTCAACTGAAAACATTGATACCGAATATTAAACATGGATGACTGTTCACCAAAGATTTGTGATAAAACGGTGACTGTCTCATCGAATGATAACTCACGTGGGTTCTTAGGCAGAATGAAGTTAACATATCTGTTGTGCTCAACAGTACCAAGTTTTCTTAGTAACAATCGGACTTTGGCAGCATCATCAAACATGTAGCATTCAATACGGAAAACGTCTTCGTAACGATTGAACCATGCATCAAATACGAGACCAGATATTGGGTCGTAGTTGAACTCACTGATAGAATTTGAGATGCTTTCATATTTGTCAGAATGAGATGTTGATGGAACTTGAATGGACAGCTTCTGAGTGAGAGCTTCGATTAATTTTAGTTGAGCTGCTTCATTCTGAACTTGCTGCTGCTGCAAGATAGATTTGAGATCGTCCAGAGAGATAGACATTGTAATTGGGTTGTAATTAACACAGTCAAAAATGTTATATAGTTGCGCTGAACAGAATAAAAACTGTCGTCGTTTGCGTGCTATAACTGCAATGAATTAAGTAAATCCACGTCGCCAATTGTTGTAACTGCACTGAATTAAGGTAAAACCCCGTCGCCAATTGTTATAACTGCTGAATTAAGTAAACCCCGTCGCCAATTGTTATAACTGTAGGGAATTGAATGATGACGTTTTCACCTTATTCTGTCTGCGCCTGAACTAATCTGTCTATCTGCTCGTCGTACCTTCCGGCTTAGTAAAGCACGCAAATATCAAAAGACAAAGGCTGGACTGTGACTGTGTATTGAAGTGCAACAACGATAAAGAAAGCCATGGTATTTATACATTTTACAACAATATGGACAGCTAACAGCATTTGAAATAATTGACCTTAATAGCCAATAACAAAGTGTGTGAGAAATCATAATATGCCATATGTGCGACATTGACAGTCAGTAACAAAATGTGTGGGAATGATATACCATATATACAAAATTAGCAGTCACTACCAAAATGCGTGAGAATGATAATATACAAAACTAGCAGTCACTACCAAAATGCGTGAGAATGATAACATACCATAAATGCAAGTTTAAACAGTCAATACCAAAATATGTGGGATCCTATCAATGGTCTTCACCTTTGCATATGGTAACCAAAACTAATCACGACTGGCAACAATGTGGAGATTATCGCGCTTTGAATAACGCTACGGTCCCAGACCGTTATCCTATACCCCATCTCCACGACTTCTCCTTGACCTTACATGGAAAGACCATTTTTACTAAAGTTGACTTGGTCAGGGCATATCATCAAATACCAGTCGCTCCAGAAGACATTGCAAAAACAGCAATTATCACGCCTTTTGGATTATTCGAATTCTTGAGAATGCCTTTCGGACTAAAGAATGCTGCTCAAACATTTCAGCGTTTTATGGACCAAGTTACCCAAGGTCTTGATTTCGTCTTTGTATATATCGACGATGTCTTAATTGCCAGCTCATCGATGGAAGAACATATGGAACACTTAAGCTTGTTATTTCAAAGGTTTGAACAATTTGGAGTTGTTATCAATCCAAAGAAATGTATTTTTGGTTCCCCTTCCATTGAATTCTTAGGACATCGAATAACTGCCGAAGGCATCAGACCTACCGAAGATAAGATAGAAACTATTAAGAACTTTCCCGAACCTGATTCCTTAAAGAAACTTAGACGTTTTCTCGGGATGTTCAACTTCTACCGACGTTTTATTCCATCATGTGCCTCCATAGTTCAGCCACTGACCGACCTACTTAGATGCAATTCGAAGAAATTTCAGTGGTCTGAAGAAGCAAAAGCAGCATTTAATAATGCAAAAGATGCCTTATCCAACGTTGTAATGTTATCTCATATCAACCCAGAAGCTTCACTCATTTTATGTACAGATGCATCGCAGGTAGCAGTGGGAGCAGTTTTACAACAAAAGTTCAATAATGACATCACTCCACTTGCTTTCTTCTCCAAGAAATTGGAACCTGCGCAAACTCGTTACAGCACTTTTGGCAGAGAACTGTTAGCCATCTACCTAGCAGTGAAACATTTCAGCTTCTTACTACAAGGTCGACATTTTACTATCTTAACCGACCATAAGCCTCTTTGTTATGCTTTCACCACTTCGTTGGACAGACACTCTCCGAGAGAAGCCAGACAACTGGATTACATCTCACAATTCTCAACAGACATCCAGTTCATCAAAGGAGATTCCAATATCGTAGCCGATTCTTTGTCTCGATGTGACGTTAATCACCTATCTTCGATAGATATTAGCTTAGACAATATTGCCAAGCTGCAGAAAAATGACGCCGAACTCCATACTTGTAGACGAAACTCCTCCCTACAGTTGCAGGATGTACCTATTCCCCTGTCTGATACAACTATCGTCTGCGACGTTTCAACGGGCGTTCATAGACCTTTTGTTCCACTAAGTTGTCGAAAACCTTTGTTTGAACATCTACATTCATTGTCTCATCCTGGAGTGCGTGCTACGGTCAAGTTAATCAGCGAGCGTTTTGTTTGGCCCAAGATGAACTCCGATATTCGGAAATGGGCCCGACAATGCTTGCAATGTCAAAGATCCAAGGTACATCATACCGTCACACCTCCAAAACAGTTCAATTTACCGATAAACGATTTCAACACGTTCATATAGATATTATTGGACCATTACCGCCATCCAGAGGATTTACTCATATACTTACTGCGATTGATCGATTTACCCGATGGGCTATTGCTTGTCCACTCAACGATATATCTGCAGAAAATATCGCTTTGGTTTTCTTAGATCGTTGGGTGTCAAACTACGGAGTACCCACAACTATTACAACAGACCGAGGAGCTCAATTTCAATCAACTCTGTTTCGAGAGTTTACGAGACTCCTTGGAGTGAACCATATCTCCACTACAGCTTATCATCCTGCAGCGAATGGTCTGGTGGAACGTTTCCATCGACAACTGAAAAGCTCGCTTATGGCACAAGCTGACTCATCTAAGTGGAGTGAACACCTACCATTAGTTCTTCTCAGTATCCGATCAACTGTAAAAGAAGATTTGGGATGTACACCAGCTCAACTTGTGTATGGTACTACCCTCACATTGCCTGGTCAGTTAGTTCCGTCTAATGATTCAACTGAAGTAAATATCTCCGACTTCACCAACCGCCTTACCCAGCAATGCTCCAGCTTCGACCAGTAGCCCCTCGCCAATCACTTCAGAAAGCTCAAGTTAATAAGAATCTACTCACTAGCAAATTTGTATTTGTTCGCGTCGATGCCATTAGAAAAGGTTTACAACATCCATATGAAGGTCCTTTTCTAGTACTTAAACGCACCGATAAATACTTCACGCTGAACAAACATGGTAAACCGGAGACTGTTTCTATCGACCGTCTTAAACCAGCGTACACCGACAGCGAATATGAAACACTAGCAACGCCGCACCAATAAACAATCAGAAAGTCAAAGCAACTCCAACTCTCCCGCTCTTCACACTTCCCCCTGTACAGACACGCAGTGGACGGCAGATCTGTAAACCTGCCCGCTATGTTCATTTCATTGACTGACATAAACGTTAACCTCATTTAGACATTTTTCTCATTACTATTGTTGTTGACATTCATTTCATTATAACCATAAATATTTATTAGTATTATTGTTTGCTGTTCGTTAACTGTACTGCAAGCACACGCATTCACCAAGTATATGTATATATCTATTTATATATGAATTTCACAAATGTTAACGAACATGTCATGGTTTATTATGTACATAAATTTTTTATTTAAAATTATAACAAGTTTTGATTTTTTTTAATTCCTAAATCATATTTGCATGTGCTAAACTTTATACGACACGGATGCATTCCATACATCCTGATCTAACTTTGTATCCTTATTGTTGTTATGTTATTTTTTGTTATCCTTATTGTTGACATTATCCCTTATTTATATTGCTTATATTCATGTAATCGTCCACGAGGACAGTACTGATGGTCCTCCGGACCTCTAAGAGGGGGAGCCCTGTGGAGTCCTCAAAAATAAACTTATCCAAATTTTACTACTATGTAAGAAATGAACATATTGTACACTACTTTGTTTTAACCATAAACTCTGTACTTTGAACTTTACCTCGGGTTTTGAATAAATATATAGTTCTGCCTTCGACTCTCCGTCTTCTCCACCGTCTCAACTGCCGTCGATCAATTTTAATCACCTGCTTTCTATCTCAAATTTTTGAGGAGCACCGTAGTTTCTTCCTACGTACTTTGGTCGACCTCCGGCAACGTCAACATTGGAGAATTAGTACTGGAGCAGTCTTCCCGCAGCACCTGGAGTCTGTTACGTTTATTGTGGATTTTGGATCTTTGTAAACCCAAGTAACGAAACTTTAATATATTCTTCCCGTAACTAAACTGATTTGGTATTTTATTTTCTATTTGAATTTGGGTAACTAAGCTAACAGAGTAAAAGGTCCACCACACATTCGGTTAACCAAATGGAATCAGAAATGTGGCATCCGTATGCTGAAAGCGTCACTCCTGGCATAGCAGCCACTCATGAAGAGTCCTACATGTTATGGGTTATAGATAGGAATCCTGTTGTTCAAGACTATATTGGGTTTATAGAGTCATGCTGTCAATGTAGTTGAAGATTGAACGATCAATTCATGGTTGTTTGCTCAGAACCAACTTCCCCAATTTTCGCGCATGCATCAATAAATCAGTCATCGTGTCGTCGGTGGCTCTTCAGAAAGAAGACGGGAGAAAACGGTCAGAATAAATATTGTGATATATTATTTTAATATTTCTTCATAGAACCTAGTTTTAAAGCTTAGTTTTAAAGTTGGCTATATGCTGGTTGTCAGCCACGTCTCGTTAACCGTTAATGCCCAGCTCTTGCTACGCTCGAGCTCACGCTGTTCCTTGAAGTTTTTCAGAAACGCTTAGTAATAACGGACGCAAAAACCAAAACACCGATTGGCCGCTTGAGAATTCTTTATTGTAACACCAACATATAAAAAATATTTCTACTAAGGTCTGTGAACAAATATTACAATAATAAATCACAAGATTACTTCTGACGGTTTACTGCTGACTTCTTTCTGAACAGCGACCGATGAGACGATGACTGTCGTATTGATCCCTCCGCGAAAATTGGGGAAGTTGGTTTTGAGCAAACAACCATGAATTGATCGTTCAATCTTCAACTACATTCACACTCCCCGGCGAAAAACCGATCCATCACTTTACTCCATCGCGACCAATACACGTCGACTTCGATGCCATTGCGAAAACCTGTGTCACACGGACAGAGCTGAAATGGGAAACAAACAGAAAAGCCAACACGCCACAAGCATATCCACAGCACAATCTCACACATCGCTGACGACCTGCGCCTCCAGATAGAGACCTCCCCTTGACATCTTGCAACACAATCGCCACTTGCTAGAATGACTCTTGCAGAATGCAACGTGACCATAAGAGCACCTCACGATACTCTACGCTCATCCTCTTATCTATTCACTACCAATTACCACTGAAATCGCTTGTCATTCATTCTGTCTCAATTCTAGTAACGATAACGTATGCGAGCCTCAGTCGTTTACACTCTCGCTCCCAGGCGTGTGGGACCACAGCTAATCATTATCTCCGTGTGCATTTCATTCTCAGCAATAGCCTAGCCTCCCTGGCGTATACGACCCGTCTGCTGTCTTTAACATCAATCAATTCATTCACGGATGCGGAAGACTCGAAACAACTTCAGAAGTAATCACGACGAAAATTTTAACAAAATTATGCAATAACAACAGGATATGAAAACAACGAGTAAACACAATGAATCCAAATAACACCAATTGATATGACACACCACACGTATATACAAACAGTACACACAAACTCGCAGTTCATGTCTTGATGGAATTCCTTTGAAGAATCGCAAGACTTACACCAGTACGCCTGCAAACCTTCTCAGGTTGAGGATTGTAGGTTTAAGAATGTCCGGACACAAACAAGATTAACCAACAATTAGAATAGTTGGAACTCACACAATTATTTAACACAAACATATGTACAATCACTACATCAATTGTTGTGCATTCTGGCACGACAAACTACCCTTGAAGAACTGTAGGACTTACAGCAGTACGCTTTCATTCCTTCTCAGGTTGATGATACAAGTGGAAGTCGTCCGGACACAAAGAGAATTAACAACAGCTAGATGAGAGAAGATATCAATTCAGTATATACAATATGAACATATGTACAAAATCACGCACCGACCACATTGGACTGCTCATTGATGCGCTACCCTTTGAAGAATTGTAGGACTTACAGCAGTACGCCTACAACCCTTCTCGGGTTGACGCCCTAGGTTGGAAAATCGTCGCAGAGTTCATTTGCTGATTTCCTTCTATCAGCTATATCCTCAAATCTGAACGGTAACACGCTCATGTCATTGTATCGTAGAATATAGATGACGAACAAACACACGAAGTATCTATTCAACCAAGCGTAGACACAGAGTAATTTACACCAAAGATAATAGCATTCAAATAGTAACTTGAAACTAGAAATGCCCTTATTCATGCAAGTCAATTTAACAATTACTCTCTCGTTTACACTTGGCTTATTCTCACTAAACTGAGCAATATCTTTCGTCTTTTCAGATGCACCAATACTATTATAGTCATTGTACAAGATACTTGAGTTGATGGGTGTCTGTTTCATTGTGGATGACAGCACCAACGACGACTGATTGATATCAGTTGATGAAGTTAGCGGTGAATCAAAAGCTGTTGTCGCTCGGCCTTCAGGTAGTTGTCTAACTGCAAGATTACCACCACTGCTGTCTTTCACTACTAGTTCGGGTTTAGCACTATCATCTGATGATAGGTGGGCTACACGCTGATCAATTACACTGACTGTCTCACAAGTATGCACACCTTCTGCAACTGCATCTGCATTCAATTCTACTTCACGTTCAAGTTGTACAGAACCTTCATTTAACTTAGCAGTAGTAGGCATATCCCTCATCTCATAATGATCAACCAAAGACAAATCTGCACTATCATGATCATTATCACAAATATTCAATTTACCGTCAACTTCATCATTTTCAAACTCTTTAATAACAGAAGTAGACAATTTTGGTTCCTCCTCGCAAATCCTAAAAGATTTTATAACTTCACTCTGACTAGTAATACTTTGTAAACTTGTAGGGTCACAACTGCACCCTGAAGCAATAACTCTATTCTGTGACACTCTATTCAACAATGGCTTGCCAGTTGCAACTACAGACTTCTTGACCGCACCGTTATCGTCACACAATTCGGAGTCAGGCCTGGAGTTTACATATAGCTTATCACTGAACTTGCTCACTGGTTCACAGTTCACCTTTGTATGCACTTCTTGCAAACGTGTAAAACACGACCGTGTTTGTCTTGCATTTTGTAACTTATCTGTTGAGGATGTACTACGAAACCTGTTACACTCACTAGGTCTATATGCATTACTAGACATCATGGAGTCTTCTCGATATCCACCTCTCTGAGGCCTACTCGTCATCAATGATTGCATTTTGCTCTCAGACTGCTCTATTCTAGGGGTGAGATTCAATATACTGGCAAACTTGCTCATCGATTGATTGACAATATCTTTTACTAGTTTCAGGATATCAACAAACCTTGGCTCGATACCCTCATCTTCTATACGAGAGCTTATTTTTACCCACTTCCTTTGCAGCCGAGTAGGTAGGCGTCTCGCAATTACCTCTAGGACTGATCTCGAGTTGAGATCACTCACGTAATTCATAGAAATCAAGGTATTCTTATAAGTCATAAGATTATCTAAAAACTCAGTAAGTGCCTTGGAGTCATCTGGAAGTTGACTGCCATTACCTTTGACAGCTTCGTATACGTTCCTTACAATCATTGAAGGTGTCAATGGAGTTGAAGATTGAACGATCGATTCTTGGTTGTTTGCTCAAAACCAACTTCCCCAATTTTCGCGGAGGCATCAATACGACAGTCATCGTCTCATCAGTCGCTGTTCAGAAAGAAGAGTGAAACATCGTCAGAAGTAACAATGATTTATTATTGTAATATTAGTTTTCAGACCTTAGTTTGCTTAGTTCGCTTATTCCTTTTATATGTTGGTGTAACAATACAGAAATAACAAACATCAGATCGGTGTTTTGGTTTTTTCGTCCGTTATAACTAAGCGTTTCTGAAAACTCAAAGGAACAGCGTGGGCCCGAGCGTAGCGAGAGCTGGGCATTAACGGTTTATGAGACGTGATTGACAGAAGGTCTTCCAAACCTTTGACGTTGTATGCTCATAGCCTCAGCGCATCCCTCATTAGGGGGCATGAGCTTGCAGCACTGTATAGCTCTTGAAGCATCTCCAGTGCAACACCTCATCAAATACATTAACTTCAATTCATCACTTAATAGAAAACTACTCAGCATGATCTCAAACTCCTTTACAAACTGTAAATAATCGGCCGGGTTTCCGTCGAAACACCGTGGTTCAAATTTGGGGAGTTTGATGTTCCTATTATCCCTGAACGGCGAGACAGTAACATCAACCATGTCATGCTTAACATCAGACACATCGTTACAATTAACAGACAAGTCACAATGACTTACTTTCCTGTTTGCATCCAAGACGCTCTGTCCCTTCTTTGACCCAGGCGTTGTTGAACTTGACCCAATTCCAAAATGTTCCAGATATTGCCTGTTCAAAGAGGACTTCACCGGCACCAGGAAAGATGAACGGTGACTATCCAAACTTTCACCAACTGTTTGAATCCGCCAAAGTCTGTTTCTACCATCAGAAACTGTCAGTCACGTCTCGTTAACCGTTAATGCCCAGCTCTTGCTACGCTCGAGCTCACGCTGTTCCTTGAAGTTTTTCAGAAACGCTTAGTAATAACGGACGCAAAAACCAAAACACCGATTGGCCGCTTGAGAATTCTTTATTGTAACACCAACATATAAAAAATATTTCTACTAAGGTCTGTGAACAAATATTACAATAATAAATCACAAGATTACTTCTGACGGTTTACTGCTGACTTCTTTCTGAACAGCGAACGATGAGACGATGACTGTCGTATTGATCCCTCCGCAAAAATTGGGGAAGTTGGTTTTCAGCAAACAACCATGAATTGATCGTTCAATCTTTAACTACATTGACACTGGTGTTACAATAAAGAATTCTCGAGTCGCCAATCGGTGTTTTGGTTTTTGCGTCCGTTATTCCGAAGCTTCTCTGAGAAACTTCAAGGAACATCGTGAGCCCGAGCGTAGCAAAGCTGGGCATTGATGGTTTACGAGACGTAGCTGACACATACCGTGATCCCTTTGGCGTTCATGCAAGGTTTGAATCATTTGTCGCTGTCGTAAATAGATTAGTGTCTACCAAATTCCAACGATTTGTTAATAATGCTGAAAGGTTGTTAACAATCTTACCATGGACTTCTACATTTGAAAAAGTTAATTTCTTACAGCCGGGCTTTACTAGTTTGGATGTAGTGACGTTTAAAACTTCTGGAATCCCTATTGAAACTAATATTCCTAACTATGAAGATGTACGACAAGTTGATGGATGTAAAAATGTTTCTTTGGATAATGTGCTTAGTGCTCTTTTCACGGATCCTGGATCAGAATTTCTACGTAATGAAGACAAACAAATTTACGTGAAACATGCTGAAAGTTCCTTTGAATTACACGTTGGACTTCATGAACTGTTAAGAAATGGTTCTATTAAACTGTTTTGGGGTGATTGTTAAGGAAGACGAAATTTCCACACGAAAACTACTGAAGATATCATACATAGGCATCCTGTGAAAGGTTAGTATGAACCAAGAGAAACGTATGACAGCAAGTTTCCAAACCTTTCCTCTGCAATAGATAAGTGTCGAACTGGGTGCGTTGGAATTTATTTATCTGATTTACCTCTTGCTGTGGAGCAGTTTGGTTTGAATATTGACTTTACCCAAGGCGATGTCCCAGGTGTAGTCTATATATGTTGGTTGTCAATGTTTCCTTGAGTTGTAACTTTCATGGAGTTTTATTCTCCAGCGGAAAATGCTGATGACATTGGGTCATGGTGTCAACCACGTTATTGTGCTTGTTATGCAATTCTGCGAGTTTTGATTGAAGCTGACGATTCTGTGGTACGTACAGATGAAGTAATCGTTGAGGACGATGCACCTGATTTGTGTATTTTCTTTGATCGTAAAAGGCTTTTAACTGTGAGTCGTTCAGCAATTGGTGAATTCTTAAGAAAATTACAATGTTACAAGGTAAAGCGAATGCTAAAGATGGATGTGATTTCTTCCAACACTATAGTCAACTACTACCACAGAGTTTGACTGATTTATTCTGGCATACGTGGCTACGTGAATATCTTCCAATGCTGCAAGCAAGATCTAAATAATTGGATATAAAGCGTAACCTACAACCTGGTGATCTTGTCCTAGTTAACAGTACTGACAGAGAGGTGTCTGGCAAAGGTTATAGTTAAGCAGGTGTACTATGACCAAGATGGCCGCGACAGGACGGTGCGTTTGAAAACTGCAACTCAAGAAGTTGAACGGGATAAGAAGAGCATGTTTGTTGGAAGAAGCAAACAATTTGAACGTTCCAGATACGACAAATCAAAGTGGTGATCGTTTGCGGGGAGTGTTTATCGCGACAGATAGATAGACAGATTGACGACAGCTAATCGATAAATGTGACCCTTTGTCGCGATTATTGGCTTATTTAATGTAACTCACCACGTGATGGGACCTTGAGTGTTGTTTATTTCCTGTCACTCTATGGTGTGTATATGTAACTAATTAACTGTTCATTTTGCCTGTTCCTTCAATACTGCTCGGTATGTTTTGTCTTTTCTTGAGTGACAATGGATTTGTGCCTTTCTTGGTGTAGTTGTACGCTTTATTTTATGTTTTAGAAACAGATAAGGTTTAAGTCAAGTTACTCTGTTTTTAACTATAGTTAAGCCAAGAATCTGTGTCGTCAGTACTGGGGACGGACTAAATCTGTAGGCAAAACTGATCCTACAGGAATCTTCTCGTTCTGTATTTTGCCGTATCCTACTTTATACGTTTGATAGGGGGTATTGTTGCCACCAACGAGATTGAAACTAGTTCGAACAGTTAAAGCCATCGGACATCCATCCAATATCCTCCAACACTGGTAGTGCACCCTTCTGCATTGAACTACACCAAATGACTAACTCACTTCTGAATGTTTGAATAGGTCTCCCAACGTCATATGTCCACCAGTGTGCCGAAGGCATGCTGTTTTCTGTGATTCGGAAACTTTCGAAACTGTGTGAATGCGAATGCTTGTTTTGACTACTGGTTAGTTCACAATACTTCTTCTATTTCAAAATGGCTAACCTAAATTCATATTTTTTCTTTTTGGCGTATTTTCCGACTATTTTATTTTTTATTGCTTTTCAGCTGAGTCTTGTTATGAAAATTTTTCACCGCCAGCAGTAAAATCTGATTTCCAAACTCAGTTTCCTCATGAGCAAACAGTTCATTAACCACGAAAATCAGACTAGCTCAATATGATCGACTTGAGCCAGAACCGTGACGTACCCGACTGGGCCACTACTTCGACCAATGTAACATTGAACACGAGAACATCAGGTACATGAACGTGGGTTCTCATCCACAGAAAGTTGAGAGAATTCATGCTCTTCACCTTCCCTACCCGAGGAACAGTGTAGTTTGCTTAGGCGAGAGATGATATGTCGCCTACTGATGTCTGAGAGCTGGCTCACACGATGGCCGTTTCAGGAGATAACAAGTGACAGATAACCACCACTGCTTTCGCTCCAAATGAAATAACCAATGGATGTTCTAAGACAAGACTGGGTGAAGCCCTACCGGAGTAGACTCAACACACTCTGGATGCTAAGATTCTGGTTGCACCCATAGGTAGCTAGCATTCATTGCAGGTCGAACAAAGGAGAGAAGGATTCTACACAGGATAACAGGTGAATCACATGAGTATTAATGTCAGCCAATATTCCCACCGGATAGTTGAGAAATAAGTGAGCGCCGAGTGAGGAGTAGACATTTATAAAATTGTATTTGTAAAATCTCAGCGAAATTGAAATGGGTAATTCCAAAGTTTCGTTAGGCAATCTGGTCCAAACTTCTTCAGAGAAATTAATCGAAATTAACACAAAAGAGGCTTATATATAAAAGGAACATCTCTTGTTTTTGAAACTTTGTCCAATCATGAGTCATGAAACAGGCATCAACATGTATAATAAACAAAAATTATATGAACTGTGATCAAAACTGGACCTCAGAATTTCAAAATTAACCTACTTTTGTTAAAATATATGTGTATATGCAGTATACAATGGTGTGTGTATGTGTGTGTGGATGAAAAACCATAAAACATCTGTTAGTCTCTCCATTAAAGGATGTAGACAATCGGGAATTTGAGCAAGTATGGCTAATTGTTGATACATATCCAATTTGATTTATTAGTCAGGATTTGCCATGCATCAGCTAACATTACACTTTCACGTCTGTTTAAACTGTTGGGATTCACCCATATATGTAGGGCGTCCGCAGTCAGTCTTTCTTTATATGAATCAAAACCTTTCTGTAAAAAATTAGTCTTATCAGAGTCTATTTTGTGTTCCGTTTCTATCGAATGCAGTGCAATCAATGAGTTGTTTTCTAGCTCCTTCAAGTCTGTAGAGGTCTTTGGAACAACCATTAGACAATGTTTATGCTCTTTCACTCTTATATTTACCTGTCTGGAAGTTTCTCCTACATATACGGCGCTACACTACCCACAATTGATCTGATATGCACAATTTTTCTGGTTTTCTTGTTCTATTTCCTCCCTGACCTTCACCAGTGATGAGCTAAAGGTGTTAGTTGCACAAAAATACACTCTTATGTTAAGATCGAAAACCTCAAATACACAGAAAACTTTGTGTTTCGTAACTTGTACTAGTTACGCAGCTTGGAGCAAACGCCTTAACCAAAACAATCATTGCAACATACAAACATGCATGTTATCAATGGAAGAGAACATTGAACGTTGGTTCATTGGCCTTGGTCGCCATTGGTGGGCAACTCGAAGGCGCGAATGGTTCAGTCGTTTACAGGTTCAAAGAAGACGAAAGAAAAAGAATAAATGTACTTCAAATTTTGTATAAAACATTTGTTTACAGACTATGTACTAACCCTCGATTTTAATTTCCAAATAATACAACTTCCTTCTTACAACTACTGGTGTTTTGGAGTTGAAGTCGAGAATCAGTTGTAGTATTTATCGGTTTGGAGAGCCTTCGGAACAACAGGAACATAGGGTTAGGTTCCTTGACAGTTTTTAATCTTCTGTTCGTTTTCCGGAGTGCATTCTGGAACTTTTTCGTGTTGATTTACTGTGTCTGCAGCCAGCATCTCTTCGGTCATGGATTATCACCGCAATTTGCGTCCATTTGTGACGCTGGATAATGCCTGGGCCAAGGTAGGGAAGTAGCACCAAGGAAGCAGAAAAAAGTAGGTGACAATGAGTTGTCTGTTATATGTAATGATGTGTGTGATGCTCAGCATGATGAGTCTGATGTTCACGCTTCGCCTTTTGTGGATATGAATGATTCAAGGCTCCCTTAGTTTGAACATCGGTACTTTGATGGAAACCCAGCCGACTACCCACAGTTTATCAAGGAGTTTGATGTCATGTTGAGTGGTTTTGTTTTAAATGACAAAATCGAGTTAATGTATTTGTTGAGGTATTGCAATGGTGTTGCTTCAAGAGCTATACAGTGCTGCAAGTTTATGCCCCCAAACGAAGGATATACAGAGGATATTGCCCCAAAGGTTTGGAAGGCCATTTATGATATCCCGCAGTATTTTTGAGACCATAAAAGGTGATGGGACGCAGTTAAGTGACAACTCCGAGGAACTCGATGAGTTCTTATGTTATTTAATGGTATACAGAAATAGTCTCGTTCATCTTAACAATGTGGATGAGTTAAACTCAAGTTCGGCGATTGAGGCAAATGTCAAGAAATTACCGGTTCATCTACAAAGGAAGTTCATAAAGGTTGATCCTAGCCTAGAAGGAGATGTTTTGGAGCATGGATTCGGTGATATTGTGAGGCTGGTGAAGGACAGTGTCAACCAAGCTTTGAGCAAGTTTGAGAGTACACTGCATCCAACCCCCGAAATAGAGGGGTCTGAGAGCAAAACACAACCATTTATGACGAAAGGGTCTCAGAGTAGTGGATATCGAGAAAGCTTTATGCTGTCTAGTAATCCATATAAACTTAGTGAGTGTAACAGCTTTCGTGGGACATCCCCAACAGATAGGTTACAAGTTGCGAGACAACCACAATCGTGTTTTACACGTTTGCAAGAAGTGCTTACAAGGGCGAACTGTGAATCAGTGAGCAAGTTTAGCGGTAAGCTACATATGAAATCAAGGTGTGACTCCGAATTGTGGGACGATAATGGTGCAGTGAAGAAGCCTGTAGTTGCAACTGGTAAGCCATTGTTGAACAAAGTGTTACAGGCGACACTGCAGTTTGTGCAGGAGAAGAGAGTTACAGTTTCAGAGTCCAGTTCTGACTCCACAGGTTTACAAGGTATTACTAGTCAGAGTGGAGGTATAAAACCTTTAAGGATTTGTGAGGAGGAACCCAAACTGTTTGCTGCTGTTATTAAAGAGTTTGAAAATGATGAAGTTGTTCATACAAACGAAGGTAAAGTGGATATTTGTGACAGTGGTCATGATAGTGATGAAAATAGTGTCAGGCAAGAATTAACTAACCTTTTTTCATCTAGTAAATAAACACTTTCCTCCATCCATCCGTCCTTATATACTTTCAAGTTTTACTTTTATTATTTCTATTATGTTTATGGTCCTGTTACTTCTTGTTTGCTTTACTCTCATAATTGCAAACACCAACTCATCTCCATGACGGCTGTAATCTTTGTTTTTCCCCTCACCATATCATGTAAAAGAACATTGTATTCAATACTTTTAAACATGTTAGGATTTCTATACCACATTGCCAATACTGTGTGGCACAAGCCAACGGCAATTTTCACTTGTATTCTTATTATTATTACCTTAGCTGTTATCATTATTATTGCTATTTCCATTTTATATGCTGCATGTTTTTGACATTACCTCTATTGTAAATGTGGAAAATTTTCTGTGTGATTAATTTTTATTTATAATTTGAGGAAATTAGATGGAATATTGTGATTAATGCTGAAAATTCCATTCTGTATCACAAGTACTGTTTTTGGAATAAAGTAAATCATTATTATTATTAGTGCAGATATGTCTATGGTTGATCATGATGAGATGAGGGGAATGCCTGCTACTGTTGAGTTGAACAAGGTTTCTGTGCAACTTGAACGTGAAGTAGAATTAAATGCGGATGCAGATGAAGAAGGTATGGATACTCGTGAGACCGTCAGTGAAAGTGATCAGTTAGTGCTAAACCGGAGCTAACGGTAAAAGACAGCAGTGGGGGTAAACTTGCAGGTAGACAAACTTCTAAAAGCCGAACAACAACAGCTTCTGATGAACCGCTAATTCATCAACTTGTGTCACTCAGTCGTCGTTGGTGTTCTTATCCAGAATAAAAGGGACGTCCATGAACTCACGTGCCTCATGCCTTGACTATGCTAGTAAAGGTCCGTTTGAAAGGACGAAAGTCAATGGTCAGTTTATGGAGGATAAGCCAACTGTGTACGAGAGGGTAATTGTTAAATTGACTTGCATGAGTAAAGGCATTTCTAGTTTCAAATTACTATTTTAATGTTATTATCTTTGCTGCTAATTACTCTGTTTCTGCCCTTGGTTGAGCAGATACGTCGTATGTTTGTTAGTCATCTATATTCTACGATACATTGACATGGGCGTTTCACAGTTCAGAGTTGAAGATATAGCTGATAGAAGGAAATCAGCAAATGAACTCTGCGACGATTTTCCAACCTAGGGCGTCAACCCGAGAAGGGTTGTAGGCGTACTGCTGTAAGTCCTACAATTCTTCAAAGGGTAGCGCATCAATGAGCAGTCCAATGTGGTCGGTGCGTGATTTTGTACATATGTTCATATTGTATATACTGAATTGATATCTTCTCTCATCTAGCTGTTGTTAATTCTCTTTGTGTCCGGACGACTTCCACTTGTATCATCAACCTGAGAAGGAATGAAAGCGTACTGCTGTAAGTCCTACAGTTCTTCAAGGGTAGTTTGTCGTGCCAGAATGCACAACAATTGATGTAGTGATTGTACATATGTTTGTGTTAAATAATTGTGTGAGTTCCAACTATTCTAATTGTTGGTTAATCTTGTTTGTGTCCGGACATTCTTAAACCTACAATCCTCAACCTGAGAAGGTTTGCAGGCGTACTGGTGTAAGTCTTGCGATTCTTCAAAGGAATTCCATCAAGACATGAACTGCGAGTTTGTGTGTACTGTTTGTATATACGTGTGGTGTGTCATATCAATTGGTGTTATTTGGATTCATTGTGTTTACTCGTTGTTTTCATATCCTGTTGTTATTGCATAATTTTGTTAAAATTTTCGTCGTGATTACTTCTGAAGTTGTTTCGAGTCTTCCGCATCCGTGAATGAATTGATTGATGTTAAAGACAGCAGACGGGTCGTATACGCCAGGGAGGCTAGGCTATTGCTGAGAATGAAATGCACACGGAGATAATGATTAGCTGTGGTCCCACACGCCTGGGAGCGAGAGTGTAAACGACTGAGGCTCGTATACGTTATCGTTACTAGAATTGAGACAGAATGAATGACAAGCGATTTCAGTGGTAATTGGTAGTGAATAGATAAGAGGATGTGCGTAGAATATCGTGAGGTGGTGCTATGGTCACGTTGAGTTCTGCAAGAGTCATTCTAGCAAGTGGCGATTGTGTTGCAAAATGTCAAGAGGATGCCTTTAACTGGAAGTCGTAGATCGCTTTCGATGTGTGAGATTGTGCTGTGGGTACGCCTGTGATGTGTTGGCTTTTCTGTTTGTTTCCCATTTCAGCTCTGTCCCTGTGACCCAGGTTTTCGCAATGTCGTCCAAGTCAACGTGTATTGGTCGTGATGGAGTAAAGTGATGGATCGGTTTTTCGCCGGGGAGTGTGAATGTAGTTGAAGATTGAACGATCAATTCATGGTTGTTTGCTCAAACCCAACTTCCCCATATTTTTCGCGAAGTCATCGATCCATCAGTCATCGTCTCATCGTTCGCTGTTCAGAAGGAAGATCAAAAGCTATCGGAAGTAATATCGTCATTCATTGTTTCGACGTTTGTTCTTAGACTTTGTGTACATTAACCTGATGTTTGACTCGGTATTGGTATAAGAATATTTGGCTTTTGAACCACCAATTTGTGTCCTGTTTTTTCGCGTTGTTTATTGCGGATAGTTCCTGAAAGTGCAGTGTAGTTTTACCTGGACATTTGCGTTTGTATATGCATGAAAATAAGATGAAGATTTTCAACCCCAACGTGGAGTCATTTCTACTTGCTATACGGATCAGGGACGTGTTGCTACTTCCCGAAAGCCACTTCGAACAAAGTACAAACCTTCATCAACAACTGTCTCCACTGAATGTTCAAGATCAGATGGCTAGCCAGAAATGATCAGCTACAGGGATCTCTGGCAATGAGTAAACAAACCCAGCACGAACCACTTGTGCAACCAATACAATGGAAGAAATGTAGGTGGATTGGCCATACTCTGAGAGAACATACCATCAAATGACATCACACACTAGGCTCTCTCTTTCGAGTGGAATCCTATTGGGAAGCGGCGAGTAGTCGGTCGTCAGTGCTAGGTTGACATAGAGGAGGTCATGCGAAGAGGAGATGAAGGCATATGGGCGGACGTGGAGACAGGTGTAAGCTTTGGCATAGAAACGAACGCGATGGAGACGTACGACTGAAGCCCTATGTTCATCTAGAAACTAAATGTAACAACAAATATTAATCAGACAAATTTGCATGAGAAAATTCCAGTTTTCTGGTACGACTCAATGGTTATAAACATGCTCGATTGCAAATTTATTTGGTCATTTTTTTCTTACTTGGAGACCCACTCTATTGGGGATAAGCAGCAGAAAAGTAAAAGCACGGTTTACAACGCATCCCGACCTAGTTACACTTTCTGAACCAAACGTCTGTAAGAGAGTTGTATAGGTTGGATAAGGGTGATAGAGAAAGCCCTTATTGTTGGTTTCACAAAGCATTCTCATTACTGTTGAGTCCATGGCTGTTCCTGCCCAGGGCTGGCAGTGCTACACAAAAGTTAAGGCAATACAAGGAAGTAGTTTACCCAATAATATTTTGTCTTTCAAGATTCGCCCTTGTATTTAGCGCTTGTTTACTGTTGCGGGGTACTCACATGCAGAGTTGGTGCGATGTATTCAAACGTAAATTTGGGATTAGTGCTGGGTCACTTTGGAAGTACTATGGAACACGCTGCTTTAAGTGCAATGTTCATGTCATTTTTAGCAAGAGAAGTGGGTTTAGTCCCAAATGTAGAGAACTGGGATCACTCTTCCTAAGAAATCCTACCTGGTGTACCACTGTATCAGACGACGTTGGCTTAACTTACCAGCTTGTTTAAGGGTTTAAAATTGCCTCGTAACGTTTATTAACGGGAAGAGAATCTTGTGGCGGACTGAAGATCATACCAGCCTGAATATCTGGCGGCCCCCCACCAAAATTCATGGGGGTTAAATTTTCACTCAAATGTAGTATTCATATGGTACATTGTAATTATTCGGTATGAAGTATTCCTTTAATGCTCAGTTGACTTGAATTATGTTTCAGTAGAAATACTGGAATTTTCAGTAACATTCCTTTCAGTACTGGGTGATCGACAGACTAGGGGCCCTTCTGCACTAAAGATATGTTGGTTGCAGATGACTTGAAAGGTTTGTGGCCAACTAATTTGAGGGTCAGAAAGAAAGACAAAGAATGTCCTAGCAAGGTGAGGGCAAACACCTATATTCAGCCTGCTAGTATCACATCTATCGGTTGATGCTTTCAGGGAGGAGTGAAATGCGCGAAGACACATATAATGCAAGGATTAACGCAGGCCAAAAGAATTCACTATTCTTAATTTTCTGAATAGGATTATTTTTGAGCCTCATTTGAATAGACTTCACAGCAACTGTGATGTTTTTGCACAGCGATTCCAACCGACTGTTGCATATATCATTGATATGCTCTCTCTTGAAGTAAATGAGTCTCCGCTTTTAAGACAACTGATGCTTCTCTGTGTTTAAAGAATTATTACTCTATTGTTGAGAACCGCGCGCAATTTTAACGGTTCCGCGTGACCAAAGGTCACATTGCTAGTTTTGGTCTTAGCTTCGTTTAGAGGTGATGTTAAATCACAATGGCATAGTATTTATCTCCACATCACCGTTACTTATAAATTTTACTTTTAAGTTGCAGTTGTACTAACCGCCACTCATCTATTGTGTGATTCTTTGATTTATATAGTCAGTATCTTTTTATTTTATGAAAATGCAGGCCTAGCAGACCCTTAGGAATGCAAATTTAGTAGTAAAATGCCACGTTTTACTTGAAAGAATATATTTGAAAGATCCTAGTGAATTCGACTTTGGTGTCTATTCTTTACTGTTGCTGTAGAATGTGAAACCGGCCAAATTTTGGTTAATGGAATAGTATATGTATTTGTAGAAATTGTAATTTTATGTAGAAATCGATTTATACTGTGCAGAGGTAGCACGTAATCACTGAATGAACTGTGCCAGCATATGTGGTTTCTGTCAGCAAAATTGAGGGGATATTTTAGCAAAGGCATTGTCGTCTGTGTTCATTAACTTACCAAACAACAGTAGAGGTTGAAGTAGTTTTTACTTTTTTGAATATTCTTTTAATGAATGCTATTGAGTAACAACAGTTGGAGTGCATGGAATGTATTGCCTATCAGTTAGACTCCAAAAGTGCAAGTTTAGTGAAATTTAATGTCATTAATAACATATTCGAGAAACACAACTCAAAGTGGACAGGGTTACACTTATTTTGTTCATGGCCTTAGTCGCTCAGTGTAATTCATGCAACTTGTCACAATTCCAAACTATTGGTGTACATATATTGCAGAATGCTGGAGGATTACACGGTGTTAAAGCCTGTTTTCTGTCTGTTTTCGACATAGAACTTTGCATAAATGTGCGGAAGTTCAAGTCGCCACACTCCGTGTAGCACGCGAAGCAAGAGAAGAAAGTACAAGAAAAGCATAATAGAAACAGTGAGTAGAGGTGTGAGACAAAGGAGTAATAAGGAAAAACAAAACAGTTTCATTGGATATAAGTCACAAGGAGTGGATGCATCTGCGCCACTGAGAACGATTTTGAGCCATGTCACCAATTGTTTCCAACCATAGATTTTTACCGTCCCTGTTTTGGGCCTCAGTAACCACAAAGTCCGACTGCCTGTCTCCATTGTCAAAGGCACTACTGTCCAGGTGTTTGGTGAGTACTACGCATTAAAATAGCTGTCTTCTCTCTGCTGCTTTCTAGTTACTTACTTTACTTTACTTCGGCTATCTCCTACGGGAGGATGAGCCGGCTTCATGAACGTCTCGAATCATCGCTGCCCAGGCGCGGCAATTTGTAAGAGAGTTCATGAAGTTTCATGGGAATTTGGTACGAGTAATGTCCCCAGCATCGCTCGGCCTTTTGTTTGAGAGTGCAGCTCTAGCCTTTACACAGCCAAGTGTGACCTACAAGGCAGTAGGAGTGGAGTAAGGAGTCCATTATCCATTGGCAGCCGGTGACCGGAGTTCGGTTCATACGCCTTTTTGAATGGGGCCAGACATCCAGGACATCCAACAAGCCCTTTGTCCATACGTCTGCCGGTGAGCTCCAGTGAGCTTCATACGCCAGTCGTTGGAGGTTTGGAATCAGGGTTTAGCCATCTCCCCTAGACCGTCATCCAATGGACAGTCAACCCGGTGGAGAGCGCCGGGCATCCGCTTTCGCCCTCTCACTTTGGTGAGAAACACCTCCGCCACGTGAAGGCAGTGAGTAGGACTTCCTCAGGAGAGGCTATGTAAGACGCCCGGTCATATGGGAGCATTTCAAGAGGTGTGCGGAGGGGTGGCCAACCCGCAGCGCAAGGCACCCACCCCCGACCATCCTGAGGCTAGTTTACCTTTCCAAAACACTCATATGCTTCAGTCCCGACGTTGTGACAGTATTACACTTCTGGAAGTTCTATTCAAGCTTGTTTGTCTAATTGCTGAAATGAAATTGTCTAAATATCCTTGCCATTATGGCTGTGCTCTGTACCGCTCATAGGTTGAGAACTCTCGTCAATCTCCATTCTGCTCCCCTTAATATCAGCTTATGTTGTTTTCTTGCAAGTTTGGTAGTGCGGCATCTCTTGTTGGAATTTCCGTGCGAAGTTGTATCTTTCGTCCCTAAAACGTGTGTTTTCTCTTCGGGTTATTTAAAATCTGGATTCTCTTATCAGACAAAGGGTGAATATTCACACTAGTGTAAAAACTGTTACTTGAGCATATACATTTTGTCAAATGTGTTATAAACCCAAGTTTCTGGTTAAACTCTGTACAACACTGGAATTGGAAGGATAAACGAAATGTACTGGGACAAGTAGATTAAACATTTGAATGTTGAGGAACATTTGTCGTATCGAAATATCCAATCTTCTTAGGATTTAATATTCTATATTATATATATATATATATTATATATATATATATATATATATATACATATAATGCTTGTAATCAAAACTTTCTTCGTTTTTTTTGGTAGTTAGCACGCAACACAAGTCTTCTAAAACGTAACAATGGAAGCACTACTTGCTTATGTAGACGTTCCTCCAGACTGTCGGGAGGCTATTCCTCTTTTGAACTTGGAAAATCAAGCGTTTGCAAAAATTTTAAAGCGAATGCTTAAAAAACTGGAAAAGGGAGAAATTTCTGTTCAAAAGCAATTGCCTAAGATATCAAATGATGGTAATGAAGAAAATTCCGACTACTTATTCGTTGGAACCAGTCAAGAAGAGAGTTCAAATATACTGTTTGCACGGCTTCCTGATTCTACTGGCGGCAATGAAATTTATAGGCTTCCTTTTCTGCGTTTCTCCGTTCGTAAAGCAAACGAGTGAGTCCATTTATTAATTACATTAACTTCTCAGTTTTTTTTGAAATATTTTTCCTTCACCTGCGTAAAAAAATCCTAAAGATTTGCAAAGTAGTAATTCAAATTCTACTTTCCTCATCGGTGACACTTTGCATATCTAACGAAGACTGATTGGATAACATGATTGAATAACATCAACTAATCGACCCAACAACTTTATTATGTCGATTTAAGCCGTTGAAAAGGATATGTTAGGCTCAGCAAGTAATGTAAGTGGTATAAGCTCGCGGTCGTAAATCTGTAGAGTGTAGGGTGAGTGTACTGTTTTTACTCTACATTCGAAATTCATCAAGCTGTACAATAGAAAATTGGATATTGGGTAACAAACTGCTTTATTGCGATTTAAACAATAACCATAGTGCATGAATTTATCTTTGAGGATCTGAGCTATGCATAACTCGAGTGTATTTGATTTTAACGATTTAACTATTATTATTCCTTGCACTGTGAAGGGTTCACCTCCATATATTAACTATGAGTTACAGCCTTGGTTTTCTGTCGTTGACCAACTTACTGATTAGGCATTCATGTGGAGATACGCTTAACAACAATTCACATCATACATTCTACTTATCATCATGTGACTGTCTGTCTGTGTCTGTTTTCAACATAGAACTTTGCACCGATGTGCAGCAGTTCAAGTCGCCACACTCCCTCCTTGAAGCACACACACACCAAGAAAAGAAAGTTGAAGAAATGTATAATAGAGACAGTAAACAGAGGTGTGAGACAAAGGAATAGTAGTAACGAAGACCAATGTAGTTTCATTGGAAATCATAAGTCACAAAGAGTAGATGCATCTGCGCTGGCCATTGAGAACGATCACTTTGAGCCATGTCACCAATTGTTTCCAACCATTGGTTTTTACCCTAGTACTCAAAGCTATCCCTACACCAGCTAATCCTCGTGAACTAGCTATGGCATCTCTTCAAGGTGAATTTTTCAGATTCACCCTGTTGGACAGGTGGGGTTAGGTGAATAACCACACTTGGGTCTCGTATGCGTGTTACTGAAACACAGCATACGTCGATGGCTCGGGACGCCAGAGTCTTGGCTAGTGACGCTTGTTGTCTTACTTGGCAAAGTGTCCTAACATTAAATGCTCCTAAATGAAATTGGTGGCGTGGCTTTAGGAGACTATCGGTGGTGGTTTTTTGGCCCCCGTCGTTTTTAGTGGACACAGAGTGAAGAGGAATTGAAGAGCTATCAAGCCGAGGAGTTGCATCAGTGGAAGGAAGGCAAGATAGTAGAGATGAAGATGAAGACAAAGATGAGTGAGGATTAGAGAGGTTTCGTGTGCATTTCGGATTGTGAGGGCGACTGTTACTTCCCGGCTGCCCACACCGTGGAAGTTGGTTGCGTGACCGCAGAGCCCAGGGGACAACTGCTTGAGGCCGGTCACACGCGGCCTGTTTTTGTTTGTTCTTTATTATTTGGTGTGTCTCAGTAGCATATTTATCACTTCTGCCCTGTGACACGGGAGCAGGAAGCGCTGTCGTTGTTATTCCGGGCCCCGACCGATCCGGCATGATATTTTGTGAATTTGTTTGAATCATAATATTGGATTGGGTAGCTGCTTTTTATCTAACCGCTATCCAAACAACCTTTCTGGCATGGTAGGACCTTAAGAGACATAAGTCTCAGCCAGTATAGGTTGTTGGGACATCGCGGTGTTCAAGCCGGCCCGCCACGTCAAGGTAGCAGCTTTCGGTCAGGCATCACGTGACTAGGCTTCTCCTTTGAGTGAATTATGTGAATCGAAATGTGATTTCATTTCCCCGCTGTTATAAAGAATTTTTAATTCATCGTGATTTTTAAGGAAAGAATTCCTTCCACACATTAGCATGCATCCTAATATTTTCTATAATTCTAAACTTTTAGACCCGAAAAGGTGGAGACAAAAGAGGACACTGAAAAAGTAAAGGATCAAAGTAATGAAACAAACGGTGAGTGTGCATTTTCCTTTTTGATCAATAATTCTATTGGATTTATTGTCAGATTTTTGATCTGTTGTGTATTCTCTATGCGAGGTGATATCAAATTTTGATTGAATTCACTACTGTTCTGTTCGTGCATCGGTGGTTCAGCGGTAGGCCGCTGGCCAACCACGCCACACTTGGTCCGGAGTTCAATCCTCGGCCAATGCACTCCTGTACTGGTACTAAGACCAGTGAAGAGGGAAGGTTGGGTGTAAGACTAGCAGTCCTGCCCCGTGAAAAAAGAATAATATCACTGCTATTGGAACTTCAAAGCTTTATCTTGAAGATAATAAATAAATAACTATTCGTTTTGGTGAATAGAATGTTTCACATAAGCTTTACACAAATCGAAACTATACAGATTTAGATTTTTTGTCAACCAACTGGATTCAGCTGTGATAAAATTGCTAGTGAGCTCAACGTCAGATGAGACGGTTTACTACGCGTATAAATCACTGATACAGCTAGCTAAATGTAGTTTCCAGCTACTTATGTATGCTTTTCAGTAGTATAATTCACTAATCAGAAAATAAACTACGCGAAATGGTACTTTTAAATGTCATCATATTTTCAGCATGCTAGTGTGTAATTCTTTCGCGATGATATACTATAGCATGAGTGCTTGTGTCTTTATCAAGAAATGTTGAGAAAATATCTCGTGACTCACTTGGTTGGGAGTCTAGCGCTTAGACCACTGATGCACAACTGCACACAGTCTGCTACAATGTGAAACATTAACATCCACTGTGACTGATTGTTGTTAAAAGTTGGTAGTTACTCGGAGTCGATTTCTCCGTGCACCTCTCTCTGTGATTCAGATTTATTCTATGAAGATTGATGATACCCCGCCCAGTTATCCAAGCTGAAGTAGACAGATTAAGATTTTGAACCTTAGATCTGTTAACTGACAGTTGAGTAGTACATCAGTTGATGAGTTACATTCAAACAGTATTTTTGTGAGTAGCAAACGTTTTGCTACAATTCTACTTGTGTGTTATGCAACTGAATACCTACTATTACGTGCAATAGACGATACTGTACGGGTCATTATGTATTGGTTGGTTATACCACATTTTTAATTCGTGGAAAATTTCCATTGGGACATGTAAAGCACCAAAACGAATGACTCAGCGAAGAGACTCTTTTCAACAACGAATCTATTATCTAGCTGTACAATCGCATATATATAATGGTTTTCTAAAGAAGTTATATTTCCGTGAAGAAATTTAACAAAGGTTGTGAATACATAAAATAATAATAGCAGTATGAAATGCGATTAAATTATTCGTGACTGTCATCATAGTTAAATGTCGAGTGGCAAAACAAATGTCATGTGTAGGAAAATTCATAGGATGCATGAATGTTAGAAGGGTGTGTGTGTGTAAAATTAGCAAGCAAATAAAGGCATTGCATAACGTGGTGTAAAATTTGGCAACATAAGATTTAACATCGCAAAAAACATTTTCGATTAAGAATGAAAAGTGGGACAAATAAAATAATCCCGGAAACAGTTCAAAGTGAAAATAATAATAGTAACAATCGAATAAATGAAACGAAAAATAAGTAGAGCCAAATCATGGATAGGGTTTATCATACTAACTTTAGCATAGATGGATTAAGACTATGAGAATTGGAGGAGTTGAACAAACCTTTTCTGCATTCAGCGATCTGGCTTCACTATTTCGATAACCAAAGCTCCAGCAGTACAGATGAGTTGGATACGTGATGACTTGGGCAAGTCTTTTCCTCTTGTAGATAACTATAAAGGAACAGGCTTGTAGAGGTAGAGATAGGATGATCTGTATAGACCAGACGTTCAATGATTGCGCTTCCACCTCTTCTTAGCTACACTGGCTAGTGTTATTTCATCCTCTTGAACAAAACCTAGGTCGAATGACCGATATTACTTAGCTCTATAGCAGCAGGTGAATTTGTAAACGTGCATAGAGTTGTTCAACTACGGGGTCTTGTCCTTTTGGTTATTGAACAGTAATTTTCGACTGGTAAACGCTATTCTTAACAGTGCTGTAGGGAATGTCATTTTCAGAGACGGTGAGGTCCTTCTTTTAAGGATGTCAGCAGCTTTGTCATCTTTGAATTCTAAGTTCATGTACAGGGTTTTCTTGGTTACGAATGTTAAGTTACATTTCATAGGTTTTGACTGTATGTTCTTGCCTATAAGACTTAAAGAAAATCTATTTTGTATGAGTTTTCGTAGTAGATTTAACTCTTCTTCCACAGCATCAAGATTACACATGATTATAATCACAAACGTTTTAATTGCACTTCATACCGCCATTATTATTACTTTATGCATTCACATCTATGATTCAATTCCCGCACCGGATATAATTACTTGAAAACCTCATACATACGATTGTACGGCTTGATAACACATTCGCTGAAAAGAGTCTCTTTGCTGAATCGCCTGCTGTGATTTTGAATACTTACATTTCAATAACCTTTACGGTTTTACTCTTGTGGTTTATTGCATGTCGGCCTAACTAAGTGAGTCTCTGGTTTACGTGTTATTTATGGTAATTGCATCCAGCAGTGTTATTTTTGTTACGATTTTCGTTGTTGTTGTCACTGTTTTTCCTGTTGTCATTTTTGTTGTTCCGATTGCTTTACTCCTTATTTTCCTGATTCTAAAGGGAGCCGCCTAAAAAGTCATCCCTCTGCAACTTACATCTCTATGTAACAATTCCCTTCTCGGGTGTGAGGCTAGCAACCTCACCGTGTAAAGAAAACTGCTATGGAAACCTCAGTACGATGAGTTTCCTTGCGACGAGAGAAACAGTAGGCGTGGGGACATGGGGTTTTCGCACTATGTATGAGATTTGCAAAGCTGCCCAGATTGCAATTGAGATGAAGAGATATGGCATTGAGGTACTCGGAATATGTGAAAGCAGATGGAATGGGATTGGACTCACCAAATTTTCAATGGGAGAGTCAGTGATCTACTCCGGTCACTGAGAAGACAACCACGAGCATACCGAGGGCGTGGCTATCATGATGTCACCAATGGCAGCGAAGGTCGTGATACAATGGGAGGCGTCATCTCCCTAGTCATTATTTGTGACCTTGACCGGTATATAATTTGACCGGTAATGATTCATATCTTCTTGCCTTCTATAAAACTATGACAAGTACTCGTGTTTGTGTGTGTGTGATCAGAATTTCCGAAATGTGTTGCGCAAATACACACCACATTATACATTTTAATCAGAAAAACTAAGTCTTTTTATTGTGTTGTTGTCGAAATTCATAAAGGGAACTCTAATTGCTTTAAACACTAATTGTTTATCAGTAATCATTTGCTAGCTCTTATTGTATTATTATTGCTTCATTTAGTTCTTAGAGGAACATAGATCTACAGCCGCACGTCTCCACTGCGTTCAGTTCTTCGTCGACGTTTTCACCTGGCTCCAAGTCTGTCCACATGCTTTCATCTCCTCTTCGCATGGGCTTCTCCATGGCACACTCGGACTGACGACCAACTCGCCACTTCTAATCTAGGTTCCACTCGAGTGATGGTCTGGAGTGCTATGTCACTCACTTGATGGTTTGTTTTCTCAGAGTATGGCCAATCCACCTCCATTTCTTCCTGCATATTTGTTGTGCACAATTAGTCCCTGGTTGGTTCGCTCCTAGAGATCTCTGTTGCTGATCTCTTCTGGCTATTTGATCTTGGGTATTGAGCGGAGACAACTGTTGATGAAGGTCTGTAGTTTGTTTGAGGTGCTCTTCATGATGCGCTAAGTCTCTGATCCGTATAGTAAGTAGCACTGACTTCACATTGAAGTTGAAAATCCGGATCTTATTTTCATTTTCAGGCTGAATACTGTTGATCACTACACTGACTTGATGTGGGTAATGAAAGCTTGCCTTGCTTTCCCTATCCTCACTTTGTTATCCTCATCATTTCCGTCCGCATGTAGTTGAAAGGATGCTTCCCAGGTCAATAAGTGGGTATGTGAAGGAGGTTGCTTCTATTAGATTTCTCCCATTTATTCCGATTGTTGCCTGTTGTTGCTGTTGGCCAAGAATCTTCATCGCCTCTGTTTTCTCTATGTTCACCTGAAGGAAGTCCTATCTTCTCTGGATGCTACTCTTGCCAACTTGTTGGTTTTCACTTGTGTATCTTCCAGTTTGTGAAAAATCAGACATATATCACATCGGCAAAGTCCAGATCCTCCAAGTTTTTTGTATGGGTCTATTTTATGCCTGTTTCCTCGCTGCCCGGCCCACTGTCTGTCTCATTATCCAGTCTATTGCCCGCAATCAGGAAAATCGTTGGAGATAGTAGGCAGCCAGCCAGCCTTATCTCACACCGGTCTTCATTTCTTCGAAGGATTCCGTGAATTTCCCGTTGTGGATTACTTGCATTACATTTGCTTGCTAAAAAGTGGTTTATCACTTTGGTTACAAAAGACATCTGAAAGACATCTGCGTCTATTTTATTTTGAGATAGAGTAAATTTTTTGCGTTTCACTGTTATAATTATCCTGAAATTATCTCAAATCTTATTTATTTCAAGATAAATTAGAACTTTGTCTGGAGAATACTATTAAAAGTTTGAATGATAAAATTGACAATTTTGGATCACAGTTAACAAAATTACTGGAAAGTCTACCACAGAATCCTAAGCCATCACGACCTCGTCCACGGAAATCAGAAACTCCCGCAGCAGCTAAAACTACCACCACTACCGCTGCTACTATTACTACTACTTCTACGGCAACTGCTCCAAATGCACCCAATGCAACCCCTGCGCCAAAGTCAACACCAACTCCAAGACCTACACCTGCAAATAAACCAAAAACTCCTGGTACACCAGCTGCTGCTACTGCTGCTGCTGCTGCTAGTGGTGGTAACCAGTCAAAGTCAACGCCTAATAAATCGTCATCTGTACATTTCCCTGGAAATCAATCGAACAATCAGATAACTGAATCAAAAGCGAAACCAAAGAATAAGGCAACTGAATCATCGACAACAGGTATAATTTTTATCTCTTACAGTTGTATCACTTTAGCATCTTAGTTTTCTCCATTGACAAACAATGTACAGTTTCATTGATTATATATAGCTATGGTATTGGTACTTCACATTCAGACCGAGCGGTCCCATATACGAATGTCCCATCTCACACACTTCACGATCAGATCACACAATAAATGTGACTCTCTTAGTAACACTAATCCGAGGTCTGGTTTATTAATCTGTTGTGTGAATTCGGTGCAGTTGTGTATCTCATAGGGTTATATGCTCGATTACTAACTCCTGCCGTCTACCTACCATGATGATTTGGACAGTAAGGTAGTATCGCAGTATCGCTAGCTTGCGCACACGTCAAGTGGAGCACATTACTGAATGTGTGCCTGGCAATCCAGTTGGCTTTTTGAGTAACCTTGTATAATGTCATCTCTTGGTATTAGTCGGGTAGAGGCAATTGACCACAGGAAGCCTTGCTCGACCTAGGTTTTGTGCTAGTTGGCACTCACCAGTCAGCAAGGCGTATCTGCAACTGCCTTGAAGGAACTCATGTCCCTTCTGAGATTTGAACCCGCGTCATGCAGTACCACCTGCAGTCAGAGACGTTACCATTGAGCTATTCAGGCTTGCAATCGACCTCTTGTAGGACTGTATTGGATATTTTTGACTGGATCCTAGTCAGTAACTAGTGTAATGTGTCTAGTCCTATCTTAAGTGCAGACTGAATTCTATCAGTCAAACTTGCAATGTGGCCACCATGCTTGGTGGCTCGCAATCACAGTGCACTGTGATACGCCTTGCTGAGGAATGCCAAGCAGCTCGAGACCTATGTCCAAGGCTTCCTACCGATTGCCTCCAACCATCAAATACTGACAACTCACAGTGCGCTGTGATAACAAGCCAGTTAGCATCGTGGCCACCGAAGATAGGACTAGACACATTACATTAATTACTGACTAGTGTTCAGTCAAAAATGTCATCTCTTGTTTGTTCTTTTCTTCAGTTATTATAATGGAAAAAGTTTATGCTGAAATTTCAGTGTTGATTATTTTGTCATTGAAAACCGGAGAGCACTGGACAGTTTTTTTGTCCTAAGGTTTGGGAAGATTATTTTCCGATGCTGTCTGATTGTGGCTTTGGTTTATGACGGAATCTATACAGAAATTAATCGAGGCGCCTAAAAGCACCCGTAATCGTAAATTTTAGTCGCCAGCTCATTGATGGCAACTGGATTAATGTATATATATATATATATATATATATATATATATATATATATAGTATTATTATTACTGCTCCCTTGGGTTCCTAGTGGAACATAGGGCTTCAACTTCACTTCTCCATTTGCTTCTGTCCTCTGCTGTACTTTTCACCTGCATCCATGTTAGTCTATACTCTTTCAATTCCTCTTTACACGATCTCCTCCATATAACCCTTGGACGTCCCACACACCGCTTCCCTTTCGGGTTCCACTCGAGCAATAGCCTGACGCGCGCGCGATGTCACCCAGCGGTGGTCTCCTCAGCCGCGGGTGTCCGATCCATCTCCACTTTCTCCTGCATATTTGTTGGTTGGCGAATGGTTCTTGCTTTGTTTGTTCCCATAGTTCCTTGTTGGTGATTCTTTCCGGCCCGGCCATCTGATCTTCAGTATAGAGCGAAGACAGTTGTTGGCTGATAAAGGTCTGCAATAGACTGTTGGAAGTATTCTTTGTGACTCGCCCGCCACGTTTCTGCTCCGTATAGAAGAACTGACTTTACGTTTGTATTGAAAATCCGAATTGTGCTGGTGATGCTGAGTGACGAAGATTTCCAGATTGATTTCAGGCTGATGAATGTGTTTCTCGCCTTCCCGATTCTCGCTCGATTTGACATCCTCGTCCATACCGACTTCCCGTAGTTGAGACAATGCTCCCTAGATAATGAAGTGAATGAATTAACCTCTTTCAAATCCCTCCCGTTGATTGTGATTGACGCTGGATGTTGCTGCTGTTGGTTGGTTATTATTACATGTATATTGACTGAGCAATTATTTAGTGGCAGTTAGTAACCTTTTTCTGTAATATAAATACGACTATACTGTACAGCTTGAAAATGAAGTCATTGAGAAGAAACACGTTTCTTTGCTGAACAAAAAGAAAAACTGTGTTTTTACTTATGAATAAAATGGATATTTTTCGAGAGATATATAAGTTAGTATCATAAGAAAGTGACACCTTTTAAATTCTCACTTTTTAATTAATTGACTAATTAATTTAATTAATCAATTTATTTATTTATAACATTTATTTGAGATGCAACAATAGTTTCACCATTTCTCTCGATACATTTCAGTGAAAGCATCTGGCGATACAAATACAAATGCCAATAGTATGTCTACAATCGATAGCGCTATAAACAAAGTATTATCACGTATTAATAAAGGCAAAGATATTGATATCGGCACTGCTCTACAAGAAAGATTGAGTGGTATCAATGGAAAAGACACTGCATCCATCGATTATGATGTAGATATTGATTCATTGTCATCACCGCCGCCGCCGCAACATATTGTCGAAGAGTATCGATGTCCTGTCGGTTTGCCTAAAAGAAATCTTGTCGCTATTTCACCAACTGTTTCATTTACTGTTAAACCAGTTCAAAGTAGTGTACCATCGACAAAACGAGATCATTCATCCATAATAGAAGAAGAAGAAGAAGATGATGATTCTGTGTTGAACAGTGTGTCTGCTCAAGATGATTGTACTATAATTAATGTTCAGTCAAGTGGGGAGAAGAAGCACAAACATAAAAGGCGAAAACATACACAGGAGTAACATATAGAGTAGCATTTTTTGTGTGTTGTGTATACAATTATGCAATAATATTGATTTGTTGACTTTGTGCATACTTTTGTACATATCTGTTTTGCTTTTCTTTGTATACATCGACATTTATCCTCCACATTTATATATATATATATATATCTTCATTTCGACTTCTCCTGCATATTCTCTCTCTCCCTTTGTGTATGTGTACCATAGACTAATTTGACGTAATCTATCTTTATATATTTACATGTATGTATGTATGTATACGCTAATATATGACCAATATTCTACTAATGGACTTAACCCTAAGTGATTTCAGCGACTCGGGGATTCACTTGCTACCACCGGGAATAATCTCGTCGACTTAGAATATGCAGACGACGATATAGTCCTTCTAGGCGAGGACGCTGGAAAAATAGAGCAGTCTTCTTTCTGAACACCTTGAGGAGAAGCAATCTACGAATGTTTGGCATGCGATTCGCTCCCGCCAAATGTAAGATGATGTTACAGGACTGACTGGACTACACCGATTCCTAGATTAGAAGTGGTGGAGCACGTTGACACTTCACTTATTTGAGAAGTACCACCAGCCAACGCCAAGGGGTTGATCTCTGATGAAATCTCAGCACGGATACAGAGGGTTAGTTTCGCATGTGCCAGTTTACGCCGGCTCTGGCGTAGACGTGATATCCGGCTGTCTGTCGACCGATGGACGTGTGTACTGCTCATCAGTCCGCTCCGTCCTCCTTTATGGCTGTGAGACCTGGTCATTGAGAGTGGAAGACATGAAAAGGCCGGCTAATTGTCTTTGACCATAAGTGCCCGGGCTCTATCTCCCGTGTAAAATGGTATAATAGGGTGAGCAATATTGAGGTTAGGCATCGGTCGAGTGCTAGGTAAGAAGGTGAAATAAATCGACGTGGTTGTGAAGTTACATAGACTGAGATGGTTAGGACATGTGTTACGTATGCCTAGTGATCGCCTTCCTCGACAATGGGCGATGTTAGCTGACATAGAGTCAGGCTGGAAAACAGCTAGCGGCGGTCAAACCAAAACATGGCCTCACCAGTCAATGAAATCCACAACAGTTAGTTTAAGCCAGCTAGTCAATTAGGAAGTTGTAGACTTCCTGACTGGTTGGGGTCCCCGGGACGGTAAAGACCAATGGTTCGAAACAATTGGTGATATGGCTCAAAATCGTTCTCAGTGATGGTTGGCGCAGATGCATCCACTCCTTGTGACTTATGATTTCCAATGAAACTATATTGTTCTTCGTTACTACTATTCCTTTGTCTCACACCTCTGTTTATTATTATTATTGTTCCCTTGGGTTCCTAGTGGAACATAGGGCTTCAACTGCACGTCTCCATTTTCTTCTGTCTTCTGCTATACTTTTCGCCTGCATCCATGTTAATCCATATTCTTTCAACTCCTCTTCACACGATCTCCTCCATGTCACCCTTGGACGTCCCACACGCCGCTTCCCTTTCGGGTTCCTCTTATGTTCTGGTTTCCCCGTCGCCAAATTGTTATGTACTCGTCGCTGAATTATTGTTATGGACTGGTCGAGAAACTAATAGTCCTGACGCGAGAAGGCGGAAATCAGAAGACCACTAGGTTTGCGATGATACTTCTATTGTCCAAACACAAGGAGACGAAAATAAATGGTCTCACACCAAAGTGGTAAGCAAGTCAAGTAGTTGTAAAGTAAAGTAGTTCACACAAATTGTGAATGCGAATATATATAAATAATTCAGACAAGCGTGGGAAAAATCATTAGACAGTCTTAACATGAATGGCTAATTATAATGGAGTGTCGATCCAATTATACATAGCGAATATAGCAGACATGCCAACAACATATATGGATATATGTCACCAAGCAACGGACTGTCAACAAACACTCATATTATATATAATATAATATAAGGAGAATACACATTATTAAAGGAGACAAGTCCATACAAGTGAAGTGGTCACAGACTAACCGAGCAAACAGAAAGAGAGACCAACATGCACACACACACATAAATATATATATGTGGATACATATCAGTTCCACTCGAGGGCTTGACGTGCGATGTCACCCAGCGGTCTCCTCAGCGAGTGTCCGATCCATCTCCACTTTCTCCTGCATATTTGTTGGTTGGCGATTGCTTCTTGCTTTGTTTGTTCCCATAATTCGTTGTTTGTGATTCTTTCCGGCCATCTGATCTTCAGTATTGAGCGAAGACAGCTGTTAATAAAGGTCTGCAGCCTTTTGGAAATATTCTTTGTGACCCGCCAAGTTTCTGATCCGTATAGAAGAACTGACTTACTTGACGTTTGTATTGAAAATCCGACCGAATTTTGTTGTTGATGCTGCCTGAGTGACGAAGATTTCCAGATTGATTTTAGGCTGATGAATGTGTTTCTCGCCTTCCCGATTCTCGCTCGACTTGACATCCTCGTTCTCTCCTCCTGTAGTTGAGACAATGCTCCCTAGGTAAGTGAATGAAGTAACCTCTTTCAAATCCCTCCCGTTGATGATGATTGACGTTGGATGTTGTTGCTGTTGTTGGTTGGTTATTTTCATAACCTCCGTCTTGTCTGTGTTTACCTGGAGTCCTGTCTTTGCTGCTTCTTCGACCAGTTTGTCGGTCGGTTTTCGCTCACTTGTAAGTCTTCGATTATGTGTGACATCAAACATAAATCATCCACGCGCGAAACCCAGGTCTTCTAGGTTCTTCACATCGGTCCAGGATATTCCTGTCTTCTCGTTTCCCACAGTCTAACGCATAATCCAGTCCACCACAATTAGGAATATCATTGGTGATAGTAAGCACCCTTGTCTGACTCCTGTGTTTACTCCAAACGCCTTGCTGAGTTTTCCGTTGTGGATCACTTGGCAGGTGCCGTTGTCGTACAGCTGTTGAATAAGGTTGATGAATATTTGGGGTACGCCATAGTGCTCGAGTGCTCGAGCCACACACCTCTGTTTACTGTCTCTATTATGCATTTCTTGCACTTTCTTCTGTGGCTTTGTGTGCTGCGTAGAGTGTGGCGACTTGAACTGCCGCATATCAGTGCAAAGTTCTATGTCGAAAACAGACAGGCATCATTTGAAACGCCAAGTCGCTATCCACTAGGAGTGCAGGTATATCCAGTTGACGAGTCCCAAATCAGGAGAAAGTGCATCTGGGATTCTGCTGTTAGTCTATCACCAACCAAATAATAATGATAAGAACCCTATTCTAGACGAAATGTCTACGCAATGTATAGAATTGTCAGAGTAATTTATTGCGTAATATTTTCTCTCCATCCAGGTTCTTCGAGGAAAATAGCACTTGATAGTACATCACGTTACTCAATGCCGTGTGATATTTTTCCTCCCTCTTCGAGAAATGCGCAATTAAAAATGTGCGTGTGAGTACATTTTGCCACTCGAAAACATTATTGAACTGTTAAAACAAGAATTTGGCGAAATATGATGTATTGTGTGTGTGTGTGCGCGTTGGAAAAGAATTCAGATAGCTTAGTGATTCAAGGAGGTCACCAGTATGGACACAGTAGCATAATGCTAACCGTAAGGCATCGTCGAAGCGCTCTTAATCGGAACCGACATGTCAGTGTGTAACAACAGAAGACAAGCGCCAGCCAGCCAGGCAACACGTATTTATATATACTTCATACTTTCTAGACGAACAATGTTGTCTGATATAAGAGGTTGGAGCGCAGAATGATCAAATCATAACCTAGCATCAAACCATGAAGTCTTTAACAGACATGTAGGAAAGAGTAGACTGCCTTTTTAGTTTCCTCAAGACTCCACCAACCATTGGCTTCAAACTGTTAGTGTCACGGCTCAAAATCCTCCGTAGTAGCCCAGATGCACTTACTCTTTGTAGCCTCCTATTGTAACAACAGAAACAAGGGCCAGCCAGGCAACAGATCATTTATTAAGGAAATCAACACGTATTTATATATTTTCATGTACATTATTATGGCTTATTCAAGCAAACAAACACACCTCTGATTGGTTGTTTCTCACAGAAAGTTAACCTTGCATCTCTTTTTGGCTGTTTCTTGAATGTCAGATCATCTATATGTTAACTGTATCCGCCTACGCAAAGTCTACTGTGGTCCGTTGTTAAATGAGTCTTTGTTCATAATTTCTCACGACCAATATTTGGGACATAAACATTGACGTAAATTAATGTCTACCAATTTGGCTAGTGGCCTGCTCTCACCACAAGTGGAGACCAGACGTTATGCGATCCAGTAAAATCAATAATGGTCTGTGAACATTCAAAAATAATATCAAATAGTTTTGGTATTTTATTTCATAGATTCCTTTTTACTGGTTACTAGATAAAGCAGTTCCCAATATCAGGAGGATATGCAGAACTTTCACATACTTTAACTAATCTAAGAGAAGTTTTAGTGACACGAATAGAGAGAGAGAGAGGATTAGACAATAAAATACCAAAATTATTGATTGAGATATTGACATGTTTTGTCTACAAATACAAAGATGATAAATATTCTAGAGATATAGGTAGGAAAGGTGGACAACATACGGGGCAGGCTAAGTGTGAAGAAAAGTGAGTACTGCCGTTATAAAGGAGAAATAACCAATGAGTCTGGAAGGCATGCTTATTAAGAGAAACGCATTGTTGGTACATACATTTTTGGTACGCCTTATCTTTAAGTCTTTATTTTCACGTCACTTGCAAATTGGTCGAATATCACCATATTCGATAGCCTGCTGGATCATGCAGAGTGTTTCTAACATTCTTCTGATAGTTCTCTTCTTCGATTGCTTTTTCCAGTGACACCCAAAACATATTGTCACTTTTCTGAATTCGTTTACTTATATACTACTTATATCTTATTATAAGTAGAACACCACACTGTGTAAAGAATGAACGTCAGAGGCTGGAATTAGAGTGGTATTTGAAATAAACAACCAACCAAGTCTCTCAGAGATCAAATTTATCGGCTTAAGGATCTGATAGATTCAATTAAGAAAAGTGATGTAATTTACCAAATACCATGTGATGACTGTGAGTGAGGTCAATTACATAGGTCAAACTAGTAGATCGGGATCAACTAGGTTACTGGAACATAAAAATTTAGCTAAACCTAAAATAATTGACCCTGCTAAGTTAAATAACTTAGAGAAAACAGATCTCAGTCATTGCATTCACTTGCATGTAGTCATCAGAAAATAGGGTGGGTGGGGAGAGTGAGAGTATTAAAAAGTAATATAGTTAGGTGGAGAGAGAGAGATTAATCACTGACTGAAGCTTTCTTTATCGATTCAACTCTGCACACATGCAGTTGGAATAACGCAACGCCTATACCGGAGATATGGAAAGTGACAGCAAACAATAAGGGAAGAGGGAGAGAAAGAAAAATAGATATAAAGAGCGAATTATGAACCTGTAGGACTAAATTAATGAGGAATAATTTATGCTCGAAACCACCTTTTCATCCAGTCGTTAATACTGCATCACACACTGTGTGTGTGATATTTAAATAAAAACTTATCTAGATATGGAATTTCACTCTACTACCAAAGTGCCCAAGTTCTACACTTATATTAGTGAGGATATCTATTAAGTCCTGTATGTAAGTTGAGGGATTCCTGCGGTTAAAATCAGATGTCTCACAAGTTTGACATGTAATAAAGATGATAGTGATACTTTTGTATTTTTATAGGAATGTTTAGTAGTGTAACAATAGAAGACAAGGGCCAGCCAGGCAACAGATCGTTTATTAAGGGGAAATCCACACATATTTTTAGATTTTCATGTACATTATTATAGATCATTGTTAGCAGAAAAAACACCACAGTCTTCTGATTGGTGATTGCCTCTCACAGAAAGTTAACCTTGTATCTCTTTTTGGCTGTTTCTTGAATGTCAGATCATCTCTATGTTAACTATATCCGCCTACGTAAAGTCTGCCTGTGTTCTCATTTTTCTCACGACCAATATTGGGGACATAAACAAACATTGACGTAAATTACTGTCCACCAATTTTGGCTAACAGCCCGCTCTCATCACAGTAGAAGCTTCGTTTCTACCGATTTGGTAACTATGAGCTCCACATAAAAGTAACACTTGTTACTCTGTTTAAGCGATTTTGAAACTTATACAATTCTTCTCATTAATAAATTTGAATATAGCAAAGAACGACAAAGAATGTACCGGGATAATCTGAGCTCTTGTTTTTATTTTTTTTATTATTTCGTGGATTCTTCTCAACTGGTTGAATACAACCTGAACAATTTCAAAATTATCAATGAAATTAAATTAGAGATCCGAACATACTTCCTTTTTGCAATGATAATGATTAACTGATTGGAACGGAGAGTAACACTGGTCAGGAATAATGTAAGTTGTTGAATAATTAAGAGTGAAAAGGATCGATTATATTTACAGAAGAACTACATGACTAAGCTTGGAAAAAGAAGGACAGCAGAGCTGAACAGATAGATGTTTTGTGGGCAGAAATAAAGTTCAAAAATAACTTGATTGTATGGAGCATTTCACCATAAGCTGACATCAGTTAGAAAGCCACTGGACAGCTGTTTCGTCCTAGTTTGAGACTCTTCAACAGTATACACCCGCCGGGGTTCGAACCCAGGACCTTCTGGTTACAAGGCCAGCAAGTTTGTTGACCATTGAACCACTGGGACCCGATCTAATGGTCCTTGAATTCTAACTTTTGCCAATTCACGACATAGCGCGACCATTTCACAATGTCTTCTACGATGAGTTACTGCATCATCTTCAACCTGCTGTACCCTACTGGTCACAGCTTCCAATGATGAAATCCTCCATGCAATCAAACAAAACCAATACCTAAATAATTTGGAAAATTATAATTTTTAAATGTTTAGTAGTAGGGGGCGAAGTAGTCCGGTTTATACATTCATGTAACGATGGCCAAGGAAGGGAAAGTGGCTGCACAAATTTGTTTTGAACACACAGGTTTGGTTTCTACAGGTGGATTCCTTTAGCTTCAGCCGTCTGTAGAAGATGAACTCGCAGAGCAAAATTAAGATAAGTCGGAATGCGATAAATAATTTTAAATGCTGTATTCACATCAATCTTATGCTCAGTATCAACAAGGTGGGCTAAAATAGAGCTACGAATAGATCTTTTTTGTCCCTTACTTAACCACGTTGGATGATGTTCGGAAATACGACGATGAACTTGTCTAATTTTACGCCCAATGTAGCTGGCTCCGCAGCTGCAATCAAACTGGTAGATACACATAGGGGAGGCGAATTTGGGTAGTTTATCCTTATTTTCGAACATAAAATAGGTGTGGTTGTAAAGAGACAACGTATTTCTGCTGCATAATAAGTTCTTTTAACTGCATTCTTCAGGCGGTGTTATTATTTCGCTGATTTTGCCACCGAGGAACTGTAATTTTATGAACATTGGTTTTTTCGGGACTGTGGCCATACTGACTCTTCTTGGAGCTGAATTCATATTTTTCTCAATGAATTTATCTGGATAGCCATTTTTTCTAAGTAATTCTCTAATAATCTTAAGCTCCTCATTGAGGAAGTCGTCTGAACAGATTAACCTAGCTCTATGAGCCAGGTTAATTTGTACAGCCACTTTCCCTACCGTGGCCATCGTCACAAGAATGGATAAACAGGACTGCGTCGCCCCCTGCACCTAAACCTATAAAAATTATATTTGTCTAAATTATTTATTTTGACCACTTCATCTTTAATTTACGTGTCATCCTTGTAAAATAATTTATTTTATCCATTTCTACCTTTTAAATCTGTATTGATTTTCTTCGTTAACTATTAACCCATTGACATTTTGACACTGTTTAATTATTGTTAACAAACTTATCGCCACTTGATTGGCAAACTGTTGTGTGTTGTAATAAAAATGCTATAGTTATTAGAGTAGAGCCAGAGATGAGGATCTAATTGAAAAGTAAATATTTCTTCGCCCAATCTTTCTGTTTAGTAAACTTTGTTTTGATATCATAACAGATGTACAATTACCTTTGATATTTGGTTTTAGTGATCATCATTGTTATTTTGACTTTCAATATGTCCATTTAACTTGACCTAAGTAGTTTATTTTCTCACCTCTTAACTTTTGTTATATATAAGCTGAGTGGATTTTGTAAATTCCGGTTTAATAATAATACTTTGATAAGGCTATTAGAAGCAGCATTAAATAGCGAAACGTCAGTAAAAACGTAGATATCGTTTTGTTTTTCATTCATTGAGTGGGAAATACAAAAACCTCTGTTATAATAATTAGAGAGTTTATTATATATATAATAAAAAAATGTTTGTATTTTCCTCTGATTTTGACAATAATAATAAATTAAAAAGTAGAAGGGGCAGAGAGAGAGAGAGAGAGTACATGAATATGAATGATTGAAAGAATTAATTAACAAAACAATCACAGGTTGTCTTATTATCACTTGTACACACTCCAGACCGAAAAACGCATAATAAAAATTTTGAATATTTTGCACAATACAATACAATAGAAGAAGGCGAAAAATAAAATAAAATGAATACCCTCTCACAACCCATGTATGCATGCATACATGTATATATTTATATATTATATCAACAGATTTAAAGCAAAGGAAATTTCACCGATTTTCAAGGTGTTCAATATTACATTGGATTGGAGGATTTATGATTCTCAGAGGTGCGTAACAACTTTTTCATAGCAAAATATTGATTTACACGAGCGATACCGTATCTAAAATTTAAAAAAAACACAATAGGTAGGGTAGGTGGGTAATAGTTAGAATTCTAAATAGTTATATAGATAGATAGATAGATGGAGACAGAGGAAGGTAGCTAATTACTGAATCTTGGTTCATTGAATCTCAACACTCAACACATGTCATAGAAATGACTTAATGCAAATACCAGAGATATGTATGGAAGATATTATTACTGCCAGTCAAATCAGAGGAGGATAATAAATAATGTTAAAATGTATGCAATTCACATTATAACAAGTTATTTATTTATTTTACTGTAAAAAACATCTTATTTCCCATCTGTGTAATAGCACGCGATAAGTTTCATTGATTGTTTGTTGCTTCATTGATTCATTGTGAAATTTGTTAACATCTTGAAAGCCCTATACAGAAACACCTCAGGTAAAGTGAGGGCATACAACCAACTATCATCACTGTTCCCAACCAACAGTGGGGTTAGACAGGGTTGCCCAATCTCTTCATTTCTCTTTAACTTTGCCATCGATGATATTCTGGAGTCAGCTCTGAAGGATGTGCGTGAAGGTGGTGTAGATCTGCTACTTGAAGATAGACTTTTCGACCTCGAGTATGCAGACGATATCGTCTTACTGTGCGATAGCATGCAGGCTGCCCAAATCGCACTTAATCAGTTGGCGATCAGTGTCTGTAAGTATGCTATATGCTTTGTAGACGACAGACTAGGAGTTCTGAGCTTAAGATTTTATGCTTATTGGTAACCACCGCCAACCGCCTACGCCACTCTAATGACCAGCAAGTCGGTGTGCTTAAACTGTTTTGTCAGATATTGAACCAAGAGACTGTCTCACTTTCATGAATAAAAAACGGTTAAAGAAATTGTATGGAGGTTGATTGTGAAATATTTCTAAGATTATTCATTGAAGTGGTACTAGAATGTTTTTTGTATTGATTTCTAGGTTCGAGGAAACCTTCCGCACACTTGAGGCTTAACGGATGATAGATGAGTCATTGATATTTGGAGGGAGGGTGTGTATGCAATTCATTCAGCCAGTCAGTCACATACTAGCAATTTTATGTGTTTATCTTTGAAGACTGCTGCTATAAGACTAGCAAAATTAGTTCATTGAAACTGGTGCATTTAGGAGATTTATTATTATTATTACATCCTTTAATTCCTAGAGGAATATAGGGCTTCAGCTGCGCATCTCTACTGCCTTCTGTTTTCTGCCAACTTTTTCACCCCGCTCCAAGTCTGCCCACATGATTTCAGCTCCTCTTCACATGACCTCCTCTAAGTCACCCTTGCACTGGCGACCAACTCGCCGCTTCCCTTCCGGGTTCCACTCGATCAATGGGTTGTCTAGTGATGTCACTTGATGGTTTGTTTCCTCAGAGTACGGCCAATCCATCTCCATTTCTTCCTGCCTATTTGTTTCACAATCTGTTCCTGGTTGGTTCGCTCAATGCCAGAGATCCCTGTTGGTGATCTTTTCTGGCCGGCCATCTGATCTTGAGTATTGAGCGAAGACAACTGTTAATGAAGGTCTGAAGTTTGTTTGAGATGCTCTTTATGATGCGCTGGCTAAGTCTCTGATCCGTATTGCAAATAGCACTGACTTCACATTGGAGTTGAAAATCCGCATCTTATATTTGTTTTGATGCTGACTGCTGTAATGAAAGCTTGTCTTGCTTTTCCGATTCTGGCTTTGATATCCTCGTCAGTTCCGCCTATAGTTGAAACGATGCTTCCCAGGTAGGTAAAGGCATTTAGGAGAATGACAGGGGAATGTAACAACAGTGTCTCTTACAGATGACCACATTGAGATCATGGGGATAACGAAAAGGTCAACCCATAGATTTGTATATCTCGATTTATCCAGCAGAGATAAGCTCTTCGTACGAATATATTCATAGACCCTGGAATTCTCAGGCACACAAAACTAATAATGCCTATGTTTCGTATGTTCTTATGTCAACTTGAAAAAGACTGTTCCTACTGATTACACATTAACGCGGAGTTCTATCGAAACAAAGCACACAGAAGAGGACCAACACCGTCTGATTGAAGACTATTTTACTGTTATCTCGAAAATAAAAGGGAATAGGTGAGAACGATTTTAGACTGTATACGTAACAATTAAAATTCTGTCCATAAAATGGGACACCAGTAAACTGCAACATGTCAATAGCCAATAAGTAAAACACAAAATACAGAAGAACATATGTTTAATATCGCTCAAATTGAACTTCATCAACTGTTAGTTTGCAGGGATTTGATTGATTCCAAGATTGACTTCAGTTAGAGAACCATTGAAAACCAAGGAGTGCTGGACTGCTCTTTCGCCCCTCATTGACGCTTTTCAAGAGTACATCCGCATTGCTCTGCCGGGGATCGAATCCATGACCTCCAGATTACAAGGCGAGCTTATTATTGACCATTCCAGCCACTTGAGCTGCTGAAATCCAATGGGCCATGAATTCTAATTTCTGCTGCCAACTTGTGATATACATAGTGCGACCATCAGCCAATGTCATCGGCAAGTATTCATCTTCACACACAACTTGGTGAAACCTGCTGGTTGCGAATTCCCATTAGGACTTCAGGCAATTTCATCCTGTATTCATTCAGTAATCACCAATAAGCACTAGATTAACTTTAAAGTGAATTAGCAGAAGTTGCAGTTGACAGGGCACATTGAATTCCGTTTCAGTGGCTCAATGGTCAATGAGTTCACCTTGCAAATTGGAGGTCCTGGTTTCGATTTCTGGCGGGGTCATAGGTGTATACTGATGAAGAGGCACAAATAAGGACAAATGAACAGTCCAGCACTCCCTAGTTTTTCTCTAACTGAAATCAATTTGTGATCAGCCTTGCTTGAACTTCGCCGTCAAAAATGTTACAATCTAACCAGTGGTTTTGATCCCATATAATGCATATGTGAGTGGTATGTTTATCCTATATACCGGTAGTTTTCTTATTTTTAAAAATTGATTAACAAGATTTACCATAGAAAAAGAAAATAAAAAGTTTTCAATCCACTGAATTACTTACGATAAGTAGTCGAATTTGTCCTGTTCTTGAATTGACAATACAACTGCCCAAACACCCCAGAATAAATGAGCTGCCTAAAAAGTGGAAAGTATACGAAGATCAAAAATTAGAAAAGAGTACGAAAACAAAACAAAACCAACCAAAGATGTGACCAATGTATTTATGGAGTAATATTTTTGAAGAAAAAAAATGCGTACTACTGAAGAGTCCCAAACTAGGACGAAACAACTGTCCAGTACACCCACAGTTGGTTTTCTAATGGTTCTCCAACCAATCCTTGCAATCCAACACATTTGAATAATCCTGAACATTATTCAGTCGACAAGTTAGTAATCTTTGTAAAGAATCCAATGTCTACCGAATTTCCAGGTTTGATTCTCAGGGATATTAATAGTGTCAAGTAAGATCACGAAGTGATATCATTTATCGAACCACTGAAGACCGAAAATGTACTGGACAGATGTCCCCTCCTCGCGGGTTAGGACTGTTTCAGCAGCAGTATGTACTCATGACGCCAGTTAATCAGGAATCGAAACTAAAACCCTCAGGAGGTGGCGATGTGAGCCCACTGATAGTTCAGTCATTGGGATGGAATCCAGTTGCATATGAATTCTAAATTCTGCTAGTCAGTGTGTTATCAGCGAGTGTCTGTTCTCACGCACAACTTCCTGAAGACTACCATCGAACTGGAACGAAAATAGCTATCCAGTACTCCCTGGTTTCCATTGATTCTCCATCTGTCCATTTCAACGAAGTCAATCTTTTATGTTGCCTAAGTTGTATTTGTAATAGATCTTTACCATTGGTTCATGCATTACACTGATAGAAGTTTTCGCGTTATCTACCTTTTATGTCACTCGCTCCAGCCGGTAGCTTTTTTCTCACCGATTGCTTCAACCATTTCAAATGACTTCCAGTTCTTGGTAAAACTACTGTCTACCACGTGTTGCTGGCCTTCGCTAACTTATAGGGAAACAAATGGCACAGTTCACAAAGCATTCCACATACTTTTTGATTGAGAACAATTCTCGCTATAAACGATAACCACCAGTCGTGACCAGTAGGGTGCAGCAGGTCGTGTGTGAGGAGAAATACTCGCCGAAGACATTGACTAGCGGTTGCGCTATGTCGTGAATTGGCAGAAGTTAGAATTCATGGGTCATTGGATCGGGTCCCAGTGGCTTAATGGTATACGAGCTCGCCTTGTAACCAGAATGTCCTGCGTTTGAATCCCGGTGGGTGCGTACTGCAAAGAGTCCCGAACTAGGACGAAACAGCTGCCCAGTACTCCTAGGTTTTCCAATAGTTCTCTAACTAATGTCAGTTCACGATGAAATCCTGTAACCAATCAAATCCCTACAAGCCAACACTTCGGTAACTTTATTTTCAGCCTGCCTGCAGTCATAAATCCATAAATATATTATCACGTTATAATCACTAAAAGGGTAGCGTTGGTGGCACGGCGGCAGAATGTTCGTCAGCTACACAGGTGGTCCGGGGTTCGATCCCCGGCCACAGACGAAACATCTCTCCAGTTTTCAATGGTTTTAAACTTGAAAACGAGGGGGAAATGATAGAAAGCACTTTCGAGTAATGAAATATGTGGATAAGAACATACCACCACCATCCACTATCCCCATTTCTATTCAATTTCATCATAGATGTACTCATCAACTTAACCCTAACTCACTTCAGCGACTCAAGGATTGACTTGTTATCGTCAGGGAATGTTAGTCTCGCAGATGATGGTATAGTCCTGCTCCTAGGTGGAGACGCTGACAAAATACAGAGTCTTCTGAACACCTTGAGTTGCAATCTACGAATGTTTGGCATGCGATTCGCTCCCGCCAAATGTAAGATGATGTTACAGGACTGGACTACACTGACTCCTAGTTTAGAAATGGGGAGTGAAGTTGTAGAGGACGTTGACCGCTTCACTTATATTTGGGAAGTACCATCAGCCCCAACGGGTTGAACGCTGACAAAATCTCAGCACGGATACAGAAGGCTCGTTTCGCATATGCCAGTTTAGGCCGTCTCTGGCGTAGACGCGATATCTGGCTGGCTATCGACTAAATGGCTTGTGTACTGCTCAGCAGTCTGCTCCATCCTAATTTATGGCTGTGAAACTTGGCCATTGTGAGTGGAGGACATGAAGAGCCTGGCTAGCTGTCTTTGCTCATAGGTGCCTGCGTACTATCTCCAGTGTGAAGTGGTACAATAAGGTGAGCAATATTGAGGTTAGGCATCGGTCGAGTGTTAGGTAAGATGGTGAAATAAATCGACGTGGTTGTGGAGTTACACAGATTGAGAGAGATGGTTACGACAAGTGTTACGAATGCCTAGCCATCGCCTTCCTCGACGACGAGCAATGTGAGCTGACATAGGGTCAGGGTGGAAAAGAGCTATTGATTGGTGGTCAAACCAAAACATGACCTGACCAGTCAATGAAATCCACAACAGTTAGTTTAAGCCACGTCGGGAGGTGTAGACTCTCCGGCTGGCTGTTTGTGGTCCTCGGGACGATACACACCAATCAAGGCTGGAGACAATTATCGGTGCTACAACTCAAAATCGTTCTCGGTGATGGCTGGTGTAGATGCATCCACTCCTTGTGACTTATAATTTCTAATGAAACGATATTGTTCTTCGTTATTACTATTCCTTTTGTCTCATATACTTGTCTACTGTCTCTATTTTGCATTTCTTCTCTTGCTTTGTGTGATACATGGAGTGTGACGACTTGAACTGCTGCACATCAGTGCAAAGTTGTTCTATGTTGAAACCAGAGAGACATACAGTGATAATACATGGGTTGTTTAAACCTCTGTAGGTGGAGCAGGATTCGAACCTCATGACCCGTTTGGTTGGAAGTCAAGCGCTTAAACCAATAGGCTACAACTCCTTACAGTTGGTGTGATATGTGTATTCTTATTTTTATGGTTTATATATTGCGTGATATTTCTGATGGATTTATAACTATAAAGTTTGAAAATGTGGAGAGGAGGAAGTCATTGTAGACAATGGTATGCTTAAATATTTTTTGCTTTAAGTGTGTTTCTTATTTCTCGACTTGAGACGTTAAGAACCAGAAGGGCTGGAGACTGCTGGTGAAGTGGTTTAAAATCATTTTCAATAGCACAGATGTATTCTAAGAACTATTTTGTGCTACATCACTAATTGTCTACAGCCATTGGTTACTCAATAGAATCCCGAGGACCTCAACCACGAAGCAAGCCTACACGTCCCTACGTGGCTGGTTGACTCAAACTAACTGTTTCTCATTTCATTGACTGATGAAGCCATGTTTCGGCCTAACTCACCGGCTCTTTTCCAATCTGATCCTACATCATTGCTTGTTGAGGGAGGCCATGGATAGCCAGGCACGTGTAACACATATCCTAACCGTCTAAATCGATGTAACTTCGTAACCTCGTCGACTGATTTTCTCTCACTACTTAGCACTCGATACCTAACCAAATCAATATTACTCACCGTATTATGCCACCTTAACACGAGAGATAGAACGCAGACATCAATTATCAAAGACAGCTGGCCGGCCTTTTCATATCTTCCAATTTCGATGGTCACATCATAAAGGAAGACTGAGCAAAACTGCTGAGCAGCACACAAACCCTTTAGTCGACAGCTAACCGGATATCACATCCACTAAGCTAGAGATGGTGTAGGTTGGTTGGCATATGCCAAACGAGCCTTTTGTAATCGTGCAGAGATTTCGTCAGCGATCAGCCCACTGGTGTTGGCGAGTGAAGTGGTCAACACGCTCCATTACCCACTTCACCCCCTATCTTTAAGCTAGGATTGAGTCAGTGTAGTCCAGTCAGTCAGCTAATATACAACAACAACAACAAAAAGCAATATATCACCGCCATCACAACTTCCACTTACCATAGCGAAGTGATTCGCTTCAATCAACCATTTATCCACTGTACTTGTATTTTCATTATGACCATCAACTAATGTTAAATTGACGATATTATTTGATGGACATGAAGAAAAAGATGATTTGAAGGAAGATAGTGAAGGATAGCCATTTTGATTCAATTCACGCACCGACGGTTGTAGGTGGTGGCATTGATATCCTGACCTATTGAATTTCTTTGTATAATAATCTCTAGCTGAAAGATATGTGCTAATCCACATTCGTTGATATTCTCTACTTGGATATTTATCAAAATTTACAACACTTATGCCTAGAATGAATATAGAAAAAGACAAGAGTTCATCATTATGAGATAGGCAGATAAAGATTAGTGTGAAATAAAATACACACATACACACGTGTAGTTCAGTGAAGAGTCTATTGAGGAAATCGATAGATAGTTATAGATTTTTTATGTACATTATTATTAGCAGAGAAACAGCGTCTTCTGATTGGTCTTCTCGCTGGCCATTTCTCTGAAGGTCAGACCATATATCTGCTAATCGTATCCGCCTACGCCAAGTCTGCTGTAATTGGTTCTTGAATTAGTCCTGTTTTTTTCTCAAGACCAAGATTTGGGACGTAAACATTGACGTAAATGGCTGTCTACCAATTTCAGCTACCAGACAGCTCTCACTATATATATATATATATGACCATGTGCTGATAAGCACGAAATCTTCATCCACGGCATCCTGCCGAATGCTTACAACTATCTAAGATCGATTTATAAAGTGATTGACACTGCCAAGTCATGCAGCTTAGTGAACGCTTTACTACTAAGGGACTAAACACGTGAAACTGTTTTTTTTTTATTCCTTTGCGTTCCCAGTGGAACATAGGGAGGGCTTCAAGCTAGAGTTTTGAAGTTTCGATAGCAGTAAGATACTCAACGCATAATGCTAAAGTAGTTAAATCTAGATTCAATCTCTACAGTCAATGCTTGAAATCCTACAACCAAAGCCAGCAAACTGGCGCCAACAATTATACACTTCATCCAACAGTTGTACGACAATGCTGCATGCTAAATAATCCACAGCGGAAGACCCATGCAATCCTTCGAAATGAAGACGGGAGTAAAACAAGGAAGGCTACCTACTATCTCCAATGATTTTTCTAATTGCAGTAGACTGGATAATGCGACAGACAGTGGCGGGCAACGAGGAGACAGGCATAAGACGGACCCACAGAAAAAATTTGGAGGATCTGGACTTCGCTGATGTGATGTGTCTGATTTCCCACAAGCTGGAAGATATTCAAGAGAAGAAGAAGCCTCCAGAGAAGATAGGTCTTCAGGTGGTCATAGAGAAACCAGAGGTGATAAAGATTCCTGGCCAGCAGCAACAACAATCGGCCAGCATAAATGGGGGAAATCTGAAAGAAGCAACCTACTTCACCTACCTGGAAAGCATCGTTTCAAATATAGGCGGATGGAACTGTTGAGGATATCAAAGTACGAAGATCGGGAAAGCAAGGCAACCTTTCATTAATCTCAGGTCTGTGCCTGGAGATCAACAGCATTCAGCATGAAAAATAAGATCCGGATTTTAAACTGCAATGTGAAGTCAGTGCTACTCTATACGGGTGTATCAGAGACTTGGCGCGTCACGAAGGGCACTTCGAACTACAGACCTTCGTCAACAGCTGTCTCCGCTCAAGATCAGACGGTCGGCCAGAAAAGATCAGCAACAGAGATCACTGAGAACGAACCAACCCAGCAGGAACCAACTGTGCAATAAATATGCAGGAAGAAACGGAGATAGATTTACTTTACCCTGAGAAAGCAAACCATCAAGTGAGTGACATCTCACACACCAGGCCATTGCTCGAGTGGAACCCGGCCAAATGAGAAGCGGCGACTTAGTTGGTCATCAGTGCGAGAATGACAAGGAGAAGACCATGTGAAGAGGAGATGAAAACATGTGGGCAGACTTGGAGCGAGGTGAAAACGTTGGTGGAGAAACGAACGCGCAATAGAGACGTGTAGCTGAAGCCCTATGTTCCTCTAGGAATGAAAGGAAACAATAATAATAGTAATAAAGCCGGCAAACCACACTTCTTCTACGGCTTTAAATTTACTTCCCTCTGTATTATTGAGTTTCAGGAAAACTTTTACACACTACACACATTGAGTGCATTCAACTAAAAAGTTATTAGTAGTATAGAAAGGAATTAGAGTAAATGTGATTATTTACAAGGTCAACAGTCTACGCACACAAACACACACACACATTAACAAAATGCGAAATCGTCTACCATTATCTAATGACACTATTTCATTAGTTAATGATTGATTTTTACAAGTGTTACTATTATTATTATCATCATTAATAGCCTTAGCATACAAAAAACAGATACAGTCACAATGAGGCGATATATACCGCCACATAACTATGAAGTTCACTGCTAACTACATTTTTAAAAATCAACACTGACGATCACTCTATTGTTACATTGTAAAAAAATTTGAATAAATTCATCAAGTTAATTAAAAGTTTCAACATAATCATCTTAGGTCAAGTTAAAAATAGAGTTCACTGGAATTTTAACAATAAAAAACGAACGGTGTACTAAGTAGTGGTGGCCTTGAAAAAAACAGTCACATCACCGCCTCTTTTAATATCAAAGTTAAGTAAGGATTAAGGAAATTAGGTTTATTAGATTTATTGTCCTCTCATACCTGCTCACTCAAACCTACAATTAACAGCAGTATTTTGAAGACATTCAGGAAATGGTAACCTTCACTGTGTCCACAAAACGGACGCTGTTGGAGATGACAATTAGGCATACGATGATGGCATCAAATGCGTGCAATTCTACACACACATACACACACACACAGATTATCGAACATGTAGGGCCACCGCACATTCTCAGCTCGGAGAGGCCGGATCCCAAAGGTTTAGAGCAATACTGAGTGCACCAACGCATTGTAAGCCCGACATTCGACAGTCAGGCTCACGTCTTGACAGAGGTGGCCAAAACTGGAGTATGCCACCATAACTTGTATGATAAAATTAGAGATCTCGTCCATGGCACCACCACCAGCACTGGCACACTAAACCTAGTCACACGAACTTGTCAACAACTTCAAGGGGTTCACCAGGAAATCTTGTCTATTCAGAGGAAATAGTAAAATTAAGATTTTCAGCACAAATGGTAGGGCACTTTGCCTATATGGGTTAGAAACTTGCATTGCGCGTTACGAAAACAATTTCCAAAAGGCCATAACAGAATTTCATCGACAGCAGCTGTCTTCGCTGGCTCCATATTGTTGAAGGTCAAATGGCCAGCCAATCAGAAAGAATCAGCGACAAGAAACTCTGGCTGGGAACAGACCGATCAAGAGCCGACTGCTCAGCATATATTTTGTAGGATGTGGAGATGCAGCGGACATACACTTAGAAGACAAACGAGTGACATTGCACGACAGGCAGTGATCGAGTGAAACCAGCTCAGAGAACACACAGCCAAATCAAAATGTCGTGTATTTTCCTGTCAATCAGCGATTGTCTTATCATCAATGAAACTACTGGTTATTCATATTAGACAAATTCATGTAATATAACATACATCTCTGACTGTAGCACTGGGTGACACAGGTTCGAATGTCAGAGGGGACATGAATTCCTTCAAGACTGGTGAGTGTCAGCAAATACGAAACCTACGTGTAAAAAGCAGGGTTTTTTGCCGAATACCTTCAACTGTCAAATAATATTAAGGTTAGCCATGGGTGAATTGCTAGGTAGGTGGGAGGGGAAATCGACCGATGAGGTAATGAAGTTACATCGATTGAGAGAGATGGTTAGGATGTGTTAGGCATGGCTCACCAGATATCGCCTTCCTCGACGACGGGCGATGTTAGGTGACATAAGTTGAATCAGGTTGGAAAAGAACTGGCGGCTCGCGGTCAAACCAAAACGTGGCTTCATCAGTCAGTGAAATCCATAACAGTTAGTTTAAGATGGTCAGCCAGCCACTTAGGAAGGTGTAGACTTCCTGACTGATTGATTGGGGTCCTTGGGATGGTAAGAACTAATGATAGTTGGAGACAATTGGTGATATGGCTCAAGATCGTTCTCAATGGCTGTTGCAGATGCATTTACTCTCTGTGATTTGCCAGTCATATCCGATAAAGTTTTAATGTTCTTCCATATTTCTATTCTTTTTGCCTCATACATCTGTTTACTATGAATCTCTCTTTACTCTCTTCTCTTGCTTTGTGTGGAAGGAGAGTAGAAACTCGAACTGCTACACATCTGTGCAAAGTTCTTAACACAGGAGATAGAATGCACACACCAATGATCGAAGAGAGTTAGCCCGCCTTTTCATGTCTTCTACCTTCTAAGCCATTTTTCACAGCCATAAAGGAGGACAGAGAGAACTACTGAGCAGTACACACGCCCTTTGGTCTATAGCCAGTTGGATATCACGTCTACACCAGAGAGGGCGTAAATTGGCATATGCGAAATTAGCCTTCTGTATCTGTGCTGAGATTTCATCGGAGATCAACCCGCTGGTGTTGGCTGATGCAACTCCCAAAAACAGTGAGTGAAGTGGTCAATACGCCCATTACCCACTTCACTCTCTATTTCTAAACTAGGAGTCAGTGTAGTCCAGTCAGTCCTGTAACATCATCTTACATTTGACAAAGGGAGCTAATCGCATGCCAAACATTCGTAGATTGCAGCTCAAGGTGTTTAGAAGACTCTGCTTCATTTTGTCAGCGTCCTCGCCTAGAAGGGCTATATCGTCTGCATATTCTAAGTCAACGAGATTATTCCCTGGCAAGTAACAAGTAAATCTCTGAGTCTCTGAAGTGAGTCAGGGTTAAATCCATTAGTACATCTATGAGGAAATTGAATAGAAATGGAGATAGTGGGCATCCCAGTCGAACACCACTAGTCGTCACCACTTCAGATGACAACTCGCAATAAGGTCTTACCTGGCTACATTAGTTCGAGTAGAGTGCAATATATTTTCTCAGCATTCCTCCCACAGCCAAACATTACCGTAGTAGCTCTCGGTAGGCCGACTCGAATGCTGCCTTCTGTCTGTCTGTTTTCGACATAGAACTTTGCACACATGTGCACCAGTTCAAGTCGCCACACTTCCTCACTATAGCACACAAAGCAAGAGAAGAAAGTACAAGAAAAGCATAATAGAGACAGTAAGCAGAGGTGTGAGACAAAGGAGGAGGAGTAATAACGAAGAACAAAACAGTTTCACCGGAAAGCATAAGTCACAAGGAGTGGATGCATCTGCGCCACTGAGAACGATTTTGAGCCATGTCACCAATTGTTTCCAACCATAGATTTTTACCGTCCCGAGGAGCCCACTCTGGAAGTCTACACCTTTCTACGTGGCTTAGACTAACTGTTGTGGATTTCATTGACTGGTGCCAAGTTTTTGTTTGACCGCCGCTAGCTTTTTTCCAGCCTGACCCTACATCCACTGCCTTCAGGTTAAGAAATATGACGATTGTTGGTAAGAATGCCTATGTTGCAGAATCTATCGAAGGGTGATCAATACACCCTGTCCCTGGTCTAAAGCCTACCTGGTTCTTTCGTGTTTGTGCCTCCCTGGACCGTTTAGTCTTCGCATAATTATTGAGCCTCGGACTTCAGATACTATTTTAGTCAAGCTTATCACCCTGTGATTATCATAGGAAGACTTGTCTCCCTTCTTGTATATCGGGATAATCAATGACTTACAGCAACCCGAAAGGACTTCCTCGTAGGAAGATGTAGACTTCCTGACTGGTTGGGGTCCCCGAGACGGTAAAAACCAATGAAGGCTGAAGACAACAGGTGATATGACTCAAAATCGCTCTCGGTGATGGCTGGTGTAGATGCATCTCTACTCTTTGTGATTTATAATTTTCAATGGAAAAATATTGATCTTCGTTATTACTATTCCTTTGTCTCACACCTCTGTTTACTATCTCTGTTATGCATTTCTTCTATTTTCTTTTCTGGCTTTGGGTGTTACATGGAGTGTGACAACATGAACTGCTGCCCATTTGTGCAAAGTTGTTCCACGTTGTAACCAATCTCTCAGTCACTTGGTATTGTTACATGATCAAATAAACTTAACGTGGGATTATATTCTACCATCATAGTACACTGGTGGTTATTTACACTAAAATGACAATACTTCACTTACCATCAGTTAGTGATCGTGTAGTTATGTGAACACAAATGAATCCAGTGTTTTTGTGTAGGTAGGTTCACACACACACGCACAGACGCACAACTACACACTCACTCACAGTCACTTATGATGGATGTGTGTATGAAATAAATAGACATTGAAACAGACAGAAATGAATTAGCAATTTTAATACTTATGCCTACCTTACCTACTGATCACTAATTTTATGCTGCATAAATATACATTTCAAATAAACATTAATTTCAAATAAATTCTCATGATAGTAGGTTTACAGTATGAATTTATTGTTAGGCCATATTAGTAGAGGAGGTGGTGATAGATAACACAAACAGTACAACACCCTATTGAAAGTGGCATAGGACAGGGCATAGATTGGACACTGTTCTGACACGATAATGATGATGCTAATGGTATATATAATATATATATATATATATATATATATATATACAGCATAGCATTGAACTACTTTCTCCTGCATAAAAGTCTTTGAACTATTCCCAACTAATTGACAGTAATACTTTTGTCTACTGCTGCATATTGCTTTCCAACTAGCTTGGAATTAGGTAAGCAATTATATTGAGCCACTGTGTGCGTCGGTGGTACAGCGGTAGAAGGCTCGCTGCGAACCACGTTGCGCATGTGGTCCGGGGTTCGATCCTCGGCCATAGACGCACTCTTACCGTGCTAAGCTAGTAGTAAGATTGGTAAAAGGGGAGTAAAGTTGAGCATGTCTGTATGCCTGTTCTCGACATAGAACTTTGCACACATGTGCGGAAGTTCAAGTCGTCACACTTCCTCACTGTAGCACACAAAACAAGAGAAGAAGGCAGAAGAAATGCATAATAGAGACAGTAAACAGGGGTGTGAGACAAAGGAATAGTAGTAACGAAGAACAAAACAATTTCATTGGAAATCATAAGTCACAACGAGTGGATGCATCTGAGCCAGCCATTGAGAACGACCACTTTGAGCCATGTCCCCAATTGTTTCCAACTATTAGTTTTTACCGTCCTGAGGACCCCAACCAGCCGAGAAGGATGCACCTTCCTACGTGACTTAAACTAACTGTTGTGGATTTCATTGACTGATGAAGCCATGTTTTGGTTTGAACTCTGCTAGCTCTTTTCCAGCCTGACATTGCCCATTGTCGAGGAAGGCGATGACTAGGTAAGGCATGCGTAACACATGTCCTAATCATCTCAGTCGATGTAATTTCACAGCGTCGTCCATTCATTTCCTCTCCTTAGCTAGCACTCGACCGATGCCGAACCTCAATATTGCTCACCTTATTATACCACTTCACATGGGAGATAGAACGCAGGTACCTATGATCAGAGACAGCTAATCTTTTTATATCTTCCACTCTCAGTGGCCAGGTATCACAGCTAGCCATACAGGAGGACGGAGCGGACTGATGAGCAAGTACACACGTCCATCAGTCGACAGACAGCCGGATGGCACGTCTACGCCAGAGACGGCATAAACTGGCAAATGCGAAGCTAGCCCTCTGGTATCTGTGCTGAGATTTCGTCAGAGATCAACCCGTTGGCACTGGCTGATGATACTTTCCAAATAACTGAAGCGGTCAACTTTCAAAGGCATACTAAACCTTTCTGAGCATCATTCTCCTTTACTCATATCATCTTCCTCGTCTTGCTTATCTACTACTAGTTGAGCATGAGGCTGGCTAGCAACCCCATCCCGTAAAACAAACACCACTGCTACTGAAACTTTAAGCCTCTAGGTTGAAGGCGCCTTATGTTCCACTGGGAACGTAAAGGAATAAACAAAAAAATATTGATCCCCACTATCCTCTTGTCAACTTCTTTACGTTCCAAGTGAGAAAGTTAGGGCTTCAAGTTTTGAGGTTTGAAAAGTTTCAGGAGCAGGTGTCGTGTTGTTTGTCTTACAAAAGAGTGTAGTTACTAGCATTGAGCCCACAGTCTAAGTTTTTCTCTTTACTGGACTTTGCCTATCGGATAAGCGAGGTTTAAGAGTGATTGTGTCAGTGGGAATCGAACCTCAAACCATGTGCATGTGTATGTGGTTAGCCAGAATTCCTATCGCCGAACCCCTGACGCCTCATAGTGAATTATTATTGTTATTTGCTGTAATCGGAGACAATAAACATTGAATTTGAAGATGAACTTTATACTTTATAGATCAGATGTCCTACATTTTTCTAGGGGTTGGTAAAACTCTATAAGCTAGCGTCGACCTCATGGAATGATGAAGTGTTTTTAACTTGATTTGAACAAGCTCAGTTTAATTTAAAAATAATTCTACTAAATGCTAAGATTATACGGCTAAGTTAAACTTTAAGCACCACCCACCAACTACCAATCAGCGAATGACCTTGAACGCACCAATCACGTGAAGGAGGCATTATTGTGTATGGAATACATATATGTATTTATGAAATAATGCATAAAATCAGTAGAAAAGTGTTACAGAGGATACCTTCCTCTTACATGTGATAAAAATAGCTCTAAATTTTAGGTTGAAGTGTTAACAGAGTATAATTCCATCGTGGATCAAATTTATTTTGATAAAGGCTCATAGGGTAAAACAGTAATATTTGCTGAGCAATAAACTGTGCTCGAAACGTTGTCATCAGTAAATATTACTGTATAACACTGTGAGAATTTTTCAAAATAAATGTTACGCACAATGGAATTATACTCTACCACCACAGTGCACACGTTCTATTTTTATATCACAACAGAGTAATTTAACCACATTCTATGCATGTAATTATTTAGGTCTTCTAACCCTAACAATAACCCTAATCTCTACTCAATCTAACCCTAGCGTGAAAATATCCCTAAACTAACTGTAATCTAACTCGAACCAACACCTTAATGTCGCCTTTATTAGGCTAACCTAACCCTTACTTGTCCTCGGCTTAAAGCGTAACTTAATTTTTCTCAAACCTAACTAAGCTGAAACTCGTCAGATATCCCATTTATAAGCATAACACTTTGATGGGCGTATTTTACTGATGGTGACAACATTATTTGGCAGGTTTCACTAATTTGCTCAGTGTGCGTCTCAAGGTTATTGGTGCGTAAAGTTTAACTGACTGACTGAGTTTCAACGTAGGACTTTCCACAAAAGTGCCACACCCCATAGAGCGGCTAGGATTCCTGGCTATCCCCCAGACAGCCAAGTTTCCACTCCCAGTGAGGGAGCACTTTTGTGCGTCAACAACAGTTCAGCAATAGAATGCTCGCAAAATACCACACCATACGTGGTCCGGAGTTCGATCCCCGGTTGACGCACTCCTAAACCCCTTGCATAGCCGGTAAATAAGCCTGGTAAAGAAGGAAGGTCCGCCGTGAGGCTAAAAATAGACACCAATGTTATTGAAATTTTAAACCTAAAGGTTGAAGTCAAATCTTCGGCTCAGGACGCAAAGGAATTAAATAATAATAACAAAAATAAATCTAGCGTACAAAAGAGAGAGAAATTCAAAGGAAATATAATGAGAAATATAATTCTATAGAGAATGATCACAACTCAATGGATATAGTGTGGTGAGAGCAGGCTGCTAGTCAGTTGCTAGACATTAATTTACGTCAATGTTTATGTCCCAAATATTGGTCGTGAGAAAATATAGGCAAGACAGATTCAACAATCAACCACAGCAGACTTTGCGTAGGCAGATACAGTTAACATATAGATGATTTGACATTCAAGAAACAGTCAAAAAGAGATGCAACCCCGGACCATGTGCATGGTCGGCGAGCATCCTAACCGCTATGCCACCCTATTATACCACATATGCGGTGAAAACCATCTACTCTTCAGACATCTACTTCAAACAAGCCATGTATGACGGACCACAAAACAGTTGTCTCTTTGGCTCTACAGTCATATAACCTTAGTAGTTTGTCTGTTTAGTAAAATTACGGAAATAAACAGAGAAAAGGAATACTGGTGTATGTAGAATGAAAATTTAATACATTTGGGAGTTTATAGAGTGAGTGAACCATATATCATCAACAGTCTCCAGCCATTGGATTCTAGCATTTAGAGGACTTCACAAACAGACAGTCTACACCCCCAAAAATGGGCTCAGGCTCAGACTGACAGTCACAGACTTTATGGCTTGACATCATGTTTTGGTTTGATCATACTTGACTGTTTTCCATCATAATCCTGTAATCAGCCAACATATTATTAGTATTCTTATTGTTCCCTTAGATTTTGAGTGGAACATAGTGCTTCAACAGCCCATCTCCACTTTGTCCTATTCTCTGAGGTCCTTTATAGCTGTGCCCACAGTTATTCACAATCTCTTATCTCCTTCTCACATGATCTCCTCCTCCATGTCACCCTCGAACTTACACTCAACTCGTGGTTTCCCATTTGGGTTCCAATCGAGCACTCGTTTGTCTTCTCAGTGTATATGCGATCCATCTCCATGTTCTTCGGAATATTTGTTGAACAATGGGTTGTGAGTTGGTTTGTACCACTGCAGAGTTTTTTGTTGCTAATTTTCTTTGTGACTGACTGGCCATTTGATCTTCAGTATGGAGTCAGAGAAGACAGCTGTTGATGAAAGTCTGCAGTGGCCCGTTGGAAGTTCTTTTCGTAACGCGGAGTGCAAGTTTCTGACTCATACAGACAAACTGATAGTGTTGAAAATCCAAATTTTACTATTTCCGCTGAGTGGAGAAGATTTCCAATTCTGGCTGGTTTTGACATCCTTATCCGTTCCACCTGTAGTTGAAACGATGCCTCCTAGATAAGTGAAGAAAGTAACCTCATTCAAATTTCTCCAGTTGTTGGTGATTGACGCTGTTTGTTGTCACCGTTGGCTGGTTGTCTTTATCACCTCAGTGTTCACCTGAAATCCCGCCTTCTCTGCTTCTTCTGACAACTTGTTGGCTTTCCCCTGTAAGTCTTCTACTACATATGCCAGTAGACATAAATCATCTGCGAAATCCAGATCTTTCAGAGTTTTCTTTTATCCGTTCAGCGTATACCCGTCTTGTCGCTCTCCATGCACGGTGTGCCACACAGGATTATCACAGTGGCAGTATGCAGGCGCAGCACTGTCTTACTCCTGTATTCACTCCAACCATCTCATTGAGTTTTCCTTCGTGGTTCACCTGACATGTGGCATTATCATATAGCTATTAAATGAAGTTGATCAAGATTTGAGCCATGCAATAGGCACTGAAATAACTTACAAATTACTTTGCGGTTAACGCTCTTGAAGGCCATAGCAAAGGCAAGGAAGTTTTTATAATTATCAAATGACATGTATTTAACACAGACTTCTCTTCCCCATTTTTATAAAAACATACTGTAATACAGACATAAATTTCCTAACACACGCCATTTTGTTGTTTGCACTTCCCTCACTTCATATATGACTCGAAATCCAATTGGTTGTTGATTATGAAAGTATCGATTATTTAATCAATGTAACTTGTGTCCCTCAAGGTCACGTATATTTAAACTGTAGATACACAATTTTTGCTTGTAGTTGATACGAGGCGATAAACGCTCTCTACTTAAACAGTCTTTTCCTCTCTTCTATCTGCTTGCGTCGCGAGTCCTCGTTGTCGTGGTTGATATTGTGAATAGTAAATATAGCACAGTCAGCTCGAAAATTATCAATTGTACACATATGGTCATAATACAAACATAATTCATACATTTATTATTATTTTTTTGATAATTAAAACTTACCAGCAAATTCACAGAAATGATTGCCAATATCAAATGCTGCATGATTGAATCCACAATACTCAAAATCGATAAAGTTAACCAACCCTTCAACGCACAGTCAGAGAAGAAGATGAAAAGATCAAAGGAGGGATTATTGACGCAAATATGAATAGAAAGTTTATTATTATTATTATTAGCACACACTTCTTGAAAAGGGTTAGCAATCACATATGATTCAGTCTACCTGTGATATAGTCCAATGAAAATTCTGGATTACTAAATTATAATTCTTTTGCCATCTACTAGGAATACAGATGATTCACATGGACAGGCTGACCACGAAGTCTGATTACAACTTCAAGACACCCATTCAGTAGCCGCCAATTAGATGGAGGTTAAATATTTAAATTATGAGTTTTACAGGGAGATGTATTCATTTCCATATCACTTTCTTTATTGGATATATCACACATCGAAATGGTATTTTATTTACTGGATGACGAGGTTTCGAACACAATTTACTATTCTTCATAATCATATCAATTATAACTATACAACTTCAAAATTTTCGTTTCTATGATATTCTTTCTTATTCCTTCCAATTCGTTGTACGGTTAGCAGCATTTATCCGGATGTCCAAAATGGGCGTTGAACGTATTTTCAGTTGATTGGATATACAAAGTTCCCGTTGTCAATCTCTCCCTCCACCCTATTACACACAACAGATTTGAAGACGATCATCTTATCCCATCCTATTGTATGATTGTGTGTAATCGCATGTAGTGCTATAGCTGAGTTACGCTTCAGATCTCTTATCTTATTAGGGTCAATTCATCCAGATTTCCTTAGGTGTTTGTACTCCACTAGTCGGATTAAACCCATCCTACTTCTTTGACTCATGTATTTGATTTGACAGTCATTGCAGGCAGGGTATTAGTAGATAAACTAAATTCTTTTGTTTAATGGGCTCTATACGACTTTTTAACCAGAGAAGTTGGTTTCTGAGTAAGTTTTTGGGTTTGAATGCCAACCACTTTTATTCCTCCATTGTAAGAAATTCACCGTAAGGTTATCGAGGTTTCTTCTGAGTATAGAAGTACTATTAATGATTTATATTCCCTATTGTTGGTATTGTCATTATCCCGTGCAAGTCGTCATTAACATTATTATTATTATCACTACTATTATTATTTATTTTATTTTTACACTTTCCTACATATTTCCTGATTAATTTATCAGGATAATTATTAAGTTTAAAAGCCTCCTCTTATACGTCTCACTTCCTGTCTTAAATTTTCCTTGGCACTACTCAGTTTTTATGCCCTACTGCTGAAACATTTCACCAATCTTATCTTTACCAACATAACGTGGGATGACCTAAAATCTAAATATCGATTTGAATGTGTGTGGGTTTTCCGTAAAAACTAGTGTTAGAAAGAAAATAAGATGGGAAGTTAAACACCAGTAATTACAGAAAACCTACACACAAACACACACACATTCAAATCGATATTTAGATTTCGGATTATTCCACCCTATGTCATTTATCTCTAATATGTAATCTATCAGTACTTTGTAAGTATGTGGCTAAAACCGTACGCGAAAGTATGTGGAGTGACGCAAAGATCTCACTCGGTTTTCATGTCTAATACACCCCCTTTGAAGAATTTTAGACCGAAGGACTCTCACAATAACCTTCATCAGTATAAGCATTCAGTAATTAACCAAACCGTACAGAGTAATAGTAATGAGATATATATGAAATCAAAATTTTCTACAACCCAATTAAGAATAACTTCACCTCCAGTTTATATTTTAACAAATTTTACCTATTTAGTTTTTTAATATTCATTTTATGATCGATAGTTTCAACAGTATTTTTTATTCACTATAATGAGTAATAATCATTCTAAGCATATTATAAGCATATAAGCATATTATAAGCATATATTATACTTAAATTTCAGTTAGTTATGCTTTCATGAAGTTAATCAATCCCGGGCTCGAGTTCCACCTCGTCTACTTTAGTTTGAGGCGACTCGATAGCATTACCAGCACTAGTATCCCCCTTCACACACACATACACAAATGAAAAATCTGTTCTGCTTAACTGAGAGTTCTGAGCCCGAATAGCTTAGCGGTAACGTCTCTGACATCAGTACTCACTGGATGACGTGGGTTCGAATCTCAGAAGGGATATGAGTTGTTCCTTCAAGGTTATAGATACGACGCCTTGTTGAATGACTGGTGAGTGTCAGCTAGCATGAAACCTAGGTGTAGCAAACAAAGGCTTCGTACCAATTGCCTTCAACCATCTAATGTCATCAAATCACAATGTGCATCGTGATGCCTAGCTACATAGAATAGTGGCCAGTTACAGAACCAGGGGATAATGGACAGCCTGTTTCGTTCCGGTTTCGGACTCTTCATCAATATACACCCACTACTCCACCAGGAATCGGACCCAAGACCTTCACGTTACGTTGATAGGCATTTTAACTGATTCAGCCAATGAACCATGAATTCTGCCTTCTTTAAATTCTTGATTTTCAGCGACACTTCCAGGCCAGTGTCAATGCCATCATCACATCCAACCTGATGGCTCCTCTGAATGGTCACGACTTCTCACTAGGACTTCACGCAATTTCATTATCCTGTGGTCAGTCAGTCAGTCAATCAGTAGTGAGCATCAGATTAATCGCACAACAGGCTGAACTGAGTCGACACATTCGAAACAAACTTGTAACTGGATGAAGACAGGCCCAGAATGATTTCAGTCAACGGGTAACATCAGAGTTCAGTGGTCCACCAGCCGAACAATGAGATCTAACTGCTAACCATGTAATCATATTCACTTGTGATCATCACGGATTATATATATCAGGCTGTCATATGGATCAATCAAGCGAAACTACTGTCTGTCCGTTTATCACCATATGCTAGTTGTCTAATTTAGATTGTCCGCTTGTAAATTCTAACCACCACGATATATAGTTCAGATATAACTGATTAAGCAGAACGAAAGAAATTAGAGATGAGAATATTTCGAAATTGATCAAGAAGACAAACAGACAGATAAGTACATGTTTGGTTATAAAAAGGCATTGCGAAAATAGACATATATATATATATATATATCATTAAGTGAATGTTGAATGCAGTAGTCAGTGCACCACATCTCCACTGTCCTATCCCGTTATTTATCTTAGTTTGAATTTCACCCACAGATGGATACTATCATGTTTTGGAGAGAGGGGGCGGTTCCTTACAAAAGTGAAAGGATGAATACAAACATCTGGCGCATACAACCGGACTAGTGGACATGTTATATATATGTACATATCCTTCTGTCTTCCTATCTCTTTTACTAGATTAAGTCCTCGGCTTTTAGGTCATGGGTGCCAAGTTCGAATCCTGCCCCACTTACTTCAATCAGGGGAACTAGATAATATCATCAGCTGCCAACCTGATATTTAGCAGAGGGTCCTGACGTTAGATGCTCCTATATGAAGTTGGCGACGTGGCTTTAAAAGGCTATCTGGGATGTTTCTATGGCTCTCACCGTTGTTTGTGGTCACAGAATGAAGTGAAGATGACTCACTAGCCTGCAGAATAGTACTAACTGTAGTAGAAAGCAAGATGAGGAAGGTGATGTGAGTACAGGAGAATGATGCTCAGGAAGGCTTCATGTGCTTTTGGAAGTGTGTGGGCAGTTGTTACTTCCCGGCTGCCCACACCGTGGAAGTTCATTGATTCTTCAGGTACCTGAAACAGAAAGAGTGTTGCGTAACCACAGAGCCCAGGGGACAACTGCTTGAGGCCGGTCACACACGGCCTGTGTGGTTTCTGGGATTGGTTCCGTGTAAGTGAACTTACCGCCGGGTAAGTCGGGATGTACAATTTTTGGGGTCAACCTTTTCTAACCCCCTCCCTCCGGAGTGGAGAGATAGCATAGCTAGCTGACATGCTGGTCATCTGAGGGAAACACCTCACTGCCGTTACACCCCTGTTCCTCAGCGGTACGACTTCGCCCTCAGATCCCCAGCATAGTGTAAGAAAGATTTTTACACAATGCCGGTAACTGCTTTTAGTCGAATCGTTATCCTAACAACCTTCCTGGTATGGTAGGATCTGCAGGAACATTGGTTCCAGCCAGTGCAGCTTGTTGGGTCATCGCGATGTGCAAGCCCGACCACCACATCAAGGTAGCAGCTATCGATCGGGGCTGCCAACTCAAAAACTGTCTCTCATATTATGGTACGTAAGAGATATGTTCGAGGTATATGAGGTTACACACATAAACATCATTGTCATACATTAATCAGTGAAATAAAATGAAATAAAAATGGATCACACTAGAGCTGATAGAGCTAACAAGGAATGTATTACCTCTCATAATATAAAATGTACTTATACCAAAAACTAGCATGAAAACCTTGAGCAGTATTAACTATAAGAATGCATCCATATAAAAAAATTCCGTTAAACAATTATGCTTATACTCGTTTGACCACGGATCAACATCATCAGTTAGAGAACCATTGAAAACCATCTAGGAGTACTGGATAGCCAGCTGTTTCATCCTAGTTTGGGAACCACAGGTAGTACACATCCAACGCCAGGTTTCAAACCCAGAACCTTCTGGTTACAAGGTAAGCTTGTATATCATTCTCAGGCACTGAGACCCGAGTCCTCAATACCCAGCCCATGAATTCTAACTTCTACCATGGGACATCCATCCATCCTCACACGTGACAACAACTGGATGGACGTCACCGGTAATGACTTCTCACTAGAACTCCAGGATACTCCGTCTTTAGCAGTAAGTCACCACCAGTGAGCATCAGATTGATTATGAAGAGTTGATTTCTTAGGGTTAGATTTGTTTTTACGAGTTTGACCAGGAATTGATATCAGTTAGAGATAACTGGGATGAAAAAGCTGTCTGCCAGTACTTCCTGTGGCTGGTTTTCAATGGTTCTCTAATTGTGATATCAATCCGTGGTCAAATTCGTAAAAACAAATCAAATCCTTACGAACCAACTCTTGAAAATTATGCTTATCTTAAATTCATTTGTGTAAGTGAAAGCGGATCATCACCCTATGAATTCAAGTTATAATAATTCAAGACAAAAAAGTTTCAGACTTGATGACGAAGTGACATCAATTAGAGGTAATTGGAAAACCAGGAAGCCCTGGACAGCTAGTGATTTCGTCCCAACTTAGAAAACTTCACCGGTACGCACCCACGGGAGTCCAAACCCAGGACTTCTGACCGACATCAGTTCGTGATAAAACCTGTGTAGTCAATCAAGTTCCTGCAAGCCATCACTTGAAAATTAATCCGATATTCACTAGTGAGAATAATGGTTCTATGCAGGATGTCACCTGGAGTTCTAGTGGAAATTCGTGACCACCAGGGAGGGGGGTTCACCAATTCGAGTAAGGAGATACTTTACTTGCCTATAACATTGACTGGTGGTTGAGCTACATATGCCGAATTGGTAGAAGATGGATTTCATGGGTCCCAGTGACTGAATGATCGACGAGCTTACCTTGTAACTGAGAAGTCCTGGGTTTGAACTCCCGTATTATTATTATTATTTCCTTTAATTCCTACAGGAACATAGGGTTTCAGCCACGTGCACGCTCCGTAGTAGCGAAGCAGTTGCCAAATCACCTCTTGATCGACGCTGTCTATCGAAAGCCTTTTCAAAGTCGATGAAGTTGAGTGAGATAGAGAGGTAACTACCATTCCAAGCTTTGTTCAATGATTATCCGTAGTGTGGTGATTTCATCAATACATGACTTGTTTCTCCTGAATCCAGCCTGTTCCGGTCGAAGTTTTCAACCTAGGTTGGCGTGTTTGATTCTCTCCAGGATGATGTGGCTTAGTATTTTGCTTGGAATGGACAGGAGCATAATACTGCGCCAGTTCTTGCATTGACTTAAGTCTCCTTTCTTCCAATCCTCGGGTACTTTGCCCTATTTCCACACCTTCTCCAGTAGTGTAGCGTCATCAAGTCCGCTATTGTCTCTGGATCCATTTTCGATGCTTCTGCTTGGAATTTCATCTGGTCCTGCTGCTTTTCCGGCTTTTATTAGCATCTTGATTGCCTTCACGACTTCTGTCCTCGTCGGGCGGGGGGGGGATGGTGTATACTACTGGAGAGTCCTAAACCTGGGGTAAAACAGCCGTTTAGAACTCTCAGATGGTTTTCCAGTAGTTCTCTAACAGATGTCACCCATAAATGCTTAAGTTGAATTCAACTAAGCTGTTCAATGCCCTAACATCATGTTCTGTATTCGGATCTCTTCCAATCTGTATTTCTTTTAAGTGAAAGTATACACAATCATCAAAATTCGTAGGACAGTATACAATTTAAGAAAAAAGAAGAAATTACATAACAATAAATGCTTACTTTCATCTGCGGATAGAATAATATTACCAGCCAATAAATCATTATGACATAGGACAACTGGTGAAATTGGGTTTTTAAGCAAATCTTCTACATAGGCTAATTCATTTAATAAAACACTTTTTGTAGGGAATTCAGTAGTAAATCTAAATTAAGAAAAAAAACACACAAAAGGAATGAATAAGCAAGTTATTAATTCAACTGAACAACGATAGTAACAACAACAACAACATCACACACACACACACACACGCATACATACAGACACGGTGAGAGAGATTCTTTTATCATTCAGTGAAGTGTTGGTTACTCTTCTTTTCGGTGATGTCACTCTCAAGCTGCACAGTGGCATATAAATATGTCTCTGTCTGTCTGTTTTCGACATAGAACTTTGCACATATGTGCGACAGTTCAAGTCGCCACACTTCCTCACTGTAGCACACAAAGCAAGAGAAGAAGGCAGAAGAAATGCATAATAGAGACAGTAGGCAGAGGTGTGAGACAAAGGAATAGTAGTAACGAAGAACAAAACAATTTCATTGGAAATCATAAGTCACAAGGAGTGGATGCATCTGAGCCAGCCATTGAGAAGGATAACTTTGAGCCATGTCCCCAATTGTTCCCAACCATTGGTTTTTACTGTCCCGAGGACCCCAACCAGTAAGCCAGTCTACACCTTCCTACGTGGCTTAAACTAATTGTTGACTGGTGAGGCCATGTTTTTGTTTGACCGCCGCTAGCTTTTTTCCAGCCTGATCCTATATCAGCTAACATTGCCTCTCGAGGTAGGCGATGACTAGGTATACGTAGCACATGTCCTAACCACCTCAGTCTATGTAACTTCACAACCTCGTCGATTGATTTCCCCTCCTTACCTAGAACTCGACGCCTAACCTCAATATTGCTCATCTTATTATACCACTTCACACGGGAGATAGAACGCAGGTACCTATGATCAGAGACAGCTAATCTTTTTATATCTTCCACTCTCAGTGGCCAGGTATCACAGCTAGCCATACAGGAGGACGGAGCGGACTGATGAGCAGTACACACGTCCATCAGTCGAGACAGCCGGATAGCACGTCTACGCCAGAGACGGCGTAAACTGGCACATGCGAAACTAGCCCCTGGTATCCGTGCTGAGATTTCGTCAGAGATCAACCCGTTGGGGCTGATGGTACTTCCCAAATAAGTGAAGCGGACAACGTGCTCTACCACTTCACTCTCTATTTCTAATCTAGGAGTCGGTGTAGTTCAGTCCTGTAACATCATCTTACATTTGACAAAGGGAGCTAATCGCATTCCAAACATTCGTAGATTGCAGCTCAAGGTGTTTAGAAGACTCTGCTTCCTTTTGTCAGCGTCCTCGCCTAGATGGGCTATATCGTCTGCATATTCTAAGTCAACGAGATTATTCCCTGGTAGCAAGTCAATCCCTAAGTCGCTGAAGTCACTTAGGATTAAGTCCATTAGTACATCTATGATGAAGTTGAATAGAAATAGGGATAATGAGCATCCTTGACGGCCACCACTAGTCGTCACCAGTTCAGATGACAACTCGCCGTAAGCCCTCACCTGGCTATATGAGTACGAGTAGAGTATATATATATATATATATGCAGTAAGTAAATTACCTTAGCAACAAGAATGAATATTTCCAAGGTTGTCATTAGAATCGGAAGTTTTAGATAATAAATTTGGTTAATTGGTTAGAAATTAAAATAAGATGAAATAAGCATGTTGAGTGTTGTAATCTAACTGATGGGGTTGAGTAGAGCTTAACTAAATTTAAAACTGAACGACAGTCAAGTTAACAACAGTGATAATAAGGGGTGGAGGAAGAAAATATTTTACAACTAAGAAACAAATAAACAAGAAAAAGACTTGGTGTTGGGATAGATCAGATCCACTGTAGATTTAATGACTGAACAAACTTCTTCTTGTGTATACAGAGTTCAGGTTCTAACATGTGAATTACCATTGCTTCTGCCATTTGAAGATGTTTGACTTGCACTTTTTTTAGCAAGATTCCCACGTATTCTGTAGATGACTTTAAAGTTACTTTGTGGTTTTATTTGGTGTCTTGACTTGATCAGGTCTTCCAGGAGAGAGCTAAGAGGATACATTTTTTCTCCTTTATAAAGTCATGACTGCGGGTAAGTCTTCGATGATACGTTTGGGTAGCAAACGCTGGGTACAGCCAAAGTACCTGACTCCACAGGAACAAGTGAATAGGTAGATGCACATTGATGAGGCCAACAGTGGTAGCTTATCATTCATGTTCATGTGAATCATTGGTTTCGTAGAGAAGGTTAGTCGGAGTTCAGTCGCTAAGATGGCTTTCTTCAGTGAGCGGGAGAGGCTATTTTTCACTATTTCTCCTGATGACTCTACATTGAATGTTAGATTCAGGTAGAGGTTTTTGGAGGCAGAAAGTGTGGGCGGTTTCGATGGTTTAAGTATCATGGATTTTGTGATGAAACGTTCTCTTTAACCATTTTCTTGAAGGATTCTCTTCAGAATGTTCAGCTGCTCTTCCATAGTATCTAGGATGCAAATGCTGAGGATTCTGTGGCTCCCTGAATGGATCGGCTTTCGTTAAGTTGTGTTAGCAACAAATCGAATATTTCCAAGGATGTGTCATTAGAATTGTAAATTTTAGGTAATAAATTTCGTTAATTGATAAGAAATTAAAATACAATTAAATAAGCATGTTGAGTGATGTAATCTAACTGATGGAGTTGAGTACTGGCCAGCTAAATTTAAAATTGAATGACAGTCAATAGAGTGAAATATTCTCATATCATAAATTAAAAGTCAATCTGAACGAAGAATATTCTTCTTAATAATTCCTTCAGTAGCCATCCAACTGAAAGATGCCTTACTTAACCTCAGGTCTTCTTCATGCATATCCCATTTAAAGTGTCTACGGGTTCGAGGACATTTACCAGCTTGGTTCAGCAAGGGGAGGAATTAAGTGCATAAAAAAACTCGATCCTGTCACATCATTTGGTCGTCACTGGACATCTCATCGACGCCAACGTAGCCTTTAGGGTTATTTACCGAATTCTGAAGTCGTTATCCCATACAGTTCGCTTACGTCTCCTACACACATAGCTGAAGATGTTGCAATAAGATAGGCTAAACCGGAACTTTGTATCCAAAAAGAACACGTTCACACGCTGATCCTACTGTGTCCAAACTTGGATTGATGATTCTTCTTGTCACCAAGATTGCTCCTTCGCCTTAACCATCCTGGCTTTTTTCCTTTACTTATTACTAAAATTATTATTATTACAATTATTACCCTTCATGCAAACATTCCCTCAATACTGTCGAATTTTTCATTTATACTATCCGGACTTATTATTAGTGATATTATCTCTTTTCTCAATATATGCCTCCACCTGTTTCATTTCACACGAATTGGTTATTTCACGATTAACCTCCCGTTACAGTCTACCTCCTCCTCTTTAATTCATACTACTTTGTACTATACTAGCCAGTCACCTGACACCTTTTATAACCTTGAACTGACTTGTCAATTTTCCTACCCCACACTCTCTATTATGATGAATCACCACCATTGTCTCCCGTTTCACAATATTTTCTAATCGATTTCAGCCAACTAGCACGTTTGTCTCACACACAAATACGACTATTTATTTTGACACACCATGACAACTAATCTGTTATTCTACGTAAAAAATGTAACCGCCGCATAACTGGCCTTTAATGTAACGACAACAAATATTATATTTTATAATTGTAAGAACGACAAGAGGGGAAATAATTGGAAAGAATATTCTTCGTTCAGATTGACGTTTAAGTCAAGTTAATAACAGTGGTAATAAGGGGCAAGAAAAAAAAATACGTATTTGGTGTCAAGATAGGTCATGTCAGGTCCATTCTACATTTGATGATTGAACAAACTTCTTCTTGTATATGCAGAGTTCAGGTGTTAATATTTCAATTGTCATTGCTTCTGTGGTTTGAAGAAGTTTGATTCGTACTCTTTTAGCAAAATTCCCATGTATTCTGTAGATGACTTTCAAGTTACTCTATGGTTTTTTTTTGGTTCTCCGATTCGATCAGGTATTCCAGAATAGAGCTTCGGGGGCTTGGGGGCGGGGGGGGGGAAGAATCTTTACAAAACCATGACTGTGGGTAAGTGTTCGATGATACGTTTGGACAGCAAACGCTGGGTACGGCCGACATACCTAGCTAGCTCCACACGAGTAGGTGAATTGGTAGCTGGACACTGATTAGGCCAACAGTGGTAGCTTATCCTTATCCTTCACTTTCGACCTAGATTTCGTGATAGTCAGCAATCATCAGCAAGGTGTATCTGCAACTGCCTTGAAGGAACTCATGTCCCTTCTGAGATTCGAACCCGCATCACGCAGTACCACTGAGCTATTCGGGCTCGCGTGATTGACCTCCTGTAAGACTGTATTGGATGACATTTTTGATTGGACACTAGTCAGTAACCAGTGTGACGTGTCTAGCCCTATCTATCTTCGGTAGAGACTGAATTCTATCAGTCAAGCGCTTGCAATGTGGCCACTATGACACTAGGTGGCTCACCATCACGGTGCACTGTGAATTGTTGGTATTAGATGGTTGGAGGTAATCAGAAGTAAGTAAGTAAGTAAGACATCTAATACCAACAATTCACCACAGTGCATCGTGATGGCGAGCCACCTACGTAGTGGCATGGTAGCCACATTGCAAGCGCTTGACTGATAGAATTCAGTCTGTACCGAAGATAGATAGGACTAGACACGTCACACTAGTTACTGACTAATATGTGCAATCAAAAGAAAAGAGAGTAACTCTTCACTAAACGCGTTTTCTTTTTATATGACTCAATGGGAATTTTTAAGTTATTCAGTGAAGTACCTACACTTGTTATACTAATGGCTATTATATCACCCTTAACAAGGTATACAGGATGAATAATCCCTGAACATTCTAGCTAGGAGTTAACTATTACCTACCACCTCATCTACTTTTAATAAACGGTAATACCATAATAATAGTGACAACAATATCTTGAAATGTTGGTTATGATAGCGTACAACAGGTCGTCTGTAGCACTTGACTTTCAGTCAACAGGCTCCGGGTTAAAATCTCTTCCTTTTCACCTACTTTATTCTGTGGTGACGAAAAGCGAGTGCCATACAACAAGTGCGGTTCATAGCTTGGATAAAGGAAAAATCTGTTCTAAGTAACAAGTGTCTCTGTCTATCTGTCTGGATTCAACACAGAACTTGGCACCGAAGTGCACCAGTTCGAGTTGCCACGTTCCAAATAGCACACAAAGGTAGGTAGACAAGAAGATGAGTGAAGAGAATCAATAGCGTTTGACAAGTATAAGAGTGAAACAGAATGGGTAGTGGTAGAAAGGAATATGAAAGATTACAGAGACTGAATACATCTGAGCTGGCCATTGACAACGATTTTGAGCCATGTCACCACTTATTGTTTCCAGCCATTGATTCCTAGAGTCAGTCCCGAGGGCCCCAACCCGGAAGTCTGCATCTCTCTACCTGACTGACTCAGTTTAACTGTCAAGGATTTCATGGATTGATGCCATGTTTTTGTTTGGCCACCCGCCATTTACTCTTTTCCAACCTGCACCTATCTATGTCAGCTAGTAATTCCCGTTGGCGGGGCAGGCGATGGTTAGGCATGCGCACCACGTGACCGACCTAGCCATCTCAATCTATGTAACTTTATAGCCTTGTCGATTGATTTTCCCTCTTTACCCAACACTCTAGGCCTAACGTCAACATTACTTACCTTATTAAACCACCTAACGTGAGACAGAGATCGCAGACATCTATGATCGAAAGCAGTCAACCTTTTCATGTCTTCAACAACTCGTATTGGCCATGTTTCAGAGCCATAGAGAAGGACGGAGCGAACTGCAGCTGAGCAGTACACCCGTCCCTTGGTTGATAGCCGGATGTCACGCCTACGCCAGAGATGGTGTAAGTTGGCGAAAGCAGCTCGAGCTTTTTGAATCCGTGCTGATATTTCGTCGCCAATTAGTCCGTTGTTGCTGATACAACTTCCCAAATAGGTGAAGTGGTCAACATGTTCTATCACTTCACTCCCTATCATCACTAAGCTAGGAGTAGACGTAGTCCAGTCGTGTAGCAGCATCTTACATTTTGTAGGGGCGAATCGCATACCAAACATACGAAGATTGCTGCTCAAGGTGTTCAGAAGACTCTGCATTTTGTCAGCATCCCCCCCCCCGTTGACAGGACTATGTCATCTGCATATTCTAAGTCCATAAGACTATTCCCTGGTAACAAGTAGATTCCTAAGTCGAAAAAAGTGAGTTCAGATTGAAGAGATTAACGAATCAATAAGTAATAAGATGAATTATCATTAATAATAATAATAATGATATTGCCTGATGTATAAAGCATACTTTTCAAATTTTTGAGGATCACTGAATCCAGACGGTAGTTTACTAATCCAATTTCGAATTGTTGGAAACAAAATTGGTTGTCGATAGGATTGTTCAACAGCGGCTCTTGATTCTTCTGGTATTAAGCGTAACAATGCTTCTCTTGTTGGCAGACTATGCAGTCTAGCCAATCGATCGATGATTAATCTTGATGAAGAGGGCAAAAGGTAGATAAAACACGTGAATATGTGCATAAATATGTTGATAAAAACAAACACCTATGAAATCTAGTAAAAGTTGAGATGATTCATCTGTGTCATTGCTTAGTTAAGCATAAAAAGTACTACAGTGAAAGTTAGTCACACATGACAAGATAGAACATGTGAAATTGAAAACAGAAGACACTCACCCAAGCAATATATATATATCTTTGAATAAGGCATTTAGAAGATAAATTTCGCGAGATAATATCTTCATTTCATAGTTTCTCTACGACCGCTTTACACAACTAACATGGTTGGTTCACAATAATAACAAAATAAAAGGCATGACAACTACTCAGGTACATATAAAGCCAAAAGTACACACTAATGACCTATCATATCTAAATAGGTCAAGTAGTCAGTTCATGGTAGGCACACATGTACACACATAGTTTAAGATGAATGTGATTAATCCCCCACAGTGCTCCCATCATCTTTAATAACCAACCTTGAACTAGAGTTATGTGGTGAAATAATTGTGAAACAGTCATTAATATTGATTTTGTAACCTGACATTACTAAGTGCTTTGCAATGGATGATGATGATGATGGATTTCTATTCAGATTAATAATTGCATTGGGATTTTCTATGTGTTGTAGTAACCATTTGGGAACATGTCCTCCCCAACGACATTGGAACTTTCTAGTGGTTCTACCTATATAGGTGTCAACACAGCTGCAGGTGAACTTGTAGATACAGTTTTAGGTAGAGTCTACATAATATCGTCCTTTAACCGTAGGTACAGAGATGGTAAATATTCGAGATGTGAGGGAAAGAGATGCGGTATAGAATGTGCGCTTGATGGCTGACCGAAGTCTTCGAGCTGTGAACTGCATGATTTTATCATCCTTAAATTGTAGGTTAGTAAAGATAGCTTTCTTTGGTACAGAAGCTGCCTTTTTAAGATGTGGTCTATCCTTACTGTGACAACTGTAGGGCGATTGTAGGGAAACTACGAAATGGTAATATCATCTCGCGAAATTTGTCTTTTAAATGCCTTATTCAAATTTATCAGAGACTGACTGTTTATATATATATATATATATATATAGACAACAAGTATCTACTATCTTTATTATCTGAGTCTGAAAGTGACATAGTAACAAACACATTGAAATATCTGGTGAACGCACCCAGAAGTTTGTAATCGACTAGATTTTACACCGAAAATATGAAAAATGTGCGAAGATCGACTTCCAAATAGAGCTAATTCCTCTTTGCAAGCAATTTCATGCCATAAATGTCATATCTGTCTTGAAGGAATATCAGCTGAGGCGCTGATTAACTGAGTTTCAACGCGGAACTGTGCACAGAAGTACAGCAGTTCAGGTTGCCACACTCCATGTAGTAGAGCACACAAAAGTAGAGACAAGATAGAAAGAATAAATTCAAAAGAAGTATGATAAGTAGAAATGTTCGAGAGAAAAGAATAGCAACATGGAGAAACATGAGGAGATTAGACATAGAGTGAATGCACATCTGAGTTGCTGAGAACGATTTGGGAGCCGTGTCACCACCAAAAGTCACAAACTATTAGTCTTTGGGATGCTAAGAACCAATGACTTGAAACTCCTGGTGATATGGTTAAAAATTATTCTTCATGACGCAAATGCACTGCATTCGATGTAATATAAAACAAAAAAGACACGGAGGCATATAAGTGAAAGGTGGTAATATGGCATAGAGAACAAAAAGCAACAAATTCAATAGTAGTGAGTGAAGTGGTAGAGCAAGTTGACCGCTTCACTTATTTGGGAAGTACCATCAGTCCCAACGCCAACGGGTTGATCCCTGACGAAATCTCAGCACGGATACAGAGGGCTAGTTTCGCATATGCCAGTTTACTCCATCTCTCGTTTAGTTTACATAACCGGCTGTCGACCGAAGGGCTTGTGTACTGCTCATCAGTTCGCTCTCTTCTCCTTTATGGCTGTGAGATCTGGCCATTGAGAGTGGAAGACATGAAAAGGCCGGCTAATTGTCTTTGACCATAAGTGCCCGGGCTCTATCTCCCGTGTAAAATGGTATAATAGGGTGAGCAATATTGAGGTTAGGCATCGTTCGAGTGCTAGGTAAAAAGGGGAAGTCAATCGACGAGGTTGTGAAGCTATATCGACTGAAATGGTTAGGACATGTGTTACGTAGGCCCAGTCAGTGCCGTCCTCGACGGTTAATTTTAGCTGACAGAATGGAAAAGAGCTAGCGGAGGTCAAACCAAAACATGGCCTCACCAGTCAATGAAATCTACAAGTTAGTTTAAGCTGGCCACGTAGGAAAGTGTAAACTTCTTGACTGGTTGTGGTCCTCGGGATGGTAAAAACCAATGGATGGAAACAATTGGTGACATGGCTCAAAGTCGTTCTCAATGGCGCAGATGCATTCACTCCTTGTGACTTACAATATCCAATAAAACTATATTGTTCTTCAATATTACTATTCCTTTGTCTCACACCTCTGTTTACTGTCTCTATTTTGCATCTCTTTTTTACTTTTTTCTCTTGCTTTGTGTGCTGCATGGAGTATGGCGAATTGAACTGCCGCACATATGTGCAAAGTTCTATGTTGAAAACAGACAGACAGACAGACAGAACCTTTCAACTTATGAAATTTAAACAAACTAAGAAGAAATACTTGACAACACACAAGGAGGGCCTATCAGTAATTAGCAGTTTCACAAGCTTACAGAGAAAATATGTTGCAACTCCATGACTCAGTAAAAGTAGTCATGAGAAACAAGCTACCATTATAAGGAGATCAAGCTAAGATACCTTAACGAATAACATTCAGTTAAATCATTAACAGGAGAGAAAAACGAATGCCGAAGACTCAGATGAGCTACAATGTTTGATAAGAGAGAAATAAAAGCCTATCTACTTCCAAACTGGCTTAGAGCAAACTTATAATAATTATTACTGTTTCCTTGAGTTCCTAGAGGAACATAGGGCTTCAGTTGCACGTCTTCATTGCGCGTTCGGTTCCTCACCAACGTTTTCACCTGGCTTTACACGTCTGCCCAAATGCTTTCATCTCCTCGTCACATGATCTCCTCCATGTCACACTCGCACTGACGATCAACTAAGTCGTCGCTTCCCGTTCGGGTTCCACTCGACCGATTGCCTGGCGTGTGATGTCAATTGATAGTTTGTTTTCTCAAAGTATGGCGAAACTTATGATATAGTCCATTTGAATGAAAATAGTGATAGGATCCAGACTTTGAATAATCCTCTGACTGACAATTTCACACTTTTATGTTGCGTTCAGCGACGCTCAATCTTAAGTTATTACTTTATGATAAGTGTGCTTTGGCGGCATGAATAGACACACACACACACACATACAGATTGCCAATTAACTAAAGACACCAAGTTTTCACCTGACAAAGGAACAAGTATACTGCTCAGTACTGTTTTTTATTCTTCTTAATAGATAGGAAAAGTGGCCAAGTTAAACTTTAAGCACCAGTAGATACCAGTGGAGTGCGGCCTCACCAATGAATGACTTGAAACATTCAGCGAGTAAATAATATTGTGATCACGAATAAAATATGCTTAATGAAGTGTTATGTTATTAAATGGGATATCTAGCAAGTTTCAGGTTAGGTTTGGGAAAGATTAAGTTAAGGTTTAGGCTAAGGACAGGTTAGGGCTAGGTTGTCTGTCTGTGTTTCGACATAGAACTTTCCACCGATGTGTAGCAGCTCAAGTCGCCACACTCCATGTAGCGCACAAAGCAAGAGAAAAAAGTAAAAAAGAGATTCAAAATAGAGACAGTAAACAGAGGTGTGTGGGACAAAGGAATAGTAACATTGAAGAACAATATAGTTTTATTGGATATTGTAAGTCACAAGGAGTGGATGCAACTGCACCAGTCGTCGAGAACAACTTTGAGTCATATCAACAATTGTCTCCAGTCATTGGTTTTTACCGTCCCGAAGACCCCAACCAGGAAGTCTACACCTTTCTACGTGGCTGGCTTAAACTAACTTTTGTGGATTACATTGACTGATGAAGCCATGTTTTCGTTTGACCGCCACTAGCTCTTTTCCAGCCTGACCCTATGTCAGTTAAAATTGCTCGTTGAGGAAGGCGATGACTAGGTATACGTAACACATGTTCTTACCATCTCAGTCGATGTAGCTTCACAGCCTCGTCGACTGACTTCCCCTCTTTACCAGGCCCTCGACGCCTAATCACAATTTTGCTCACCCTGTTATACCCTTTCACACGGGAGATAGAACACAGACAACTAGCCGGCCTTTCCATGTCTTCCACTCTCAATGGCCAGATCTCACAGCCATAAAGGAGGAGGGAGCAAACTGCTGAGCAGTACAACCGCCCTTTGATCGACAAACAGCCGGATATCACGTCTACACCGGGGCTAGGTTAACCTAATGAGAGCAACAATAGGGTGGGTTCGAGTTAGATTACGGTTAGTTTAAGGACATTTCCACATTAGGGTTAAGTAAAGCTTAAGGTTATTGTTAGGGTTAGAAAACCTAGATAATTACAGGTAGAGAATGTGGTTAAATTACCCTGTTGATATTCCAATTCGAAACTGAGATATCTTTGTCATACATCAGAGAAAGGTACCCTGTGTAACACTTCGATACCTTATATTTCATTACTTTCATGAATATATGTATTCTATACACAAAAATCGCCTTTTATTGTGTGGTTGGTGCCGTCAAAGTCATTTTTCCGTTGATACTTACTGGTGCTTAGAGTTTAACTTTGTTGGAAATGTGACTCTTGAACGCATACGATCAAGTAAAAGACTCCGAGTATTTGTGTACTTTTACACCTACAAAAGTTGTTAGAGTCACCACTTGAAGAGTGTAGAAGATAGGTGATACAAGCAGTTTATTTGATAAGTCTGTAGCCCTTCTGTGCATAGACTGTCTCGAATATGTTTCACACTTGTTTATACACCAGTTAACCCTTATTGTGTTATTCTGAAAGACAGTGATAGGTGACTTAGTTAAGAAGTGTTACTTATTCATGCATTCACAGTAAGTGTAAACTGTCTTAGAGTATCTGTAACTGATGTCTGTCTACAATACAACTATTTCACAGATCACTTCTAGGGAAAAAAGCAAAACAATAAGCCAGATTTACAAAGTGAGGGATAATGGTAATAGCTGGTAGCTTAAACCAATGGTAAGTGAAATGGATTTTGACCTTATAACATCAAGGTTGAAAGCTGTACTTGTACCAGTGAGGCTACTCGGATACTTCCCGTGATACAAAAAGACTGAAAACACCAGCAACATGAGTGAAGAAAAATGTTACGATGCAGTAATAATATGACACAAAATGATTACTGAATATGTCTAACATCTTGATAACAAAGAATTCATATATGATCACATTACTTTAATCACCACCTCCAGAAATACCCTCAGAGATTCTTTACACAAAGCCTAAAGTTCCTATATAGGCTATATTAATAACCGTCATATATTGGTGCCAAGTTTCCGTCTAACCGTGACAAAATATATTCTAACTTCATTCTACTTCAGCTTACATTGTTTATCAAGAGATTTGAAGGTTAGAAATGCCCAGCAAAATTTAAAATATCCTAGTGGTGAATATGAACTATCCCCGTGTGATGAACTAGCCTTCACGCCATATGACTTACACTATGGTAAACACATTCTAAAAAGGGTTCAAAGGAAGACAAGACGTATGGTTCTCGGTATGACCAATTTATCATACTAGGAAAGACTAGACAGTTTAAATCTCTTCTCACTGTCATACCGTACGTAGGCAGAGAGGAGATTTAATCACATTGTTTAAAATATTAAATAATGACTATGGACCTGACCTATTCTCTCTTTTCCTTCCCACCAGGTCGGAACACCTTAGAGGATATAGCAGGAGAGTTCAAAAGCCAAGAAGAAATCGTTTTGCTGTTGAGTACTGTTTCTCACACCGAGTCATAAACTCTTGGAACCGACACCCAGAAGAAGTGGTGTCTGCAACCTCAACTGATTCGTTCAAGAAGGGTATGGACAAACCAAAGAAATTTACTAGAAAAGGATTAACATAAACTCCAAGCCTTCTATCCCCAACAAATAAATCTGAATAAACTCTAGCAATGCTATTAAGTCACCGAAATTCAAAAGACTACAATATCAGTTATGTATTCCCTTCTTGTTTAATGATGTGTCTACTATGGAGCAGGATAAAGAGGAGCACCTAACTTAAGTCTAACTGTATACTATGCAAGTTACACAAATAATTCTTGGAGAGAACTTAGCGAAGAGCATGGTACAGGATGCCATCACAGTATTAACTGGTCAACATTACTAAGAGAGGAAAAAGTGAATAAACTTATGTATCGTTGTGGTCAACTACATCTTCGGAAAGACGAATCAAGAAAAAAAGATAGGTGTTTCACGTTGTGACACCAACTGACCAACTTCTGAAGCCACATACTATTACAAGATATGAGACATCAACAACTTGGGACGATATGTGAATATACCCTTTAGAAGTTAACACGATGATATTTTGGGGATTTCCCAAAGTTGCAGGTCCAGTTCAATGATTTCAGATGTTCTGAACTCAATTTTGTGTGTGAAATAAGGAGAATAGTGAATACTAAAGTGATGGACAATTCATCCAGTGGATTTTTGAAGACTTCAAAAACTTCGGAAGAACATATCCTGCACCCGTTCTGCATTATAAGCTTTTTGTGGCTTTTCTGACTAGGATAGTCTGCAGTGTGTCGGGAGCTTTCGCTAGCTGAGATGCCACCTCCTTATCTTTTTACATAGAGTTTGCTAAACATAATATATTTAATGCCAAGAGTTCTAAAAGCATATAATATAACGTGCAAATCTCATGAAAGATAATGGTAAACTCAACAAGAAATCGTACACATTCACAAGACACTTACTCACTGTACTTTGGCACTGAAAACTTATCCACATTTATTGAAGATCCTTTAAGAAATGAAAATATTATACCATTTTGGAATACTGCATACAATTCTTGTTCATTGCCAAGTTCATGAAGTATATACATATGCTTGATTTCATTAAATCTATCATTAACAGAATCTGTGACTTTTCGTCGAATTCGCATAAGAATTGTTTTAGGCTCTTCATTGTGATTATCATGATCCAATTGAAGAACTATATTAGATAATCCCTCTTCTAATGCCTACAATAATACACATTATATATATGACAAAGTTAAAACAGATACTATACCTGAATTTTGGTGTGCTTCTCAGACCATGAAGGAAAAATACGCTTTACTACTTTCCAAATATTTTCATGATCATCAGCATCTAAAACATGCACACCAATAATTGGTATGGAACTAGGTAAGTAATTCATAGAGCCGTAGTCCTAGTACCACACGAAAGAAATAACAGTCAACGAGCGAATGCACAAAACGCACGAATATAAGCTTTTTAAATTGTCTGGTCTTACGATCTCAAGGTCAAACAAAATGATTGGCCATATAGATTTTAGAAAGTCAATCGGTGATTGGCTGAATCCACTGACATTAAAATTAGTGACAGCCATTATTATATGAACAATGAGATGAATGATAGTAAATGCCACGTCATCTTGTTTGTATTTGAAACTTATTCAAAACACAACAGCTATCTGTTAAACGTAGTTTATCTCAAAAGTAGGTTTCTCCATTTGATAATAAACAGCTCAGTTAAATGTTGGAGAATGATGCTGTAAAATTTGTTTACAGAGTATAATAATAATATTAATAATTTATTTTTACTTTATTCCAAAAACGGTACTCATAATACAGAATGGAATTCTCAGCATTTGTCACAATATTGCATCTGATTTACTTAAAATATAAATAAAATTATAAATTAAAGCAAAAGTAACCAGAGGAATTTGTCCACGCTTACGATATAAAGTCAAAAATATTCTAAGCACTAATTGAGATCATTAAATATTAATCATAATAATAACAGTGAGTTTGTTTCAAACAGTACTGTGGATTCAGTTTGAGAATTCTAGCATGTTACTATAGAGTATTGAATCTAATGTTCTGTTGATACAGTATAGTGAGGGGAAATACAAGATTAACAGTGGTAACACAGCTTAAACGATGTTCACACTTATGAAAAATAAATAAATAAAAACAAAAAATTGAGAGGATTATAAATATAAGAAATACAATAACAATAAAGTTTGATACTGTAAGGCTGGAAGAAATGGTTTATTTAGTAGTGCAAAGAAGGTTAGTTAGTTCATGCCTGACACAATTTTCATCACATAAAGTACGTGCTAAATATGGTATAGTGGAATTTTTATACTTAGACGTACGTGCGTAAATTCTTCTAAAAAGACTTCTTGTTTTACCTGAGGAGACACAAGGTTGGAGCTGCGAGTAGAGTGGGTGCTCAGAGTCTGACAAAATTCCTTAAGCAAATTTGTTGCATGACATCAAGTGCCTATCAGCGACAATGTCAACGATATGGCCCAATGGGATACCACTCGTCCTGCTGACAGTCTTCAGAGTTCTACGAAGTATGACATAGTCTTTTTTAAGCAATCCAGGAAAGAATAAGCAAGGGTGAAAAGTAAAGAAGAATAGGTAAAATACGCGAGTTGACAAACTGTAAGAGAGGGGTTGGGTTATGCCTGAGTGCCTCAACTTCTTAATGCGAAAAGTCAGACGAAATATTCCTTTAGAAATCGATAAGACATAGGAAGACCAGGATAGGTCAGAAGAAAGAGTTAATCCAAGATACTTAACTTCAGGATTGATTTCTATATCACTATCATCAATTTTGCAAGGGTCATAGGAACCAACAGCTTCATTTAACTTTCGTTTACATCGGAAACTGATATTAACAGTCTGGAATTTGGAAGGATTTAGTTTAAGACCGTTACACGAAGACCATTTGCTAATTCCTGATAGAAAGCTGTTCATCTTAGCACAGTCAAGCTGGGAGTTAACAGACATTGAAATAGTTAGATCATTGGCATACTTAACAAGGTTCAGAGTGAGGTAAATCATGCAAGGAGAAAGAAAACAGAAAAGGAGAAAGGACAGCACCTTGAGGGACACCAGCCTCAGTAAGCAACGAAGTTGACGACTTTCCCTGACATACAGTGTACTGCTTTCTTCCTGAGAAATAAGAATGCTGCCATTTGACAATCCACCAGTCAGTTTGAGTTTCGGCAAGCTTGTTTAACAAAATGTCCCTAGGTACTAAGTCGAAAGCAGATGTGTAATCTAGGAAGGTGCAGCGAACAAATTTATCCCCCTTGTCTAAGCTGGAGACAATGTTATGGTACGAGACTACGACTGCATCTAAAGTACTTCTGCTGTGTTTGTAAGCGAATTGTTTAGGATCGTTAAAGGCTTTAAGTGAAGGTTGAAGCTTAAGTAAGAGGAATGGTCTAGAATTTATTTTAGGAATGCTTAATGAGAGTGGTAGGAGATGTGAAGTCTTCAACACACACATCAGATTTCCTTCTGCGTGAACTAATTTTCTGTCTTTTTACACATTAATCCTTTTCGTAAAGCCAGTTTATTCACCACCGTAGGCCAAGTTAAACTTTAAGCACCAGTGACTACCGTTGGAATGCGATCGCACCAATGACCTTGAAACGCTCACTGAGCGAGTCAGTGAAACCTGGCAAATAATGTTGCCACCATCAATCAAATTCGCTCATCGAAGCCAAGGACAAGTTTAAAGCAGCTGCATCACAAAAGAAAATCGTGCCAGCATTAAGACGTGGTGGTATGCGGTGGTTATTGTTTGAGAAACAGTCACAAAAAGTGTCTGACTTCAAATAAATAAACTAATTTTTCGGTTTGCACAGTTCTAAGTGTAATTTCACTGCAGTCTAATTTTGGAAACCACACTTGTTCAGATCACAGTATCCGACCCATTTGGTACTATATATGGTAATCAAGAAGACAAACATAAATGCAGATGACTGTATACTACTGACTGATTGAATTGAGTAGTTAAGTACAACTCAAATAAATCAGCAATTTGAATAAATCAAGAACAATTGTGGTTTGTGCCGAACAATATGGTACCATCACTGTTTATTTCGTTGGCTTCTCATCAGCTGTTCACAGCCTAAATAAATGATGAGGTTTATGTACAGAAAGGTTTTAACATACCTGCAAATTTTTTTATGATATCAGTTGACAGAAGGTCCCGCAATTAGTGAAAAGTGTTCAGAAAATTGCGTTCATATAGTTTTTATAATAGCGCTATTACCAGACATCTTTTCGATACGGGTTGTGAGGTGGAAATTGCAAAATCCTTTAAAATTATCAATAGATAAAAGAGCTCGATTCTTCTCAAGTTTGCTGAAGCGATTTCTATCAAACACCTGAAAGGCGATTTTTGTGTTCAGAGAGAAGCAGTTATCAGTCTTTCCTTGCCCATCCTAGTTACTGGATGTCTTCACTGTCTTCCTCTTTCATTTGATTAGTTAATCTTTGACCTTAACCTCAGCCTCCTTTTCTCTTGTTTCTATTATTTGAGTTGAATTCAGTACATTTTTACCTAATTTATCAGTCACTCAGTATCTTACGCATCTCTCGTCCTTATTACCTATGCATACATTTGCTTTGATTAAACTTTAACTGCCTGTGTAAAAACTATATAGGCGCAATCTTTTGAGCACTGTTCACCAATAGCGGAACCTTCTGTCAACTGAGATCATGTAAAATTTGCAAGTATGTTAAAAATTTCCTGTGCATTAACTTCATAATTTATTTAGGCTGTAAGCAGCTGATGAGAAGCCAACGAAATAAATGATGGTACCATATTGTTCTGCACAAACCACTGTTGTTCTTGCTTTATTCAATCAAATTTATCAAGGGGAATAAATGCATGAAGTTCCTGATAAATCAGCAATGTTTACTGGCCAATTCGAGGTGATGTCAATACTGGACGGTCGTTGCGTTCGTTTGGAGCTGAGCTCATCGACTTTACACCCTTTTTATCTTAACTCAGAGAGCCAAAATCACCAGCTTTCAAAGGAGGTATACCGCTGGTGAGCTTAGCTCCAAAAAAAGGAAACTGCCATGCAGTTTCTACATCACTTTGACTTGGCAAGCAAGCACTACTAGTCGATGTGAGTGGTATAAACGACTACTAAACGCAGTCATTAGTACGTAGTTTTATTCGAATAAATAACTCAAGGCCAAAACCGTTTATTTTATCAACAAATAATACAGTAAAAGATTGTGCTTGAAGGTAAAATGAAGGTTGGAATGCAATGGGATGACCCAACTCTTCACCAGGTCATCATTTCATTGCAGCAACTGTGGGTGGACAATGCCCATCTGTCGTATGAATTCATGATACTTTACTGTCCACTTATTATCAAGTTAGCTGCTCAGAATGGTTTTCCTCTGTCATTCTAGTCATTATTGAATTTCGATAAAGAGAGGAAGACGAAATTTTCAGTATAAAATGATATCATTCTATTTCACAGGTTCTCATCAGCTGCACACTACCTGAAATTATAATGGTTTTATAGTAGAGAAGAGATACCATAAAATTGACGCATCCAAAATGTAAGCAGCATTACAATGTTTTTAGTTTAAGTTTTCATCATCAATTTATACGCTCTTAAAGTTGAAAAGTGGGTAGGGGTAAGACAGAAAACAGAAAAAGTTGATTGACAGAACTGTGTTAGCTTATAGGTTCACATAGCAACTCCAAAAACAAAAGCGGTTACAGTTTATGAGATTAAGATTTATTCGGTGAGTTGAGATCACTGAATTAGATGACTAACCCAAATCAAAATTTTGTTACCAAGGTAGTGAGAGGTTAATCACACTCTCTTTCTGTATGCATAAGTCTGGTTTAAATCATTTGATTGCGATCGCTTCGGCAAATCGTAGTAAATTTGCTCTCCTTTGTCTATTTAATATTTTGAAGGACTTAGAATTGAATTAGAAGGTAGAGCAGCAGCTTTTTAACTAATGGCAAGGTCGTCTGAGATAGCCTTGACTGGAGTCTTTCTGTCCATGGATGAATTCTTCACAAACAGATCTGTCAATAAAACAAAGGAAGAGGTGACAATGAGGAAGGCTTTTCTTTCCAACGAATAAGTTTTTTAAGGGTTTAACAATCGTTTTACATTTAACAAATAGTTCATAAATTCAATTGGATACTGGTAATTATATCCTAGAACAAGTATATTACGCCATGTGAGATGTAGCCTAGACGCGAATAACTAAGTAGAGATTAGAAATAACAGATCGAAGGTGGAATTGCATAACAAATGTGAAAAGTGACTAATCAAACTAAATGTATAAAATGGACAAGAATTAGTGAAATTGCGATAAAGTGTTTATGTAAAATCATGAGAAATCCAGTATTGTCAATAAATAATAAAAGTGATAATCCTTTCCTGTGATATTGGGGAGGTGTGGGTATCATGCAGAAGGGTGTCCCATACCTCGAAATGACAAGGTGTTCTAGGAGGGAACTGGTACTGGCATCCTTATTTTCTTCCCTGGCTAGCCAGTTTAGACAGTGTTCCAAAATACTTGAATCCAACTTTCTATCCATTTGTCTAATCTCCACCTAGTCACTACGACCACTAGCAGATTAAACCTCACATTACGTAATACAATTGTCCTGAAACAAAATTTTCATTTTCAAGTATTGGTTTTGTAGGGATTTTTGTTTGATCTGATGGAGGATTTCATCATGAGCCGACATTGGTTAGAGAATCGCTGGAAAACACACCTGGGAGTACTGGACAGCTGTTTTATCCCAGTTTGAAACTCTCTATCAGTACTCATCCATACTGCGGGGTTAGAACCCAGGACCTTCTGGTTACAAGGTTAGTGAGCTCGTAGGCCATTCAGCAGCTACAGGGACTCGATCCAATGGTCCTTGAATTCTAACTTCTGCCAATTCACGACATAGCGAGACCATTTCACAGTGTCTTCTTCGATGAGATACTGCCTCATCTGAAACCTGTGGCACTCTGCTGATCACAGCTTCCCACTAGAACTCCAGATCACTCCCTGAATAGGGTAGTCTTATGAATTATTTGTTAAATATAATAAATACGACTGTATAGCTCCAGAATATGATTCATTGAAATTGGAATTTTGTTTGCCCTTGCGTTTTCATTGTTTATGACTCGATATGGGATTTTCCATTTCTCAAGTCTGCAAATATAGTGAAAATATTCATTCAGACATCTATAAAACACAAATTAATTGGGCAAAGAATATCCTTTTCGATAATTGCCTCCTCTTCTCCCTCTACAATCATCTATATGTTTATATACACAGAATATTCTAGATTAGTAGTCAATAGCAATATCAGTGTTCGCAATTGATAGTGTTCTCTGAGCTCCTTGGTTTAATTGCGGAGCTTTCATCGTCTTTCTGGACGACAATCTTCAGCGCAGTATTTAGGATAAAGTGAAATGATTTAAATTTCTTCATGAGTCTCCCGGTAACCATTTTTAGATATGTATTGACCGGATGTATTGCAATCATCCACCTGAGTGACAAATCTTTTCTATTATTTCAATATCAGTGTTTTTTAAATAATATCGATTTGTAAAGTACGATCAGTGCAATTACAGTTCATTAAAGATGCTCAAATAATAATAATAATAACGATATAGTAGCGGATAGAATATCAACTAAAATTAGGGAAATTCCACAAAAAGTTCAGGATCATTCAAACCTAGATGGCCAAGGGTAAGGATAATGTCTGAACTAGCTTCTTTTGAACGCACAAATTAAGCTTGTTAATATGGATCCCAACAGCCAACCCCAGCAATATTTAGTAATCGAACTCTTAAGTAGAAGCTAAGATTTGTTGGTATGTGCTAAATAACTTGAAAGCTACCTCGTTAACATTAATCTTGTGTTCTGTATCCACAAGATGAGGTAGAATATATTTATATATATATAATTGCTCAGGCTGTTGGAATCTACACTGACAAGTCTAATCTATGTATCCGAAAGAAGTTAGTTCAGACATTGTCCTTAACTTGGCCAACTAGGTTCTGAATGATCCTGAATTTTTGTGAGGTTTTCCTAATTTTAGTTGATATTCTATTTGCTACTATATCTTTATTATTTTTATTATTATTATTATAATTTAAGCATACTTTGATGAACTGTGGTAATTCCATTGTGATCTTTCTTAACAAATCGCTATTATTTAAACGAAACCCTCTAATATTGGTATTAACTACCAATCTTGAATATTTGTGTATATAAACATATCTGTGTATAATTGTAGAGCCAGAAGAGGAGGAATTTATCGAAAAGGATATTCTTTGCTGGCTCAATTATTTTGTGTTTTATAAATCTATAAATCATGCTCCAATTGCTCGTTGTATTTCTCAAAATAAATGTCAGTTCAATTCACATCAAAACGGTTGTGATAATAAGCATTATTTATTTTTATTTTATTTTTTGATTACAGCTTGATTCCACACCGTATTTTTGGTACAAGTGTGGAATTTCCAGCGTGGATATCGGTAGCCCAAAATTCGCAGGCCGACCATAGATATCAGGTGTGCGTCGGCGTGGGCTCGAACCCGGACCATGTGCATGGTCGGCGAGAGTCCTAACCACTGTGTGACTGCTGATTCGGTTATCTTCAATGAGAACTAACTCAAGGTTATCTCAGATATTTTCACTATAATAATAATAGTTATTATTATTATGACTTGCTTTATTCCAAGGCAACACTTATGATACAGCTGTTTCCTCCTAGTTTGGGAATCATCAGCCGTAGGCACCCACACCCACAGGGTTCGAGCCCAGGATATTTCGGTTACAAGGCAAGCTCGTATACCATTCAGTCAAACTGAGACCTGATTCAATGTCCAGCCAATAAATTCCAACTTCTACCAATTTGTGATGAGTTTAGCATGACTACCAACCAATGTCACTGACGGAAAATCAATCCTCACTCCCGCCAGGATGAATTCCACTGCAGCGGTCACAACTTCTCACTAGAAGTCTAGGGAACTCCATCCTGTAGGAAGCCACTAGCGAGCATCATATTAATTTTCTATGGTGAGGTTCATCCAGTTAAGTGTGAGGATAGATTTCCCACCGATGATATTGCTTGATGGTCGTGCTAAATCACGAATTGGTAGAAGTTAGAATTCATGGGCTGGCTGAATAGTCTGCGAGCTAGCTTACCTTGTACCCGGAAAGTCCTGGGTCCTAAACCTGGTGGTGGTTGCGTACTGACGACCATTCCCAAACTAGGATGAAACAACTGTCTGGTGTTACTCCCTGTGGCTGGTTTTCAATGGTTCTCTAATTGTGATGCCAATCCGTGGTCAAATTCGTAAAAACAAATCTAATCCTTACAAATCACCAGTATGGAATTCTCAGTATTTCGTAAAAACTACATCTAATTTGAATCAACAATATGTAACATAAAATGTTATAGGTTAGCAGAATTGATAATAGTAACCATTTTGACGTGAACAGTTACAATATATAGTCAAAAATGTACAAAAAGTATAAAATAATAATTGTAACAATAGTGGTAATAGTAACATTAATAACTAAAATTATAAGACAATAGAAATAATGTTAAATTACAAATAGGAGAAGAGTTAAGCGTCATTTGTTTTCCAAATCGCATAGTAAGTTATGAGTTTCACGCTTAACACTTTTTTTGACTCACTGAAAGCGGACGGAACAAATAAAGTATCATTGAGATTTTAGTACTTGGTCGTAAGAGTACATAATCTTTTATAATGACTTCTAGTCCTATCTGATGAGATGCAAGCGGACAGTTTTGATAGGTGAGGGTTCTAAGAGTCAGACAGTATGGATTTAGCTCATTCCTTTCATGAGTACAGGTGTTTGTGGATTACATTAGTAACGAGATGTCTTCGCAGAACACCAACTGCTCTATTAATAACCTTTAATACCACTAGCAATATGACACAGTCCTTTTTAAGGAGCCCGAGGAAGACTAAGGGGAAGGAATAAAGAAAAACAGGTAAGATGGAAGAGTTAATAAATTGTAAAATTAGAGGTTAAGTGCATCCTGATTGTCTTAACTTCTTAATTTAGAGTAGGCTAGACGGAATATTGTCTCAGAAATCGAAAAGGATAAAGTTAAACTGTCATAGGCAAAACCACAGTGACCTTGAACAACCACCAATCAGAACTCAGAAGCAAAAAAAAGCAGCATAATCATTAAAAATGGCACTAAAAAATATTGCAAATTTGATATTTCATGGTATATTTTCAAGTTTTGGTTTTGTAGGGACAGCCAGCTGTTTCGTCCCATTTTAGGACTCTTCGGTAGTACTCACTCACCACCATCAGGGCTCGAACCCAGGACATTCTGGTTACAAGGCTAGCTAGCTCGTAGACCATTAAGCTAAAGGGATCCGATTCAGTGGTCTGCCCATGAATTCTAACTTCTGCCAATTCAAAACATAGGGTGACCACTTCTCAATGTCTTCTTCTATAAGTTACTGCCTCATCGGGTCTCAGTGGCTCAATGGTCTACGAGCCCGCTGGCCTAGTAACCGGAAGGTCCTGGGTTCAAACCGTGGAGACGGGTGCGTACGATGAAGAGTTTTAAACTAGGACGAAACAACTGGCTGTCCAGCACTCCCAGGTGTGTTTTCCAGTGGTTCTCTAACTGATGTCAGCTCATGATGAAATCCTCCATCCATTGTATATTTATAGCCTATGTGTTGTTAGAATGTCTCCCAGTCAATACACAGATGATCTATGGAGAAATCGTACCATGCGCGATATACCTATTCATCCAGGTGACTGTAGGTCATAGTACATTGAGATTCGTTGATATTTCTGGTACTATTCTTCAAGCTACTCCTAACTATAACCATAATCCTAACTTCTGATCCTAAATTTAACCCTAATCCTAACCTTAACCCTAAACCTTAATCTCAAAAGCCATAACCCACCCTAACAACATAGATTTGCAGAAAAAGTGCGTATAAGATAAGTGGAACACTGTATCTATCCGCTCCAAGTCCAAAACGGCAAGCATGATTTGATTTGTAATGATATTTCATAGCATTCCCTGTGTCTAATCGTTTCTTGAAGGTCAACTTTTGAAAGACCTTGACTTTGGATGTGATACTTTAACTTCACCTCGAAAAGATATGGGATGACTGAAAAATGTCAGAGGAAAAAAAAACTATTCCAGGGTACTTGATGCTTGACTTAGCTTCTGTTTCAGTGCCATTCTTTTCTACAAGCTTCATGTGAGCGAACCATTTCGTGTAGCTCCGAGGGATTTAAGGTAAGGCCGTTCAATTTAGACCACTGTCTTACGTCCGACAAAAAGCTCTTCAGTCTGCAACATTCAGATCAGGACATAACTGGCAATGGGACAGTCAGATTATCAGCGTTATTTAACGAAGTCGATTTTACTCCAAAAAGAAAAGTCATGTAGGAAGAAAGAACAAAGAAGAGGAGGAAGAACAAAACCCTGAGGGAGACCTGCTTTGGAAAGCAAGACTGCGGGAGTGCATTGCATTCTGTTCGAGAAGTAAGAATGCAACCAAGTAACTTCCAGGACTAGTTTTGTGTCAAAGAAAGTTTATTCCATAAAAGGCATCTGGGTGCACAGAGTCAAAAGTACATAGAGCATATTTTCCTCCTTTGTCTAAGGATCAAACAATATATATATATAATGGTGTAAGATAGCAGTAATATCTAAAGTACTTATGGTCTGTGTGTATGCAGCAAACTGTTTTGAGGTCATTAAAACTTTTCAAGGAAGGTTCAAGGTAAAAAGCACTTTTTCCATTAACTTCAAAAAAAAGGAGAATTAACTGCAATAGGTGTAAATTTAACATTCAAACCAGTCGATGATTTAGGTACCAGGATACTTTTAATGTCTTTCTATGCGACGGATACAGCATTACTGGAAAAGAAGCCTTGAAATTTGTTCGTAAGAGGATAACATGAAAATATCTGGACATCTTCTAAAGGACAAAAGCCGCCACACCATCGGGATCAAGGCTTTGAAAAAGATATTGTAAATGTTTGCTTTTTCATAAAATTTGATTAGATAAACTGCAAAACAATTCAAATCACTTAAGTAATTGGGAAATGCATCCTTCATAAATTACTCTACATAATTTGTAATGTCATATGATAAAATAATACAATTTTTAATGGTTAGGAAAATGAACACACGTGAACATTTGGATGAATTAGCTTAAAACGTAAATCTAGTCGAGATATATGTATATTAGTGTATCTAATTTAGCAGGAAAGAAAAGCCCATAAGACTCATGGACTACCATCTACCATTATTGCGTAGTAAGTAAGAATTATCTGAAGCCTAAGTTTGCCATTTTAGAAAAAGGTACAATGTATTGATAATGCCACATTATTAACAAGTAAGACTTCTGAAAGTACGTGGGTTCGTATCCCACCTCTACTAGGAGATTTTCTGTGTCGGTGGAACAGTGGTAGAGTGGTCGCCAACCATGCACATGTTCTGGGGTCCGATCCCCAGCCGATGCACTCCCTTACCTCGCTAATTCAGTAATAAGACCGGTAAAGAGAGAAAGTTTGGTAAAATAAATACCATAGTTACCGAAACTTCAAGCCTCCAGCTTGAAGCCCTATGTTCCACTGGGAACGTAAAGGAATAAATAAAATATAATATAATAAGACTTCAGATAATCCTGTGTACAACAGAATCCTATTATGAACAATAGCACAACTTATTTATGCAATAATTTGATTGTGATTGTGTAATGTCTTTAGAATTTACCTTAGAGAAGCTGAAGTGTTAGAAGGACTGTTTAGAAGAACAAAATCAAACATAAAATTTAGAAGTAGTGTGTTTCATATATTCTATCATTGATTTCATAAATCCATTGATTTGATGTTATTTGGTGGTTGAAGGCAGTCGGCCACACGAAGTCCTGCCTAACTTAGGTTTTGTCGGTCTTAGTTACCACTTACTAATCAGCAGTGCGTCGGTGCTATAGCGGTTAGCACGTTCGCCGACCATGCATATGGTCCGGGGTTCGATCCCCGGCCGGCGCACTCCTTTACCTCACTGAGCCAGAAATAATCCTGGTAAAGAGGAAAGGTTGGGCATGAGGCTGGCTAGCAACCCCATCCTGTAAAAATTAAACACTGCTACAGAAACCTCAAGCCACTAGCTTGGAGCCCTATGGTCCACTGGGAACGTGAAGGAAAAATATTATATATAATCAGCAAGGCGCATTTGCAACTTTGAGGCACGCATGTCCCTTCTGAGATTCAAATCCGTGTCACCCAGTGAGTAGTTCAGTCGGCGATGTCAACACTGAATTATTCGAACTGGCGACTCACCTCCTGTAGGACTGTATTCGATGATTTTAGTGGACACTAGACAGTAACTAGTGTGATGTGTCTAGTACTTTGTTTAATGCTGACTGAATTCTATCATACAATGATTTCCTTTTATAAATTTGAACAAAGAAAGAAGAAACACTGGCGTAGAATAATCTGGATCCATTTTATTTCGTCGTTTCTCATCAGCTGCGTGCAGTCTGCATTCTTTAATAAAATAAAAATAAAAAGTGTACAATTTTAACAAGCTTTTGCCCATTAACAAGCATATAGTCAGACAGTCACAGTAAAATAAGGCGCTGTTATTTATTATGTATATATATCGGTAGAGAGAAGTTGTTGGAGGTGGTAACAAAAGACAATTAGTAATAGTTACGTAATTAGATAAGAGAAGATCAACATTTCGGTGCACATGAGGTGATATGAGAAGTTGATGATGTAATACAGTGAGCAGAACTCAGAAAATCAAGAAAAAATTATCTCCTTAGAAAGTCAAGCGAAAAATAAAGGGGGATGGAGTGAAAAGATAAGTAAACAAAATTAGAAAACAAAGAGTTACTAAGTAGGAAGTCACCAGGGTAATTGAAGTCCAGCAACGGATTCACTTTGGACACGCAACTCAGGCTTCAATCGTTTTATTGTTATGGCTTCAGCAAACCTGAGAAAACTTGAGGTACTTTGTCTGTTAATTATTTTGAATGATTCCAGCACATCTAATCGGCGTCCTGTGTCAATCAGGTGTTTGGCAACTGAAGAGCTTCAACAATTCGGTCCCGTTAACCGGAGGTTCCTTGGTACATGTTCGCAGAATCTGACGCAGGTCCTTCTCTCTGTCCTTCCAATGTAACTGCTCCCACGGATACATGTGAATTGGTATACACAGTTGAAGGCAACACATTAGGGTTACTTGTCAATCTCTGACTGCACCAATGAGGACTTTGTTCGGTGTAGAGAGACTAATAATGCTGCAGGATACGTCCTAGACAGGGTTGTGCTTAACCTTTTATTTACCATTCTCATAATGTCGTCGCCCTTGTAGTCGAGTTTGAGGAGAATAGGCTTCTTACTGGCTGCAGCCGTATCAAGCTTCTTGAGTTCATTCTTGCCATATTTATAAAGTTATATTTGTAAAATCTCAGCGAAAATTGAAATGATTAATTCCAACGTTTCGTTCGGCAATCTCGTCCGAACTTCTTCAGGGAAATTAATCGAAATTAACATGTACGTGTTCTGGGGTCCGATCCCCAGCCGATGCACTCCCTTACCTCGCTAATTCAGTAATAACACCGGTAAAGAGAGAACGTTCGGTAAAAATAAATACCATAGTTACCGAAACTTCAAGCTGACAAGCTAATAGATGCAGGTGGCAGACTACCAAATTCGTCTATAGCTAAACATCTAATCGAGATAAACCATAAGATTGATGTCAACTCAGCCTTTAAGGTCATCTATAAAAACGGTCAAGGGCGTTAACTGAAATACGCTGAGGCTATAGCTATTCATAGACTTAAGCCCCCCTTGTGTATTCAAAAACAGTTTGTCATTACTCTTAACCTACCTTGGTAATCCTTATTTGATTGGATTACCAAACGTTTGTGTTAATTATTCTTAATTCCGTTTTCTCTCACTTTGTTTAATTTAACCTTTCTATATATATTGACTTGACAAGTAAATGTGTGATCAGATCGTTCGAAATGTATAGCGCCAATACATCACATTTTCCAGATAGTCTCCGTCTTCTAATAACGCTATCAAAATTTATAAAAGGGACTAATTGTTTTGAAATTAACATAACAAAGGTTTATATATAAAGAGACACCTGGTCTCACCAATTGTATACAAATCAAATCCCCAGACATCGTCGAAGCATCTGCACAAGAAGCCGACATGTCAACCTGAGACCGAACACTTCGGTCCAATCAATCGACGGGAAAATCAAAAATTCAATTCAATAAAGAGACACCTCTTGTTTTTTAAAATTTTGTCCAATCATGAGTCATGCAACAGTTATCAATATGTATAATAAATAAATAAATAGAATTGTAAGTTTATATAAAAGTACATCTCTTATTTTTAAAATGTGAATCAATAGGTATACTAGGTATACACACACATACACACACACATACCATTGTATCCTGCATATACTGCATACACACATATATTTTAACAAAAGTAGACAAATTTTGAAAGTCTGAGGTCAAAAAGTTTTTGATCATAGTTCATACAATTTTTGTTTTGTTTTGTTTAGTATACCTATTGATTCACATTTTAAAAATAAGAGATGTACTTTTATATAAACATACAATTCTATTTATTTATTTATGATACATATTGATAATTGCTGCATGACTCATGATTGGACAAAATTTAAAAAAAAAAAGGTGTCCCTTTATATATAAACCTTTGTTAAGTTAATTTTGATTAATTTCCCTGAAGAAGTTCGGACGAGATTGCCGAACGAAACGTTGGAATTAATCATTTCAATTTTCGCTGAGATTTTACAAATATAACTTTATAAATGTCTACTTCTCACTCAGCGCTCAATTATTTTGCAACTATCCGATCAAATCTTGATCACAGTTCGTATGAATCTTGCCATATTTGTTGGTGAAATTTTGTGGGTAACTACTATTTTCTTTCAAGGATTTTTCAAGAAGCATTAGTTCACTGTCTAGATTGTTTGGTGGACATATTCTCTTCGCTTTGGAGAAAAGCGTTTCCACCAGTGTTCGTTTATATCTCACTGTGCAGAAGCTGTTGAAATTCAAGTAAATACCACTCCATGTGTCTTTACGATATACAGATATTTCGAGTGTCCCATAGTATTTTTTCCTACAAATTTACGTCCCAAAAATGGAATTTTTCATCCTCTTTATGCTCCATGGTGAAAGTGATGCTTTTGTATACATTGTTGAAAGAGTCTAATAGAGACGAAGCGTGACTCAAATCATTGTATACAATGAATGAATGTGTCATCAACGTATCTATAGTAGGCTGTTTTTTCGCCAATTGCACACTTGAGCTTTGTATGTTTCAGACTGGTCATAAAAATACCAGCTAATATCGGACCCAGTGAACTCGCCATTGCCACTTCATCAACTTGGGGATACATTTTGTTGTCAAACTGGAATTGTATATCATTAGTACATAACACCAGAAGCTGCTTAAATTCCAGTTTTGATAGAGGAAGAAGATCAGAGTGTTGACAGATGATGTCAAATGTCTCGTGCAGAGGTATCTGCGTGAATAGAGGAGTCACATCGAGGGAAACCATGATTTTGTCGAATACATTGAGTTGCTTCATCTCTTCAACAAATTGGAACAAGTCTTTTAGAGTATGTTTAGCTAGACGTTGTCTAACAGGTTCTAACCTATCAGCTAACCAGCGAGCAACTTAATGAAAAGGTGAATTCACCATTAAATTCTATCAGTCCAAGGCTTCCTGCTGATTGCATCCAACCATCTAATATTTTGATGGCGAGCTACGTAGAATGGTGGTCACATTACTAACCTGACTGATAGAATTCAGTCTGCACCAACGAAAGGACTAGACACATCACACTAGTTACTAGTGTCCAATCAAAGAAGAATAGATGAATAGTATGGTCAAGTAGTTTCCAATTACAGCATTCAAAATTACGACTGTTTAAATCATTTTTATTCCCCTGGGTTCCAAATGGAACATTGGGCTTCAACATCACATCACCATTTTACCCTGTTCCGTACAGTCCTCTTCTGTTGGTTCTGAGACTGCTCGTAAGCTTTCATCTCCGACTTAGACTGTCTCCTCCATGTTGCCATCAGCCACACACTCACCTCTTCGTCTCCAACATGGAATCTAGTCGAGAACTGACCTGGCACGCACTGTAATTCGACAGTCTCCTCAGCATGTGACCAATCCATCTCAATTTCCATTTTGAATATGTGTTGACTAATCGGCTCTTGGCTGATCTGTTCCCGTAGTTTCTTTTTGCTAATTCTTTCTTACTAGGCTATCTGATCATCAGTATAAAACGAAGGTAGCTGTTGCTGAATATCTGTAAATGGCTAGAAATCCTTTTCGTACTTGCTGTCCAATTTACTGACCCGTATAGGAGGGAGCAGTGACTAACTTCACATTGGTGTTGAGAATCTGAATCTTGTTGTTGTTTATGCTGAGTTAGTGCAGAAGATTTCCGCACTGGTTTCCGGCTGATGAAAGCGTATTTTGCGTATCCGATTTCTTGTCTGGCTTTGACAACTTCATCCGTTCCAACTGCCTGTGGTTCAAACAATAAGTAAAGGAAGTGACTAGTGCTAGTTGCTGCTGTTGTCAGTTGTTTATTTTCATCACTTCTGTCTTCTTTATGTTCACTTGAATTGCTATGCTTGTTGCTTCTCCTGCCAGACCGTTGGTTTTCGCCTATGGATCTTCTTGTTTATATCAAAAAATAAGACAGATATCGTCGGCGAAGTCGAGATCTTTTAGAGTCTTCTTATCGGTTGTCCAGCGTATTCCTCTCTTCCCGTTCCCTACAGTCCACCACAATTAAGATTGTCATCCGTGGCAACAGACATCCTTGTATTACTTCAGTCTTCCCTTGAGACGCCTCACTGAGTTCTCCTCTGTGAATCACCTGACACGTGACACTGTCATACAACCAGCTGTTGAATGAGGTCGATAAAGATTTGTGACACTCCGTAATGTCGAAGTAGTCTCCAGATTACTTCACAGCTATTCAGTGCACTGTCACACAAGAAGAAGAAGAAGAAGCTCCAACCATCATCAGAAGCATCGAGTATTTTCTTAATCTAAGCACACAGAAAGCTACTTCTTTCTAAACGGATAATTAAGAAACAGCGTAATTCTACAAGTGTAATAAAAACAACTGCTAAACAATTAGACGAATTCACTTTCTAGAAAATATTTATTCCATAAGATTTACATCCGGCTGGTGCTTACAATCTGAATGGAGCGAAACTCTAAAACCAATTAGTGTGAAATCACTTAAACATACGTACTTTAAAAGCTTCATGCAATTCTTCCCATTAATAAACTTGAACAAAGCAAGAACAACAATTGTACCAGGATAATATTATGGCCTCATCTTTTATTATTTCGAGGATTCTTCTCAACTGGTTACAACCTGAACGATAAAAAAGAATATGAATTACATTGTACATTTAAACATACTTTTCCACGATCATAAGGAGTAATTGGTAGGAAGTAAAAGTAACATTAATCCAGAATGTTTTAACTGATTAAGAGTTACAAACACTGACTATAGAATAATTAGACAATTAAGCTTGGAAACAAAAAGCAGGGTTGCGTATATATGTGTGTGTATAGAAACAAGGTTTAGCAAGAAAGAGCATAACAAAAAGGTAGATTATGTAACTAAAGAAAATGTTCTATCTAATATCCAATAGAAAAAAGGAAAGAAAAGAAACAAGGTAGGGTGAGTCATGTTTAGATGAGAGAGTAGAATTTTCTAAACATGAAAAAGGTGACTCATGAAAGTTGTATATATTTTTTCGTTATAACCATGGCAGTACAAGATTCACCACTGTCTCTTTCTGCGTACATAGATTTGATTCAAGTCGTTTGACAGCAATTGCTTCAGAAAAGGATAGCAAGCTAGGTTTCTTTTGCTTGTTGATTATTCTGAACGACTTCAGCTGGTCTACAATATGACCAGTGTTCAATAGATGACGAGCAATAGCACTGTTTAATGCTTGTGGACCTTTCAGTCTCAGGTTCTTTGGTATGTGTTCATAAATGCGGACATTAACCCTTCTCTCTGTTCTTCCAATATATGTGCTTTGGCACGTACATGTAAATTGGTAGACACAGTTGGAGGTGACCTGAGGTGGGTATTTCTCCACTTTTGATTGTCTCAAACAACTAGTTGTTTGATAAACACATACAAGCTTGGCGGCTGGATATGTTCTTTTCAGGGCAGCATTCAGTCTGCATCTTATTCTACTAGCAGTATCATCACCTTTGAACTCAAGCTGCAGAAAGATAAGCTTTTTATCTACTATGCCGATTTTCACTTTTTTAATATGACGTCTCCTACACTTGTCGACGAACTTTTGTGGGTAACCGTTGTCACGTAGGCATTTCTCCACAATGGATAGTTCTTCTTCAATCTTTTCTTTTAAACACAGTTTCCTCACACCATCAAATAATGTTCTCACCAATCCCTTTTTGTAACTTATAGGGCAGAAGCTTTTGAAGTTAAGATAAACCGCCCTTCAGGTCTTTTTTCTGTGTATATACCTTATGATTTTGCCGTCTTTATCTCGTTGGATACCCAAGTCAAGAAAATGGAACCTCTTTTTCATACTCCATCATAAACTTAATATTAGGGTGGGTGCTGTTCAAGACATCTAATACTTGAGATGCATCATTGAAAGAATTACAAATAACGAAAGTGTCATCGATATACCTAGTATAAATAGTCAGTGTTTGTAACTCCTAATCATTTAAATCATTCCGGACTAATGTTACTTTTAATTCCTACCACCAATTACTCCTTATGGTGGTAGAAAAGTAATGTGGTGATTGACAATTTCTATCTCTGTAGTGTTTAAATACTTACTGTTGATTGTTAATATATTCCTTATATGAATTGAATAGTAATAATTCCGCCAAATACAAATTCCTGAATTCCGCCCTCTCTTTGTTTTGGTTGGATTCTTGTAATTCGGTCATCTCGAAATACTAATACTACTAGTACAAAAAATTACAACAAGTATGTTCATATCTTTAGTGTAATACTTACTTTAGTTGAATAGCCAGTTCATTTTATAAGAGAGTACAATAACATGCCGAAGAATGGAGATGACCGACCAAAGTAAGCAAAAAAAGTTGAAATAATTGTAATTAGAACTAAAATAGAAACATTATTGATGTGTACATTGTATACACAGAAGAATGCTTTTAGAATTTAATTTAAGGGTAGTTGACACACCGGCTACTTGTTTTGCGTGTAAAGTTATTCAATAAAAATGACACAGGTCAAGGACACAAAAATATAAAGAATTAGTTATGAAAACTAGATGGATACAATTAATGAGTAACGGCGTAAAAATAAAATTTCAATAAGTTGAAATGTTCAATGCTGACCAACATACTGTTGCGTGTCCTACTTATAAGATTTATCAGTAGTATTGATCAAATCGCCACTCTACGGATCATCATTGAACAAGGCTTGGAATGGCAGTCACCTCTCTATCTCAGCTTCATAGAATTTGAAAAGACCTTCGACAGCGTCAATCGAGAGGTGATTTGGCAACTACTTCGCTACTACAGGGTCCCATCGACAATTATACATCTCATCCAACAGTTATACGACAATGATGCATGCCAAGTAATCCATAACGGGAAACTTACGGAAGCCTTCGAAGTGAGGACGGGAGTGCGACAAGGCTGCCTACTATCGCCAATGATCTTCCTGATTGGAGTAGATTGGATAATGAGACAAACAACGGCAACTAACGAGGGAACAGGCATAAAATGGACTCACACAAAAGACTTGGAGGATCTGGACTTCACCGATGATATATGTCTGATTTCCCACAAACTGGAAGATATGCAAGTTAAAAGGAACAAGTTGGCGATAGAAGAAGCATCCAGAGAAGATAGGACTTCCTTCAGGTGAACATAGAGAAAACAGAGGTGATGAAGATTCCTGGCCAACACCAACACCAACAACAACAACAGACAACAATCAGCCAGAATAAATGGGAGGAACCTGAAAGAAACAAAAGGTGTACTACTACTACTACTGTGGTGAGAGCAGGCTGCTCTCCGATTGGTTGTTGAAACGGCCCATATTAGTGACCTAGACATTAACGTAGATTAGTGCCAACCAATCGACGTTCACGCGCCTCTCATTGTTCGCCATTGCGATTGTGTCTGCGTAACCCCATCTCGAAGTGACCATATATGGTCCTTCCCACTTTGGAAACTGTTTGCCTGACCCTGTCGAACATTCGTCCATACTTCGGCCCACACCTTCATATGCTGCTTTCGCCCGACCTCCCAGCAGCGTCTCAAGTAGCATAAGCCTTATTAATGCATATAAAATATATATAAATACGTGTTGATTTTTGTAATAAAACGATCTGTTGCCTGGCCCTTGTCTTCTGTCGTTACACTACTACTACTACACAGCTTAGTGAATATCTCGCATCGTGGTGGTTTGGCAAAGGATAGACAAAAACCATGCCTAGCTCCGTCCTGTCACACTTAGTTGATCGTGGTCATTTAGTGGAGAAAACGGCAAGCCTTGAGAGAGGTCCACTGAAGCCGAGCACTGACAATTTGCGACTGTATAAAAGATACGTGGACGACATTTTCATTATGTATGACAACAACAACGACAATGACCCCAATCTACTGCTGAAGACATTTAACCGTTGCCATCCAGCAATAAAATTCACTCTTGAAATGGAAAACGAGTAAAAATTTTGTTTCTTGATGTGGAACTAACAAGAAGAACTGATGGGAGCCGAAGAATATCGATCCATTGAAAACCTACGTGGAATGATCAACTAACAAGCTTCTATAGTTGGGTACCCACCCATTCCACAAAAGCGGAATTTAATTAAATCACTTGCCACCAGCATCCGACGACGCATCTGTAGTCCCGACGTTCTGGAAACAGAATTAGATATTCTTAGAAAAATCTTCATCCAAAATGGATACCCAATAAGATTCATTGACAGAAATATGAAACCAATAATTCGGAGAAACGAAACTTTAATTGCTCCTAAAAAGAAACTCTACATGAACTTGGATTTCAAGGGAGATTTAGCAAGCGATATTCTCGAGAGAAGGATTACATCATCTCTGAGAAGAACATTGTTTGCAGCAACGCTAACAATAGTGTTTTCCAGTCGCCCAGTGATCTGCAGAAGCCTCAAGGACAAGATCTCATATCTGACCACTTCTATGTGCATATATCAGTTCACCTGCTGCTGTGGAGCCAGGTACATCGGTCGCTCGACGCGCACCCTGTCCAAGAGGATTCAAGAACACTATCCAGCCAGCATAGTTGCGAAAAGGCAGTAGTGGTGCAATAAGGGGTGCGATAATCGAACACCTGGTTAACACTGATCATCCCATCTCAACAAACGCCTCCCTGAAAGTAATCTACAGAGTCACCAATAACCTACCAAAGGCAATACGGTTTCGTCTTCTTTGTATCGCTGAAGCTCTGGCCATTCACACAGAAAAGCCAGAACTGTGCATACAAAAGAAGATTACTCAACCACTTCTACTCTCATGGTAACAATGTTTTGGTTTGATTTCAGTTTTTTTTATTTTGATGACTTAATTTTGTTTCTTTGCCTGTTCTTTAATTGCTTATAACTCTTGTATTCATTTAGATCTCTTACCTAACTTCGTATTACCTACTTTGTTTCTATGTGCATCCTGATTAAAACTCACTCATCAAACTATTCACATTATTATTACATAACTTCTTTTTTAACAACTGTTTGTGACAACTCATCACCTCTGTTACTACGCCAGTTGTATTACCACCTAATTTTCCTGACTTGTGTTACCACCTTTCATGTGTTTAGTTAATATTGCCTTACCCAATTTTAATTTTGTTTGACAAAGTTAATGTACACATGTATACAAAAAATAGCCGATATATATATTTGCGATTTTAGAGCTAAGAAATTGAATTCGCTGGCGAAAATAGACTCTTCGCTGATCTACGTGTTTTGTTTTCATTAAAACGGCATTATTCAGAGTGATTCATCGTATCCCATAGAATCTTTACAATTGGATTTCATGTTCGCCTACCACATATAACTGAGGCGATAGTCAGTCGAACTATTAAGCCACAGTATGCATTCAAAGGAAGTCAGTACAGACATTATTCCTCCTTTGGCCGATTAAGACCTAACCAACTAATGTCTTCATAACCACGTTTCATTTATACTTTTTAACCCATCTCTTATCATCCCTTAATCTTATCACATCTTCATTAAAACAAATATTTCAATTACTTTCTTTACACTCCAAGATTACTCAATTGGTGCATTTGTTTTTCTCAGCCTTTACTGACTACTTCTAACTGAATATTTGTTATTCAAGTGTTGGCTTGTAGCGATTTGATTGGTTACAGGATTTCATCATGAGCTGACATTGGTTAGAGAATCATCGGGAAAACCACCTGGGAGTACTGGACAGCTGTTTCGTCCTAGTTTGGGACTCTTCAGCAGTAGGCCCCCACCGGGTTCGAATCCAGGACCTTCCGGTTGCAAGGCGAGCTCGTAGTTACCTGGGTTCCAGTAGGAAGTCGTGACCAGTAGGGTGCAGCTGGTCGGGTGTGAGGACAAATACTCGCCGAAGACATTGGCTAGCGGTCGCGCTATGTCGTGAATTGGCAGAAGTTAGAATTCAAGGACCATTGGATCGGGTCCCAGTGGCTTAATGGTATACGAGCTCGCCTTGTAACCGGAAGGTCCTGGGTTCGAATCCCAGTGGGTGCGTACTGCTGAAGAGTCCCGAACTAGGACGAAACAGCTGTCCAGTACTCCCAGGTTTCCCAATGGTTCTCTAACTAATGTCAGCTCATGATGAAATCCTGAAATCAATCAAATCCCTACAAACCAACACTTGAAAAAAATTATAATTTTGGATTTAGAATGACAAGTGGAAACAATTCAGAGTGAGAATAGTAATAATAGTATTAATAAAAAATAATCGTATTAGTGAGGAAAAGGTACACAGATTAACTAAATAAACAAAATAAATAAATGTCTGTCCCTCTACGGCCAAGGCAGAAGTAGGGATTATACATACTTCTTTTGTACACAAAGATCTGGTTTAAAGTCATGAATTGCCAAGGCCCCAGCTGTCTTTAGAAGTCTGTAACGAAGAAAACGCAGCTGGCAAGTTAGCATGGATTCGATAGATGATCTTAAAATCATGGTTAGTGTTGGCAGAGTGACAGGAGTCGATCAGGTGTTCTAGAATAGGGCTTCGCGGATATATATATATACCATGTGCATCTATCAGTTCACCTGCTCCTCTTGTGGAGCAAGGTACATTGACCGTAGCCAGAGGACGCTTTCCACCACACGGATATGAGAACATATTCCAGCCACATGGTTTTACAAAGGAGAAAGGAAGTGTATGAGAACATCTATTCTAGAACGTCTAATCGACTCCTATCACTCTACCAACTCTGACGGTGATTTTAGGATCATCTGCTGAATCCATGCTAACTTTCCAGCTGCGTTTTCTTCGTCACAGGCTTCTAAATCAAAAATCAAGACAAGCCAAGGTACCAATAGTTCCAGAACAGGAAAGCCTTGATCTTACAAATTCAGTTCCTCAGGGATAACATCAGTGGGATATTGACAAAACGCCCTAGGAATACGGCGGTAAAAAAAAACATTCAGCGCTGAAGAATTATACTATCTTCAAAACCATCCCTACTTTGCGTTCGACAGGTAATGATTAACTGCCTAATTTTGCCTCTTCTATGTGCATCTACGAATTTGGCTGCTCCTGTGGAGTGAGCCAGTCAGTTGCATAGGTCGTACAGTTCGGCGTGTTTCTTATCAGATTTTCGAACATAACCCTGTGTGTTGTTAAGTAAAGGACAAACAAAATCTATTCACATAGCGCTATTCTATCTCATCTCGCGGATACAGAGCACAAGACTGATGTTAACAAGGCAGCTTTCAAAGCTGTTTACCGCATACCAACAAAACTTCACTTCACTGTAAGAATTCGTCTGCTACATATCGCTGATACTGGCGCTGTTGGGATCCACATTAAGGAGCCTAACTTATGTGTCCAAAAGAAGCTAGTTCAGATAGTGTCCTTAAATTGGCCATCAAGCTTCTAATGATCCTTAGTTTGTTGTAGAAATTTCCTTAATTTTAGTTGATATTCTATTTTTTGATTGCATGGAGGATTTAATCATGAGCTGACATCAGTTAGAGAACCACTGGAAAACCTGGGAGTACTGGACAGCTGTTTCTTCCTAGTTTGGGACTCTTCATTAGTACGCACCCACTGGGATTCGAACCCAGGACCTTCTGGTTACTACAAGGCGGCTCGTAGACCATTGAGCCACTGGGACCCGATCCAATGGTCCTTGAATTCTAACTTCTGCCAGTTCACGACATAGCGCGACCACTTCGCAATGTCTTCTTCGATGAGTTACTGCCTCATCTTCATCGCCTTGTAGTAACCAGAAGGTCCTGGGTTCGAATCCCGGTGGGTGCGTACTGATGAAGAGTCCCAAACTAGGACGAAACAGCCGTCCAGTACTCCCAGGTTTTCCAGTGGTTCTCTAACTGATGTCAGCTCATGATTAAATCCTCCATGCAATCAAACAAAAAATCCCTACAAAACCAATACTTGAAAATTCTATTTTTTGTTATGATTATAATTTAAGCATCTTTAATGAACTGTAATTCTGTTGCTGATCTTACTTAATAAATCGATATTATTTAAAAAAACACTAATATTGTTAAAGGTGACTATTCTAGAATATTCCATGTATATAAACAAATGTATATATAATTGTAGAGCCAGAAGAGAAGAAATTTATCGAAAAGGATATTCTTTGCTCATTTTTTTCGTTGTTTTTTTTCAAGATGTCTGAATGAATTTTTTTCGTTATATTGATTTAGAATTCTTCAGAAGACTGTTTCATAATCTTTGCATATCCTTTTTTATTATATATACCTTTGTAAAACTTCAGGTATCGAAGGAAATACATCGAACAAGAGAAATAAGGCTTGTTCTTCTTTTTGAATGTTAATCTGAACGTATAACACAAAAATATTTTATACACAAATTCCCTTTGTTAATGAATTTGAACGAAGCAATATAGCAATAACACATGGGGCACAGGATCAAAATGGATGAATACAATGTTTATTTATTTCGTTAATAGATATCTTATCAGCTGCTTACAACTTACGAAATAAACTAACATTTATATTACAGTCTTAGCATACTTTAGTATTCCTGCATATAAAATGTAGGAACGTAATTTCGAAAGAAGATCATGGCATATGGATGAATCGAAATGTTAATTATATGTGCAATGTGATCGAAATTTCTCGAATAAAACAGAAATCGGGGAACAGAGGTAACAAGAAGAAATGCTGAAGTACATAAATTATCAGATTACATAAGTCACAAGAAAATTTTTAATACTACATGTATGTAGGTATTCAGATGAACTGTGATCAAGATTTACCCGAATAGGGTCGAAAATATAATTGAGTGCCGAGTGAGAAGTAGGCAATTGTAAAATCTCAGCGAAATTCAAGTAAGTAATTCCAATGTTTCCTGAGTGAGGAAAACTGGTGCCACAAACTTCTTCAGGGAAATTAATCCAAATTAAGATAACAGAGTTTTATATATAAATAGAAAGGACATCTCTTGATTTGGAGATGGTTGGAAACAATTGGTGATGTGGCTCAAAGTGATCGTTCTCAATTGCTGGCGCAAATTTATCCACTCCTTGTGACTTATAATTTCCAAGGAAACTATATTGTTCTTCGTTATTACAGTTCCTTTTGTCTCAAATCCTTGTATACTGCCTCTATTTTGAATTTCTTCTACTTTCGTCTCTTGCTTCGTGTGCCACATGGAGTGTGACGACTTGAACTGCTGAATATCGGTGTAAAGTGCTGTGTCGAAAATAGACAAACATGATGTTTACGATTTGAGTTTAGTTGAAATACCCTGTCGATCTTATTGATTTGTCTTTTTGAAGGTTGAAGACAAAATTCTTATTTAAACTTAAATATGTATTCATATCAATTTTAGATTCTCCCGTCGACTGATTGGACCAAAGTGCTTGGTCTCCTGTTGACATGTCAGCTTCTTGTATCAATGCTTCGACGAAGTCTGCGCACTGCTAGTCACTATCCACCAATTAATTTCTAATTAAACGCCCAGAAGAAGTCGACGTGTCTACCTGAGACCGAGCACTTCAGTCCAGTCAATCAACGGGAAAATCTAAAATTCAATTCAATAATTAATATGTCTCGTTGCATAAGGGGTGGTTCTTGTTGCCCAAGTGGTCTAGTGGATAACGCTTTGGCGTTTGAAACTATGGGCACTGGGTTCGTGCCTCAGTGCGGGGAACATCATCCCTCACTGGGAAATCCAGGTACATGCAGGTGACGAGTCCCAAATAGGACGAAATGCGCGTTATCCTGGATTCCACTTTATCTCCAATGAACTATAATATGTTGAGACTCTAACAGCTACCATCATGCCTTCCATTTCACGTCGAAATCAGAGATGAACTCTTTGTCTTTGTGTGAGGATGTGTGCGCGTGTGTTTACGGAAGAACTGTATCCCAGGATTTCTGGTTCCATATTTATTCATTTAACTGTGAAATAACTCCCCTCTCTCTCTTTCTCCTGTCACTCACAAATACAGAGTGAATATCCACAGGAAGACTTACATGATTTGAGTAGTATATGTACAAAAGGACACTCAAAATATTGTAAGAAACTCATATGATTTCAAATCCCAAATAGAACACCGATAAAAAGATAAAGAAGACATTATGGTAAGCCATAATGATATTAACTCATTATATACTAGTATCCCTTTCACTGAAAGTCTTGATATCATTTCCAGTTTACTAGAATCAGATACAACGCTATCAAAGATGTCCACTGGACACCAGTGAAATAATTAAGAGTTTGAAATTCTATCTGGAAAGTAATTATTTTACATTTAAAGGCAGTTTATATAGACAGACAAATGGTGTTGCTATCGGTTCACCAGTCTCCCCATTAGTCGGCGACCTTTACATGAATAAATTCGAAAATAAAATCTTTTCAAGCATACTCACTCCTAAAATATACTTAAGATATGTAGATGATACTTTTGTAGTACTAAAACGAGATCTACACAATTCATTCCTGAAGAAAATAAACTGTTTATCTCCCAGAATCCAGTTCACTTCGGAAGCAGGCAGAATCAGACGTCGGTGAACTACCATTTCTAGACAGCATAGCTAGTTAACAGAAAGGAAAACCGACATTTTAGTATATCCATATTCAGGAAGAAAACCCACTCCAATAAATATTTAGACTTCAAATCGTCACACTCCATCAGCGCAAAGATTTCAGTTGTTTCAAGTCTTCTTAGACGAGCACACTCTCTGATTTTAACGGATGAGCAAGAGAAAGAAGAAGAAATATCAAACATTACCGAAACTCTCAAGCAAAACAACTACCCAAGGAACTTCATCAACAAAATCCACACAGACATTAAGTATGACCGAAAACGTATTCCGAAAACATGGACATCAACAGTCGTCATTCCATATAGACCATCAGAGACGTCAGACAATATCAGAAGAGTACTCAATTAGCTCGACATTAGATTTTTCTTCAAAACATCAGACACAATACGAAGCAACCTTGTCCATATAAAAGACCAAATCCTTAAAGATTCGCTATCTAACGGTGTTTATAAAATAAAATCCTTGGAATGTGATGTGATGCGATATACTGGGACAAACATCTTGAGAAATCAAAATCAGAAGAAATGAACACTGTAGAGCATCTCTTCAACCACCGAGAAATCCAATGGAACTAGAAAAGCTTGAAAAATCATCAGCCATAGCTTGTCTACACGCTATAGAATCAGGCCACAAAATTGATTTGGACAATATTGAAATAATACAGAAAAAACTTCAGAAATCACAAAGAACGTTTCACATCATCAGAAGCCAGCCATTCATATCAAGTGGAATCCAAATTGGCTGAACTGAATAGGAATGATGGACTAAAACAGAATCTGACCTGGTTACAACACCCCATCCCTCCCCCATGAAGTGACAAAATCAATACGAATGTGATATGCAAGTTCATTGTGTAAACACAGTCACACTACTTTTATAATTTTACACACTGATTAAATCCAACAATCTACACTTGGTTTTGTTATTTTTACCAATTGACCAACTTGTCAACGAAAAATGATCCCGACTAACGAACGATGATCGAGTTAGTAAACTTTATTTTGATATCATAACAGATGTACTATTTATTACCTTTGATATTTGGTTTAGTGATCTTCATTGTTATTTGACTTTCGATATGTCCTTTTAACTTGACCTAAGTCTATTTTCTCACCTCTTAACTCTTTGTTACATATATATGTGCTGAGATTTTGTAAATTCCGGTTTAATAATACTTTGATAAGGCTATTAACATCAGCATTATAAATAGCGAAACGTCAGTAAAAACAACGATATCGTTTTGTTTTTCATTCATTAGGAAATACAAAAACAATGTTTATTATAATAAGTAGTATATGATTTAAAGCACGTATTTATTACTACTAACTATGTCTGTAAACATTCCACACTACCAATTCATTGTTATTACTATTATTATTATTATTGTTAGTAGTAGTAGAAGTAGCCGCAGTAGAGGTACAGGAAGTATAATTTTGTTTATAACAGAATGTATGTATAATTAAATACAGGTTTCATTGTTTATAAACACATACTATGAATAGATTCCTAATCAGATTTCACATATTCTATACTTTTTTTAAGTGATGTTTTATAATAGTCTCACGCTAACAACTTCATCTGAAGTTAACGAAGTTGAACAGTTCTATAATGAATCGTTTGTGCGTTGATCGCCTACCAAGAGTGGGTGGACATCATTCCAATGCGTACTGCCACAATCAGTGATACATCTCTTGAGAGAATGAGCCTTAAATGGTTTACAAATTGATGGCTTTATACAACCTGCAACTTCTATTAACTATGTGGCATATACTAATGACAAGATTTGTAAGTAGTATATGAATGGGAATGAAAATATATTTGTGTATCAAATAATATTGGATAGCGAAGAGGTGGATTTAATGAAATGTGCTTGAGAAGAATGCAGAAGACAAAGAGGAACAATAGTGAAGATATCTGCCAACTGTGATTCCACTATATGGTAGACGTATTTTGTCCATATCTGTGTATCGAGTTGGCAGTTGCTGGCTGTGACACCAACTGTAACGACAGAAGACAGGAGAATATGGTAAAGGAATTGTTTGTTTGCGGCTGAACTGTCTGTATTTGCTGTACAGATAAAATCAATATTATTATTATTTCCCTTAATTCCTAGAGGAGCATAGGGCTTCATCCATACGTCTCCATTGCGTTCGGTTCTCCGTTAAAGTTTTCATCTGGCTCCAAGTCTGCCAACATGCTTTCATCTCCTCCTCTTCACATCACCTCCTCCTCCTCCAAATCACCCTTGCACTGACGACCAGCTCGCCGCTTCCCTTTCGGCGGGTTCCACTCGAGCAATGGCTTGTCTAGTGATGTCACTTGATGGCTTGTTTTCTCAGAGTGTGGCCAATCTATCTCCATTTCTTCCTGCCTATTTGTTTCACAATTGGTTTCTGATGGGTCGGTTGGTTCGCTCATTGCCAGAGATCGCTGTTGCTGATCTTTTCCGGTCGGCCACCTGATCTTGAGTGGCACTGAGCGAAGACAACTGTTAATGAAGGTCTGTAGTTTGTTTGAGATGCTCTTTATGACGCCCCTAGTCTGTGATTCGTAAAGTGAGTACCACTGACTTCACATTGGAGTTGAAAATCCGTATCTTATTTTTCGTGCTGAATGCTGCTGATCTCCAGATGCAGACTTGAAAGTAATGAAAGCGTGCCTTGCTTTCCCGATCTTTGCTCTGTTATCCTCATTTTAAACGATGCTTCCCGGTAGGTAGGTGATGGAGTTTGCTTCTTACAGATTTCTCCCACTTATACTGATTGCTTTCTGTTGCTTCATCACCTCTGTTTTCTCTATGTTCACCTGAAGGAAGTCCTATCTTCTCTGGATGCCTCATCTGCCAACTTCTGCCTTTCACTTGCATATCTTCCAGTTTGTGAGAAATCAGGCATATATCATCCGCGAAGTCCAGACCCTCCAAGTTTCTCGTAAGGGTCCATTTTATGTCTGTTTCCTCGCTGCCCACTTTCTGTCGCATTATCAAATCTACCGCAATCAGGAGAATCATTGCAGACAGTAGGCTGCCAGCTTGTCTTACTCCCGTCTTTATTTCTAAGGATTGGATTAAGGAGTAGTCATTTCTATTTATTCGGAAAGCTAGTCAGTCATCTGCTGGGTGCTGTCACCGTTGAAGAACTGACTGGTTTTCATGTGAAGGATGTCAATGAGAAGTAGAATTACATTCACAGCAAATAAATTCGATGAAAGAATAATTTGACAAAAAAAGACGATATTGTTTTTTCCTACATTGGGAAATACAGCAACTTTTTCAAATTTGACCACGGATTGATATTAGTTAGATAACTATTTAAAACCAGAGGACCGAAAACAATGACCAACAAGTTCTAACTTCTGCAAACTTATGATTTTAGCGTCATCACCGGTCACTTTCACGGGTGAGTATTCGCCTTCACACCTTTCCTGTTGACTGCATTATTCACGATGCCTCACTAAATCTTTAAGCAAATTTGTCTTGTAGTTGGTTACCAGTGATTAAATTTCAAGTGTTAGTGAGTAGGGATTTGATTAGTTTCAGGTCTGATCACAGATCCCATTTGGGGTCAGAGGTGTGCACTGAACCAGGTGGAAACAACTATCTAGTGGTCCCAAGATACCAATGGTTCCCCAATTGATATCGTGGTTTGTAAGGATTGGAATTAATCATGAACCAATTGGAGAATCATTGAAGGCCAAGGAGCACTGATTAGGTGTTTCGTCCTTGTCAAAAGGGCTTACACATGACTCTGTGAGAGGTCAAACCCAGGACGTTTAGGTTACAAGGCGAACCCATTGGCTATTCAGTCATTGCATTGGAACTCAATCATGTGTGAATTTGAACTTCTGTCAGTACTCTATATATCACTACCGCCAACCAACGCCATTGAAGAACACACACTTCACTGTGACATAATGACACCAAAAGAATAGCTGCTGAACAAAGAATATCCTTCTCAATAACCTGCTCTTCATCGGATTCTACAGTTGTATATACACGCATAATAGTGAATGAATTAGTGTTATTAAGAACACTAATGTTGTTCAAATAACATCGAATCAATAATTAATAATAACAATAATATCGACGATTCGCCTTGAACAACCAGTGCTTTGTGTGCAGAAGAAACAAGTCCAGCCAGCTAGCCACTACTATTGCCCTGGTTGGCCTTCAGTGGAAACTATAAATTCATGAATTTGTATTCTTTATGCTTTTCCTAATTATTTTAATATTCAGGGTATTGTTTGTTATGACAATGCTATCGAACTGTAATTCGTTGACATCATTATTATTACTGTCTCAATTGACGTCGGTGGAACAATAGTTAGGACTCTTGCCAACCATGCACATGGTCCGGGGTTCGGTCCCCTGCCGACGCACACCCGATATCTATGGTTGGCCTGCAAAATCGGGCTACCGATATCACATGCTGAAAATTCCATACTTGTACTGAAAATACGATGTGGAATGAAGCTGTTAGCAAAATATAAATAAGAGATTTAAACAATTTTAATGCTGTTCATAACACTAATTCATTAATTCAGTATTATGTATATATAACTGTAGAACGTGATGAAATGTAGGCGAAGTACAAGAATAGCGTCCCAGGAATGCGAACGCTTCAATGACCTTGTACGCATGCTAGTCGTTGGCTAACGGCACCGGTCATTATCACAGCTGAAATATCAACCCTATTCATCAAATAAGGAGCAAATTTCACCCGGACAACGCTTTTAATTACTGTTTGGACAATGTGTTAACATCTCGTTAGGGTTAGGATTAGGGTTAAGGCGAGTATTGGGTTAGGGTTACGGTCATAATTGGGATTAGGGTTAGGTTTGCAGCTGGATAAGGATTGTCGTTAGGGTTAGGATTAAGGTTAGGGCTAGTGTAAAATTTAGGGTTAGGGTCAGGATTAAGGTTAGGGTTGCGATTAGGGATAGGTTTATAGTTAATGTCGTTTATTTTAATTTGTCTTATCCTCATTTTCCTTGTATGTAGTCGTCGATCCTCTTACTGAAACCTTAGTAACTTAACCGAGGGCTTTGGAGAGGACTATACAGCAAGAGAAGAGAGATGAGCGATTCACAAAACAGCCAGTCTTCAGTCACTTCGATGAATACATCTACAGAAACTAGTCCAACTTAGCAACTGATACTCTTCATCATAACTGGAACGTATTTTTAAGTCATGTCAGAGAAAGATAATCTGTTTACAGTGTTTTATGCATTTTCTTGTGAATATACGTCATTTTCTGTGCAAAAATTCCTCATTTTTATGATTGTCAGGCTGAAGGTCACTCGTGCGTTCGCATCCTTTGGGACGCTATTGTTGAACTTTGCCGAAATATAAAGATATATATATATATATATATATTATTCTGCACCAATGTTTGTTCCATCTTTGTGCAGTTACTCTACTGTGTTATATATCGGATAAATCATAGTGAGGACTAATTTCCTCTTCTGGCACTATATATGATCAGTAACCAATTGATATAAAATCGTAAGTCATCTAGATTAACTACTTATTGGCACCTATTGCCAGGCTTTACGTTATTTCCCTTCCTAAATAACCTCTCACACTGTCATCTTTGTTTCCTTTCCTTTAAAATTTATACTACTTGTGTCGAATAAGTAGTATGATTAAATATACAAAATGCATCCAATATAGTTCACTTTTATTAAATTCTATCTCATTTATTATCATTTTTTTTATCTACAACAATTGTAATCTCGTGAATAACTTTTGCTCCCTGTATACATCTCTTTTGTGTTTTATTTCCATCATAAGGTTGCTTTTCTGAAGCTTTTTTTTTAACCATAATTTAGGATAATTCTTAAGAATTTCGTTGGAACGAAATGCTAGGTTTCTGTTGATATGACGGCTCCTAATACAGGCACGTCGATGAATGTCTAAGATTTGCCAGCTGGATGTACTTGCTCATCATCTTGGTGTTCCTACTGAGACTCGAGCCATGCTTCAATCATTTCAAACGCCTAGTGAGTATTTGCGTTAACGTTTGAGTCGATGGGTGAAGCAGTCGAGTCTCAATGAGACATGGAGATACATCCAACTGATGAGTCCCGCATAAGACGAAATATTCATCCTAAATCCCACTTCGAGTCATTGCCAAGCAAAATAACTTCCTCTACATGCTCACGTTTTCTTCATTTTGTCCGTGAATAATTTTGATGCAGCAATATTGCGACAGTAATAAGCCTAAGCATTTCACGTCTTTAGGTTTATTAGTTTGATTTTTGCATAATTGTAAACTATTAATATCATTGCCCATCTGAAACAAATTATGCATTCTGGATGTTATGTGTAACTCCGGTGGTCTAGGTTCGCATAGTGTAAAAGTCGAATAATTATGTAGTTTCAAATTTCCATGGAGATGTTTACATTCCACTCTGTATTCTTTGTCCGATCCAAGACTGACATTTGTCCCACTCAGTAACGAAATGAGAACTTTAGGCTACATTGAGTGAGAATCAATTTCTGGATACTACATTGAAAATCTCTATCCTGACATTAATGAAAACAAAACACTGGTGTAGTTCAGCGAAGAGTCCTTCTTCACCGGCGAATTCACTCACACTTAGCTATACAATCGTAATTATCTATAAACGAAATATTCCCATATTGAGTCATAGGAAAAAGACACAAACAGCGAGGAAAATTTGCTTTTCGACAATTCATTTCCATGAGCTGTAGAGTCGTATATTTATAATTAACCCAAGAAATCTTTAGACCAATCAGATACTGATAAACTTTGTCCTTGAAAATTGTACTACATAATGTAAGGTGTAACCTAGAAGGGATGACTAATTGTAAGTTAGAAAGGAGACAGAAGTTGGCATGATGTAATAAGTGTGAGATAACGACTAATCAATAAGCTTGTGTAAAATGGACAGGAACTAGTGGAAAGGCTATAAAGTGTTTTTGTATAAAATCTGTATGAAAAAACAATGTTATTAATAAACAGTAATAGAGTGGTAATAAAATATGGATGATGGGATGATGTACGTCGGTGGCACAGTGGTTAGGACTCTCGCCAACCATGCACATGGTCCGGGTTCGAGCCCACGCCGACGCACACCCGATATCTATGGTCGGCCTGCGAATTTTGGGCTACCGATATCCACGCTGAAAATTCCACACTTGTACCAAAAATACGGTGTGGAATCAAGCTGTAATCAAGCTGTAATCGAAAAAAAACGATAATAAAAGTACTAAGAACAATAATAATAATAATAGTGAACTTATATATTAAAGGAAAGAAGCAAAATTGTGATAAGAACTTTACTCTGGCCATGGTAGGGCAAGAGGATGTATCTATGCATCGCTTTTGTATGCACAGGTCCGGTTTCAGATCTCGAACAGCTAATGCTTCAGCTGTGTACAGGTGGCGTAACCGAAGTCCCTTTGCACGATATTGAGGAACTCTGTCTAACACTGTGAAGCATTCATGTGGGGGTGATCGATGTCCGGAGATGACAAGGTGTTCGAGGATTAGGCTGTTGCTATTCTTCTTTTCTCCTCTGGCTAACCAAGCTAGGCAGTGTTCCAGAATACGTTTGTGGACTTGACGTTGCGTACGGCCGATAGATATACTTTGCTTCACACGAGCGAGTAAATGGATAAATACACATTGAAATGGCTGGCCAAAAGAGGTATCTTGTCCTTAGAGTTAGACTGGAATAACTGTCTGCAGGAAACGTCTTCTTCAGACTTTAAGAAAGGCGGTTTCTGCTGCGATATCACCTTTGAATACTAGGTTCATGAAGAGAGTCTTCTTAGGCGCCGTTGTGATGTTTGACACCGGAAGCTTCTCCTTCATGTTTTTTTGTCGATAAATCTTGGTGGATACCCATTCTCTAGTAGGGTTTCACGTAATAAATTTAATTCTTTCTCTACCAATTATTTATTATTATTATTATTATTGCTCCCTTGGGTTCCTAGTGGAACATAGGGCTTCAACTGCACGTCTCCATTTTCTTCTGTCTTCTGCTATACTTTTCGCCTGCATCCATGTTAATCCATATTCTTTCAACTCCTCTTCACACGATCTCCTCCATGTCACCCTTGGACGTCCCACACGCCGCTTCCCTTTCGGGTTCCACTCGAGGGCTTGACGCGCGATGTCACCCAGCGGTCTCCTCAGCGAGTGTCCGATCCATCTCCACTTTCTCCTGCATATTTGTTGGGCGATTGGTTCTTGCTTTGTTTGTTCCCATAATTCCTTGTTGGTGATTCTTTCCGGCCATCTGATCTTCAGTATTGAGCGAAGACAGTTGTTAATAAAGGTCTGCAGCCTTTTGGAAATATTCTTTGTGACCCGCCAAGTTTCTGATCCGTATAGAAGAACTGACTTTACGTTTGTATTGAAAATCCGAATTTTGTTGGTGATGCTGAGTGACGAAGATTTCCAGATTGATTTCAGGCTGATGAATGTGTTTCTCGCCTTCCCGATTCTCGCTCGATTTGACATCCTCGTCCGCTCCTCCTGTAGTTGAGACAATGCTCCCTAGATAAGTGAATGAAGTAACCTCTTTCAAATCCCTCCCGTTGATGGTGATTGACGTTGGATGTTGTTGCTGTTGTTGGTTGGTTATTTTCATAACCTCCGTCTTGTCTATGTTTACCTGGAGTCCTGTCTTCTGCTGCTTCTTCGACCAGTTTGTCGGTTTTCGCTTGTAAGTCTTCGATTGTGTGTGACATCAAACATAAATCATCCACCGCGAAATCCAGGTCTTCTAGGTTCTTCACGTCGGTCCAGGATATTCCTGTCTTCTCGTTTCCCACTGTCTGACGCATAATCCAGTCCACCACAATTAGGAATATCATTGGTGATAGTAAGCACCCTTGTCTGACTCCTGTGTTTACTCCAAACGCCTCGCTGAGTTTTCCGTTGTGGATCACTTGGCATGTGCCGTTGTCGTACAGCTGTTGAATAAGGTTGATGAATATTTGGGGTACGCCATAGTACTCGAGTAATTTCCAAATTACTTCACGATCAACGCTGTCGAAGGCCTTCTCAAAGTCTATAAAGTTGAGGTAGAGGTTTGATTGCCATTCCATGCTTTGTTCGATGATGATGCGTAGAGTTGCAATTTGGTCAGTACATGATTTGCCTTTCCTGAATCCAGCTTGTTCTGGTCGGAGTTCTGTCTCCAGTGCGTCCTTTAATCTCTCCAGGATGATGCGACTCAGGATTTTACTTGGCGTCGATAGGAGCATGATTCCTCGCCAGTTCTTGCAGAGTCCTAAGTCGCCCTTCTTTGGTAGTTTCACGAGGTAACCTTTCCTCCAGTCAGTAGGCACCTTTCCCTCCTTCCAGACCTTTTGCAATAATGGAGTCAGCATGTCTGCTGTCGTCTCTGGGTCTGCTTTCAGTGCTTCAGGGGGTATTCCATCTGGTCCGGCTGTTTTTCCAGCTTTCAGAAGTTTGATTGCGTTCAAGACTTCAGCTCTCGTTGGAGGATTGGTGTCAACTTGCAGTTGTGTGCGCGCTGTTGTTGGTATTTCTGGACGGGTTGCAGGTGATGGTCGGTTCAAGAGTCCTTTGAAGTGATCCGCCCATTGTTTAATCTGTTTTTCTTCCTTGGTAATGGGCTTCCCTTGGCTGTCTTTTATAGGTTTCGCTTGTGTTGGTCTCTTCCCGGATAGAGATTTGGTTATCTGATATAGTGTCCTCAGGTCCCTTTTGCCTGCTGCCTTTTCAGCTTCAGTAGCTAGATTGTCGTAGAATCGTCTTTTGTCCTTCCTAGCACTTTTCTTCACTTCTTTGTCCAATGCTTTGTAAGTTGAGCTCATCGTCTCCTTCTCCTGTCCGTCCTTGCATTGAATCATTTTCTCTTTCACCATTCTCCTCTCTTCTATTAATTTCCAAGTGTCCGTTGAGAGCCATTCCTTGTCTTGTCTCTTCTTTCTTCCTAGAACCGTTGAACACGTTTCGTTGAGAATCGCCTTCAGAGACTTCCAATGTTCTTCCACGCATGATTCTTCAGTGATGTCGCGTAGTGTTTCCTGCTTTGCTCTGACAGTTGCAGTGAAAGTGTCTTTTGTGGTTGTGTCCTTCAGTAATTGAGTGTTGAACTTGCATTGTGGCCTATCCCCAGCTATCCTCGAGGCTTTTAGTTTCACCTTGAAAGTCCCTTGTACTAGATAGTGGTCTGAACCCACATCTGCTCCTCTCCTTGACCTTGTGTCCAGTAGGCTCCGTCTCCACTTTCTTGAAATTGAGATGAAGTCTATTTGATTCTTGGTGTTTCCATCTGGTGAAATCCATGTCGTCTTGTGTATATCCTTGTGTTTGAACACACTACCACCAATCACCAAATCATTGAAGGCGCAGAAGTCTGAGAAGAGTTCACCATTGTCGTTCATTTCACCGAGGGCCTCTCGACCCATGGTGAGTTCTCTTCCTGTGTTGTCTCGTCCCAGCTTCGCATTCATGTCGCCCATCAGGATTTTGATATCGCCATTTGGGACGTTGTCCATTATTGCTTGTAGTTGTCTGTAGAACGCCTCCTTCTTCTCTTGTTCTGAGACGTTTGTAGGCGCATAGCATTGAATGACTGTAACTTTCCTTCCTTTTGAGTTGAACCTGGCTGTCATTATCCTGGAGGAGATTGGTTCCCACTGCATGAGAGCTTTGGTTGCTGTTGGTGACATCATGATGGCCACTCCCTCGGTGTGCTCATGGTTGTCCTCTGGGTGGCCGGAAAAGATTACTGTCTCTCCAGTAGGTAGTTGGCACCTTCCAGTTCCGTTCCATCTGCTCTCGCAGATTCCCAACACTTCTATTCTGTACCTTCTCATTTCAGCGGCTATCTGGGCAGCCTTTCCAGTTTCGTACATTGTGCGAACATTCCAGGTACCCATCCTTACTTTTGCTTTCATCGAAAGAAGGCACATCGGCTGACTGGCTTCCCGAAGGCTTTCACCAGCCTGCGTCATTTCACTTCCCCGATTCCAGCGAAAAGTAAGGCTATTGCTTATGTTTTTAGAATTTTTAATATATTTATTCGTTGAAGTTTCTGTAGCGATTTGGTTGTTTTACAGGGGTGGAGTTGCTAGCACCACGCCCCAACCCTCCCTCTTTACCCGGGCTTGGGACCGGCGAGAAAACTAGTAAGCTAGTAGCCTAGCAAGCTAGTATCTGGCGAGGTTATCTCTACCAATTATATATAATTATTTTTTATTAGACAACTGAGAAATCAAGTCACTTAGAAACCCAGGGGGGGTAAATGAATTTGTTATTACTTTTAACCTACTTTTGGTAATCTTTATCTGGTTACGTAACCGAACGTAGTGTTAATTATTCTTAGTATTCTTATTGTTAAATCCTTTTTGTCACTTTGTTTATCTTAATCGGCCTTTATTTCTAATTTTTTTAAACATAGAATGACTTGACAAGTAACTGTGTGTGTGTGTGTGTGATCAGACAGTTCGAGATGTACTGCGCAATTACATCACATTCTTATTGATAATCTCTGTCTTCTAATAGTATCTATCTATCTATCTGTCTAAAATTATTAAAGGGACTAAGTGTTTTAAGTTACTATTCCTCTCATAATACGAATTCAACAGTTAGGAAGTAAGCAACATTTATAGATTTGCCTTTATTTATATATTTGTCTCATAACTAAAACTAGGACAAAGAAAGACTAATTGAATTAGGCGTGTTTCCCGTCGGATTTCCGAACATCGCTTTGCATGGTGGCTAAGCAAAAGGACAAACAAAATCTATTCACATAGCGCTATTCTATCTCATCTTGTGGATGCGACAAAACACAAGATTGATGTTAACGAGGTGGCTTTCAAAGTCATTTACCACGTACTAACAAATTTCAATTTCGCCTTAAGAGTTCCATTACTAAATATTGCTGAGGCTGGCTGTTGAGATCTATATTCACAAGCCTAATTTGTGCGTCAAAAAGCAGTTAGTTCAGACATTATCATTACCCGCTTGGCCATCTAGGTTTGAAGGATCCTGAATTTGTTGTGGTAATTTCCTTAATTTTAGTTGATATTCTATTTGCCAATATATCTTTATTATTATTATAATTTAGACATCTTTAATGAACTGTAATTACATTGCGATCTTACTTTACAAATCGATATTATTTAAAAAAGCACTAATATTGTTATTGACAACTAATCTAGAATATTCTATATGTGTAAACATGTAGGTATATAATTGTAGAGCCGGAAGAGGAATTTATCGAAAAGAATATTCTTTGGTCAATTATTTTGTGTTTTATAGGTGTCTGAATGAATATTTCCGCTATAATTGAACTCATTTAATTGAAAAATAGAAGTTAAATTGAAAGAAACGGCAGAACGGCATACCCTAGATTTTAGATGGTTGAAGGCAATCGGCAGAAAGACTTGTCTGACCTCAGTTTCTTGCTAGCCGGCACTCGTCACCAAGGCATTGAATGTACTCATTTCGTTTCTGAGATTCGGATCCGATTGCCTGCAACCATCTAATACCAACAGTTCAAAGTGAATCATGGAGGCGAGCCAACTAGTGACATGGTGGCCACATTGCAAACTTGACTGATAGAATTTAGTCTACACCAAAACAAAGGACTTGACACACTTCACTAGTCACTGACTAGTGTCCAGTCAAAATACCTTGGGTTTTCTGAACACATAGTGACACGTCTGTGATATTGTAGAAGTGAATGTTGGAGTAGTGTGGTCGTACAACATCTGATTATTGACATAAGATATCATACAGGATACCTTGAATTACTGCAAGATAATAAACAGACAAAAATAGCCTCAAGCCTCTTGAAGACTGTAAAGATTATCGCTATCGAATAATTAAAACATGATTTATTATTATTATTATTATTAACTTAGGTTCCGAGTGGAACAGGGAGATTCAGCTGTTCTCTACAGTCCTCTTAGGAGGACTCTACTACTAACCATTACATTTCATTTCCGCCTCACACAATCCTACTCATATCATACTTGAGACGATGCTGAACTCGTTGTTAGGTTTCACCAGAGGATTTGGCATGTTATATCAATCACCAGTCTCCTCAGTGTGTGTGTGTCCAGTTCATGTCTATTTCAGTCTGCATATTTGCTGGATGATACATTATTGTTTAGTTCGTCACCAGCCAGAGTTCTTTGTTAATGTCCGCCTTTTTATTCTTCAGTATCAGGCGAAAGCAGCTGTAGTTGTTGATAAAAGTGGTCAACATCCTGTTTCGTGACACGCCTAGTTTCTAAATCATTCATCAGAATAACTGACTGAATTGACGCTAGTGCTGAAAGTTCAAGCCTACATCTTGATGCTGATTGTAGCAAATTCCCACACTGACTTCAGAATAATGAGTGTCTGTTTTGCTTTTCCAAACATGCCTTAGACACCCCTTTATCTGTGTTACCACCTGATACTGAAATAATGCTACCTAAATAAGCGAAAGAAGTAACATTTTTTGGCTTCCTATCGTTGATAGTGAGTGGTGTTTGCTGTAGATAGTGATGACCAAGTGTCTTCATTACCTGCGTCTTGGCTATGTTCACTTGAATTCCTGGCTTCTCTGTTAGCCTCCTCTACCAAATTGCTGGTTTTAACCTGAAGATCTTTAATTTTGTATGACACTAGACATATATCATCCGTGAATTCCAAATCTTCCAGGGTCTTCCTATCGATCCAGAGTATTCCTGACCTATCACTGCCTACAGTGTGTCGCATGATCCTGTCCACCAAAATCAGAAATATCACCTGTGTCAGTAGGCAGCCTTATCTTTCTTCACCCACTTCATTTCAAATGCTTTGGTGAGTTTTATGTTGTGAATCACTTGGACATGTAACATCATCACGCAGTTTTTGAATGAGGTTAAAAAAAAGGTTTGCAGCGTTAAAACATGAATAGTCTACTGAAAAAGGAGCGGTAGCAAGAGCTTTTCTCTGCCTTGGTTACTTATTTGTATGTGGATCTTTTATTGATTACATCATCTTTTACCAAATGTATATATATCGATTTCTTTTCGCTCCTACTTACCTACATCATCACTTGTTAGGCACCATGCTACATGCATCCGATACCCAACTAAACTATACATCGCATATTCTGTTAGTTGATATAATCTTATAACTTATGTAAGCTTCTAATTTATGCGTTTAAAACCTTGTTGCTAACCATACCCTAAATTTTCTCAGGGATTTTCTATGGCATAATGCGGCGAGTCTACTGATAAGATTTGTCAGTAGTACATAAAGAGACACCGGTCTTTCCTGGCACTCATTCGTAGTGCTACTATTTCACTCAGCGAATCTTCCACTTTTTGTTCTCATTTGTTTATTTTTGTTGCTACCGTTGTGCTCAACAGCTTCGCAAGCTCACCAATGTCTATGGATTGTGCAGAGTTCACCAGTTGAAATTGTTGAGAAATGTGGTCTAGGACACTCTCAACGAACTGAGACACCGATAACTGTGACTCCAACTCTTCATTTAAACACGGAATATACACACTGGGTCATAGGAGTTATTAAAAAGACAATTGCAGCTAAGAAAATTTTCTTTTCAACGAAGTCATCATCTAGGAGGCTGTACATTCGTGCATTTATATCAAATGGATGGGAAAGTTCCAGAATAATTTCCGGTTAAGGGTCAAATTAATAAAAATTACAATTAAGAATTAGAATGTCATAATAAACAGGGGGACGGATAAAACTCAAGCAAAGTAGCATCATAATAACTAAGAAGATTGACATATTGTGCAGTTGGGGTTAGAAATGTAGAAATAGCAAAACAGACAGGATGTTTGGATAAAAAACTAATGTGATGCATAATTGTTTATGCAATCAGGGATTAAATATGTAGAAATAGTAAAATGACAAAATAAACAGGAGGTTCGGATATGAAAGAAAATATGGTAGTGTAAACAGGGATTAAGAAAACTTAAAAATAACATGAATAAACAAGAAGTTTAGATAAGAGAGGCGATGGGATGGTCATTACTAAAAAAATTACCTGTTTATGATGGCTACCTACCATGGAGTGGCAAAGTGGCTAGGTGAACTCCTCCAACCATTACACAAGTTGGTAGTAAATCATAGTGTTAAAGATGTTTTTGAATTTATTGCTAACGTGGATGATATTAATGTAAATGGAAAGCAAATGCTTTCCCTCGATGTAGCATCACTGTTTACCAATGTACCACTTATGGAGACTGTGGAATTCATATGCCAACAGATACTAGAAAAACAGATCGACATCGAAATACCGGTTAGTAGTCTGAAAGAGTTGCTTTTAAGATGTACTATGAATGTACATTTCATATTTAACAACCTTTACTACAGGCAAATCGACGGTATTGCCATGGGTTCTCCGTTGGGGCCAATTTTAGCAGATTTCTTTCTTGCCAAGATTGAAAATGGTCCATTGAAAAAAGTAATAGAAAAAGCTGATTCTTATTTTCGTTATGTTGATGATACCTTTATTATTCTTGATGTGAAAGCTGACAAGAATGAAATGTTAAAAAAGTTTAACGATGCACATCCATCGCTTATCTTCACTTGTGAAGAAGAATATGATGGTGGACTACATTTTCTTGACGTCCAATTGAGCAGAAGAGAGGATGGTTCACTAAAGAGAGATGTCTATAGAAAACCTACATCTGTAGGACAATATACACATTTCCTCAGTTATGTACCAATCCGTTACAAAATCAATTTGGTCAGATGCCTGACGAATAGAGCAAGACGCATCTGTACAGATGACTCTCTAGAGAATGAGCTAAGATACATCCAAAATACGTTAGTCCAAATGGGTTATCCTAGTAGATTTGTCAGGAGACACATGAATGCGAAGTACAATAAAGAGAAACCGATAACAGTTAAAAAGAAACAACTGTTCATCAAACTGCAATTTAATGGGGACGTGGCTAGTGAAGTCTTACATCAGAGATTATCGAGAGCGATAAAACGGACTTATACTGCCACCACCCTCTGTTTGTCATTTTCCAGCCGGCCAATTTTGATTGCTCAAGTGAAAGATAAGTTACCGAGTTGTGCCACTTCCATGTGTATTTATAAATTTAGTTGCTCCTGTGGAGAAAGCTATATAGGCCGAACAACTAGACAGCTTAACAAACGCATTAATGAGCATCTTCCTTCATGGTTCGGAAAAGGTCAAATAAAGTCCATACGAAGTTCTATTTTGGCACATTTGATTGATAGTGGTCACCAAGTGGACAAAAATAGTGCTTTCAAAGTTATTTACCGCATTCCATCAAGCCTTTCGAACGGAATCAGAACCCGACTTTTACACTTAGCCGAAGCTATGGGAATTCGAGAGAACGATCCTAGTCTTTGTATACAAAAGAAATTTGTTCTACCTTTGTCTCTCCCTTGGCCTAGGTGAATTCTATTCAAAACCCTCCCACCCTTTCTTATCATCCCTCTCCTTCGTACTTTTATGATATTTATTTAAACTCTGATTATCGTTCCATTTGATTTGACCTAATTTATTTATTTATTGAATTGTCTACATATATGCATATACTAACTTTGTTATTCTTATCACCTATATAAGCCTTATTAACAATATTTTGTTATTATTATAATCATCGTTATTAACTTCGTTCAAAACATTTACCACAGTATTATTACTATTATTATTATTATTTGTATTATTATGATTACTATTATTATTTGATCCACTAAATCACCGTCATTGGTTAAAATTTTATATATATAAGTCTATGTAAATTAGAGTAAAGCCTGAAGAAGATCTAATTGAAAACAATATTGTTCGCTTATATGTCTTGTTCTAATATGATGGCTATGGCAGGGAGAGGAGTTGAATGTATTTCTTTTGGATACAAAGCGTGGGTTTGAGCTTTTGGATAGCTAGCGCCTCGGCTATGCCCAAATGTCTTGATTTCACTGCCTTTGATAGGTTTGATTGAATCTTGTATATTACTTTGAAGGATTTTTCGAAAGGCGCTGAATGTCCTGAATTGACCAGATGTTCTGTCACTGAACTATATACACGTTTTTGGTCTACTTTTACTAGCCAGGCTGAGTAGTGTTCACCAGCGCGTTTTTCAAGTCGGCTCATGGTACGGCCGATGTACTCAGCTCCATAACAGCAAGTAAACTGGTATATGCACGTTGAGGTGGCCCAATGCGACAGCTTGTCTTTCACGTTCTGGCTGAACAGTTTCTTGCAGGAAAACGTCAGCTGTAGGCTCGCGGCGAAGTATGCTTTCCTCAGTGATTTGGAGAGGCGTTTACGAAGGATTTCTGCTTCAATATCACCTTTGAATTCTAGATTAAGCAGAAGTATTTTCTTTGGAAGGGATTGGACTTGTTCGGAAGTCTTCTTAGATTTGAGATTCTTGTGTATGAACCTGGGCGGGAAACCGTTTTCCATCAGGGCTTTCCGGAGATTACGCAGTTCTTCTTGAATCAATTCTTCGCTGCATATTTTCCGAATCCTCGAGGAGAGAGCATATATCAGGGTCCTCTTTCTGCTTAGGGACGAGAAGCATTGTAAGTTGATAAATTGTTCATTCCATGTAGGCTTTTTGTATATGGACCTTTTCAGACAGTTGTTAGCGTTTCTTGTCAGATGGACTTTGAGGAAGTGGAACATTCTGTTGGATTCAGTTTCAAGCGTAAAGTCGATGTTTGGGTGGGCGTTATTGAAGATGTGAAGTAGGTTTTTTAAATCACAATTCTCATCACAAATAATGAAAGTATCATCGATGTATCTCTTGTATAGATGGCGGTCATCGATACTTAGTGATAAGGAGTTGTCTTCCTGTTTATTCACGTTATTTTATGTTTTTCTTATTCCCTGTTTACACTACCATATTTTCTTTCATATCCGAACCTCCTGTTTATTTTGCCATTGTACTATTTCTACATATTTAATCCCTGATTGCATAAACAATTATGCATCACATTAGTTTTTTATCCAAACATCCTGTCTGTTTTGCTATTTCTACATTTCTAACCCCCAACTGCACAATATGTCAATCTTCTTAGTTATTAGGATGCTACTTTGTTTGAGTTTTATCTGTCTTCATTTAATGTGAGGAATGTACGACGTAGTAGATTCGACAGCTTCACCAACAACACTAGCTGATCTCCTTTCGGTGCCTGATGCATCTCCAGGTGCTTGTGCGTTGGACTCCGACTGCAATAGCTCAACCAACATCTTCCAGGTCTCCGTCCCACCTGAGGATTGCACTCTGTCGTTTTCCACCTTTGGTCGACTTCTCGGCAGTGTTCCCAAGTAGTTTTGGAAATTGATTACTGCATATAACCAAATTATTTACATCGTATCTTTAACGCACCATTTGAACAGATCTTCCGCGTTGCGCAACCTCTTGCCGTCATATTGTGTTTCTTTGCAATTTTTTTCACTTCTCGAACACATATATCTTCACAACTCTTTTTCAGTTGCTTTCGCTGACATCAGATGTATCCCCTTGCTATTTGATGTTTTTATGCCGATTAACATTTCCTTACATATATATATACTACTGATAAAATTTATCAGTAGTACTCACCACAATAGCATATATACTCGCAACAATTCATCACACTTTATTAACTTAACATTTCAGCTCGTCTATATATATACATTACCATCTTCATTCTTAATTATTGTTCCACATTTCTATATGCAATGCACTAAAGTATGTTCACATTGTAATGACAAAATTAATTAGTTTCATTATATACAGGATGTAAACATTAGACAAGATGCCGATCCATCCATCCATCCATCCACCCACCCACCAGCCCGTCATATCCTCTTCTTTATGTGAAATGTTCGTTGAAAAGAAGAAAAGAAGTCATCTGACGCTTGACATCCTTGAAATTAATTCAATGACAAAATATTATAAAAGGAAAAGAAAGAATGATTTATTTGAAAATTGGTCGGTTAGATTTTTCATCTCATTTTAAACAATTTTGAAATAAAATTAATTAATTATTTTGAATGGTAATTTTCATCATTCAACCAACTTTTTATGTCTGTTGAAGTAAAGTACATATTCTTCAAAGAAAACAAAACAAAAGCGAAAGTTGTCCGAAAAAAAAGCAAAATAATTGTAATTTAAACAAAACAGTAATTTTTCAGACAATTCAGTTGTTGTTGTTTTTATATTTAGTAAAACAATAATCTTAAACATGGAACAAGCGAAGACAAAGGGTGGGGTGAATATTTTGAATGAAAGAAAGATTAACAAGTGTTTTACAAAGTGGGAATTATGGTTTTTAAGTGGAAATATTTTCAAGTGGAGTTTGCATATAAAAACTTTATTATTATTATTATTATATCATTTAATTTCTAGAGGAACATAGGGCTTCAGCCACGCACGTCTCCACTGCCTTCGGTTTTCTGCCAACATTTTCATCCCGACCCAAGTCTGCCACCCATATGCTTTCATCTCCTCCTCTTCACATCACCTCCTCCTAGTCACCTCACCCTCGCACTGACGACCAACTCGCCGCTTCCCTTTCGGTCGGGTTCCGCTCGAGCAATGGCTTGTCTAGTGATGTCACTTGATGGTTTGTTTTCTCAGAGTACTGCCAATCCAATCCATCTCCATTTCTTCCTGCCTTTTTGTTTCACAATCGGTTCCTGCTGGTTGGTTCGCTCATTGACAGAGATCCGTGTTGACGATCTTTTCTGACCGGCCATCTGATCTTGAGGTCTGAAGGTCTGAAGTTTGTTTGAGATGCTCTTCATGACGCATCAAGTCTCTGATCCGTATAGTAAGTAGCACTGACTTCACATTGCAGTTGAGGATCCGGATCTTATATTCGTTTTCATGATGAGTGCGGTTGACCTCCACACAGACTTGAGAGTAATGAAAGCTTGTCTTGCTTTTCCGACTCGGGTTTTGATATCCTCGTCAGTTCCGTCCACCTGTAGTTGAAACGATGCTTCACAGGTAGGTGGGTGGGTGAGTGAGTGAGGTTGTTTCTTTCAGGTTCCTCCCATTTATGCTGGCTGATTGTTGTCTGTTGTTGTTTCTGTTGCTGTTGGTGTTGGCCAGGAATCTTCATCACCTCTGTTTCCTGTATGTTCACCTGAAGGAAGTCCTATCTTCTGTGGCTGCTTCTTCTATCGCCAACTTGTTGCTTTTCACTTGCATATCTTCCAGTTTGTGGGAAATCAGACATATATCATCGTAGGCGAAGTCCAGATCCTCCAAGTTTTATTATTACATTATTATCCCTTTGGGTTCAGAGCGCAATCCAGGGCCTCAACAACATATCTCCACTTTGCTCCATTCTCTACTGTCCTCTTCAGCTGCCTAGCTCCATGATTCACCATATTCTTTCATCTGCTCCTTGCCACACCATCTCTTCTATATAATCCTCTCACTGACGATCCACTCGTCAATTCCCATTGGGATTCCAATCAAGTGCCTGGAGCACGATGTCAATCGACAGCCTCCTTAACATATGCCCAATGCATCCATCCATTTCCATTTTCTTCTATACATTTGTTGAGCAATCGGCTCTTCCTTGTTAGTTTGTTCCCAGCCCGAGTTCCTTGTTGGGAATTCTTTCTGGACGGCTGGCCAGCCATTTGATCTTCAGTATGGTGTGAGAGAAGTGGGTAGCTGTTGATAAATGTCTGCGATAGGCTGTTGGAAATCCGTTTCATGACGAGCACACAGTGCAAGTTTCTGACCAGCATACAAGAACTGTTTGACTGACTGACTGACTGACTTCACATTAGTATCGAAAATCTTAATCTTGTTCTTCAGACAGACTGATGAAGACGAATCTTGCCTTTCCAATTCTGCCTGGCCTGCTTTAACATCTTCACCTGTTCCGTCTACCTGTGGTTGAAAGCGTGATTCCTGTCTAAATAAGTGAAGGCAGGAAGTAACATCTTTCAAGTCTCTCCCGTTGATGGTGATTGGTGCTGGTTGTTGTTGTTGTTGCTGTTGGTTGGTTGTCTTCATCACCTCCATCTTCTCTATATTTTTTTTAATTATTTTTATTTTTGGTAACAGCTTGATTCCACACTGTATTTTTGGTACAAGTGTGGAATTTTCAGCGTGGATATCGGTAGCCCGAATTTCGCAGGCCGACCATAGATATCTGGTGTGCGCCGGTGTGGGCTCGAACCCCGGACCATCTGCATGGTCGTCGAGAGTCCTAACCATTGTGCCACCGACGCACATATTCATAACCTGTAGTCCTGTCTTCGGTGCTTTTTCAGCCAACATTTTGGTTTTCACCTGTAAGTGTTCGAGTTTGTGTGAATGACATTAGACATTTATCATCCACGTGTGAAATCCAGATCTTCTAGAGTCTTCTTATTGGTGATCCAACGTATTCCCGTTTTCCTACTCCCCATAGTCTGACGCATAATCCATCCAGTCCACCACAATTAAGAATATCATTGTCGGTGATAATAGACAGTCAGCTTGTCCTACTTTTGTATGCACTTCGAACAACTCGTTGAGATTTCCTCTGTGGATCATCTGACGCGTGGATAATGTTTAAGAACGGTGAAAAGGATGGTAAAAAAAAAACTAACAAACTGTTAAGTTAGAATTAAATATGTGAACTTCTGCTACTGCCGCTGCTTCGTCAAAATGCAGCAATCCACTGTTATTTCGAGCAGAGAAAGAACAAATATTGGTGCAGAATAACATGGATCCAGTTTAGTTGACAGGTACTCATCATCTGCGCACAACCTTTAGTCTTTAATAAATTAAATCAGTGTGCAATTTTAACATACTTTTGTCCACCAACAGACGTATTGAAAGAGCGTCATAATGAAGTAGAACATCAGGATGATAAGATATCTAAATTATTATACTGTATATATATATATATATATATATATATATCATGCTAGAGAGACGTTTCTAGAAAGTTAATTGACAAACTTGTTGTTAGAATGTTAACAAAAGTTACTAGCAGATAAGTAATTAGGTAAGAGAAGATAAAAATTTGCCGTGTAAGTGGTCAAATAGAAAGGTGGTGATGCCATGTGGTGAGTAGAACTCATAAGATCAAGAAAAACTACATCTTGTGGACGTCAAACAGAAGAAAAGACGGCGGAGTTGAAAAGATAAGTTGATCAAGTTAGAAAACAAAGAGTTAACAAACAGATGAGTTAGCAGGGTAAATGAAGTCCAACTGTGGTAAGAGCAGACTGCTATCCAATCGGTAGACATTAATTTACGTCAATGTCTATGCCACTAATATTGGCCGTGAGAAACTATGAACAAGACTGATTCAACAACCAATCACAGCAGACTTAACGTGGGCAAATACGATTCGCAGATATATGGCTTAACTTTCTGAGAAACCAGTCACAAGCAGTATAGAATAACCTTGAGTAAGAAACAACCAATCAGAAGACTGTTTGTCCGCTTGAATAAGCTATAATAATGTACATGAAATATATATAAATACGTGCTGATTTCCTTAATTAACGATTTGTTGCCTGACTCTTGTCTTCTGTCGTTACACAACAACAGATTCGCTTTGGATATATAAGTCAGGTTTCAGCCATTTTATTGTAATAGCCTGGACAAACCGAAGGAAACTTGATCAATTTTGTCTGCTAATTATTTTGTGTAATACCAGTACGTCTATCCGGTGTCATGCATCTATCAAGTATTTGGTAATTGAAGCACTTGAACTGCTTGACTCCTTTAACTGGAAGCTCCTTGGTATGTGTTGGAAGGATGTAAGGTGGGCCCTTCTTTCTTTTCTTCCGGTGTAAGTGTTTCAGCAGATGCATTTGAATTGGCATAAACAGCTGGAGGTAATACATAAGGGGAAACTGTCGATCTTTGACTGCGCCAAAGATGGGGGTTTTCTGAGCAGAGAAACTAGTTTCGCTGCAGAACACGTCCTGGACAGAGTGGCAATTAATCTTTTATGTATAACTTCCATAATGTCGTAGACTTTGAAGTCGAGATCGATGAAAATAGGCTCCTTGCTTCTCGCCAGGTTTCTTGAGTTCATTCTTACCACATTTGTTGAAAAAGCTTTACGGGTAACCATTTTCTTTTTAAGGCATTTCTAAAGCAACGTTAGTTAAGCGTGTAACTTGTCAGATAAACATATCTTTTTCACTGTGGAGTAAACCGTTTTCACCACCACTAACTATTCAGAAGATGTTGAAATTTAGGTAGAGAACGCTCCATGTGTCTTTATATTGAACTCTCAAGTCGCCCATTCGATTTTCTCCCCACGTTTATATCTAGGATGTGGAAATTATCAGGTTCTTTGTGCTTCATCGTGAAAGGGATACTCTTATGTACATTGTTGAATAAGCCGAACAGAGATTATGCGTGACTCAAATCATTGTGTACAATGAATGTGTCATCTACGTACCTATAGTAGGCTTTTGTTTCATCACCTACGTACTTGAGTTTTATCTGTTTTAGATTGGCGATAAAAATGCCTGCTAATAGAGGACCCAATGAACTTCCCATCGCACCTAAATGTGGTTTGAAGATGTTTGATACGTAGGCCTTCAGTAAGCCGTGGATATATATATATATGTATAAACTGGTGAAATTTAAATCAGAGAAATTAATTCCATACATCGCGCCAAAATATCACATAGAATTCTGTCAAACAAACTAAGATATTCCATACTAGTTTGTTTATTAGATGTATCACACAGTGAAACAGTATTATTTACTGCATGACATTTCGAACAAATTTTATTGTTCGTCGATCGAGAGGTCATCTGGCAACTACTTCGCTACTACGGGGTCCCATCGACAATTATACATCTCATCCAACAGTTATACGACAGTGCTGCATGCCAAGTAATACACAACGGTAAACTTACGGAAGCCTTCGAAGTGAGGACGGGAGTGAGGCATGGCTGTCTACTTTCACCAGTGATCTTCCTGACTGGAGTAGATTGGATAATGAGACAGACAGGGGGTAATGAGGAAACATGCATAGAATGGACTCACACAAAAAGAGACTTGGAGGATCTGGACTTCGCCTACGATGATATATGTCTGATTTCCCACAAACTGGAAGATATGCAAGTGAAAAGGAACAAGTTGGCGATAGAAGAACCATCCAGAGAAGATAGAACTTCCTTCAGGTGAACACAGAGAAAATAGAGGTGATGAGGATTCCTGGCCAACATCAACAGCAACAGAAACAACAACAGACAACAATCAGCCAGAATAAATGGGAGAAACCTGAAAGAAACAACCTCTTTCACCTACCCACCTACCCACCTGGGAAGCGTCGTTTCAACTACAGGTGGATGGAACTGACGAGGATATCAAAGCCAGAACAGGAAAAGCAAGACAAGCTTTCATTACTCTCAAGTCTGTGTGGAGGTCAACAGCACTCATCATGAAAACGAATATCAGATCCGGATCTTCAACTGCAATGTGAAGTCAGTGCTACTTACTATACGGATCAGAGACTTGATGTGTCATGAAGAGCATCTCAAACAAACTTCAGACCTTCAGGCCTCAAGATCAGATGGCCGGTCGGAAAGGATCATCAACACGGATCTCTGTCAATGAGCGAACCAACCAGCAGGAACCGATTGTGAAACAAAAAGGCAGGAAGAAATGGAGATGGATTGGTGGCCATACTCTGAGAAAACAAACCATCAAGTGACATCACTAGACAAGCCATTGCTCGAGTGGAACCCGACCGAAAGGGAAGCGGCGAGTTGGTCGTCAGTGCGTGGGTGATTTGGAGGAGGTCATGTGAAGAGGAGGAGATGAAAGCATGTGGGTTGTAGACTTGGAGGGGGATGAAAGCGTTGGCAGAAAACCGAAGGCAGTGGAGACGTGCGTGGCTGAAGCCCTATGTTCCTCTAGGAATTAAATGATATAATAATAATCATATTTACTAAGATATTTATGAAATTCTCATCTCCCTAAGTCTTTGCCCCCAAACTATAATAGTTTTCTCTCGCGGTGACACACTGGATAACTGTAGATATTATCTTATCATATTTTTATTTTATTTTATTTGCAATGCTAACTGTATTATCAATATCATGCTGTGCGCTGTAGTTGTACATTTTTATTCTTGGTTTCACAATTTATTATTATTATTATTATTATAAACACCTCGATGTGTTATCCATTAGTTCACACCTCTGATCCTAAATTATATTAACCACATTCATCATTCAGGTGCCTATGATTATCATTTCATCATTATGTAAATGTAAAGCCTGATAAGAATTTACCGAAAATGAGTATTTTTTGTTCTGTAATTATCATTATGGGATTTTTTAAAATTTAGAACAAAACACATTCAGCAAAGAGACTTTTCCAACAACGAATTCATTATCAAGCCGTACAACTGTATATATATGGACTTATTTAAGAAGTTATATCCGGTGAAGGAATTGAATCATAGGTGTGGATGCATAAAACAATAATAATAATAATACTAGTATGAAATGTAATTAAAATATTTTTGATTATAATCATAGTTAAATGTCAAGTAGGAAAACAATTAATGCCATATATAGAATAATACATAAGACGGGTGTATAGATGTTGAAAAGGGGTGCATAATTATAGGATTCGTAGGCGAATATAAAATGTTACATAACATGGTGTGAATTCTGATACGATAGAATTCAGCATTGTAAAATAATTTTTGATTTAGAATGACAAGTGGGACAAGCGTGCGTCGGTGGTACAGCGGTTAGGACGCTCGCCGACCATGCACATGGTCCGAGGTTCGAACCCCGGCCGGCTCACTCCTTTACCTCACTAAACCCAGAAATAATGCTGGTAAAGAGGAAAGGTTGGGCATGAGGCTAGCAACCCCATCCTTTAAAAATAAGCACTGCTACAGAAACTTCAAGCCACTAGCTTGAAGCCCTATGTTCCACTGGGGAAAGTGAAGGAAAGAATACATATACATACATAGTGGGACAAGCGGAAACAATTCAAAGTGGGAATAGTAATAGTAATAATAATAATCGTAGTAATAAAGGAAAGGTACATAGAATAACTAAATAAACAAAATAAATAAATGTCTATCTCTTTACCGTCAAGGCAGAAGTAGGGATTGTACATACTTCTTTTGTACACAAAGATCTGGCTTAAAGTCATGAATTGCCAAGGCCTCCGTTGTCTTTAGAAGTCTGTAACGAAGAAAACGAAGCTGGCAAGTTAGCATGGATTCGGTAGATAATGTTAAAATCATGGTTAGGGTTGGCAGAGTGACAGGAGTCGATCAGGTGTGGCTGGAATATGTTCTCATATCCGTGTGGTGGGAAGCGTCCTCTGGCTACGGTCAATGTTCTCTGCTCCACAAGAGGAGAAACTGAACTGATAGATGCGCATGGAGGCGACCAGACGGGAGAGCTTATCTTTTACACAGACGGAGAACAACTTGAAATTGGTGAACGTTATTTGTAATTTTGCTGAAAGGTACGTCTTACTGGCTGATTTGGAGATTATCATTATTATTAAAATGAAACAGGTAAGGAAAATAAGATAGGCTAATTTTTTAAATATTTCGCAGATTATTTTCAACAGTTTACATTCCAATCAATGGGTAAAAATAGATATGCGCATACTTTTTCAAGCCCACAAGATGTTATTGACAGGAACCATAGGTACTATTCTTAACGCCTGATAATTGCATCTAATTTTAGATGTTTGCATGATCACTGATTACTGTATTACCTGTGGTTACTGTCAATCACTTCAATGAGAAGTTCATAAAAGTAGGTTTCAAACTTTTTGTGTACTTTATAATTTTTTCTATCGTTTAGGCTGTAAACACTTGACACAAATCCATGAAATAGCAGAAAATAGGATTATATTATCCTTTCTTAGTTCTTATTCTAGCTTTTCTTAAATTAACCCCAAAAAGAAGTTGATTAATCCCTTTAATTTGATTGCAAATACATACATCTTGTTGTTAAATGCTGGCGATCGCATAATTGCATTAATCAGAGCTGTTGCGCCTTTAGTCATCAATATTTAACACTTCTGATGTGGTTGTGTCCTCTAAGCTGGATAGGTAATTTGCGAAACTTTCATCGTCCTACTGGGTGACCTCTTCAGTGCATACTTCATTTCGATGAAATGAGCTTTTAGATTTCTCCACGAGTTTATTAATCATCTCTCGTCGTGACCACCTTGATCGTGATTGGTTGTTTTCGTGTGTTTTTGCACCTTCTCGATTGCTACTTGTATTTGAACTGATTGTTTCTTTGACTTGAACTTTGACCCTTTGTGTGTGTGTCTGAGGTTTCTTTCTTGTCGGTTGACGGATTTTGACTATCTCGATGTGTCTATTGACTGGTGATTCACTGGAATACCAGCCAAGCTTCTAAAAATTCTCTAGCATTCTTGTTGTTTCTTCTGTCTAATATTTGAACGTTGTCCCAGTCGAATTGATGTCCGTGGTTGTCTGTGTGTAGTGATATGAGGGAGTGGATATCATGTCTTTTGACGGCTAGCTTATGTTCGTAGACACGGAGACAAAGGGACGTCCACTTTGGCCAATGCAGTGTTTTTCGCAGTTGTTACAATTGAATTTTTAGATGACGTTGGTTTTATCTTCGTTCGCTGCTGGGTCTTTTGGTTGACATAAAATTGAGTGAAGTGACTTTGTTGGTTTGTGTACGACGTCAGTTCCTCATTAAGGCTTGAAGAGTCTTGTAGTTATTTCTGAGATATCCTTTATATTTGGTAAGGCGATTTTGTTTGTGTTTTCATTGGCGGCTTTTGGTTTGTTAGGTTGGCTTGTGGGTATATGTCTTTTGATGGAATTCCCTGGATATCCATTCTTTTGGAAGACGCTCATGAGATATTTTTCTTCAATTTTCCTTAAGGTGTGAATGCTGCAATGAGTCCTAGCCCTCCTGAATAATAGTTTTGTATGCAATTCCTTTTTTGTATTATTATTGGATTGTTGCTGTTGTAATTCAGGATTTGGTCTGTGTGAGTTGACTTTATTTAAACTTGATTTTCTATTTCCCCTGTGGTTGTTTGCTTGACTAAGACGTCCATAAATGGGATTTTGTTCTCATATTCCTCTTCTCTTGTGAATTTGATGCCGTTGAAGACGCCGTTTATTAAGTGCGTCGGTGGCATAGTGGTTAGGACTCTCGCCGACCATGCTCATGGTCCGGGTTCGAGCCCACACCGGCGCACACCTGATATCTATGGTCGGCCTGCAAAATTTGGGCTACCGATATCCATGCTGAAAATTCCATACTTGTACCAAAAATACAGTGTGGAATCAAGCTGTAAATAAAAAATAAAAAATAAAAAAAAGTTGAGTGAGTTTTATCTAACTCGTTTCTTTTGATTATTACAAATGTGTCGTCGACGTAACGTATCCAAATCTTGGGTTTGATCTTTGGTAGAATTATGTTTTCGAGCCTTTGCATCACTGCTTCTACAATCAAACCTGATATTGGCGATCCATCCCATGGGTGTTCCTTTGTCCTGTTCATATATTTAGCCGTTGAATTGAAAGTATGCTGTTAGGTGTAGGTTTACGCATTCCATAAACTCGTGGAGAAATCTAAAAGCTCACTTCAACGAATTGAAGTATACGCTGAAGATGTCGCCTAATAGAGGGATGAAAGTTTCGCAAATTAACTAACTATCTATCCAGGTCAGAGAACACAACCACATCAGAATCATCCACCTGAGCTACAGACCTTCTCTATCATATTTAGCACTTTGATATTGAGATAACCAGGAATAGTACTGATTTGGTACACCTTGTAGGGATGTAAGAATGGGTACTTGAATATGAGATGTGAATGTAGGTTGGAGTGGTTGGGTCCGACGCTCTACCGACTTATCAGAAGCGCTTGATAGTCAGATCACCATTGAACAATAATCTCCCCAAATTGGTTGATATGAAGAATTCTGTAATCTTACCTAGATACTCTACTAAATTTGTTCTCTACGAAACAGTAGCAATTCAGGTGTGCTCACTTTTCCACAAAGTAACATTCGTGGTTATGTCAGTGGAATGTTAGATCGAATGAATAGTATATTGTTTAAATAAGTGCAAGGCAGAGGGAGATGGCTGTTTGTCATTTCAAAATGTATTGATTAGTCGATGACTTGATGAATTTTACTCATCTAAATAAAGCATTAAAGAGACGAATATTTAGAGATAATATCGTATTGTAGTTTCCTTATGATGGCTTTTAATAATAATAATTTGCTTTATTCCAAAACAGTTCTTGTGATACAGAATCGAGTTCTCAGAATTTTACTACAGTATTGCATCCACCAGTTTGTACATTAACAATAAATAAAATTCTACGTAGATTAAAGGTAATCTCAGTTCATTATGACAACAACATATTGGCATGTCGGTCGGTAGCAAAGTCAAAATTGAACAGACTGTTTGAAGGTGTTAGAAAACTAGATGCTAGCATATTTACTGGTGTAAGTGGTAACGAAACGGTCGAGATATACAGAGTGTGAAAGAACGAAGAGGAATGTTGTAAGTAAAAACAAGAGAAAAGGAAAGGAAATAAACCAGACGTTGTATCTGTAAATGATATGAATTGGAAGGACGAGATCCAGTTGTTCTACTGACTATTTAATAAGTTAAAGGTTTCACGCCTAATGCTTTCTTCTTTATCGCACAGAACACGAGCTAAGTAGGGTATGGTTGAGTTTTTGTACTTGTTGGTGTGAGCATATAGTTTTCTATATAGGCTTCTGGTCTCCCTGCCTGATGAGATACAAGGATAGAGTAGTGAATGAAGAGAGTGGTGTGAGTTAGATAGGATGGATTTAGCCCATTTTTCGCATCAGTCCATGTGCCTGTCAACCAGAATATTAACAGGCTGGTTAAGTGGCACGTTGCTTACCCTTCTGACAACCTTTAACATCCTGCGTAACGAGGTATAGTCTTTCTTCAGTAGCCCTGGAAAACAAATGGAGGACAATAGAGAATAATAGGCAGGATGCGAGAGTTGGGTTATTCCAGAATATCTTCTTGATGTAGAAGGTAAGACGGAATATTTTCTTAGAAATCATGAAGACATGAGACGACCAGGAAGGAAATATCAGCGGATAGAATGACGCCAAGATATAATTAATTTCCGACTTGGTCTCTATTTCATTGCCAACTATGTTGCACACCTCGTGAGTGCTAACCAGTTTATTTAGGTCAGATTTATTGATATAAGTATAAAACGTGGGCACTGTGGTAGAGCATAACTCCATTATGAATAAGATTTATGCCTAAATGTGAAATTGACTATGTGACATTTAGAGGGATTTAGGGTAAGACCGTTTTACCTGAACCACTAGTTGATTTCTGATAAAAAGCCATTTAGTTTGGAGCAGTCATTTTGACACTTGATAGGCAAAGATACTGTTAAATCGTCAGCATATTTAACAGAATTAATGTCATTTGAAGATGGTAAATCAGATAGAAGGAAAGAAAAGAGAAGTGGGGAGAGTACAGCACACCTAGCATGGTCCATAATAATAACACGAAATGTATGACAATTACTCACTCAATTATACAAAAACTAGAAGGGCATAACAGTAACCAGTGGTATTTTAACAAGTCAAGTAGTCCATGGTAGGCAAAGGTTGAAGTTTAAGTCAGTTTTAGATTTTCCCATCGATTGATTGAACCGAAGTGCTTGGTCTCAGGTTGACATATCGGCGCATTGTGCATATGCTTTGACAATGTATAATCATATGAATTGAACTTCAACTGTTGATGGTGACTAGTAGTGGAATCCAAGATGTGGATTTCTTCCTATTTGGGACATCCAGCTGATGAGTCTCAAATAGGAGTCCTGTCTAACACTTTTCTCATCACATAAAATGTGTCCCAGCCAATTAAGATATTGTAGAGTTTTGTACGCAGTCGTCCAAGCATACAATCTTACAAGGGTGCTTCTAGTTCTACCCGGCTGATGAGACAGATGCAAGGAGAGAGCTGTGTGCGTGGAGAGGATGTTCAGAGTTTGATAGAATAATATTTGTTAACTTTTTGCAGAAATTCAAGTGTCCACCAACAAAATTAATAACGAGCTGGTTTAGCGACACCCCACTGGCCCTACTGACGGCTTCCAGTGACCTTCACAGTATAACAAAGTCTTTCTTTAATATCTTGGGAGATATTAAGGAGGAATAGTAAAGAAATATAGGTAGAATACCAGCATTAACAAACGGTAACAGTAGAAACGGAATGATATAACATCGTCTTAACTTCCTTAAATAGAACGTCAAACGAAACATCTTTTTGGAAACCAACATTAAAAAAAAGTTATCACAGCTTGATTTCACACTGTTTTTTTTCTGGTACAAGTATGGAATTTTCAGCATGTGGTATCGGTAGCCCAAATTTAGCCAACCATCCATTGATATCAGATGTGCAAGTACAGGAAGACTAGGAAAGACGATCGTAGGAAATACAGAGTCCAAAGTATTTAACATTCGATTCGGTTTCAACTTCAGTGACATCTATGTTGGTGGAACCCTGAGAAGTAAGTCACGCTTACATCTGAAAGTGGAATTAACCACCTGTATAATAATAATGATTTACTTTATTCCAAAAACAGTACTTGTGATACAGAATGGAATTTTCAGCATTAATCACAATATTGAATGTAATTTCCTCAAATTATAAATAAAATTAATCACACAGAAAATTTTCCACACTTACAATAGGGGTAGTATCAAAAACATGCAGCATATAAAATGGAAATATAATAATAATGATAACATCTAAGGTAATAATAATAATAATACAAGTGAGAATTGCCGTGGGCTCGTTACACACAGTATTGTCAATGCGGTATAGAAATCCTAGCATGTTTAAAAATATTGAATATAATGTTCTCTTTACATGATAATATGGTGAGGGGAAAAACAAAGATTACAGCAGTCATAGAGATAAGCTGGTGTTTGCAATTATGAGAGTAAAACAAACAAAGAAGCAACAGGATCATAAATAAAATAGAAATAATAAAAGTAAAACTTGAAAGTATATAAGGATGGATGGATGGAGGAAATTGTTTATTTACTTGATGAAAAAGGTTAGTTGGTTAATTGTTGCCTGACACTATTTTCATCACATAAAATACGTTCCAAGTATGGTATCATAGAATTTCTATACACAGACGTGCGGCCATACAGTTTTCTGAAGTTACTTCTTGTTCTACCTGAGGAGATGCAAGGTGGAAGCTGAGAGTAAAGTGGATGCTCCAAGTAAAAAAAATCCCTCTAGGAAATTTATTGCACGAAGTCAAGTGCCTATCGACAACGACGTTAACTATGTGGTCCACTGGAACACCACTCACCCTTCTTACCGTCTTCTACTGGCATAGTCCTTTTTAAGCAAACCAGGAAAGAATAAGGGTGAACAATAAAGAAGAATAGGTAGGATGCAAGAGTTTATGAACTGTAAGAGGAGGGGTTGATTTATCCCGAGTGTCTCAACTTCTTGATGTAAAATGTCAGGCGGAATATTTTACTGGAGATCGCTAAGACATTGGAAGACCAGGAGAGATGAGAAGAGAGAATGAGTCCAAGATACCTGATTTCTGATTTAATTCCTAAATCATTGTCGACAATTTTACAACTGTCATGAGAATCGACCACTACTTTTAAATTTCTTTTACATCTTAAGCTGCATGTAATGAGTAAACTGAATAAACAAATCTTTAGGAAACAGAATGATTACCTCATAATAGACTTGTGGACTTATTTATGAAGGCAGGTTTATTCAAAAAGAGAGAGATCTATATGATGACAATCTAGTGTATCTAAATGATTTCAAATTATTCAGACAAGATCGGTGTAGTTCCAGGAAGAAACGTGGTGGCGGTGTCGCCATCTTCATCAGTTCACAATGGTGTACGCCTAATAATGTATGTCTCAAATTCTCTAGTGAAAATATTGACTGCCTATCCGTTAACTGTCGACCTAAACATTTGTCAAAATATAACTACATCTCGAACACTTATATTACTCCTGAATGCAATTCCACAGAATTGTCTTTATTTGCGGAAAAATTTACCTCCCTTGCTGCCACCTCGTTCAGAAACTCCTTGTCTATAGTTACTGGAGATTTCAATTCTAGCGATCACAGCTCCCTAATCTCACTTGGACACGATGACATTGTCAACTTCCCGACTAGATTGGATAACACTCTCGTTCTTATGTTTACAAATGACACAGGAATATTTGGAGCTCGGAAAAGAGCTCCACTACTTAATTCTGCTCACTGTACCATAAGAATATTGCTCAAAATATATGGAAAGCAGCACAAAAGGGTCTTCTCATACCTTGGAAAGAAAACACAACACAGATGTTATTCTCATGACAACATACTGAATCTAAGGTCCATGTTAAAAGACACAAACTGGGATTTATTTACTGAACAAGCTCTTGATAACACAATTACCAACATAACGCATTATTTTAATTTCTGTCTTGATGTTTGTTGTCCAAAAGAGACAATCTTCTTAAATTTCGACCGTTTCTCCTCTTCTCAACTCAAAAACCTTCGCTCTGTAAAAGAGAGGTTGTACAAAATAAAAAATAAATCTGTTGTTAAGAGAATGAACACTTTCATTAAAGCTGAATTCAAAATCTTATGAAATTTATGAGGTAATTAGATGCAATATTGTAATGCACGCTGAAAATCCCATACCTGTACCACAAATACTGTTTGGAATAAAGCCGTTATTATTATTATTATTAACTATTACAATCCTGACAGAAATAATTAGCGATTAGAATAGCCCAGTGGTTCCATGGAACCTTAGTCGAGCACTCTGTGTCAACTGCGTCTAACCAAATCTCCTAGCTTGATGAGCATTCCATAACCTTAACTGCCAGAATTCAGTCGGCATTACGTAAGGTATTAGACAACATAACAGGGATTACGGGTATATAAGTGTGCACATTCACGCTGACAGACACGCACGCACGCAAGCAGGAAAATGATTTAATTACGTCTCCGGTTTCCTAGTGACGTATCGTAAAATTATTTGTCTCTAATCAAAAACACATAAAAAAAAATTAAAAGCGAAGCTTGTCTAACTTCCTCTCCTTCATTGTTAATCATACCTGACTATTAATCACTTTGTAACGTCAGAATACTATCAGACATTAACGTTTAAAAATGTGATAATAGCCATATAAGGAAGTGGAAGTGATTAGACAATTAACTTTTATGTCATAACAACAATGTCAACCACTTTCAGGATTCATATTCATCTCCGTATTTCCCATTTGTTATAACTTATTATCGGGATGACAGTTTTGCAGGTAATATATAACTAATATTATTTTACACACAATATTTAAGCAAAAGTACGACTATTACTGTTTCCTGCAGATTAGAAGTAATTAAAAACGATAATTAGTCGCTTTGATGAATCACTGGGTTCTAAAACTATCTATCTATCTATCTATCTATCTATCTATCTATCTATCTATCTATCTATCTATCTATCTATCTATCTATCTATCTATCTATCTATCTATCTATCTATCTATCTATCTATCTATCTATCTATCTATCTATCTATCTATCTATCTATCTATCTATCTATCTATCTATCTATCTATCTATCTATCTATCTATCTATCTATCTATCTATCTATCTATCTATCTATCTATCTATCTATCTATCTATCTATCTATCTATCTATCTATCTATCTATCTATCTATCTATCTATCTATCTATCTATCTATCTATCTATCTATCTATCTATCTATCTATCTATCTATCTATCTATCTATCTATCTATCTATCTATCTATCTATCTATCTATCTATCTATCTATCTATCTATCTATCTATCTATCTATCTATCTATCTATCTATCTATCTATCTATCTATCTATCTATCTATCTATCTATCTATCTATCTATCTATCTATCTATCTATCTATCTATCTATCTATCTATCTATCTATCTATCTATCTATCTATCTATCTATCTATCTATCTATCTATCTATCTATCTATCTATCTATCTATCTATCTATCTATCTATCTATCTATCTATCTATCTATCTATCTATCTATCTATCTATCTATCTATCTATCTATCTATCTATCTATCTATCTATCTATCTATCTATCTATCTATCTATCTATCTATCTATCTATCTATCTATCTATCTATCTATCTATCTATCTATCTATCTATCTATCTATCTATCTATCTATCTATCTATCTATCTATCTATCTATCTATCTATCTATCTATCTATCTATCTATCTATCTATCTATCTATCTATCTATCTATCTATCTATCTATCTATCTATCTATCTATCTATCTATCTATCTATCTATCTATCTATCTATCTATCTATCTATCTATCTATCTATCTATCTATCTATCTATCTATCTATCTATCTATCTATCTATCTATCTATCTATCTATCTATCTATCTATCTATCTATCTATCTATCTATCTATCTATCTATCTATCTATCTATCTATCTATCTATCTATCTATCTATCTATCTATCGATCTATCTCTATATGTATATATAGATATCTGTATCTATATATATATAAACATATCTAAATCTAATGTTATTTATTAACTTGATTTAGCAGTGGAATTGGTCAACGATATATGTCGTGATTTTCTGTACACCCCTTGATGTGGTAATTTGTTAATATTTTTTTCTTTAACTATGACTTTTACCGCTTTTGTGCGTATCTTCATTAATGCCTCAGACGGTCTATCTACATTATGGACTTCTTGCAGTTCTGATGCGCAGAAGTTTCTACTAAGATGTACCAAGTGTGGTTTGAAGACAGAAAATTGTGCGACAGTTCTGGTAATGTCACGAATTATCGCAGTCATGAATTGATGGCTTACAAAATTTCTGATATAATGGTTGAGTATTGATTAGCTTTCCCGTACCTTACTTAAATGTATTGTCTTCGATCCCTAAATAACACCGAATCGATTTTCTCAACTTATTTGTTTTTTAAGAAAATCAGTTCAAAATAACGTCTAGTGCCAGTGAGCTGGAAATCACATTTTTCACACAGCTGGTTGTGATTCCAAAACTGAAAAACGAATCACCTAGGCTACACACATATTACTTTAACTATCAGTTCAGCTGCTCATATGGAGCCAGTGATACTGTCCGTTGCTCTAGAATCTTAATTGTTCATGCTTGGAAATATCTACCAGTGTACTGAAATAAAGGGGGTAGTTAAAACCATTAAACAAGTCACAAGACCAGCATTGAAGAATCTGTCATTTTCGTCTATTGGGTGCCGCTTAAATTACTGTACACTACAAACAGCAGGGGCCATTGCAGTGCATTTAAACACAACTGGAGTTCTGTGTGTGTGCAAAATAAAGAGGTCCAGACACTACTGCAAACCTGTCCGGTTGCGGAACCAATGAATGTTCATAGATTCTCTATTACTTTTCTTAATTTATCTGAAATTCAATTTGGTGTTATATTGATGCATATATTATCGCTTACAGATGCTTTTCAACTACGATCTGCTGATTCTAATGACTCAATGTTATTTTGACCTGGAGGCCTGTTCGAATTTCGGGCCCCCTGTTATACTATCTACATATTCCATCCATTCCATCATTTACTCACGCTTATTTATCACCTAAATATCAATTCTAACAGGATCATTTACTCTCGTAACTTTATTTATCATTTAAGACCAAATGGTGTGTTGGTGGCATAGCGGTTAGGATGCTCGCCGACAGTGCACATGGTCCGGGATTCGATCCCCGGTTGACGCACTCCCTTACCTCGCTAAGCCAGAAATAATCCTGATAAAGAGGAAAGCTTGGGCATGAGTCAAGCAACCCCATCCTGTAAAATAAACACTGCAACAGAAACTTTAAGCCACTAGCTTTAATCCCTATATCCCACTGGGGAACGTGACGGAAAAAAAAGACCAAATGACTTTCATATTCTCAAAAAATCAGGGAGAAAGCATCGTAGTGGTTGGCAACGAGCTCTCAAACGTATACCAATGCACTTAACTACGGTCCCTGTCATAATGAACGCAAACTGCCGCTCTCTGCCTAACAAGGTATTGTACCTACAATCTCTGATGTCCACTGACACTTATCATAATACTGCCGTAATCACATTACAAGAAACGTGGTTACATGAACTGTATGATGACAACCTTATCTCACTAAAGGACTTTGTATTATTTAGACAAGGCCGTCACTGTTGTAATAAGAAAAATAATGGTGGAGTTGCAACTTTTATTCACTCCAAATAGTCTATTTCAAATAATGTTTGCTTTTCATTTTCAAATGACCTCATAGACTGTATTACTGTCAAATGTCATCCCAAACAATCCCCCAAATATAAGCATATCTTTGTTACAAACATGTACACTTCTCCTAGCTGCTCTCCATCTGATCTATCAAATTTGCTGAATCCATTTTATCTAACTCACACCACCCTCTTCATTCACAACTCTCCCTTGTATCCCATCAGGCAGGGAGACCAGACGCCTATATCGAAAACTATATGCTCACACCAACAAGTACAAAAACTCAACCATACCCTACTTAGCTCGTATTCTGTGCGATAAAGAAGAAAGCATTAGGCGTGAAACCTTATAATTATTAAATAGTCAGTAGAACAATTGGATCTCGTCCTTCCAATTCATATCATTTACAGATACAACGTTTTCTTTATTTCTTTCCTTTTCTCTTGTTTTTACTTACAACATTCCTCTTCGTTCTTTCACACTCTGTATATCTCGACCGTTTTGTTACCACTTACACCAGTAAATATGCTAGCATCTAGTTTTCTAACACCTTCAAACAGTCTGTTCAATTTTGACTTTGCTACCGACATGCCAATATGTTGTTGTCATAATGAACTGAGATTACCCTTAATCTATGTAGAATTTTATTTATTGTTAATGTACAAACTGGATGATATACTGTAGTAAAATGTTGAGAACTCGATTCTGTATCACAAGAACTGTTTTGGAATAAAGCAAATTATTATTATTAAAACATTAATGTTGATAATAACACTAACTCTTTGATTGTTATGATCACATAAGTGTAGTATCTGCCGAAGAAGTTGTCGAAAAGAAAATTCCTTTTTTCATCAACACTGTCTCCTCCTGAGACAAAGGGGCCAGCTATTCACGGTGTACCTTCTTCTACTACATGTCTGCTTTTGACTCAGTACCTCAAATAGATCGCAGTATACTGTGTATATAAGAGTAAAATCTTCTTTTGCCTTGGTAACTGAAGCTGGTGTTCCTCATGGTGCTGTTGTCTCTCTCTCTGTCTCCTTTTCTTTCTTCTTATATGACTTACTTCTTTCTAAGGAAATCAACTTCACCAAATACGCTGATGATCTGACCGTCTCGTTTCTTATCAAAGCTTGGTCAGACTGTTGCAATAGCTTAACTGCTTTTTGTCAAAAATCAGTCACTGTTCTAAGCTAAATGGTCTTACGTTAAATCCCTCAAAATACCAGACTACTAAATTCTCCTTTAGACACAAAAGTGATCTAAAACGACTGGTTCATTAATACACACGATTCTTGTGGCATAGAGGGGACTGTGGCAGAAACTAGGTCTAACCCAAATTAACCGCGGTATACTTTTATCCTCTGACCTTATTTGGTCATCCCATCTTGTATCGATCTCCAAGAAAATGTCCCGTCTAACCTACCACTGCATTAAGGAGCTGAAATAATCTGGAATCACTCGACCTGTGTTCTTACAATTTGTTAACTCTAGCATCTTACCCATTGTACTTTACCGCTCCCCACAACTTAGCCTTTCCTGGTCTACTGAAAAAGGACTATGTCATTTGGAGAGGGGTGTTAAATGTTGTCAGTAAAGCAAGTGGAGTGCAGGTAATTCTACTTGTCAGTACAATCATCTAAATCAATATTGTCTGACCCTCAACAGCCCTTCTACTCTTAAATCTCCCCGTCTTGTATCTCATCTGGTTGAACTAGAAGTCAGTACAAACGATTATATGCTCGTAATACCGAGTACAGAAACTCAACGATACCATATCTTTGAACAAAGAATGAAGAAACATTGATTGGCGTAGAATAATCTGGATCCATTTTATCTCGTCGATTCTCATCAGCTGCATACAACCTGAATTCTTTAATAAAATAAAAATAAAAAGTGTACAGTTTTAACAAATCTTTATCCATTAGCAAGCATATTGTCAGAGCGTCATAGTAAAATAAGGCGTTGCGATTTACAGGGTGTCTAAAGTGTTACGACATATATATATATATATATATATATATATCTTGTTAGAGAGAAGTTTCTTGAAAAAAAAATTAATTAACAGTCGTATTGTTGGGGTGGTAACAAAAGAAAATTAGTAATAGTTAGCTAATTACATGAGAGAAGATCAAAATCTTAAAGTTTCTATGCACATGAGGTCAGATGAGAAGTTGGTGGTGTAATACAGTGAGCAGAACTCAGAAGATCAAGAAAAATGATCTCTTAAGAGAGTTGAGCGAAAAATAACTCTAATTCAGGGTTGGTTATTGAAGGTGATCGAAGCACTTTAGGGGGATTAATCACATACAGCCTAAACTATGTGTACAGAAAACAATAGACTTCAGTCTTCGCCTACCATGGACAACATCACCTATTTAAATATGATTGGTCATCACTATGTACTTTTGTTTTTTATTCAACTGAGTAATTGTCATGCATTCTATTTTATTTTATTACTGTTTAACCGTGTTAGTTGTAAAGCGGTTGTAAAGAAACTACGAAGTGAAAATATCATCTCTCTCGCGAAATTTGTCTTCTTAATGTCTTATATAAATTTGTGAAATTTGTCTTTTAAGGATATTACAAGTTAAGTTTCGCTTTGAAATCCAGGTTCATGTTTTTTGTTTTTCGTTTTCGGTTTGATATATCTTTTAAACTACAGTCAGCCTGGTGGTGCTGGTAGGGTGAAAGTATTTCGATTTGACACTAGTAACTAGTGTGATGCGTCTGGTCCTCTGATTGGTGTAGACTGAATTCTATCAGTCAGGTTGTAATGTGACCACCATTCTAGCTAGCTCAACATCATGGCGCACATTGATTTGATGGTATTAGATGGTTGGGGGCAATCGGCCACAGGAAGCCTCAGACCTGGGTTTCGTGCTAGTTGGCACTCACCAGTCGGCAAGGCGTATCTGCAACTGCCTTGAAGGAACAACTCATGTCCCTTCTGAGATTCGAACCCGCGTCACCCAGTGCTGCAGTCAAAGACGTTACCACTGAGGAGCTATTCGGGCTCGCGATTGACCTCCTGTAGGATTGTAGTGGATATTTTGATTTGACACTAGTAACTAGTGTGATGCGTCTAGTCCTCTGAAAGTAATTTCAAATTAATATCAAAGCTTTTTGCTTACAAATAATAATAGTTGTATAATTAATGCTCTTGTTACTGCTCCTTCTTAGCAAACATGAGGCAAAATGAAAAGCATCTTTAATTGTCATGATTTCATTCAAAAACACCAGCTTACTTTCTCTATAAACAATCAGATCGCATAATATGCTAATATCACTGTCTTCACCATTGATCATTGAACATACACAAGCTAAAATTGAACAATGAATCTTAGACATTGCTTACAGGCATACATGTTTGTTTTACACATGTTTTTCTAAAAAAACAGAGAAGAAGAAGAAGCATCCAGCTAAGATGCCATCAATTTGCTTATAGTTTGCAATATATAAACTGCCTCCCCCCATTTTTCTGAAGACACTATAGCAACTTCAATAAATGACAACCATTTCAAAATTGTAAATTTATTTATCACTGTTATGTGTTGTACAACATGCTTGGTAATATCAGCGATCTGAGCTGTGTAGCACAAATAAAAGACACAGTTTACAAGCACATAGATCAACAACAACAAAAAAAACAGCAACATACGCCATCTGTGTTCAAAACTTTCTTTCTGATCTATATAGAGAATCACTTTTACCACCAGTTATGCCATATGGTCGGTCCATAGGTCATATTTTTATGATTTTGTGTTAGTTTAGACAAATGTAAGGTTGAAACGGTTGAATCAGATAGAAATTGTCAATCACAAGGAGAAAACAAAACAAAACAAGACAACGGCAACATACAGAACAATAGACGAAAGGTGTGTTAGTCAGTGCTAAAAAATGGTGCACAGATGATGATTCATGGAATGAAGCAACATGGATTTTTGGCTTTCTTTAAAAATGTAGGGTTGAAAATGTAATTAGTATGTTAAAAAAAACCAACGTTTTATATTTTCTTCTAAATGGATTCCAAGTTTGAAATACACCGGAGTAAAATACACTCATACAGCGGATTTAACACGTAGTATAAAGGTGTCAGTGGGTGAGTCTAAGGCGTTTAATTTAATGCCTAAAACTAATAGTGCTAGTAGAATGTATGGTACTATTGAAATACATAAACCAGGTTACCTCATACGACCAATAGTAGATTTCAGAAATACGCCTGCTTATAAATTATTAAAACATCTAGCTGTAATATTACGCCCCATCAGAAATCGTTCAAACTCTAGACTAACTAACTAATTCATATGAGATGAAAAATAAACTAAATGACATTCAAATGGAGAATGTTGAAACAATGGTTAGTTTTGATATAACTAGTCTTTATATTAACTAATATACCAATCAATATGGCCGCTTTAGAAGCACTTAAAAAAGAATTAACTGCTGATCCTGAACTCACACATAGGACGAAGCTGTCCGTTGAAGAAATTATTTTAGGAATTCAGTTGTGCCTCACATCTAATATCTTTAAAATCCAAGGTAAAATATATAGACAAACAGAAGATGTGGCAATGGAATGGATCACCAACATCCTTAATGATAGGTGGGGAAAAATATAGCTTTTAATACATTTAATCCTACTCCAAAAATATAGTGGAAATGTATGTGGATGACACTTTCACAAACAGCGAAAGAAGCAGAACATATCTCTCTCTAACTTTTTTTACACATGAATAAACTCACTAGTTGAGGGAATAAAATTCACATTTGAATCGGAAAATGAACAAGGAGAATTAGCTATGAAGTTAGATGTAAAATAAAACGAATAGAAGAAGGTAGACTGCACATTAGTGTTTATAAGAAGCCAACGCATTCTACTAGACATTCACACTTTAACTCATCTCATCCATCATGTCTGTTAAGGCAGGCGGCTTAGTTAAGTGTATAAAAAACCGGGCAATGGCACCAAGTAGTACAAGAAAAAATCTAAACGATTAAATGAAAAAGTTAGAAGAAGAAGAAGCGTCGGTGTTGAATAACTATCTGTCCGGTAAAATTCCTTAGGAAGATCAAAAATTGCCGAAAGCCAAAAAAGAACTATTGTAAAACTAATAATGATAACAAAAATAAGAGAGAATATAAGGCATCTACAGTAGTTTTACCATATAAAGAGGGGATCTCTGAAACCCCCCTCCTGCGCAGGATTCTCAGTAATGCAGGAATTAGGGTGGTAGCATTCAAACCTACAAACTCACTCACTCAGGGACGAACTACGTGACTCAGGTGAACCCTGTAAGTTAACCCAATTAGACAAAATAATATAATTTACAAAATACCTTGCAGTGACTGTGAGTTAGGTCAACCACATAGGTCAAACTAGTAGATCGGGATTAGTTAGATTTTCAGACTATTGGAATTTAGCTAAGGTTAGTATGATTGACCCACAAAAGATTAGTAATTTGGAACAAGACTCAACGACTTCATTGCATGCAGTAACACACAACCGCACATGCAGTAGGCTTTGTAGACAGTGACAAAGTTCTAAAAAGCAATATAGGTAGTTGGAAAAAGAGGTTGGTTACTGAATCTGTGTTCATAGAAAGAATCTACACCCAACACGTGCAATAGGAATGATTCATCGCTCATACCAGAAGTATTTAAAGTATTATTATCAGTCAGGTGAAGAGATGAGAAATGGTGGAATCATATAATCGAAGCTGGAAAGTTGTGTGTGTGTGTGCTCAAAACGGCTTCATCAGTTGATATTACTGTATAGCAAGCACTACAGTGTGTGACGTTATCAAAATAAATTTTATCCGTGAATGAAGTAAAATACTGTTTTTCTAACAGAATTGCTTTTTCTATGACATTTTTGTGACATTTCACTGACTAGGCTACTCAGTGTCATAGTGGAATGACTGACAAGTGTAATTATTCTGAGCATAAATAATAATAATAACAGCTTTATTCCAAACAGTATTTGTGGTACAGTTATGGAATTTTCAGTGTGCATTACAATATATTGCAGCTAATTACCTCATAAATTTTATAAGATTTTAAAATCAAAAGAAGATAAATAATAAATAAAAACAACAGCGTTGCGTTTACATTTTAAACAATGGACCACAGGATATGAAATATAAAATTGATGTGTGATAGAAGATGAGAACAACAGTGTAATAGTAACGAAGAAAGGGAAACAAAAACTAATGGGAACTATTTGTTAGAGTGCCGCAGTAAGTTGATCGTGTCATACCTAACGGATTTCTCATCACATAACAGCTGTGCCAGATATGGTATTGTGAACTTTTTGTATTTGGTAGTCCTAGCATATAGCCTCCTATAGCTGCTTCTAGTTCTTCCAGATGAAATGCAAGGAGATAGATGCGTATAGAAAGGATGCTCGGGGTCTAACAATATTGTATTCGTAGTTTCTTACATGACATTCTATGTCTATCCATAATAGTGTTAACCAGTTGGTTTAACGATATCCCAATTGCCCTACTAACGGCTTTTAGTTCCCTTCTCAGCAAAGCAAAGTCTTTCTTAAGTAGTTCAGGAAAGATTAATGGGGAGCAGTAAAGAGGGATGGGTAGAATACAAGAATTGACAAACTGAAAAAGCAAAGACTGCTTCATGCCAGACTGGCTAAATTTCCTAATGTAGAACGTCGAGCGAAACATCTTTCTAGTAATTAGAAAGATGTGGGAGGACCAGGAGAGATCGGTGGAAAAACTCGGCCCAAGCTGCTTGACATTAGATGTATTTTCAACCTCTATGCTGTCAATGATAGTGGGGCCATGTGAGCTAACTAGTTGTTGTAGGTCACGTTACGTCTGAAAGTGAAATTGACTACCTGACATTTAGATGGATTCAGCTTAAGACCATTCGAAGAGGACCACTGACTAATTTTTGACAGAAAATCATTTAATTTGGAACAATCTGACTGAGAGTTGGCAGGCATAGAAACGGAGAGGTCATCAGCATACTTAAAATTGAATGTAAGAAAGGTAAATTCGAAAAATATTCAAAAATACTCATGTTGTAATTATTTATAGTTATTCGTTTGTTAGGTTCCGAGTGGAACATTCAGTCTCAGCAGCATATCTTCATCGTATTTTCCTCCCTGCTGTCTTCTTCAGTTAACTTCACAACTGCCTACAAGTCTCCGCCTCACACAATTTCTTTCATGTTGCACTCAGACGCCCAATCTCTTCCTCCCTATTCATGATGTATGACGTCTCCTGAACATCTGTCCTCTCAGCCTACGTTCAATCCAAAAATTCCACTTCATTCTGCACATTTGTTGAGTAATAGGTCACTATTGCTTCATTATCCTCTCCGATCACCTGATTTTAATACCAAGCGAAGGCAGGTGTTGATGAAAGCCTGAAGCCTTTAAGAAACTATTTTAGGTGAGACATCACGTCTCTGAAGTATATATATATATATATATATATATATATATTATATATATATATATATATAAAGAAGTTGTGGTTATACTTCAGTGATAAAAATTAGGATCTCGTTCCTTTTGTCAAGTCCTGAGGAGCTATACTTCGGTGTTTTGCCTTCCAAAAATTGTGGCTGGCTTTGAATTCTTCATTCTTGTCAATTTCTTTAGTTGAGACGATTCAAACCAAGCCTTTATACCAAATTTCAAGCTTTTCTTTTTTTACTGAGGCACTCATGTTACTGACTTGCAACGTCCTGAAAGCTCATATTACTGTTCCAATCAAAGGATTTTTCCTCTGATTGAACTGATTTTTCTCGCACTTTTACTTTATTTGCAACGGGCTCAATTCATGGTGACTGGAACCGAAATGAAAATGTGGGTGCTGGCACGATTATAATCAGTTACTGCTTCATTACAAACAAGGAAAACGTGGCTTGATTGATAGATAGCTAAATCGTCTGGTTTGTATGAACGAGAACTTGTTTAGTAATCCAAAGGGTTCTGCATAGAATTCCACCGTGATGCAGATTTATTTTTCGTCTCCAACCATCCTTTTTATATCAGAATCAGTCAGCCAGTTCCAGAGATTTCAGGAAACCCATCACCTAACTCATCTGCCGAGGAGAATGAAGATGGATTGGGCAATCGCTGAGAAGATCGTTGAGTGACATCATACTCCAGTCAGACCCTCACAAGTCAAACCTGAATGAGAAACGAGTTGGATATATGTTTCCAAGGAGATCATTTTACGAGGCAGTGAGAAGAGCTTATAGGCAATCATCCAGTCAGATGAAGACGACTTCCGAGACTACCAGAATGATGGTAGTGAAGCCCTATATTCTACTCAAGACCTATTCAAGGTTATGCCTGACAGGCAACATACACAGAATTCCAAATCTGAGAAACATAATAATATCATGGAACTGACTATGCTGACACTTGATTACCCCTTTGAAGAGGTCCATGAATAAAGAAATAGGACATAAAAGAATACTGGCTGAGAATGCATGCAGTAGTAGTCACCTACCCCTCCCCCAGTCCTAATTGTTCAACTGTACTACTGCAACCTTCATTCAAAACGTCAATGTCACTGTTCATTTTGTTTATTCAAAGTATGAAATTAAAATTTATTTATTTATTTTTTTAATTCCCCGGTACATTTTGTCAGTTGGTAGGGTAGAAATACGAATGATTTATGGTTTTTTTTTATAAAAATTTGATTTAACTACACCCTATACATCACAGACTGTCTATTTTCTTTTCCTCTTTTTATTAACTATTCTTGTGCTTTTAAAATGTTTAACTTGATGGTGATTATGTAATAGCTGATATATTAATTATTCATCATTATATTTTAATGCAATCAGATAAAGCCTAAAATTAGCCAGAGCTGTCTACGAAAACAAATAAAGTGAAAAAGTAGACGAACAAGGAGATGGCTAGAAGAGTTAAAATCAAATTGAAGTTTTTGATACACAGTTTAATGCACAAAGTGAGAGATTAACCACTTTAGACATGCTGATTTTCAGATTTCTTCAAGTTGTAAAGATTTCGATTCATTTCATGCTTGAAATCTGTCAGGAACCAGTAACATTTTGAGAGTCATTGAAAGCCAGGAGGAGCTAGATAGCTGTCCTCAGTTGATGACGAATTCGAACCCTTGTGGTGGGTACATACTGCTAAGACGTCCCAAACCAGGACGAAACAGCAACCTAGTACCCCTTTCTGGTTTACATTAGTTCTCTAACTGATATCGATATGTGATCAAACTTGAAAAAATTCTACCTTAGTTTTTAAAATTCTCTGTGGAAATATTAATGTATTTAGAAGACAACTTTAGGAAGAAGGTCGAAGGGCGGGAGTGGGGGAAAGTTACTCATGGAAGGAGAAATTCCAAATTGGTTGAGTTATATCATGAATTAGCAAAAATGGGTATTCATGGACTGGCTGTTGGATCGATTCCCAGTGGCTTAATGGTCTACGAGGTAGCTCGCTAGCCTTGTAGTCAGGTCCTGGGTTGGAACCCTGCTAGTGGTGGATGCGTAATGATGGAGAGTCGTAAACTAAGCTGACGAAACAGCTGTCTGGCAGTACTCCCATGTGGTTTTCCAATGATTTTTTAACCGATGTCAGCTTATTATGAAATCCTAAAATCAATCAAACAGAATCCCTATAAACCAATGCTTAAATTTTATTTGTGTTACGGAGAAAATAGTTCATGTTTTAAGCTGTTGGGTTTGTATAGGTTTTTAATCATTTCAGGGTAGGTTATGGCGCCAACAACAACTGAACTTCAGGTTCGTAACTGAAATTTGCATTCTCCAGTTTATACAGTTCGAAGAGGGGAATTCCACAGTAGTTTCTTTTGGAAACTGAAATTAGTCATATTACAGATGTGATACACTTGGCACCATAAACTGTAATCAAGAAAGCAGGCATAGTTGCATGGAACCATATACTATTGATTGTTTCAATTAGATGAGTACTTGATTACCAGTCACATTAACCAGGAGTGCTTGCCAGAGAGATAGAAGTGATGTAAACACTGAATCACCATTCCTCTCTATCAGGGCCGAGCTCATCATGGGTGTCTAAATCACAGAATGACAATCGCACATATGGTATTCCCAATTCACCCAAGTAGCCAACCAGATTAAAGGTGGCTTGAACTGATTCGCTTCTCTGGGGTGAGTTAAACTGGGTACATCACTGATGAGCTTAGTCCTGAATGTGCGAAGCGGCCATTTGGTGTTTAGATTACGTCCATAATTTGATTAGGACGCACTGTTGGCTGATTTAGTCGACAAGTAGTTACTTATCTTAGCCAATCAGTAGTCTGCAGGAACTCCAGTTGCATCTACACTCCATACTACTCAGCTGGGTTTGAATGTGTATACATGAAAATCAATAACTGATGGCTGATTCATTCACTGACTTATTGACATAGGAATTTATATAGAAGAAATCACTTGAACTTGCCAAATTTTCATGAAGCACACATAAATGTAGGGAAAATGAATGTACTGAAACTGTAGATGCCTGAAAGAGTGAATAATCAGAGGAAGATAAATGTGGATTTTCGGAATCCAGATAATGAATAAGAATGAATATTTCTGCACTGTTGAGAACGATTTTTAGTCATAGTACTAAATGAATTCAATCACAGTTTTTGCAGAATAAAATGGTACCATCATTGTTTATTGTTTTGACTTCTCATCATCTCTGCTTACAGGCCAAAGACATTATTAAGTAAATCTATAGAAACAATTTTAACATACTTGCACAGAGTTCATTTCAAACAAAAACCAATCAACCAATATATGCAAACAATAAGATATATATATATATATATATTGAACACTATTCCGAACAGTAATGATCATACACATTGGAAACTTTCAGCATTACGTAATCAGATGAAAAAGAGGGTCAAAAAATATCCAGTTCTCATGCAGGGCAAGGAAAGACTGACAACTGCTTCTTTCTGAACACATAAATCAGGTTTCAGGCGCTTGATTGAGATGGCTTCAAGAAACTTGAGGAGAATTGAACTCTTCTGCCTATTGATAATTTTGAACGATCTTGCAACGTCCACGTCATGATCGGTGTCAAGGAGATGCTTGGCGATGGCACTGTTGCTCTCCTAATGTAACTGTTCCCCCAGATACATGTAAATTTGTGTATACAGTTTTAGTTAACATGAGAAGGATGTCTATCTATCTATCGATTTTTGATTGCACCAAAGAGCAAGGCTCTGCCTATTGGCGTCCTCAATCTTCTGTTTACAGTTGCTGTAATATTTTCACCTTTATAATCAAGTTGAATGTAGATTGGCATTTTCCCCACTGTGATTTGCTTGACATTTCAGGCTTCACATATCCCGTAATTGTAAATGAATCTTTAAGGGTAACCGCTGCTTTATTCCAATTCATAAAGGGGAATAAATGTATGAATCCAACTACCCAGTCTATATCCCCTTATTTAACTTGTATCACTTACTAAAGACTCCGTGTTTAGTCTTGAACACCATTAACTCCTTTTCAAAATAATCCTACAACAATTGAAGTTCCTGATTGAGGAGGGCAGCGAATGGGCTTATCCAAGCCATCTAAGTCGATGCAACTTTACAACCTCACCTGTTGACTTCTCCTACTTATGTAAAACTCTGTGCTTAAGCTTGTGATTACTGAACATGTAGTTCCCACCAACCCCGATATTTATTTATTTATCCACCATTCGATTTTACGGCGATTGATGTGTTGAATTTTTATTCTTGTAGCAGTTTCAACAACATGAAGTCTCCAACCAGTTTGGGATCTCTTCTGTATGACCAATATATGTGTAGGAATGAAGCCTTTTCTGTTCTTTTTTTAGTATACGATGAAATGAAGTTTATTTAACCAGGTATAATAAACCACTGGGCTGAAGACAACTACTGACGTGTTTATAAACTCAATGTCTACTCAATATGATCGGTAATACAACTTGGCGGGCTGTTATCAATACGAGCCTACGCGGCTAAAGAAAACATCTCCAATCACCAATCACAGTGTTATCCATCACCACAACCATACTACCTGAAAGCGGAAATGAGACGAGAAAACGGGCTATTGACTGTGTAAAAAATTAAGTCAAGACAGATGAAAGGGATATTGAATTTGTCTTAAATCAATCGGATAACCAGTCAGTTCAAAAATAAGTTTGAACAGTGAACAATCAATGAGACTTCAGCTTCCCCAGAGGCACTATTAGTACGTGAAAGCAGTACAGTTAGGTTATTTAAGTGTTAAATATTATTGTCAGACGGAAATTTAAGAGAATTCGGGACAATTAACACCATCTCTCACTGTATTCGATTAATGATTTTTGCCTTCTCAGTCGAACATATAGCTCCAGAATTTAGATTTTCCCTTGTGGTGGTATAGATTTTACGCGGTGTGGTCGCGATACTCAAACACACAACGTTCCTTGTTTTTTTTTAGGTCGAACTGATGAGCGTGTTGGCTGGTACCAGAAGCTGGACCACTTGAGTGTTATGTTCGCATTCTTTCATTGCTAACTATCGTATATTAAATGAAGTATCTTACTCGATATAGGGTGATCTGAAGACTTAATGAATTCTGTAGTTTACTAGTCTCATATTTGTTGAAAAAATTTTATTTTATGATGTCTAAATAAATGTTTAACCAGAGTATGACTCCATTACTGATAAGATTTTATTTTGATAAATCACACAGTGTTGTTATACAGTGATATTAACTGATGACCACTTTTCTAGCACAATTTATTACCGCTCATAATCATATCACGGTATTACTCACTCACACAACTTTTTCCTTCATTTATAAACATGAGTTGAAATTGATGATTAGATATTTGAATAAAAATCAATACGGGAATTATTCCGTACATTCACAAATAATAATAATACAAGTGTTATCAATCAGGTACAATCAGATGGGAAATAAGAAGAGTGTTTTTATAGTCAAAATAAATAAGTAACTTGTTAGAATGTTATAATGTACGTGAATTGAAATAGAATTTATTTATTTATCTGAGGCAGCTACGTAGGATTCCCAATAAAACAGGAATTAGGGTGGAATTTAAACCTATAAACTTACTCATTCACTCAATCAGAGACAAGCTCCTTGATCCAAAGGACCCTACTGATCCAATTAAACAAAATAATATAATTTACAAAATACCTTGGAATGACTGAGAGTTAGGTCAACTACATAGGTCAGTCAAACTAGTAGATCGGGGATAGTCAGATTGTCGAAACACAAGAATTTAGCTGAGGTTAGAATGATTGATCCCACCCGCGAAGATAAGTAATTTGGAGAAAAACTCAGCAACTGCACTGTATGCATTTACACACAATCACATAGTAGGGTGTGTGGGGCGGAGTCAAAATTCTAAATGGTAATATAGATAGGCGGAGGGAGAGAGGGAGAGGGCTGGGGCCTTGAGAGCGGTATCTCGGCTAACGGGTGGCCGTATCTAGCTGGTAACCCTCAACACGGTCATGGGAAGGGCACCCCAATGGCCGGCCAGCTGGATATGGTGTCCTGTGGGTAGTGGATTGGTGGTCGGGATCTCGCCATTCAAGAGGCCGGTGAGGCGGTCCCTATCGCGCAATGTCCCTGATTAGACGTTCCGGTATTGGCGCGGTGGGATACCATTGAGAATTTTGTCAAAAGCAAAATGATCAACCCACCAGAAGCTATTGTTTGGCTCTTGGCCTGGCCGGCAATAGTGGAGTCGTACACGGGTAAAACTAATAGATAGGCGGAGGGAGAGATGGTTAATTACTGAAATCGGGGTCATCGAGTGAATCTACACCTAATACATGCAACAAAACTGACTCTACGCAAATACCAGAAATATGTATGGAAGATATTTTGACTACCAGTCAAATCAGAAGAGGATAATAAATAATCTTAAGATGTATTTAATTAACATTATAACATTCTAACAAATTATTTATTTATTTTGCTAAATAGGCATCTTATCTTCCATCTGATTTTTATTATTATTATTATTGTTCCCTTGGGTTCCTAGTGGAACATAGGGCTTCAACTGCACTTCTCCACTTGCCTCTTCTGTCTTGCTTCTGCTGTACTTTTCACCTGCATCCATGTTAGTCCATACTGTTTCAACTCCTCTTAGCACGATCTCTTCCATGTCTTACTTGCACTGACAATCCACTCACCACTTCCCTTTCGAGTTTCACTCGAGCGATGGCCTGACACCCGCGCGATGTCATCCAGCGGCCGTCTCAGCCAGTTTCCAATCCATCTCCACTTTCTCCTGCATATTTATTGGTTGGCGATTGGTTCTTGTTTTCAATATAGTTCCTATAGTTTCTTGTTGGTGATTCTTTCTGACCTGGCCATCTGATCTTCAGTATAGAACAATAGTTGACAGTTGTTGATAAAGGTCTGCAACAGGCTGTTGGAAATATTCTTTGTGACCCACCCGCCAAGTTTCTGATTCGTATAGAAGAACTGACTGACTTGGAGTTTGTATTGAAAATTCGACCGAATTTTGTTGTTGATACTGGCTGAGTGACGAATATTTCCAGATTGATTTCAGGTTGGTGAATGTGTTTCTCGCCTTCCCGATTCTCGCTCGATTTGACATCCTCGTCCGTTCCTCCTCCTGTAGATAAGACAATGCTCCCTAGATAAGTGAGTGAATGAAGTAACCTCTTTCAAATCCCTCCCGTTGATGGTGATTGGCGCTGGATGTTGCTTCTGTTGTTGTTGTTGTTGGTTGGTTATTTTCATAACCTCCGTCTTGTCTATGTTCACTTGGAGTCCTGTCTTCGCCGACTGCTTCTTCGACCAGTTTGTCGGTTTTTGCTTGTAAATCTTTTGTTTTGTGTGTCATTAAGCATAAATCATCCACTCGCGAAATCCGGGTCTTCTAGGTTCTTCACATCTCTCTGTCCAGGATATCCCTGTCTTCTCGTTTGATTGTACTTGATTGATAAAACTAATATTATTATTTCTGAATGCACATGATTTTATACTGATTTTTATTCAAATGTCTAATCAATTTCACAAATGTATATAAATGAAGTAAAAAGTTGTGTGAGCGAGTGTTTTGATATGTTTATGAGCAGTTGTAATAAATTGTGCTTCAAACGTGGTCATCAGTTAATATTACTGTATAACAAACACTACACTGTGTGACACTTTATCAAAATAAAATCTTATCTACAATACAATTATACTCTACCATAGTGCCTAAGTTTTATACTTATGTCAATTTAACCAGATTGTTTATTTTTTTCTCAGTCATGTATCTTAATCCATGCATGACAGAATATCATTTTGCGAATATATGCAACATTTGATTGCTTCGAGCCACTGGTTTCTCTTCACCCGTCCTTCTTCGTCTTCTACGTCTTCTTCTTCAGCTGATCGAAATTCGACACACCTAAATAACACAGATTAATCACTTCTGATTATTTATGGCGTGTGTCTGTGTGATTTCATGTGTGAAATTTACAAAAGCAATTTACATTTTGACCTGAATCTTTATTTCATGTATAACTTATGTTTATATATATATATATATATATATATATATATATATATATATATATATATGTTTAACCGTTCAAATATGACCTCACTCGATTACGACTGTCTACTGACCACATGTAACAGGTACATATGCTGGTGTTTGTGTGTGTGTAAAACTATGTTTGTGTGTATTATTAGCATTTTGTTTATTCGAGGTGGTCACTAGTTCCGAATAACTAAGCAGTGTTAAGTAACGACGGGAAGTCACTCGATGATATCATGCAGTTATATTGACTGAGACAGCCGGGAAATGTGTTGCACATGTGCTGAGCCGTCATCTTCCTCCGCAAGCAGTATTAGATGAAATAAGATTATTTTGAAAAACACTTAGTGGTGGCGACAGACCACTTCATGATGCCTTTGACTGCTGTTGAGTTCCAAATAAGGAGGTGTCGACTGTCTGATTTGGGGGCGCCCAGAAGCTAAGAATCAATGGCTTTAGACTAGGCATGATATGGCTCGAATTTGTTGTCGTGGCACAGGTTTCATATTTTTTTTTTGGATTTTTAAAGTGACATTTATGAAATATTCCATGCCTCATTTGTCAGCAGTCTGATCTTCTCCCATTCCCAGAGTCGGAATGTGTACCATGGATGTGCAATTCCAGTTTGACAACACTCTTTACCGACAAATAGATGGTGTAGCTAAGGGCAGTCCACTTAACCCTGTTTTAGCAGATATAATCGTATCCAACCTTAAAAGAATAAAATTGAAGTAAACAATCGACGAAACAACTTCCTACTGTCGATATGTCGATGACACGTTTGTTGTGTGCAACAATGAAAGTCATGCTTCCCACTTACTCAGATTATTTAACAACGCGCATACCAATATTGAATTTACTAGGGAACATGAAAGTGATGGAAAGTTCCACTTCCTCGACATTGTCATGCAAGACGGTAGTCTTAAGACGTCAGTTTACTCAAAGCCTACTTAGAAAAGACAATACCTACATTTTAAGAGTTTATTTTTTGTCAAAATAGCTTTAAAAGTGAACCAGTCAAGACTCTGTACTATGGAGCGAGGAGAATAAGCTCTATAGAGAAATTACAGGAAGAATTTGTTTTACTCGAAAGGATGTTGAAAAGCAGTAGTTACCCTCAAAGGTTCATTAATAAATACGGAAGATATTAAATATTCCTTTAGCATTATGAATGAATCTTTTCCACATCTATCTAGAAGACGTCATAAGTACTATGTTAACACAATAAAGTTAATGAAGGTTTGTGTAAAATAATTTCGCCCAAATCTGATTGTAGATGAGAAGATTTTGGGTAAACAGTGTATACTACTAAATAATATGAGTAGTGGGAAACAGCCAGTCGAGTTAAACAGTAGTGCTTACTAGTCAGATCGAAGCGGTGTAAATATCCAACTACCGAGCTCATCAGTAGAATGCTCAGTTAGACAGAACTTACTGAGTTGAATCAATTTAAACTACGTAAATTCTGGCCAGGAGAAATGACTATGAGAGGGTGTTTTAGTCTTTTGAATTTTAACACCTGTCAAAACATATTGATGGTGGCCTGCCTAAAACGTGGGCTACAGGAAACCTCCATCAATATGTTGCATATATTTTAGCTGGACTGCATTATGAGTCAGATTGTGGGGAGCAAGGAGTCAGGAATACGCTGGATGACAGGTGAGAAGACTCTAGAAGATCTGGATTTAACAGATGATATATGTCTAATGTCACATAAACTCGATAACTTGCAGGCGAAAACCAACAAACTGACTGTAGAGGTGAGAAAGGCAGCGAAGACAGGACTACAGGTGAACATACGGGAAGATGCAGGCGATGGAGATAATCAACTAACCAACCAACATCAACAACAATAACCAGCACCAGTCACCAACAACGGGAGAGATTTAACAGAGGCTATCTCCTTCAGTTATCTAGGAAGCATTGTTTCAACTACAGGCGGAACGGATAAAGATCTATAATCGAGTTAGAATCGAAAATGTCAGATACGCCTTCATCAACATTAAACCACTTTGGAAATCTTCTGCACTCACTCGGCATAAACAGCAAGATTCGGATTTTGAACACAAATTTCAGGTCAGCCTTTCTAGACGGGCCAGAAACTTGGCCAGCTTGTCACGAAAAAGGATTTCTAACGGGTTGCAGACTTTCGTCAAGATCTGACTTCTCTGGCTCCATACTGGAGATCAAATTGACAGTTAGAAAGAATTGGTAACAAGAAACTCTTCAGCGGAACAAACCAACGAAGATCCGAGTACTAAACAAATATGTGGAAAAAAATGGAGATGAATGGATCGAGCATACATTGAAGAAACCGTCGAATCACATCACGACATCACCAGGCCCTCAAGTGGAATTATAAAGGGGAGTTACGAGTGAGTCGTCAGTGTGAGGATGACAGGGAGGAGATCATCCGAAGAGGAGAAATTATGGGGCAGTCGTGGACCCAACTGAGGAGGATGGTAGAAAATAGAACAAAGTGGAGATGTGTAATGTTGTTGAAGCCCTATGTTCTACTTGGAACCCAAGGGAACAATAATATATAATTATAATAATTTAGCTTATTGAGCTCGTTTAAATCTATCAAAGTATGGCCTCTAATATAACTATTATATATATATATATATATATATATATATATATATATATATATATATAACTATATATTACTCCGGCGAGTATTTCAGACATTTACAACCTGCTGATTTTCATGTTTCTATTAAACATGAGAAGAATTATCCTCGATGTTAGCTCACCTCAACACATGAGATGACCGTTCCTGGGTGGTTTCCTCAATTCACAAAATGTACTCCTGAACATTCTATATAAATGGTATTCAACATAATGTCGTCGTGTATTTCTCGAAAAAGTAAAAGAAGCGATACCACATAACAGATTGGTTTGCGCTTCAGGTTAAATAGAACAGTGTCACATGATCTACTGTCAGTCAAATCTTTTATTTGAAGATCCTCGACGGTGAGAAAATAGCATGTAATAAACCTCGCTGAAAATTCTGTACATTATATAAAAATTGGTCAGAATAAAGTCTGCAGATACGCGTTGCTGATGAGTGGCAACTAGCACGAAACCTAGGTCAGATTGGGCTTCCTGTAGCCGACTGCTTCCAGCCACCTAGTATCATCAAATCAACATGCATCGTGATGTCAATCTACCTACAATGATGGTCACATTGTAAACCTGACTGATAGAATTCAGCCTGCATCAAAGAAAAGGTAGACACATCACATTAGTTACTAGTGTTAAATCAAAGTGAAGCTATTACTATTATTATTTATAGTAGTATGGAAAAATAATACCTCCCATCGTTATTATATTTGACTACTTATGTGTTTAGTCAGCCCTATTTTTAGTTATCTTTCAAGTCTAATTCAACTTGTATTGTGGTTTCCACTTCAGCGGAGTATGTGGACGATAAACTTACTCAATCTATTGAGTAAAAAACTTATGGTAAAACATCAAGACTCATACAAAACAACCCTCGTCCACCGCCAACTTGTATTGTCCTCATCTTAACCTATAAATATCCCTCCTGAATGATTACTGAAGACTAAAGATCAGGCAGTTACAGAAAGGTAAGTGTATTTTCATTGTCAAAGCTTATGGTAAACTCAATAGAATAAGAGAAAAACAGATCTGATCCAGAGGTCTTCGATATTAGTAATTCTGAGGCAAAACCCTTACAATCCAAATTTTCATTTCATCTCCATGATGACCATATGTTAAAAATTTGAAATTAATATAACGATTACTCGTATTATTGGATTTCAAGCTAAAGACAGGGCCTTGGGACTGCACTTCCATTTGACTCTGTTCTTTGCTGTCTTTTAAACTGTCTCCATGTTCCTCACATGATATCCTCCATAGCACAATCAAGTGTTCATCCTGTTGCTTCTTTTCCAGGTTCCATTCGATATCCCTTGAACTTCTATCTCCTCAGCTTATATAAAATCTATCTGCATTTCATTCTGCATATTTGTTAGGTGATAGGTCCCTCGATGGCCTACTATCTGCCACACTTCCACATTGCTTATCCTTTCTGACAAAAATATCTCGTGCGTAGAGAGAGTGAGAGCGGCTGCTCATGAAAGTCTCAAGTAGTCTGAAGTTGGAAATGCTTTTGATGACATATCAAGTCACTGAAGCACTTAGAGGCAATGATTTGATGTTAACAGTAAAATGCTGAAAGGAATCCGTTTTAAAAAATTTGGTTCCCTTGATAAATTTCGATAAAGAGAGAAAGACCAAATTAGCAAACTGAGTTGAAGCGCTTAATAATTCTTTGCACAAAGACATCTGATTCAAATTCGACAACCGATTCTACTAACAAATTGACGAGGTCACCATGGGTTCACCTCTAGGACCTATTCTAGCCAACATCTTCATAGGTTATCTCTAAAAAACTCGACTTAGTGACGCTATCAATGAAACAACATACAACCGTTGATACGTTGATGATACGTTTGTTGTTTGTAACGACATGAATGAGGCATCCGTATTAGTTAACCGCCTTAATGAGATCCACACAAACATTAAATTCACCATGTAATATGAACACAACGACGAGTTCAATTTCCTCGACCTAAATATAAAAAGAAGTAATGATGGATTGGTTGTAAAATCCGTCTGCAAAAAAGAAACCTTGACTGGACAATACCTTCACTACAACATCTCCTATCCTATAAGCTATAAGCGCGGATTAGTAAGTACACTGTACGACAGAGACAGGAATCTATGTTCACCAGACAAGTTGAAGGAAGAATTAGGTTTCGTTCAGAAATGCCTAAGAGAAAATGGATGCCCAAAGAGATTTATGCAAAAGTATAGCAGAGAAAAAGAAAAGAAAGAAAAACACGCAACTGTAGAAAAGAAAAAAGTGTTTATTGGTCTCTCATTCAAAGAAGATGCAGTGTCACAAATGATTGACAAAAGAATGAAAGGTACAAAGAAGCTTCCTTGCACCTAAACTGATAACATTATACAGCAGTACTTCTTCTATAAGCCATTCAAAACTGAATAAATACCCTGCTGATGTCACCCCCAACTGCGCTTATGAATTTACATGCACTTGTGGGAGCAAGTAAATTGAATGGACGGAAACAAGGTCTTCTATCCGGCTTCCTAAACATATTCCAAAAAACCTGTGCCTGAAAGGAAGCAAATATTCTCAGAGTGCAATTACCAGACATCTTGTTGATACTGGTCATCTCGTAAAGATTTCTAAGTCCTTCAAAATATTAAATAGACAAAAAACGGCAAGTTTACTAAGATTCGCCGAAGCGATCGCAATCAAACGACTTAAACCAGACTTATGCATACGGAAAGAGAGTGTGATTAATCTCTCACTCCCTTGGTAACTGAATTTCGATTTTGATTGCATTAATTAGTCAGGTAATTCAGTTATCTCAACTCACTGAGAAAATCTCAGTCTTGTAAAGTGTAACCGCTTCTCTTTGTTTTTTGAGTTGCTATGTGAACAAGCTACAAGCTAACACTGTTTGTTAATATTTTCTGTTTTCTGTCTTACCCCTCCCTCCTCTCTTCTGCTTTGAAAACGTATAAATTGATGATGAAAACTTAAACTAAAAATTGTAATGCCTTCATTATGGATGCATCAATTTTATAGTGTCTCTTCTCTACTACCACTTAAATATTAAAGTATGTTATTATCATCTATATAAGCATTATAATTTCAGGCAGGGGTGTGCAGCTGATGAGGACCTGTGAAATAGTATGATGATATCATTTTTATACTGAGAGTCTGGTCTTTCTTTCTCTTTTTACGAGTTGATCAGGGATCGATATCAATTAGAGAACCATTAAAAACCAGCCACAAGGAGTACTGGACAGACAGCTGCTTCATCCTGGTTTAAGATCATCGCCAGTAGGCACCCACCCCGCTGCCAGGGTTCGAACCCAGGACCTTCCAATTACAAGGCAAGCTAGTCTGTATACCATCCAGCCACTGGAATTCAATTCAATGGCCACCACATGAATTCTAACCATTACCAGTTCTTTCTCTATCGAAATCTGTTTTATAAAGGTCAATTTTTTGGGTTTATCATTCCGCCTATCTAATCAACTTTACATTCTAATTTTTATTGCCGCCTGTCAACTTTCCGATCAAAAAAAAATAGAAATAGTTTAATTATCAATCCTAATCAGAGGAAAAAAATGGATCTCTGATTGACAGTAATTACTTTTTATAATGAATATTTTATTTTTTGTTGATAACACAATGTGAAGTTATCTGTGGATATTAGATAGATAGTAAGGAATAGAGAGCGACAGTGCCCGTGTGTCCATGTGAGTGTAGATACTTAGGCGAAAATATCGAAAGACAGACAGACACACGTACAAAATTTTGGAAAGTATTAAATATTATGAATAACAATTTTAAAGAGGACTTTCAGAAGTGTTGATGGAAATTTACGACTAGTATAAACATTTTTTAATTTGGTGATACTTAAGTGTTTTATTTTAATTTGCAAGTGTTATGTAAACACTGGAGTGAAATGCACACAGATAGTGAAGGGAACAACGTTAGTGAAGTTGGAACTAGTGTTTATTGCACGTAAATAATAAGTGTTGGTTTACAGGGATTTGCTTGATTTAAAAACTGATTACGAGGTATGTCGTGAAATGATGAACCATTTAATTTTGTCTCGGTGACTGAACAGTCAACGAGCTTGCCTTGTAATCTGAAGGTCTTGCGTTCAGTCTCTGCCGGGTTCATTCTGTTGAAAAGTTCCAAATAAGAACGAAACAGTTGTCCAGTACTCCCTGGTTTCCAATGGTTCTCTAAATTAAATCACTTCGTAATCAATCTTGAGATAAATATCAACCATTTCAGATCAGAGATGTTTTGTCGATCATTAAACTGTGTCGATAAGCATCATCATCGAACAGAGCATGGAATAACAGTCAAATCTCGACTTTAGTTTCATCATCTCTTGAAAGGATGTAAATAGTGTCGACCATGAAGTGGTTTGGAAACCGCCGGAACATTAGGGAGTTCGCTAAACCTACATCAACCTCATTCAACGGCTTTATGATGGTACGACATGCCAAGTGATCTACAACAGATAATTCAGAGAAATTTTTGAATTGAAAACAAGAGTGAGACAGGAATGTCTATTATCAGCTATGCTATTCCTAACTTTGGTAGACTCAATCATTTACCAAACTGGAGGGAGAGAAAAGATGGGTATATGTTAGACGGACAAGAAGACTCTGGGAGATTTGGGCTACCGATATCACATGCTGAAAATTCCACACTTTTACTGAAAAAGATACGGTGTGAAACCAAGCTATAATGAAAAAAATGACCTCGTTGTTCAGCAGGACCTTAACTATTATTTGTAAGCTTATTGTACTTCTCCGTCTACTAGTGCCAACATTTAAAGACCTGACGGTAGTATGTACCATGAATGTTCAAATCCAGTTCGATAACACTCTCTACGGTCAATTACATGGTGTAGTAATGGGTAATCCACTAATCTCTGCATTCGCAGGTATATTTATAGCTAATGTTGAGAAGGAAAATATAAAATATTCGAAGAATTCTAACGATTTCTTTTTGCAATATATATATATATATATATACTTATGACACTTTCATTGTATGTGATAATCGAAGTCGAAACCTCTATCTACTTGAACTGTTTACTGCTACATATAAAAGCATTGAGTTTACTATGGCCCAGGAGAGTAATGAGAAGTTTATTTTCTCCCTGACATCATCATTCATCGCTTGGAAGATGGAAGTCTTCAAAGACCCATTCACCTGTACTTTTATGTGGAATGATGAAAACCAGCACTGGTCAAAAACGCTGTTTTTGCTGAGTTAGAAGAGTATGCGTATGTGTGTGTGTGTGTGTGAGAAATCGGAAGAACTGTTAAGTCCAAAGAAAAGAAACCTGGTAAATAAAGAGTATCCACACAAATTCGTTAGCAACATCAACATTCATACAATTCATTTATTAGAATGTGGCGAAACTGCAGGAAATATCATCAGGTACAGTTAAACATTGGTAGATGATATTCCTATGTGGTCTACCTGTCAAAGAAAAAAGGGGTTTCAACAGTGCTATCCCTAGGCATACAGTCGGAATCATGAAAACTTTTCGGATCATCAATGAGCAGTTTAATTCAGTTCTGCTCAAGTTTATCAAAGCAGTTACTCTCAAGCGTTTAATACCCAAACGTATGTATTGAAAAACTGGCAGTTACCATTCCTTGCTTCGCCTGGAAACTGGATGTCTTTCTTCTTTCTTTTACTTCATTACGTAATCTTTGAATGTAACTTCTTCCACCTTTCAAGTTTGGTCATGAATAGACTTCAGTTACAGAGCTATTGAAAACCACAGGGTACTGAACAGCTACCTGTTTCGTCCATGTTTAGAACTTTTCAGAGAGGGTTTGAACCAAGGACTTTCAGGTTAAAAGGTGAGCTCGTTGACGATTCAGCTACTGGTCAACCGATTTAAACTTCTGCTTTGCATGAAATGATGCTCTGAGGTAGTTGGTTGTATGGATTTGCATTTCAATGATATGATCTGAACTAAACACTTATCACCAAAACTTATCATCAAGCAGTCTTTATATCATCTAACAAGGTTTAACAGACTTGAAACAACTTTACATAACATAATACAAATATGATTTTAGAGTTCTCATTTTATTTATTACTTCTGGTTTTTTTTTGATAACTGATATCCTGTCATCTTTTCAAGTACATTACAGGCTTCTCAGTGCATACATACACCCGCGGTTTGATAGGCAATAATGCGGCTGATAGGAAACCGATGAAATGAAATAAAATGGAATGATACCATCTCAGTTTGTTTCATTCGTTTGTTTTATGTTTTATTTTAAATAAAACAGATTCGTGTCATTCAAATTCTTGTCTATGAACAAAAAGAAGAAAAAATAAATTCAGTATGCATTTCTTTCTCTCTCCCATATGTAATAGGTGAATAGTCATCATCATCATCATATCTGAACTTACTGTTTTCTTTAAACAAGTGATTACATAATCAGTCGGTTCTTCTCTCCCTCCTCTTCTCCTTCTTTCCCTTTTTACCCTGAATCCATATTGTATCTATTCTTGTTCATCACATTCCGGTTGGTTTGTGATCACACACAAAAAGAGGTGGTGTAACTGATACAATTTCTTTTCAGCCTACACGTATAATCTTTTTCATATTATATACATATTCAGCGCAGTCTGTTCTATAACTGCTGATTTAGTTATGAAGATGGATACAGAGGTTACATTCACTTTTATGTAAACAAAATGGGCATAAATGTGAAATGGGCAATCGGGGAAATACAAAAATATATACAGAAACAGTAATAAAATAATAAGAAAATTGTCTAAACAAAATAAACCGCTGTGTGTGTTATAATACTCCCTAGCTAACTCCCTAACTAGCTAACTCCCTAACTAACTAACTCCCTAACTAACTAACTAACTAACTAACTAACTCCCTAACTAACTAACTTACTAACTTACTAACTAACTAACTAACTAACTAACTAACTAACTAACTAACTAACTAACTAACTAACTAACCTGTGACTGACTAACTAACTAACTAACTAACTAACCTGTGACTGACTAACTAACTAACTAACTAACTAACTAACTAACTAACTAACTAACTAACTAACTAACTAACTAACTAACTAACTAACTAACTAACTAACTAACTAACTAACTAACTAACTAACTAACTAACTAACTAACTAACTAACTAACTAACTAACTGACGAACCTGTGACTAACTAACTAACTAACTAACTAACTCCCTAACTAACTAACTAACTAACTAACTAACTAACTAACTAACAAACAAACTAACTAAGTAACTAACTAACTAACTAACTAACTAACTAACTAACCTGTGACTGACTAACTAACAAACTAACTAACTAACTAACTCCCTAACTAACTAACTAACTAACTAACTAACTAACTAACTAACTAACTAACCTGTGACTGACTAACTAACTAACTAACTAACTAACTAACTAACTAACTAACTAACTAACTAACTAACTAACTAACTAACTAACTCCCTAACTAACTAACTCCCTAACTAACTAACTAACTAACTAACTAACCTGTGACTGACTAACTAACTAACTAACTAACTAACTAACTAACTAACCTGTGACTGACTAACTAATTAACTAACTAACTAACTAACTAGCTAACTAACTAACCTGTGACTAACTAACTAACTAACTAACTAACTAACTAACTAACTAACTAACTAACTAACTAACTAACTAACTAACTAACTAACTAACTAACTAACTAACTAACTAACTCCCGAACTAACTAACTAACTAAATAACTAAATAACTGACTCCCTAACTAACTAACTAACTAACTAACTAACTCCCTAACTAACTAAATAACTAACTCCCTAACTAACTAACTAACTAACTAACTAACTAACTAACCTGTGACTGACTAACTAACTAACTAACTAACTAACTAACTAACTCCCTAACTAACTAACTTACTAACTTACTAACTAACTAACTAACTAACTAACTAACTAACTAACCTGTGACTGACTAACTAACTAACTAACCTGTGACTGACTAACTAACTAACTAACTAACTAACCTGTGACTGACTAACTAACAAACTAACTAACTAACTAACTCCCTAACTAACTAACTAACTAACTAACTAACTAACTAACTAACCTGTGACTGACTAACTAACTAACTAACTAACTAACTAACTAACTAACTAACTAACTAACTAACTAACTCCCTAACTAACTAACTAACTAACTAACTAACTAACCTGTGACTGACTAACTAACTAACTAACTGACGAACCTGTGACTAACTAACTAACTAACTAACTAACTAACTAACTAACTAACTAACTAACTAACTAACTAACCTGTGACTGACTAACCAACTAACTAACTAACTAACTCCCTAACTAACTAACTAACTAACTCCCTAACTAACTAACTAACTAACTGACGAACCTGTGACTAACTAACTAACTAACTAACTAACTAACTAACTAACTAGTTAACTAACTAACTAACTAACTAACTCCCTAACTAACTAACTAACTAACTCCCTAACTAACTAACTAACTAACTGACGAACCTGTGACTAACTAACTAACTAACTAACTAACTAACTAACTAACTAACTAACTAACTAACTAACTAACTAACTAACTAACTAACTAGCTAACTAACTAACCTGTGACTAACTAACTAACTAACTAACTAACTAACTAACTAACTAACTAACTAACTAACTAACTAACTAACTAACTAACCTGTGACTAACTAACTAACTAACTAACTAACTAACTAACTAACTAACTAGCTAACTAACTAACCTGTGACTAACCAACTAACTAACTCCCTAACTAACTAACTAACTAACTAACTAACCTGTGACTGACTAACTAACTAACTAACTAACTAACTAACTCCCTAACTAACTAACTCCCTAACTAACTAACTAACTAACTAACTAACTAACTCCCTAACTAACTAACTAACTAACTAACTAACTAACCTGTGACTGACTAACTAACTATCTAACCAACTAACTAACTAACTAACTAACTAACTAACTAACTAGCTAACTAACTAAGCTGTGACTAACTAACTAACTAACTAACTAACTAACTAACTAACTCCCTAACTAACTAACTTACTAACTTACTAACTAACTAACTTACTAACTAACTAACTTACTAACTAACTAACTAACTAACTAACTAACTAACTAACTAACCAACTAACTAACTAACTAACTAACTAACTAACTAACTAACTAACTAACTAACCTGTGACTGACTAACTAACTAACTAACTAACTAACCTGTGACTGACTAACTAACTAACTAACTAACTAACTAACTCCCTAACTAACTAACTAACTAACTCCCTAACTAACTAACTAACTAACTAACTAACTAACTAACTAACTAACTAACTAACTCCCTAACTAACTAACTAACTAACTCCCTAACTAACTAACTAACTAACTAACTAACTAACTAACTAACTAACTAACTAATTAACTAACTAACTCCCTAACTAACTAACTAACTAACTAACTAACTAACTAACTGACGAACCTGTGACTAACTAACTAACTAACTAACTAACTAACTAACTAACTAACTCCCTAACTAACTAACTAACTAACTAACTAACTAACTAACTAACTAACTAACTAACTAACTAACTAACTAACTCCCTAACTAACTAACTAACTAACTAACTAACTAACTCCCTAACTAACTAACTAACTAACTAACTAACTAACTCCCTAACTAACTAACTAACTAACTAACTAACTAACTAACTAACTAACTAACTAACTATCTAACTAACTCCCTAACTAACTAACTAACTAACTAACTAACTAACCTGTGACTGACTAACTAACTAACTAACTAACTAACTAAGTAACTAACTAACTAACTGACGAACCTGTGACTAACTAACTAACTAACTAACTAACTAACTAACTAACTAACTAACCTGTGACTGACTAACTAACTAACTAACTAACTCCCTAACTAACTAACTCCCTAACTAACTAACTAACTAACTCCCTAACTAACTAACTAACTAACTGACGAACTGACTAACTAACTAACTAACTAACTAACTCACTAACTAACTAACTAACTAACTAGCTAACTAACTAACTAACTGACTGACTAACTAACTAACTAACTAACTCCCTAACTAACTAACTAACTAACTAACTAACTAACTAACTAACTAACTAACTAACTAACTAACTAACTAACTAACTAACTCCCTAACTAACTAACTAACTAACTGACGAACCTGACTAACTAACTAACTAACTAACTAACTAACTCCCTAACTAACTAACTAACTAACTAACTAACTAACTAACTAACTAACTAACTAACTAACTAACTAACTAACTAACTAACTCCCTATCTAACTAACTAACTAACTGACGAACTGACTAACTAACTAACTAACTAACTAACTCCCTAACTAACTAACTAACTAACTAACTAACTAACTAACTAACTAACTCTCTAACTAACTAACTAACTAACTGACGAACTGACTAACTTACTAACTAACTAACTAAAAGCCAATCAGAACGAAGATTATTTTAACGCATTTTTAACGCAGAATAACAGATTAGTTGTGAGCTATCAAAATAAATCGTAGTATTTATGTGACAAACGTGCTAGTTGGCTGAAATCGATGACAGAATATTGTGAAATGGGAGACAATGGTGGTGATTAGGAAGTCATAAGTGATTCTTACAATATGAGGTAGGAGAAATTGAAAGGTCAGTTCAAGGATATGAAAGGTGTCAGATGTGAGTGGCTAGTACAAAGTGGTATGTATTAAAGAGGAGATAGTAAGACTGCAACGTGAGTTTCATCATGACAACACAGTGGAATCTGAATGGAGAACGACGAGTTGGGCGTAGGTCGGTAGGTCACATGGCGGAGATAGTTTGAGAAAGAGACGAGAGCCTACAGGCATCACGAAGCCAGATATGGAGGAGTGCAGAGAAGAGGGTTAAGTAGAGACGTGCCGCTAAAGCCCTCTATTCCACTCGAATCTCAAGGGAACAACAGTTTGTAACGGATGCCCCATAAGTCGATGAAACAACTAACATCGAAATGACTTTCTCAGATTCCCACTAAAGAATGGTACCCAATAAGTGCTACCAAATAGGGACAGGTATTCAGCGATGATGTCCGATATCAGTGAAGTTGGAGAAACATAAAAAGACGTAATTTAACGACTTTTGAATCACTACCAGCTCAGAAACTTAGCAGCAACGTACTCACCTGCTAACTTGATGATTTAAGGGCTTGATCCTCTTCAGGGTATATTAATAATAATGATAATAATACTAACAACATTTTTATTCTAGACAAAATATGTTGCACATTGTATAGAATTCTCAGCATAATTTATTGCATGATACATTTTCTCTTCAAGCAATCTATAATATATCATGTGATGCAGTGCTGTTCCACCTGAAGCATAAACCAATCCTATATGATATTTCTCCTTCATCCCTGAGAAATGCACACTAGTGGGTTGAGAGCCGATTAGAAAGGTGCGTGAGTACATTTTATGACACAAGGACATAGTTGAAAGGTTAAAACAATGAGAATTACAGAAATTATGTTGCATTGTGTTGGATAGGAAATTCGAATAGCCTAATGACTCAATAGGAACGACATCCATTTTGTCTTCAGTTTCTAACACTGATGTTGAGACTTTCTGTAATTTCGTTCGATCTGCTTAAACGTCCAAACGCTTGTTGCCTCGCCTTTTTTCGTACCTAACTTGGTATTATTTGTAAAAATCATATTAACTTTCACAGTTGGGTACCCCTATACACCAAACAAAACCTGATCCGTTCACTCAGCTACAGAGTTCGCAGAATTTGTACCCCGGACACTGTAGAAGATGAACTGCACAATCTCAAGAGGATCCTCGTCGAGATTTGTTACCAAGAACGATTTATTACAAAATCTATGAATCCTAGACCACAAAAGCTGCCGATGCTTAGGGCCCCTAAAAAACTACCTTAAATGAACCTTCAGTTGAATGGAGAAATATCTGCGGAAACACTAAAAAGTCGACTGTCGCGCTCACTCAAGAAGATCTTCTTCGCAGCTGAATTACGACTAACTTTCTCCACAAAACCTATGATTCATGTGAACGTGAAGGACAAGCTACCACTGCTGGCCTAATCAATCTGTATTTATCAATTCACGTGCTCGTGTGGAACCAGGTATGTCGGCCGTACCCAGCGTTCGCTTTCCAAGCGTATCACCGAACACTTACCAAGATGGTTTTACAAAGAAGAAAAACGATGTCCCCACAGCTCCACCTTAGAACATCTGATAGAATCCGGACACCAAGCTACATCCCAAATAAACTTCAAAGTCGTCTACAGAGTAAGAAGTATTCTTCCTAAAGGTGTACGAATCAGACTTCTTCAAACTGCAGAAGCAATGGCGATTCACTTGATAAGCTCTGAACTCTGCATCCAGAAGAAGTTCGTTCAATCACCACACTTGCAATGGACGTAATCCATCTTATTACCTGACAAGTAAATTGTACCTATTCCTTTTCTCTTCTGTCTCTTCATTAGTATTATTTTGTCTTCTCTTTTGTAATACTTTACATTTTCAATTTCCTTGTTCTCTACCTCCACACCCGATTTTATTTCTACACCTCACTACCACTGTTACTGACTTAACCAACGCTCGATTTCTAGTCATTTATGTTACGTCATCCAACTTAATTGCTCAATTTCAGTTCTAATTTAAGTGGATTATTATCTAACCCACTTCTACTTAGTCTCTACCTGTAATTACCTCTGTTGCTACCCTGACGTAAGTCAAAATATTTTAGTCAATTATATTACGTCATGTAACTAACTAACTCTATCTTACTTTAGTTGCTGTCTGATTAACCTTGTATCTATATTAAATCATTCTTTTATTACCTGATCAATTATCTAAACTTGACAAACCTCATGTACACCCGCACACACAAATAATTATATATAAATGCGATTGAACAGCTATGTGAATGAATTCGCCGTCGAAAAGAGTCTCTTCGCTGAACGTCCTCTCTTTTTCAAAATCATATTTGTGAAGTCTCAGAGAAACTGAAATGAGTAATTCCAACTTTTCCTGAGTTCTGCAAACTGGTGCCCCAAAACTTCTTCAGGGAAATTAATCGAAATTAACAAAACAGAGGTATATATATATATGAATATATACCACTCTATACTGCATATACACATATATTTTCATATTCACTTATCTACTACCTTGAACTTTTAGTCGAACGTAATCACTCAGATTCTCATGAAAAGTACAGTCCGTTTAAAGTGTTTAACAAAAGTAGACTAATATTTGTCAGTCTGAGGTCGAATTTTGATCACAGCTCATACAATTTTGTTTGTTTATTATACATGTTGATGCCTGTTTGATGACTATTATGGTAGGACAAAGTTTTTAAAAATAAGAGATGTCTTTTTTTATACATAAACCTCTGTTAAGTTAATTTCGATTAATTCCCCTGAAGAAGTTCTGGCCACCAGATTGCCTAACGCAGGAAACTTTGGCATTACTCATTTCGATTTCCCTGAGATTTTACAAATATAATTTTTACAAATGTCTACTTCTCACTCGGCGCCCAATCATATTTTAGAACTATTCGGTCACATCTTGATCACAGTTCATATGAATTAACTTGGTGTTATGTGCATACATGGTTAGATTTCTGCACCTTATCGTGTATTATAATACTCTTTTTACTTCACGTTTCGAGAGAGAGACTTGGCGAGTCATAAAGAGCATCTCCAACAAACTTCAGACCTTCATTAACAGCTGCCTTCGCTCAATACACAAGATCAGATGACCAGAAAAGATCAGCAACAGCGATCTCTGGCAATGAGCGAACCAACCAGGAAGCGATTGTGAAACAAATAGGCAGGAAGAAATGGAGATGGATTGGATTAGCCATACTCTGAGGAAACCATCAAGTAACATCACTAGACAAGCCATTGCTCGAGTGGAACTCGAAAGGGAGCGGCGATTTGGTCGTCAGTGCAAGGGTGACTTGGAGGAGGTCATGTGAGGAGGAGATGAAAGGATGTGGGTGGCAGCCTTGGGGGGGGGTGAAAAAGTTGGCAGAAAACCGAAGGCAATGGAGACGTGGGTGGCTGAAGCCCTATGTTCCTCTAGGAACTAAAGGACACAATAATAATAATATAATAATTTTACTTCACGTTTCGACTAGAATATTGGACTTTAGAGGTATATCTTCATCTGACCCCTAGCGCGAAAGCTGCTGACATTCCTTTATTTTCTTCCCACCCTAGACAAAATAAATAGTCGCTTCCCTATCAAACTCTATTCGTGGATTTGAATTTTGATGTTACTTGTATGTCTTCTCATCTAGTAAACTTGGTGAAGTTAACCTTTATGCAAGAATATAAAGTCACATACTTGGCGTTCTGCTAGATTTGACAAGTTTGCAACTTTTTATTATGGATATTTTTTAGTTCCAACTACCACATTATTTGATTAAATTTAGATTTTCCTGTCGATTGTTTGGACCGAGGTGCTCGGTCTCAGGTTGACTTATCAGCTGCCTCTGCAGATGCTTCGACGATGTCTAGTCATACAACTTGAAGTCAATTAGTTGATGGTGACTAGTAGTGGGATCTAACAGAATGTGCATTTCGTCCTATTCGGGACTATTCAATTGAATGCACCTGCAGCAATGAGTGATTGTGTTTCCACTGAGGCTCGAACCCAGTTCTCATAGTTTCTAATGCCAAAGCGTTATCTACTAGACCACTAGAGCAGGTACATCGAGTTGACGAGTCCAAATTTTCTGCGGAAATAATTGTATATTAGTTCCTCTTTATCCAAAATCTTTCAATAAAACAATAACAGATAGGAAATCGTGTGACAAACTGCTATCCGACCTGAAGCGAAAACCAATCCCTTTTGACATTTCTTCTTTGCCACCTCCGCGAAATGCACAATATTTCGTTGAAAGTCAGTTAAACAAAGGTGACTCAAGGAAATATCTGAATAATTAGTTTTATTTCTCAAGCAGTAGAAATTTGTACCAAAAATCTCCGGAACAGTTATCTCATGTAATGGGATATATTGCTTTCCGTTAAGTTTAGTAGGAACTAGCAAATCAGCAGGTTTTAGACATTTTAAATGCTCCCAAGAGTAGGAAATACCATTAGAGACCATATTTACATAGATTAAAATAAAATAAACAAGAGAAATGATGTACAATTTAATGATGGAGCATTTTGGTAGCCCAGATTTCAAACATGCCGGCTGTTTATTTGTCGATCCACTAAAACAAAACCAGAACAAGGTTACAGTCCTCTTTAGGCTAACAGCTCTTTTCCTTTGATTTCCATAGCATACGCTAAATGAGGGTGCAAATAAATGAACGATTCGCGTATTAATCTAATGTATTTGTTTCACTCGATACTTGTATCGATACAGAGGGTAATGTAGGGCAGATTTATTCTACATTTAAAACGTTTTCATGATAATGGGCAATCTACTGATCATATCAGGCGATTCGAAGATCTATTTTTAGAATTTGTTCTAAAGCATTCGAGGACTGTTTTTTTTAAAAATTATTGTATCATATACAAGCTAATAGTTATGATGAAAACCTTAATGGTATTAGGTAATTAGGACTGGAAAAAGACTTGTCCGGAAATGAATTTTAATATTCCAATGTAAGAGGACTTCTGTGAAGTGGGACAAGAATGGTAATTATTTTTCATTTGCAGATGAAACAGTTGTAGGTGAAATTTCACCACGATTACGTTGAGAAATGTAAAATACTCAAAGCTAGATGGGTGAATATGCTTGATATCGTAAATGGCAATGAAGAAAACAATAAATATATAGTAAGATGGTACATACTACTGATGGATGTAAGTAGTTGGAAGTCACTCATGTCAAAATTCTCTGGTGGTTTGAAGCGATTCTGTTGTCTGTAGTCATTCTAACAGGACACTCCACTGATAGGCTTAGCTGCCCTCTCTTTAAATCAGCTTCAACTGGCTAACATGCACTGCTGTTTCAGTTTGGTGGTCTGTCTGATCCTTCACATCAGTTAGTAATATATGCCACGATGTGATATTTGAAGTCATCGATCTTCTCCGAGAATCTGTGTCGCATATCTGTGAAATTTTATGATTAGTGAAACTGAAGCCTATATCGTCAAGATGGTCAAGATAAGAAATTAATCAGTTAACGCAGATCTTCCTTAGAATTCGGTGTGTAATCAAATGCCTTTTCATGAGTAGATAAAACTGATGATGATAAGAACTGGTTCGTGAATGGAAACTAACCCAATTTTAGCGCCATTATTTTTCGAAAACATTGTACTCCAAAGCTGTTCTGTTGTTACACGTGAGCAACATGACTCTTCACAGGGAACTGTCGAAAGTTGTTGGAGTACAACTTCGTACTTTTGAATTCCAAAACTGAACACCGAAGGTACAATACTACTGAAAATGTCTTCCAGTACTACTGTCTTCTTCATGCATACTTATAATAAATCTTTTGAAAAATGAAGTTCGAGTTAAATTAAAGGTTCAAATTTTGGTCTTTTATATTTTTATTGATTCACTTCAAGCAGGACTTCATCAAGAACAGAAATCAAGTTAAGAATTACTACAAACCAAGGCGAACTAAACTGATGTTTCATTTTACTTTGTGACTCATCATCAGTACAAGGTCATTCATTACCTGACCAGCAAAAAAAAGGTTAAATACTTTGCGTTACAATAAGAGCACATAACTATATAACTACCGAGTGGAAATAAATGACTCAAAGATACTAAGTTAGGTTAATCCGTGCCAACAACGTAGGCATTCTCTATCTGTACTTGACATGATGAACTCCACTGACCACCAAAAAGTTGTCTACTTTTGCTTGGTTCTTAATAACTATATTTGACGCGGATTTATAACAAAATCGCCGGTCAACATAATGGAAATTCATGCTATTATAAAAGTTGAATATTAACCTCCTGTTTATTAGCATCTGGTTTCAGGATAGAAATAGTATTGATGGTATTGGTGGGTGTTTTTGAACGTTATTGGACATTCATTACCAAAGAAGTGCTAAATAAACCTTCTAATGAATTTCAAATTATTCATAAAATTATACCTCATAAGAAACAGGCAGATGAGTGGAATAAAATTCCATTATGGGTAAATTTTTGTTTTGATAAAGTCTCACAGTGTTATACAGTAATGTTTACTGATGACGTTTCGAGCACAATTTATTGCTCATAATCATATCAAGGTACTCATACGACTTCCTAACTTCATTTATACAGTTCCATTATTTTCCATCGCTTGATTTGATTGGCAGTAGTATTTTCCATATTTCAGGTGTGAGTGATGAATCATTCCTGTTACATGTGTTGGGTGTAGACTCAATGAACAAGGATCCAGTAATCAACCTCTCTCTCCACCTATCTAGATTACTTTTTAAAATTTTAACTCACTTCCACACTATTGTGTGGTTGTGTGTTAATGCATGCAGTGCAATGCACTGCCGAGCTTGTTTCTAAATTATTTATCTTCTTGGGGTCAGCCATTCTTACCTAAGCTAAATTCTTATGCTCTGATAATCTGACTACGCCTGATCTACTAGTTTGACTGACCTATGTAGTTGACATCACTCACAGTCATTGCAGGGTATTTTGTAAACTATATTATTTTGTCTAATTGGGTCAACCGGCAAGGTCCTTTAACCTACAGAGCTTGTCGTCACTCAGTGAGTTTGTAGGTTTAAATGCCACCCTGATTTCTGCTTTATTTAGAATCCTACGTAGGGTTTCAGATATCCCCTCTTTATATGGTATAACTGTCGAAGACTTATAATCTCTCTTATTTATGCTATCATTAATAGTTTCACAATTATTTTTATTTTTCGTTTGGCCTTTTTCGATCTTCCTAATGAATTTTATAGGATTGTTAGTTATTTAACACCAAAGCCTGTTCTATCTGTTTTAGTTCATCATTTAGGTCTTTTTCTGTGCTACTTAGTGCTACTGCTCGGTTTGTTAAACACTTAACTAAGCCGCCTGCCTTAACAGTCAACGACGGATGAGATGAATTAAAGTTTAAGTATCTATTAGAATGTGTTGGTTTTCTGTACACACTGGTGTGCATTCTACCTTCTTCTATTCGTTTTATTTAACAATCTAACCTCATAGCTAATTGTCCTTGTTCATTTTCCTATTCAAATGTGAGTTTTATTCCCTCCACTGGAATAAAAGCCAGAAAAATCTGTTCCTCTGTCTGTCTCGTTTATTTCTAAAATGATTGATATAGTGTACATAATTGCTCCACCTCAAGGAAAGCATTTTGAGCAGTTTACGCAATGAAATCATTTGCAAGCTATACAGTTTTAAGTGGGAATTCTCCACAGTCACCCTTAAAATTCAGATGAAAATATTCTGTGTGGTTATCTCGAAAACAAGCCAAATAACGCTATGCTATACACCACTGACTGATATGAGCAGTCACAGAGGGAATAATTTAAACAGTAGCGCTTGCTAATCACAATTAAGTTGATTAGAAACGATTCGACCATCTGAGATAAGTGAGTCCTATTACACCATTGATGAGGTTGATCCCAAACGAGATGAATTGCACTTCAATGTTCAAATCACTTTGATCTAGTTTTAATACAATTGAAGTAGAAACCGGATAAACAGTCTCCTTTCTGGGCGTCTGGCTAGCAGGGTTGCTAATGGAACATTGAAAAAATCAGTATAAACACAGCCTACATGGAACAACCAGCCGACAGGCTTCAACAGCTGGGCACCTATTAGTCGCATGTGAAAGCTGACAAGATTTCTTAGGAGGAGGATCCGAAGAATCTTTAGGTTTGAGTCGGTAGATGAAATGATCACTCGTTTGAGGAAGGCACTAAATGAAAATGGTACCCACTTTTACATAGACAAACGTGTGAAACCCGAAACTAACAACCCCATCTACATAGCAGAGAAGATGCTATATGTCAATGTGTTGTTCAAAGGCTACCTTTCCTCTGACACTCTAACGAGGAGAATATAAAACCACCGGATGAGAACATTCTTTGTTTCTTCATTAAGACTGGTGTTCTCTCGCTGTCCAATGTTCTCTAATCACTCTAAAGATAAACTGTCGTATTTAACCAAATCTATGTGTATCCAGCAATTTACGCGCTCCTGTGAGGCGAGGAATATAGTTGGTTCAATGCGTGTTTTATCTAAAAGAGTCAAGGTAAATTGTCCCACATGGCTAGAGAAACGTCACAGTTGGTCGACAATGGCCACCTAATCTGCAGGGAAAATTCATTTGAACTTACCCACAAAGTCAAAAGAAGCTTCTTGAAAATGTCGTGCTCCCGTGTACTTTGGATTGTTGAGGCCTTGGCTATTAGGATGAAAAATCCTGAAGAAATTTCTCCGTCCCCTCGTTCTACTTTGTGCATAATTCCACGCTTAAATGCTGCCAATAGTTTAGACAAAGCAATAAGAAGACGTAATTTGTCTGGAACTTGAGATGTTTTTGCTCAACACATTTCAAACAGTCTGATCGCACATGGACTTGTCATGGGAATATATATGAAATCAATAAAGAGTTAAGATATGAGAAAATAAACTACATTGGTCAAGTTGAAAGCACATATTGAAGGTCAAAATAACAATGAAGATCACTAAACTAAATAACAGAGGTAATAGTAAATCTACCCTAATTGGTATCAAAACAAAGTTTACCTAGGAATGTGGTTTAGTGTGATGATGAATTGTTGCTTTGAATGCATAAAGGTGAGTTAAACTTTCTAATTGCCAGCTAGGGCTTCCACAAACCTAAGGATGCGCCCTCACCCAAACACGTTTTATAGATAGATAGGTTTAAAAGATCTGTTAACGTCAATTTTATGTCCTGTCTTCGCTGTAATATGTTTCGCAATAGAAGAACTAGGTCTCTCATTCTCACCAGTATTGGGTTCTGAAGATTTCATTTGTTTCTGGAGCCATTTAGTGGGATATGCTGTGAAGCCAACACTTTCTTGCAGAGATCGATGAATCCTCCCTTTGTATGTGTGTCCACACACACATTCAGATTGGTAAATATAGTGGTATGTGAAATCATTTTTCGCATGTTCGAAGGGCTTAGATGGTGGATATACTGGCTTTACATTCTCTGTTATTATGATATTAGCTACATAAAAGTCTTTTTAACCACAGCAGCATCCAGTATTTGTCTAGTTATCAAGCTGCTATGACGCCCTATATAGGGTAGCTTGATGTACACGTCTTTCTTAGCGGCGACTTCAAGAGTGGATCTTGGTGTTCTGACTACTTTATATCTCCTGATGAACTTGTCTGGATAATTATCATCAACCAGAGTTTGTGTCAACTTTTTTTCTTCTTTATCAAGTATGTCTTTAGTGCATATAACATCCTCTTTGATTTCTTGTATGACATTTATTAACATCGCCTTCTTAACTAACCATATGTCCACCCTCTTCATCTATTACATAATTTATTTTGATACCTTTAACTCAAATACATCATTAAGGCCCGATTTTTTCTGAACCATTGAAATATCTAGGAGTAATGGACAACTGTTTCGCCCTGTTTTCGAACTCTTCAGAAGGTTGGGTGTAAGAACAGATACCCCCCGATGATATTGACTACTGATCGTGCTATATAGTGAATTGGCAGAAGTTGGAATTCACGGGCAGACCATTGGATTGGGTCTCAGTAGCTTAATGATCTAGGAGCTCACTAGCCTTATAACTGAAAGGTCCTGGGTTCGAACCCCGGTAGTGAGTACGTACTGCTGAAGAGTCCCAAATTAGGCTGACGAAACAGTTGACTGTCCCTGGTGATTTTCCAATGGTCCTCTAACCGATGTCAGCTCATGATGAAATCCTGTCAAAAATAATTAAATGTAGTTGCGATTCTCCAGCCATGTAGGCGGATTCATTGGAAAGAGACTCCTCGTTTAACTGCTTCTTCTGACTTCGATGTCTGGGTGGGTAATATTTCGTGAATTTTCGAAAACTTTTCACTGCGATTTTGAAACAGAAAATAGTCAACTCGCTAGTAGTAAACTAAGCGAGTTATAACAATACACTGGCGGGGAATCGAACACTAGATTTGTTGCATGGTTGGCGAGCATTTCACAACACAATCAACAAAGCGCCACTTTTATCAGTTACCAGCTACTTTTATCAATCAGGAGTAGTATATACTGTCACACTAGTCTGTTTTACCTTGATTTACGAAATTCTGTAAAAGAAGATAAATGTTTAAGGTAATTAACACAAATTGAAATGACGACATGAGATACTGGGATGACTTGTTCACTAAGTCATACGTCACGGGAGACGATGACTAAAAACAGAGGAAATCATACTATGGCGGAGGCATATATTACTTCTTTATGCTTTTAGCCTCTCTGTCTTAATGCTGATGACAGTGCTTTTATGATAAACATGGAGTAATTAATTGAAGAGTAATAATATTTATACATTAGCGGTTTGTTTATGCAAAAACCACTCAGTTATTGCCTTGTAAATTTAGATTATCAGCCAAAAGCATTATAACGTCAGTTAGTTAGTTATATAATGTTTTAGCATCAACAATGTGTGTACGTGTGTTAAGTTTATGACAACATCGTAATTGTTTACGCTACTTTCTTGTTATATGACAAGAAATACAAACACACACACACCCATACAGCTGTTAAGTAATATGCGTAAACAAAAAGAGTGCCTGTACAGCCTGTACATTGGTGCCTTGTATTTTCCTTGTAAATGACAGTTTATAACCACATATTACAGTTTAGTTAACAACTATTAGTAGTAGCAGTTGTTTGAGTTAGTTCTTTGACAGAGGAATAAGATCGGTGTGTTAACAGCTGTTGCTGCTGATGTGTACTAAAGACTTACTTACAATTTCGGCTGAACAATGTTCTGTACAGCTAAATTGAAGGAGTCACTCAGTAGAGGAAGTCTGCTGGATCGGATTCTAGCAGATATTTTTTATCCGCAACCTGGGACAAACGAAAATGAAGTTCGCGATCGGTCAAACAGACTTCTATACTAGATATGTCGATGACATGTTTGTCATTTGTGGTGATGCATCTCAAATATTAAATGTCTTGAATAGTGCTCGTTCTAATATAGTGTTTACAATGCAGTGTGAAAATGAGGCTAAGTTGACCTTGGTATTCAACAGGATATAGATGGTAAAATCGTAAGGTGCATGTAAAGAAAAGAGACCTGAAGGATGATTTATCTGAACGTCAAAAGTTTCTGCCTTATAAGCTACAAAAGAATCATTCCTTCACATTCCCAGAGGAACATAGGGCTTCAAGCTGGTGGCCTGAAGTTTCTGTTGCAGTGTTTAATTTTACAGGATGGAGTTGCTAGCCTCATGCCCAACCTTTCCTCTTTACCAGCATTATTTCTGGCTTAGTGAAGTAAAGGAGTCCATCGGCCGGGGACAGAACCCCGGACCATATGCATGGTTGGCGAGAGTCCTTACCTCTGTGCTACCAACGTACAATATAAGCTACAAAAAGGGATTAATTAGAACATTGCTTGGTTGTGTAAGAAAGCGTGATAATGCTTACCCACCCACACAAGTTCATCGACAAACGTAATGTTAACAAGCTGAAGTACAACACAGTAGGGAAAAAGCTCATGTTTCTGCGGCTTGTCCTCAAAACTGATGATACCCCTAGTAGAATAAAACGCAGGCTGAAAACCACTCTGAATAGAACATATCCAGCCGCCAGACTTGTGTGTTTTATCAAACGATCACTTGCCTAAGACAGTCAAAAGTGGACAAATTCCCACTTCATGTTAATTCTAACTGCGTCTACCAATTTACATTAGGACAGAGAAAAGAGTTACTATGCACATTTCTGAACGCATACCATTGAACCTGAGACTAATGGTACTCACAGGCATTAAACAATGAGATTGAGCGCCATCTTTTGGACAGTGGCCATGTTGTAGTCAATCTAAAGGCGTTCAAAATAGCCAAATGGCAAAAGATTAGGAAAAAATCTATCTACTCAGAAAGAGATAGTGGGAATCTTGAACTGCCTTGGTGATAACACAGTACACAAATTTTACTACACCACCTCCTATACTGTTTAGAAAATTGTACTTTTTCATTTAAACATGACTAACCCTACGACGTCCTCTTTTGGCTATTTTATAAAAACATGTTTTATGTGGTTCTGTAAACTTTTATCCAGGATACTTGTTCTAATTGAACTTTGTTTCTACCCATAAATATCTGTTAAACTGCGTTTTTTGTGTTCTCAAGCCTGTTCATCTAATTTTTCGCTAAATAGTCAATCCTTTTCACTTGTGTTACCCTTAGTTCTAATCATTTACTCCCTGTCATTCTGGAAAAAGTATGTTAAAGTCTGTAATCTAATTTATACCCTCCTGTATTTCCATATTAGTTTGTTTATTAGATGCATCACACACAGTCAGTGAAACAGTATTAGCATTTACTGGATGACACAGTTTCGAACACAATTTATTACTGTTCATAATCATCTCATCAATTGTAATCACACGACTTCAAAACTTGAGTTTTATAGTTTTTTTTGTCTCCTCATATTTGTCGTCGTAGGGGTAGTAGAATTTTCCAGATATCTGATTGGACAGGTGTTGAATCATTCCTACTACACGTATTCTGTCTCAGTTGATTCAATGAACAAAGCCTCTGTTATCAACATCTCCCTTCATCTCGCTGTGACATTAGATTTAAAAACTGTCATCTTATCCCATCCTATTGTATAGTTGTGCATAATTGCATGTAGTGAGTGGTAAAGCTGAACTATTCTATAGATTTCTTGTCTTATTCGAGTCAACCAATCTAGATTTTCCTAGGTTTCTATACTCGGCTAGTCTGACTGCCCCTGTTCTACTAGTCTGACCTATGTATTTGACCTGACAATCATTGCAGGCAGGGTATTAGATAAACTGAATTGTTTTGTTTTAAAGGCTTCACAGGATCCCTCAACTAACAATGCTTGTTTCTGATTGAGTTTGTGGTTTGTTTGAAAGGCACTTTTATTCCTGCCTTGTTAAGAATTCTGTGTAAGGTTTCCGAGGTTCCTTTCTTGTATGGAATTACTACCGATGATTTAGATTCCTTATTGTTGGTGTCGTCATTAATATTATTATTCTTACCATTATTATGATTATCACTATCGCTACTATTATTATTTATTTTATTTTTACAATTCCTTACATATTTCCTGACTAATTTATCAGCGTAATTAATAAATTTCAAGGCTTCTTTTATGTGTATCACTTCCTGTCTTAGATTTTCCTTGGTGCTACTTAGTTTTTGTGCTCTGTAATTTAAACATTTCACCAATCCAATTTTTACTGACATAGGATGGGATGATCGGAAGTCCAAATATCTGTTCGAATGTTTGGGTTTTCTGTAAACACTAGTGTTTAACTTCTCATCTTCTTTCCTTTTTACATTACAGTTTAAAATTGAAAGTTCCCCTTCCTAACTTTCCAATTCATAAGTGAGTTGAATTGCCTCTACCTTCGAGTTGATGTGTTCGAAAAATCTATCTATATCTTGTGTTGCAAGTACAGTGAATGTGCCATCTACATACCTGCGCCATACCTTTGGGGTGGGTGGGTGTGAACGTTTCAATCGCTAACTCTTCCAACCTATCCATGAATATATGTGCTTCAACTGGGGATATTGGTGATCCCATGGTAACTCCTACGACAAATAGGAGAAAACAAAGAAAACTATTAAACTCAAGTTTCAAAGTCGTGTGATTACAATTGATGTGATTGTGAACAATTAGTTTTGTCCGAAATATCATCTAGTAAATAATACTGCTTCACTGTGTGATATATCTAATAAATAGATTAATATGGAATCACTTACTATCACAGTGCCCAAGATTTACACATATATTAGTCTGCTGTATTGTTGAGATTGTAGCCAGTCGAGTACAATCCTTGAAATAATGAAAGATGAGCTAATACTATTATCCTGGTACAATTGTCATTCTAGTCTTGTTCATGTAACAGTTTCGTTGAAGTGAAGTCACTAGTACTGACTGGAAGCTAACAAACTTATTAATTAGTCGATGTGGGCTAAAAATAATGTTTGCGATCTCCACGTGGTCATATTGTAACAAGAGAAGACAAGTGCCAGGCAGCACATCGTCTTTTTAAGAAATCAACACATATTTATAGATTTTCATGTACATTATTATAGATTATTGTTAGCAGAAAAACATCGTCTTTTGATTGGTTGTTTCTCACTCACTGAAAGTTAATCTTTCATCTCTTTGTGGCTGTTTCTTGAGTGTCAGATCATCTATATGCTGATTGTATCTGTCTACTCAAAGTCTGGTGTGGTTAGTTGTTGAATCAGTCTTTGTTCAAATTTTTTTTCTCACGACAGCGATATTGGGGACGTAAATATTGACGTAAATTACTGTCTACTAATTTGGCTAGCAGCCAACTCTCACCCCATTATACCCTAATAGACTAGTGTTTTGATCACACAAGCGTCTGATTCCTCAGCCTGACTTCCTCCTAACTTGGTTACAAAGTTACGCCTTCACTTCACATCATTCCTTTGCGTTCCGAGCGTAACACAGGGCTTCCAGTTACAGCTATGAGATTTCATTGATGCTTATGTTTTACTCGGTGGTGTTCCTAGTCTGTTTGTCGGACTTACTAGCAGCTTAGCGAGGTTTAGGAGTGCACCAGTCGGAGGTCGAACCTCAGACCACATGAATGCTTGGTGAGCATCATACTGCCGCACCACTGACTCGTAAGTTGAGCTCAACACTATCCAGTTAATGATGTCAGAATATTGCGCTTACGTATATTTAATTAATTGTATTTAGACTGGCATGTGTTAGGGAACTATAGAAACACGTAACCACAGATGAATAAAGCCACCACATCAATCAGAGAATCATCGGCAAGCTAGGGAGTACTGGACATCAATTTTGTCCAACACTGAAACTTTTCAGCAGCACACACCTACTAGTGTTCGAAACAGTTGTCCAGTACTCCCTGGTCATAAAGCGGTTCTTCAATTCATATCAGTATATGATCAAACTTGTAACCAGTCACGTCCCTTCAAAGCAACGCTTGAAAATTAGTCTGAAGCTCAGTGTAGACTGGCTGCATCTAGGAACTCACCTAGAGTTCCAGTAAGGAGTCGTAACCGATGGGGTCCAATAAAATCAGGCAAGAGAACAACTAATCGTTAAATACACTGGCTGGCGATTGGGTTATACATTTCGCAAATGCATAGGAGCTGGAATTTATTGGCCCTATTGGATGGGAGGATTCTGATGGTTGAATCGTCTACCAGTTTGCCTGGTTACCGGAAAGTCTTGGATGTAAACACCTGATGAGTGTGTAATTCTTTGGTTTATTGAACACATGGTGTCCCCCTCAACCCGAACAGGATGAAATTCACATCCTGAATTCTATAAACGAACATATGAGATAAACGAAGTTGAATAGACAGGATGAATTATTCAAAACTTCATCAGATTCATGAATAACTTTGTTATGATCGCTTAAAATATCTCTCATGTAGTCTATAAAATCAAAATATTAAAAGGATGAGTAATTTCTATAAATGGACATATCACAGTTTCTTTTCTTTTCAACCATTTTATTCTGTCAGTCAATGGAATTCCCTGTCTCTCTCTCTCTCTCAGCATTCTCTCATGATTTAATACTGTCCAACAGACTGACTGAATAGTTTAACCATTAGAGCTATGCATTAGTAGAAAAGTGATGTGATACACAGGGGATTAGCAATGACAGCATAAACTAGCTATTTTAAAAAGTTGAACTGTATCTTAGCAACCTATTGTAACTATTGTATACAACAAAAGACAATGAACATCACGCTTATCTATATATTTGTGTCGACAAGAGAAAAGAGGGGTAAGTTGACATTTTAAATGATCATCGTCTAATAATTCACTTCCCTTTCTTTTTCTTTCTTTTTTTTGTCTAAAAATGTTTTGTTCTCTTCGCTTTGAATCTTCTCCCTCCCTGTCTGTCATTAATGTGTATTAACCGATTAAAACAAAACAAAAAAAGAAAGAGAAGGCACGCAGTGATACACATTGAAATGAAAACCATTGAATGTGTACAATAATGGGTAGGCTGATAGAGAACAACAGGAGCTGTGTATTTCACGTCTTCTGAGGTGATTAGTTAGTTACTTCACATATCGTTGTAAATGACAAAAAAGAAAAAGTTTTGTAGAAAAGAGCTGAAAATGAGAAACCTTATTTTGTCTAAATTATGTCTAAAATACTTGTATTGTTATGCGAAAATAAATGTTATGTGAGTGAATGACTGAATGAGTGGAGAGCGGTATGCTGTTAACGTACAAAAAACAACAACAACTGCGGATTCCGATCAAAAGGTTAGTTAGATCTTAAATTTATGTTAGTATACAATTGGTGGATGCTGGCTAGCAGTGGAATCCAGGATGCACATATCGTCCTATTTGGGACTCGTCAGCTGGATGTACCTGCATTTCTCAGTGAGTGATGATGTTCCCACCGAGGCTCGAACTCAGTACCCATAGTTTCAAACGCCAAAGCGTTATCCACTAGACCACTTGGGCCACGAGAGCCACCTCTTGTGCAACGGGTCATATTAATTATTGAATTGAATTTATGTTGTTTATTTTTAGAAATCATCTACTTTTGATATACACTGTCATTTAGTATGGTGAATGAAACGGTAATTCATTTAGTTATATTGTGGTGAGAGCAGGCTGCTAGCTGATTGGTTGACACTAATCTACGTTAATGTCTAGGTCACTAATATGGGCCGTGAGAAAATATGAACAAGACTGATTCAACAACCAATCACAGCAAAGTTAACGTGGCAAAATATGATTCGCAGATAGAGAACTCTATTTGTCAAAGAATCCCGAAACAACCAATCAGAAGCCTGCGTTTGTCTGCAACCAATCAGATGACTGCGCTTTTCTACTTGCATAAGCTATAATAATGTATGTGAAATATATATAAATACGTGTTGATTTTTATAATAAAACGATCTGTTGCCTGGCCCTTGTCTTCTGTTGTTACAATATGCTGAGTTAGGTATCTACTTTGTTCCCTTTTCGGAAAATGAATTTGTATACTATAAGTACTGGGGACAGTCTTGTTTGTAGTCTGATTTGTTCTTTCTTGATATAAGTATAAAACTTGGGCACTGTGTTAGAGTATAACTTCATTATGGATAAGATTTTATTTTGATAAATCACACAATGTTATGCAGTACAATTATTGTTCATAATCATATCAAGTTACTCACTAACACAACTTTTTTCCCTCATGTGTGGAATCGATTAAGTATTGGAATAAAAATCAATATGAGATAATGTACATTCAGAAATAATAAGACGAGTGTTTTTGTAGTCATAACAAGTAACTTATTAGAATGCTGTGATGTACGTGAATTGAATTGAAATAGAATTTTGAGATTATTTATTATCCTCCTCGGATTTGACTGACTGGTGGTAATATTGCCTTCCATACATATCTCTCGTATTTGCTTTAAGTCATTTCTGTTGCATGTGTTGGGGGGTAGACTCGATGAACCAGGATTCAGTAATCAATCTCTCTCACCCTCCAACTACATAGATTACTTCTTAGAATCCTAACCCTCTCCCATCCTGTTGTGTGGTTGTATGTTAATGCATATAGTGAAATTGCTGAGCTGTTTTCTAAATTACTTCTCTTCGTGGGATCAATCATTCTAACCTGAGCTAAATTCTTATGTTCTGATAATCTCACTGCTCCCGACCTACTGGTCCGACGTATGTAGTTGACTTAACTCACAGTGACTGCAATGTATTTTGTAAATTATTTTATTTTGACTGATTAAAAATGCCCATTAAAATTTTCAAAAGAATGGGTACTGAACAAAGAGTACTCTTTTCGATAACCTCTTCATCATCAGCTCTACATTTATACATACATTATAGTGAATGAATGAATGAATGAATTAGTGTTATGAACAACATTAATGTTGTGAAAATAACATCGAATCAATAATACTGATGGATTACAGCTGAATCGCATCAACATAAAATAAGCTGAATATCAGAAAAATTAGGAAGGATAATAGTACAAATTCATGAGTTTATAGTTTCTACTGAAGGCTGGCCAGGGCAGTAGTAGGCGCTGGACTTGCTTCTTTCGGATACAGAGCACTGGTTGCTTGAGGCGAATCGCAATAACCTCTGCTGTTTGGAGCATGCGGTGCTTCGATGTTTTTGGCAGTTTATTTGGCACCCGGTATAATATAGAGAAGGATTCATCTATGCTTGCCTTGTGGCCTGTTTGCACCAGATGTTCCAATATCGAGCTGTTAATAGTTTTCACTACACCTTTACTCATTCTTAGTGGGAAATGTTCTCGAATGAGCACGAAAAATCAAGTTCCTAGAGTAATGACCAAAATAACTGGCTCCACAAGCGCAGTTGAATTGATAGATATAATTAGAAGTGGTTAGTATAGGTACTTCATCTTTCAGTCGAGGAATCACCATCGGTCGTCTAGAGAATAATACGTGTAGTTCGCGAGCAGTAAAAGTTCTCTGAACTTATTTTCTTAATTTTTCGCAATTATCTCGCTTAGTATATCGCCCATGAATTGTAGTCGTATATAAAGAGGCTTCTTTTTTACAGATAGTGAGTAGTCCTTTTCCGTTTTCTTTGTTATGTGTTTCTTGATAATTTTTTCGGCATAGCCATTTTCGATCAAAGTATAATATACAATGCTTAATTTATCTTCAATTACTTCTTCTGAGCATATAGCTCAAACAACTAGTGCTCTGTATCCGAAAGAAGCAAGTCCAGCCCCTACTACTGCCCTGGCCAGCCTTCAGTAGAAACTATAAACTCATGAATTTGTACTATTATCCTTCTAATTTTTCTGATATTCAGCTTATTTTATGTCGATGCGATTCAGCTGTAATCCATCAGTATTATTGATTCGATGTTATTTTCACAACATTAATGTTGTTCATAACACTAATTCATTCATTCATTCATTCACTATAATGTATGTATAAATGTAGAGCCTGATGATGAAGAGGTTATCGAAAAGAGTACTCTTTGTTCAATATCCATTCTTTTGAATATTTTATTTTGTCTAATTGGGTTAGCTTACAGGGTTCTTTAAGCTACACAGCTTGTCTCTGAGTGAGTTTGTTGGTTTAAATGCTACACTAATTCCTGTTTTATTAAGAAGCCTACATAGGGTTTCAGATATCCCCTCCTTATATGGTACAACAGTAGATGACGTATATTCTATCTTATTTATGTTATCACTACTAGTTTCAAAATTATATTTATTTTGCTCTTGACCTTTTACGATCTTCCTAATGAATTTTATACGATATTTATTGAACACCAATGCCTGTTTTATCTTTTTTATTTCATCATTTAGGTTTTTTCTCGTGCTACTTAGTGCTACTGCTCCGTGTGTTAAACATGTATATAAACGAAGCAAAAATGTTGTGTGAGTGACTTGATATGATTACGGGCAATAATTTGTGCTGGAAACGTGGTCATCAGTTAATATTACTGTGTAACACTGTGTGATTTATCAAAATAAAATCTTATCCATAATTGTTCTTTCTTGCCATCTGAGTGGAACATAGCCCTTCAAGTTCTCAGTGGTGATGGTGCCACTTTTACAACCCAACCTTCTATTTTTTCAGAGCTTAATTCTGGTCAGTAAACTAAGCAATGCTTAGGAGTGAGTCCGTAAGGAGCTGTGAAATGCACCTTTTGCATGGCTAGCGAGCATTCTACCATCGAATTACCGATGCACTCTGAATTTCTCTGCCTATTTTAATGACTGTAAATGCTGGTTACATTGTTTTATCGCCTAACAGCGTTGACAAGTATGAAAGTGAACGGACCTTGTCATATAATAACAAACGCAGAAAGTCTATGTGAGAAATTAATAAAAAGTTCGATTACGGACTGATATGTGTCTGAGAACCATTAAAAACCAGAAAGTACTAATCAGCTGCTTCGTCCTAGTTTGGAACTCTTCAGAGGTACTTACTTGTGACCCCACTAGGGATCGAAGTCTATACCTTCAGAACACATGGCTCACCCATGGACCACCAAGCCAGTGGGGCAGAATCTAGCGGCCCATAAATTCTAACTTCTAATAACTCTTGAATTTTAACCTAGTGACCTGATGGTCATGGATTCGATCACTAGAGGGACAATTGTTGCACACTGATGAGGAATACGAAACTAGGACGAAGTAGCTTTCCGTACTCCCCGTTTTTCTAGCTAACATCACTTCATGACTGAACTTGAGACCAAAAAATTCCTACAAACCTATAGTTGACAATTTATATAGCGGCGGTTAAACAATGTTTAAAAAGTTAGCTTTAGCAGAAAACTAAATTATTCATCTCAAAGATATCGGATATTAAACGATTTTGTGAGTAGGGCCTGATGTTACTTTTGTTAAGTGTGTTTTACTCAAATGTCCGTGTAAGTCTTGTAATCTGTTTTCAAAGACTGCCCTATTCCTAAAAATTATTTCAGAAATCATTTCTACTATTAATTTACTTACAGTTATTTGTCCTAACTAACAGACGCCCTTTCGATCGAAATCAGTTTACCAACATTAAGCTATCTCAGTTATTCTCAAAACTTCACTATTTAATATTGAACCTTCTAGTAACAGAATAAATGGAAATTCAAACAGTGAATTCGTCAAGAAATGAAAAAAATAGAAAGTATTGAAGCCCAATTTCAGTAACTGGTTTCAATCAGACCCACAAAAAATATAGGTCACACGTACTACCTATCTTGCTAAATTTCTTTTACATCTCTAGTTACACTTAAATATACAAAGAGCTTATTATGCAGCAGAGGTACGTTGTGTCTTCACAACATTCGAGAAATAAGGATAAACTACCTAAATTTGCCTCCTCTTCTATGTGTATCTACCAGTTTGACAGCAGTTTTGGAGCCAGCTACTTTGGGCGTACAATTAAGCAGGTTCATCATCGTATTTCCGAACATCATCTGACATGGTTAAGCAAGGGACAAACAAGATCTATTCGTGGCTCTGTTGTAGCACACCTTGTAGATAGTGGGCATAAGGTTGATGTTAATACAGCATTTAAAATTATCTATCGCATTCTGACTAATCTTAATTTTGCTCTACGAGTTCGTCTTCTACATACAACAGCTGAAGCAATAGGAATCCACCTGAAGAAGCCAGTCAGACCTGTGTGTTCAGAAGAAATTTGTACAGCCACTTTCCTTACCTTCCTTGGCCATCGTTACATGAATGTATAAACCGGACTATTTCGCCCCCCTCCCCCCAAACCTTTAAAATTATAAAAATTATAATTGTCCAAACTATTTTATTATTTTTCTGACCACTTCATCTTTAATTACGTGTTATCCTTGTAAAATTAAATTAATTTATTCTAACCATTTCTACCTTTCAAATGTGTGTATTGATCTTCTGCCTTAGTTATCAACCCATTGACATTTTGACACTGACTGACTAATTATTGTTAACAAACATATCAGTGCCACTTACTTGATTGGTGAACTGGTGTGTATTGTTATAATAAAAATGTTATACGTGTCATATAAGAGTAGAGCCAGAGAGAGAGAGATAAGGATCTAATTGAAAAGTAAATATATTTCTTCGCTCAATCTACCTGTTTTCTGTAATCATCATTCATGCATTCGTTCTACATATCTAAGTGTATTCAAGCTCCTTTATTCGTTTACCAATAACGGTCTGCTAACCCGAGGCTAGCTCGGATATTCCGTGATAATGATGCAAAACCTGCAATTAAGTGGAAGTGAAATCTCATATGACAAAAAAAACTAAAGATCCTTTCTCCTTGAACGTGATAATTTCTTCGACTAAAATTCAAAGGATCATAAACGGTCCAGTTGTGTTAGGCAGACGCATCATAGATAAAATGTAGTATATATATATATATTGACTTCAGAGCCGTAACCAGTGGTATCCACTTAGTCCTGAAGATTACTCCGAATTTAACGATTATATCTTTATTATAGTCAATGAACTAAGTGACACGACAGTTGTGATCACTTTTCTTGATAAGATGGGGAAGATTTGTATCTCTGGTGGATAATTTTGCTGCTATTATGTTCTTTGAGTGGAATGATTTAGTCACGACGCTTTTATTCTTTTTTGCAGACAACACATTCAGCGCAGGCTGCAAAATGAAGAGTTATATCATCTGCTGAGAATTTGAATAATTCCATTGCGATATGAAGTTCAAACTGATGATATTGTCTAGAACATACGATGAACGCTTCCCAACTGAACCATCCGGCACAGAGTACTCAACAGTACGAACACAGTTCTTGGTCTTGGACGGTTGAATTCAGTGATTAGAAAGAGGAATGATAACCAAGTATTTCTGATGGTCATATGAGTTTTTATTCACGATTGTGTTTAGATCTTGGAGATGTCTATTAAACCTACACAATGCCTTAGCCAAACGGGATTTTAAAATACGCTAATTCTATGCATTTTGGATATTGTAATAAATACTCGGAAGTCTGCATTGTAGTACAATCTTGTCGTTCATATGCGTTAAAACATGAAAACTTTATCCACTCTAACTTAAACGGGAATGATTGAAAGAAAATGCATATTGTTCTGATGCAATGTAAGAAAATGTTTATCAGTCGGTCGACGTTAACATAACATGCAATTTGGTGAAATGCTTATTCGTCTTTCAGTGTCTAGGTGGATATTTTTAGTATTTTAAGAAAAATTATAAGTTTTAATCCTTACAGAACTGACCTATTTCAAGATATGTTTTGGTCACAAGCCAAGACCTCCTAAGGAAACCACTGAAAATCAGGCAGTGAAGAACAACCGGTTCATTCTAGTTTCAGACCTCTCAGAGGCATGCTTCTGTGAGTCAGTCATAGATCGAAAAAAGGAATTTTCAGGTTACAGAGCGAACATTCTGCTTACCATTAAGCTGTGGGGTGTAGATTTTCTCTTCTCACAATGTTATCGAAGAGTATCCCTCTTCAGATGAGATTAAATGTCCATGGCTAGTCATAACTTCCTATATGGAATCTATGTGATCTTTCCTGTAGTTAGCCAATACTGACTAGTGTTCATTTCCGGGAGTTAAATTGATTTCTTCGAGAGATGACATCAGTTGAAGAGAACGACAAATGTACCCGAATAATATGAGCTCATCTTTAATCACATATAACACAGAGAAGATTTATCGTCCACATTTCTAGATACATACCAATGAATATAATAATAATAACAGCTTTATTCCAAACAGAATTTGCGGTACAGGTGTGGATTTTTCAGGTGCATTACAATATATTGCAGCTAATTACCTCATAAATTTTATAAGATTTTAAAATCAAAAAGCAACACCCAAAAGATAAAAAAAAATAAATAAAAAGAACAGCGTTGCGTTTACATTTTAAACAATGCACCACAGGATATGAAATATAAAATTGGTGTGTAATAGAAGATGAGAACAACAGTGTAATAGTCACGAGGAAAGGAAAACAAAAACTAATGGGAATTATTTGTTAGAGTGCCGCAGTAAGTTTATCGTGTCATACCTACCTACGGATTTCTCATCACATAACAGCTGTGCCAGATATGGTATTGTGGAGTTTTTGTATTTGGTAGTCCTAGCATATAGCCAGCCTCCTATAGCTGCTTCTAGTTCTGCCAGATGAAATGCAAGGAGACAGCTGAGTATAGAGAGGATGCTTGGGGTCAGACAATATTGTATTCGCTAGTTTCTTACATGACATTATGTCTATCCACAATAGTGTTAACCAGTTGGTTTAACGATATCCCACTTGCCCTACTAACGGCTTTTAGTGCCTGCCCTTCTCAGCAAAGCAAAGTCTTTCTTAAGTAGTCCAGGAAAGATTAATGGGGAGCAGTAAAGTGGGATGGGTAGAATACAAGAATTGACAAACTGAGAAAGCAAAGACTGCTTTATACCAGACTGCCTAAATTTCCTAATGTAGAACGTTAAGCGAAACATCTTTCTAGTAACTAGCAAGATGTGGGAGGACCAGGAAAGATCGGTGGAAAAACTCAGTCCAAGGTACTTGACATTAGATGTTATTTCAGCCTCTATGACGTCAATGATAGTGGGGCCATGTGAGCTAACTAGTTGTTGTAGGTCACGTTTACGTCTCAAAGTGCAATTAACTACCTGACATTTAGACGGATTCAGCTTGAGACCGTTTGAAGACAACCACTTACTCATTTCCGACAGAAAATTATTTAATTTGGAACAATCTGACTGAGAGTTGACAGGCACAGAAACAGAGAGGTCATCAGCATACCTAACAAAAGTGGCTACATCAGAATGGGACAAGTCAAGTAAGAAAAAAGAAAACAGAAAGGGAGAAAGAACAGCACCTTGAGGAACATCAGCTAAAGTAAGTGAAGTAGTAGAGGACTTTCAATTGTAGATGGTGTACTGCTTCATATCAGAAAAATAGGAATGCAGCCACTTATTTTTCCAGCTCTCAGACTGTCTGGCAACAAGCTTACTTAGCAAGAGAGACCTAGGAACAGAGTCAAATGGAGATGTGTAATCGAGGAAGGCACAGCGAACGTATTTAGCTCCTTTATCCAAGCTAGAGACTACACTATGATGCAGGACAATAGCGGCATCTAAGGTGCACCTACTATGTTTATAAGCAAACTGGTTAGGGTCATTGAAAGGCTTTAAAGAGGGTTCAAGATTAAGTAAAATAAGTCTCTCCATAACTTTCAAAAAAGGTGAGGTTATAGCAGTGGGTCTAAACTTAACAGCAGATCTACTTGTTGATTTAGACACCGGAACAATCTTGATATTTTTCCATGAGCAAGGTATAATACTTTTGGAAAACGATTCGTTGAAAATGTCAGTCAATGGGGAACACAAGACGTCAGCACATGTCTTAAGGATAACAGCAGGAACACCATCAGGACCAAGGGACTAAGTAGGTTTGAGAGATTGAAGACACTTGAGGACATCATTCGTATTAAAGCATGAGAAGCAGTCATTATTTACACTATTAGAGTTAGGAATCATAACATCTGCAGGGATGCATATGAAGGATTTATTAAGCATGCTAACATCTACAGAAATATCGTTCATTATTTCCTTACCACCTGTGGTTTCCTTTAATAACTTCTACATATTTGATGGGGATTTACATGAAAGAGACTTCTGGTTATAGAGAGCATTCAATCTTTGTAATTCAAGTTTAATCAAAGTGTTCATTCTTTTAACACCAGATTTATTTTTCATTTTGAACAACCTCTCTCATTCACGGCAGAGCTTTTTGAGTTGAGAAAGGGAGAAGCGATCGAAATTTAAGAAGATTGTCTCTTTCGGACAAAAAACATCAAGACAGAAATTAAAATAATGTGTTATATTGGTAATTGTGTTATCAAGAGCTTGTTCAGTAAATAAGTCCCAGTTTGTGTCTTTTAACATGGTCCTCAGATTCTGTATGTTGTCATGAGAATAACATCTGGGCAATATTCTTATGGTACAGTGATCAGAATTAAGTAGTGGGGCTCTTTTCCGAGCTTCAAATATTCCTGTGTCATTTGTAAACACAAGATCACGAGTATTATCCAGTCTAGTCGGGAAGTTGACAATGTTATCGTGTCCAAGTGAAATAAGGAAGATGTGATCGCTAGAATTGAAATCTCCAGTAACTATAGACAAGGAGTTTCTGAACGAGGTGGCAGCAAGGGAGGTAAATTTTTCCGCAAATAAAGACAATTCTGTGGAATTGCATTCAGGAGTAATATAAATGTTCGAGATGTAAATGTAGTTGTATTTTGACAAATGCTTAGGTCGAAACTTAATGGTGGGGCAGTCAATATTGTCACTAGAGAATTTGAAACATACATTATTAGACGTACACCATTGTGAATTGATGAAGATGGCGACACCGCCACCACGTTTCTTCCTGGAACTACACCGATCTTGTCTGAATAATTTGAAATCATTTAGATACACTAGATTATCATCATATAGGTCATGTGGCCATGTTTCTTGAAGTGATATGATCCCAGTAATACGATATATAATGGAAGACACGAGTGATTGAAGACAGTTAATTTTAGCTGGCAGGGAGCGACAATTACTGCTCATAATTGCTGGAACAGTCATGAATTGAATAGGGGTATTTTTTAAAGCTCTTTGGCAGCAGGCATGTTGCTGTTTTTGTCTTTTTTATGGAGTTGTAGATCAGTAGGTTTTAAGGATATTAAATAGTCACGAGAATAGATAATCCGATTAGAGGTCATATTTGAATAAGATTTAGTGATTAAAAATGAATTGGAAATGAGAAATTAGATGCAATATCATTTGCAGTGTTTAAGGTATTTGGTAGCCCAAGATTTAAGCAGGCCGCCAAGGTCAAGTAAAAGGCTCACAGACACCAGACAGTGTGTTTGACCACCATCTATTTAACAGTGATCGTGTTGTGTGTGGACAATCTGAAGTCGTATAAAATCATCAACAGGCAAAATTGACCGAGCTTGCTACTTTTTAACTGAGACAGTTTCCATTTCACTACGTCATCTTCCATGTTATTTGGTAAATTTTTTTTCATCTTAACACGACTCACTCTAACCCCTTTTCGGCTAGCTGCATGGTTAAGAATGTCAAAAGCAAAATTGGAGAAGCAAGATAAACTTTCACTGATTCGAAATCAGTGCGCAAATCTGTTGCAGTCAGCTTCAGGAGCACGATTAAGATTTTTAACACTAAAATGCTAAGAACACTCAGTGCTTCCGTATAATTCAGAGACTTGGAGGAGTCGTCAAGTTAAGGCGTTTCCTACAACCTGCTGCAGACTTTCATCAACTGAAGGTCAGATGACCAGCCAGCTAGAAAGAATCAACAACAAGGATCCCTGGAAAGAACCTGTCGCTCAAGAAATATACCAAAGAAATCGGAGATGGATGGAATTTACATTGAGAAGACCTTTGAATGATATAGTGCACCAGTTCCCTCCAGTGGAGCTCGATTCGAAAACGAGCAGTTGAACGTCCATGTTCCATGCAGAGGTGATAGTTTGAGGGGATGAGAGCTTACGGTTAATCATGAAATCAGCAAAAGAAGACCGCAGAGAACCTCGGAGCCCAAAGGAATAATAAAAAATGTAAATAATCCACTATTCACTACTTCATTGTACACTACGTAACACACAATTTGGATGGAAGGCATAAACCTATGCCCAGCAACATAATAATAATAATGATTTACTTTATTCCAAAAACAGTACTTGTGATACAGAATGGAATTTTCAGCATTAATCACAATATTGCATCTAATTTCCTCAAATTATAAATAAAATTAATCACACAGAAAATTTTCCACATTTACAATAGAGGTAGTGTCAAAAACATGCAGCATATAAAATGGAAATAGCAATAATAATGATAACAGCTAGGGTAATAATAATAAGAATACAAGTGAAAATTGCCGTTGGCTTGTGTCACACAGTATTGGCAATGTGGTATAGAAATCCTAACATGTTTAAAAATATTGAATATAATGTTCTCTTTACATGATATGGTGAGGGGAAAAACAAAGATTACAGCCGTCATGGAGATAAGTTGGTGTTTGCAATTATGAGAGTAAACAAACAAAGAAGCAACAGGACCATAAATAAAATAGAAATAATAAAAGTAAAACTTGAAGGTATATAAATGGATGGATGGAGGAAATTGTTTATTTACTAGATGAAAAAGGTTAGTTGGTTAATTCTTGCCTGACACTATTTTCATCACATAAAATACGTGCCAAGTATGGTATCATAGAATTCTTATACTTAGACGTGCGAGCATACAGTTTTCTGAAGTTACTTCTTGTTCTACCTGAGGAGATGCAAGGTGAAAGCTGAGGGTAAAGCGGATGCTCCAAGTCAGACAAAATCCCTTTAGCAAATTTATTGCACGAAGTCAAGTGCCTATCGACAACGACGTTAACTATGTGGTCCACTGGGACACCACTCACCCTACTGACAGTCTTCAGTATTCTACGAATTGTGACATAGTCCTTTTTAAGCAAACCAGGAAAGAATAAGGGTGAACAATAAAGAAGAATAGGTAGGATGCAAGAGTTTATGAACTGTAAGAGGAGGGGTTGAGTTATACCCGAGTGTCTTAACTTCTTAATGTAAAATGTCAGGCGGAATATTTTACTGGAGATTGCTAAGACATGGGAAGACCAGGAGAGATCAGAAGAGAGAATGAGTCCAAGATACTTAATTTCTGATTTGATTCCTATATCATTGTCGTCAATTTTACAACTGTCATGAGAATCGATGACTTCTTTTAACTGTCGTTTACATCTTAAGCTGAAATCAACAGTTTGACACTTAGAAGGATTCAGTTTAAGACCGTTAGACTCAGACCATTTGCTGACTTCCGATAGAAAGCTATTTATTTTAGTACAATCTAGCTGGGAGTTAACAGCCATTGAAACCGTTAAATCATCAGCGTACTTCACAAAGTTTATTTCATCAGAGTGAGGCAAGTCATGCAAGAAGAAAGAAAAAAGAAAAGGAGAAAGAACAGCGCCTTGAGGGACACCAGCTTCAGTAGGCAATGAAGTGGAAGACTTCCCTTTATATACGGTGTACTGCTTTCTATCTGAGAAATAGGAATGTAACCAGTTAACAGCCCAACATTCTGTTTGACTAGCAGCAAGTTTATTTAATAAGATGTCCCTAGGGACCGAGTCGAAAGCAGATGTATAGTCTAGGAAGGCACAACGAACAAATTTAGCCCCCTTGTCTAGACTGGAAGCAATGTTATGATATAAGACGGCAGCTGCATCTAAAGTGCTTCTACTGTGCTTATAGGCAAATTGTTTAGGGTCATTAAAGGATTTAAGCGAAGGTACAAGACTAAGTAAAAGTAATTTCTCCATAGTTTTCAAAAAAGGAGAGGTAATAGCAATGGGTCTAAATTTGACACATGCTCCAGTGGATGATTTAGGTATGGGTACAACTTTAATGTCCTTCCAAACGGCAGGCACAATATTATCGGAAAAAGATTTGTTAAATAGATCAGTAAGAGGGTGACACAGAATATCAGAACATTTTTTAAAAATAATACTAGGTACATAATCGGGACCTAAGCTCTGGGAAGGGTTTAGAGACTTGAGGCACTTTTGAACATCATTTGTGTTAAAACCTGGAAAGGGGCTATTATTAACACAAGTGATGCTGGGAAGCATGGCATTTGAGGGAGAGTAAATAAAAGATTTGTTAAGAGTACATACATCAAAAGAATATGGAATATTGTTTATCTGCTTACCACCAGTGATTTCCTTAAATAGTTTCCACATATTAGAAGGATTTTTGCAGGATATGAATTTCTGGTTATATATTACATTCAACCTCTGCATTTCAGACTTAATTAAGAAGTTAGTTCTTTTTACACCACTTTTATCTTTCATCTTATGCAGTTTTTCCTTCTCTCTACGAAGCTTTTTAAGTTGAGGCGAGGAGAAACGGTCAAATTTGACGAATAGTGTTTCTTTTGGACAACAGATTTCAAAACAGAATTTCAGATAGGATGTAATATTAGAGATATTGTCATCAAGTGAATCATCATTAAACAAATCCCATCTTGTGTCACTGAGCATGTTTCTAAGATGATGTACGTTCTCATTTGAGTAGCATCTGTGAACAACTTTCTTAGACAAGTTTGAGAAGGCTTTACTGTGTAACTTTCCGTAAATTTTGGGTAAGACTCGTACAATACAATGATCAGAATTGAAGAGTGGGGCTCTTTTACGAGCTTCGTATATTCCAGAATCATTTATAAATACTAAATCAAGTGAAGTATTTTGTCGAGTTGGGAAATTAACAACATTTGCATGGCCCAGCAATGTAATAAAACTGCAGTCGCTGGAGTTGAAGTCGCCAGTCACTATAGATAAGGAGTTACCAAACGAAGCAGCAGCAAAAATAGTGAATTCATCAGCGAAGATAGATAGTTCTGAGGGACTGCAACAAGGTGTGATATAGATATTTGTGACAAAAATGAAGCTATACTTAGGTAAGTGTTTAGGTCGACATTTTACAGTTATACAGTCAATATTGTCATTTGAGAATTTGAAGCAGACGTTGTTGGCAGTAGACCACTGAGAATTAATAAAAGTGGCAACACCACCACCTCTCTTCTTCTTTGAGCTGCATCGGTCTTGTCTGTAGATTGTGAACCCACTTAAGGAGACTAAATTATCGTCATATGAATCATGGAGCCAAGTCTCTTGAAGAGTGATTACACCAGTATTACAATATACATTTGAGTATAATAGAGAATGCAAGTAGTTAATCTTGTTCGATAATGACCTGCAATTTGTGCTCATAATCACAGGAACAGTCATCTGATGCATTGGAGTACATACTTCCAGTTCAACGGCTAAATATTTAAACAGGTCAAAGGAACACCCACGGGATCGACAATATCAGGTTTAAAACAAGCAATAAAGGTTAATAAAGCAGGATTTAATGAATTCATCAAATTTCGGTAGAACTCGTCAGCTGAATACTCTACATACACGAATATATATACTTTTGAAATTACATAGGGAGACATAAGGCTGATAAGTAAACAAACTACATTGAATTAATCATGCAGAGAGACAGGTGCGAATATTTTCCAGGTCATGTTCAAATAGATAAGGGGAGAGAGAGAGTATGAGAGATCAAAATTAAGATAAATTGCATTACGCTTCAATTACATCACTTAGATAAACAATTAGTCATTAGGGAATATAACGAGAATTGCAAACAGACTAATATCAATAGTAATAGTTATAATAACAATAATAATAATAGTGTTGAAGTGAGTTAAGATAATCTTACGGATAAAGCATAGATTTAAATGAATCAAGAATAATAATAATGGCAGTAATAATAACAAAAATAATGAAATTTTCCCAGTGGATATATCTAATTATGTTCATAATTTATCTGATGTTTCCCTATCAAAAGAACAAGCAGAAATTCTGTCATTGGGATTCAAATTCTGTGTTCCCATGAAGAAGATAAAGCAAATCGATATCGAATGCCAATTCGAAAATCTTTATGATCAACTTATGGGGCTACATGCCACGTCCAGTGACAGCGAAAGCTGGTTGAAAGCAAAGATGGTTGATATCGCTCATCAATTTCGAGTCATGCCGACCAATCAAAAGTCGCATATCACCAAAGAACACTGGCGATCTTTAAACAAGCTTCGAAAAGACAAAAATCTTGTTATCCTACAAGCTGATAAAGGACAAAGTGTAGTGCTAATGAACAAGATAGATTATCTCGAAAAAATGCATCAAATTCTCGCCGATGAATCTAAATTCAAATTGGATAACCATGCAAAAGACCAAACGTTATCAACCGAAAGGAAAATTGTGCAGCATCTACGACAACTCTTCAAAAATAAATACATAGACGAAAACACATATAGAAATATCAAACCGATTGGGTCACAAATCCCAAAACTATACGGACGCGTAAAAATACACAAACCAGGAGCGCCGTTAAGACCCATACTCTCTATGATAAACTCGCCGTACCACAGACTAGCACAGTGGTTATGTGAACTGTTGCAGCCATTGTTGAAACGTTTCGGAACACATGTAGTCTCTGATTCATTTCAATTTGTCAATCAAATTAAAGATTTCAATGTATCCGATAAGCATTTGGTCTCTTTCGATGTTACCTCCCTTTTCACAAATGTGCCAGTTGTTGAGACTATCGACTTCATATGTAAAGAAGCTGAAGACATACCCATTCCAACATCGGAATTGAGGAAATTACTACTTTTATGTACTAAAAATGTCCAATTCCAATTCAACGGGCGTCTGTTCCGTCAAGTTGATGGTGTCGCAATGGGAAGCCCTTTGGGACCACTTTTCGCCGACTTATTCCTGTCACGCCTAAAAACCGGTGCTTTACAGCAGCACATACAAGAAACAAATGTATACCTAAGATATGTTGATGACATTTTTATTGTCTGTGAAAGCAGATCAAAAGCGGAAGACATGTTGATAAAATTCAATTCATGCCATCCAAATCTCAATTTCACAGTAGAACACGAGGAAAACGATACTATGAAATTCCTAGACGTTTTTCTAGCCAAAATGAATGATGGCACAATCGAAAGATCTATATTTAGAAAGTCTTCATGGACAGGACAATACATGCATTTCAAGAGCTTTGTCCCAATCCAGTACAAAAAGAACCTAGTCAGAACACTGTTCAATAGAGCACGGAAAATTTGTTCTGACAGTACTATTGAACAGGAAATAAAATCTCTGAAGGATATTTTATCTAAGAATGGATATCCTGAGAAGTTCATTAATAAATACTCCAAAGAAACTACCCCCCGCAAAACGATTCAAACAGTTCCAAAGAAACCTGTTTACATCAATTTACCGTTCAAAGGAGATGACGTACAAGAAGTAGTGAAACGAAGACTCGACAAAGCCATCAAGAGAACTTATTATGCTGCAAAACTTGTTATCCTTAACACCACCAAGCGAGTGCTTCAACAATCTGGGAAAGACCAGTCGCCAATCCTCGACACTTCAAACTGCATATATCAATTTGAGTGTGTTTGTGGCAGCAAATACATAGGTCGTACGGAAAGGCGATTGTCTACTCGCATGATGGAGCATTTGCCAAAATGGTTGAAAACAGCTGAGTTCAAAGTGCCAAAATCCTCAATAACAAAACATCTTGTAGATTACGGACATGATATCGACGCAGTCAAGTCATTTACCATTGTCAGCAAACAAAGAAACAAGAAGATGCTTGCAATTGCAGAGGCTTGTGCAATTCGAATTTATAAACCAGCTCTCTGTATACAAAAGGAGATGGTCGTAACTCTTAATCTACCATGGTAATACGTTTTATTCTCTACTTGTTATTATTCTACCTCTTATTATTATTATTTTTGTTATTATTACTGCCATTATTATTATTCTTGATTCATTTAAATCTATGCTTTATCCGTAAGATTATCTTAACTCACTTCAACACTATTATTATTATTGTTATTATAACTATTACTATTGATATTAGTCTGTTTGCAATTCTCGTTATATTCCCTAATGACTAATTGTTTATCTAAGTGATGTAATTGAAGCGTAATGCAATTTATCTTAATTTTGATCTCTCATACTCTCTCTCTCCCCTTATCTATTTGAACATGACCTGGAAAATATTCGCACCTGTCTCTCTGCATGATTAATTCAATGTAGTTTGTTTACTTATCAGCCTTATGTCTCCCTATGTAATTTCAAAAGTATATATATTCGTGTATGTAGAGTATTCAGCTGACGAGTTCTACCGAAATTTGATGAATTCATTAAATCCTGCTTTATTAACCTTTATTGCTTGTTTTAAATTCGTATCGGGAAATAAATGTTTTCAATATCAGGTTTGATTGCAGAAGCAGTGATACAAAGTTTCGAAAACATAATCCTACCAAATGTCAAAACCAAAATTTGGATACGTTACATAGATGACACATTTGTAATAATCAAATGAAACGATGAAACTCACTCACGTTAATAAACAACGTCTTCAACGACATCGAATTCACAAGAGAAAAAGGAATTCGAGAGCAAAATCGCAATTTTTGGACGTCTTAGTCAAGCGAACAACCACAGGACAAACTGGAGTTTATGGAAAATACTCGATTACAACAGCTACCATCCAATAAAACACAAACGGAACTGTATGCAAACACTATTGAAGAGGGCCAGTGGGACTCATTGCAGCACTCCCAATTTAAGGAAAAGTGAAGAAAGATATTTCATGGACACCTTTCAAATGAATGGATATCCACGGAATTTCATCAAAAGACATCTAACCTCAAGCCAACCTACCAAATCAAAGGCCCTCAAGGAAAACACAAAGAAAATTTTCCTACCATATATAAAAGACATCCCAAAAGTCACGTCAAGACTGTCCAAACCTTTAGGAATTGACGTCGTACACAAACCAGGAAAGTCACTTCACTCATTTCTAGGTCAACCAAAAGACTCAACAGCGAACGAAGATAAAACCAACATCATCGACAAAATAAATTGTAACAACTGCGAAAAACACTACATTGGCCAAAGTAGACGACCATCTTCCTCGTCTTCGTATCTATGATGATAAACTAACCATCAAAAGAAATGACATCCACTCCCTCATATCGCCTCACTGCATACAGACAACCATGGACATCAGTTTGACTGGGACAACCAGCGTTCAAATATTAGACAGAGGAAACAGCAAGAATGCTAGAGAATTTCTAAAACCCGCCTGTTATTTCAGTGAATCGTCAGTTAATAGACACATTGACTTAGACAAGATTTACCAATAGATAAGAAGGACATCTTACACGCATACACAAACAAAGGGTCAAAGTTTAAGTCGACGAAACAATCACTTCCAGTAGCCTAGACGATGTGAAAACACATAAAAGCAACCAATCACATTGAAGGTGGTCGCCAGAAGAGATAACTAATAAACTGATAAAGCTCACTTCAACAAATTGAAGTATGCGCTGAAGGAAGATGTTGCCTAGTGGAGGGCATTGAAAGCTACGCAAGTATAAACCATTCAGCTGCTCAGAGAACACAACGCCATCAAAATCATCCGCCCTGAACTACAAATCTTCTCCATCACACTATGTAATCCTTTAACACATTTCCTGGACTGCCAGATAATTAAAACTGGTTTCCCATTTTTTGTTGTAATTACATTATTCAGTTTACAAAGAGAGATAGAAAGAGAGAGAGAGGCAGGGAGGCAGGGAATCTTTCACGTCCAGTGTTTTATGGCATTTCATTTATCTGCCTCCTAGCTTCTTTTATCAGCAACTTCATAACGCAAACGAATCACAAATAAATAAATAGATACATGCATATAAATAAATACATATAACTATTAATTATCATATAATTAAATATTAATTTTGTACATAAAATAATAAATTTAGTGATTCATTATTATTATTATTATTAATCGTCTATAAATTATGTCAGTAATCTCTACACCTATCCTAGATTTATAATTAGTTCCATCATTCAGGTCAAAGTTCTGCATTTCTCTCGATTTAGCAAGGTGTGGATGTAATAACACCGATAAAAAGAAATGTCAAATGAACATTGAAATTGAACATTGAGCAGAAATAGTAAACGGTACAAAAGAAGAAGTAAAAAAGGGAAGATTTAAATGTTGTTAGTTATTTACTACTGTACAATATAATTATAGTGTGATAACATTTTTGTGTATGTGCAGTTGATTTATTCATCACACATCATTTCAGGAAGTGAAATACCAAGATGATTGTAGGTCTCATTTTGAAGTTCTAATTTATTTCTTTTTTTTTTAAATTTAATTATCGCATAAATATTCGAAATAATGTTGGTGAATTACTTCTCTCATGCTATCCCTTCTATTCATTATAATTTTTGTGTTTCGAAAGGTTAATGAGGCTTTATCCTGACATCATGTAATCACAGTATCTTTTATGTTGTTCTTCAAAATTATCTCAAGTTAGGTGATATTATGAATTACTGCAAAGTAGAGCGGACCAGACACCTGTTTTGTCCGATTTTCGGATTATCCAGCAACTCTCACTAGTGATTCAACGACTTCAACGGTTACGAGGGTAGCGCGTTAAACAATCAGCCACTGGAGTGAGTTCTACTGGTTCATGGATTCTAATTTCTGTCAATTTTTTTCAATACTCTGAATAATTTGATGGGTGATTTTAATGAACTGAAGGGTTAGGTTTATCTCAGCATGTCGGCTTCTTGTACTTAGACATAGCTGGTGTCTTTTAAGGTTATTTGGAACGCATCAAATGAATGTGTTTGCACTACAGTGTGTGATGGAGTTCACACTTAGACTGGTAAGTCACTTTATTTCTATAGAAACAAATCTTTAAATGTTTCTTGAACTAAGAAATTAATTCCTAGAATGGTTGCTGAACGCGTCATCAACTCTATTTTGTCGACGATTATTATTGTGGACATTTTTATAAATTCGAATTTAGTTGGAGGACTTCATTATAAGCTGACATCAGTTAGAAAACTATTAGAAAACCAGCTGGAAGTACTGAACAGCAGTTTCGTCAGCCTAGTTTGGGACTCTGCTTTAGAAGTATGCACCCACTCTAACAGGGTTCGAACCCAGGACTTTCTGGTTACAAGGTGAGCTCGTAGACCATTAGGCCATGACGACCTGATCCAATGGCATTGCGAAGTGGTCGCGCTATGTCGTGAATTAGCGGAGGTTAAAATTCATGGGCTGTCCATTGGATCGGGTCCCAGTGGCTTATTGGTCTACGAGATTACGAGCCTTGTTGTCAGAAGACCCTGGGTTCGAACCTCGGTGGGTGCGTACTGCTGAAGCAGAGTCCCAAACTAGGACGAAACAACTGGCTGCCCAGTACCAGTGGGTGGTTTTCCAATGGTTCTCTAACTAATGTCAGCTCATGATGAAATCCTCCAACCAACCAAACAAAATCCTTACGAACCGATGCTTAAGAAATTGTATTTGTGTTATTGAGAAAACGGTTAGGGTTTTAAGTTGTTGGAGGCTTCATTAGGTACCTTCAATCATTAAGAGGAATTAATAATGTCCTCACAAAATAGTGGGATTTTGACTGATCTCGAGTGAGATCAGGAACTGTCATTAGTTAGAGAATCAGGGGAAACCAGGGGGTACCGGACAGCCCGTTTTATTCTAGTTTCGAACTCTTCATCAGTACACACCTACTACTCCTCTAAGGATCGTCAAACCCAAGACTTTCAGGCTACATTGGTAATTTTTCTTAACTAAATCCGAAATTGGGACGAAATCCAGTGAAGTATGAATTCTAACCGATGTCAGCTTATGGTGAAATCCTGTAATCAATCGATGGAATGGCTGCAAAGCAGATACTCGAAAAGTCGAATTTACTCCATGAAATTCTGTGACCAATATTCAGTGTCTTGTTATTTCAAAATAAGTGAACGTTGAACACTTACTTTGCTGTCTGTGATGTCAAACTTTAGAACACCATAACATTACTGAAACTTTTATAATATTAAGCACGAGCTGTGACAACTTAAGTTGGTGTTCAGCCTTTACTATCAGCTGTAAACTAGACATTGTTATTGAAGTCGGTTTTAATTTTCAACTGAGCGATGATTTCAATACATTCATCATTACTTATGATTTTTTCTTGAGGTTCCATATGGAATAAAGGGGCTTCAGCAGAACATCGCCGTTTCATTCTTCATCTTATTTCAGTCCTTTTTAGATGGCTCCAGAATTACACAAAAAGTTTCATCTTCGCCTCACACGATTTCCTTCATGTCACCATTGAGCTTACGTCCATCCTGTCATTTCCCCTTTCGGATTCCACTCAAGGGCTGAGCCGAAATATTGTCGTATTGACTCATTCAGCTTATCAGTCCCAAAATGTACGAGTTAAAATGTTGAACTCTGCAGATGGTCATCGTGAACTTAATAACATCACTTCATACAACAGTATTTTTCATTTATTAGATCTATTAGACCACCGCTAATCCCCATCAACGGGAGGGATTTGAAAGAAGTTAGTTACTTCATTCACTTATCTAACATTGAGCATTGTCTCAACTACAGGAGGAACGGACGAGGGTGTCAAATGGAGCGTGTATCGGGAAGGCGAGAAACACATTCACTCATGAACCTGAAACTTAGCTGGAAATCTTCGTCTCTCAGCATAAACAACGAAATTCAGTCGGATTTTCAATACAAACAACGTCAAATCAGTCAGTTCTATACGGATCAGAAACTTGGCAGCGGGTCACAAAGAATATTTCCAACAGGCTGTTGCAGACCTTTATCAACAACTGTCAACTATCGTTCTATACTAAAGATCAGATGGCCGGGCCGGAAAGAATCACCAACAACAAGAAACTATGGGAAGGAACAAACAAAAGAAGAACCAATCGCCAAACAACAAATATGCAGGAAAAAGTGGGGATGGGTAGATTGGACACTCACAGAGGAGGCCGCCACTGGGTGATATCACGCTCTCGTTAGGCCATCGCTCGAGTGGAATCCGAGAAGGAAGCGTCGAGTTGGCCGTCAGTGCAAGGGTAACATGGAGAAGATCGTGTGAAGAAGAGTTGAAACAGTTTGGACTAAGATGAATGCAGGTGAAAAGTACAGCAGAAGCAATACAGATGCAAGTGGAGACGTGCAGTTGAAGCCACTAGGAACTAAAGGGAACAATAATAATAATAATGGAAACAGCTCAAACTGTACAATTTGGTTACATAAACCAGGCAGTATGTTTAGACCCATCCGTACAGAGTTTAACACATTTTAAATATTTATCATTGGGTTTAACAGTGACAAACACGGAAGAATTCCTCGCGGCAAAAACTTCGAATTTTTTTGATTCAACCAGTCTTCTCAATTGACTGGGATGTACAGTTTGTTATTAAACGTCTGAACAATTTGTAAATTATACGTGTAGCATATATATGGCTCTTGGCATGTACAATAGATTTAATTGACCCATCTAAATACTATCCGGTGGTTAGATCATGTAAATCCGATCTATAATTACCTGTGTTGTTTATTAATTTCTACCTTCACTTACCACGAAAACACCAACTACAATGATCGGAAGTGAGAGCGAGAGAGACGCCTATCGATTTCAAAAATCATATGCAACCCCAATTTTCAAATGTAATTTATCGACCTTTGAAAGTGGTTTAACCATCGATCATAACTGGCCATTTATTGTTCTGTTGATGATGAAAAGACGCCAGTAATTCATCTGTGTGAAATGTCTTTATTTCATCGTTGTTCATTGAATAAGGTTATTTTTTTTAATAAAGTCCAATGTGAAGTATCCTAAATTACATTGGAAGTTAGACAAATTGCAGTCAAAATGGCAGATAACCTTTCATCGCAAAATACATAAACGTGGCATATACTGAAGTAGCAAGTTGAATCCGTTGGTAATAAATGCAGATACACGATTAGAACCTCAAGTCTGTGTGGTGGTCAACGGCACCAATCAGCATGAAAAATGAGATTCGGATTTTCAACTCCAATGCTTGCTATTTGGGTCAGAGACTTGGTACGTCATGAAGAGCATCTCAAACAAACTACACACCTTCAACAACAGCTGTCTTCGTTCAGTACTGATCAAGATCAGATGAATGGCCAGAAAAGATCAGCAACAGGAATGAATCTCTGAAAATGAGCGAACCGACCCAGCAGGAACCGATTGTACAAGAAATATGCAGGAAGAAATCGAGGTGGATTAGTGGCTATACTCTAAGAAAACAAACTATCAAGTGACATCACACTGTAGGACATTGCTTGAGCGGAAACCGAATGGGAAGCGGCAAGTTGGTCGTCAATGAGAGTGTGACATGGAGGAGGGAGTGATGTGAAGAGGAGATGAAAGCATGTGGGCAGATATGGAGCCAGGTGAAAACGTTGGCAGAGAAACGAACGCAATGGAGACGTGCGTGGCTGAAGCCTATGTTCCTCTAGGAACTAAAAGAAACAATAGTAATACAATATTTTTTAGCAAGTTTAATCAACCAGTGTTAGACTGAGTAAGCCGCTAAGCTACATAATTGACAGTTGCTAGTGGTAGAGCATAGAAGATAGGTTTCATCCCTTCTGAAACTCAACATCTGGATCCAGCTGCATCTCAGCAAAAGATACCGTACATAGTACCACTGGAGTCTAGAAGAATTTGTTATGAAAAACTCGAATTCCCCGTTGGTTGACTTTATGGAACTAAAATGTCGTAATACACATCCTGGATCGTATCGCTAGAACTTAAGAAACAACTTATGCTTCAGTTGGAAACTGCGAATATTAGTTCACCTGAGAACAGTCCTTTTATTTTTCAGCATTCTTTTTATTTAGACACACAACAGAAAGGCAAAGTGTTAGATATAACAATTAGATGCTCACTTCGAAAATTAACTGTAGCAAGTAGAACTGGTTGCGAGAAATTTCTTTCACTACAGTTTCAATTTGGATCATAAGTATTAGTCAGACAAAACCATATGTGTGATAAATACAGCGTTAAGAAATTCTCTGACAGAGTTTTATGGTAGCTGATAATATAACAATTGATATATATATATTATTTGGGGCTATGTTGCTTCGGTGGTATAGCGGTTAGGACGTTTGCCGACCATGCATTTGGTCCGGGGTTCGACCCCCGGCCGGCGCACTCCTTTACCTCACTGAGCCAGAAATAATCCTGGTAAAGAGGAAAGGTTGAGAATGAGGCTAGCAACCCCATCCTGTAAAAATTAAACATTGCTACAGATACTTCAAGCCACTAGCTTGAAGCCCTATGTTCCACTGGGGGACGTGAAGGAAAAATTAATTAATTATTAATTATATTGCTTCCTTGTTTGCAAGCACTTAAGTAGACTTTCGACTGAACACTAACTGGTGCCATTTGTCTAGTCCTTGTTTACTGCCGACTGAATTCTACCGGTCAAGTTTGTAATGTGACCAACGTGCCAGTGGGTGGCTCGCTATCATGGTTTACTCAGGATTGTTGTCATTAGATAATTGGAGGTAGTTGGCTATAGGACGCCTTCAATCTAGTTTTCGTGCGTATCGGCGGTACTCATCAGCCAGCAAGGCGTGTCTGCAGTCTTCAAGGGACCGACTTCCTTTCTGAGATTCGGACCTGTATCTTACAGTGCTGCACTCAGAGGGGTTACCACTTGACTGATATAATTGAGTCTACAGTAAAGAAAGGACTACACACATAACACTAGTTAGTATCCTATCAAAAGTACCTAATACAGACCTACAGGAGGTCAGTCACGAGCCTTAACAGCCCAGTGGTAACGTCTCTGACTGCAGGCAGCACTGAGTGACGCAGGTTCGAATCTCAAAATGGGGCACAATTCCCCTCAAGACTGCAGATACACCTTGGTGACTGGTAAGTGTCAACAATCACGAAACCTAGGTCGAAGGCTTCCTGTGGCTCATTACCTCCTAACATTCACTAACTATTTAAGTAGACTATTCATGTAAGTGAAAAAGGTAGAACATTTTTCTCTAGCTACTTCTTTAGAAAGCCGTCGCTCATATGTAAAACCTGCTCAATGACTTACCATCTTAATCAACTATCTGATCAAGTTAACAGTAGGGAAGTACGGATAGTTTATTGGTGGAAAATCTAACTGTCCTACTGACCTCCAGAAGCGACAAATTTTACGATACACCAATCTGGTAAGTTTCAGAGAAAACGTTGAACTCTGGATTCCTTATTTTCTACAGGCTGATTCCTTCTCTTCATTTCCGTTATCTGTTTTCAATAGGGCATATTTAAATGCAAACATACCTCACAGATAGAGATTCAGTTGGAGACAAGAATTAACTATATTTTCGCATGAATCTATTGCCGCATTGTTAAAAGACTTATTGAATCATGACTTTATGTGCATATCATACAAGAACTGCATACTAAAGAGGGCGGTGGTTACTCTGTACTCCATAACTAGCAATAATACTTGAGTTTGATGTGTTAATATGTCATAGAAGTCTACACTAACCACAAATCTGCCAGTGGAAAAATTCTCTTTTGATTTGTCGGTCGATAACAAATAGAGAATGCAGTTGTTTCATTCTCATGTAGAACTGTATGTAGGCATTACTGTAGGATCTCAAACTAGAACTGAGCAGTTGTCAAGTTCTCCTCGATAGTGCTACAAACCTGTGATTTTAAAGTCACAGTCAAGCTAACATTACAACAAACAGATTGCAGTACTTTCTCAAGATAACATTCGCAGCGATTTCTATTAGGATCTTTTATGTGTCGAAATCAATGTGAAGTTACAGATTCAACTGCTGTTATTCGGTTGGGGAGATAATTGTCAAGAAGCAGCACTCAACCGAGGTAACGGGCTTACTGACACCTGTCAGTTGGGCGATCTCTAAGAAACTGATATCCCTCATAGTGATTCGCTCATTGCTGCACTCAGAAACATTATCTTTCAACAACCATTCGGGTCATGCCTAACCTCTTCTAGGATCTTAAAGGATGTATATTGCTTGATCACCAGAGTGTAACCAATGCAGATAGTTGCCTCCAGTGACTTAATAGCTGTTCAAGGTTCAAGCACTATAACAAGTGACCTAGCCTGGTGATGATTTCAGTCAGCACGAGTTCTACTAAGGACCAGGAACAGATTACACCTTTGGGACCAATCCACTATGTGAATTCAACTCATTCCGTGAAATATTCAATAAATTACGAGATTCCTATCATAACGGCTAAAAATGAACTCTTAGTATAGTTAGCGAAGCAGATCTCAGGAGCGATTTGCAGTTGTCTAAAGTCCCATCAAGTCATAAATACCAACTATATTATCGATATAAAATCAAAATTTTCGATAAAAAACGCCCTGTTTAACACATTAAAATACCGCCTCCTACAAATTATTGAAACCATTGAAGCCGAAATATTGAAATTCTAGTTTCTCAGACATCTAAGTATTCCTTTAGTTCCTTTCGTTGAAAGTTGCACAGTTTAATAGCGATTACCGGTCCACGTCTACTATATATTATTCGTTTATTTTACTATATATTTATTTCTGAAGTTTGATTTAATCACCCCTCTTTTCCAGATTTTGTTAGCATTACGCAACCATTATCACGGTGCTGAAATAATTTTTATCGCACTTATCATCTGTAATAGCTTGTTAAATGTATTCGATTATTCCCTACACTTTTTATGCCCATTACTTACTTAACGATATGGAAACTTTTGTCGAGTAAATTGCTGTCCAAATCGTTTTGTTTTCAATTCAAAGGTATAGTTTTCATCAGCAAATGGCATGCGTTAGAGAACCAATGAATAGCACAGATTACTAAATGGCAGTTTCACCCGGCAGTACACGTATATGGCATTTTTAAGGAGGGAATCAATCCATGATCCAGTATACAGTGAGTTAGGAATTTTAACTCTTGTTAGTTTGCAGTGTTAGCCCTCTTCTAGCTATTGTCGATGGCGAGTAATTCTTTTCACACTTGACATGAGTTATAAGATGGGGAGAAACGACTGTACAGTGCTCTCTGATTTTCAATAGTTCCCAGTTGGTTGTCATTTCGTTATGGAATCCACAAGTGAAACACTATAAAACATTTTTTAAATTTTGGATAATGTGCGTATTTAGGAAATATAATCCTCATCGCCCTACTAGGCGACATCTTCACCGCATACTTCAATTTGAAGTGAGCTTTAAGATTTCTCTACGAGTTGATTAATCATCTCTCCTGGTCGCTGACCTTGGACGTGATTGGTTGTTTTTGTGTGTTTTCACACCTTCTAGGCTGCTACTTGTATTGGAACTGATTGTTTCTTTGACTTGAACTTTGACCCTTTGTGTGTGAAGTTTCTTTCTTATCAGTTGATTGATTTTGTCTATCTCGATGTGTCTATTGATTGATGATTCATTGGAATACCAGGCAGGCTTCTAAAAATTCTGTAGTATTCCTGTTGTTTCCTCTGTCTAATATTTGAACGTCGGTTGTCCCAGTCGAATTGATTTCCGTGGTTGTCTGTATGCAGTGAGGCGATATGAGGGAGTGGATATCATGTCTTTTGACGGCTAGATTATGTTCATGGATACGAAGGCGAAGAGGAGGGTCGTTTACTTTGACCAATGAGGTGTTTTTTGCAGTCGTTGCAACTTATTTTGTAGATGATGTTGGTTTTATCTTCATTCGCTGTTGAGTATTTTGGTTGACACAGAACCAGCTGATTGAAGTGATTTTGTTGGTTTGTGTACGACGCCATTTCATTAAGGCTTGAAGTGTTTTGTAGTGATCGCTGAGATATCCTTTATATATGGTAAGGCGATTTTCTTTGTGCTTTCCTTGAGGGCTTTTCGTTTGTTAGGTTGGCTTGGGGAATATGTGTCTTTTGATGAAATTCCGTGGATATCCATCCATTCTTTTGAAAGACGTCCAAGAGATATTTTTCTTCAATTTTCTTTAAAGTGGGAGTGCTGCAATGAGTCCCGGCTGGCCCTCTTGAATAGTGTTTTTATGCAATTCCTTTTGTGTGTTACTAGATTGTTGCTGTTGTAATTCAGGATTTGGTCTCTGTGAGTTGATTTTCTATAAACTTGATTTTCTAATTCCCCTGTAGTTGTTCGCTTGACTAAGACGTCCAAAAATGGGATCACGTCCAGGGTCACCAGGGGAGACGATCAATAAACTCTTGGAGAAGTCTAAAAGCTTACCTCACTTCAAATTGAAGTATGCGCTGAAGATGTCGTCTAGTAGGGCGATGAAAGCTTCGCAAATCAATTATCCAGCTCAAAGAACACAACCACATCAAAATCATCCACCTGAGCTACAAATCTTCTCTATCATATCTAATTCTCAGAGCCTTTCACTGTCAAATACTTACTCCTTCTGCAGGATTGCCAAGTTAAATAACAATAATAATGGACTCAGGACCTTCCGGTTACAAGGCTAGCAAGCTCGTATACCAATCAGCCACTGGGATCTAACTGCTCAATGGCCAATTCATGAATTCTAACTGCTACCGATTCGTAATATTTGTCGCGATCACCAACCAAGGTCATTGCTAAGAGATCCATCTTCACTCCCAACTGGATGGACCTCATTGGTCACGACTTCTCAATAGAACTTCAGGCAACTTCGTTCTGTAGCCAGTCACTAGTGAGCATCAGATTAATTTTCTATAGTTGGTTTGTAAAGATTAGGTTTGTTTTTTTACGAGTTTGATCACGGATTGATTATATCAGTTAGAGATGAAACAGGTGACTGTCCAGTACTTTCTGTGGCTGGTTTTCAATGGTTCTTTAAATGGTATCAATTCGTGGTCAGACTAGTAGAAAAACAAATCTAATCCTTATAAAGCAACTCTTGAAAAATGATAATGCACACTATATCACTTGAAGCAACGTTATCCCTTCCGAGAAAGGAACTAACTACTTGAAATATTTTTCTTATCTTCTGCTTCCAAAGCCATTTTCAAATGCCAATAAGTTCAGATTGTTTTTTTTTGATACTAGTAACTAGTGTGGTGCGTCCAGTCCTCTGATTGGTGTAGACTGAATTCTATCAGTCAGGTTGTAAGGTGACCACCATTCTCGCCAGCTCGCCATCACGGTGAGCATTGATTTGATTGTTTCGTGCTAGTTGGCACTCACCGTCGGCAAGGCGTATCTGCAACTGCCTTGAAGGAACAACTCATGTCCCTTCTGAGATTCGAACCCGCGTCACCCAGTGCAGCCTGCAGTCAGAGACGTTGCCACTGAGCTATTCGGGCCCGCGATTGACCTCCTGTAGGACTGTAGTGGATATTTTGATTTGACACTAGTAACTAGTGTGATGCGTCTAGTCCTCTGATTGGTTCCTTCAAGGTTGCAGATACGCCTTGCTGACGAGTGCCAACTAGCACGAAACCTAGGTCCAAGGCTTCCGGTGGCCGATTGCCTCCAACCATCTAATACCATCAAATCAATGTTCACCATGATGGCGAGCTGGCGGGAATGGTGGTCACATAACAACCTGACTGACAGAATTCAGTCTACGCCAATCAGAGGACTAGACGCATCACACTAGTTACTAGTGTCAAATCAAAATATCCACTACAGTCCTACAGGAGATCAATCGCGGGCCCGAATAGCTCAGTGGCAACGTCTCTGACTGCAGGCTGCACTGGGTGACGCGGGTTCGAATCTCAGAAGGGACATGAGTTGTTCCTTCAAGGCAGTTGCAGATACGCCTTGCCGACTGGTGAGTGCCAACTAGCACGAAACCCAGGTCTGAGGCTTCCTGTGGCCGATCGCCTCCAACCATCTAATACCATCAAGTTCAGATTGAGTTTGAAGGGCATATCCGAGTGAGTAAAACGATAAAAAAATAGAGGAAATCTTAAGTTTTATGCTGAAGAGAAAACTAGATAGCGCGATGAAGATTTTGGACAGGGCACCATGAAGTCACAAATTTTGACATTTTTGATTGAAAATATACCTTACAGAGAATTTTGTGAAAATTATATTTTTTAATTCAATGATCTAATAGACGAATTCCACTTTCCTGATAATATATATACCATTCTGTAGCAGTTCGAATGCTTTTTGAGCCTAATTTTCAATAAATAGAGCCTTTAGAATCATTATAAATTATAAAATTGGGTTTGGTGAGTGATATTCAAGTTTTTATACATATGCATTCAAATGGACTAAGTTACTTGATTAGGTTGCGACTTTTATTCCTTACTTAAATCAACAGCTGCATACTGAAGATTAGATGGCTAAGTGGAAAGGGTTTTTAAAGAAGGAATTGTGTCAATGAACTAACCGCGAACCTACCACCTAACAAATACGTAAAAGGAAATCGAGATTTATTTGATATACGCTGAGTAGACGGTTCAGTGAAATCGTGCACCAGACGAACTCTTGAGTGAATCACTAACGAGGAACGACTAGTTGGATATGTTTTAAACTGACATGTAGGGGATTTTTTCAGGAGGCGATGTAGGCTCACGGGCGACCACGGAGCCATCTAATAATGACTTCAAAGAACAAAATAAAATCGAGGTGTTGTATTGAAACCCAAAGGAATAATAATAACAAGACGTACGTCGGTAGCACAGCGGTTAGGACTCCCACCGACAATGCACGTGGTCCGGGGTTCGATCCCCCTGCTGACGCACACCTGATATCAATAGTCTGCCTGCCAAATTTGGCTACCAATATCACATGCTAGAAATTCCATACCGTACCAAAAAATACGGTGTGGAATCAAGCTATAATAAAAAAAATAATAAATTCAATGAGGTCTTATTGTAAGCATTTGAAAACAGCCATATAATTTACTATCACAATACAAACTATACTTCTGTTTGATTTTAAGAAGAATTAAATTTAGATTTCATCGTTGTTGCAATCCTCTATGTCACACGCCTAACACTGTGGTAGAAAATTATGCGACACTGTGTACAAAGTGGGTTTTTGTAATCCATTCTCTGAATGATCGACACTATGTGACTCAACTGGCTTCTTGATCAGACTGTGAACCTCAACAATGAACTTTGGTCAAGATTAGGGATTAAAGACTAAAATAAATAGGAACGATTAGTAGCTCAGGTGGATGTTTTTGATGTGGTTGTGTTTTCCGACCTAGACAGTTAAACTGATAAACTTCCATTATCCTTCTGGACAGTATATGAGTCCATTATTTCAATGTGAAATGAGTATTTTGGCATTGTGCACGAACGATACAACTGTTTGTCTTGACAGCCCTGACTTCAGAAGTTTCCTCATCCTTGTGTTGATTTTTAATGCTACTAATCGTTCCGTAAGCTTGTTGCTGAAACTTCCTCTCATGAGAGTTTTCTTTGTTAACTGATGAATTTAATCGATTCCCAAGTGGTGGTTTAATGGGATTTCATCCATTTTAAGACTGATCGCTAACTGATTTCAATTAGAGAACCACTGAAAACCAGGGACTACTAGATAGGTGTTTCGTCCTTGTTTGGAGCTCTTCGTTAGTACTCACCCATGACCAAACTAGGCGCCAGACCCAGATCCCTCACGGTTACAGGGCAATCTCGTCAAAAATTCAACCACTGGAACGGAATCCAATGGCTTCTGGATTTTCAGTAGACTTCTAACTGAAGTTACAAAGTTACGAGAAGTTACAAAACTTTGAAATCTTGGCCTGGCCACCGATTTCTATCCCAGTGGTTTAATGATCGACAAAATCACCTTGTAACCTGAAGATCCTTGGTTCGATTCCTAGTAGGACTATTATTATTATTGTTTCCTTTAGTTCCGAGAAGAACATAGGGCTTCAGCTGAAGGTCTCTATTTCGTTCGGTCCTCCGCCAACATATTCATCTCGCTCCACGTCTGCCCACATGCCTTCATCTTCTGTTCACACTACGTCCTTCATATCACCCTACCACTAAAGACCAACCAAGTCGCTGCCTCCCATTCAGGTTGCTCTGGAGCAATGGCCTGGCATGTGATGTCACTCACTTGATGGTTTGTTTTCTCAGAGTATGGCCACCAGTAAACCTCGATTTCTTCCTGCAAATTTTTTCACAATCGGTTTCTCTTAGGTTGGTTCGTTTATTGCCAGAGATCTCTCCATATTGCTGATTTTTTCCAGCCGGCTATCTGATCTTGAGTAGTACTGAACGAGAGCAGCTGTTGATAGACGTGCGTAGTTTGTTTGAGGTGCTCTTCATGACGCGAAAAGTCTCTGATTCGTATAGTAAGTAGCACTGACTTCACATTTGAGTTGAAAATCCGGATTTTATTTTGCATGATGGCTGCTATTGACCTCCACAAATGCTTGATAGAAATGAAAGCTTGCCTTGCTTTACCAATACTCGCTCTTCGACATTCTCATCAGTTCCTTCCGTCTGTAGATGAAACAATGCTTCCCAGGTAGGTAGGTATGTAGGTAGGTAGGTAGGTAGGTAGGTAGGTAGGTAGGTAGGTAGGTAGGTAGGTAGGTAGGTAGGTGGGTAGGTAGGTAGGTAGGTAGGTAGGTAGGTGGTAGGTAGGTAGGTAGGTGGTAGGTAGGTAGGTAGGTAGGTAGGTAGGTAGGTAGGTAGGTAGGTAGGTAGGTAGGTAGGTAGGTGGGTAGGTAGGTAGGTAGGTAGGTAGGTAGGTAGGTAGGTAGGTAGGTAGGTAGGTAGGTAGGTAGGTAGGTAGGTAGGTAGGTAGGTAGGTAGGTAGGTAGGTAGGTAGGTAGGTAGGTAGGTAGGTAGGTAGGTAGGTAGGTAGGTAGGTAGGTAGGTAGGTAGGTAGGTAGGTAGGTAGGTAGGTAGGTAGGTAGGTAGGTAGGTAGGTAGGTAGGTAGGTAGGTAGGTAGGTAGGTAGGTAGGTGAGTCGGTGAAGGAGGTTGCTTCTTATAGACTCCTCCCACTTATGCTGATTGTTGTCTGTTGTTGTTGATGTTATTGTTGACCAGAAGTCTTCATCACCTCTGTTATCTCTATGTAAACCTGAAGGAAGTCCTATCTTCTCTGGATGCTTCATCTGCCAACTTGTTGCTTTTCACTTACATATCTTCCAGTTTGTGGGAAATCAGACATGTATCATTATCATCGGCGAAATCTACATCCTCCAAGTTTTTTGTGTAGGTTCATTTTATGCCTGTTTCTTCACTGGTACGTTATTCTGAGGTGTCCCAAACAGTGAATAAAACTGTTGTCTGGCACTCTCTGATCTATGAGTTCGTGATCAAGCTTGTCAACATATCAGTTAAGTGATCGAAATACTGTGCTTAAAGTGACTCTCCGGCATTTTCAGCATGTTCACTGGTTAAAATTTTTTAACATTTTCCCCAGTGAATTAGGTTGGACACGACATAGTCCACTATCTATCTCTCTATGCATAAACAAATTCAACACTGTATCGCTTCTAATCCTGACAATTTGATGAAAAAATAACCGAATGCAGAGTGAGTTTAGTACAGTTTTAAGTCCCTAGTAGTAGTGATGCATCTAACAAAGGCATAATTACTACTTCTTATCTGATGAATGTTTAACATTCAACACAAAGATCATTCTTTACCTTTGTGTCATCTGATTAGTTGAGTTTTCGCATTTTCTAGACAGTAATGAGTAAGCATAGCGTGGTAAATTTTACACCTAAACAAAATTGAACTGTCATAACACCGAAAACATAAATCATGTTTGCATTTCCTGAGTCAAATGATTGAAGATTGAATTTTGTTTAAGACTAATTAATTAAGGCAAAAGACTTTACTTAATTAAATTTCATACACTAAATTCATTAAACTCAGTTTCTTTTATGTTTAATACAGTGTGCACTGCTGTACAGACTCTGTTCACACTTAATTTCAGTCAGTAATAAACATTAGTGGAAGTGTGTTTTCCTCCCCCTTTCGTCTGACTGATTAGGGTTGATGGCGCGGATTCTTGTGGATGCCAAAGCGTTAACATCTAGGTCACATCATGTCAACCTTCAGACATCATCAAAACGTCCAAGCACTTCGTTCAAATATAAGTTAGTCAACAGGAAATACAGCTTAACTTGAACAAATTAAAACAGCAGGTCGAGTGTGAGGACAAATACTCGCCGAAGACATTGGCTAGGAGTTGCGCTATGTCGTGAATTGGCAGCAGTTAGAATTCATGGACTAGCCATTGAATCGGGTCCCAGTGGCTGAATAGTCTACGACCTCTCTAGCCTTGTAACCAGAAGGTCCTGGTTTCGAATCCCGGCGGGTGCTTACTGATGACGAGTTCCAAACTAGGACGAAACAACTGTCCGGTACTTCCAGGTTCCTCGATTTTTCTCTAACTAATGTCAGCTCATGATGAAAATCCTGTAACCAATCAAATCATTACAAACCAACACTTGAATGATCAGTAGAGATGTAGATCAACTACCAGTCACGAAGATGGTTGCTGCCAGGAGACACAATTACATCATTTGTGCAGATTTCAAATGAGTTCATAAAATTTGCTCTGAAGATGTTGTCCAGTAGGGGGACAATGAAAGCTTCACACTTAAATTAACCAGCTCAAAGAACACAACGGATTCCAAATTATCCACCTTAGCTACAAATTTTCCCTATTACTTCGAATTACCTACGTTAGACTTGATGGAATTCCTCCTGTACTTGTATTTTTCCGAATCCTTATAAATATATAAGGTATACACTGATAGTCATTTAAGGGTAACTAGCGTCATGTGTTTTTATTCCTTTATGTTGGCACTGAATGAAATTTGTAGTGTGTTCACAAAGGTAGGTGACTCACCATTTGTGATGTAACCAGTCAAATCCCTGCAAACCAACACTTCAAAATTAAAACAAAGACTTCAGTGAAGATAATTCTCTTTTCAACGATTTCATTTCCATAGCTCTTCGAGCGTATATATACATATGAATTGCATCAGACGCTAACGATCACTTTGTGTGTGTGTGTGTGAGTTGAAGTTTGACGGTGAGTGGAAATACTAAAGTGTGATAATATGGGTGTAGATGATTGTGAACCACAAATGGGTTAGAAACACGAATGAATAAGTATCCTAAACCATTTTTCAAGAGATGTTCGTGTACAGTCTGAGGATTACATTACTATGGTAATAAAAGTAAGGTGTGATGGTGTTGTGCATCGGTGGCACAGCAGTGGAATGCTCGATCCCCGGCCGGTCCACTTCTTTACCTCACCAAGCCAGTAATAAAACTGGTAAAGAGGGAAAGTTGGGGGTATGAGGCTGGCTAACAACCCCATCCCGTAAAAATAAACACCACTGCTACCGAAACTTCAAGTCTCTCAGCTTGAAGCCCTGTGTTCCACCGGGGAACTAAAGGAATACGAAAAAAATGGTGGTGTTAATCTCAAATTCAAAAATCCATTAAAACCGACTGAGTCAAGTGGAAATTCCTGGAAACCTCCTGAAGAATATGTATTTAATTACTCTTCGACTAATTCGAGTCTTATTCAGATGGCGATATTATCATATGGCTGTAAATTCTGTATTCCCCAATCGAATTCAATGACACTGTATGGTTAGGTGAAGTTGAAAATCTGATCAGTCACACGAAGGACCTCACCCCACATACATTTAAAGACCTAAATCACTTCAAGGCATTGTAATAATTAATCCGAAAGATCATATCAACAAAATGCAAAACAATTTTGTCAGATGAGTCAAAATTGCAGAAACCTGAATATGAGAAGAACAAGACAGAAATAGCAGACGAACAAATCACATCAGTTTTTAAATAAATTAAGAATGATTCATTATTCACAACGGAGCTGTATGAAAGGTTCAGACCTTCTGGATCAATCATTCCTGGACTCTACAGCCTTCCAAAAATCCATAAGTCTGGGTTACCCGTGTATCTCATTTTAGACAAGGCAGGTTTGCCGTATCATTATGTTGCTAAATGGATAACATAACTCTTGGAATCACAAAGAAGGCAAGTTTATAGTTATTCTTTGAATGACACTTGTGAATTTATTAACTACGTTAGTGACGCTAATGCTACCAGGATAACAATTTTGTCACTTGAAATATTCTAACTTTTTACTAATTTTCCATTAAATGAAACACTATGCATCTTTAATTGAACACTGGTCAGTAACTAGTGTCATGTGTCTAGTCCTATCTTTGGTACAGACTACGTAGAATGGTGGCCACATTGCAAACCTGACTGATAGAATTCAGTCTGCACCGAATATCTCAGTGGTAACGTCTCTGACTGCATCACTGGGTAACACTGGTTCAAATCTCATAAGGGGGACATGAGCTCCTTTGAGGTTGCAGATACGCTTTGGTGACTGATGAGTGCCACCAATCACGAAACCTAGGTCAAGTAGGGCTTCTTGCCGATTGTATCCAACCATCTTTCGTAATTATATTGACTAACATAATTGAGACGTAGGGATGCACATTCAACTGATAACGAAAATACCCACGCTGGATTCTATTTCTAGCCACCAGGTGTAACCAATCGATGGAAAACTGGAGCGTTCAGTCTTAGTGATATGTAGTACGAACTGAAACTCAATATAGGAAGTCACAGACAAGCTTATGTACAATATTAGACCAAACCCTTCGCATAATATTTCCTATTTCTGTTCGTCTACGTTCCTAGTGGAACATAGGACTTCAAGCTAGAGGCTTGAAGTCTCTTTAGCAGTGGTGTTTATTTTTACAGGATGAGGTTGCTAGCCAGCCTCATACCTCCAACCTTCCCTCTTTACCAGTCTTATTACCGGCTTACCTAGATGAAGGTGTGCGTCGGTAGTCGGGGATCGGACCCTGAATCACCTGCGCAGTTGACGGCGAGCATTCTACCGCTGTGCCACTGATGCACATGTTTCTTTTAGCTTATCATTTAATTGTTACCCCGCTTACTCTATCTCTTTCTGTGTGTTTCACTGTCTCCCTGCCTTTCATCTATCTGTGTACCGTTTACAGTTACTTTAGTGTAAATTTATTAAATTTCTTGGGAGATATATTTTGTTTTTATTAGAATATAAAAACATTTTTTCGTATACTCGTTCATGTTTGTTTATATGAATTTACGTCATTCATACAGTACATAACAGTTTTATGGAATAATGAATCTTTTTCACTGATTTCATGCTTTACGTTTAGTCCCCCAACGTCGACTAGTCATCTTAGTGCTACAGACAACGCAGATTTGGCTACTATCCAAATTTTATGTACCTCTCTACATTATTTTACATTGTAATTACAATTATTATTGTTATTATTATTGCTAATGAGTGTTTTTATTTGTCGTCTTAAATGTTTTCCTAAAGGTCAGTATACATATACATATATGCAACCGAGAAGTAAATTTTTTATAGACTTGCGTGTGGTGAATTGCTTAACCGAACTGAAACTTGTTTCATGATAATACTGATAAAATGCTGATTGCTTTAACTTGATAATGCATTCCTGAGCGGTTACACGGTTACACGGTTACAAAAGTTCAGCCTGAAGAAATTTAATGAGCTCCGTTAATTAGGTGCAGGTGTTAACTCTAATCAACAAGCTGTCTGTCCAATAGTATTTGTAAATGCATATTAAGTAACAACTAGTTTAACATCGATTACATCGAACTGCTTGTCAAGGCTTCTTGTCTAACATCATCTACAAAGTGAAGCCAAATAGTATGAAGAGTGTCAGGTCTCGGCTTTTGTGTATCGGAGAGGCGCTGACAATTCATCAATACAACCCTGAACTCTGTATACACAAAAAGTTTGTCCAGTCTCTTATTTTACCTTGGTCTTAACCTCTTCACTAATCGTTCTATGTAAAACTTTTTGCTTTACTTTTTTAATTTTTAATTTTACTTTTGGCTTACTTTTGCTTTAATAATTAATTCACACTATTATCACTCTCATATGCTCCTGCTGTACATTTCACACCCTCTTCACCCTTGTTAAATTGACACTCAAATACCACCTTTATTCTCAGTCAATAGCTATTTTAATCTTATCAAATTTCTATCTTCGTGCCATCGTTGAGTACCACGTAATTTACAACTTTTAATTCTTTTCACTTCTAAAGCCACTTCTGAGTAATTATATCAATTATGTCACCCCAGCCCCTATTACTCAATAATAGACCACTATATATTGTTGTAAGTAAAAATACGACTGTACAGCCTGTGAAGATGATTTCGTTGATAAAGTAAAAATTTTCTTCGCTTAAAGTGTCTTTTATTTTCTTAATGACTCAATGGGTATTTTTTGGGCGATCAATTTAATATTTCCTGTGTCTACGGAAAGACGCAGTGGATAAACAAGGCAAGGGGAGTACCATCTATAGAATAAATTCCAATAACTGTGGAAAAACATTATACTGGCCAACGTAGACCTACTCATCATCTTCACATTTACAAACGGAATCTAACTGTTAAAAGACAGGATAATCCTTCCTTCATAAAATTGCATGTTAACTACTTTGGAGATTAATTCGACTAGAAAAATGTACATATTTAAGACAAAAGGCACACCAAGAATGCTAGGTGATTCCGAAGATTCTCCTTTTCGCTGACGAGTTTTCATTCACACTTAGCTGTACAATCGCAATGATAAATACTCATTTTTGTATACGCGTGTGTGTGTGTGTGTACATTAGATTTGTCCGATAAAAAATAATTAATAAATTAGGATTATTATCGTCAAGATGTTTCCAAAATGTGATGAATAATCAAATTGTAACTAGGGTTGGGTAAGAAGGGGGTGAAGACTGGTAAGAGGGTAGTGCTGATGTTTTGTCAAAAAACATAGTTATTGATGCTAGTCATCAACATATAAAAGGAGTTGAATTAGCGTGATACAGTTACGCAATAGGGCGAGCAGTTTAATGAGCGAGTTGTGATTAAGATATAAATACAAACAGACGAAAATATGAAATTAGGTAAGAGTTCTAAGAATTACAAATGTTGTAAGGAGTTAGAAAAAAAACAAGCACACAAACATCAAGTCATTAGGAGGGAACACGGTTGTTGGCACCATGATAGTTGAAGTGGTTGGATGATTTTCTTTTGTATAATACATAACTCTGTTTTCTCCATCTGAATGGCTAAAGCTTCAGCAATACAACAAAGGAGACAAAAGTGTTTTGTCTTTGGTAAGTTGTTCTTGACTCTGTAGATTACTTTGAAGGAGGAGGCGACTGTTCAGGGGGAATGACCGGTGTTGATGAGATGTTCGATTATCACACTCCTTATACAGCCAATATTACCTTTTTGTAGCCATGCGGGATAGTGTTCTTGAGCCCTTTTGGATGGGATACGCGTCGAACGACCAATGTACTACCTGGCTGGCTCCACAGCAACAGGTAATGAACTGATATATGAGCATAGAAATGGTCAAATGCGAGATCTTGTGCTTAAGGCATCTGCAGATCAATGGACGACTGGAGAACATCGACCACACTTAGCATTGCTGCAAAGAATATTCTTTTCAACGATGCTGAAATTCTTCTCTTAACTATACTGTAGGCTAGGTATCCCTTGAAATCCAAGTTCATGTAAAGCGTTTTTGGATTAAGTAATGTTTCGTTCCTGTGGACCTTTTGTTCGATATTCTTGTCGATGAATTTTGGTTGGCATCCGTTTTAGATGAAGGTCTCTTTCAGAAGATCCAGTCCAGACTCTTGAGAGTCAGGAGAGTTGTTCTAGCAAACGGTCACAAATAAGATCAACAAAACAATCCCTGTCAACCTCGAATGAATGACAGGATAAGAAAATCTTTTAGAAGAACTGGTCTTCTTCGAATTCATCAGGAGATACTGTTAGTGCATTCACTTGGAATCGCCAAAACCTCATTTCAAACTACAGCTAGCTTCGGAGATGTTGTCTAGAAATACAATGACAGCGTTACGAATAAAGCATCCAAGTAAGAAAATTCGACTACACCTTACACTGAAATGAGTTTAATTTAGGTAAATAATTAAAGTTAGTGCTAGACAACTTTAATCTGGCTGAAGTTCAATTCTTCACTACGGTATATACCTTCTTTTTGCGCCAACCAACTGCTAGTGAACATCGACAAGACGGTGGTAATAAAACTAATCAATCACCATCACTGGGAGAAATTCCAAAGACCCCACTTCCTTCACCTACCTAGGCAAAATTGTTCCAACTACACCCGTCATCACTGGAGATGTCAAAACCAGATGTGGGAAGGCAAAACATACCATCCTAACTCTGAAATCAATGTAAGGATCTTCTAAATCGTGCATCAGGCCGTCAAGTAGAACTTCTGAAGATGACATGTTGGAGATCTCTCGAGGAGGAGATGAGAGACTATGCACAATCTTCGGGCCAGCTAAACAGCATCGCAGAGAAGACGATCAAATGGAGATATGCTGTTGATGCCTTTTGTTTCAGTTGAAACCCAACCGAACAATAATCATATTAATTTATGAATCTCAGCCTTCCTGAAAGAATCATATCGATGATAACGATGATGATGTTATTATTGATGATCAGATCTTAGACGTATTTTGCTGTACTTCATATATCACTTTTCGCTAAAATCTTGTTTCTGTAAATAGCAATGATAATGGCTTTATTTCAAACATTACGCTCGATACAGTGTAGAGTATTTTTTATTTACTACAAAGATGGCACCCAAATTTTTGGGAATCATTGGCAGTACGCAATCACTGGGGTTTGAACCCAGGACCTTCCGGTTACATGGCAAGCTTGTATACCATTCAGCCAATGGTGGCCCGATTCATTATGACGCTCGCTAGTGGCTTGGTACATGATGGAGGTTCCTGGAGTTCTAGTGAGAAGTCGTGATCAGCGAGGTCCATCCAGAGGTCACATGTGAGGATGGATTTCTCACTTACGACAATGGTTGGGGTCGGGCTAAATCACGAATTGGTAGAAGTTAGAATTCATGCACTGGCCATTGAATCGGGTCCCAGTGGCTGAATGGTATACGAGCTTGCCTTGTAACCGGAAGGACTGGGTTCGAATCCCAGTGGGTGCGTACTGGCGATGATTCCCAAACTAGTGGGATGAAACAGCAGCTGTCCAGTACTCCCTGGTTTTCAATGGTTCTCTAACTGATATCAATCCATAATCAACTCGTAAAAAACAAAATTAACCCTTACAAAACAAACTGTAGAAAAAAATCAAATTTTTATTTAAAATGCACATAGTACGAGGACAAATAATGAACAGGCCATTTACATTGACAATAATATTAATAAAAAATATATAAATGCAAGACTAAAACTAAGCGAAAATCACCAAAAATTCCCATTGAGTCATGAAGAAGCAAAAAGAGAATTCAGTGAGGAACAATTAAGTTATCGAAGAAATCATCTACAGAGGCTGTGCACAGTCGTATTCATCAGAAATGTGTAGTAGTCTATTAATAATAATAATAACAGCTTTATTCCAAACAGTATCTGTGCATTACAATATATTGCAGCTAATTACCTCATAAATTTCATAAGATTTAAAATGAAAAATCAAAAACCAACGCCAAAAAAGATAAATAAAAAAATAAATAAAAACAGCGTTGCGTTTACATTTTAAACAATGCACTACAGGATATGCAGTATAAAGTTGGTGTGTAATAGAAGATGTGATCGACAGTGTAATAGTCACGAAGAAAGGAAAACAAAAATCAATAGGGGACTATTTGTTAGAGTGCCGCAGTAAGTTTATCGTGTCACACCTACCTACGGATTTCTCATCACATAACAGCTGTGCCAGATATGGTATTGTGGAGTTTTTGTACTTGGTAGTCCTAGCATATAGCCAGCCTCCTATAGCTGCTTCTAGTTCTACCAGATGAAATGCATGGAGAGAGTAGAGTACAGAGTGGATGCTTGGGGTCTGACAATATTGTATTCGCTAGTTTCTTACATGACGTAATATGTCTATCCATAATAGTGTTAACCAGTCGGTTTAACGATATCCCACTTGCCCTACTAACGGCTTTTAGTGCCTGCCCTTCTCAGCAAAGCAAAGTCTTTCTTAAGTAGTCCAGGAAAGATTGATGGGGATCAGTAAAGAGGGATGGGCAGAATACAAGAATTGATAAACTGAGAAAGCAAAGACTGCTTTATGCCAGATTGCCTAAATTTCCTAATGTAGAGCGTTAAGCGAAACATCTTTCTAGTAACTAGCAAGATGTGGGAGAACCAGGAGAGATCGGTGGAAAAACTCAGCCCAAGGTGCTTGACATTAGATATAATTTCAACCTCTATGCCGTCAGTGACAGCGGGGCCATGTTGGAGGAATAAGGGGATGGCTTAATTGATATAATTTCTCAGAAGTGGCTTCCAAAGTAAAAATAAAAGTTGTAAATCACGTAGCACTCAACGTCACAAAGTAAGAAAGCGTTAGAAATTTGATAAGATTAAAATTGAGTTATTGAGTGACAAGAAAGGCAGTTGAGTGTCAATTTAAAAAGTGTAAACAGGGTGAGAAAATGTACAAAAGGAACATGTGAAGGTGATAATAGTGGATTAATTATTAAAAGTAAAGGTAAACTAATGTTTACAAATAAAAAAAATAACAGGGAACGACTAATGAAGAGGTTAATACCGTGGTAAAATAGGAGAGTGAACAAACCTTTTTTGTATTCAGATTTTGGGTTTTTATTGACGAACTGCCAACGCCTCCGCTATACACAAATGCCAAAGCGTGACTTGCTTTGTACCGTTTGGCTTCACCTTACAGATGACCTTGAAAGACGACTATGGTGCAGCCGAGTGGCTTGAGTTCATCAAGTGATTGGACCAATAACTGTCTTGCATTTTTCTTTTTCTAGCCGTGGTGGATAATACTCAAAAATGCATTTAGAAAGTGTGCGCTTTAAGTGTACACTATTGAACAGCTATCATTATTATCTCAGTACAAAACCAAATGTCAAACGATTGATTTCAGCTGAGCACAGAAAGTAACTACGTGAGATATTAATGAGTAAAGATTTGGTGCTGATCCGTCCCAATAATGGTGCTGGTATCGTCCTGACAAATCGCCATGACTACATCGATAAAATGTTATCAGTCTTGTCAGATGAAAACAAATTCTCAAAAGAAAGTAGCCAGAAAGACCAAACGGAACAAACTGAAAGCAAGCTAACACAAATGCTGAAGAAGATGAAGAACGAATCGATTATCAGTACTGAATTATTGCATTACATACTACCCTCTGGTTCAGTGATTCCCCGTTTATATGGTCTGTCGAAAGTGCACAAAGAGAACGCACCTCTACGTCCAATCTTGGATATAACAAATTCCCCATATCATGTTACTGCCAAATGCCTCGCTGGCATCCTCCTACCTATCAGAAATAACCTCTGCAAGCATAGTGTTTCTGATTCATTTGAATTCGTTGATTCAGTAAGTGATGCTAATGTATCTGGGAAGAAAATGATCTCTCTAGATGCTAGTTACGTCCCTCTTCACCACTGTTCCTCTCACTGAAATTATTTCTTTTATATTACGACACACTGATTGAAAGAACTACTATTGAGATGCACCTTCAACGTCTAGTTTAAGTTTAACAATACGCTCTATATAGACCAAGAGATCAAGTGGCGATGGGGTCGTCATTGGATATTCTACTTTAGCACTGCTTCATGACAAGATCTACTATCGATAGTTTCCATATATACCAAAGATACACGGGTGTTCATTATATTATTATTTTATCCTTTAATTCCTAGAGGAACAAAGGGCTTCAGCTGTGCGTCTCCATTGCCTTCGGTTTTATGCCAACTTTTCCACCCCGCTCCAAGTCTGCCTACATGCTTTCATCTCCTCCTCTTCACATGACCTCCTCCAAGTCACCCTTGCACTGACGACCGACTCGCCGCTTCCCTTTCGGCCATGTTCCACTCGAGCAATAGCCTGTCGTGTGATGTCACTTGATGGTTTCCTCAGAGTATGGTCAATCCAATCCATCTCCATTTCTTCCTGACTATTTGTTTCACAATCGGTTCCTTGTTGGTTCGCTCCCAGAGATCCCTCCCTGTTGCTGATCTTTTCTGGCCAGTGATCCGATCTTGAGTGTTATTGAGCGAAGACAGCAGTTGGTGAAGTTCTGTAGTTTGTTTGAGATGCTCTTTATGACGCGCCAATCCTCTTATCTGTATAATAAGCAGCACTGACTTCACATTGGAGTTGAAAATCCGGATCTTATTTTTCATGCTGAGTCAGTCCCTTTGATCTGCACACAAACTTGAGATTAATGAAAGCTTGCCTTGCTTTTCCAATTCTGGCTTTGATATCCTCGTCAGTTCCGCCTGTAGTATAAACGATGCTTCCCAGGTAGGTAAAGGAGGTTGTTTCTTTCAGGTTCCTCCCATTTATACTGATTGTTGTCTGTTTTTGTTGCTGTTGTTGTTGTTGTTGGAATCTTCATGACCTACCTCTGTTTTCTCTATGTTCACTTGAAGGAAGTCCTATCTTCTCTGGATGTTTCTTCTGCCAAGTTGTTGCTTTTCACTTGCGTATCTTCCAGTTTGTGGGAAATCAGACATACATCATCGGGTGATACTTTCATAATATCTGACGAGAATGCCAACATCGAAGTAATAACTAAGGAGTTCAGCAAGTGACATCCTGCTTTCAAATTCACATCAGAATCAGAGATGAACTCGAAATTTCGTTCTTTTGGGTGTTTTGCTTAAAAGCAGATCCGATGGTTCTCTTCAGAGATCAATCATTCTACAGGAAACCAAAATGGAACAGTGAATACATAAATTTTCATAGTTTGGTCCCGTTAAGAAGAAAGCGAAATCTGGTCCACTCCTTATATTCAACATTAGGAAGGATATGTACTAGTGACACAATCGATGGTGAACTGGAGGGCACCTAAACAGGTCTTAATAAGAAGTGGATATCCTCCAAGATTCATCGAAAAAAAAAATGAAAGTAAATAAAAAACCCGAAAGAGGTCACACGGTGTGAAAGAAACTGTTATTAATGAACGGCATTAAAACCTTCCGTCTTCTACAGCATTATAGACGGAAACTACAAGAGGGGTTTGAGTTCCTTGAAAAGATATTGAACAGCTACCCTCAAAGGTTCATCAACAAGTATGGAAGATCTGAAGTCACAAATGTAAAATGAATCACATTGGAAGAAAGCCAGTCTACGTTCAGCTTCATTATAAAGATGAAAACATTGCAGCGATGGTCAACAGAAGGCTGAGTACCTATAGCCATAGCCTATCCTGCAGCTAAGCTCGTTCCCGTCTATCGAACAACTTGCTCTTTGGTGCAATCGAAAATCGGTAGATATCCTTCTCATGTTAACTACAACCGTATATACAAATTTATATGTATCTGAGGGAGCAGTTACATTGGAAGGACAGAAAGAAGGGCCTATCTACGATTTTCTGAACATGTACCAAAAAGCTTATGTCTAAAGGGAACAAATGCTTTAAACAGTGCCATCATCAGGCATCTACTCGAAATGGGTTGGTCATAAGGTGGACGTCGAAAAGTCGTTCAAAATTATCAACAGGTAAAGGAGCTCAATTCTCCTTAAGTTTGCTGAGGCCATTTCCATCAAGCGCCTGAAACCTGATTTATGTCTGTGCCCAGAAAGAAGAGGTGGTTATCAGTCTTTCTTTGCCCTGCCTGGTAACTGGATATAATCACCTCTCTTTCTTCCGAATGCGAAATGCTAAAAGTTTCCAGTGTGTGTGATTATTACTGTTTGAAATAGTGTTTAATATTGCATATTTATATATGTATATATTTTTAGTGTATGCGTATATTAATCGATTGATTTTTGTTTAAAATGAACTCTGTGCAAGTATGTCAAAATTGTTTTTGTAGATATATTTAATAATGTCTCTGCCACGTAAGCAGCTGACGAGAAGGCAGCGAAATAAACAATGATGATACCACTTTATTCTGCTAGAACTGTAGTTTTTGCTAATTCATTATTATTATTATTGCTCCCTTGGGTTCCTAGTGGAACATAGGGCTTCAACTGCACGTCTCCATTTTCTTCTGTCTTCTGCTGTACTTTTCGCCTGCATCCATGTTAATCCATCTTCTTTCAACTCCTCTTCACACGATCTCCTCCATGTCACCCTTGGACGTCCCACACGCCGCTTCCCTTTCGGGTTCCACTCGAGGGCTTGAGCGCGCGATGTCACCCAGCGGTCTCCTCAGCGAGTGTCCGATCCATCTCCACTTTCTCCTGCATATTTGTTGGGGCGATTGGTTCTTGCTTTGTTTGTTCCCATAATTCCTTGTTGGTGATTCTTTCCGGCCATCTGATCTTCAGTATAGAGCGAAGACAGTTGTTAATAAAGGTCTGCAGCCTTTTGGAAATATTCTTTGTGACCCCCGCCAAGTTTCTGATCCGTATAGAAGAAGACTGACTTTACGTTTGTATTGAAAATCCGAATTTTGTTGGTGATGCTGAGTGACGAAGATTTCCAGATTGATTTCAGGCTGATGAATGTGTTTCTCGCCTTCCCGATTCTCGATTTGACATCCTCGTCCGCTCCTCCTGTAGTTGAGACAATGCTCCCTAGATAAGTGAATGAAGTAACCTCTTTCAAATCCCTCCCGTTGATGGTGATTGACGTTGGATGTTGTTGCTGTTGTTGGTTGGTTATTTTCATAACCTCCGTCTTGTCTATGTTCACCTGGAGTCCTGTCTTTGCTGCTTCTTCGACCAGTTTGTCGGTTTTCGCTTGTAAGTCTTCGATTTGTGTGACATCAAACATAAATCATCCACGCGGAAATCCAGGTCTTCTAGGTTCTTCACGTCGGTCCAGGATATTCCTGTCTTCTCGTTTCCCACAGTCTGACGCATAATCCAGTCCACCACAATTAGGAATATCATTGGTGATAGATAATAAGCACCCTTGTCTGACTCCTGTGTTTACTCCAAACGCCTCGCTGAGTTTTCCGTTGTGGATCACTTGACATGTGCCGTTGTCGTACAGCTGTTGAATAAGGTTGATGAATATTTGGGGTACGCCATAGTACTCGAGTAATTTCCAAATTACTTCACGATCAACGCTGTCGAAGGCCTTCTCAAAGTCTATAAAGTTGAGGTAGAGGTTTGATTGCCATTCCATGCTTTGTTCTGTGATGATGATGCGTAGAGTTGCAATTTGGTCAGTACATGATTTGCCTTTCCTGAATCCAGCTTGTTCTGGTCGGAGTTCTGTCTCCAGTGCGTCCTTTAATCTCTCCAGGATGATGCGACTCAGGATTTTACTTGGCGTCGATAGGAGCATGATTCCTCGCCAGTTCTTGCAGAGTCCTAAGTCGCCCTTCTTTGGTAGTTTCACGAGGTAACCTTTCCTCCAGTCAGTAGGCACCTTTCCCTCCTTCCAGACCTTTTGCAATAATGGAGTCAGCATGTCTGCTGTCGTCTCTGGGTCTGCTTTCAGTGCTTCAGGGGGTATTCCATCTGGTCCGGCTGCTTTTCCAGCTTTCAGAAGTTTGATTGCGTTCAAGACTTCAGCTCTCGTTGGAGGATTGGTGTCAACTTGCAGTTGTGTGCGCGCTGTTGTTGGTATTTCTGGACGGGTTGCAGGTGATGGTCGGTTCAAGAGTCCTTTGAAGTGATCCGCCCATTGTTTAATCTGTTTTTCTTCCTTGGTAATGGGTTCCCTTGGCTGTCTTTTATAGGTTTCGCTTGTGTTGGTCTCTTCCCGGATAGAGATTTGGTTATCTGATATAGTGTCCTCAGGTCCCTTTTGCCTGCTGCCTTCTCAGCTTCAGTGGCGAGGTTGTCGTAGAATCGTCTTTTGTCCTTCCTAGCACTTTTCTTCACTTCTTTGTCCAGTGCTTTGTAAGTTGAGCTCATCGTCTCCTTCTCCTGTCCGTCCTTGCATTGAATCATTTTCTCTTTCACCATTCTCCTCTCTTCTATTAATTTCCAAGTGTCCGTTGAGAGCCATTCCTTGTCTTGTCTCTTCTTTCTTCCTAGAACCGTTGAACACGTTTCGTTGAGAATCGCCTTCAGAGACTTCCAATGTTCTTCCACGCATGATTCTTCAGTGATGTCGCGTAGTGTTTCCTGCTTTGCTCTGACAGTTGCAGTGAAAGTGTCTTTTGTGGTTGTGTCCTTCAGTAATTGAGTGTTGAACTTGCATTGTGGCCTATCCCCAGCTATCCTCGAGGCTTTTAGTTTCACCTTGAAAGTCCCTTCTACTAGATAGTGGTCTGAACCCACATCTGCTCCTCTCCTTGACCTTGTGTCCAGTAGGCTCCGTCTCCACTTTCTTGAAATTGAGATGAAGTCTATTTGATTCTTGGTGTTTCCATCTGGTGAAATCCATGTCGTCTTGTGTATATCCTTGTGTTTGAACACACTACCACCAATCACCAAATCATTGAAGGCGCAGAAGTCTGAGAAGAGTTCACCATTGTCGTTCATTTCGCCGAGGGCCTCACGACCCATGGTGAGTTCTCTTCCTGTGTTGTCTCCTCCCAGCTTCGCATTCATGTCGCCCATCAGGATTTTGATATCGCCATTTGGGACGTTGTCCATTATTGCTTGTAGTTGTCTGTAGAACGCCTCCTTCTTCTCTTGTTCTGAGACGTTTGTAGGCGCATAGCATTGAATGACTGTAACTTTCCTTCCTTTTGAGTTGAACCTGGCTGTCATTATCCTGGAGGAGATTGGTTCCCACTGCATGAGAGCTTTGGTTGCTGTTGGTGACATCATGATGGCCACTCCCTCGGTGTGCTCATGGTTGTCCTCTAGGTGGCCGGAAAAGATTACTGTAGGTAGTTGGCACCTTCCAGTTCCGTTCCATCTGCTCTCGCAGATTCCCAACACTTCTATTCTGTACCTTCTCATTTCAGCGGCTATCTGGGCAGCCTTTCCAGTTTCGTACATTGTGCGAACATTCCAGGTACCCATCCTTACTTTTGCTTTCATCGAAAGAAGGCACATCGGCTGACTGGCTTCCCGAAGGCTTTCACCAGCCTGCGTCATTTCACTTCCCCGATTCCAGCGAAAAGTAAGGCTATTGCTTATGTTTTTAGAATTTTTAATATATTTATTCGTTGAAGTTTCTGTAGCGATTTGGTTGTTTTACAGGGGTGGAGTTGCTAGCACCACGCCCCAACCCTCCCTCTTTACCCGGGCTTGGGACCGGCGAGAAAACTAGTAAGCTAGTATCTGGCGAGGATTTTGCTAATTCATTAAGGGGAATAAATGTATGAGGAAACAGACTTAATGCAAAGCTAAATTTCATAGACTGTGAAGTGAGAATGGCAGTAGTAGTTGAATGAGAACTGTTATTCTCACACACATGTAGACACACACACACCTTCTGAATGACTGTGATATCTATACATATTTAAATATATTTTATTGATCAATATTAAACTATTCAATTGTTGACAGCTTTCGCTATTTCTATTTCAATCATAAGATAAGATGTAGTAATTCAATATTCAATGCTTTAGTATATTTGTTAAGTTAAACTAAATGAATTAGTAAAATCAACAAAGGCGCCGTTTCTAAGCTTTCGCTTAGTTTAATGAATATTTTTGTGTTATATCTTTAAGCATATAATAATGTGTTATTTGAATGAGTTTATGACAAATGCCTTATCTGTGAATATCTATCTATAAATTTACATTTTAACTGACAAGGTGTATTGGTTTCGCTTTCAGCACAGATTTGTCATCATTTCTGTGTGTTTTGAATTATTATTACTAGTATTATTTTGCTAAATTTTAACGTCAATTAAATATATTTTATAGACTATATATATATATAAATGAATAAATGAGAAAGGTATATATTATCAGCATTTATTGTGTTTCTGAAGGCTAAGATAAGAAATGGGAAGTGAAGTACTAAGTACTCGGATTATGGTTAATATTATTATTATTAACAATATTTTATATGACCATGTTGTCTAAACGCTGACTAATCAAGCTTTATCAGTTGTCTTTCTTGTAAAGTTTATGCTTTCGCCTAGTGTTTATTTAATCACATTATGACATTGGAAACATAAACAGAAGTGGGAAATCTAGAAAAACTGAGTGAGTGATTGGGTGAGTAAGTAGGGCTTAGAAAAGTGGGGGGTAGGAAGCGAAAAATTAAGAATATTGTAAACAGATGAAATCTGTTAAAATGGTTGGTATAAGGGAACAGACAGTGTAATTTTCTTATTGACATAAAAGACTACACTGAGGGCTGTCTGAATCTTTCCTCCAGCCTCTCTTTGAGTGTATATATCTATGTGTATTGTTGGCTTTAATCGTGATTGACAGTTGAATACGTTTTCATCGATGCCTGTCCTCTTTTATGTCTATTTCTATAATCACTTTTCCATTCAGGTTATACAAAAGTAAACTAAACTAAACCAAAACTAAACTAACCTGTACTGAAGTGAACACAAAATTTCCTATTCTCTCTTGTAGAAAATATGAAGTATCAAAATAGCAAAGTTTGTAATTCATTTCTGCAACTGATTTAGTGTCATCAGACAGACACAACATATACACAGGTGTTATGCTAATAGGTGTTGTGATAATCTAATTTATTCCATATGGTTAATTTTGGTTACTTAGGAAGAAGGCGATGTCATGTTTGTCTAGCCCTTCGTATATTATTAAGGCCGTGTGAATTCTGTAACGGTGAAGTTTTATAATATGGTTTGCTAGTAACGGTGCTCTGAACCAGATGGTTAAATGGTTGAAGACGATCGGTGCTGAAGCTGTGCACCTAGCTTTTGTGCCCGTTGACACTTGTTAGCAAAGCATATCTGCAACCTCGAAGGAGTTGATATCCGCTACAGTCAGAGACTTTATCGTTGAGTAATTTGAGATGTCCTGCAGTAATAGTTAATTTGAAAAAGATGGCTTCAGATTGAAGTATGCAGTGAAGATGTTGCCTAGTGGGGGAGGGCAATGAAAGCTCCGCAGATCAACTATCCAGCTTAGAGAACACAACGACATCAAAATCACCCACCTGAGCTAAAAATTTTCTCCATCATATCTAGTCCAATCTCTACATTTACCGTGGACTTTGTTTTCCATTCCCTTTGTGATGTACATTCACAGCTTCAAGCCTTCGTATAAGTTTTAAAATTATAATCTCTTTAGGCCCACTTTCTTTACAATGTTGAATTGAGTAGCATTTTTAAAATATATGAACTTGTCACTATAAAGGTGATTGTACAGCTTTTGAGGATGAAATCGCTGAAATGATATCTTTATTGAGTTTCTTGTTCTCTTTTCTCTCATGTTCTAATAGCTATTTTGCGCGGCTTTGAATAAAGAGGCTATGACGGAGACACTGTCGTATTTGTTATCCTTGGTGTCAACATTATTCTTCACTGTTATCAGCTTATAATTTTACACTAAATTCATCTTCCTCTCAGTTTAGATTCCTTTGAATTGCAGACAGGTTGCATGACGAACAAGTGCAAGTCGGTGGAGGCGTGAAAATTAATCTGATGCTCTCTAGTGGCTGGCTACAAGACGATGTCACCTGAAGTTCTAGTGACACCACCTGAGTGTACTTCGAATATTTGATACAAATGGTGGTTGGAGGCGGTAGACAGGAATCCTTGCTTCACCTAGGATTCATTCTAGTCAACAATCGTCAGCAAGTTGAATCTGCAAACTTGAAGGGACTTATGTCCCTTGTGGGATTAGAACCCATCTAATATGAATAATTCAAAGTTCACGGAGGCAGCAGGCCACCTAGAATGTTGATCATATTTCAAACGTGGCTGATATAATTCGGTCTGCAGCAAAGAAAGGGCTGAATATATTATATTAGTTACTAACTAGAACTCAATCAAAGTACCTAATATAGATCAGTCACCAGCTCGAATAGATCAGTGGTAATGGGTGATGTGGATTCTAATCTCAGGAGTAACTCGAGTCCGTTCAAGATCACAGATACTCCTTGGTGAATAGTGAGTTTCAGCGAACACAGAACTTTGGTAGAAGGCTTTCTGCCTATTGCCTCCAACCATCCAATATCAATGATTAAATAAATAGCCGTGAAAATACTTCGATTTATTAATTAATTACATATTTTGACGAAACTCAAGGTACAGAAGATCACATCACACGCCATCACTAGTGATAGCAGCACTGAAGACTGATGTAGGTAGAGGTATTCTTCAGTGGTGCTCACACAGAAACTCCACCAAGTCACCAGGGAACTAGAACGGGACTTCTTTCTATTACCTGTTGATTTCCAATGGTTCTCAAACTGATGTCAATTCCTGACGCAATCAATAAAAGCCACTAAGACTCAGCATTTGAGAAATGAGTCACTTTAATGAATTGAAATCAAGTAAACAAAAATAAATTATGAGTACCAGTCAGAGAGAATCACAAAACACATAAATCTACATGCTGAATCCATCATCACCATCATCACCATCATCATCATTGGTAAATAAATACTAATTTAATTGAGTAATAAATAGTATGTTATGATATTTCTAATTCTTTAAAGGAAAATGCATTTTGAGCTTGTTTTTATTTGAATAAACACACATATTGGAAAGATGGGTGATTATTGCTGACAGATGTGGCGTATTTTTAATCAGATGACTAACTCATCCTGAATTCTTTTCAGGATATTTTCACGTAAAAGATATGAAGTCTACCTATGCTAAGAACAGTATACTTAAAGGCATTATCTTTACAAACTGTATTTCGAATTACAGATCGAAAACCCTTCACTCTAGGAAGAACTGATGATTCTTCAGTGCAGCCTACTCATGACCCTGTGGCAAAGTTAAACAATAGCGTCCCAGACTCATGAGTGACCTTGAGCCAACCAACCATAGAAATAACTGATTTTTTGCGCAAAAAATGGCATTTATTTACAAAAAAATGCATGAAAACACATCAAACAGGGTGTCTTTCTATGACATGACTTAAAAATACGTCCCAGCTTTTAACTTAGACCAGTTTCTGTACGTGTATTCACCGAGATGACTTAAGGTGAGCTTTTATTCTCACCCGTTTATCGCTGTTATCATGTTTTGTAGTTTTCCCCCAAAGTCTTAGTTTGAATTATTATGGTTTTCAGTGAGAGGATCCACAAATACTTACTGAGAAAATGTGGATATTGAAACAAAATAAATAATGCCAACTCTAAATCTATCCCTGATCGTAACCCTAACCTTAATCCCAACCCTAACGAGTTATTAACCCATTGTCCAGACAGTACTTGAAAACGTGATCTGGATGAAATTTTCTCCTTATTTGGTGAATAGCCTTCATATTTGCGCTATAGTAATGACAGATGTCCTTAGTCAACGACTAGCATGCATTCAAAGTCATGGGAGCGTTTGCGTCCCTGAGACGCTATTGTTAAACTTTGCCGACCCTGTTAAGATTCAAAGTCTAGAAACTCAGTTATCGTGGTGAAATTAAAACAACAAGACTCAGTCAAAGACTGCTGTCTTCACTATAAACTGAAACTGGTGGTTGAAAGTCGGTAAAATTGTCTTGATTGTTAGATTTTCTCAATAATCACCATCAGTAAGAGTGATCGTTTAAAAGCAGGGAGTACTGAACAAATACGAACCGACTAGGGATTAGTCTGACACCTTGAGGTTACGGTACAAACCTCATTGATCAGCTCATTGATGGCTGCTGGATGTATTCTTGAAGCTGTAGTGTGAAGTCGTCACAAGTGAGGTCCATCCTGTCAAGATAAAATGGAAGCTCATTGACAGCATTGGTAAGATTAGAGTTATATAAAAAGTTGACAAGGTTACACTTGGAATATGATGGTTGGAGGCAATCGGCAGGAAGTCAAATATGACCTAGGTTTCGTGATAGTTGGCACCCGTCAGCAAGGTGTATCTATAATTTTTTATTTTTATTTTGATTACAACTGGATTCCACACCGTATTTTTAGTACAAGTATGAAATTTTTAGCATATGATATCGGTATCTCAAATTTCGCAGGCCGAATATTGCTACCAGGTGTGCGTTGGCAGGGGATTGAACACCTGACTATGTACATGGTAGGCTAGTGTCCTAACCACTGTGCCACTGACGCAACCTCAAAGGAACTCATATCGCTTCTGAGATTCGAACCCACGATGTCACTGAGCTATTCGGACTAGCGATTGACCTTCAGTAAAACTTTATTAGATATTTTTGATTAGACACTAGTTAGTAACCAGTGTAATGTGTCTAGTCCTATCTTTGGTGCGGACATCCTGATGAGTGCCAAATAGTACGAAACCTAGGTGCAGCCAAGGCTTCCTACCGATCCCCTCTAACCATCTAATACCAACAATTTACACTGTCTCGAAAAATACCCATTATTCATAAGTAAAAACACAGTTTTTGTTCAGCGAAGAAATTTCTTTTCAACAACTTAATTTCAAGCTGTACAGTCGTATTTATATTACAGAAAAGGGTTATTAAGTGGCACTAAATAATTGCTCAGTCAATGTACGTATATATGTGTTAAAAGTTATAAGGCGTAGAGTTGAAAAGAATAAATTACAAAAATATTAAAGATTGTATTATGACAAAAATGTCAAGTGTTTTCTAAAAACTTTGAAAATTAGGAGTACGATTACGATAAGAATGAAGATGTGAAGTGAAGTGGAAAGAATTCAAGTGGTAAAATAAAATAAAAACTACAAAGAACATTACTACGACCAAGGTAAAGAAAGGGGTTTGACAAAACGCTTTTGAACACATAATTTAGGTTTCTGTTCAAGTGGGCACAGTGAATGTGCAATTTAGATTTAATGATGTCATCTGTAATCAAAGGGATGGAGTCGCCATGAGGTCTCCATTAGGACCGCTCTTAGCGGACGTTTTCATGGCAAGCTTAGAGAATGGCCCACTAAAGGAAACCACTGATAGTCTGTATATGTATAAAAGACATATTGATGACACCTTCAGTGTATGTGATGAAAATTCTTCAACTGCCGAACTTCTTAGAATATTTAATGGTTCTCACCCATCTTTGCTTTTCACGGTCAAAGAAGAGTCGAATTCCTCGTTTCACTTTTGATATATATATATATATATATATGTGTGTGTATGGTGATCTCTCTTTCTGTTTGCTCGGTTAGTCTGTGACCATTTCACTTGATGAACCTGTCTCCTTTAACAATGTGTATTCCCCTTATATTATATATAATATGAGTGTTTGTTGACAGTCCGTTGCTTGGTGACATATATCCATATATGGTGTTTGTTGACATGTCTGCTATATTTCGCTATGTATATATGGATCGATACTTCATTATAATTAGCCATTCATGTTAAGACTGTCTATTGATTTGTTCACACCCTTGTCTGGACATTGATATATATTTCGCTCTCACAATTTGTGTGACTTACTTACTTTGGTGTGATACCACTTATTGCTTCTCCTTGTGTTTGGAAAATAGAAGTATCATCGCAAACCTAGTGGTCTTCTGATTTCCGCCTTCTTGCGTCAGGACTATTAAATTCTCGACCAGTACATAGCAATAATTTGGCGACGAGTACATAACAACTTTCTTGATGTTAAGCTAGATAGGAGAGAGAATGGGACGCTGTTAAGGTCGATTTACCGAAAGCCAACATTCACTGGGCAGTACACTAATTTCAACTACACTTCAACTTCACCTTTAGGGAGAAAGAGAAATCTTATTCACTCCTTATGCTCCAGAATTCGTAAAATCTGCTCTGCAGAGACAACCGATAGGGAACTAGATAACCTTCGATCAAATCTCCTTAACAATGCTTATCACACAAGGTTCATTGAATCTAACATCAAGAAAGAATCCGCCCCGAGACAAATCACAGTTCCAAAGAAAAAGCTGTTTATGAGTCTTGCATTCAAAGGTGACACCATTTCAGAATCGATTAAAAATCGTTTATCTAAATGTGTTAAACGCACTTTTCCTGCAGCTGACTTGAAACTAGTTTTTACCAGCCGAAATATGATTAGACAATGAGTCAAGGATAGATTACCGCTTTTGTCCACATCTATGTGCATATACTCTTTTACCTGCTCTTGTGGAGCTGTTTATATTGGACGTTGTAGGCGTAATCTCCGAAAACGTGTAGTTGAAGACTATCCGGTTTGGTTAATGAAAGGCGAACGTAGAACTGCGAAGTCGTCTATTTGTGATTACATGTTAGAGTCTGGTCATTTAGCCCCATGTGATTCATCTTTCAAAGTTATCTACATGGCAAAATCGAATCGATCCAAAAGTTCACGTTTTCTTCACTTATGCACAGCCGAAGCTTTAGCTATACATGAACAGAAACCTAAATAATGTGTTCAAAAGCGTTTTGTCAAACCCCTTTCTTTACCTTGGTCGTAGTAATGTTCTTTGTAGTTTTTATTTTATTTTACCACTTGAATTCTTTCCACTTCACTTCACATCTTCATTCTTATCGTAATCGTACTCCTAATTTTCAAAATTTTTAGACAACACTTGACATTTTTGTTATAAAACAATCTTTAATTTACACTGTACCGTGATGGCGAGCTACCTAGCATGGTGGTGGACACATTGCAAACTTGACTGATGGAATTCAGTGTGCATCAAAGAAAGGACTAGGCACGTTACACTAATTACTAACTAACTAGTATCCAATCAAAAAAGGACAGAATTTACATGCCAGTGAATTGCAGCTCAAGTGGTTGAATGGTCAATAAGCTGGGTCTCGTATTCAGTCATTGGTGGGGTCGAAATTAGACGGATCGGCTGTGCAGTGTTCCCTGACTTTCAGTGATCTCTCTAACTAAGTTTAGTTGGCAACTTAAATCCAACAAGTGAAGTTAAATTAATCCAAATCTTCACCAACCTGGTGATGTTAAACCTTCTCGTTTAAAAACTCTAACACCCTCAAAAAATCTAACAATTTTAAATTACACTTGACACTGAAAGCTATTGGTTCCACTCAACATTATTATTATCATTATTATTGATCTCTCTGTCTGTAACAAAATAATCAACGAATAAATATAATGACTATCTTGTCTACAAAACTGGTGCATTTTGGGGAAAGAGAAACAAACAGCTGATTTACTTAAGAAATTCTTTGAATTCCAAATCGTTGTGTGGTATAGAATTTAAGAAAAAAATGTCACATTTGATTATAGCTTGACAGAAGTTCGAATAACTGATAGAGTTACTAAGGCCCTGGAGAATATTGGAGAGGCTATTTCGATATTGCCTTCAGACTTTGATGATCAGTACTCTTTCATTTGTTACCTCATACAAAATAAAACTGTGAAATGATCAAATTAAAATTTAACCATTTACCGGAATTGCCAATTATTTCATCTCCAGTGTACTCAGCACTCTGCTATCACTTTCAGCGGACTCTGAGACTGCCAATACACTTCTTTTTCTTCATCATATGAGCTGCCTCTTGTCGCCTTCGGACGTCCACCTTGTAGATTCTTATTCAGACACCTATTCGTGGGATTAGCATATCACTGTCATTTGAAGGTCTCCCCAAACGATGTGCACTCCATTCCCATTGTCTTCTACATATTTTTTTCGGCGACGGGTTTTGAACCACATAGCGCTGTCATTTCCAGGTCACTCTGTAACAACACAAGACAAGTGCCAGGCAACAGATCGTTTATTAAGGAAATCAACACGTATTATATATATTTCATGTACGTTATTACAGTTTGTTCAAGCAGATAAACATAGTCTTCTCATTGGTTGTTTCTTACAGAAAGTTGGCCTTGCATCCTTTGTGGCTGTTTCTTGAATGTCAGGTCATCTCAACATCTCAGATGTGAAATTTAGCAATTAAAACAAAAGCTAAACAGGTAATCTATATGTTAACCGTATCTGCCTACGCCAAGTCTGCTGTGATTGGTTGTTGAATCAGTCTTAATCATATTTTCTCACCACCAATATTTGTGACATACCCATTGACGTAAAATGCTGTCTACCATTTTTGGTTAGCCTGCTCTCACCACAGCTCCATTTACATTTTATCGTAAATTAACGTCAGAGAAGAATTCGGACACTACAGTGGAAGTATGGCGTCGGTGGTATAGCGGTAGACTGCTCGCCGCCAATCATGCATGTGGTCCGGGGTTCCAATCTCCCGCCACCGACTCACTCCCTTGCCTCGCTAAGCCAATAACCAGACCGGTGAAGAGCGAAGGTTGGTCATGAGGCTGGCTAGCAATCCCATCCCAAAAAAAATAAATACCAGTGCTACCAAAACTTCAAAGCTCTTGCTTGAATCCCTTCGTATGTTCAACTGGGAACATAAAGGAATAAAAACAAAACATGGAGGATTTCATCATGAGCTGACATCAGTTAGAGAACCACTGGAAAATCTGGGAGTACTGGACAGCTGTTTCGTCCTAGTTTGGGAATCTTTAACAGTAGGCACCCACCGGGATTCGAACCCAGGAGTTTCTGGTTACAAGGCGAGCTCGTAGACCATTGAGCCACTGGGACCCAATCCAGTCGTCCTTGAATTCTAACTTCTGCAGTTCACGACATAGCGCGACCACTTCGCAATGTCTTCTTCCATGAGTTACTGCCTCATCTTCAACCTGCTGTACCCTACTGGTCACAGCTTCTCACTAGAACCCCAGGTTAACTGCCTGAATAGGGCCAGTCACTGGTGAGCATCAGAATAACTTTCAGGTATTGGTTTTTTAGGGGTTTGGTTTGATTGCATGGAGGATTTAATCATGAGCTGAAGAGTCCCAAACTAGGACGAAACAGCTGTCAAGTACTCCCAGGTTTTCCAGTGGTTCTCTAACTGATGTCAGCTCATGATTAAATCCTCCATGCAATCAAACCATATCCCTACAAAACCAATACTCGGAAGACAAAACAGTGGAAGAATATAATTCCATATTAGCACAAGTACATTTCTTATAACACTCAGTTATACAGTATTAATAACATTTCGAACACAGTTTATTGCTCATAATCATTTTTCAGTGTATTAACACACAACTTTTTGACAGGAGGAAGTAAGCCTATAAAAATCAATTCCTGGATGTTGTGTTTAAACAGTGATAGGATTTCTTGACATTAAATTGTGATTGGAACGTCATCAGGTTGTTCACAATGTATCACTCTGTGTTAATTATGTCAGATGGGCTTATCTAATTTACTGTAAAATACCCTGGCTTTAACAGTTGTTCAATCAAACTAACGTTAAGCTGCCACTAGTATTTAGGGAAAATAATGCAATCTCTTTCCTTCCTATTCAAACTGAAATCTTTAATGAGTCTGGAAAACTCAGTGTTATTCAAATGAAAACTGAACGTTTCATGTAGCATACATCCGATCTATGAAGTATTATCTAGCAAGGTTCTCTAGACTTTGAGAGTCTTGGTGGTTATCAGTATTCTATACAATCTTAAAGCTGCATGTATAAGCTATCAGGTTCCAGTCTGCACCAATTTAGTCTTTTTACGAGTTGATCACGGATTGATATCAGTTAGAGAACCATTGAAAACCTGCACTGGAGTACTGGACAGCTGCTGTTTCATCCTAGTTTGGGAATCGTCGGCAGTACACATCCACTGGGATTCGAACCCAGGACCTTCTGGTTACAAGGCAAGCTCGTATACCATTCAGCCACTGAGACCCGATTCAATGGCCAGTGCATGAATTCTAACTTCTACCAATTCGTGATTTGGCGCGACCCCAGTGGGTGCGTACTGCCGATGATTCCCAAACTAGCACTGATGAAACAGCAGCTGTCCAGTACACTCTGGTGGTTTTCAATGGTTCTCTAACTGATATCAATCCGTGATCAACTCGTAAAAACATAGCTAACCTTTACAAACCAAAACTATAAAAAATTTAGTGTTTGTCAGGTGTTTCCAAATGCTTAATGCTGAGTATTAAAAGTGTTCTACAATATCCAAAAATGTGAGCTCATTTATCTGAGTGAATATATTTTTTTTCCTTCACGTTCCCAGTGGAACATAGGGCCCTAAGCTAGTGACTTGCAGTTTCTGTAGCAGTGTTTAATTTTACAGGATGAGGTTGCTAGCGTCATGCCCACCCTTTCCTCTGTACCAGCATTTTTTAATTCTGGCTTAGCGAGGTAAAGGATTGCGTTGGCGGCCGGGGATCAAACCCGGACCATGTGCATGGTCGGCAAGCGTCCTTACCACTTTGCCACCGACGCTGAGTGAATACAGGGCAAATCTTAAGTTTAAACAAAACGTTTTAGGACTAGGAAACTATTGTAGATGACAAGATTGGTGAAAGCAGAAGTCATATTCATTGGGATAAAACAGAATACGCATCAGGAGAACCATTAACTTCAAAATAACTTCACTATTTGCTAACATTGTCCTCCTTTCTGTGTTAGAGACGGTTTCTTATTCAATTTGTATGGCTTTCAAGAATTACAATACTCATCTTGGATTTCGGATTTGGTGATTTTCTCATTACCATGGCTTTTGTAAAGATGCTATTGCATACGCTATTAGATTATTACTGTCTTTAGGTGAATTATATGGTTTTCAGTATCCCATTTTGATTTAATCCTCTCCTCTGCAGACTACTTTAGCCGCCTTCACAATTGCCTGTGTGCTTTCATTTACCTCTCACACCGTCATCTTCGTATCAAAGTATGACCCACGCCCATCTTGTCGCGTGGCTGACAACGGAAGGTCTGTTTGGTGCCTTATATAATATAGAGTGATCTTTTCAGCGTATATCCTATATATTTCCATTTCTTTCTGAAGTTTGTCCGCTTGGCAATGGTTTCTTCGTTGGTTCGTTGCCGAAGTTCCTTGATGCTTTTATCGTTTGTGAGCAGCCATTTGATTTTCATTTTCAAGCGAAGGGGTCAAGTGTTGATAGAACTCTACAACAAGCAGTTGCAAGTGCTTTCCGTGACGCGCCAATTCTGTGAACCACACAGAAACATTAATCTGACATCAGTTTTGAAAATCCGGATCTTGTTGTCGAAGATGAGTGCAGTAGATATGCACACTGATTTCAGGTTGTTTAATTAATGTCTGTCTTGCTTTTCTGATCTTCTCTTTGACATCTTCACATGTACTGCCTATAGTCAAAACAATGCTGCATATCCGCAGAAGTAAAAGAGAAGACCTCTGTTAGACTCTTACCATTGATAGTGACTGCTTTCTTGTTGTGGTTGATTAAATATCTTCAACACCTCTCTCTTCTCTATGTATTAAACTGAATTCCTGTCTTCACTTCTTCTTCTTCTGTTAGTTTGATGGTTTTTGCTTGTAAATCTTAGAATTTGTCAGGCACCAGATATAAATCATCTATGAATTACTGCAATCAGGAATAACATCGGTAATAGTAGGCAGCTTTTAACTCGCCACCGTCTTCCCTTCAAAGCCATCTCTAAGTTTTGCTTTGTGAATCAATCAACATATGACATAATCATCATATAGCTGTTGATGAATCAGGTTTATAAACGTTTTTCTAGCACTGCAGTCTGCAAGGTTGACGCAGTTTCTAAGTTACTTCATAGTAGATACTAATGAAAGCCTTTCCAAAGTCGAGGTTAAGGGATCAATTGTCATTCCATACGTAACGTTGCAATCTGATGCACACATGATTCTATTTCCTTGAATCCAGTTTGCTTATAACGGAGAGTATCGTTTGCACTCCGGTGGGATGTGGCTTCGGTGGCGTCGGTGGCACAGCGGTTAGGACACTTGTCAACGTGACATGCAATTCGTATGTTGTATTAGCAACCAAAGTTACCAATCGACTTTATACAGGGCATTTCCCTGACCTTTTAGAAAACTATACAGATGTGAAGTGAGGTTACAAGAAGAATATTCATTTAGCTAACCCATCCGTGTATGTGTTTTTATTAATGATGTCAGCAGCTGTACATTCACACGTACGCACACACACACATACGGAAATATTTGCATGTAATCCTAGTGAAGCCGAAAATGATACCTGTTTTGACATGATTGATAAGGCATAGAAATCGGCTGAAAGGAATTTTCAATATAACCACTCAGTAAGTAACTTGCTTACATCGTTTGTTCTTTGTAAATAGGCAGTCATGGCTAGATTGGCTGGAAATAAAACTCTAGATAAACTGACTGTTAATAATCCACTCTTAAGTTTACGTATTCTACTGAATTCTCCCCATGTATGACTTTTTTGTGTGCGTCAGTGACACAGCGGTAGAATGCTCGCCAATCACAGCCCCATGTGGTTCGGGGTTCGATTCCCAGCCGACGCAATCCTTTACCTCGCTAAACCAGAGTTAAAAAATGCTGGTAAAGAGGAAAGGTTGGATATGAGGTCGGCTAGCAACCCCATCCTGTAAAAATAATCAACACTGCTACAGAAACTTCAAGCTTCTAGCGTAAAGCTGTATGTTCCACTTGGATGTGGCTACATATTTTGCCTAAGGGAGACAAAAACATTAATAAAATCAAAATCTCGTGTAACTTTCCAGGACGTTTGTCTAGGCTTGAACGCTGATTTGTCAAAGAAGTTGCAAAGCATGCCATATAGACGCAAGACTCAGTTTTCTTCATGACAGAAATGCAGAAAAGCAGGTGGCAAGATTTTAACAAATGCGGTTCCTTTGTAAGAAATAGTGTTTTCAAACTATACAGTCTAATATAGTGATCTCTTTGGGCTTTTCTATACAGATCTGGGATAATCCATTTACCTTAATAATATTGATCTACTTGCCATCAGAACTGTTGTCAAGTATATAGCCAGTATAAATAGCTTACAGTGTATATTAACACTAAATAAAACTAAATCCTAGTAAATAATGATAGGAAATATAATACATCCATATTTATATTCTTCCTCTTTATGGTCATGACGCCATATATGGCGTCAAACAGATCACAAATTGTGATCTTTTAATCTAAAAATACAACTAGTTGAACTAGCTTGCCACACCGATACACATGCACAAATACCGCATCAATTGTATTCAGTTGACTGTAAGCCATTTTCGAATTGTTGATTTCAGTTGCCCATTAACACTAGACAGCAGTTTAACTTCATGTAGATAAATGTATTGAGAAGAAATGGACAATGAAAACTTGCATTTAACTCTGTATATCCAAAAATTTGTCTGGATGGTTAAATAAATTTATCTTTCCATTAGTAATTGTATTTTAAGCTTTTTTGTTGCCTAAAAGCAAAGCCATCTGATATCATCTAAAAAATTAGTCTCCAATTATATTGTGAGGCTACATCGTTTGGAAAACCATTGGATAACTAATTGTTTCATCCTACTCTTGGACTATTCTACAATACACTCCGATTACTCCACAGAGAACCGAAATAAACCACCATCGTCATTGAATATCACCGTTGAGTATATACCCTGACGCCTGTCATGACTTGGTAAATTCCACTGTTAATGACTCTTTACTGAAACTCATCCTGTATATTATTTCTATTGTATCCTTTAATTCCTAGAGGAACATAGGGCTTCAGCCACGCACGTCTCCACTGCCTTCGGTTTTATGCCAACTTTTTCACCCCGCTCCAAGTCTGCCCACATGCTTTCATCTCCTCCTCTTCACATGACCTCCTCCAAGTCACCCCCACACTGACGACCGACTCGCCGCTTTCCTTTCGGCCATGTTCCACTCGACCAATAGCCTGTCGTGTGATGTCACTTGATGGTTTCCTCAGAGTATGGCCAGTCCAATTCATCTCCATTTCTTCCTGACTATTTGTTTCACAATCGGTTCCTGCTGGATTGGTTAACTCCCAGAGATCCGTGTTGCTGATCTTTTCTGGCTGATCATCTGATCTTGAGTATTGAGCGAAGGCAACTGTTAATGAAGGTCTGAAGTTTGTTTGAGATGCTCATAATGACTCGCCAGGTCTCGGATCCGTAAAGTAGCACTGACTTCACATTGGAGTTGAAAATCCGGATCTTATTTTTGATGCTGATTGCTGTTGACCTCCACGCAGACATGAGAGAAATGAAAGCTTGTCTTGCTTTTCCGATTCTTTTTTTTTTTTTGATTTACAGCTTGATTCCACACTGTATTTTTGGTACAAGTATGGAATTTTCAGCATGGATATCGGTAGCCCAAAATTCGCAGGCCGACCATAGATATCAGGTGTGCGTCGGCGTGGGCTCGAACCCCGGACCATGTGCATGGTCGGCGAGAGTCCTAACCACTGTGCCACCGACGCACTTGCTTTGATATCCTTGTTAGTTCCGTTCGCCTGTATTTCAAACGGTGCTTCCCAGGTCGGCAGGTAAAGGAGGTTGTTTCTTTCAGGTTTCTCCCATTTATGCTAACTGTTGTCTGTTGTTGTTGCTGTTGGTGTTCACGAGAAATCTTCATCACCTCTGTTTTATGTATGTTCACTTGAAGTCCTATCTTTGATGCTTCTTCTGCCAACTTGTTGCTTTTCACTTGCATATCTTCCAGTTTGTGGGAAATCAGACATATATCACCGGCGAAATCCAGATCCTCCAAGTCTTTTGTGTGAGTCCATTTTATGCCTGTTCCCTCGTTGGTTGCCGTTGTCTGTCTCATTATCCAATCGATTGCAATCAGGAAGATCATTGGTGATAGTAGACAGCCTTGTCGCACACCCGTCCCCACTTCGAAGGCTTCTGTAAGTTTCCCGTTTTGGATTACTTGGCATGCAGCATTGTCGTATAACTGTTGGATGAGATGTATACTTGTCGATGGGACCCCTTGGTAGTAGCGAAGTAGTTGCCAAATGAACTCTCGATCGATGCTGTCTAGTGAAGGCCTTTTGAAAGTTGATGAAGTTGAGTGAGATAGAGAGGTGACTGCCATTCCAAGCTTTGTTCAGTGATGATCCGTAGAGTGGCGATTTGATCAATACATGACTTGTTTCTCCTGAATCCGGCCTGTTCCGGACGAAGTTTCTGATCCAGGACCTGTTTGATTCTCTCCAGGATGATGCGGCTTAATATTTTGCTTGGGATGGACAGGAGCATAATTCCGCGCCAGTTTTTACATTGACTTAAGTCTCCTTTTTTTGTTAGTTTGAATAAGTATCCTCTCTTCCAATCTTCAGGTACTTTACCCTCTTTCTACACCTTCTCCAGCAATGGCGTCATCAAGTCCGCTGTTGTCTCTGGGTCCATTTTCAATGCTTCTGCTGGGATTCCATCTTTTCCTGCCGCTTTTCCAGCTTTTAGCATCTTGATTGCATTCAGGACTTCCGTTTTCATCGGTGGGGGGGGGAGGGTTCGATGAATGAATGAGCTTTGGATTCATTTTTGAATGTTGGTATGGAGGGATTTGATTAACTGACAAATACTCGCTTATGAAGTTAGTTGAAGGCAAGTACATGTAAGAATTCATGGTTCATTAGATTCCGTCTGAGTAGCTGAAATGTCTGCGGACATCCCTTACAACCTGAAAGCCTTATGTTTGATGCTTAATGATGTTATAAGTGTGTACTAATGAAGAGACCCGAAGTAGGACGAAACAGCTTCTAAATTCTCCTTATTTTTCAGTGGTTTTCTAACTGATTTTAGTTCATGATCTAACTTGAATTAAAAATTTAATACATAAGTTTTAAAAATATAAATTTCGCTGACCCTTCTTTATCAGAACAAATGGGTGCCTACTGCTAAAGTGTCCCAAACTAGGACGAAACAACTGTCTGGCAGTGCTCCTGTGGTTGGTTTTCCAATGATTTTCTAACTGATGTCAACTCATAATAAAATCCTCCAAGCAGTCAAACAAAATCCCTACAAAACCATCACTTGACAAATAAAAAAATAAATCAAAGGATTTTTCTTCTTCGGGCTCTACAATTATAAATCCATTAATTTCGGCTATACAATAACCGACAAAGGCTATACTGGTACACATTTAATCAACCAAACCAGTACTCATATAGCGAGTCAGGCATAAGACACCAATGATAGCCTAATCAGTGTAAATCTCTGAATCCAACTGCTTATGTGGAGCTAGTTACATCGGCCGCACTCAGATGCCTTTATCCATGCGTGGATGTCAACATGTACGTTTGTGGTTGAGCAAAAGGGAAACCAAGTGCGTAAACAGTTCAGTCTTATGCCTCTTGATAGATATTGGAAATTCGATAAAACCACAGTATGCGTAATCAGTGATTTACCGTGTCCCCAATAGTTTGTCTAGAGGAGTTCGACTATGTCACCTATCAGTAGCTGAAGCAATAGTGATCAATACCAGAAGACCTGATTTCTGTATGCAGAAGGAGTATGTTCACCCACTAAGTCTATCTTGGCTTATAATAAGGTCAACAAGCCCTTGATCAAATCTCTACAAACCAATATTTGAAAATCAATGAGATGCTCACTAGCAACTCACCCTATTCAGGTAGTTGGTCACCTGGAATTCTAGCGGGACGTCGTGACCATTAGAGTGCAGCAAGTCGGATGTGAGAACAGACACTAGCCGAAGACATTGGCTACCGGTTGTGGATTGGCAGAATTTAGAATTCATGAACTGGCCAGCGAATCGGTTCTCAGTGGCTTAATGGTCTACTGGCTCGCCTTGTGAAAAGAGGTCCTGGTGGGTGCCTACCTATGAAGAGCCGCAAACTGAGTTGACGAAACTGCTGTCCACTACTCACAGGTAGTTTTCCAATGGTTCTCTAACTGATGTCAGCTCATGACGAAATCCTCTAACCAGTCAATCATTCAAATCCCTACAAACCAATATTTGAAAACCCTCCATAAGCTTACACTTTAAATCCCCATCCCATTTTCCCTTTGTTTCATTAACAAAGATTTATTTCAAACCTTTCACAACATCATGAGCTTTTTTATCATGCCTATCACCTTAGGTTTACGTAATGCTTTTCAATCATAATCCTGTTCGTTCCACTTCACTGAAGTGATTACTGCTTCATAATCGTTCGTTAATAGCACTTTCATGTTTTCACCCCTCCATTGTCGTTATCATCATCATCATTATTAGGGTTATTTGTCACCCTTGAACTTACGTGTTGGGCTTTTTCTCTGTAGTATCATACCTACATTGTCACTCTCTCACACCACTGACTAATAGTCACCCTTGAAATGTGCAGTTTTATTTACTACCTACATAGAGACATCAGTGAACTTCTTCTTCTTTCTTTTATTTCTTTACGTTCCCAGTGGAACATAGGACTTCAAGTTAGAGGCTTAAAGTTTCGGTAGTATTGGTGATTATTTTTACAGGATGAGGTTGCCAGCCTCATGCCCAACCTTCCCTCTACACCAGTCTTATTACTGGATTAGACAGGTGAAGGAGTGCGTTAGCGGTCGGGGGTCGAACTTCAGACCATCTTCGTGGTCAACGAGCACTCTACCTCTGTGGCACCGACGCACAATCAGTGAACTATTTTATGTCATGTTATCTCGTGTGCGTATTCACTATGCATATTATAAATGAAAATAAATACTAACTGGGTAGTATCAATAGTTGGTTTGTAAGGATTAATTTTTTTTCTAAGAGTTTGACCACAGATTGATACTAGTTGGAGAATCATTGAAAATCAGCACTGGAGTAGTGCTAGACACATGTTTCATCAGCTTTGTTTGGGAATCATCCGCAGTGCGCACCCAGTACAGGAGTTCGAATTCAGGTTCTTCCGCCAAAAAGCAAGCTCGTATACCATTTAGCCACTGTGACACGCCTCTTCAGTGACCAGCCCATGAATTCTAACTACTACTAATACGTGAATTTAGTGCGTCATCGGTTGGAAATCGATCTTCACTCCCGATTTCGTCACGAGCTGATACCATTTAAAGAAGCATTGAAAAGCATGGAAAACTGGACAGTTGTTTTGTACTAGTTTAAAACTCCTCAGAAGCGTGAACCCACGACCCTCCGCCTCAAAACCTTCAAGTTATAAGACGAAGCCATTTAACGTTCATTCACTGACGGGTAAAATCTAACTTGTGTCATCCTTGTTATTGGCTGGCGGTAGTACTATATCCCGAATTAACAGAAGTCAGAATTCGAGGGGCTTTCAATTATATTGGGTTTATAGTTCAGTTACTTTACTATAATGAATAATTCTTCTTCAGAGAGAGAATTTTAAAATTTTGGGAGTTGTAATAATATCACAATACTGACAAAAGTTTGTTTTATTATTATTTTGATTATAGCCTGATTCCACACCGTATTTTTTGTACAAGTATGGAGCTTTCACCATGTGATATCGGTAGCCTACATTATCCAGGCCGACTATTAACACCGGGTGTGCGTCGGCTACGTGCATGGTCAGCGAGAGTCCTAACTGGTGTGCCACCGATGCACAATAGTAATAATAATAACACTTTTCAAGTATTGATGTTGTAGGGATTTTATTTAATTGTTTGAGGGATTTCTTCATGGGCTAACGTCAGTTACAGGACAATTGGAAAACCACCTGGGAGCACTGAACAGCTGTTTCGTCAGCCTAGTTCGGGACTCTTCATCAGTACGCACCCACCACGGCGTTCGAACTTAGGACCTTCTGGTTACAAGGCAAGTTCGTATACCATTCAACCACTGGGACCCGATCCGAAGGTCATTCCATGAATTCTAACTTCCTTGAGTTCTGATGGAAAGTCATGACCGGTGAGGTCCATTTAGTCAAGTGTTAGGATGTGATTCTCGTGGATGAGATTGTTTGGTGGTTGCGCTAAATCACGAATTGGTGGAAGTTAGAATTCATGAACAGGCAATTAAGGAAACTGGTCTCAGTGGGTGAATGGTCTATGAGCTCGCTAGCCTTGTGACCAGAAGGTTCTGGGTTCGAACCCTGACGGTGGATGCGTACTGCTGAAGATTCCGAAACTAGGCTGATAAAACAGCTCTCTGGTAGTAGTACTCGAGTGCTGGTTTTCAATGGTTCTCTAACTGAGTATTATTCCATCCATAGAACTCGTAATTTACAAATCGCAATCTACATAGTTCGAGTTGTGAAACTAAGTTATTCAGACCCCAAAACATGATCGGCTTGATCTCGTAAATGGCAATTAAAGAAACAAGCATATAACCGTAAAACCATATACTACTAAATAACTGAGATAAGTAGTCATATAACACTCATCATATCAAACTCCGAAGAGCTTGCTAGCCAACCACCGGATGGCCGCTTCACTCGTTTGGAGCTGAACTTATGAACAGTCTACTCCGTTTCACTAGGCCCAGGAAACCGAATCAATTCTAACCATGTCCTACTTGTACTAAGCAATACATTTTCTGATGTATTTCGAAACGGCTTTTACTGGCGTTAATGTATGGCCAAAATCAATTAAGAAAAAGAAGAAGACGAATTTATTGAAACCACAATTAGTCGCTCTAATTACTTCTGATCTCCTTTTTTAGTAGTAATTAAAATCCATCCGAAAATTATGTCGTCAGCATTACAGGTTGTTCTGTAAATCAGGTTAAACTCCGTTACATTATTATTATTATTATTATAGGCGTAAATGTCAAATTTGAATTTTGCGCAAAACAAACCACAATTACAAAATGGCGATGAAGAAAATCTTAAAACAACAAAACAATATGGCGTAAGTAGATTTAATACAGGCAAAAAATGTTGACCAGTGGTTAACAGATCATCGAGAGAACCTCACTCCACAAACACGCACACACACACGCACACACATTCCTTGAAGTAATCTATTATATGCAACAGTTCTACTTAGCCATCCATCAATGCAACTATCTACTCTACTGTAAAAATAAATATGTGTTATCTAATGCGAAACAGATCTCGGCTTGTAGATCTTGATCCACATATTTTCAATGCATTAATCAGATGTGAATGGTATTTACAGAAATCAAAACAACGAGTTGTTTTTGTTTTTCTCGACTCGACTCGCCTTGCTTTGCCTCGACAACAGAAAAACAAGATACTTATTTGTCTATTAATTAGTATTTGCTACTATTTGCTTGTTTTTGTTTGTTTGCCTGTATGTTTGTTTATCTTACACCTTATTTGACATTTTCACCTATAAAGTGTAGAAATAAAATAGAAGAAAATAAAGGCAAATTAACAGTTGGTATTGGTTATTTGTAGGGATTTTTTTTATTTGATTGGTTGAAGGATTTTATCATGAGTTGACATCAGTAAGAGAACCATTGGAAAACCTGTTTCAAACCGTGACGGTGGGCGCGTACTGCTGAAGAGTCCCAGAATAGGACGAAACACTTGCCTATGGCTGATTTTCCAATGGTTCTCTAACCGATATCAGCTTATAACGAGAAACTCCAACCAATCAAACTAAATCCCTACAAAAACTAATCCTTGAAAATTGATCTGGTGCTCACTGGCGACTGGCCCTATTCAGTTAATTAATTACCTGGAGTTCTAGTGGGAAGTCTTGATCAGTAGGGTTAAGAAGGCTGAAGGTGAGGTGGTAACTCATTGAAGAAGACAGTGCAAAGTGGTCGCGCTATGTCTCATGAATTGGCAGAAGTTAGAATTCATGGGTTGGCCATTAGATTGGGTTTCAGTGGCTTTATGGTCTACGAGCTAGCAAGCTAGCCTTGTAACCAGAGGATCCTGAGTTTGAAACCTTATGGGGTGGGTGCGTATTGATGAACAGTCGCAGAATGTTCAGTACTCCCAAGTGGTTTTCCAGTGGTTCTCTAACCGATGTGAGCTCACGATGAAATCCTCTAACTGACTTCTACTTAGTTTAAAGGGTTAGAGAGAATAAAACCCTAAATATATTGTTGCTTGGGTGCCGGTGGAACCTAGAATGTGCCCTTCCTCTTTATTTTGGATTGGTCAGATGGATGTATCTGCATTTCAGTGTTATCCCAATCTAGCTGCCATAGTTTCAAATGATACAGACTTACTCTTTGACTGATTTATGATAGGTTGAAATGCTAGGTTTCTGTTCAAATGTTGGTTCCTTGTCTGAACTCTTCTGTGATGTTTCACTGACGATAATGATATTACTTAGTTGGTTATATTTAGACATTTTAACAGAGATCGTACAATTCAATCCAGTATAATCAGTCGGCGAAGAATTCAGTAATAACCCCAACAAATAATAGGTAATAGTACAACAGCCGGTACTCATAGCTTTGGCATTTGAAACAATGGTTGTAAGGTTTTTAAGTTTTTATGGGAACACCATCATTCAATGGGATGTAGCTAAACCCACCTGAAAGGTCTTAGATAGGTCAAGATGCACTTTCTGATTCCTACTGCTAGTTATCCTCAACGAAAATAACATCATGTTCACCTTATGATATCATAGAAGCGTCGGAACTGTGGCCGAATATGTCAATGGGGACTGAGCATTTCAAAATAATTACAACAAATACCAAAGTATTCTAACAAATTTTCAAGTATTAGTTTTGTAGGGATTTTTTGTTTGATTGGTTGGAGGATTTCATCATGAGCTGACATCAGTTAATGGACCTTTGGAGTACTAGACAGCTATTTCGTCCTAGTTTGAGACTCTTCATCAGTACAACACCTAACATGATTCGAACACAGGACCTTCTGGTTTGAACTCATGGGCCATAGGGTTAGGTCCCAGTGGCTTAATTGTCTACGAGCTCGCCTTGTAACTAGAAGGTTCTGGGCATGAACAATGACGATGGGTGCTTTCTGTCAAAGAGTCCAAAACTAGGATGGAGGAAACAGATGTCCAGTACTTCCAAGTATTCTTACAAATATTTGAGACCTTAAACCTCATCTCTGTACTCAGGGTAGTGGATGCCATCAGTGGTCTTGATATGACCAGCGTGCATTTCTTTCTGTTTTTACTTCTTCAAATTATGTGAAACCCTTTTTTAGAATATAATAACCGGTATTTGACTGATTTTATGAATACTAATTCCACCCAAGTACTACATGCACAGACCGTTGTTAGCGTTTATGCATTCATCACCTGCAGATGTTCGTTGATAGAAGTAGGGACTTTTCAGATAAACTGGGAAGCTAGTAAATGACCTAGTGACACTTCATCTAAGATACATAAATTGTATCGAGAAGATTTCTGTCACTGTCATCGCTAATGCATCTGTGTTTGGACCAATCCTTGTACTTCTAAGCTTCTGAGCATTTCATATCTGTCTGTCCTCTCCATATATATATATATATATATATATATATATATATATATATATATATATATATATATGTATTAACCAGTTAACGCTGTTAAAAATATCACCAGGGTCTTAAAACTACTGTATTCGTCTTCTGCTCCTCCACATTGATCGGTTCTGCGACAGCCTCAAATTCTTATCATTCTGTCTTCGAAAACCTGACATTGAAAGATTCTCTTGTCCAATCGACCTGTGCAACAACACCAGTTTAACAGAACAAATGTGATGAATGAATATCATACAATTTCAAAACTATTTTAAGGAGTCTCCACACTTTTATTGAATAAAAAGAGGACTTTTCTGATCGTTTCCCTGTATAAAACAAAGCTTCTATTCTAGAAGCTGACACGTCTACTGTCTGCTAAAACAAATTACAATGAACACTGATCAACGAGATGATAGATCGTACAGTTATTTCACAACTGTTGAAAAAATAATATTGATCGAATTGGAAACCCTGTTCATCTTTGCATCCATGGTCATAAACTGGCCATCAGAAGATACGATATCCTTTCCCTCATATCAAAACATGCAGACAACAACAAACTTCAATTTCATTAGGAGAACGTACAAATTCTAGACGAAGGAAACAACCGAAAATAACAGGGAATTTCTAGAAGTCTGGCATTCAGGCAATTTTGGGATCAAGAAACCGGTCGGCAAAGACAAAATTCATCGATCACAGGGACAAAACGTTAACTTCCAGGTCAAGCAAATAGTCATTACCAATACAAGTATACAGGAGGGTATGAGAATGTCCAGAGACAGGCGGTCATGTTCACAGCTGCAAGAAAAGATGGCTAATAAACTCCTGAAGACTTCTAAAAGCCCACTTCAATTTGAAGTATGCTCAGAAGATACTGATTCGAAAGATAGTGAAATTTTCGCAACTGAACCATCCAGCTCAGAGAACACAACTGCACCAATGAATAATACTCACTACTATGTTTGGGTTTCGCTTTGTTCTTCAGTTTTGTTTTTACTATTCCATTTTCCCAAAAATCTGATCCATAATTTGGCGTTTTTATTCTTCAGTAGCTTTTCTACATAAATTATCTTAATACTTGGGGAGATACTACTTTACATAATACATATATCAGTTTATCAGCAACATTATTATTATATTATTGGTCTCTTGGGTTCCGAGTGGTAAAAACGACTTCACTAGAACGTCTCCGCTTTGTCCTATTCTCTGGGTCCCATTCAGCTTGTCCGCACGGCTACCCATAGTCTCTTATCTCCCCCTGCCACGATCTCCTCCAAGTCACCCCCGGCCGCCCACCTTTTAGTTCCCAATTTGGGCTCCATTCGAAATTCTGCCAGTCACTTGATGTCATTCGACGGTCTCCTCAGCGTATACTCATTCCATCTCCATTTTTTTCCATATATTTGTTGGGCACTGTATTCTTGGTTGGTTCTTTTCCACGCTTTCTTCCTGCCATTTCTTTCTGGTCAATTGATCTTCAATATGGAGCGAAGGCGACTGTCAATGAATGTCTTCAGTAGCCTAATGGAACTGCTTTTCGTGATGCGACAAGTTTCTGACCGATATAGAAGAATTGACTCGCTTAACAATGATGTTATTCTTCGTGCTGAGTGCAGAAGATTTCCAAACACATTTAAGAGTGATGAAGGTGTATCTTGTCTTCCTGATTCTGTCAAGATAAGTAAAGGAAGTTACCGCTTTCAGATTTACTCCACTGATAGGGATCGGTGCTTGTTTTTGTTGTAAGTTGGTTACTTCAATCACCTGCCCCTTCTGTGAACTTGTTGGCTTTCATCTGTAGGTCCTTGAGTTTGTGTGACATTAGACATGCATCATCGACGAAATCCAGATCTTCTAAAATATAATCGGTAGAGCGTATTCCTTTCTTCTCGTCTGATGCCTAGTCCAATTCATCACAATTAGGAATATCATCACTGATAGTATGCAGACAGTCTTCTCTTACTCTTGCATTCACTCACTTCACATACGTCGCTGAGTATTCCGTCGTGGATCAACTGACACATGGCATTGTCATATAGTCATATTGGGACGCAAACGAAGGATAAGCTTGATAGTTTTCCCACATCTATGTGCATTTATCAATTCAGCTGCATCTGAGGTGGCAGTTATGTTGGACGTACTACTAGACACCTTAGCCAACGTGTTAGTGAACATCTCCCATCGTGGTGGTTTGGCAAAGGAGAGACAAAAACAATCTGTAGCTCAACATTGTCACATTTAATGTAATGGTTAAAACGGGAGCGTTCAAAGTAATTCATCGTATCCCACCGAATCTTTCAAATAGACTTCGTATTTGTCTACTGCACACAGCTGAGGGAGGCGAAAGGCATTCGAACTATTAAACATAAACTAAGCATTCAAAAGAAGTTCGTACAGCCCTTATCCCTTCCTTGTTGGCCTATTAAGACATAACCAACTGATGAATTCTCAATCACCACATCTTATTTATATTTTCAACCCCTTTCTTATCATCCCTTAATCTTATCACATCTTCATTGAAAATGTACTTCATTTACTTCCTTTACAATCTAGCATTGCGTAACCCGGTTCATTTGTTTTCCTTAGTCTTTATTGACCACTACTTCTACCTGAACAATTGTTTGTTTAATCGTGCTGTTTTTTGTTATTCGTGTTAACACAGGTCGACTCACTTTTCCATCTTTATTATCGATAGAACCATTATTATTATCATTATCATTACTACTATGATGACTGATTGCACAATTTATATTCACCATCTTATTATCGTATTGAAAAAACACTATGATTGGTTTATATTTGAATTTTCATATGTAAAGTTACGTAGGTGCATTACAGTTAAGCCTGATAAGATCTAATTGAAAGCACAATATTGTTCGCTTAAATGTCTTGTTCTATATAGTCAGCTGCTAAATGAGGTTGATAAAGATTTGGGGTACTGCACACCGTAGTGTTGAAGTAGTTTCCAAATGACTTCTCACTCAGAGCTACCCAGGGGCCTTCTCAGAGTTGATGAAATTGAGGTTCTACGCTTTTCTCGATGATGATGATGCGTAGGGTAGCAATTTGATCAACACATAATTCACCTTCCCTGAATCCAGCTTGTTCCAATGGCACTAACAAAGTTCTTCATGCAGTCTAAGCAAAATTCATCATAATATTAAGTTGTCTTCTGTTTTTCCTTTCAATGATGATGTACCACTGAAAAAAAGGAGGTATCCTAACGCTTTTCACAACATACAGCTACTTAGAATATATTAGGAATTTTTCGGGATACGACCGCCCTGTAAGATGAGAATTTTGTTGACATATTTCTAGCAGGTGTAATTAATTTACATAAGTAATCTATTTTAATGAAATCTCTCTGTATTTTTTATTCACTAATTGCATTTTTTTTTTCGACTTTATTCCCTGAATCACAAGATTGCCTTTTAATTCGAAAATACTTCCCACCCATATGTAAATGCACAATGTTTAAATTATAGGTTTTCAAGGGATCTTAATGAATTTAAACACTGGCTGTCCAACGAATCAGCGTCGGTAACAGAGTCATTCAGAACCACAGAGCACTGGACATCTGTATCGTTCTATTTCGAAAATACTTAGCAGTGTGTACTAATCATCCTAACAGGGATCGCTTCTGAGATCTTCAGACTATATGGCAAGACCATTAACCGATTAGATACTGTGATGCAATCCAGTAACCCCTGAAATCTCACTTCTGTCACTGTTGTAGTTAGCTGGCAGTCGCAATATATCTTGAGTTCCAAAAGCCAGAGTTCACAGGTTACTAAAACCCAACAAAGTGACGTGATAGCTGACAGGCTTGCACTGTAACTCAGGTTCGTTCCTAGTGGGGGGCAAAAGTTGTTGGTGGCGATGAATTCTAAAAGACAAAAGCTAATAGTTATTCAGTACTCCTTCGTTCTCAACGCTTCTCTAACTGATGTTATTTCATGACATAATATACACTGAAATTTATCAAATAACAATTGATATCCACTACAAAACAGCAACGGCAACAACAACAACAACAGACAACAATCAGCATAAATGGGAGGAACCTGAAAGAAACAACCTCCTTTACCTACCCACCCACCTACTTGGTAAACATTATTTCAACTACAGATGGATGGAACTGACGAGGATATCAAAGAGAGAGGAACATCGGGAAAGCAAGAAAAGCTTTCATTACACTCATCAAGTCTGTGTGGAGAACAGCAGCACTAATCGGCATGAAAACGAATACAAGATCCTGATTTTCAACTCCAATGTGAAGTCAGTGTTACTTATTATAGGGATGGCGGACTTGGCGCGTCATAAGGAGCATCTCAAACAAACTACACACATACATTACCAGTTGTCTTCGCTCAGTACTTAAGACTAGATTGCCGCCCAGAAAAGATCAACAACAGGGAAGGATTTCTGGGAGTGAACCAACCCAGCAGGAACCGACTGTGCAACAAATAGTCAGGAAGAAATGGAGGTGGACTGGATTGGCCATACTCTGAGGAAACAAACCATCAAGTGACATTACTAGACAAGCTATTGCTCGAGTGGAACCCGACCGAAAGGGAAGCGATGAGTTGGTCGTCAGTGCGAGGGTGACTTGGAGGAGGTGATGTGAAGAGGAGATAAGGGCGTTTGGGCAGACTTGGAGCGGGGTGAAAACGTTGTCAGAGGACCGAAAGCAATGGAGACGTGCATGGCTGAATCCCTATGTTTCTCTAGGAATTTAAAGAAATAATAATAATACTACAAAACGTGTAGCTTTCATGGCCCAAGTGGCCTAGCGTGTAATGCTCTGGCGTTTGGAATAATCGGTACTAGATTCGAACCTCAGTGGGAACACCATCACTCATTGAGGAATACAGGTATTCCAGTTGACGATACCCAAATAGGACGAAATTCGCATCCGGAATTTCACTGCTAAACACCATGCGCCAAATTAAATCAAAAGACCCTTACTTGAAATCTTTGTTAACTATAGACACCGATTAGATTGAGTGAAAAGGAAAATTTCAATTCAAGGAAACTTCCCATATAAAATTACATATAGTGATACACGTTAAAATTGGAGATAACGAGACTATTTCAAAGTCCTCCAGTAGTTGGTATTGATGTATTTAAGTGGACATGAAGCCGATTACATTACTAGGCATTATAAAAATTTGTGCAGAGAAATTACCTTTAGTATTTTGAGTCAAGAAATATCAACAGAACTGAATTAGTTACAGGATGTCATCATGAGATGATATCGGTTAGACAACCACTGGAAAACCGCCTGGAAGTAATGGGCAGCCAGCCGTTTCGTCCTAGTTTAAAACTCTGCAATAGTACACACCTACCACTGAGGTTCGAACTAGGGACCTTCTGGTTACAAGACGAGCGAGCTCATAAACCATTACCCACTTGGACTTTATCCAATGGCCAACACATGAATTCTAACTTCTGGCAATTCGTGACACAGCGTGAGCGCCACCCAGTGTTTTAGGCGAGTATTTGTCCTCACACCCTACTTGCTGCACCATACTGGTCACGACTTCCCACTAAAACCCCAGGTTATTACCTACCTGAATAGGACCAGTCGCTAGTGAGCATCTCAATGATATTCAACCATTGGGTTTTTAGGGATATTGTTGATTGGTTGCAGGATTTTATCATGAGCGGACACCTATTAGAGAACCATTGGAAAGCCACCCAGGGGTACTGGACAGCTGTTTTACTCCAGTTTCGGACCCATCAGCAGTACACACCCACGTCCAGTGTTAGAACTCAGGACGTTCCGGTTACAAGGTAAGCTTGTATACTATTCAGCCACTGGGACTCGCCTCCTCAATAGCCAGCCCATGAAATCTAACTTCTACCAATTCGTGATATTTAGCGCGACCAACAACCAATGTCGTCGACAGGAACTGCATCCTCACTCTCGACTGGACGGACCTCACTGGTCACGACTTCCCACTAGAACTCCAGAAAACTCCTTCCTGTTTCTCTAACTGATATCATCTGTGAACAAACTCAAAGAACTGAACTAGAAGAACAGCACAGATACATCACTTCACTAATTTACGTCTCTTATGTTTACATTAACGAAGCATCAAACACCTAAAACTTATTTTTCCATCGGCTTGAACACGTAGTTCCATGTGAACCAACCCATGCGCTATAGAACATACTGATCAATAAAGAAATATTCGTTGTAGGCGGAAGATTAAATCGCAGTAAGTTAAAGTATACCCCAGTAGCTAGGTTTTTAGTGTATTCTACGAACGTCAGCCAGTAGAATTGTACAACTACAATTACAGTTTTGGTTTCAAGGATTCTGCTTTCTTTTTTGTATAATTATACGAGCAAGTTTGGGAAATTTCGATCAAACCACTAATCATTTAAATATAAGCCTGACCGACAACAACTTAGCACTGTAACAGAGATGTATCCAGGTGTAATGCATTTCAATCTCTTGAAAAAAACATAACAGATTATGTTGTGTTTTATAGATATCTGAATGAATATTTTTGCTATAACAGAATTTGATGAAAGTCTTCTTCTCCTATACTTTAACTAAAAATAAAAAGTCAGTAAGTAGTCCTACTTAAATGTCTACTAAAAAAACTCTTTAAGCATGTCTTACTTCTTTAGAAAGTTAATTCTGTTTATGCACTCATTAGAAACAAATGCAATTATGAGATGCCCTAATCCCCCAAGGATGTGGTTAAGATACGTAGATGATACCTTCATCATAATCAAACGTAGTTTGTTAAATGAATTTTTTCACTTAATAAACAATATGTCAGAAGCCATCAAGTTTTCCAAAGAGGTTGAATCCGATGAAAATGAGTTAGCGTTCCTGGACTGTTTAGTAAAAAGAAAATTAAACGGCAAATTTAAAATACCTAGATTACTACCACCAAAGTAACTGTGACCAAGAATCTGATCAACAGAACCAAACGTCTAGTTACTGAGGAGGAAGATTTTAGCAAGGAACTAAAATTGGTTCAATCCACTCTTGAATCAAATAATTATCCTAAAGCCTTCATTAAAAGATATTTAAAATGTGAAGATAAGAATGAATCAAAACCTGCTTCTAAGAATTGGGTTAGTACAGCGGTGGTTCCTTACCGCAAAGAAACATCCGATTAAATAAAGCGAATCCTTAACGAACATAACATAAGAGTGTACTTTCGTGCATCTAACACCTTATGCTCATTACTGGTGAAGGTTAAGGATAAAATAGAGCAAGAAAACCAGCAGAATTGCGTATACCAGATCAATTGTGGGGATTGTAACGCAGTATATGTCGGAGAAACTTCTAGACAGGTATATATAAGAGTGAACGAGCATAAACAATTTCTAAAGGTGGTTCCAAAGGGCTCTGCAGACTTGAAGAAGCTAGAAAACAACTCAGCGGTTGCACTACATTCAAAAGAAACGGGACACAAAATCGACTTTGATAAGACTAAGGTTTTACAGAAAGGTTTTGTTTCATATCAAGAAAGACTGACTGCAGAAGCCCTACCTACATATATGGGTAGATACCAACAGTTTAAACAGGCGTGAAGGTGTGATATTAGCTGATGCATGGCAAATCCTGACTAATAAATAAAATTGGATGTATATCAGCAGCTAGTCACACTTGGTCAAATTCCCGATTGTCTACGTCTTCTTATGGAGAGAATAACAAATTTATAAAAATTACATTATATTTGTAAAAATCTCAATTATTTTGCAACTATCCGGTCAAATCTAGATCACAGGTCATATGAGAATAGCAAATGTCTTATGACTGTTCACCCACACACGTACACACCATTGTATACTGCATATACACATATATTTCAACAAAAGTAGACAAATTTTGAAAGTCTGAGGTCAAAAAGATTTTGATCATAGTTCATACAATTTTTGTTTTGTTTTGTTTAGTATACCCATCGATAGCTGTTTCTTGATTCATATGACAGGAGAAACAATTTAAAACAAGAGATGTACTCTTATATATAAACATACAAATGTTGATACCTGTTGCATGGCTCATGATTGGACAAAGTTTTAAAAAACAAGACATGTCCCTTTTATACATAAACCTTTGTTTTCTTAATTTCGATTAATTTCCCTGAAGAAGTTCGGACCAGATTGCCGAACACAAGAAACGTTGGAATTAATCATTTCAATTTCTCTGAGATTTTACAAATATAACTTTATAAATGTCTACCTCTCACTCAGCGCTCAATTATTTTGCAACTATTCGGTCAAATCTTGATCACAGTTCATATGAATTAATTCTGTTAGTATCAGTGAAAAGTTTGAGCATTGTGGATTAGATCAAATAAAGTATAATTATATTTCAATAGTTTACACACAATGATAAGTTTTGTTATTGGTAATTTTGCTCGAAATATTGCCAATAACAAAACTTATCATTGTGTGTAAACTATTGAAATATAATTATACTTTATTTAATTCTGTTAGTTTCAGCACGCTTAATGATCAAATTTCTATTATTCAGCAGCCGATATCCGTGAGCACCAAATTATGGAAACTTCCACTAGCAACTGTGTACTCTCTTTCACTTATGTTACCCAGTTAAGTAGTTTGGTAATAAAGAATATCCCAGCTTCATCACTGTTAAGATGTACTATAGAGATGACAACTAAATAAATGTTGAGGTAATTTCAGAAGTCATAACAAAGTCAAAAAATCGAAAAAAACTCTCAGAATATGAGATGTATATGCCTACTATTTTCTAGTGGAGTAAGATTCTTCCAATCAAGAGTAACCTGATAGGTCGGATATATGTTTACAAGTAATATTATTAATCCCTTGAGTTCCAAGTGCGACACAGGACTTCAATAAGACATCACCATTTCACTTCGTTCGTCTCATACATTCTTAGTTGGCTTCATGGTCATCCATCGGCGTTCATTACTCCTCACGATGTGTCTTCCATCTCATCGCCAAACGCCTACCTTGTCTTCCCTCATTCGAATTCCATTTGAGGGCCTGGAAAGCAATGTCACTCAGTGATCTCTTCAACACGTGTTCTATCTATCTTCATTTCCTCTGACATATTTTCTGTGCAGTAGGTTCTTTTTTGATCCATCACCTGCCGGAGTTCCTTGTTGTTAATTCATTCTAGCTATCTGATCTGTATAGAGCAAAAGCATCTGTTGGCAAAAGTCTGAAACCTTTTCAAAAGTTTTTGTGATGCACTAAGTCTTTGAACCGCACAGAAGTAATGCGTGACTTGTCATCAGTGTTAAAAATACGAATTTTACTCCTCAAGCTGATTACAACAGATTGCCACACTGATTTCAAAGCAATGGATGTCTGTCATGACTTCCCGATCTCGGCTGGCTTTCACATCTTCATCTATACCACCTATGACTGAAACGGCGTTACCTAGATGAGTGAAAGAATTGATTTCTTTTAAATATGCCCTGTTGATAGTGATTGGTGATTCTCATTGTTGGTGAAGCATCTTCATTGCCTATATCTTCTCTGTGTTCACCTGAAGTTCCTGCTTCGTTGTCTATTTCTTCTCTCAATTTTTCGGTTTTCACCTGTAGATCTTCAAGTTTATGTGACATTGGACAGAAATCATCTGGCTTCCAACAGTCTCTTTCAAGAACCAGTAACACAATCAGGAATACCGTCTGTGAAAGTAGGAGTCTTACCTTACACCTGAATATACATTGAAGGTTCCACTGAACTTTCGATTGCATATATCTGTACAAAGATTTGGTACCTCTATATGCATAAAAAAAGACAGAGATGATATGAGCTGGATTAACACGAATGGCTTTCTTCAGGACAGAAAACTGTCTTTTGATGTAGTTGTGTTCTTTGAGCAGCTGGATGGTTAATTTGCAAAGCTTTCATTGCCCTACTAGACGACATCTTCAGCGCACACATCTTATGGATAAGAAGGAAATCTCACACACAAAGGGTCAAACTTCAAGCTAAGGAGACAATGAGTTCCCACACAGGTAGCCTAGAGGGTGTAAAAACACACAAAACAACCAATTACGTTCAAGGTCACCAACCAGGAGAGATGACTTATAAACTCGTGGAGAAATTTGGAAGCTCACTTCAATAGATTGAAGTATGCGCTGAAGATGTTGCCTAGTAGGAGGCAATGAAAGCTTCGCAAATAAACTCTCCAGCTGCTCAGAGAACACAACGACATCAAAATCATCCACCTGAGCTACAAATCTCCATCACATATAGAGAATTGTCTGTCATTGAATTGTGCTCACCAAGACACCAATCAGATTTATTGTTTTGATTATTGTATTATTAAGTCCCAAATGTCCAGCAACGCCTAGCTTTCGGTGGTTCTTTAACTGATGCCAATTCGTGATGAAGCCTAACTTGATACCAGTCAAATTGCTACAAACTACCGCTTGAAAATTAACATAGTACACACCAGTGACTGACTTCTGGATGGACGTCGTGGTGGCCTAATCAAAACGCATAACCAGTTGAGTGTAAAGACATAAACTCATCGATTACATTGGCTGGTGTTGACAATGTGTATGGCGAACTGATAAAAGCAAAAAATTCATGGGTTAACCAGCTTGCCTTAAGGAATGACCGTCCTGTATTCGATCCCTGGCGGAATCATGAGTGTAGACTGCTGAAGTGAACCAAATGGAGACGAAATAGCTCCCCACTACTCTCACTTCTATGTAACTTATCGATTACAATCCTTGGCATAGATATTATCTCAAGAAGGTGGATTTCCACTTATTTATTTATTTATTCGTTCATTGCTTTAACTATAATTACAATTATAATATTAATTAATTCACCTTTCATCATTTTGTTTGTTTTCATAATATTCTAATGGCAAGGTGAACAGTGACTGCCAGCAGAATGTGTGTACAACACAACTATGATCAAAATATTTTAAAAGTAGAAGGAGTGTTAAAGGGAACAACAACAATAAAACAACAGAACATTCAATCCCATTTATACTCTCAAGCTGTAATATTAAACTGATTTACAGATATAATCGGCAGTATACATCATCAATTTTTTTCTCGCCGCTTGTACACCCTTCTCTTTCTTTAACGTATCACTGATCAAAGTAGATAGAACAAAAAAATACGCAATGATGATCAGACACAGATGTTCAGTCAACTGTTGCTGTTTCTGATTTCGTTTGTTTGGTGCGTTTTTCCCCCCTGTTATCGTTGTTGGTTTCTATCGGCGTGTTGTTGTGTCATGGTGTTGGTGTTGCTATTGCTGCCTGTTCACTGGTCCTCTGATTACTTTGTAGTGTTTTTTTTGTTTTGCGATCTTTCATAATCAGTTTACAACCCTTCATAATTTGTTTATTTATTTATTTTCGTATTTAATTCTGTTGATAATCGAAATTCCCTCTAAGAAATGTTCAAACTTTCAATTGGTTTATTAATAGTAATTAATATTGATATTTGTTTTAATGTCTAAAGTAAGAATTTACACAGGTGCATTTCCACCTTTAGAAGAAAAAACAATGTTTGAAAAGTTTCTATTTTCTCAGAAAATTTAAATATTCAATCAATAAGGTATAGTTGACTGAAGAATCATTCAAAATCATTCAGGATAAATCAGACGTTTTGATTAGCTTTCCTTCATTATCATTATTATATTATTATTATTATATTATTGTATCCTTTAGTTCCTAGAGGAACATAGGGCTTCAGCTGCGCACCTCCATTGACTTCGGTTTTCTGACAACTTTTTCACCCTGCTCCAGGTCTGTCCACATGCTTTCATCTCCTCCTCGCATGACCTCCTCCAAGTCACCCTTGGACGACCAACTCGCCGCCTCCCTTTCGGGTTCCACTCGAGGGCTTGTCTAGTGATGTCACTTGATGGTTTCCTCAGCGTATGGCCAATCCATCTCCATTTCTTTCTGCCTATTTGTTTCACAATCGGTTCCTGATTGGTTCGCTCCCAGAGATCCCTGTTGCTGATCTTTTCTGGCCATCTGATCTTGAGTATTGAGCGGAGACAGTTGTTAATGAAGGTTTGAAGTTTGTTTGAGATGCTCTTTATGACTCGCCAAGTCTCTGATCCGTATAGTAGCACTGACTTCACATTGGAGTTGAAAATCCGGATCTTATTTTTGATGCTGATTGCTGTTGACCTCCACACAGATTTGAGAGTAATGAAAGCTTGTCTTGCTTTTCCGATTCTGGCTTTGATGTCCTCGTCAGTTCCGCCTGTAGTTGAGACGATGCTTCCCAGGTAGGTGAAGGAGGTTGTTTCTTTCAGGTTCTTCCCATTTATGCTTATTGTGGTCTGTTGGTGTTGTTGATGTTGGCTAGGAATCTTCATTATCTCTGTTTTATCTATGTTCACGTGAAGTCCTATCTTTGATGCTTCTTCTGCCAACTTGTTACTTTTCACTTGCATATCTTCCAGTTTATGGGAAATCAGACATATATCATCGGCGAAATCCAGATCCTCCAAGTCTTTTGTGTCAGTCCATTTTATGCCTGTTCCCTCGTTGGTTGCCGTTGTCTGTCGCATTATCCAATCAATTGCAATCAGGAAGATCATTGGTGATAGTAGACAGCCTTGCCTCACTCCCGTCCTCACTTCGAAGGCTTCCGTAAGTTTCCCGTTGTGGATTACTTGGCATGCAGCATTGTCGTATAACTGTTGGATGAGGTGTATAATTGTCGATGGGACCCCGTAGTAGCGAAGTAGTTTCCAAATGACCTCTCGATCGACGCTGTCGAAGGCCTTTTCAAAGTCGATGAAGTTGAGATAGAGAGGTGACTGCCATTCCAAGCTTTGTTCAATGATGATCCGTAGAGTGGCGATTTGATCAATACATGATTTGTTTCTCCTGAATCCAGCCTGTTCCGGACGAAGTTTTTCATCTAGGGCTTGTTTGATTCTCTCCAGGATGATGCGACTTAGTATCTTGCTTGGAATGGACAGAAGCATAATTCCACGCCAGTTTTTACATTGACTTAAGTCTCCTTTCTTTGGAAGTTTGAATAAGTAACTGTTCTTCCAATCCTCGGGTACTTTGCCCTCTTTCCACACCTTCTCCAGTAGTGGTGTCATCAAGTCCGCTGTTGTCTCTGGGTCTATTTTCAAAGCCTCTGCTGGGATTCCATCTGGTCCCGGTGTTTTCCCAGTTTTAAGCATCTTGATTGCATTCAGGACTTCTGATTTCGTCGGGGGGTCAGTGTTCACTGGTAGTTCTGCTTCCGTTGTTGGTATTGCTGGACGTGTTGTAGGTGGCGGACGATTTAGAAGTCTTTTGAAGTGTTCAACCCAGTGCTTTCTCTGTTCCACCTCTTTGGTGATTGACTTTCCATTGTCGTCCTTTATTGGCTTAATCTGTGTCGAACGTTTGCCCGAAAGGTTCCTAGTTGTTTGGTAGAGTGTGGCGAGGTCTCCTTTGCCTGCAGCTTGTTCTGCTTCGTTTGCCATGGTTTCATAATATTTTCTTTTGTCTTCCCTGGCACTTTTCTTCACTCTTTTGTTCAGTGTATTGTAGCTTGCATTCAGCTCCTGTTTTTGTTGCTCGTCGTGCACTGGATAATCTTTTGCTTCACTGTCCTTCTCTCTTCTATTAGTTTCCAAGTGTCCGTAGTGAGCCACTGTTTGTCCTGTCTCTTTTTTCTGCCTAGAATTTCTATGCAGGTTTGGCTCCACACCGTTTTCAAGTTGTTCCAGTGCTTTTCAACGCCGACCTCTTCGCTAGTGTTGATTTGTGTCTCGCTTTGTCCTTTATGCTTGCAATGAAGATGTCCTTTGTAGCCTGGTCCTTCAGCTTTTGAGTGTTGAACTTGGCTTGTGGTCTATCTGCAGCTCCTGATTCCCTGAAAGCTTTTAATTTGATTTGGATTGTCCCTTGTACGAGATAGTGGTCTGAGCCAACGTCTGCTCCTCTTCTTGCTTTTGTGTCCAGTAGGCTGCGCCTCCACTTCCTTGAGATTGAGATGAAGTCGATTTGGTTTTTGGTTTGCCCGTCTGGTGACACCCATGTAGCCTTGTGGATATCTTTGTGCTTGTATACACTGCCACCAATCACCAGTTCGTTGAAGGCGCAGAAGTCGGCGAAGAGTTCTCCGTTTTCATTCATTTCTCCTAGAGCTTCTCTACCCATGATGAGTTCCCTTCCCGTATTGTCTGGTCCCAGTTTGGCGTTCATGTCTCCCATTAGTATTTTCATGTCGCCAGCTGGAGTATTGTCCATTGTTGCCTGTAGTTGCCTGTAGAATTCTTCTTTCTTCTCGAGGTCTGCGTTGTTTGTGGGTGCATAACATTGTATGATTGACACTTTCCTTCCTTTGGAGTTGAACCTGGCGGTCATTATATTATTATTTCCTTTAATTCCTAGAGGAACATAGGGATTCAGCTGCGCATTTCCATTGCCTTTGGTTCTCTGCTAGAGTTCCCACCAGGCCCCAAGTCTGCCCAAACGCCTTCATCTCCTCTTCACATCACCTCCTCCAAGTCACCCTCGCACTGACGACCAACTCACCGCTTCCCTTTCGGTCGGGTTCCACTCGAGCAATGGCTTGTCTAGTAATGTCACTTGATGGTTTGTTTCCTCAAAGCATGGCCAATCCAGTCCACCTCCATTTCTTCCTGACTATTTGTCGCACAATCGGTTTCTTGCTGGATTGGTTCACTCCCAGAGATCCCTGTTGTTCATCCTTTCTGGCCATCTGATCTTGAGTATTGAGCAAAGACAACTGGTAATAGGGGCCTGTAGTTTGTTTGAGATGCTCTCTATGACGCGTTGGCCAAGTCTCTGATCCGTATAGTAGCACTGAATTCACAATCGGGTTGAAAATCCGGATCTTATTCCCATTTTCATGGTGAGTGCTGTTGACGTCCACACAGACTTGAGAGTAATGAAAGCCTGCCTTGTTTTTCCGATTCTGACTTTTATATCCTCGTCAGTTCCACTCACCTGCAGTTGAAACGATGCTTCCCAGGTAGGTAAAGGAGGTTGTTTCTTTCAGGTTCCTCCCATTTATGCTGGCTGATTGTTGTCTGTTGTTGTTGGCCAGGAATCTTCATCACCTCTGTTTTCTCTATGTTCGCCTGAAGTCCTATCTTCTCTGGATGCTTCTTCTGTCAACTTGTTGCTTTTCACTTGCACATCTTCCAGTTTGTGGGAAATCAGCGTTCACTCATGCAAAATCATAACTCAATGACAAAGTAAGGTTCCAAGAAGAATGACTCCTTGGTAAGGCTGTGAACATAAATCCAATGACTTGTGAGTTTACTTGGAGTCGGCTTCAGAGTGATCAAGAATACTTTGATGGTAGGTGAAGATTTACTATTGCGCCTCGATGGGTTGAAACGTCTGACGTCGGTGGCACAGTGGTTAGGACTCTCGACGACCATGCACATAGTCCGAGGTTCGATCCCCTGCCGACGCACACCTGATATCTATGGTCGGCCTGCAAAATTTGGGCTACCGATATCCATGATGAAAATTCCATACTTGTACCAAAAATACGGTGTGTAATCAAGCTGTAACCAAAAATAAAATAAAATAAATAAATGAGTGCGATCAGGAGTATAGTTTTTGTCAGTGACGGGAAGGACTCACAGTCCCTTGTGTTTGTACTTTGGAGGCCTACTTAAAAATTTGGCCACCGGCGAGTATTTAAAACACTTACAACTTTCTGATTCGCATGTTTCTGCTAAACACGAGGAAAAGTATTATCCTCGGTGGCAACTTATCTCAATACATTAGATGATCGTTGCTGAGTGGTGTCTTTGATTCACAAAATGTACTCCTGAACATTTTATCATTGGCATTCAATAAAATATCATTGTGTATTTCCCGAAAGACAAAATGAATAGATTTCATATTGGATTGGTTCACACTTTAGATCAGATAGAACTGTTTCACACTATCTGCTGTCAATCAAATCTTTTATTTGAAGATCCTGGACGAAGAGAAAATATCATGCAGTAAACGCTGCTGCAGAATTCTGTACATTATATAAATACTGTCCAGAATAAAGCTATTACTGTGGTGACAGTGGGCTGCAAGCCAAAAATTGTAGCCAACAGTTTAGGTCAATGTTCACGTCCCGAATCAGGGTCATGAGGAAAAAAACAATAACAAACCTGAACCTTGAGAAAGTCACCAGCTAATCACAGCGAAGTTAACGTGTGGAAATATGATTCAGAGATATATGACTTGATTTTTTGAAGAATGGCCACAAAGAGATAACAGAATAACCACCTTCAGAAAGAAAACAACCAATCAGAAGAAGTACCTTCTTCGCTAACAATAACGCTAATAATAATGTGCATAAAAATCTATATATACCTCTTGATTTTCTCAATAAACGGTCTGTTGCTTGGCTCTTGTCTTCTGTCCTCGCATTACTAATATTATATTTAGACTTCGGTTAAAATAAAGTATGACGAACGAAGAGTGTGAATGAACCAATGACCCTGAACACAAACTTGTTGCCTGATGAAGGGACCTGTCGTTGTTATTAAAGAGACACTCTGAAAGCTGTTCACGAACTAACTGGGGTGAAAACTTCATCCAAATCTCGTTTTTTATTTACGGTTCATTCTTTTCAAGGAGCTTTGTCTTCTCAATCGAAGCTATCGCTGACAGATATACTTTTGTCAGCGATTATTGGGTATTAAAGACTGGGCTGAGATCAGAGGCTGAACAGACTGAGAATTCATTAGAATGTACTATGCAGTGGCAGTACCACTGATGGGATATAGCATTCTGGGAGATGAATACCATCACGTACTCGTCAGGGATGAGGTTGTTATTGTTCACTCTGGTGAGACTGTTCTGATTAAAGGGAAATGTAATCATGGTCTCACTATTGGAAATCATGTTTGGGTTTTGGGAATTTATGACATAAAAATTAGGAAAACAGTTGTGGAAATAATTCCTAATCGTAGTGCTGGTACTCTTCTGCCTGGTATTACAAGGGTTGGTCATTCTTGGCAATACTAATCACGCAGATGAATAGGCCGGATAAAGTTGGTTATAAGATTTGGGTTTCATTGATCGTTGAGCCAATCATTTAGATGACCCTCTTCATGAGACTCATACAAATTAAGCCGAGGACTTTTGAGGAAGACTGAAAAACAGGATGAGAGCCGTTAAAGGATCAAAAAAGAACTCATCTTCAGTCACCTTGATGAATAAATGTACAGAAAATGGTTTAACTTAGCAACTAATTCCCCTCATTATCGTTGAAAGCTGTTTTTAATTTACGTCAGGGAAAAATATCTTGTTTAATGTGTTTTAAGTATTGGTTTTTGTACGAATTTTGTTTTGAGGATTTGATCATTATTCTCTGTATTTCTCTTGTATGCGAGTGGCACAGCGATTAGAACGCTCGCCAACCATGCACATGGTCCGGGGTTCGATCCCCGGCCGTCGCAGATCTAATACCAATGGTCGACCTTCTAAATTTGGGCTCCCGATGTAATAAGCTGGAAATTCTACAGTTGCACCAAAACACTGTGTGTGATCAAGCTATAGTAATAAAAACAGCGTTGTCTTTATGTAAAAGCCATTGGTTTTTCTGATTGGCTGCCTCAAGGTCAGCCGTGCGATTGCAGTCTGCGTTCACCTGAACTTTTAACAACTCTCTCCGTCACAATTCTTCATAAAGGCCTGGATTTTGAGTAGCTGAAAATCCATAAACTACGGTAAGGCACCCATTTATATCACACTGGTTTCCAGTAGTCACTCTGCTGACATTAATTTGCGGAGAATCTTATCTGGAAACTAAACAAGCCTTCACAAGTCCGGGAACCCCATCAGTGGTTTTTTCGCTGGTTGTATACCCTAATATATTATCATTTTACACATTTGTTTGAGGTTTGATGACACTTGTCAACAAATTCTTTTCACTGTACTTAGAGATTTATTAAGCTTTATGTTTGATTCTTACCCAAACCATGTAATTGAGGATATTCAGTCTTCATGACGGATATGATAGCATTCAGTCATAACTTTTTAATGATTTAGACAGATTTGCTATATATTCACTTGTTTTAGAATGTCAACAGGGGTGCAGATGCTTGAGACCTCTAAACAGGATATATCGATAAATTAAAAGCTAGTAGTGTTCTTTTTGTCGATGATTATTTTAAATAAAAAGTATTATCCACTCACCTCCAGTTGAATTCGTATACACGACCGAGTTCTTCAAGGAGTCAGTCGTAGTGTGAGAAAATCAGTGATTAATTCTTTCATTTCATGAGTAGATAGCTAAGACTTATATTGTGGAGAGTAAAACAGAGGATACTTTTCCTTAAGATTTCAAATATTTCTCATTGATGAGTACCAGAAAAACATAAAACCTAGTTCTAATTCTGCTTGCTGACAGTTTATTCGCTGCACATCTTCAATGAGTATTGTGGATTTCAATAGTTTTGTTTCATAGTTCAAAGAAACGTTTGTCAACCCTCTGTGAGACGAACAACTCATTGATGTGCACCATCAGAAAGCTCATATCTCACCATCAGTTTATCAGTTTACATCAACATCAAGAGATCCTCATTGCAATATTCAAATACTTGAATCTGTTTTCTGAACGGCGATTTCATTTACTGTTTATTGGAATATAGGTGTATGCAGAAATTCCCAATTTGTTTTTATTTTAAACTCATCAACCACATCATTCGAGGTGATAGTGCCTGCAGCTGATGAACCATAGAAGAACTAAGATTAGCAATAAAAATGACGAAAATAATATAGAAGTCAAAGCCTGTGTAGTAATGCCGTATTAAGGAGGGATGCCAGAGGCCCAATGTAGAATTCTCTGTGACGCTGGAGTTAGGGTGGCATTTTAACTAACCAATCGACTGTTTCAGAGATAAACTTTGTTGGCTTAAGCATTCGATAGATCCAATTAGGAAAAATAATAAAAAATTACTAAATATCATGCAATTATTGACCGCGAGGTCAATTAAATAGGCCAGTCAAACTAGTAGATCAGGGTCAACTAGATTATTGGAACATAAAAATTTGGCTAGACCTAGAACAATTGAGCCCCCTAAGTTAAATAACCTAGAAAAAAACACAGCTTAGCCATCTCACTGTATTGTATTCGTTTGCACTTAATCAAAAAACAGGGTGGGACAGGGTGAGCGTATCAAAAAGTAATAAAGTTAGGTGGAGACAGAGAGAGGTCAGTCACTTACTGAAGCTTTGTTTGATTGTATGGAGGATTTCACAATGAGCTGACCTCACTTAGAGAACCACTGGAAAACCTGGGAGTACTGGACAGTTGTTTCGTCCTAGTCTGGGACTCTTCAGTAGTACGCACCCACTGGGGTTCCAACCCAAGACCTTTCGGTTACAAGGCGAGCTCGTAGACCATTGAGCCACTAGGACCCAATCCAATGACCAGCCCATGAATTCTAACTTTTGCCAGTTCACGACATAGCGCGACCATTTCGCTATGTCTTCTTCGATGAGTTACTGGCCCATCTTCGACCTGCTGTACCCTGCTGGTCACGGCTTCCCACTAGAACCACAGGTTAACTGCCTGAATAGGGCCAGTCGCTAGTGAGCTTTTTTTATCAATTCAGCACCAAACACTAGCAATCGGAATGACGCAACACAACGCCTATACCGGAGATGTGGAAAGTGGCAACAAACAACAAAGGGAAGTTTTTTTATTTTTGGTAACAGCTTGATTCCACACTGTATTTTTGGTACAAGTATGGAATTTTCAGCGTGGATATCGGTAGCCCAAACTTCGCAGGCCGGCCATAGATATCAGGTGTGCGTCGGCAGGGGATCGAACCTCGGATTATGTGCATGGTCGTCGAGAGTCCTAACCACTGTGCCACCGAGGGAGAGACAGAATAGAGGGAAAATATAAGACAAATTGTGAAACCGTATGACTGAAATTGATCTGATTAGGAAAAATAGTAATCTATGCTCGAAACCACCTTGCCATCCCGTTGTTAATACTGCATCATCACTGTGGGTCATAATTAAAATAAACTTACCGAATATGGAATTACATCCTACCACAGTGCCCAAGTTCTACACTCACATTAAATTGTATCTAGTGACCCAGTGGGATTCGTTTTATCACTAGATTTGTGAACAATACAAAGAAGGCAGAGATAACCTCTTGTTGTCACCCAGTTTAAAAAATGATACAGTCATCATTTATCACCATCAACTATCTCCACACTGAATACTATTCTACCCTGACCCCCCCCCCGCCAACCACAAACATAATGTGTAGTCTAATTTTCTTTTTGCCTAACCTCCCATTCATCTGCCAGCTGTTACCCATAACTTTTTGTTAATGGTTAAGGGAAAATTTTCCTCCTATGTTACTAATTGCATTTTTCTCCACCTTCCTTTATTTCTGGTTAAAATGTGTTTTTCTAAAACGTTTCTTTTTCATTTGGCTTAGTGTACTTTTATATTTTTTCGTTTTGCGTGCGATAAACTTTAAAATCCGTCGGAATTTAAAGTGGAAAGTCATCCTTCCCATCCCTCTCTCTCTCTCTCTGGGCCTCTTTGTGGCATCATAATTTTTGGGCTTTTCATTCCTTAAAAGTTGATGATGACATTAAGTACCCAGAAGAAAAAACTAAATTGGAAATGGAAATGTACCGTCAGCTAAAGATTTAATAACCTACTACTAACTGTCATTTTATCGGTACAAATTCAGAAGGGTATTTTTGAATCTACATTAGTAGTAATGTCTAGTAAGATACTAAATTATTGGATTGGTTGGGGGATTTCATCATGAACTGACATCATTTAGAGGACCATTGGAAAAGCAGCCGCAGGGAGTACTGCCAGACAGTCAGCTGTTTCGTCAGCCTAGCTTGGAACTCTCCATCAGTACGCACCCATCCAAAGGCAGAAGTTAGAATTCATGGGACACTGGGTTGGATCCTAATGGCTCAATGGTCTACGAGCTCGCTGGCCTTGTAAACGGAAGGTCCTGGGTTCAAAACCATTTGCGATGGGTGCGTGCTGATGAAGAGTCCCCAACTAGGCTGAGGAAACAACTGGCTGTCTAGCAGTACTCCCAGGTGGCTTTCCAATGGTTCTCTAACTGGTGTCAGCTATTGATGAAACCCCCCAACCAATCAGACTGAATTGTCTACAAAACCTATACACGAAAACTAAATTATTTGTCAATCAATATGTGATCTGATCACTAATTCACTTAGATCAGATCATGTTCAAAATTCACAGTAAGTAATGCCTGTTGCAAACACTCAAATTTACTTTTATGACAGCTGGAACAAAAGTAAGACAGATTAGTGTGTAGTTCCGATTGAAATGTGTGATAGACAAACTTTATTCAATATATGGCAATGCATTATGTAGACGGATTCACTATTCATTCATTTCGAACTCAGTATATTGATTGTTTAGCGGACTAGCTAAAAGTACCATTGACTCTCTTCTAACCTGAATACCCTCTCAGATGCAAACATACAATTAGGATCAATGCAATTTGTGTTATAAACTCCACGGTCAACATTGAAACTGGGTCATAATCTAATTTCTTCTCAGTAACCTTCTTTTCATGACGCGGAAGTTAAACTCCGGTGGTTAGTTCATGTTTAAATAAACAGTAAGCTAGATTTAGTTTGTGTTATATCTTAAATAGTGTGTATATTTCACAACGAAACGAAAATAATTTAAAACTACGGAACTCAGGGAAGCTGTCATGATCCTAGTTTGAAACCCTTCAGCTGGAGGTTGTGAGGTTCGAATGAAAAGTTGTAACTGATCGGTCCACTATGTCAGGCTTAGAGCGAATGCCTAGTAATTGCAGTGATTGGTGGCGGAGATATTTCGTAGACTAGCAGAAGTACCATAGTCATCTTTTGGATTATGTCTAAAGTTTAATTCAGTCGCCATCATGCCTCAGTTTATGAAAAATATAGAAAAAATTCCTTCTTGCATGTTCTTAAACCTTCTTAGAAATCTTTTAGTGATCCAGTTTGCTTAAAAATGCAGTAGAAGCAGATTAAATGCTGCCATTGTACTCCATTACAATATTGTTTACAGTACAGATAAGGGCGCAAAGTTTGTCTGAGCCTTCTCTTTAAACAGACTACACTGGTGCTTTTGACTCTGTTCCTAGAACACGTTTACTAAGAAAGCTGATTTCAGTATGTACTGAGTCTTGGGTCACAGGATAGCTAACTGTCTTCTTATTTTTCGGGTAGGAAACAACATACTGTATCGAATGAAAAGCGCTCCACTTCGTTGCTAACGGAAACTGGTATGCGTCAAGGCGCTGTACTCTCTCCATTCCTTTTTTGTCTCTTTTTATATGACCTTCTATGTTCTTTCATATCTAACCTCATTTAATATACCGATGATCTAACCATTTCTATCCCAGAAATTTCTTCTTTGGATTGTTATCATATGAATAGATTGTTGCCTCACCTAAACGGTCTTTAACTGAATCCATCTGAATGTCATAGTGTTAAATTTAGTTTCAGATGCGAACAATACATGCGTGAGCTGATTCAGTCTCATGATTCCTGTAGTATTGACGGCACTGTGATGATAGGGAGTATCTCTTCGTGTAAAGCCAGAAGAAACTTCATATGAATTTAGGCTCGTACAGTTACTAAATATGAAAATTCTACCAGACCATGTTAACACCGGTTTTGTGTGAAAACGTCAGATGTCAGAAGAGAACTTATAAACTTTTTAAATCTGTGATTGAACTGCAAAATAGATTAATCAAAGTTTTCTAAAGTTTGGTTTGTAAGGGTTTCATTATGTTTTTACGAGTTGATCACGGATTGGTAACAGTTAGAGAACCATTGAAAACCAGGGACTACTGGACAGCTGCTGTTTCATCCTAGTTTGGGAATCATCGGCAGTTCGCACCCACTGGGATTCGAACCCAATGTGTATGTATGTATTTTTTATTTTTTTTATTTTTTGGTTACAGCTTGATTCCACACCGTATTTTTGGTACAGGTGTGGAACAAGTGTGTGTGTACATACTTACAAAAGGAGCAAACTTGCTGCAATATATACAAAGAGGCTGAAAATCCAATTCTCCATAATTATTATTGTTTTAAATAAAGTGATCGTTATTATTATTAGTATTAAGATTCCAGAAGAGTCGGTGGCACAGCTGTAGAATGTTCACAAACCATGCCTCACGTGGACCAGAGTTCGATCCCCAGCCACCGACGAACTCTTTTACCTCGCTAAGCCATTAGTAAGATTGATAAAAAAAAGGAGTGTTAGGTATGATGCTAGCAACCCCATCTGGTAAAAATAAATACCACTGCTACAGAAACTTTCAAGCTTAAGCTTGAAGCCCTATGTTCCACTGGGAACGTACAGGAATAAAATAAATAGTGTAATAATAAGATTCCAGGAGTCACAGGATACACTCCAAGTGAGTGAATTATCAGCGGATGGACTTCGTAACTTGAAGGTTTTAGATTCAATCTCTGGTAAGGAAATGGGTGTACACTGTTGGAAATTTTCAAATCAGTACAAAAAGACTACACGTTACTCCTTGATTTTTCATAATCCACTAACTGAAGTTAGTTAAAAGCCCTAATTTTTGGTGAGTACAAAAAAGACAGAGATGGTGAATATACCTACCAAACAACAACAGCCACTAATCCCCATCAAGTGGAAAGATTTGAAGAAGGTTGTCTCCTTCACTAGCTTGAACTAGAAAGCATCATTTGAACTATATATGTGACTTGTGCTACTGATAACATTTATCAGTAATATATATAAAAAGAAATTTTCATCGGCACAAAGAAATCAAATAGTAGGGGGATACAATTGATGTCAGAGAAGCGAAATGATACAGTACTGTGGAGAGATACATAGGAAACGTGAAAGGAGCACAAATAAACACACACACAGTATGAAGGAAGGCCAGAAGCAGCACACCACAGAAGACGTGTGCAAATGGTGCGTTGAAAATAAGGTGTATAAAATTTTACCATATAGAGAAACCAGATCTCAGATAGACATTCCTTGGTTCCTATCAAGTACAAAATAAATTTAGTGATGACCCTCAGCCACAGAGTTAGAGCTATATGCTTAGAAGTAGTAACTGAAGATGAATTGAGCATGTATATGATACATTGATCGAAAAATTGCTATCCCGATAAATTTATCAAGAAACACATGACAAAGGAAACGGAAACGGACTACTCACCATCTGTAAAAAAGAAGCCTCTTTATATACGACTACAATTCATGGGTGATATACCAAGTGAGATAATTGCGAAGAAATTAAGAAAATCAGTTCAAAGAACTTTCAATGCTGGCGAACTATTTTTTTTATTACAGCTTGATTTCACACTGTATTTTTGATACAAGTATAGAATTTTCAGCATGGATATCGGTAGCCCATATTTCGTAGGCCGACCACTGATATCAAGTGTGAGTCGGCAGGGGATCGAACCTTGGACCATGTGCATGGTCGGCGAGAGTTCTAACCACTGTGCCACTGACGCGTATTATTCTCTACACGACCGATGGTACTACTTCGACTAAAAGATGAAGTACCTAGACTAGCTGGCCACTTCAAATTGTATCTATCAATTCAACTGCGCTTGTGGAGAGAGTTATATTGGCAATTGCTCTAGGAACTTGATTTTTCGTGCTCAAGAACATCTCTCAGCATGGCTAAGTAGAGGTGTAGTGAAAACTATTAACAGCTCGATATTGGAACATCTGGTGCAAACAAGCCGGCCACAAAGCCAGCGTGGAAGAATCCTTCTCTATATTATACCGGGTGCCAAATAAATTACCAAAATCATCGAAGCACCGCAGGCTCCAAAGAGCAGAGGCTTTTGCGATTCGCCTCAGACAACCAGTGCTCTGCGTTCAAAAGAAACAAGTCCAGTCAGCCACTACTACTGCCCTGGCTGGCCTTCAGTAGAGACTATAAATACATGAATTTGTAATATTATCTTTTCTAATTTCTCTGTCTGACTTTCAGCTTATTTTATGTTGATGCCATTTAGCTGTAATCTATCAATGTGATTATTGATTTGATGTTATTTAAACAGCAACATTAATTTTGTTCATAACACTAATTCATTCATTCGTTCACTATAATGTACATATAACTGTAGAGCTGGATGATGAAGTTATAGAAAATAATAATAATGATTTACTTTATTCCAAAAACAGTACTTGTGATACAGAATGGAATTTTCAGCATTAATCACAATATTGAATCTAATTTCCTCAAAATATAAATAAAAATTAATCACACAGATAATTTTCCACATTCACAATGGAGGTAGTGTCAAAAACATGCAGCATATAAAATGGAAATAACAATAATAATGATAACAGCTAAGGTAATAATAATAAGAATACAAGTGAAAATTGCCGTTGGCTTGTGTCACACAGTATTGGCAATGTGGTATAGAAATCCTAACATGTTTAAAAATATTGAATATAATGTTCTCTTTACATGATATGGTGAGGGTAAAAACAAAGATTACAGCAGTCATAGAGATAAGCTGGTGTTTGCTATTATGAGAGTAAAACAAACAAAGAAGCAACAGGACCATAAATATAATAGAAATAATAAAAGTAAAACTTGAAGGTATATAAGGATGGATGGATGGAGGAAATTGTTTATTTACTAGATGAAAAAGGGTTAGTTGGTTAATTGTTGCCTGACACTATTTTCATCACATAAAATGCGTGCCAAGTATGGTATCATAGAATTCTTATACTTAGACGTGCGAGCATACAGTTTTCTGAAGTTACTCCTTGTTCTACCTGAGGAGATGCAAGGTGAAAGCTGAGGGTAAAGCGGATGCTCCAAGTCAGACAAAATCCCTTTAGCAAATTTATTGCACGAAGTCAAGTGCCTATCGACAACGACGTTAACTATGTGGTCCACTGAGACACCACTCACCCTACTGACAGTCTTCAGTATTCTGCGAATTGTGACATAGTCTTTTTTAAGCAAACCCGGAAAGAATAAGGGTGAGCAATAAAGAAGAATAGGTAGGATGCAAGAGTTTACAAACTGTAAGATGTAGTACTGTGTGTTCAGTATCCATTGCTTTATTTAATTAAATTTTAGATTTTCTAGTCGACTGATTGAACCGAAGTGCTCGGTCTCAAGTTGACATATCGGCTTCTTGTGCAGATTCTTCTAAGATATCTGGTCATACAACTAGAAGTCAATCGGTGGATGGTGACTAGTAGTGGAATCCAGTGAGGATGCGCATTTCGTCTTATTTGGGACTTATCCTCCAGCTGTATGCACCTGCATTCCACAGTGAGTCAGTGATGATATTTCAGCCGAGGCTCAAACCTAGTGCATATAGTTTCGATCACCGTTGCACAGGAGGTGGCTTTCGTGGCCCAAGTGGTCTAGTGGATAACGCTTCAGCTGGTGTTTGAAACTATTGCCACTGTGTTCGAGCCTACATGCTGGGAACATCATCACTCACTGTGGAATACAGGTACATCCTTCTGGAGGACGAGTCCCAAATAGGACGAAATGCGCGTTATCCTGGTGGAACTCATTGCTAGTCACCATCCACCAATTGAATATTCCTTTACCAAGTATTTGTCTTCTACCGTTACACACGCGACTGTATGGATGAGGTTGCAGGGGCTGTTTTTAATCTGAAATCAGCGTGGAAATCTAATTCACTCAGAGAAAGGAAAAACGATTTAGATTTTCAACGTTAATGCCAAGTCATTCAGTGCTTCCATATGGCTCGAAAGTATTGCAATCAGATTACAGACTTTTGTCAACATTTAACCCCTTCACTATATCCTAAAGGATAAACAACAAAGGCCCAGCAGGATTGGACGAATCAACAACCAACGGCTCGACAGAAATATGCTGAAGAAAATGGAGATGGAGATGAGACACGCTGAAGGCACCGTTAAGTGGCATCAGGTTTCAGACAGATCTTCAAGTAGGACTGGGTTGGGGAATGATGAGTTTAGCGTAAGCCCAACTGTAACATGGACAATAGTGGAGTCAGCTAAAGACATCTGTAGAGAAGCGCTTTGTTTCACTCAGAACCTCAGGGAGTTGAACAGGAGTTGAACAGACAAGATTTTTAATTTTTTTTTCAAATTTGTATTTAGCGAAATGTGATTCACTCTTAAAAGTTAACAATGGGAAATTATCCACTTTAATATTTTACTTATAATTAAGTGTAATTTAATTAACTAATAATCAAACATTTGTTTAAATGATTCATAGAATAAATTATTTTTTATTAAAAATGAGATGTGGGATGAAAGGGAGATTGTAGGCTGTTAAACTCTACGGCTATTTGGATTTATTTCAAGATGGTTGGAAAGTTGCCTATCACTCAACTACAGTTACACGGACACGCACACACACACACATACACAGGCACGCCGAGAGACAAACAAACTCAGATATAAAAGGGCTAGACAACGACCAACACAATGATGATGAAAGGTCTTCATTTTAACTATTATTTTTAAATCCTTTTCAATTATGTGTTAGCTTTGTCTACAATTCTCCTCTTTTTGAAGTGAAAATTACCGTCTCGACATTTGACAGAAACAAACAGACCAAAGGGGAAAACTGTATACTCCTTTCCATTTGGCTCTCCCTCCTCCACCGCCCCAACCCAACACCAACCACTAACGCTTTGAAACAAGTTTTTTAATTTTTATTTTTTAGCAGTACACAAGAGATGTTGTTAGGCAATAAAAAACTTTCATTTTCAATTAAAAATGGTACCAGGGCAAAGCAAAGAAAGCTTGAAAACCGCTATTTTTCGAAACACAAAAATCAGGTTTCAGGCGTTTGATGAAGATTATGCTTCGTAAAACGGGAGGAAGAACTAGGCTGTTTTGTCCACTGATAATTATTTCTGAAGGATTATCTTGTGATAACAACTATCAAAGAAATGTCTTGCGATGACAATGATGAAAGCGTTTGTTCCTTTGAGATAAAAGAGCTTGATTCTTCTCAAGTTTTTTCTGAAGCAGTCTCTTCACAAAACGCTTGAAACTTGATTTATGTGTTCCGAAAGAAACAGTTATCAGTCTCTTCTTTTTCTAGTAACTAGATGTTTTTATTCTCTCTTTTATTTGATTACGTAACGCTGGAAATTTCCATTCTGAATGATTGTTACTGTTCGGAATAAAATTATTATTATGAACTTTGGAAACTACTGCAGTACTATGGCGTACCTCACATATTCTTCAACCTTATTCAACAGCTAGCTGTACGACAACGGAACATGTCAAGTGATCCACAGAGGGAAAAAAGCTCACTCAGCGAGGCGTTTGGAGTAAACACAGGAGCCAGACAAGGCTGTCTGTCTATTATCACCAATGATATTCCTAATTGTTGTGGACTGACTGTACTATGCATCAGATAGTGGGAAATGAGAAGACAGGGATATCCTGGACCGATGTGAGGAGCTTAGAAGACCCGGATTTCGCGTGTGGATGATTTATGTTTGATGTCACCGTCACAAAATCGAAGACTTACAAGTGAGCGACAACCGACCGACAAACTGGTCGAAGAAGCAGCCGGCGAAGATAGGACTCCAAGTGAACATAGACAAGACGGAGGTTATGAAAATAACCAACAACAACAACAGCAACATCCAGCGTAAATCACCATCAACGGGAGGGATTTGAAAGAGGTTACTTCATTCACTCGCTGATCTAGGGAGCATTGTCTCAACTACAGACACTCGGAGGGGACGAGGATGTCAGAAAGAGCAAGAATCGGGAAGGCGAGAAACACATTCACTCATGAACCTGAAACCAATCTGGAAATCTTCGTCACTCAGCCAGCATCAACAAAAAAATTCAGTCAGGTTTTCAATACAAACAACGTCACGTCAGTCAGTTCTTCTATACGGATCAGAAACTTGGTGGGTTGTCGCAAAGAGTATTTCCAACAGCCTGTTGCAGACCAGGCCGAAATGGAAGCGGCGAGTGGGACGTCAGTGCCAGGGTGATATGGTGGAGATGATGTGAAGAGGAGTTGAAACACTATGGACTAACATGGATGCAGGTGAAAAGTATAGCCGAAGCAAGACAGAAGCAAGTGGAGACGTTCAGTTGAAGCCCTATGTTCCACTAGGAACCCAAGGGAACAATAATAATAATGCATATATTGGTTTTTTTTTTAATTTTTAGCTCTCTAGGTAAGTACGTTAACATTGTGTATATACATAAACTTAATAATTTCTTTAGGTTATAATGAAAAGCCAACGAAATAAATGATGGTACTATTTTATTCTGCAGAAACCACTGTTGTTTATGTTTTATTCAAATTTATAAAGGGTTATGTCTGAAATTTCCAGTTGTTTGTCTTCAGAGATTTGGAAATTAATCTGAAGCTTACAGGGTGACTGCCTGAATGATGGGCTTCCCGGAGTTTTAGCAAGAAGTCGTGCCAAGTGACGTGCATCAAACTTCGTTCATGACACTGGGAAACTTCGGTGCCACCTATCGCTAGTTGGTAGTAGTTAGAACCCACAGACAGTTTGGTTCCGTTCCAGTGACTAAAATGGTTAGCCAGCTCACCTGATAACTCCGACTTTCTGAGTGCAGCTGCTTGTGGGTGAGTCCATGGGGTGTTTACTGTCACAGATTCCAGATGTAAGATGAGGCAGCAGTTCAGTCCTCTCTGGTTTTTTATCAATTTTGGTATCTGATGTCAGTTGTAGGCTGTTAAACTCATTGACCATTTAATTTTATTCAGTATCACATGAAATTCACCTTTCACTCATTTACAGTTACACACACACACAGACGGACACAGACAAAAAACAGATATGAGCGCGCAAAACAACAAATAAACTAGAAAAGCCTCCGTTCTAACTTCTGCTTAATTTTTTCCTATGATTTCCTTTTTGTTTAGCTCTCTTCCCAACCAAACGCCAACGATTTGAAACGAATTAATCTCTTCTTAAGCGGTGAACCATAGGCACTGTTAGGGAATAAGAACTGACCAAAAGATGGACCTCAGGTGGTTTTAGCGAGAAGTAATGACCAGTAGGGCCCACCAATTCAGGTACGGGAATAAATACACGCGAATAATATTGGCTGGTGGTGAAGCTAATTTCGCTAGTTAGGGGAAATTATTATTCATGGACCACTGGATTCCATCCAAGTGACTGAAATGTCACTAGGTGTGTGATTCTGAAAAGTCCCGAAGTGGGACGAAACAGTCATTCTTAATGATTCTCTAAGAGATATCAGTTCATAAACTAAAATTAATCACAGATTTTAAAGTGCCTGAAAATGGAGGATCAGAAGTAATCACGAAAATACCCATAATAGTTAGACGATAATACCAGGTGTTTATAGATCTCAGCTACAGTTTAGTTTGGCTCAGAGTCGCTAAAAGCAGAAAGCAGGACGCGCTCTTCATCCTATTTAGTATTTGTCGACTAAAAATGTATGCATTATAGTGACAGAGGCTTTTTTCATCGAAGTTCAAACCCAAGAACCATCGCTTTCTACCCTAAAGCATGATGCCCTAGAATTTCTAGCCACGAAAAATTAAAATAAATTTTAACTACCAGTAACTGACAGCCGTTACACGAGAAGTGCCAGAGAAGAAGTTGTTCGTAAACCTGTTATTCAAAGGTGACACGCTAGCTGAAATCTTCTGTAGCAGATTATCAAGAGCAGATTGAAAAACGTTGCTAGTCACATCTATACTTCCCACCATTGTGGAGCCTGTAACAATATGATTTTTTGTTACATGTTAAAATTAGAAAATTGTACACAACTTTTGTTTAAAACGATTCATGTTGAAATATACATAACTTTGCAGTACAATCTGAAATACAGTGTGTTGTTCGCTGCTTCGTCTTCTCACTAGTCTGTACTGTCTACTACTACTACTAACCGTTTACTGTGGATTTTGCAGGAAACTCCTATCCTCATCCGAAGGCTGTTCCACAACTAGTGAACAGTTTCTATCAGTAAACATGACCATAGAACTAAACATGATTGTAGATTATATTAATTATTTGTAGCAGGGGACTTTAACTGTATTTCCAAATGACCGACTATTTTATATTGCTCATTACTGTATTTTTTATAATTTACTGTTATACTATCATTTCATTAACTTCGATTTTTGATGATATTAGATAGTTGGAGGCGATCGGCCACAAGAAGCCACACATGCCCTAGGTTTCGTGCTAACTGGCACTCATCAGCAAGGCGTATCTGCAGCCTTTGAAAAACCCATGTCCCTTCTGAGATTTGAACCCGCATCACCCAACGCTGCAGTGAGAGACGTTACCACTGAGCTATTCGAGCTCGGCTTCCTGCCAATTGCCTAAAACCATTTAATATCATCAAATCAGTGTGCACCGGGATGGCGAGCTACCTAGAATGAAGGACACATTGCAAACTTGACTGATAGAATTATGTCTGCAGCAAAGAAATGACCAGACACGTCACACTAGTTACTGGTGTCCAATCAAACTTCGATTTTTATTCAAATATGTGTTCTCTTACTGAGCTCGCTAGAAAGTCCTTTACACCTTCTCCACACAAAGTCTTATTCATTAAAATGTCCGAGACACTCAAATATCACTTTAGTTGTTCCTGCAGATCTAAGTACATAGGTAAAACAAACGAAATACTGTCGAGACATGTACAAGTATATCCTCCAGGATGGTTGTCGAAAGGTGAAATAAAACGAACCAATAGCTCATCTTTTTGATTGCAGTGTCTCTACAAATCATTCCGCGTCAATAAAAAATCCCTTCAAAGTGTGATATATAAGGCAAGGTCAAGTTATTTGAAAGATTTTCCGCCACTTCTTTCATCCATAGCAGAAACTCTTCTTATACACAATGAAGATGATGAACTGTATGTACAGAAGCGACTTCTCCAATCCCTTTTATTACCATGGCACTAAATGCTTCTTTTTTGAGTCTGTACAATAATTAGGTGTTTAATCCACATTCGTTCGGGTGTTTTCCTCTTATTCGTTCCTTTCTAACTGCTAACTTTAAAGTATAATTGATGTATGTCCTAAATCTCTTACTGTTTTGAAAATTACTCCTTTTTCAAAGTTCTCGTAGTTTTAACAGTAGTCATTTATGAGAGGTTCTCATCACTACATAATTTATTGTTTTTACTGACATGTAATTCGCATTTTTTATTAGCAACCGAAGTTACCAATCGACCTTTAAATAGGCATTTCCCTGACCTTTTAGAACACTGTACAGCTGTGAAGTGAGGTTACAAGAAGAATATTCATTTAGCTGACCCATCCATGTATGTGTTTTTGTTAATGATTTCAATAGTTGTACATTCACACGTACACACATACACACGTAAATATGTGCATGCAATCCTAGTCAAGCCGAAAATGATGCCTGTTTTGATATGATTGATAAGGCACAGAAATCTGCCAAAAAGGCAGATAGTTTCATTTGTACAAATTATCTGTTATAACTGACCGTTATTATTGCATTTTTAAGTTAAAATGTCTAACTTAATTATCCCCAAGTATGATTTTGTTGGTAGTGGCCATCAGTGGAATCCTATTTGTGACTGACTTTTCAGCTGAATGTGCCTGCATATTCTTAGTTGTTGGTGGTATTTACACCGAAAATCAAATCTAGCACTCACTGTTTTAAATGTCAAGAGGTTATTCGATAGGCTAATGGACGACAGAAGATCCGTCCTATCGCATGGGTATCAACATTTACTTGTTGGAATTTAGCTAGAATACTGGAACCAGTTACAAGGTAGTTATTATTTTATTATTATTGTTCCCTTGGGTTCCTAGTGGAACATAGGGCTTCAACTGAACGTCTCCACTTGCCTCTGTCTTGCTTCGGCTGTACTTTTCACCTGCATCCATGTTAGCCCATACTGTGTCAACTCCCTTTCACACAATCTCCACCATATCACCCTTGCACTGACGTCCCACTCGCCGCTTCCATTTCGGCCTGGTTCCACTCGAGGGCTTGACGCGCGATGTCATCCAGCAGCAGCTTTCTCAGCGAGTGTCCAATCCATCTCCACATTCTCATGCATATTTGTTGGTTGGCGATTGGTTCTTGTTTTGTTTGTTCCCATAGTATCTTGTTGGTGATTCTTTCCGGCCCAGCCATCCGATCTTCAGTATATAGCGAAGACAGTTGTTGGCTGATGAAAGTCAGCAACGGGCTATTGGAAATACTCTTTGCGACAACCCACCAAGTTTCTGATCCGTATAGAAGAACTGACTGACGTGACGTTGTTTGTATTGAAAACCTGACTGAATTTTTTTGTTGATGCTGGCTGAGTGACGAAGATTTCCAGATTGGTTTCAGGTTCATGAGTGAATGTGTTTCTCGCCTTCCCGATTCTTGCTCTTTCTGACATCCTCGTCCCCTCCGAGTGTCTGTAGTTGAGACAATGCTCCCTAGATCAGCGAGTGAATGAAGTAACCTCTTTCAAATCCCTCCCGTTGATGGTGATTTACGCTGGATGTTGCTGTTGTTGTTGTTGGTTATTTTCATAACCTCCGTCTTGTCTATGTTCACTTGGAGTCCTATCTTCGCCGGCTGCTTCTTCGACCAGTTTGTCGGTCGGTTGTCGCTCACTTGTAAGTCTTCGATTTTGTGACGGTGACATCAAACATAAATCATCCACACGCGAAATCCGGGTCTTCTTGTTTCCCACTCACTGTCTGTCGCATAATCCATTCAGTCCACCACAATTATGAATATGGTTGGTGATAATAGACAGACAGCCTTGTCTGGCTCCTGTGTTTACTCCAAACGCCTCGCTGAGTGAGTTTTCCGTTGTGGATCACTTGACATGTTCCGTTGTCGTACAGCTAGCTGTTGAATAAGGTTGAAGAATATTTGAGGTACGTCATAGTACTCCAGTAGTTCCCAAATAACTTCGCGGTCAACACTTTCGAAGGCCTTCTGAAAGTCTCTAAAGTTGAGGTAGAGTTTTGGTTGCCATTCCATGCTTTTTCTGTGATGATGATGCGTAGAGTTACAATTTTGTCAGAACATGATTTGCCTTTCCTAATTCCAGCTTGTGCTAGTCGAAGTTCTGAATCCAGTGCCACCTTTATTCTCTCCAGTATGATGCGACTCAGGATTTTAATTGGCGTCGACAGGAGCACGATTCCTCGCCAGTTCTCGCAGAGTCCTAAGTCGCCCTTCTTTGGTAGTTTCACGAGGGTATTAAAGGTTTGAATGTCTCGGACGAAGTCATGTTCTGACTAGATGTGAATTCGTTGTTCACTAATGTATATCTCATGGAAACTATCTGATACATATGCTATTATTTTGATGCTCACAGATTAGACGTAAGGTTTCTTGCCGCTTAACTCTGTATTAGTTTCATATATATTCCTCTGAGTAGTGCGTGTGTGATCAGATTGTTTGAAATGTGTTCCGCAAATACACACTGCACGATTCAGACAAATTACTTCTTCTTATTGCTATGTCTAATATTATTTTATGTATTCACACCTCCATGGGGTATAATTTCCCAAAAACCTATTCCGATTGATAATAAATCCGTTGAAAAGAATCCCTCCGTTGAGTATTGCTCTATGAAAGTTATGATGGGTATTGTTAAATTACTCGTTAAACTCTTTATCGAGGTTCATAGACCGTAATCTGAATCAAACTTCTGAGCAGGTCCAAATCGCCTGCAAAAGTATACTGATACCTAATCTCAAATTTAAAAGTGAAACTGAAGCAGAAATTCTCCGTAAATGATTTTCAAAATCTCTCAGCAAAACATACTTCTCCTCCAGCCTACGACTGACATTTTCCTGCAAGAAACTTTTTGGCCAGCACGTGAAAGACGAGCTGCCACATCGGATCAATTCACCATGCATGTGCCATTTCGCTTGCCCCTGTGGGGCTGAGTAAGTTGGACGTGCCATGTGTCCACCTGTAAAACATGCTTAGGAACATCATCCAGCCCAACTGGCGAGCAAAGGGCGAACGCGGGTGTGTGTATTGTTCGGTAACAGAACATCTAGTGAATTCATAACATTCAGCTCAATTTGAGAAGTCCCTCAAAGTTATGCGCAATAATCATAACAATTTGCTTTATTCCAGAAACCGTACTAGCGGTACAGTGTGGAAACTTGGCGGCGGGTCACGAAGAATATTTCCAACAGCCCGTTGCTGACTTTCATCAACCAACAACTGTCTTCGCTATATACTGAAGATCGGATGGCCGGGCCGGAAACAATCAGAAACAAGAAACTATATGAACAAACAAAACAAGAACCAATTGCCCAACAACAGCGAAGATGCAGGAAAAAGTGGCGATAGATTGGACACTCGCTGAGGAGGCCACCGCTGGGTGACATCGCGCGCACGTCAGGCTATTGTTCGAGTAGAACCAGGCCGAAATGGAAGCGGCGAGTGGGACGTCAGTGCCAGGGTGATATGGAGGAGATCGTGTGAAGAGGAGTTGACACAGTATGGGCTAACATGGATGCAGGTGAAAAGTACAGCCGAAGCAAGACAGAGGCAAGTGGAGACGTGCAGTTGAAGCCCTATGTTCTACTAGGAACCCAAGGGAACAAAAATAGTAATGGGTAGTTGAAGCTATGATACGTGTATTCTTGGTGAAACAGTAACAGCTACAATCGTACAAGAAGTTATGTAATGTAATTAAGAATGTTTATAGCCAAGATGATCAGTCAATTTAATTGAACAACACTAAACAATCATAAAATAAACATTTCAGGGTTTTTTATTGTCAGGTCTATTGCGGTGTTTGTAGTGGTAGTGTGCGTAATCATGCATAATACAAAAATTTTAGGATGGTGATAATGGCGTTCACAACCAAGACTGTCAGTTGATATTACCGAACAAAAAACAATCACAAAACTAATATTATGTGATGGTTAATGATAGAACAATTTTGTAATACTCATAGTCCTAATATAGTCGAAACCAGTAGATACACAAAAGAAGGAATAGAGTAAAGTACAAAAAAGTAGGTAAGCCAATGTTAACAATTCAGGTAGCTAAGTATGTTTAAGAAGGTGTTCACTATAGAATACAAATAAGGGAGAAATAAAAGAGCCTAAAATTATGTTATTACCAAACAAAGCAATTCATAGGTTCCACGCTTAACATTGTTTCTGTCACTTAGAACAAGGGCCAAATATGTTATCGTTGAGTTCCTATACTTGGTTGTACGAGCATATATTATTTTGTACTGATTTCTGGTTCTACCTGATGAGATACAAGGAGAGAGTTGGGAATAGAGGGGATGTTGAGGATCGGAGAGTATGGTTTTAGACCATTTTTCGCATGTATTCAGATACCTTTCTACTAATGTAGTGACGAGCTGACTGATTTTCATACCACCAGTCCTGCTAACTACCTTCAACATCCTTTTCAGGATAATATAGTCCTTTTTCAGTAACCCAGGAAAGACTAATGGGGAGCAGTAAAGGAGAAGACGTAAGATACGAGAGTTGATGAATTGTGAAAGCAGAGGTTGAGTGATTCCAGTTAGTCTGAGTTTCTTAATGTAGTAGGTTAGACGGAACACTTTCTTAGAAATCGTTTGGATATGAGATGACCAAGTAAGGTTGGAAGATAGAACCATTTCGAGGTTTTTTTTACTAGACTTAGTTCCAATTTTAGTCCCCTCAATGCTACAGGCTTCATGAGTACTTACTAGCCTTACTAGGCTCTAGTCTCATGCTTAAACTCTCTTTTTTACCAATCTTATTACCAGCATGGTGAGATAAGGGGTGCATCGGTCGGGGATCGAACTCCGACCCACGTGAGGTGTGGTTGGCGAGACTTCTACCGCTGTGCCACCGACTCACTATTTTGTTACTGCTATGTTATTAATCCGTAATCGCAGAAGAAGTAAATTTTATCGGTAATTATGATCCTACTATGTTTTTTATCCGATCTTCCTTTTTATTACACTATGACGGGAAATAGTTCGGTAACTTTTTCACCCAACTACCATAAATACAGGAATATAGAGTCTAGCTGATGGTGACTTCACCTAAAAGAAAATTTTCTTTGCTGCAACCGTCTTTTTAAAAAGTATTTCTTTGATCTAATGCGCATACTCGATGTTATCTTTCAGTTCCTGTTGACTGGTTACACTGAACCTAAATGTTCAGTCCTTGTTGATACACAAGCTTCTGATCGGGACACTTCAACAAATTTTAGCCACACTTTAAGGATGAAGCGGAATTAGGAAGAAAATTTACTTATAAAAAAAGACGAATCTTTACCGCTTGAAATCTAACAACTAATAGCAGAAATTCACTCACTAAAACCATCATCTTTTTGACTGAATACTGGTCACTAACTAGCGTAAGGTGTCTAGTCCCTTCTTTGGTGTAGACTGAATTCTATCGATCGGTCAATTATGCAATGTGACCATCATGCTAGGTGGCTGACCATCACTAAGGCTAAGGTCCAAGTCTTCGTGGGGCCGGTTGCTTCCAACCATGTAATGCCAACAATTCACAGTGCACCTTGATGGTGAGCCACCTTGTGAAATGGTGGCCACATTGCAAACTTGACTGATTGATAGAATCCAGTCTGCACCAAAGATAGGACTAGACACATGACACTGATCACTGACTAGTCTCTAATCAAAAATATCCATTAAAATTCTAGAGGAGGGTCAACTGCAAGTCCTGATAGCTCAACCGTAACATCTCTGGCTGCAGCACTGGATGACACTGGTTCCAATCTAAGAAGTGGGGGGGGGGAATGAGTTCCTTCAAGGTTGCAAATACGTTTTGCTGACTGATGACTGCCAACTAAGACGAAACCTAGGTCAAGCAAGGCTTTCAGTGGCTGATTGCCTCGGACCATCTTATAAAATCATCATCTATTTATTTTTTCATATTGTTTACTTTTTATTTATGCATCGTTTATTTATTAACCTTTTTTGATTGCATAATAATTACCCACACACACTCACAAAATAAATACACAAATGTTTTTTTCCGTATGAATGGCTGGCTAACCATCTGTCACTCGAACAGTGGTTAGTCATCATCCGTAAAACTCATTCATGATGTATTCCTTATGGTTGCTGTTGTTTTTGTTGTTCTTGCTATTATAGTGGTTTTTTATAAGTTGAAATAAAATCATTTGTAATTTTTCATTATTCATCCTAAACAATTTGCATATGAACATGGTGGATGTACCTTGGATGCTGCGGTTGTCTTATATCACAATGTTGTTTCTTGTTTAGACAAAGGTGCCAAATATGTTCGTGGTGCTTTCCTAGACTACACATCTGCTTTTGACTCTGTACCTAGGGACATTTTACTAAATAAGCTATCGTCGACACAAACAGAATCCTGGGCTAAGAGTTGGTTGCATTCTTATTTCTCTAATAGAATGCAGTATACTGTATATAATGGCAAATCTTCTACCTCGCTTACAAAAGTCGGTGTTCCTCAAGGTGCCGTCAATCTTCTCTCCTTTTCTTTCTTCTTTCTTCCTACACGACCTGCTTCATTTAAACGAAACTAGCTTTGTCAAATATGCAGATGATCTGACTGTGTCACTGCATGTCACTTCCGAGTCTGACTGCTCCAAACTTAATAGCTTTCTGTTAGACATCAGCAAGTGGTCTAAGTCAAATGGTCTCCTGTTAAATCCTTCCAAATGTCAGGCAGTTAACTTAACTTTCAAGCATCGACATGGCATATATGATCTAGTTAGTTCCCATGATGCCTGTAGCATAGATGGCACTGAAATGGAAACCAAGTCAAGCATTGAATACCTTGGATTAGTTCTTTCCTCGGTGAAGCAGTTTGGACGCTCTCCCGGGGTTCGATCCCCGGCCGACACACTCCTTTACCTCGCCAAACCGTAATAAAAAGCTGATAAAGAGGAAAGGTTGGGCATGAGGCTAGCAACCCCATCCTGTAAAAATTAATACTGCTATAGAAACTTCAAGCCTCTAGCTCGGAGCCCTACGTTCCACTGGGAACGTGAAGGGAAAAAATGTTCTCTCCTCTGACCTCTCATGGTCATCCCACATCTTATGAAGCTCTAAGAAAATGTTTCATCTTACCTTCTACATTAAAAAGTTAAGACAATCAGGTATCAACCAACCTTTACTTCTGCAGTTTGTAAACTCCTGTATTTTACCTATTGTACTCTATTGCTCTCCAGGAATCTTTCCTAGACTTCTCAAAATAGACTATATCATATTACGAAGGGTGTTCAATGCTGTGAGTAGGGCTTGTGGTAGGCCACTGCGTGAGCTCGCCAATGTTATAGTCGAGAGACATACAAAATTCCTGTACAAAATGAGCATAAGCCGTACTGTCAGACCCCTTGCACTCCCTTTATTCACAACTGTCCCCTTGGATCTCATCAGGTAGGACGAGAAGTCAACGTAAAAAGTTATATGCTCGAACCACTAAGTACAAAAATTCTGCAATACCCTATTTAGCCCGTATTTTTTATGTGATGAAGACACTGTTAGACGTGAAACAAATAAGTTACTATGTAATTAGCAAAGTGAATCGACCCTTTCATCTTTCGTTCATCTTTCTGTAGTTTTATGGTGTCACCCTTTCTATCGTTTAATTATAACTTTACTATTTTTATTTTAGTTGTTATTACTATTATTACCACAACTTTATACTTTATGCATCTTTTCCTCCTTTATTGCATACTGTAATTTGCTGCATAGCTGCTATAACAACGTTTTGTTATCATTATTATTATTATGTAATGTTTATTTTTATTGTTGTCGTTTTGAGTAAATTAGATGCGATATTGTAGTGAATGCTGAAAATTCCTTGCTGTATCATTAGTACTGTTTTTGGAATAAAGCGCAAATTATTATTACTATTCCGTAATTCCTTTAACGAGGAGTAGTTGTTAAGGATGAAAGGAAAGTTGCGCTCACGGTAGGATTTTAACTAGCCTCGTCAGCCTAAAACTTCGTTTACCTAAAACTTCCATCATTATGTTGTATACAGTTTCTCTTGTACATTTTGCATTAAAATATGCTTTCTAATGTATTGAGTAATTCTCTTCTGTATGCATAGCTCTGCTTTTCTATGTGAATGTCCAGAGCTTCAGAGATACAAAGAGGACGAAACCGTATTAACTTTGGTAGGTTACTCTTGACTCCATAGATGACTTTGAAGCAGGAGGCGTTTGCTGAGATGGAATGATCAGTGTTAACCAGGTGTTCAATTGTCTCACTCCTTATTGCACCCCTATTGCCTTTTCGAAACCATGCTGGATAGTGTTCTTGAGTCGTGCTGGACAGGGTGCGTGTCGAACGACCGATGTACCTGGCTCCACAGCAGCAGGTGAACTGATATATGCAGACAGAAGTGGTCAGATGCAGGATCTTGTCCTTGAGGCTTCTGCAGATCAGTGGGTGACTAAAGAGCACTATTCTAAGCGTTGCTTCAAAGAATGCTGTCCTCAGAGATGATGTGATCCATCTCATACAGAGTTTCTTTTTAGGTGCAAGTGAGGTTACATTTCTCTAAATTCTTGGTTTGATATTTTTGTCAATGAATCTTGGTGGGTATCCATTTCAGATGAAGGTTTCTCTCAGAATATCTAATTCTATTTATAGAACGTCGGGAATACAGATGCGTCGTCGGATGCGGGTGGCCATTGATTTAATTAAATTCTGCTTTTGTTGCATGGGTACCCAGCTATAGCAGCTTGTTAGCTGACCATTCCAAGTAGCTTTCCTACCCACCGACTTTCTTAAGGTTCCATCAGTTCTTCTTGTTAAATCTACATCAAGAAACGGAATTTTTGATTCGTTTTCCATTTCAAGAGTGAAGTTTATTGCTGGATGGCAACAGTTAAATGTCTTCAGCAGTAGATTGGGGTCATTAATGTTGTCACAAATAATGAACATGTTATCTACGTATCTTTTATACTGTCGTAAATTGTCAACGCCCAGCTTTAGTGAACCTTTCTCGAGGCTTGCCACGAATCAGTTTTATAGTAGTGGACCCAACAGAGATCCCATTGCAATACCATCTTTTTGTCTATAGATGGTGTCGTTGAAAGGGAATTGTACATTTAGAGTGCATCTTAGTATTAATTCCTTCAAATATGTTGTTGGTACTCCACTGTTGAGATGGTCCTCATCTATATATGTGCATATGAAGCAAACCATTTCCGTGATTGGGACATTGGTGAAAAGTGACTCACTTTCGAAGGACAGCATAAAATGTTTAAAATGTTTGCTGTCTACTGATTCTACTAAACTTCAGAAGAAGCCTAATTGTGGATGGCAGTGTATCTTAATACATGAGATAACTGTCCCTGAGGTATATGGAAAGATAGATTCAGGGAAAAAATTTTCTTTATCGACGAAATCATCTTCACAGGCTCTACAGTCGTATTTATATTTACCAAAAATGTATAGTAGTCTATTATTGAGTAATGGGGGGTGGGTGACATAATTGATATAATTACTCAGAAGTGGCTTTAGAAGTGAAAAATAAAAGTTTTAAATAACGCAGTACTCAACGGTACAAAGTGGGAAATTTGAAAAGGTAAAAATCGCTATTGAGTGAGAATAAAGGTGGTAGTTGAGTATCAATTCAACAAGTGTGAAGAGGGTGTGAAAATGTACAAAAGGAACATATGAGAGTGATAAGAGTGAATTAATTATTAAATTAAAAGCAAACTAAAAGTAAAATTAAAACGAAAAATTTCCAAGGTATGACTAGGGAAGAGTAAAAGACCATGGTAGAATAAGAGGCTGTACAACCGTTTTCTGTATACAGAGTTCGGGGTTGTATTGACGAATTGTCAACGTCTTCTCCATGAACAACTGCCGAAACCTAACGCCCTTTGTATCACCTCACCGCCTCACCTTGTAGATGATCTTGAAAGACAACTCTGGCGGAGCTACCTGGCTTTTGAAGCCACTTCTGAGTAATTATATCAGTTATGTCAACCCCTTCCTATTACTCAATAATATACTACTATACATTTTGGGAAATATAAATACGACTGTAGAGCCTGTGAAGATGATTTCGTCGATAAAGAACATTTCCTTCGCTGAATTTCTCTTTGATTTTCTTCATTTTCCTGAGGTATTTAGTAAAAACTATCACTACCTGGTAAATAAAGCTAATTACCTGCAGTCTTTAATCATTCAGGTATTACCTTGGGTCTCAAAGTGTACTCCTTCGCTTTCAACCCAGTGTTGTGCATTTCTCAAAGGAGACAAAGAAGATACATCATAAGGGACTGGTTTGTGCTTTAGATGAGACGACAGTGCGTCATGCGACCTATTATCTAATACTATTTCATTTGAAGATGTAGGACGGAGAGAAAATATAATGCAATAAAATTCTACTGAGGGTTCTGTACATCTTTTAAACACTGTCCCGAATAAAGCTATTATTATAGTTATTAAAGTATGGCCTTCTAACATCTGAGCTACAAGACACCAGTTGCAAATCACCATACTAACTGTTCAACTATGCCCTCTCATGTTAACCTTAATCATATAGTATGAGAGGCAGGGGAGAGGTTTATAACTGATATCGAGAATACTGAGATAGCCAGTAATAAATCGTTCATTCGCATGACAGATGGACACTGCCCTTATGGATTGCACTGGAATGATGTCCTGGTCAGCAAATGAGCCGCGTAACTGAACTGGCAGAGTACCGGACTTGTAAATTTAGAGGTCACTGTTTAGAATCTTATTGGTCATAGCATAAGTATGGAAAGGATTTAAGCCATCTACAGGCAGGGATGAGCCATATGAAACCCTAAATAAGACTTTTAATAAATCAGGAATTAGGGTGGTATGTAAGCCAACGAACTCAAGCAGAGAAAGTCTGTGTTGACTGGAGGACGCTGCTGACCCAACTAGGTGAAATAATATAATACATTGCAATGACTATGATGTCAGCTACATATGTTAGACCAGTAGGTCAAAGTTGGTCAGATTATTGGAAAATAAGAATTTAGCCAAGTGTAGAATGAGTGACCCGACGAAGATGAGTAATTTAGAAAAAACTCAACAATTGCACTAAGACACAATTACACAATAGGGTAGGACAGAGGTACACTCCTAAGAAAGTACAATAGGTAGCCGGAGACAGAGGTTGATCACTGAATCTCTGTTCATCGAATCCACACCCAACACACGTGCGATACGAATGACGCAATGGCATTACCAGTGATAAGGAAAGTATTACTACCAACGAAATAGAGGGATAAGAAATAACGGAATTATATAAACGAAGTGGGAAAGTTGAGTGGGTACCCTGACATGATTATGAGCAATAAAGTCCGATCAAAATGTCATTAGTAAATAATACTGTACCGACCATTGATGTAGGGTTTGTGACGGCAGAGATCGAACCGCGGGTCATGTGTATGGTCGACGAGACTCGTAACAGCTATGCCACCGACGCATATGCAAGAATGCTAACTAGACAAGATTACCAAAGTGTAATAACCGAGACGGTATGGAAGCTACGAAGAATTAACACAAGAAGTCTACTGAATCTAGTTCTATCGGCAACATAATCTAGCTTCAAATCAATTGCACTGTCATGAGCCCAACAACCTGAATTCAGCCAGTCACTTATTGTCATATGAGTTTCTCGAAACTGTAATAAGACTTCGTGACTACTTTAGTCTACTGATGACATTAGATGGTCAAGGCGCTATGCTACAAACTGATAGTAGCTAAACGTCATACACCGTTGAATATTATGAATACTAGTTGTATTTTAGCTCGCATATCTCTAGAGTGGACAAACTTATACTTCATCTCCAAAGAGCCTCCAGCTAATAAGAATTAGGTAACTAGTTATCCGTCGTTGTTCAACTTATATACAAAATGAGTTTGTACTGGAATGTAAGTACTGCAAGACTGTAAGCAATGATTAATCGAACGGATAATAAATAACTGATACTGCTTATATGCACTTCGGTCCAATCAATCGACGGGAAAATCAAAAATTCAATTCAATAATTAATATGACCCATCGCACAAGAGGTGGCTCTCGTGGCCCAAGTGGTCTAGTGGATAACGCTTTGGCGTTTGAAACTATGGTTACTGGGTTCGAGCCTCAGTGGGAACATCATCACTCACTGAGAAATGCAGGTACATCCAGCTGACGAGTCCCAAATAGGACGAAATGCGCATCCTGGATTCCACTGCTAGCCACCATCCACCAATTGTATATGCATATATGTATATATGCATATCTACCTATCACACGTTTCATTAGAAGATAACAAAACAAGATAAGGTCAATCTATAAAATCAGGTCACTTGTAACTAACTAACTGCCTTATCCATTGCAAATGAATAAACAAATAAACAAAATAAATCAGTACACTTGAGGTCAAAATGTAAATTAATTAGGCGTAATTGACTTCAGGTCATATATTTCCAAAAAATACAGCACAGTTCACTTGATAGTTAAAGAATACATTACAAGAAAACAAGAATAAACTTAAGTGTAGATTACATTAAGAACTGATACCACTTATAGAAGTATTGGAGACCACTGTGTATGATACAGCTGTTTTGTCTTAGGCCGGGACTCTTCAGGGTTATTCCTGCATCACTTCGTTAGGTACCGAACCACAAATTACAAGATAAGCATGTCGGCATTTGAGTCTCTGAGGTGGAATGCAATAACTCGTCAATTCTAAATTCGCCACAACCAGGTGGCTCTGCCGACAGCCGGCCTCCCCACGCCCGACATGACGGGCAACACCGTTCATGACTCCTTATTATTCCTCCATGAGTCCTTATTATTATTCCATGAGTCCTCCTTATTAGGAATTCAGGGTATCCACTGTAAAGCTAGTCACCAGTGTGCAGAAGAAGAATAGGTAGGTTTATTTATTTCAATTTTAGATTTTCGCGTCGACTGATTGGACTGGAGTGCTCACTCTCAGGTTGACATGTCGGCTACTTGTGCAGATGCTTCGACGATGTCTGGTCATGCAATAATAAGTCAATTGGTAGATGATGGCTAGCAGTGGAATCCAGGATGTGCATTTCGTCCTATCTGGAACTAGTCAGTTAGATGTACCTGCATTCCCCAGTCAATGGGTGATGGTTTTCCCACCGAAGCTCCAACCCAGTACCCATAGTTTCAAACGCCAAAGCGTTATCCACTAGGTCACTTGGCCCATGAGAGCCACCCGTTGTGCACTGGGTTCGAGGCTCGGTAGGAACACCATCACTCACTACGGAATGTAGGCACACTCAGATGAGGAGTCCCAAATGAGACGAAATGTATATCCTTGATTTCATTGCTAGTCACCATCCACCAATTGTATTCAAGTTTATGTTTGTAGAGAGCATATCATTGGTGGAGTGATGGACGCACACTCCTGGAGAGTTTCAAGCTAGAATAAAGAACAGTCTAGCCGCTTCTTCCTTTCACAGATTCTCTTAATGATGTTGGTTTGTGAAGAAGTCAAGATTGGAATCAATCGAACCTCTTCACCCCAAACAATTGAACAAACAGTAAGCGCGAAAATGAAGTGGCCGGGATTAGCTAGGAAGAGAATATAAAACGTTGCTTTAGTCGTTTTGGGGTAAATCACCAGAATATTGTCATTACAATTACTCCCCCTGGTTGTGAGTAGAACATAAGGCTTCAGTAGCATTTCCATTCGGTTCCTACTAGACGGGGCCTCCCTGGAGCGTGATATCAATCAAAGCTCTTCCCAGCGTATGTTCTCGCTTAAAGTTTACTAGCCAGTTTAAAGTTCACGAAAAACAGAGTGAACGCGGGGGATGGGGCTGACGAACCTACCCAGAGAAATCAATCCATTCACCATAGAAACATCACCACTAGATAGATATGCCCTTGGAAACCGAATCCAAGAACACAAATTAGCTGTAAAAAGGTATGGTATGTATTCCTTCATATCACTGCATGTAGATAATTACTGACATTAGTTTGATTGGGATAATGTAGAAATTTGAAACAGAAGAAACACCAAAAATACTACCACGGAATATCTAGAGGCCTAGTACTCAAGTGAATCAGCCGGCGATTAACAAACATACTACTACAAACCGTATCTACCGACTAATAAGAAGTAAATCACATGACAAAAAATTCAAATTCCAAGTCAGTCAATAAAAATAATCAATAGAGATATAGGTCAACTACCACTTATGGAAATGTCTAGTGAGTTCATAAAACCTGCTCTGAAGATGTTGTCCAGTAGAGGGACAATGAAAGCTTCACACTTAAATCAACCAGCTCAAAGAACACAACGAATTCCAAATCATCCACCTTAGCTACAAATTTTCCCTATTACTTCGAATTACCTGTATGCCAACACTACCTTAGACTTGATGGAATTCCTCCTGTACTTGTATTTTTCCGAATCGTTATAAATGTGTAAGGTATACACTGATAGGTTATTCAAGGGTAACTAGCGTCATGTGTTTTTATTCCTTTATGTTGGTACTGAATGAAATTTGTAGTATGTTTACAAAGGTAGGTGACTCATCATTTGTGATGCACTTTAAGCTGATGTTTTTGATGGTTTAAATGCAAGCGGCTTCCAGTCTAACATTAAATTCATAATTTATTTATTTACTCCTCTTATCTCTCTTTCGTGATCTGTTTTTAATCAGATTTCACCTACACATACATGCCCACACACACACACACACACAAAGAAAAGGTTGTTTACAAACTAAGCCCTATTATGGATTTCCCTAATCTATAGTCTTATTTGACCTTTACTTAAGCTTAGGTTAATTCGCATTTGGGAGAAGCGTATACACAAAAAGCACATTCACAGGGCAATACACACACTACCTTAGTTACGTGCTTATTAAATATAAAAGGAATATTGTAAAATGTCTCGCGAGCAGAGCAAGAAGGATATGTACGGATGACCTCTTACAAAAAGGAATTTGAATATATTCACGATTCCCTGACGGACGGAGATGGGCTATCCGAGTAGTTTCATAAACATATGAAAACATCAGAGGAAAAACCTAAGACTCTAATCGCACATAAGAAACCTCTATTTTTTAAGTTACAATTTAATGGTGACTTATCTAGTGAGATTCTATTCCAAAGACTTTCTAGGAGTATACGAAGAAAATTTTACGTAGCACACCTATGTATGTCATTCTCTAGCCGACGAATGATTGGGACGCAAACGAAGGATAAGCTTGATAGTTTTCCCACATCTATGTGTATTCATCAATTCAAATGCACCTGCGGTGACAGTTATGTTGGGCTCACTACTGCTAGACAGCTTAGCCAACGTGTTAGTGAACATCTCCCATCGTGGTAGTTTGGCAAATGACAGGCAAAAACAAACCGTATCTCAATTCTGTCACATTTAATTGATAGTGGTCATGTAGTCGAGAAAACGAGAGCTTTCAAGGTAATCCAGTGTATCGCACCGAATCTTTCTAATGAACTTTGTATTCGTCTACGGCACGCACACAGCTGTGGTGATCGGCATTCGAACTATTAAGCCCCTAAACTATGCATTCAAAAGAAGTTCCTACAGCCATTATCCCTCCGTTGGCCTATTAGGATTTAACCAACTGATGACTTCTTCACCACCTCTTATTTATATTTCCAACCCCTCTCTTATCATCCCTTAATCTTATCTTATATTCATTATAAACGTGTTTCATTTCCTTCCCTTACAATCTAACACTACTTAATCGGCTCATTTGTTTTTACCAGCCTTTATTGACTACTACTTCCACCTGTACATTTGTTTGTTTAATCATACTGTTTTTCATTATTTGTGTTATCACAGATTGCCTCACTGTTTTCATTCTTATTATTGATAAGACTATTATTATTGCTATTATTATTATCATTTTTACTTTTTTATTTTCTTTTTTTCGATTACAGCTTGATTCCACACTGTATTTTTGGTACAGGTATGGAATTTTCAGTATGTGATTTCGGTGGCCCAAATTTTGCAAGTCGACCATTGATATCAGGTGTGTGTCGGCAGGCGATAGAATCTTGGACCATGTGCATGGTTAGCGAGCGTCCTAACCACTGTACCACCGACGTGATTTGTTTCAAGTTTGATCACGAATTGACATCAGTCAGAGAACCACTGAAAAACAGAGGGTACCCAACACCCATTTTGTCCCAGTTTAAACCTCTTTAACGGTACGCACCCATTAGGGTTTGGACCCAAGACCTTTCGGTTACAAGGCAAAGAGTTCTAGTGAGAAGTCGGCAACAGCGGGAGCCATCAAGTAGAGCATGAGGACAAATACTCGCCAATGATGTTGGCTGGAAGTCGCATTAAAATCACGAATTAACAGAAGCTGAAATTCATAAACCACTGAATTAGGTTCCAGTGGCTAAATGATCTACGAGCTTGACTTGTAAACGGAAGATCCTAGGTTAGACCCCGGTTGATGTATACTCACGAAGAGTTCTAAGCTAGAATAAACTATCTAGCTCGTACTCACTGCTTTTCTATGATTCTCTAAATTTAAATAGATCTTAAATATATAGAAAATTCCCCACATAGACATTTAGAAGACGAAAAATGATTAACCTACTCGAATTCTGTTTACTGTTCATATATTCAACAGTCGATTAGAGCTGACTTGAGTCTTTTAACAGATTCCATTGAAGGAGACATCAGGTCTTTAGTTTGAGTGTAGGGGTTTTCAAACTGAAACTGTATACCCATTTCGTTCATTCTAAAATGACTGTTAAACAAAGTTAGGGCCAAGGTATAATAATTGCAAATTTACTTCATCAAGGACCAAATCAGAAAAATTATAAACATGCCGACTAGGTTTCCAAGGAAATCTTGCTCCTGTGTGCGTCGGTGGCACAGCAATTAGGACTCTAGCCGACCATACACACGGTCCGCGGTTCGATTCCCTGCCGACGCACATCTGATATCTATGGTCGGCCTGAAAAATTTGGGCCACCGAAATCACATGCTGAAAATTCCATACCTGTACCATGAAAATACAGTGTGGAGCCAAGGTATAATCAAAAATAAAATTTTAAATATTTGCTTGATTTAAAAATTCGTTATCTCAAATGAAAACTCCTTATGTAACCGAAAGGTCCTGGATTCAAACCCCGGTGGGTGCATACTGCGGAAGAGTCTAAAACAGGAACGAAAATGTTATCCAGGACTCCTTGGTTCCTTAACTGACATTAATCCGTGACTAAATACAAAGGAAATCAGATTCCTACAAACTAATACTCAGTATAACTGATATACGCTGAGTTCTTATTGACGTAATATACACATAATATGCATGTATATAATGTTCCCCTCACTGAAACTATTTGCTTTGTATGCAAATCCATCGAGGATAAAAATCTTGACGTAGGTATTCCAACACATTACTTAACAGAACTACTATTGATTTGCACATTTATTGTTCAGTTGAGGTTCAGTAACACGCCCTATATAGACCAAGAAATGGAGTGGCGATGGGGCTACCATTGGGTCCTTTACTTGGACACTGCTTCTCGGCAACTCTAGAGAATAGTATGTTACAACCCACTATCGATAGTTTTTATATGTACCAGAGATACACGGATGATACTTTCATCATATGTGACGAGAATTTCAACATCGAAATGATAACTGAAGGGTTAAAAACCTGGGATCATGTTATGCAGTTCACGTCAGAATCATAGATGAACTCCGAATTCCATTTTATGAATGTTTTTCTATAAAGGAGATCTGATGGTTCTCTTCAAATATCGATCTGCAGGAAACCAAAATGGAATGGTCAATACACGCATTTTCATAGCGCGGGGCCCTTATCCTCAATAATACCAGTGATACAACCGATGATGAACTGGAGATACTCAGATATATTCTCAAAGAAAATGGATATCCTTCAAGATTCATCGAGACAAACATGATAGTTTGGCTTATTCAACTTGTATACTCTTCCTTTATTACATCAATTGTTACTGTTACTATCCTTACCTTGAATTGTCCTTGGTATCATTTCACTCCTCTCACTTGTCATTCTGAATCAATTCTGTTTTGTAACGTTAAATTAGATGTTATCAAATTCCACACAGTGTTACCTAATGTTTTTATTTTATTCTATTTGCCTACTAATCCTATAATTTCCCACCCCTTTCAAGTTCTATCCTTACTATGAATTATTCTATATATGACATTAATTGTTTTGTCACTTGATATGTAACCATGATTATAATCACAAACATTTTAATTGCATTTCATGCTACTATTATAATTATATTATGTATTCACACCTATGATTCAATTCCCTCATCGGATATAATTTCTTAAATAAGTCCATGTATATATACGATTGTACAGCTTGATGATAAACTCGTTGAAAAGAGTCCTTCTTTGCTGAATCACTTGTTTTGGCTTTAAATACTTTTCTGATCATTTACATAACACAAAAGTGACAAGTGCACTGAAATGTCATGTAACATAGATTACTGATCGTGTTGAGAATATGACATATGTACAGGCAGATACAAGTAATTAGCTAATGGTTATCCAGAAAACTTTATCAATTGTCATAGGAAGGATAGACCACATCTTGAAAAGCACATTCTACACCACATCTCTTTCCCTCACATCTCAACCATTTTCAATCCTGTTACCTACGATTAAAGGACGAATATCTGTAGACTCGACTTCAAACTGGATCTACAAGTTTGCCTGCAGTTGCGGCGACACTTATATACCTAGAATCAATAGAATGTTATAATGTAGTCGTCGAAAAGAACATGTTTCAAAATGGTTATTAAAACACACAGAAAATCCCAATGCAATTATTAATCTGAACAGAACTCTGTCATTATCCGTTGCAAAGCATTTATGAATGCCAGGTCACAAAATCAGTATTAATGACTGCTCTTCAATTATTTCACATAACCCTAATTCAAGGTTATTGAAGGTGAGGGAAGCACTTCGGGGGAATAATCACATACATCCTAAACGATGTATATACAAAGAAAACAATAGACTTCAGCCTTCGGTTACCATGGTCTACCTGATCCATTTAAATATGATTGGTCATTAGTATACACCTTTTTTTTATATAACTGAGTAATTGCTTTAAATTTTTAAAGAGAAGGCTCCATCCACACACTATCAAAAGGTTAAATGAACTTGATAACCTTAGGTGTAAAATTATCGTCGAACGTAACTCTTTGGAATTTTATGAATTATGTATTAAAAATCATTCCTTCCTCGAGGCAATTTTATAGAACTTTAAAATTCAGTAAATTACAACCAAATATCTCTAATCTCGTTCGTCTTACAAAGTCACTTATCGAAAATGTTAAACAAACGTTACAAGGACTACTTTTGTTCTTCATACCGATGCGTCGCTTATTTAATCTGAATTATCAATAATATGCCACATGAGATTTCTTCAGTTTTGTAAGGATCTAACTCAGAAAACAAAGACGAATATACAAAATAAGTTGAAGAGTTCAAATGATGATCGAAACCGCGTAGATATCTTTCCGGTGAATCCTGATAAGTACGTAACAGATCTTACTAATATTACTCTATCTACTCATCAGAAAGAAGCTTTATCCCTTGGACTGAAATTTTGTGTTCCTCGCAAGCAATCTACGGATTTAGCCATCCATCCTGAGTTTGAAAACTTGTACGACCAACTCAAACCTCTTGGCGCAACATCCGATGAACATCGAAGTTGGTTTAAGGCCAAGATGGTAGATATAGCGCACCAATTTTTAAACAACAAACCAAAGAAGAAAAGTATTTTAAATTCTCAGCATTTCAAAGCCTTGAAAGAGCTACGAGAAAATTTCAATATAATTATCATGCATTCTATTTTATTTTATTATTGTGAACCATGTTGGCTGTGAAGAGCGGTTGTAAAGAAACTATGAAATGATGCCATCATTTCGCGAAATTTGTCTTCTAAGTGCCTTATTCCGACTAATAATTAAATAATTTGACAATTGTTTATTGAACATCAAAACAAGTGATTCAGCGAAGAGACTCTTCTCCACGAATTTATCATCAAGCTGTACAGTCGTATATATATGGTTTTTAAGAAGTTATATCCGATGAGGGAATTGAATCATAGGTGTGAATGCATAAAATAATAATAAGAAGTTTAATTCGGCGCATATGTAGCACTGATACTGTGGAAGATGAGTTATACATTTTGAGGAAAATCCTAATGGAAAATGGATTTCCACCGTGTTTTATAGACAAGAACATACATTCAAAGCCTACAAAACGTGACTTATCAACCGTTCCGAAGAAAATACTTTACATGAGCTTGGAATTCAAAGGGGACTTAGCTTCCGATATTATGAAACGAAGGATAGCACAGTTCTTGAAATGAACATCCCCTGCTGCATCTCTGAAAATAGCCTTTACTAGCCGACCATTATTGTTCAATAACCTGAAGGACAAGATCCCACTGTTGACCAACTCTATGTGCTTTTATCAATTCACCTGCTCTTGTGGAGCTAGGTATATCGGTCGTTCGACTCGAGTTTTGTCCAAGAGGGTGCAAGAACACTATCCTGCATGGCTACGAAAAGGTGGGAGTGGAGCAATAAGAAGTGCGATCATTGAACATCTAATCGATAATGATCACCCTATCTCTATAGCCTCCGCCTTTAAAGTCATCTACAAGGCAAAGAGTAATTTACCCAAATCCCTACGTGCCCGAGTCATCTGCACTGCTGAAGCTTTGGCTATCGAAACAGAAAAGCCAGATCTCAGTGCACAGAAAAAGTTCGTTCAACCCCTCCCCTCCAATTTTCATGGTCTTAATCCCTCTATGCTAAAATATGGTAACCTCCAATCATATTTTATTTGTCTATTCAATTTGTATACTCTTCCTTATTAAAGATTGTATTATAACAAAAATGGCACTAAATAATTGATCAGTCAATGTACGTATACATGTGATAAAAGTTATAAGGGGTAGAGTTGAAGTGGATAAATTACAAACATATGAAAGATTATTCTATAACAAAAATGTCAAGTGTTGTCTAAAAAATTATGAAAATTAGGAGTACGATTACGATAAGAATGAAGATGTGAAGTGAAGTGGAAAGAATTCAAGTGGTAAAATAAAATAAAAACTAGAAAGAAAATTATTATGACCAAGGTAAAGAAAGGGGTTTGACAAAACGCTTTTGAACACATAATTTAGGTTTCTGTTCATGTATAGCTAAAGCTTCGGCTATGCATAAGTGAAGAAAACGTAAACTTTTGGATCGATTGGATTTTGCCATGTATATAACTTTGAAAGATGAATCACGTGGGGCTAAATGACCAGACTCTAACAGGTGATCACAAATAGACGACTTTGCAGTTCTACGTTCGCCTTTCATTAACCAAACCGGATAGTGTTCAGCTACACGTTTTCGGAGATTACGCTTACAACGTCCAATATAAACAGCTCCACAAGAGCAAGTAAAAGAGTAAATGCACATAGATGTGGACAAAAGCGGTAATCTATCCTTGACGCATTGTCTGATCATATTTCGGCTGGTAAAAACTAGTTGCAGGTCAGCTGCAGGAAAAGTGCGTTTAATACATTTAGATAAACGATTTTTAATCAATTCTGAAATGGTGTCACCTTTGAATGCAAGACTCATAAACAGCTTTTTCTTTGGTACTGTGACTTGTCTCGGGGTGGATTCTTTCTTGATGTTACGTTCAATGAACCTTGTAGGATAACCATTATTAAGGAGATTTGATCGAAGGTTGTCTAGTTCCCTATCGATTGTCTCTGGAGAGCAGATTTTACGAATTCTGGAGCATAAGGAGTGAATAAGATTTCTCTTTCTCCCTAAAGGTACCCAACTGTTGAAGTTAGTGTACTGCCCAGTGAATGTTGGCTTTCGGTAAATCGACCTTAGAAGCGTTCCATTCTCTCTTCTATCTAGCTTAACATCAAGAAAGTGAAACGAAGAATCCGACTCTTCTTCGATCGTGAAAAGCAAAGATGGGTGAGAACCATTAAATATTCTAAGAAGTTCGGCAGTTGAAGTGTTTTCATCACATACAATGAAGGTATCATCAACATATCTTTTATACATAAACAGACTATCGATGGTTTCCTTTAGTGGGCCATTCTCTAAGCTAGCCATGAAAACGTCCGCTAAGAGCGGTCCTAAAGGAGACCCCATGGCGACTCCATCTCTTTGGTTGTAGATGACATCATTAAATCTAAATTGCACATTCAGTGTGCATCTCAATAGTAGTTGTTTAAGATAATCAGTTGGTAAGCCAATGTTCATGTTATTTGATTCAATATACTCGCATAGATAGCAGATAGTGTCTACTAGTGGTACATTTGTGAACAATGAACAAATATCTAACGAAATCATATGCTTACCAGTCACATTAATTTCATCAACACAACTGACGAAGTCAAAAGTGTCGGAAAGACTATGTTTACATAGATTCAATCTAACTGGTTCCAGAATTTCCGCAAGCCATTTAGCGGTAGAGTGATACGGCGAATTCAGCATATCCAATACAGGTCGCAGAGGGACATCATCTTTGTGCACCTTTGGGAGACCATATAAACGAGGGATAGTTGAACCAGATGGTTTAAGCTGTTCATACATATATGGAGTAATGATGCATTCTTGCTTCAATTTCGTCAAAGTTTTAGATAATTCCTTCTCAATATTATCTGTCTTGTCCTTTTGATCAGGTGATTTTAGAAATTTATCTTCATCACTCAGGATGGTACATAATTTATTGACATAATCATCACGATTAAGAATAACAATACCTGATCCCTTGTCTGGACGAATCAGTATTATGTTTTTGTTGTTAAGCAATTCATTTAGTTGTCTTTTGTGTTCTTTTGATAACATTTGTCGTTGTCTGCCTTGCGTTCTTTGGTACTGGTAATAACAATGAAGTAATGAAGATTTGAATTGTTCAACATCTTCGCTGGACATTGGACTCAAGTCATGTGTTTGATTCATGAGATTTTCAAACTGAACTTTTGTGTCTAATTCGTTGACTCTGGACGAAACAGTAGAGAACTTAAGACCCAAAGATAGGATTTGCATTTGAATATCCGACAAAGTTAAATTAGAATAGTTAAAAACGTATTTCTCTGGCGAATCCGGAAACTTAAAGTGAGACTCGATTGTTTTACAACTTTTCAGTATATTTATTTTAATATCTTCAGATCGTTTCTTTATTAAGTCAATTGTTATTATTACTATTCTCACTTTGAACTGTCCCCAGTATTATTTCACTTGGTCCACTTGTCATTCTAAATCAATTCTTTATTACAACGATAAATTCTATGCTATTAAATTTCACGCAGTATTACGTAACGTTTCTGTTTTATTCGATTTGTCTACTAATTCTATAATTGCACACCCATTTCAGGTTCTATCCATCCTATATATAACAATAATTTGCTTCGCCACTTGACATTTAACTACGATTATAATCACAAACATTTTAGTCTTAATAAGAAGACAGTTGCAGCGAAGAAAATTTTCTTTTCGACGAAGTCATCATCTAGGCTGTACATTCGTGTATTTATATCAAATGGATGGGAAAGTTCCAGAATAATATCCGGTCAAGGGTCAAATTAATAAAAATTAAAATTGGGAATTAGAATGCCATAATAAACAGGGGGATGGATAAAACAAACAAAATAGCATTAAAATAACTAAGAAGACTGACATTGTGCAATTAGGGGTTAGAAATGTAGAAATAACAAAATAGACAGGATGTTTGGATAAAAACTAATGTGATGAATAATTGTTTATGCAATCAGGGATTAAATGTGTAGAAATAGTAAAATGACAAAATAAACACTAAGTTCGGGTAAGAAAATATGGTAGTGTAAACAGGGATTAAGAAAAACTTGAAATAACATGAATAAACAGGAAGTTTAGATAAGAAAGGCGATGGGATGGTGATCACTAAAAATTACTTGTTTATGATGGCCATGGCAAGGACAGGGGTTGGACGTATTTCTTTTGTATACAAAGCGTGGGTTTGAGCTTTTGTATAGCTAGCGCCTCGGCTATGCCCAGATGTCTTGATTTAACTCCCTTTGATGGGTTTGATCGAATCTTGTAAATGATTTTGAAGGATTTTTCGAGTGGCGCTGAATGTCCTGAATTCACCAGGTGTTCTGTCACCGAACTATTTACCCGTTTTCGTTCTCCTTTTACTAGCCAGGCTGGATAGTGTTCACGAGCGCGTTTTTCAAGTCGGCGCATGGTACGGCCAACGTACTCAGCTCCACAAGAGCAAGTAAACTGGTATATGCACGTTGAGGTGGCCCAATGCGACAGCTTGTCTTTCGCGTTCTGGCTGAACAGTTTCTTGCAGGAAAACGTCAGTCGTAGGCTAGCGGCGAAGTATGTTTTCCTCAGCGATTTTGAGAGGCGTCTGCGAAGGATTTCTGCTTCAATCTCACCTTTTAATTTTAGATTAAGCAGAAGCATTTTCTTTGGGACGGATTGGACTTGTTCAGAAGTCTTCTTAGGTTTGAGATTCTTTTCTATGAACCTGGGCGGGAAACCGTTTTCCATCAGGGTTTTTCGAAGATTACGCAGTTCTTCTTCAACCACTTCCTCGCTGCATATCTTCCGAATCCTCGAGGAAAGAGCGTATATCAGGTTCCTCTTTCTGCTCAGGGGCACGAAGCTTTGAAAGTTGATGTTGTTTACTTGCTCTTGTGGAGCTGAGTACGTTGGCCGTACCATGCGCCGACTTAAAAACGCGCTCGTGAACACTATCCAGCCTGGCTAGTAAAAGGAGAACGAAAACGGGTAAATAGTTCGGTGACAGAACACCTGGTGAATTCAGGACATTCAGCGCCACTCGAAAAATCCTTCAAAATCATTTACAAGATTCGATCAAACCCATCAAAGGGAGTTAAATCAAGACATCTGGGCATAGCCGAGGCGCTAGCTATACAAAAGCTCAAACCCACGCTTTGTATACAAAAGAAATACGTCCAACCCCTGTCCTTGCCATGGCCATCATAAACAAGTAATTTTTAGTGATCACCATCCCATCGCCTTTCTTATCTAAACTTCCTGTTTATTCATGTTATTTTAAGTTTTCTTAATCCCTGTTTACACCACCATATTTTCTTACCCGAACTTAGTGTTTATTTTGTCATTTTACTATTTCTACACATTTAATCCCTGATTGCATAAACAATTATTCATCACATTAGTTTTTATCCAAACATCCTGTCTATTTTGTTATTTCTACATTTCTAACCCCTAATTGCACAATGTCAGTCTTCTTAGTTATTTTAATGCTATTTTGTTTGTTTTATCCATCCCCCTGTTTATTATGGCATTCTAATTCCCAATTTTAATTTTTATTAATTTGACCCTTGACCGGATATTATTCTGGAACTTTCCCATCCATTTGATATAAATACACGAATGTACAGCCTAGATGATGACTTCGTCGAAAAGAAAATTTTCTTCGCTGCAACTGTCTTCTTATTTTAGTCTTAATTGAACTTCATATTATTATTATTATTATCTTATGCATTCACACCTATGATTCAATTCCCTCATCGGATATAATTTCTTAAATAAGTCCATGTATATATACGATTGTACAGCTTGATGATAAATTCGTGGAGAAGAGTCTCTTCGCTGAATCACTTGTTTTGATTTTCGATATTTTACAGTGGGAATTTTCCATGAATTGTTTATTGATCCTCATACAGTTAGCCATTTATATATTGATCACCTTGAAAGTGAAGCCTTGTTTATCTTTAGTATAACTTTCGGGAGAGAATCACTGAAATCTAACAACCGAATGCTATTATAATCTAAAGGTTATAATTTTACTTGTAAAATCCTCATATCATGTGCGTCGGTGGCATAGTGGTTAGGACTCTCGCCGACCATGCACATGGTCCGGGGTTCGATCCCACGCCGGCTCACTCCTGATATCTATGGTCGGCCTGCGAAATTTGGGCTACCGATATCCATGCTGAAAATTCCATACTTGTACCAAAAATGCAGTGTGGAATCAAGCTGTAAATCAAAATAAAATATATCGTTTCAAAATGTTGACCTTTACGCTTAGTACATTCGGTAAACAACTTTTCCTTTGTATGAATGACCTCTTACAAGGTCACCATTCAGGTCAGAAATTTTAAATCAATAAAATGATATAAAGGTCATCTCGAGTGAGGGCTTTTTCTTACTTTCTTATAACGTTATGTATAGAAAAGGTGAACACCACACAACTTCGTATAACTAACTAACTGTAAGAGAAAATTTAACAGAACTTGAGAATTCGAATTTTTCGTTCACAATTAACTTAATTTTTAAATTGCCCAGAAAGGGTGTAGAAAAATCTTACAAAACACGTATTTTAGTGGCAATAATTAGCATAAAAGTATTCGTTACTTGCATATCCCGAAATCTTAGTGTCTTGGATTTGATTTCACACAGAGTCAAGGTTTCCAATGGTTCTCTTACTCATCTGGAATCAATCTAATCCACACAAACTAACATTATAAGCTAGAATTGTTTGACAAGCGCTTAATACAATGTTCACCGCAGGCCAATATCAGATAGAAAACTGCTGAAAGCCACAGAGAATTGGGTGGATGTTCCGTCCTAGTTTGAGACTCTTCATCAGTCAGTACCAAAAGTCTCACTAAGAGTCGAACCACTGACTTACTGTTTACGTCATCAAGCTGTCTGAATTTTCAGCCAATTATGCCAGATATCATCAACCTGTGAATTTATAACTTCAGTCAGTTATCAATATGGCGCTATCGTCAGTGACGCTAAGCCAAGTCAAATTGCTTAACGATGTCATTGGTTGGTGATGGAGCTATATAGCGAATTTCCAGAAAATAGAATTCAAAGACACCATTCCACTGACTGAATAGTCAATGACCTGACCTCACAACCTGAATGTCCAGGGTCCCATGCCTGGTAGGGAAATTGAATGAACAATACTGAAGAGTCCCGGACTAGGACGAAACAGTTCTTCATTACTCGTCGGCTGTGAACGATTCTCTGATTGATCCCTACAAACCAATTTCTGAATACCAATGAGATGCTCACTGGCGACTGGCCGTATTCAGGTAGGTAGTTACCTGGGGTTTTAGTGGGAAGTCGTGACCAGTAGGGTTCAGCAGGTCGGGTGTGAGAACAAATACTCGCCGAAAACATCGGCTAGCGGTCACGCTATGTCGTGAATTGGTAGAAGTTAGAATTCGTGGGCCAATGGATCGGGTCCCGGTGGCCTAATGGTATACGAGCTCACCTTGTAACCAGAAGGTTGTAGGTTCGAATCCCGCTGGGTGCGTACTGATGAAGAGTCCCAAACTAGGATGAAACAGCTGTCGAGTACTCCCAGGTTTTCCAGTGGTTCTCTAATTGATGTCAGCTCATGATGAAACCATGTAACTGATTTTGGTTTGTTAGAAAGCCTACAATGAAATTAATCTAAATCCCCCCCCACAGTCCTTAATCTATATTATTTAAGGGATGAGACATAGTTTCACTCCCTTCCTCATATTAAAATTACCAACAGATGCAATAAAAAATTTTATTACATGGAAACATGCAAGTGGGACTTTATAATTCCTACAATTCAAAAGCATTATTTTTATGTTTTTCAGTCATTTAACAACTTTAAATAATCTGCGTAGAAGAATTTTTATCCAGTCTTCACATATAACTTAAAATCAACTTAGACTTAAACAAAATTATTATTTTATTTTTATTTTTGATTACAGCTTGATTCCACACTGCATTTTTGGTACAAGTATGGAATTTTCAGCGTGGATATCGGTAGCCCAAAATTCGGAGGCCGACCATAGATATCAGGTGTGCGTCGGCGAGGGCTCGAACCCGGGACCACGTGCATGGTAGGCGAGAGTCCTAACCACTGTGCCACCGACGCACACTGGAATAATAACATTAAGAAGCAATTCTAGGGTGAATTTCTTCACGAACTGACATGACCTGAAGAACCCCTAAAGACCGAGGAGAACTGGACAATTCTGTCTTTCATTGCAGTTTGCGAACTCTTCGGTAGTACACTTAAGATATGATGAAGAAGATTTGTAGCTGAGGTGTATCATTTTGGTGTAGTTGTGCTCTCTGAGCAGCTGGATAGTTTATCTCGGAAGCTTTCACTGTCCCACTAGACAGCATCTTCAGCGCATACTTAAATTTGTTGAAGTGAGCTTTTAGATTTCTTCACTAGTTTATTAGTCATCTCTTTTGATAACCACCTTGAACGAGACTGCTTGTTTTTGTGTGTTTTCATACCCTCTAGTCTACTTGTATTAGCACTGCTCATTTCCTTGACCTGAATTTTGACCATTTGTGTTTGAGATTTCCCTCTTATCGACTGATAAATTTTGCCTATATCTATGAGTCCAATTAATTGACGATTCACTGGAATACCAGGCAAGCTTCTAAGTATTCTCTAGCATTTTCGGTGTTTCTTATGTCTAATATTTGAACGTTGTGCCAGTCTAATTGATATCCGTGGTTGTCTGTATGCAGTGGGGCGATATAAGTGAAAGAATGGATATCATGTATTTTGACGGCTACTTTATGATCATGGATACGAAGACGAGGAGAACGGGAGTCGGCTGTGGCCAGTGCAGGTTTTTTTGCAGTTGTTGCAACTTATGTTATAGATGATGTTGGTTTTATCTTCTTTTGGTGTTGAGTCTTTCGGTTGACATAGAGCTGAGTGAAGTGATTTTGTTGGTTTGTGTGCGACGTGAATTCGCAAATGTTTGAAGAGTCTTGCAATGATTGCTAAGATGTTCTTCATAAATAGTAGGGCGATTTTCTTTGTGCTTTCATAGGGGGCCTTTGATTTGTTAGATTGGCTTGGAGGTAGCTGTCTTTTCATGACGTTCTGTGGATATCATTTGGAAGAATTCCGTGAGATATCTTTCTTCAATCTTCCTTAAGTTAGGAGTGCTGCAATGAGTCCTGTCTGGCTGGCCCTCTTGAATAGTGTTTCCATACAATTCCTTTTGTATAATATTGAATTGTTGCTGTTTTAATTGAGTATTTGGTCTGTATGAGTTGATTTTCTATAAACTTGAGTTTCTAATTTTCCTCTGTGGTCGTTCGCTTAACGAAGACAAATTAATGTGACTGGTAAGCGTATGATTTCGTTAGATGTTTGTTCATTGTTCACAAATGTACCACTAGTAGACATTATCTGCTATCTATGCGAGTATATTGATTCAAATAACATGAACATTGGCTTGCCAACTGATTATCTTAAACAACTATTATTGAGATGCACACTGAATGTGCAGTTTAGATTTAATGATGTCATCTGTAATCAAAGGGATGGAGTCGCCATGGGGTCTCCATTAGGACCGCTCTTAGCGGACGTTTTCATGGCAAGCTTAGAGAATGGCCCACTAAAGGAAACCATCGATAGTTTGTTTATGTATTAAAGATATATTGATGATACCTTCATTGTATGTGATGAAAACACTTCAACTGCCGAATTTCTTAGAATATTTAATGATTCTCACCCATCTTTGCTTTTCACGGTCAAAGAAGAGTCGAATTCCTCGTTTCACTTCCTGGACGTTAAGCTAGATAGACGAGAGAATGGGACGCTGTTAAGGTCGATTTACCGAAAGCCAACATTCACTGGGTAGTACACTGAGTTCAACAGTTGGGTACCTATAGGGAGAAAGAGAAATCTTGTTCACTCCTTATGCTCCAGAACTCGTAAAATCTGCTCTGCATAGACAATCGATAGGGACCTAGATAAATCAAATGAATTGTAGTCCGAACGAAACGTTAGAATTACTCACTTCAATATCGCTGAGATTTTACAAATATAATTTTTTACAAATGGAACCAGATAACCTTCGATCAAATCTCCTTAAGAATGGTTATCCTACAAGGTTCATTGAACGTAACATCAAGAAAGAATCCACCCCTAGACAAATCACAGTTCCAAAGAAAAAACTGTTTATGAGTCTTGCATTCAAAGGTGACACCATTTCAGAATTGATTAAAAATCGTTTATCTAAATGTGTTAAACGCACTTTTCCTGCAGCTGACTTACAACTAGTTTTTACCAGCCGAAATATGATTAGACAATGCGTCAAGGATAGATTACCGCTTTTGTCCACATCTATGTGCATATACTCTTTCACCTGCTCTTGTGGAGCTGTTTATATTGGACGTTGTAAGCGCAATCTCCGAAAACGGGTAGCTGAACACTATCCGGTTTAGTTAGTGGAAGGCGAACGTAGAACTGCGAAGCCGTCTATTTGTGATCACCTGTTAGAGTCTGGTCATTTAGCCCCATGTGATTCATCTTTCAAAGTTATCTGCATGGCCAAATTGAATCGATCCAAAAGTTTACGTTTTCTTCACTTATGCACAGCCGAAGCTCCAGCTATACATGAACAGAAACCTGAATTATGTGTTCAAAAACGTTTTTTCAAACCCCTTTCTTTACCTTGGTCGTAGTAATGTTCTTTGTAGTTTTTATTTTATTTTACCACTTGAATTCTTTCCACTTCACTTCACATCTTCATTCTTATCGTAATCGTACTCCTGATTTTTAAAATTTTTAGACAACACTTGACATTTTTGATATCAATTCACTTATAAGAAATACACTTGCATGATATCTTTAGGGAATGAGTTCACGATCTGAGAGTTGCTCTGCAAACACATTATCACCTAACCACTTGCCTAAGAAGCTACGGTTCATGAATTCCGCCTTCTGCTATTTTACAAGATACAGTATTGCTGATGAACATTCTGTCAAAGAAATGTTGGAATCGATCAGATCCTCACAAAGCACACACCTCAAATCAAAAACAGTTTTGTTTCCCTTAGGATTTATGGGGTGAAATACCTTACAAAAGAGTGTTGAAAGGTTATGTCTATAGAAAAAGAAGACGAATAACAGAAATCATAATCAAAGTATGTAAAAATATTTATTTACCTTGCATAACTGTATTACTTATGTTTACAAGCATCGAGGCATATTTTAAGAATGAAAGATTAGGAAGCATATTGTCCACACCATATGTTATTAATAATCAACGTACGCATAGAGTCTTACAACATTATGAATATGCCTACAGGTATACAAGGAATGTATACATGTTTAAGAAAAATCCACTTGGTAAACTGTACATATGTTTGCTAAACACACAGTGCTTCTCTTCTAACTAACGAAGCTGATAAAAACAATGTTTCCCTTGATGTGCGTACTAATAAGCTTTAATTATATCAACCTCATTAGTCTGCATGATTATCTTTGCCTAGCAAAAACGGATTTTGACCTTACACCCTGTTTTAATTGAAGCAGTCAGAACAGAAAAATGAGAACTTAAGTTTAGACTCGATATATATATATGTACCTTTGAAATCAACAAGAGTATGCATCTTAAACGCAAAAGAATTTCAGGCTACTTCGTAGATTTGTACATGAATCAATCAGTTTCTGTATCGTTCACATCATCACTAACCTGCTTAGATCATTACTGAATGAGTTATATGTATGTACAGAATCTCTTCCAGCCATACATGCAGTAGGTCTGGGTTTGATTCTTGGCCAATGAACTTCTCAACCTTAGCCTAATTTGTGATAAGCTTGGAAGAGAGGAAAGATTGGCTATGAGGCTGATAGCCTCACTCTACGAAAACAGCATCCGTAATGTCAAAACTAATAGCTAATGAAGGGGGAATTCAAATTAACACAGACAAATTCAAGGGCTGCCAAAAGTCAGATTTAGGGTACACTACGAAAAGTAATTCCAAACCAGATCATACCTGCTTTCTTGGATATGGTGAGGGTATATACATGGTTCTACTGACTCCCCAGGTACTTTTCTTTGTAAAGCCGTACTTCCAGGTAAGACTAGGGCTTTTCAGTTTAAGATTGGGGCTTAAGGTTAAGGTTAGGGGTAGGTTAAAAAAACAGTGTTAGGGATATTAGTGGATCTCAAAGTACCGTGATCTAAAGTCACATGGATGAATATTTCTATCTCGCATGGTATGAATTCTCTATGGATTATCCTTGGAGTAACTGGGATAGATTCTGACACCACAAAAGAGACGATTCCCCACTGTAATATCATGTTTACGAAGCTTTTAAATACAGTTTTTAACGATTATGAGTCTTTGTGCATTAAATTCTAACTGATTATTCAAGGCTGGTGGGATTTTGGCCATGATGTTTTAACTTCTCTGCATGGAGATTATAATAATGGCTTTTTTCATTTCCCAAAGAATGAAAAACAATAAACGATATTGTTTTTTTAACTGACGTTTCGCTATTTAATGCTATCAGCTTTATCAAAGTGATATTAAACCAGAATTTACAAAGTCTCAACCTAAATATAGCAAACTTAATCATCGTTCTTCAGCATGAAGAAATTTTTACGTTGTTGTCAAGTTGCTCAGTTGGTAAAGGCAACAAAACCAAGTGTAGATTGTTGGATTTGATAAGTGTATAAAATCATAAAAGCAGCGTGTGCTTACATAATGAAATTGCTTATCACACTCGTGTTGATTCTGTCATTTCATGGGGAGGTGGGTGGGTGTTGTGATCGGGTCAATTTCAGTTTTAGTCCATCATTCCTATTCAGACAATTTGAATTTTCAAGTATTGGTTTTGTAGGCATTTTGTTTGATTGCATAGAGGATTTAACCGTGAAGTGACATCAGTTAGAGAACCACTGGAAAACCCTGGAGTGCTGGACAGCTGTTTCGCCCTAGTTTGGGACTCCTCAGCAGTGCGCACCCAGTGGTTCTCTAACTGATGTCAGCTCATGATTAAATCCTCCATGCAATTTGAATTTCACTTGATATGAAAGGCTTCTGACGATAACAGACATTCTTTGTGATTTCTGAAATGCTTTTCCTGGATTATTTCAATATTGTCAAAATCAATTTTGTGGCCTGATTCTATCGCATGTAGACAAGCTATGAATGATGAACTTTCAAGCTTTTCCTGTTCAACTGGATTTCTCGGTGGTTGAACAGATGCTCTACGGTGTTCATTTCTTCTGATTTTGATTTTTCGAGATGTTTTTTCCGATGTGTTCCTCATTACATTCCAATCATTTTTTTATAGACATAATTAGATAGAGAATCCTTAGGGATTTGGTTTTTTATATGGACAAGGTTGCTTTGCAGTGTGTCTGATATTTTGAAGAAACTTCTGATGTTGTGCTTATTGAGTAATCTTCTGGTATTGTCTGGCGTCTCCGTTCTATACGGAATGATAAATGTTGACGCCCGTATTTTCAGAATACATTTTCGACTATACTTAATCTCAGTGTTCCGCATATCGTTTTGTTTTTCACTCATTGGGAAATACAAAAAACCTTTATTGTAATGCCTACCTTATACCCAATGCCCAAAGTTTTTTCAAACTGTTAAAAGTGAACTTAGTTAGGGCATAAGTAAGTATTCCTTCTTTCCTAAAAAGTTTTCACTTTTCTGAGGCCCTACGTAGGATTCTCAATAAAGCAGGAATTAGGCTGGCATTGAAACCTACAAACTCACTCAGTCAGCACAAGCTGTGTAGGTTAAAGGACCCTGTAATTTACAAAATGCCTTGTAATGAATGTGAGTTAGGTCAACCACAAAGGTCAAACTAGTAGATCAGGAGTAGTGAGTTTATCAGAACAAAAGATTTTAGCCTAGGTTACAATGATTGGTCCCACGAAGATAAGCAATTTTGAAAAAAAACTCAGCAATCGCACTGCATGAAGTAACACATAACCACACACGCTATGGGTGTGTGTGACAGAGTCAAAATTCTAAAAAGTAGTATAGGAAGGTGTAGAGAGAGATCGATTAGTGAATCATTGTTCATCGAGTCTACACTCAGCACATGCAATAGAAATGACTCAATGCAGTCTATAGGTGGATTGTCTGGTTGTTACTTTCTAATTTTGGCTAGCTTGGTTTTGAGGACTCTTCCTCTTTTTCTCTGTGTTTTCTACTTGATAGTGTAATTACTGTGATCAGCGTTGACAGGTGTTCCTGGTTGAGAGCTTTCTCTAGTTTTTTATGGACATCTATTGTATTTGTTGATATTTGTTGATCCGATGATGTGCGTCTGTAATCATTAATTTGATCAGGGAAAACCTTCAACCAGGAACACCTGTCAACGCTGATCATCGCAATTTCACTGTCAAATGGAAAACACAGAGAACAAAGACGAATAGTCCTCAAAACCAAGCTAGCCAAAATTTGAAAACAACAACCAGAGAATATACCTATGAACTGCGTAGTCAACCTTTCACAACAACCACTATCAAAAATTGAACAGCAACTACTACAAAAAGGATTAAACTACAACACCGGAGATGCTTCGAAAACTGATTTCTTCGCTTCCCTTGAATCATTACTCAAATCATCAAACTTGAATGAGGGAACAAAGAAAGAGATACGCCGAACAATTGCACCAATGGTCAAACAGAAAAAAACAACACACACAACTCAACTCTCAAGAACTAAAGGCCCTCAAAAAGCCGAAGAATAGGAAGGACATCGTCCCTCTACCAGCCGACAAAGGAAGAACAACAGTAGTCATGGACAGAGAAGAATACACCAAGAAAGCTGAAGAACTACTCAGAGACGAGGATGTATATCAACAAGTCCCAACAAATCCCATACGAACATTGGACAACCATATCCAAAGGACCTTAAACAAGCTCACCAAAACTGGATAGAATGCATAAACCATTGCCTAGCAACATACTTTCAATTCAACGGCTAAATATTTGAATAAGTCAAAGGACCACCCATGGGATCACCCGTATAAAATTTGATTGCAGAAACAGTAGTGCAAACACTCGAAAACATAATCCTATCAAAGACCATACCCAAGATTTGGATGCTTTATGTGGACGACACATTTGTAATAATCAAAAGAAACGAGTTAGACAAAACTCACAACTTAGTAAACAACGTCCTCACTGACATCAAATTCACAAGAAAAGAGGAATCCGAGAACCAAATCCCATTTTTGGATGTCTTAGTCAAGCGAATAATCACAGAGGAAAATTAGAAACTCAATTTTATAGAAAATCAACTCACACAGACCAAATTCTGAATTACAACAGCAACAATCAATAACACACAAAAGGAATTGTATGGAAACACTATTCAAGAGGGCCAGCCAGTCAGGACTCATTGCAGCACTCCCACCTTAAGGAAAATTGAAGAAAAATATCTCATGGACGTCTTCCAAGAGAATGGATATCCACGGAATTTCATCAAAAGATATCTACCCCAAGCCAATCTAACATATCAAAGGCCCCCTATGAAAGCACAAAGAAAATCCCCCTACCATTTATGAAGAACATCTTAGCAATCATTGCAAGACTCTTCAAACATTAATGAGGAATTGGCGTCGCACACAAACTGAAAAAATTACTCCACTCAGCTCTATGTCAACGAAAAGACTCAACTGTGAAAGAAGATAAAACCAACATCATCTACAAAATAAATTGTAGCAACTTCGAAAAACACTACATTGGCTAAAGTGGACACCACCCTCTTCGTCTTCGTATCCATGATCATAAACTAGACGTCAAAAGAAATGACATCCACTCCCTCATATCGCCTGATTACATACAGACAACCACGGACATAAATTCGATTGGGACAACGTTCAAGTATTAGACAGAGGAAACAACAAGAATGGTAGAGAATTTTTAGAAGCTTGCCTGGTATTCCAGTGAATCATCAATGAATAGACACATCGACATAGACAAAATTTACCAATCGATTATTGATAAACTCGTGGAGAAATCTAAAATCTCACTTCATGAAATTGCAGTGCATGCGCTGAAGGAAGATGTTGCCTAGTAGGGCGATGAAATCTTCACAAATTAACCATCCAACTCAGGGAAGACAACTACATCAAAATAAGAGGATAATAAGTAATGTTAAAATGTATTCAACTCATTTCACATTCTAACAAGTCACTTATTTATTTTACTATGGAAGCATCTTATTTCTTATCTGATTGTAATTGATCATTAACACTCTGAATATACTGAATGTACTTTATCCTATATTGATTTTTATTCAAATGTCTAATCATCAATCCCACTCATGTATATAAAAGAAGCAAGAAAGTTGTGTGAGTGAGTAATCCCTTGATATGATTACGCGCGGTAGCAATAAAGTGTGCTCGAAACGTCGTCATTAGTTAATATTACTGTATAACAACACTGTGAGATTTTATCAAAATAATGGAGATATACTCTACCACCACAGTGCCCAAGGTTTATTCTTAAAACGGTTTTCACTTGTGTTCTGCAACATTTTTTGTTTCACTTGCATATTTGACCCTGACTAGAAATAACTACTACCAAAGCCAAAGCAAGAACAACAAATTGATCGTTCAAAATATTTTAGGATCGTTGTTGTTAAAAAAAAAGAGATAAATGGTTAACTAACCACAGGTGACAAATACAAACCACTTAACGTAACATAACAGAGTTCCAAATGGCTAGAATTCTTGGTGGTGTCACTTTTATGCTAAAAAGAATTTCAACAATGCGATAATAACAAATTCCGTGAATGCATCATATGCGCAAAATAAATTTATAAAGTTTCTGAAAATAATTCTTGAAATTCTTCAAAAGGAACTGCATCTGTATGTGTATGTGTATTTGCATTCCTCTTCTTCGTCTAACTGTAGAGATAATGAAGTCTGCTATAAAACTTCAAAACAATCAGCAAACCTTAATAAAACTGGATTTCATCATGTGCTGACATCAGTCAGAGAACCATTGGAAAACCACCTGGGAGTACTGGACATCCGTTTCACACTAGTTTGGGACTCTTCAGCAGTACGCGCTTACTCCAACCGGGTTCGAACACAGGACCTCCTGATTACAAGGCGAGCTCGAAGACCACTGAGACACTGGGAGCCGATCCAACAGGCAGCCCACTAGCAACTGACCCTATTTAGGCAGTTAACCCGGAGTTCTAGTGGGAAGCCATGACCAGTAGAGTACAGCAGGTTGAAGGAAGGTGGGGCAGTAACTCATCGAAGAAAACACTGCGAAGTGATCGCACTATGTAATGAATTGGCAGAAGTTGGAATTTATGGGTTGCCTGTTAGATCGGGCCCCAGTGGCTTAGTGATCTACGAGCTCGTTAGTCTTGTAACCTGAAGGTCCTGAATTCGTAGCCATTCCGGGGTGGATGCGTGCTAATGAAGGGTATAAAACTAGGCTGAAGAAACAGCTGACTGTCCAGGTGGTTTTCCAATGGTTCTCTAACTGATGTCACCTCATTATGAAATTCTCCATGCAATCAAACAAAATGCTTACAAAACCAATACTTGAAAAAGCTGCATTTAATGAATTCACCAAATTTCAGCAGGAGTTGTGCTCAGCTGAATACTCTACATACAGTGATACATATATACACCATTAGAATTGAATTGGGCGATATATGACATATAAGTAAATAAACTACATTGAATTAATCATGCAAAACAACAGGTGTGAATGTTTTTTTCAAGGCATATTCAAACAGATAAGGAGAAGGGAGTATGAGAGATTAAAATTAAGATACCAATGTAATACTGTTCCCTTATATCACTTAAGTAAACAATTAGTTAGAACAACACATTTAAGCGAACAATATTGTGCTTTCAATTAGATCTTATCATGGGATCTGACCATAACCTCTATGGATTACCCAAACTCATAAGGTTGATAATCCATTATGTCCAATTCTAACTCTCCTACTCATAAAATTAGGAAAATGGTTAGCCAATATTTTAAGTCTAGTATGCGATGAATTATGTAAGTTTACTTTGAAAGATACATTTGAACTTGTTGACTGTATTGCAGATATGAGCATGAAAGATAGGAAAATGTATTCAATTTATGTTAATTCTTTATTTACTAATGTACCACTGATTAAGACTGTTGCTAATCTTTGTGACTTTATATCTTATAGTTGTTTTTCATTTCCTTAAGCCTTTAACTTATTTTGAAAGATTTATTACTATTTTGTACTGACAACGTCCATTTCACGTTTGAAGGTGAACATTTGCGACAAGTAGATGGCGTTACTATGCGGAGTCCGTTAGGACCTTTGTTAGCGGACGTTTACATCTCTTATGTTGAAAACTTATCCTCTGATTTAATTTCTAAATTACCCTTCTATAAGAGATATATAGATGATATCATTTTGATATGCGACGATCATGAAGATGCGAGTCGTCTATCAGACAGACTTAACTCTGTACAGAATCATATTAGTCTTACATGTGAGGAAGAAAGTCGCAGCCAGCTGGCATTTTTAGACATACTTCTGAGTCGAAGAGACGACGCTTCAATAAGACTATCAATCTACAGAAAGCCCACTTGGACAGGACAGTACCTTAATTTTCACAGTTTCTGTCCATTACAGTATAAGAGGGGCTTGGTGAAGTGTCTGTTCAAGAGGATTCAGCGTATTTGCACGGTTGATGTTATAGACAAAAAAAAGAAATATTGATGGATACTGTTGTTAAAAACGCATATCCTTTAAAATTTTTAAACAGGTGTAGAAGTCAGTCTCTAAACCTACAATCCATACCGCCTCTAAGAAAAAGGTTTTCATCAAATTACCATATAACAGGGAAATAAACAGTAGGATTTTGAGACAAAGGTTGAATTCGATCATCCGTAGAACCTATTATACAGCTCAGCTTGTAGTTGTGGAAAAAAGGTAAAAATATGCTTCACTGTAAACCTCAAAAGTGAACAAGTGATTATATCACATCCCACACTATTTACCAGTTTTCGTGTGTGTGGTCACGCATACATAGGGAGGAGTAATCGCGCTTTTCATGTGAGGGTGGGAGAACATGTCCCGAAATGGCTAGAAAAACAGATGAATTGTGAAATACCAATAGATGCAGGTGTCAGACTACCAACTTCGTCTATAGCTAAACATCTGATCGAGATGAACCATAAGATCGATGTCAACTCATCCTTTAAGGTCATCTATAAAAATGGTCAAGGAGGTTTACTGAAATACGCTGAGGCTATAGCTATTCATAAACTTAAGCCCCCTATGTGTATTCAAAAACACTTTATTATAACTCTTAACCCACCTACCTTGGTAATCCTTATTTGATTGAATTACCAAACGTTGTGTTAATTATTCTTAATTCTTTTTTGTCACTTTGTTTAATTTACCTTTTCCATATGTACTGACTTGACAAGTTAGTGTGTGATCAGAATGTTCGAAATGTGTAGCGCCAATACATCACATTTTGCAGATAATCTCCGTCTTCTAATAATGCCATCAAAATTTATAAAAGGGACTAATTTGTTAAAAATTCAAATATAAACTACCCCAATCACTATGTTTTGTCAATAGGATAATAAGATTGTGCATATAAATTGTGCAATTAGTCATAATAATAATGACAATAGTGGTTCCATCAATAATAAAGATGAAAAAGTGAGTCGATCTGTGTTAACACGAATAACGAAAATCAGCATGAATAAACAAACAAATGTTCAGGCTAAGAAGAACCAATGAACCGATTACGTAATGCTAGGTTGTAAAGGAAGTAAATGAACTACATTTTTAATGAAGATGTGATAAGATTAAGGGATGATAAGAAAGGGGTTGGAAATATAAATAAGAGGCGGTGAAAAAGCCATCAGTTGGTTAAATCCTACCTAATAGGCCAAGGGAGGGATAATGGCTGAGCGAACTTCTTTTGAATGCATAGTTTAGGGGCTTAATAGTTCGAATGCCTATGGCCTCCCTCAGCTGTGTGCAAAGTCTGAATACAAAGTCTGTCGGAAAGATTCGGTAAGATACGATGAGTTACCTTGAAAGCTCTCGTTTTCTCGACTATATGACCACTATCAACTAAATGTGACAAAATTGAGCTACGGGTTGTTTTTGTCTGTCCTTTGCCAAACCACCACGATGGGCGATGTTCAGTAACATGTTGATTAAGCTGTCAAGTAGTAAGCTAAACATAACTGTCACCGCAGGTGCAGTTGAATTGTTAAACGCACATAGATGTGGCAAAACTATCTAGCTTGTCCTTCGTTTGCGTTCCATCCATTCGTTGGCTAGAGAATGACAAACATAGGTATGCTGCATAAAGCGTTCTTTGTATACTCCTAGAAAGTCTTTGGAATAGAATCTCACTTGATAATTCACCATTAATTGTAACTTAATAAACAGAGGCTTTTTAAGTGCAGTCAGAATCTCAGGTTTTTTCTCCAATTTTTTCATTTGTTTCTATATGAATCTACTCGGATAGCCCATTTCCGTCCGTCAGGGAATCGTGAATATATTAAAATTCATTTTGTCAGAGGTCATCCGTACATATCTTTCTCGCCCTTTTCGTAGGACATTTAACAACACTTCTTTTATATTTCATGGCCACGTAACTAAGGAGGGAAGTGCGTGAATCGCCCTGTGAATGTGCTTTTGCTTTATACGCTTCTACCAAGTGACCCATCTTCCCGCCTACTTAGAAAGACATCCAAAAAATGTAGTTTACTATCCTACTCCTCTTTACAAGCAAAAGTAAGCGAAGGGTGGACATTGTTGAATTTCATCAAAAATTCGCCTACGTTTACATTCCCATCGGCTAAGATAAACGTATAATCAAGATAATTCCAATACATACCAAACTCCTTAATGATGTCATTCAATTTCCCGTTTTCAAGTTTTGCGATGAAGAAGTCCGCTAATATTCGGCCTAATGGTGAACCCATAGCTATTCCATCTACTTGTCAGTAGTACGAATAACTGAAGACAAAGTGCACATTCATTGTGCATTTAAAGAGTTATCCTTCAAGACTACACAAGGCTGTTCCTTTCGGTGATTTCTTGACAAATGTAATCTACCGTCTTCATAAGTGGTACGTTCGTGAATAATGATGATACATCCATGGATAACATGCGTTTATACCTCATATTAGTCTTGGATTTTCTAGAAGCAAGGCCATTATGATAATAATAATAAAAGTTATGATTTACTTTATTCCAAAAACAGTACTTGTGATACAGAATGGAATTTTCAGCATTAATCACAATATTGCATCTAATTTCCTCAAAATATAAATAAAAATTAATCACACAGAAAATTTTCCACATTTACAATAGAGGTAGTGTCAAAAACATGCAGCATATAAAGTGGAAATAGCAATAATAATGATAACAGCTAGGGTAATAATAATAATAAGAATACAAGTGAAAATTGCCGTTGGCTTGTGTCACACAGTATTGGCAATGTGATATAGAAATCCTAACATGTTTAAAAATATTGAATATAATGTTCTCTTTACATGATATGGTGAGGGGAAAAACAAAGATTACAGCCGTCATGGAGATAAGTTGGTGTTTGCAATTATGAGAGTAAAGCAAACAAAGAAGTAACAGGACCATAAATATAATAGAAATAATAAAAGTAAAACTTGAAAGTATATAAGGAGGATGGATGGAGGAAATTGTTTATTTACTAGATGAAAAAAGGTTAGTTGTTAATTGTTGCCTGACACTATTTTCATCACATAAAATACGTCCAAGTATGGTATCATAGAATTCTTATACTTAGACGTGCGAGCATACAGTTTTCTGAAGTTACTCCTTGTTCTACCTGAGGAGATGCAAGGTGAAAGCTGAGGGTAAAGCGGATGCTCCAAGTCAGATAAAATCCCTCTAGCAAATTTATTGCACGAAGTCAAGTGCCTATCGACAACGACGTTAACTATGTGGTCCACTGGGACACCACTCACCCTACTGACAGTCTTCAGTATTCTACGAATTGTGACATAGTCTTTTTTAAGCAAACCAGGAAAGAATAAGGGTGAACAATAAAGAAGAATAGGTAGGATGCAAGAGTTTACGAACTGTAAGAGGAGGGGTTGAGTTATACCCGAGTGTCTTAACTTCTTAATGTAAAATGTCAAGCGGAATATTTTACTGGAGATTGCTAAGACATGGGAAGACCAGGAGAGATCAGAAGAGAGAATGAGTCCAAGATACTTAATTTCTGATTTGATTCCTAAATCATTGTCGTCAATTTTACAACTGTCATGAGAATCGATGACTTCTTTTAACTGTCTTTTACATCTTAAGCTGAAATCAACAGTTTGCATTTAGAAGTATTCAGTTTAAGCCCGTTAGACTCAGACCATTTGCTGACTCCCGACAGAAAGCTATTTATTTTCGTACAATCTAGCTGGGAGTTAACAGCCATTGAAACTGTCAAATCATCAGCGTACTTCACAAAGTTTATTTCATCAGAGTGAGGCAAGTCATGTAAGAAGAAAGAAAAAAGAAAAGGAGAAGGGCAGCGCCTTGAGGGACACCAGCTTCAGTAGGCAATGAAGTGGAAGACTTCCCTTTATATACGGTGTACTGCTTTCTATCTGAGAAATAGGAATGTAACCAGTTAACAGCCCAACATTCTGTTTGACTAGCAGCAAGTTTATTTAATAAGATGTCCTTAGGGACCGAGTCATAAGCAGATGTATAGTCTAGGGAGGCCCAACGAACAAATTTAGCCCCCTTGTCTAGACTGGAAGCAATGTTATGATATAAGACGGCAGCTGCATCTAAAGTGCTTCTACTGTGCTTATAATACACATAACAGAAAATAGGTAGATTGAGAGTGGCTGCAATATCCTTCTGTACACAGATACTGGGTTAATAAACTTTCATTACACAAGCCTCCATAAATGCCAACATCTTTCTGTGTGTTCGTCTGCTGACTAGCAACAGCGAATGATTTCACAGTGGCAATATCATGCCGGTATTCTATAAGATGCTTTGTTATTAAACCAACTGTCACTCTGACTTCAACTGTGTTTCAACCACTTTGGCAAATGTATATTTATTTTTTTTAATTTTTGATTACAGCTTGATTCCACACTGTATTTTTGGTACAAGTATGGAATTTTCAGCGTGGATATCGGTAGCCCAAATTTCACAAGCCGACCAGAGATATCAGGTGTGCGTCGGCGTGGGCTCGAACCCCGGACCATGTGCATGGTCGGCGAGAGTCCTAACCACCGTGCCACCAACGCACAGTGGTGGCACATGCTCCATCATGTGAGTAGACAGACGACTTTCCTTAAGTACGACTTATGTATTTGCTTCCACAAACACACTCAAATTAATATGCGAAATTTGAAGTGTCATGAATTGGCGAACGACGTCTTCAAGATTGTTGAAGCACCAATTTGCTGGCGTTAAGGAAGATGAGTTGTGCAGCACAGTAAGTTCTCCTAATGACCTGGAGTTCCAGTGAGAAGACGTGACCAGTAACGTCCTTCCAGTTGGGAGTGAGGATGGATTTCCTACCGATGTCATTCGTTAATGGTAGCGCTAAATCCGTAATTGGTAAAGGTTAGAACTCATGGGTTGACCACTGAATCAGGTCCCAGTGGTTGAATGGTATACAAGCTTGTCTTATAATCCGAAAGTTCTGGGTTCAAACCCCTGTGGTGGGTGCCTACTGCCGATGATTCCCAAACTAGGCTGATGAAACAACAGCTGTCCGTACTCCCTAGCATGGTTTTCAATGGTTCTCTAGCTGATATCAATACGTGATCAACTCGCAAAAACAAAACTAACCTTTACAAGCCAATTATAGAACACATTATCAAGTCTGTAAGTCAGCCTCGTCATTTAGAAGTCCTGTTTATTATCTCTCTTTTGATGAATCTATCTTTACTCTCTTCTAAGTATAAAAATTCCATGTTACCATACTTGGAACGTATTTTATGTGGTGAAAATAGTGTCAGGCAAGAATTAACTAACCTTTCTCCCTCATTAGTAAATAAACAATTTCCTCCATCCATCCGTCCTTATATACTTTCAAGTTTTACTTTTATTATTTCTATTATGTTTATGGTCCTGTTACTTCTTTGTTTGCTTTACTCTCATAATTGCAAACACCAACTCATCTCCATGACGGCTGTAATCTTTGTTTTTCCCCTCACCATATCATGTAAAGAGAACATTATATTCAATATTTTTAAACATGTTAGAATTTCTATATCACATTGCCAATACTGTGTGACACAAGCCAACGGAAATTTTCACTTGTATTCTTATTATTATTATTACCCTAGCTGTTATCATTATTATTGTTATTTCCACTTTATATGCTGCATGTTTTTGACACTACCTCTATTGTAAATGTGGAAAATTTTCTGTGTGATTAATTTTTATTTATATTTTGAGGAAATTAGATGCAATATTGTGATTAATGCTGAAAATTCCATTCTGTATCACGAGTACTGTTTTTGGAATAAAGTAAATCATAACTTTTATTATTATTATTCTCTTGGTTTGTGTGCTACACGAAAGGAATGTGACAACTCGAACTGCTGCACATCTGTGTAAAGTTCTACGTTGTAGTCAGTCACTCAGTAAGTTTATAGGATGGTGTTAAGGAAACTAGGGCAAACTGTCAACCCCATTTCTTCACCTTATAGTATATATCTCTCACCCAAATCAAGCCTATTTATGTAAGAACCTTGTCATAATAACAACAAAGAAAGAATCATCCAAAACACTTTGACATATTTCTAAGTACTAATGGAATACATTTGAAGTAAATAATGTTAAGTAAAATGCCAAGGTCATCTGTCCCCGAATTAGCCAATAATCAAAAACATTCTCGCATTCTCCCAACAAATGACAGGCTAACACCGTTAAACTAGTTTCGTCTTTACCTCGCTCGATAGAACAACTACAATTGTCGTCAAAAGGGGCAATATTATGATGTCGGAGAGGACATGAACACTATCAACAAATCACTCACTAGCTAGTCAATTACTATATTCTCACAAAAGAAAAGTTATTTAGCGTGTATATGTGACCATATTAACAAGACGATGTGTTTCTGTATTAACAAAGATGATTAAGAGGGAAGCTGGTGACAGTAAAGTAATAGAGAAAAAAAGCCTTTTTTTCACATGTACACTGATTCACCGAATGAATCACTGTTTACGCACACACACACACATCACAAATTTGTTGTTCTGTTTGTTTTGGCGTATATACAAGTAAACAAGAATTTGTATATAACAACAGTACGCATAGCTTGTTTACACATCTTGCTAACATGCGTGTCAGAGTTGAAGTGGTTTTTAACTTGGAGTGGAATTTACACATTGGGATGTGTTACTCCTAGTGGCTATTTAACCTTATTATTAAAAGGATTATATTTTCAACCTTTTTAATTGATTTTACGTTATTTCCTTGTTAGTCAGTGCCGGCATCTTGATGTACTTTTCGTCTTGAATGAAAAATAAAGCAAAACAAAACAAACAATTCGTAGGGATTTGATTTGCCTTAAGTTTCTAATCAGGGACAGCTGTTTCGTCTTGGTCTGGTGTCTTTAGCAGTCCACACCCATCGGCGTTCGAACCCAACAACTTCTGGCTACTAGGCAAGCTCGTAGAATATTCAACCATTGAGATTGGACTCAACGGCTCATGAATCCCAACTTCTACCAATTTCATACAGCCGGTTCCCTTTATTAGTTTGAATAAAGAAGGAAGGAACATATTTGCAGACAGGATATACGAGTTCATTTTATTTTGTGGATTCTCTCGCTTCAACTGCGACGAACATTCTAAATAAATCAATTATATGTCATAAAATCGGTTTTGAACCCACTTTTTACAATGATTTCAAGTTACAGATAGAAAGTATAGGGGCAACATAATTTCAACGATGATGTAAGTAGACAATTATTTAGTGTTAAAAGAGTAACTGCTTATATAATAATAATAATAATAATAATAATAGTTAACTGGTGGCTGGTGGCTAGCAGTGGAATCCAGAATGCGAGTTTCGTCCTGTTTGGGACTCGTCATATGGACATACCTGCATTCCGCAGTAAGTGATGGTGTTCCCACCAAGGCTCGAACCTGAGACCGAGCATTTCTGTCCAATCAATCGACGGGAAAATCTAAAATTCAATTAAATACTTATGTAGTAATTAGACAAAGAGGTGTAATTCAGATTTCTTTTGAAAACAAGAATGAACTAAAGACAAAATACAAAATAGAAAAGAACAACAGAGTTAATCTATACATATTATAGTGGAGAGTTCAGTATGTTTAGGAATGTTACACAACAGAACAAAACATAAAAGCACACGAATAAAACATATAATTGCTTTGATTGGACACTAGTAACTAGTGTGACGTGTCTAGTCCTTTCTTTGGTGCAGACTGAATTTTATCGGTCAGGTTAGCAATGTGACCACCATTCTACGTAGCTCGCCATCAAGATATTAGATGGTTGGATGCAATCAGCAGGAAGCCTTGGACTGATAGAATTTAATGGTGAATTCACCCTTTCATTAAGTTGCTCGCTGGTTAGCTGATAGGTTAGAACCTGTTAGACAACGTCTAGCTAAACATACTCTAAAAGACTCGTTCCAATTTGTTGAAGAGATGAAGCAACTCAATGTATACGACAAAATCATGGTTTCCCTCGATGTGACTTCTCTGTTCACGCAGATCCCTCTGCACGAGACATTTGACATCATCTGTCAACTCTCTGATCTTCTTCCTCTATCAAAACTGGAATTTAAGCAGCTTCTCGTGTTATGTACTAATGATATACAATTCCAGTTTGACAACAAAATGTATCTCCAGGTTGATGAAGTGGCAATGGCGAGTTCACTGGGTCCGATATTAGCTGGTATTTTTATGGCCAGTCTGGAACACAAAAAGCTCAAGTGTGCAATTGGCGAAACAACAGCCTACTATAGATACGTTGACGACACATTCATTCTATGCAATGATTTGAGTCACGCTTCGTCTCTATTAGACTCTTTCAACAATGTATACGAAAGCATCACTTTCACCATGGAGCATGAAGAGGATGAAAAATTCCATTTTTGGGATGTAAATTTGGAGGAAAAAATACTATGGGACACTCGAAAGATCTGTATATCGTAAAGACACATGGAGTGGTCTTTACTTGAATTTCAACAGCTTCTGCACAGTAAGATATAAACAAACACTGGTGGAAACGCTTTTCTCCAAAGCGAAGAGAATATGTCCACCAAACAATCTAGACAGTGAACTAATGCTTCTTGAAAAATGCTTGAAAGAAAATAGTAGTTACCCACAAAATTTCACCAACAAATATGGCAAGAATGAACTCAAGAAGCTTGATACGGCTGCATCCAGTAAGAAACCTAATTTTCTCAAACTCGACTACAAGGGCGACGACATTATGAAAATGGTAAATAAAAGGTTAAGCACAACCCTGTCTAGGATGTATCCTGCAGCAGTATTAGTCTCTCTACACCGAACAAAGTCCTCACTGGTGCAGTCAAAGATTGACAAGTAACCCTAGTATGTTGCCTCCAACTGTGTATACCAATTCACATGTATCTGTGGGAGCAGTTACATTGGAAGAACAGAGAGTAGGATCTACGTCAGATTCTGCGAACATGTACCAAGGAGCCTCCGGTTAACGGGACCGAATTGTTTAAGCTCTTCAATCGCCAAACACCTGATTGACACAGGACGCCGATTAGATGTGCTGGAATCATTCAAAATAATTAACAGACAAAGTAGTACCTCAAGTCTTCTCAGGTTTGCTGAAGCTATAACAATAAAACGATTAAAGCCTGAGTTGCGTGTCCAAAATGAATCCGTTGTTGGACTTCAATTACCCTGGTGACTTCCTCCTTAGTAACTCTTTGTTTTCTTATTTTGTTTACTTATCTTTTCACTCCATCCCCTTTATTTTTCGCTTGACTTTCTAAGGAGATAATTTTTTCTTCATCTTCTGAGTCCTGCTCACTGGCCAACATTTTAGGTAGCTGGCCATCACAGTGAGCATTGATTTGATGATATTAGATGGTTGGAGGCAATCAGCCACAGGAAGCCTAGCACGAAACCTAGATCTAAGTTTTTCTGCTGATTGCTTCCAACCATCTAATATCATCCAACCAATGTGCACTGTAATGGTGAGCTACCTAAAATGGTGGCCAGATTGCAAACCAGACTGATAGAATTCAGTCTGCAGGAAAGAAAGGACTAGATACGTCACACCAGTTATTAATGTCCAATCAAAATACTCACTACGGTCCCAAAAGGGGTCAGGCGTGAGCCCGAATAGCTCAGTGGTAACGTCTCTGACTGCAGGCGGCAGTGGGTGAGGTGGGTTCGAATCTCAGACGGGACATGGGTTGTTCCTTCAAAGTTTGCCGATACGCCTTCCTGACTGACTGGTGAGTGGCAGCTCGCACGAAACCTAGGTCCAAGGCTTCCTGTGGCCGATTGCCTCCAACTATCTGATGTCACCACATAATTGCTATATTTAGGTGGTAGGCAGTTGAACAGAATCCACGTAATAAAACGAGCTTGTATCATCCTGCAAATATGTTCTTTCTTTCTTCCTTTATTCTACCAATTCGTTATCACACCCTAGCGAATAGAACCCACTGGTCATGACTTCTCACCACAAGTACATGCAACTTCGTCTTGTGGCCAGTCACCAGTGAACATCAGATTCATTCTCATGAGTTAGTTTCTCGGGAGTGAGGAGAAATACTCACCAATAAAACTGGCTATTGGTCGCCCTAAAATCATGAATTGGTACAAGTTAGAATTCACAAACCATTACATTGGGTCCCAGTGACCGAATGGTCACCGTGTAACTAGAAGACCCTGTGTTCGAATGCCGGTGGGTACAAACAGTTGAAGAGTCCCAAACTAGGCTGAAACACCTGTCCAGTACTCCCTGATGGTTTTCAATGGTTCCCCAATTGATATCAACCTGTGATCAATATTGAGACTAATCAAACTCCCACAGACTAACTACTGAAAGCACGTAGTTTTCATCGTTGAGATACTTTCGGTGAACTTATTTTCATTTGAGTTGAAAGATTGCATTGACGCACAATTTCTTTTACAGAAGAGGATAGTAACAAAAGTCATGCGCTGTCATAACCATAGTTGCTAGTATTAGTCAATGCACAAGAGAAGCTGAATAAGGTTACTGTAGTCAGGATGCATTTAGAACCGGCGGGAGAATATAATATTACGAAGGGATTTGAAAGAGTTAGAAAGAGTTAAAAAACAAAAAAGTCAATGTGATAGAAAATAACGGATTCGTTACCATGGTAATAAAAATGGTTGATCATTTCTCTTTTGAGCACAAAGCTCCAGCTTCTTCATCTGGATGTTTAGAGCTTCAGCATTGTAAAGAAGACAAAAGCATTTAATTTGTGGATGGCGACTAGCAGTGGAATCCACCAGGATAAAGCGCATTTCGTCCTATTTCGGACTCGTCCTCTGGCTGGGTGTACCTGCATTCCCCACTGAGTGACGATGTTCCCCGCACCGATGCTCGAAACCAGTTGTCTAAGTTTCAAACGCCAAAGCGTTATCCATTAGACCGATTGGGCCACGTGAGTTTCGGCGGAAACATAATCACTCACTGAGAAATACAGGTACATCCAGCTGGAGGACGAGTCCCAAATAGGACGAAATGCGCTTTATCCTGCATTCCACTGCTAGTCACCATCCACAAATTAAATTCTAATTAAATGCCCAGACATCGTCTAAGCATCTGCACATGAAGCCGACATGTCAACCTGAGACCGAGTACTTCGGTCCAATCAGTCGTCAGGAAGATTTAAAATTCAATTAAAGACAAAAGCATATTCTCTTTGGTAGGTAGTTCAACGCTTTGTAGATTTCTTTGCTGAGTAAGTTTATTGTAACGCAATGACTAGTGTCGATTGTGTCCAGTTATCACACTCCATATAGAGCCATTGCTACCTTTTAGCAACCATGTAGGATAGTTTTCTTGAACCCTATTAGACAGCATACACGTGGAGTTACCAATATACCTAACTCAACAGGAACAGGCGAACCAATATAGGCAAGCACAAGTGGTTAAATGCGACAGCATGTCTTTCAGACTTCTGCAGACCAGCGGACATCCTCTGTGAAGCATGTCCTCCTCAAAGATGCCCAAATTCTTCCATTAAAGGTATTGTAGATCAAGTCTCCTCTAAAAATCAAAGTTCATGTGAAGTTTCTTTTTTAGTACAAGTTATGCCTAAATTGTCTTAGTTTTCGGTTTGTTGTTTTATCAATAAATGGCGGTGTATAAACATTCAAATGAAAGTTTGTCTCATAAGGTCTGATTCATCTTCTGGAGAGTCATGGTCGCAGATACCACAGATGTGAGCGACAAGGGATATAATAGCATTTTGTTTACGATCAATAGGCACTCAGCTTGTCAGTTTACCTTCCCATACGTGTTCCCAGATTTCCCAATGGTTCGCTAGCCTATGTCAGCTCACGATGAAATCAATAAAATTCCAACAAACCAACACTTGAATATCAATGAGATGGTCACTAGCGACTGACCCTATGCATGCAGTTAACGTGGGGTTCTAGTGGGAATTTGTGACCAGTAGGATAGAGCAGGTCAGGTGTGAGGACACATACTTGACTCGCAACGTTAGTTACTACCTAATGTCTAATCAAACTGTCCATTAAAGTACTAGAGGAGGTCAATCGGAAGCCTGAATAGCTCAATAGGTAACGTCCCTGACTGCATCATTGGGTGATAAGGATTCGAATATCAGAAAGGAAGACATGATATCCTGCTTACTAAGTGGTGAGTACTAACAAGCACTAAACCTAGATCAAAAGACGCTTCGTGCCGATTGTCTCTAACCATCTAGTACGCACAACTTTTGACTATTAAACTTGAAATATACAAATGTCATTGAAGTGTTAATCTTTGATGTGGATTTGTTCTCTGAGCTGGATGGTTAGTTTGCGAAGCTTTCATCACCCTACTGGGTGACATCTTCAGCGCATACTTCAATTTGAAGTGTTAATCTATTCATCGGTATTTTATTCATTAAAAAAGATCTCATGTAAAAGTTTGTTCGCATTGTATTTTAAAAAGTATGTGAAGAAACAGAGAGAGAGTGGGAGAGACGCGGAGAGAGAAAGAGAGTGCCCGCGAGACGAACATCGACGTCATTATTCACTTTGTTCAATTGTTCATTGTTCAATTAATAATTCATATTACTTACTTACTTTGTTATTTATTTTTTTTTATTTTTGATTTACAGCTTGATTCCACGCTGTATTTTTGGTACAAGTATGGAATTTTCAGCTTGGATATCGGTAGCCCAAATTTCGCAGGCCGACCATAGATATCGGGTGTGATTAGTATTTTTAAAATCTTCAGTATTAGTTTGACATTTTCATTAAAATCCTTCCTTGTACAAAATAAGTTTATGTAAATCTTTAAATACCACTTACTGACTGACCGACTGACTGGCTTATTGACGCTTATTCAGAAAAACAAAAGAATTGTGTGAATGTACTTATAGACAAAGGAGATGTTTCACAAAGGTTGGTTGTGTGGTTACTTTTGTGTTGTTAAAGAAGAACAAAAATATAACAAAGAGAGACTGAGAGAGAGAGACCTGTAAGGAATTCAGTTGTTCCAACTAAACAATAGATTTTGTGAAACAACCATGTGATTAGGTGAAATGTTAAGTGTGCATGTTTTTTCCAGATGATTAACTGATTTCGACATGGAATTTTTTGACTGGCAATGAAATTAAAGGTGTACTTAATTTACTTTACTTCGGCTATCTCCTACGGGAGGATGCGCAGGCTTCATGAACATCTTGAATCATCACTGCCCAGGCGCGGCGATCTGATGCAAGGTTTTGCGACAGGGTTATCTAATTCTTGTTCCACAGACGGAGTCCGTAGACGGTTTGTAGCCCCAGGCACTCCATATCAGCCTTGACTGTACCAAGTCAAGTTTTCAGCTGTCCACCCCTGCGACATCGCCAAGATGGAAATGGCGAGGGTTTAGAACTGATTTGACCAGATCGTCATCTGGTCGGCGCAGAACATGGCCAAACCACCGAAGGCGACGTTGTTGGACCAGTACTGGAATTTGGTTAATGTTGTAGAGAGTTCATGAAGTTTCATAGGAATTAGGTACGAGTGATGTCCCAGCATTGCTCGGAATTAAAGGTGTGGATGGATATTGGATTCCATTATGGGTAAATTATTGTTTTGATGGAGTCTCACAGCGTTATACAGTAATGTTTACTGATGACCACATTCCAAGCACAATTTATTACTACCGCTCATAATTATATCAAGACACTATTGACACGACTTCCTAACTTCATTTATATAGTTCCATTATTTTTCACTTGATTTTCGTTTGATTTGATTGGCAGTAGTATTTTCCATATTTCAGGTATGAGTAATGAATCATTCGTGTTGCATGTGTTGGGTGTAAACTTGATGAATAAGGATTCCGTAATCAACCTCTCTCTCCACCTACCTAGATTACTTTTTAGAATTTTAACCCTCTCCCACATACCCTATTGTGTGGTTGTGTGTTAATGTATGCAGTGGAATGCTATGGTGAGCTTTTTTCTAAATTACTTATCTTCTCGGGGTCAACCATTCTTACCTTAGCTAAATTCTTAAGTTCCGACAATCTGACTACCCCTGACCTACTAGTTTGACCTACGTAGTCGACCTCAGTCACAGTCATTGCAGGGTATTTTGTAAATTATATCATTTTCTTTAAATGCATCCACCTGGTCCTTTAGCCCACAGAGCTTGTCCTATCTGAGTGAGTTTGTAGGTATAAATGCCACCCTAATTCCTACTTCAATTAGAATCTTACGTAGGGTCTCAGATGTTCCCACTTTATATGGTATAACTGTAGATGACTTTTATTCTCTCTTATTTATGTTATCACTATTAGTTTCACAATTATTTTTATTTTTCGTTTGGCCTTTTTTGATCTTTCTAATGAATTGTAAAGGATAGTTATTCAACACCAACGCTTCTTCTATTTGTTTTATTTCATCATTTAGGTCTTTTTTTGTGCTACTTAGTGCCACTGCTCGGTTTGTTAAACACTTAACTAAGCCTTAACAGTTAACGGATGAGACGAATCAAAGTCTAAATATCTATTAGAATGAGTTGGTTTTCTGTACACACAAGAGTGTAGTTTGCCTTCTTCTATTCGTTTTATCTGACAATCTAACACCATATCTAATTCTCCTTGTTCATTTTCTGATTCAAATGTGAATTTTATTCCCTCTACTTGTGAGTTTAAATGTGTCAAGAAGCTAGAGATATGCTCTGTTTTTAACACTGTGAAAGTGTCATCCACATATCTCCACCATATTTTTGGAGTAGAATTAAATGTATTGAAGGCACTATTTTCCCAGCTGTCCATAAATATGTCTGCTACAATAGGGGATATTGGAGATCCCATTGCTACACCTTCTGTTTGTCTATATATTTATACCTTGAAACTTAAAGATAGTAGATGTGAGGCATAACTGAATCCCTAAAATAATTTCTTCAATAGGCAGCTTTGTCCTATGGTTGAGTTGGTGATCCGCAGTTAGTTCTTTTTTAACTGCTTCTAAGGCCATATTGACTGGTATATTAGTATGAAGACTAGTCATATCAAAACTAACCAGAGTTTCATCATGTTATATCATTTATATATATATATATATATATATATATATATCACCCAGAATACTGTATACAAGCGGCTAGTTCATCCCTCAAGAATGAGACATGTGTTTTGGTAATAATATATAGGATAGGGATTAAATTTGTCGGTAGTATCACTCACCTTCCTTATGAGAAGAGGATGGAGAATTTAAATCTCTTCCCATCATCACACCGTATATTAAAAGGAGATTTGTCGACTGATCTTTCTAATATTTTCTGTCTCTCTCTCTAGGATACAATTTTACGAAGTCACCACAAAACGCTACTCAAACGGCGAAAGGATAAAATACGTTTGGAATTTAGATTCTCACAAAACGTGGTCAGCGACACGAACTCCCTACACGAACATAAAATATCAGCTCCATCGGCAAATGCTTTCAAAGTACAACTACAAAGATATATGGAGGATTTCATCATGAGCTGACGTCAGTTAGAGAACCACTGGAAAATCTGGGAGTACTGGACAGCTGTTTCGTCCTAGCTTGGGACTCTTCACAGTACCCACCCACCACTGGGGATCGAACCCAGGACCTTCTGGTTACAAGGCGATGTCGTGAATTGGCAGAAGGTAGAATTCAAGATGTCCATTGGATCCGGTCCCAGTGGCTCAATAGTCTACGAGCTCACCTTGTAATCAGAAGGTCCCGAGTTCGAACCCCGGTGGGTGCGTACTAATGAAGAGTCCCAAACTAGGACGAAACAGCTATCCAGTACTCCCAGGAAGTTTTCCAGTGGTTTTCTAGCTGATATCAGCTCATGATGAAATCCTCCATGTAATCAAACATAATCCTCACAAAACCAATACTTGAAAATACAAAGATATATATATTTCACGGAATAATACAGGCCACTAGGGAGTATTATCCTTCATTATCTATATCTGAATCTACTAGCAAAAAGGGAAATTTACACTAATGTGGTTAGTTGAAATCATCTTAGAAATGGGTTATGACAGAAGATGAAATAAGTATCTGGATCATGGGAAGATTCGAAACAGAGGCATCCAAATTACTACCCAGTTGCTTCATCAATTGAGCTACACAATTAACAAATATTGAAAAGTGTTTCTGTTTGAGAAAATCATTACGATTCATCCGTATCATGGTAATGTGTCCCACAATCGGCCAGCTATCCGCACTAGGAACTACTATCTAATTACTAAACTATGACAAATACAAATATTCAGCTTGACAAGTCATCGATCAATCCTACAGGAGGTCAATCACGTCCCCGAATAACCCAGTGGTAACGTTTCTGACTGCAGGCAGCACTGGGTGACGCGGGTTCGAATCTCACAAGGATTATGAGTTGTTCCTTCAAGGTTGCAGATGCGCCTTGGTCACTGGTGAGTCACCAAGCACGAAACCCAGTTCAGATGAGGCTTCCTGTGGCCAATTGCCTTCAACTATCAAATATCATCAATTCATCAATCTGTTCTGACATCTGTAAAACACAAAATAATCGAGCAAAGAATATTCTTTTCGATAAATTCCTCTTCTGGCTCTACAATTATATGTATGTATGTTCATATATAGTTAATAACAATATTAGTGTGCTTTTTTAAATAATATCGATTTGTAAAGTATGAGCAATGCAATTACAGTTCAGTTAAAATACTTAAATTATAAAAGTAATAAAGATGTAATAGCGAATAGAATATCAACTAAAATTAGGGAAATTGCACAAAAATTCAGGATAATTCAAACCTGGTTGGCCAAGGTAATGATAATGTCTGAACGAACTTCTCTTGGATGCATAAATTGAGCTTGTTAATGTGAATCCCAACAGCCAGCCTCAGAAACATTTAGTAGTCGAAATCTTAAGGCGAAATTGAGATTCGTAGGTATGCGGTAAATGACCCTGAAAGCATGGTTGACGTCAATCTTGTGTTCTGTATCCACAAGATAAGACAGAATAGCGCAGTGAATAGATTTTGTTTGTCCTTTGCTTAAGCACACAGGGTGATGTTCGGAAATTAGACGAGAAACACGCCTAATTGTGCGGCCTATGTAACTGGCTCCACAGGAGCAGTTAAATTGGTAGATACACATGGATGAGGCGAAATCAGGCAGTTTGTCTTTAACTCCCAAACGCAGAAGAGGAGTGGTCTTAAGGATACAACGTAATTCAGCAGCAGAGAATGCTCGTTTTACCGCATTTCTAATACACTGTGTTAATATCTCGCTAGTGTTGTCCCCAAGGAACTGCATCTGCAAGAATAAGGCCTTTTTTGGAACTGTTGGTAACTTCGGCTGCTTTGGTTTTAAATTCATTTTCTTATCAATAAACTTTTCAGGATAACCATTCTCACTTAGCAACCGTTTAATATTATTCAGTTCTTCATCAAGACATTCGTCCAAGCAAATCGCTCCTGCTCTGTGAACCAGGCACTTTGTCAAATTGCGTTTGTATTTCAAGGGCACAAAACTGAGAAAATGTGTGTACTGGCCCGTTGATGTAGGTTTTCTATAAACACTTCTTATTGAGCCACCCTCTTTTCTGGTCACAAAAAGGTCTTAGAATGGAATACTAGAGCCTTTTTCTCAATAGTAAAATTTATCGCAGGATGTACCTCATACCGCATACCTACGAATCTCAATTTCGCCTTAAGATTTCGACTACTAAATGTTTCTGAGGCTGGCTGTTGGGATTCACATTAACAAGCTCAATTTATGCATCCAAGAGAAGTTCGTTCAGACATTATCATTACCTTGGCCAACCAGGTTTGAATTATCCTGAATTTTTGTGCAATTTCCCTAATTTTAGTTGATATTCTATTCGCTATTACATCTTTATTACTATTATAGTTTAAGTATTTTTAGTGAACTGTAATTGCATTGATCATACTTTACAAATCGATATTATTGTTATTAACTACCAGTCTTGAATATTTTGTGTATATGAACATACATATATATAATTGTAGAGCCAGAAGAGGAGGAAATTATCGAAAAGAATATTCTTTGCTCAATTATTTCGTGTCATCAATCTGTTGTAAAACTGTTACAAAGGGAACACCCAAGAAATTATCTATCTAATGACAATTGTTTTATGTAACTCATATATCTAAAGTAAGCTATCACAATAAGGTTGATAATGTACTACTGATAAATATAAGTTGTCGTGAATCACTACTGTCAATTAATTCTGGTTACAAGATTGGATTGATTGTAGACAGCTGAGTTAGTTTTGGTAATCAGCTAACCACAATTCTCGTGGTTGAAACTGTGTATTATCTGGCTGAATCTAATCTAACTGGATACTCAGCTAAAGTGAAGCAAAACAGTTGTCTGGTATATAAATAACTTCTGTTTGTCTAGGAAGCAGCAATAATATTAATAATAATAATAATTTTTGCTTTATTCCAAAAACAGTACTAATGATACAGCAAGGAATTTTCAGCATTCACTACAATATTGCATCTAATTTACTCAAAACGACAACAACAAAAATAAACATTACATAATAATGATAACAAAACGTTGTTATAGCAGCTATGCAGCAAATTACAGTATGCAATAAAGGAGAAAAATATGCATAAAGTATAAAGTTGTGGTAATAATAGTAATAACAACTAAAATAAAAATAGTAAAGTTATAATTAAACGATAGAAAGGGTGACACCATAAAATTACAGAAAGATGAACGAACGATGAAAGGGTCGATTCACTTTACTAATTACATAGTAACTTATTTGTTTCACGTCTAACAGTGTCTTCATCACATAAAAAATACGGGCTAAATAGGGAGGGTATTGCAGAATTTTTGTACTTAGTGGTTCGAACATTTAACTTCTTATATTGACTTCTCGTCCTACCTGATGAGATCCAAGGGGACAGTTGTGAATAAAGGGAGTGCAGGGGTCTGGCAGTACGGCTTACGCCCATTTTGTACAGGAATTTTGTATGTCTCTCGACTATAATATTGGCGAGCTCACGCAGTGGCCTACCACAAGCCTTACTCACAACATTGAATACTCCTCGTAATATGATGTAGTCTATTTCTAGAAGCCCAGGAAAGATTACTGGAGGGCAGTAGAGTACATTAGGTAAAATACAGGAGTTTAAAATCTGTAGAAGTAAAGGTTGGTTGATACCTGATTGTCTTCACTTTTTAATGTAGAAGGTAAGATGAAACACTTTCTTAGAGATTGATAAGATGTGGGATGACCATGAGAGGTCAGAGGAGAGAACTTTTTTTCCCTTCATGTTCCCAGTGTAACATAGGGCTCCGAGCTAGTGGCTTGAAGTTTCTATAGCAGTACTAATTTTTACAGGATGGGGTTGCTAGCCTCATGCCCAACCTTTCCTTTTTATCAGCTTTTTATTACGGTTTGGCGAGGCAAATTAGTGCGCTGGCCGGGGATCAAACCCAGGGCGAGCGTCCAAACTGCTGTGCCACCGAGGAAAGAACTAATCCAAGGTATTTCATGCTTGACTTGGTTTCCATTTCAGTGCCATCTATGCTACAGGCATCATGGGAACTAACTAGATCATGTACGTCACGTCGATACTTGAAAGTAAAGTTGACTACCTGACATTTGGAAGGATTTAACAGGAGACCATTTGACTTAGACCACTTGCTGATGTCTAACAAAAGCTATTAAGTTTGGAGCAGTCAGACTCGGAAGTGACATGCAGTGATATATTCAGATCATCCGTATATTTGACAAAGCTAGTTTCGTTTAAATGAAGCAGGTCGTGTAGGAAGAAAGAAGAAAGAAAAGGAGAGAAGATGGACGGCACCTTGAGGAACACCGACTTTTGTAAGCGAGCCAGAAGATTTGCCATTATATACAATATACTGCATTCTACCAGAAAACTAAGAATGCAACCAACTGTTAGCCCAGGATCATGTTCGCGTCAACGAAAGCTTATTTAGTAAAATGCCCCTAGGTAAAGAGTCAAAAGCAGATGTATAGTCGAGGAAAGCACCATGAACATATTTTGCACCTTTGTCTAAACAAGAAACAACATGGTGATACAAGACAAGGTACTTCTAACATGCTTGTATGCAAATTGTTTAGGATCATTAAAAGGTTTCAATGAAGGTTCAAGACGAAGTAAAAGTAATTTTTCCATCATTTTAAAAAAAGGAGAAGTAATTACAATAGGCCGAAATTTAATATCAGTACCAGAAGATGGTTTTGGTATGGGGATAATTTTATTGTTTTTCCATGCAAAAGATAGAACGTTACCGGAAAAAGAAGCATTAAAAATGTTAGTAGGAGGGTAACATAAAGTATCAGCACAGTTCCCGAGGACATGGGCCGATACGCCATCAGGACCAAGGCTTTGGGAAGGCTTAAGACACCGAAGACGTTTAAGCACATCAAGGGTATTAAAACCATAAAAATTATTTTCTATATAATTTGTAACATTTGGAAGGGTACCAACAGAAGAGCGTATGAAAGATTTATTAAGAGTAGCAACATTAAGAGGTGGGAAAGAAGTACATCGCTTACCGCTAGTAATTTCTTTGAAAAGTTTTCACAAACTAGAAGCGGTTTTACAGGACAAGACTCTTTGGTTATATAAAACATTTAGTCTTTTCTTTTCGAGTTTTATAAGAATATTTAACTTTTTTACACCTGACATATTATTTGCTTTGAACAGCAGTTCTTTATCTCTACGTAGCTTTTTGCGATATGGAGAAGAGAAACGGTCAAATCGTATGAATAATGTTTCTAGTTGACGTGAGTAGCTTCGAAACAATCATTCCACTCAGCTGATATAAAAATAGAATGTGTGCACAGTATTATTATTATTGTTCCCTTGGATTTCTAGTGGAACATAGGACTTCAACTGCACGTCTCCACTTACTTCTGCCTTCTGCTGTACTTTTCACCTGCACCTACCTTAGTCCATATTCTTTCAACTCCTCTTCACACGATCTCCTCCATGTCACCCTTGCACCGACGTCCCACTCGCCGCTTCCATTTCGGCCTGGTTCCACTCGAGCAATGGCCTGACGCGCGCGCGATGTCACCCAGCGGCCTCCTCAGCGAGTGTCTAATCCATCTCCACTTTCTCCTGCATATTTGTTGGTTGGCGATTGGTTCTTGTTTTGTTTGTTCCCTGCCATAGTTTCTTGTTGTTGGTGATTCTTTCCGGCCCAGCCATCTGATCTTCAGTATAGAGCGAAGACAGTTGCTCATAAAGGTCTGCAACAGGCTGTTGGAAATATTCTGTGTGACCCAGCCCGCCAAGTTTCTGATCCGTATAGAAGAACTGACTGCCTTGAAGTTTGTATTGAAAATCCGACCGAATTTAGTTTTCGATGCTGAGTGACGAATATTTCCAGATTGGTTTCAGGTTGATGAGTGAATGTGTTTCTCGCCTTCTCGATTTGACATCCTCGTCCGTTCCTCCTCCTGTAGTTGAGACAATGCTCCCTAGATAAGTGAATGAATGAGGTAACATCTTTCAAATCCCTCCCGTTGATGGTGATTTACGCTGGATGTTGCTGCTGTTGTTGTTGGTTGGTTGGTTATTTTCATAACCTCCATCTTGTCTATTTTCACCTGGAGTCCTATCTTCGCCGGCTGCTTCTTCGACCAGTTTGTCGGTCGGTTTTTACTTGTAGGTCTTTGATTTTGTGACAGTGACATCAAACATAAATCATCCACACGCGAAATCCAGGTCTTCTAGGTTCTTCACGTCTGTCGGTTCAGGATATTCCTGTCTTCTCATTTCCCATCCACTGTCTGACGCACAATCCAGTCAGTCCACCACAATTAGGAATATCTTCGTGGGTGACAATAAGCACCCTTGTCTGACTCCTGTTTTTACTCTAAACGCCTCGCTGAGTGAGTTTTCCGTTGTGGATCACTTGACATGTACCGTTGTCGTACAGCTGTTGAATGAGGTTGATGAATATTTGGGGCACTGTACGCCGTAGCACTCGAGTAGTTTCCAAATTACTTCGCAATCAACGCTGTCGAAGGCGTTCTCGAAATCTTTAAAATTGAGGTATAGGTTTGATTGCCATTCCACGCTTTGTTCTGTGATGATGATGATGCGTAGAGTTGAAATTTGGTCAGAACATGATTTGCCTTTCCTGAATCCAACTTGTTCTGGTAGGAATTCTGTGTCCAGTGCGTCCTTAATTCTCCCCAGGATGATGCGACTCAGGATTTTACTTGGTGTTGACAGGAGCACGATTCCCCGCCAGTTCTTGCAGAGTCATAAGTCGCCCTTCTTTGGTATTAATTATTATCATTCCATTATGAATAAAATTTTACTTTTATAAAGTCACACAGTGTTCTTACACGGTAATATTTCATGACGACCACGTTTCGAGCACAATTTATTGCTACTAATACTACTAATAATAATCATATCAGAGTACTCACTTACACAACTTGAGAATTTCGTTTATATGACTCAACTATTTCTCACTTCTTCATTCGATTGGTAGTAATATTCTCCATATTTCCGGTATGAGTGATGAATCATTATCACTGCATGTGCTGGGTGTAGATTATTCGATGAACAAAGCATTCAGTAATCACTCTCTCTCTCTCTCAGTCTCCATCTACCTATATTACTTTTTAGAATTCTTACTTTATCCCATTCTCTTGTGTCGTTGTATGTTGATCCATGCAGTGCAATGCAGTGCTGAGTTTTTCTCTAAACTGCTCATTTTCATGGGTTAATCAATTTGCACTTATCTAAATTCTTATTTTCTGATAATCTCACTACTCCTGATCTACTAGTTTGACTGACCTATGCAGTTGACCTCAGTCACAGTCATTACAGGGTATATTTTGTAAATTATATTATTTTGTTTAATTGCGTCCACCAGTTCCTTAAACCTACAGAAGTTTTCCTAGCTGAGTGAGTTTGTAGGTATAAATGCCACCCTAATTCCTGCTTTACTGAGAATCCTACATAGGGAAGGTCTCAGATAATAATGAGGTTGGGGTGGCCGAGCGGTCTAAGGCGCCAGACTCAAGAGGGCCTCCTCAGATATCCCCTCGTTATTTGGTAAACCTCTAGATGTCTTATATGTACATATGCAGTTCTAGCATTCTGTATTCACCTGTTGTGACCTTTCTGTGTCCATGTCGGATAATTTTTCTTGACTGCATTCTAGACAAAAGACACATTCAACGATTTGTGCATCTCGACCCACAGCAGCAAGTGAATTGATAGATGCATAGCAAACTAGTCAAATGCTACTATATATATAGAATGTTTCAAGAACACTGGCTAAAGGCAAAGAACGTCTTCTTTTCAGGGTATTTAATATTCTCACCTTTCAATAATTGACTTCTACGCTGCTTTTATCTTTAAAACATTTTTATTCGCCATTCTTATCTCTAATCTATTGAATATAAACTCTGACTATGCGTCGGTGGCACAGTGGTTAGGACTCTCGCCAATCATGCACATGGTCCGAGGTTCGATCCCCTGCCGTGGCACACCTGATATCTATGGTCGGCCTCCTAAATTTGGGCTACCGATATCACATGCTGAAAATTCCATATCTGTACCAAAAAATACAATGTGGAATCAAGCTGTAATCAAAAATAAATAAATAAATAGATCGTGAGTATTAAATACCATTTCACTAATTAACAGAATTTAGAAAATAATGAATTCCACCGCCAATCGCTTATCTTGACATCTGATAGTCTTCGTTGTCGTCTCGTGTATGCCAAAAGTTGCATACCTCAGAATATTTCTAGTTCTTCTTAGTTTTCAATGGTACGCTTACCATTTAGGATAATTCCCTTCTAAAATTAGGGTTTTTATTTCCCGTTTAAATAATATGACTAACATTCAGAGAGTGAGAAAAGTAATATCGAAGTTTTTATGAAATGTCATCCTGGATCAACACATTATTTAAGTTTAAATTGTGATAGTCCATTCTGCTTTTTTTAGGCAAGAAAAAAGCTTTTAAAAAATAAACGGCTGTCAATTGAAACTTCTTTTTGCCTCTAATAATATATGATATATCCACCGCATAGATGAAATATTATCTACTTGAAGAGATGCGATATTGTTTGAAATGCGGTAAAAGTTGTCAGACATTAGACAGACATTAGTAAAACAGATCAAGAGGGTATGTATACCTGTTTTTGTGTGTGTGTGTGATAAGCAAACACATTTAACACTAATCATGACTTCAGACCCATTAACACACAGTAGGCAATGAATCACACGGTGAAAATATTTATTAAATAAAAATAGAGACAGTTAGTAACTGGTAATTAGGAGAAGTGAAAAACTATGTGGTAGGAGAATGCAAATTTACCAATAGATGAACTAGTTTGTGTCATGATTATTATTATTATTACTATTCCCTTGGGTTCCTAGTGGAACAAAAGATTTCAACAACAACAACAAACCTCCACTTTCTTCTATTTTCTGCCATCCTCTTCAGCTGGGTTCACGATTGACCATATTCTCTCATCTCTTCCTCCCCACCACACGATCTCCTACATGTCAGCCTCTCATTGATGACCCACTCTTCGCTTCCCATCGGGATTCTATTCGAGCAATGGCCTAGCGATGGAGAGATGCTATTTGACAGCCTCCTCAGCGTATGCCCCATCAATATCCGTTTTTTCTTAGAGATTTGTTGAGCGACAGGCTCTTCGTTGGTTTCTTGTTGCTAATTCGTTCTGGCCATTTGATCTTCATTAGGGAGCCAGCTAGTGAAGTGGACAGCAGACTGTTGGAAATCCTTTTCGTGACACTCATAGAAGCAGTGACTGACTTCACATGCGTACTGAACACAATCCGAATCTTGTTGTTTATGCTGAGTAGGAGTGCAGAAGATTTCCAAACAGATTTCAGGTTGATGAAGGCGTGTCTGGCTTTTCCAATTCTGGCTGGTTTTTCCCATCTCCATCCGTCCCGCATGTAGCTGAAACGATGCGTCTTAGTTTGATAGGGAAGGAAGTAACCTCTTTCCAGTCTCTCCTGCTGATGGTGACTGGTGCTGTTTGTTGTTGCTGCTGTTGCAGTTCGTTGGTTATCTCCATCACCTCCGTCTTCTCTATGTTCACCTGAAGTCCTGTCTTCTCTGCTAGCTTCGCCTCCTCAGCCAGTTTGTTCGTTTTCGCCTGCAAACGTTTGAGTTTGTGTGAGTGACATTATACACAAATCATCCACAAGCGAAATCCAGATGTGCTAGGGTCCTCTTATCTGTGGTCCAATGTATTCCTGTCTTCTCATTCCCAACGCACAGTCTGACGCATAATCCAGTCAACCACAATCACGAATATGATAGATGATAAAAGACAGCAGTCTTGTCTTACTCCTATATGCACTCCGAACGACTCGCTGAGTTTCCCGTTGTGGATCACCTGACACGTGATTAATAATGAGGTTAATAAACACTTGGGCACTCAGAGCCTTAGTGTTGCAATAGTTTCCAAATTACTTCTTGGTTAACGCTGCTTGTTGAAGACCTTATCGAATTAGATGAAGTTGAGGTAGAGAGAGGTTTGACTGCCATTCTATACTTTTTTCTGTGATGACGATGCGTAGAGTTGCAATTTGATCGACACATGATTTACCTTTCTTGAATTCAGTTTGTTTCGGTGGGGCTGGAGAAGTTCTGTATACGGCGCATCCTTTATTCTATCCATGCGTGATTGGAGAAAAGCATGATTCCACTCCATTTCTTGAAGAGGCATTAGCTACCCTTCTTTGGCAGCTTGACTAGATAGCAAGCGCTTCATCCAGTTGGTAGGTACTTTTCCTTCTTTCCATTACTGGAAGTCATTGTGAGAAAATTATGTTCAGACTTATATTTTTTGGTACTGTTTAGAATTAATACAGTTAAAAAATCTAGGAAATAAAGTGAACTCGTAGTATTCCTGCAAATATATTTCTTCTTCCTTTGTTGAAATTCATTGAAGATATTGAACGGCGGTGGCTTTAAACATCTTGAAGTTTCACATGTTAGAATCTATGAGCCAATGGATTTCCAATCATTGACTGGTTGGTAAAATATTCCCCTCATAAAGTGAACGTCCTGCATTTGACCCTTCGGCATTTCATGGCAGCGTTCTAATATGAAACAGGGCATCCATTCAATGTTCCCTGGTTTTTGAATGATGCTACAAGTAATCTTAGTTCATGGCGAAATCCATCCTAAAATCGATCAAATCTCTATGAAGACTAATCACATCCTTCAAACTGGTAGTCTTCTTCAAGCCAGGTAATTTCAAAATAGCTGTGTTAGACAGAAGAACAGCTAGAAACCGAATGTAACTAGAATAATTCTCCATCCCTACAATAAACTGGCTTATTACAGGAACGAACGAATTTGAATCTAACTACTACATCAAATGCTTTAAATTTCGCTGGAACTGCTATACTCTGAGGATAACTTTTACTTCCGCCGATGAAGTTTCCGATTAATCCCCTGTTTCAAGTTAGGTCATGAACCAACACCATTTTGTGAGAAATCGATTGTTATTTCATCATCGTATGGGATTCTTCTGAAGTAATCACAAATGACCCATTGAAGATAGAACCCACGATTTCCAGGTTACAAGACGATCTGGCAGACCATTCAGCCAACGGGCTTTGGATTCTAACTTCTGCCAGTTTTTAATGCGTAGAGCCGCCCCATCCCCCAACCAATGTCACCGGCAGGTATCTCACTTTACACCTAAGTTGATGCACCCCACTGATCACACTAGAACTACAGGCAGTCCATCCTGTAGTCAGTAATTAGTCAAGTATTAGATTAATTTCCAGCCACTCAAATCTCTGTAAACTATCCCTTGAGACACCCCTATCTATCTTCACTAAAAGATTAGTGATACCCTCAAGTATTCTCGGAAGTTATCTCGCTGTCCATCATGAATAATTAATGTACTATTTCCATGTATATAAATGGTACACAAAGAATTTATTGATTAATAACACATCAGTTTTATCATATGTCAACTGAGTCTCAGGTGATGTCCGGCGCTAGTGGCGAAATCTAATCTGGGCTTAATTGTATTCTGTTTCCTTGTATTAAAGTAATTGAACAGAATGTTTGACAGACTCCTTCATTCTATGCTGTCATTGATTTTGTTTTACAATGAACAATGCAATGCTTCGATGAGTCTGTAAATTACTTCAGAATGTCTGAATATACTGAATTCCCATTTAGTGGCAATGAAACAAGAAAAGTCAAGATGAAATTATGAGAATCAGTCTGAATTGGACCTGAGAAACTTGGCATTACTGAAGTATGAAGCAGTCAGCTAGTATATTTATCAAGCTGTATGAAAGACACACATAATAATTATTTTTGTCTGTGTGTCATTTCACACGTTTCTGAGTCAGACAACTATTTATTTTGTTGTTATTATAATTGTTTCCTTTAGTTCCTAGAGGAACATAGGGCTTCAGCCGTACGTCTCCATGGTGTTCGGTTCTCTGCCAACGTTCTCAGCTGGCTCCACATCTGCCCACATGCTTTCATCTCCTTTTCACATCACCTCCTCCATGTCACTCCTACAATGGCAACCAACTCGCCGTTTCCCATCTGCGTTCCACTCGAGAAAGACAGAGCCTGGCGTGTGATGTCACTTGATGGTTTGTTTTCTCAGAGTATGGCCTCCAATCCATCTCTATGTCTTCCTGCATATTTGTTGCACAGTTGGTTCCCTATAGGTTGGTTCGTTGGTTGTCGGAGATCCCTCCCTGTTGCTGACCTTTACTGATCTTGAGTAGTATTGAGCGAAGACAGCCGTTGATGAAGGTCTGTATTTTGTTCAAAGTGTCCAACATGACGCGGCGTGGGACCAAGTCTCTGATCCGTATAGTAAGTAGCACTGACTTCACATAGGAGTTGAAAATCTGGATCTTTTTTTCATGCTGAGTGCTGTTCATCTCCACACAGACTCGAGAGAAATGAAAGCTTGCCTCGTCTTCCCGATCCTCGCCTTGATATCCTCGTCAATTCCATCCGCCTGTAGTTGAAACGATGCTTCCAAGGTGGGTAGGTGTGTAGGTGAGGGAGGTTGATTCTTTCACATTTCTCCTATTTATATCGGCTGATTGTTGTCTGTCTGTTGTTGCTGTGGCTGTTGGCCAGGAATCTTCATCACCTACCTCTGTTTTCTCTATGTTCACCTAAAGTTTTATCTTTAATTTTTGTTGATTCTGCCGACTTGTTGCTTTTCATTTGCATGTCTTCAAGTTTGTGAGAAATCAGACATATATCACATCGGTGAAGTTCAGATCCTCAAAGTTTTTTGGATTTGTGCAAGTTTTGTGACCATGTAAATGTTCAGCGAGCATCCTAACTGCTGTGCCACCAACGCACTGGCTAACATTGACAACTCACCACCACTACCCTCATGCTAATCGTCGCCCCTGTAGTTACAGTTTGATTCTTCATCAGATTTTTGAAAAAAACACTTAACGACTTAAACAACAAGCCTAAATAATTTTTATTGTCGTTTGATAAAGCTAATGTACACACATATACAAAAATAAGTATATATAATTGTGATTGCACAGCTAATTACGAATGAATTCGCCGGTGAAAAGCAGCTCTTCGCTAAACTACAGGTGCTTTGTTTTTCAATCAAATCGATTCGAATTGAAAAAAACAAAGGTCAAAGATCAGTTCAACAAAACTCTTAACACTGTTTAGGCAGGATCAACCAGATATGACCTGATAGCATAGTCAATTTAACTTGGCCTCAACAAAGAGATCCGATCACCAGACTCGAAAACATCAATACAGTTGTAATATTAAAAAAGTCCAACATACAACAATTAGAAATAAGAATACATCGCATTTCATGTCTAATAACTGAACTTCAAAATATTTTCAATCTCAGTACAGGTATTAATCAAATCTCAAAATTCAAGTATTGGTTTCTGTAGGGATTTTGTTTGATTGGTTAGAAGGTTTCATCATGAGCTGGCGTCGGTTAGAGAACCATTGGAAAACCAACCCCATGGAGTACTGGACAGTCAGCTGTTTCGTCAGCCTAGTTTGAGTCTCTTCATCATTAGGCATCCAGCGCCGACAGGATTCGAACTCAGGACCTTCTGGTAACAAGACTAACAAGCTCGTAGACCATTAAGCCGTGAGCACCCATCCAACCGACAACCCATGAATTCTAACTTCTGCCAATTCATCACTTAGCGTAACCACATCGTAATGTCTTCTTCGATGAGTTACTGACTTCAGCTCATGATGAAATCCTCCAATCAATCAAGCAAAACAAAATAATTCCCTACAAGAACCAATACTTGAAAGTTCATCTGATGCTCACTAGCCATGAAGACCCTACTCACTCACTTAGTTATCTGAGGTTCTAGTTGGAAGCCCTGGTCATTAGGGTCCAACAGGTTGAAGATGAGGCAGTAACTCATCGAAGAAGACATTGTGAAGTGGTCGCGCTATGTGTCATGAATTTGGAGAAGATAGAATTCATAGACAGACCACTGGATTGGGTCCCAATGGCTTAATGTTCTATGCGCTAGCTGGACTTGTAACCAAAAGGTCCTGTGTTCAAACCCAGCTGGGGTGGGTGCATACTGTTGAAGAGTCCAAACTATGCCGACGAAACAGTTGGCTGTCTAGCAGTACTCCCAGGTGGTGATTTCACCTCATGATGGAATCCTCCAACAAATCTCAATATCCTAGTATTAATATTCTCTATAGTAATATATGCCAACATTTGAAGACTTCATTTAATGCTGACTTATGAGATCAATGTCTTAGTTAACGTCAATTTAGACAGAAATATGAACTTAAAGGATAGAAAGAAATAAATGATTTGGATTAATTATAACCTTTAAGTAACAAACACCTGTCATTAATTCGTATATTAATTAGGTCAAAGTCTAACAGACAATAAAACAAAACATTCGAGTTATTTATGTATTCCATCAATTTGAAATAATGTTTTTTTCACCTATTACTGACACTTGATAAGGTTAACTAAGACTGTGGTGTATGTTACTTATAAATAGATATAAGTAGTATGCAGAGTGGTATGTTGGTAGAAGTGGTGATAATATCTGTCAGTGAGAAAGAAGAAGAATAGAACATTCCGAATACAGAATACTATCATTATTATATCATTACTTGATGCTAGGGATTCCTAGTGGAACGCAGGTCTTCAGCAGGACACCTCCACCCCCCTCCGTTTTGTCCATTCCGCCTTAATTGCCTGCACTATGACTAATAAGCTTGGGTTTCTTTCTAGACCGACCTCTTCCCTATGACTACCGGATTCTACTCAGTGGTTGGCGTTTGATTTTAGTCAATGATCCCGTTAGGGTGTGTTAAATCTACCTTCATTTCCTTTGTGCATATTTGTTGCGTGATAGGTTTTCGACTGGTTCACTGTCTGCGAGAATTCCTTGTTGCTTACCCCTTATGGCCGACCATGCAACCTTCACTGTGGAATGAAGTCACCTGTTGATGGATGTTTGAAGCCTGTTGGAAGTGATTTCAGTGTTGTACAAAGCCTGTATACCCTATAGAAGCACTGGCTGACCGGATATTAATGGTGATAATTAGAATATTGTCGTTTGTGCTTAGTGTTGTGGATTTTCACACTGATTTCAGAGTAAGGAATTCTTGTTTAATTTTAACTATTTCGGCTAACTCTGATTTCCATATGTATCCCGCTGGCTGCAGCTGAAACATCATTGCTTGGTCACATAACTGAAAGTGACGACGACGTCCCGTCTTGGCTGTGTCTTCTGTCGACTTGTTGCCTTTCAACTTTTGATTTTTGTAGGGATTTTGTTTGATTAGTTGGAGGATTTCATCATGAGATGACATCAGTTAGAGAACCATTAGAAAACCAACCACAGGGAGTACTGCCAGAGAGACAGCTGTTCGTTAGCCTAGTTTGGGATTCTTCATCAGCACGCACCTAACACCGACAGAGTTCGAACTCGGGACCTACTGGTTACATGTCTAGCTAAGTCGTAGAACATTAAGCCACTGGGATCTGATTCCATGGCAAACCCATGAATTTTGATAGCATTATTAGAAGACGGAGATTATCTGAAAAATGTGATGTATCTGCGCCATACATTTCGAAAAATCTGATCACACATTTACTTGTCAAGTCAATTTATATGGAAAAGTTAAATTAAACAAAGTGACAAAAAAAGAATGATTTAGAATGATGAACACAACGTTTGGTAATCCAATCAAATAAGGATTACCAAGGTGGATGGGTTAAGAGTAATAATAAACTGCTTTTGAATACACAGGGGGGGTAAGTTTATGAATAGCTATAGCCTCAGCGTATTTCATTAAGCGCCCTTGACCGTTTTTATAAATGACCTTAAAGGCTGAGTTAACATCAATCTTATGGTTCATCTCGTTTAGGTGTTTAGCTATAGACGAAGTTGGTAGTCTGACACCTGCATCTATTGGCTTTTCACAATTCATTTGTTTTTCTAACCATTTCGCGATATGCTGTCCCACCCTCTCATGGAAAGCGCGATTACTCCTCCCCACGTATGTGTGACCACACACACACACATATACGAAAATTGGTAAATAGTGTGGGATGTGACAGAATCACCTGTGCACTTTTGAGGAGCATATTTTTAGCTTTTTCCACAATTACAAGCTGGGCTGCATAATAGGTTCTACGGATGATCGAATTCAACCTTTGTCTCAAAATCCTGCTGTTTATTTCCCTGTTATATGGTAATTTGATGAAAACCCTTTTATAAAAAGGACTAATTGTTTCAAACCCATAAATTCCGACTTCTGCCAGTTCACAACATAGAATGACCACTCCACAATGTCCACTTCGATGAGTTACTGCGTCACTGTCAACCTGCTGTTCCCTATTGGTAACGCTTCACACTTGAACCCTGGGTAACTAACTGCGTTAACAGAGCCAGTCGCTAGTGAACATCAGATGAATTTTCAAGTACTGGTTTTTGTAGGGATTTTTTGTTTGATTAGTTCGAGCATTTCATCATGAGCTGACATCAGTTGGCTTTCCCTTGTAAATTTTCAAGTTTCCGTGTGACAAAATATTAATCCTCTCCGAGATCTAGTTCAATGTGTGCTTGCAATCTCACTGCAGACAGTCTGTCACACTATCCAATCCATCACCATTAGAACGGTCGTCGGAGATAATCGGCAGTCTTATTTTAATTCTGCCTTCACTTTAAACGCTTCGTTGAGCTTTGTGTCCAGAATCACTTAGGAAATATGCAATAAACGCCATCTTTCTAAGGAAAACAGATATATTGAAGGATTTTAACTAGTGTTCTATCTAGTTTTTTAATAATAATAATAATTTGCTTTATTCCAAAACAGTACTTGTGATACAGAATGGAATTTTCAGCATTTCACTACAGTATTGCATCCAGTTAGTACATTAGCAATAAATAAAATCCTACATAAGATTATGGGTGATCTCGGTTAGTTTTGACAACAACATATTGGCATGTCGGTAGCAAAGCCAAAATTGAACTGAGTATTTGAAGGTGTTAGAAAGGTAGATCCTAGCATATTTACTGGCGTAAGCGGAAGAAAGAAACAAAGCAGCACATAACAGAAAAAGAGAGAGAGAAAAGGAAAAGAAAGAAGGAAAACGTTGTACCTTTAAATGATATGAGTTGGAAAGACGAGATCCAGTTGTTCTACTGACTATTTAATAAGTTATAGGTATCACGCCTAATGCTTTCTCTATTGCACAGAACACGAGCCAACCAAATAGGGTATGGTTGAGTTTTGTACTTGCTAGTGCGAGCATATAGTTTTGTATATAGGCTTCTGGATTTGCCTGATGAGATATAAGGGAAGAGTTGTGAATGAAAAGGGTGATGTGAGTTAGATAGATAGAATGGATTGAGCCTATTTTTCACATGAGTCCATGTGCCTGTCGACCAGAATATTAACAAGCTGGCTAAGTGACACTTTGCTTGCCCCGCTGACAACCTTCAACATCCTGAGTAATAAGGTATAGTCTTTCTTCAGTAGCTGGCCCTTGAAAAACTAAGGGGAGTAATAGAGAATAATAGGCAGGATGCGAGAGTAAACGAATCTTAGGAGTAAGGGTAGGGTTATACCAGAATGTCTTAACTTCTTGATGTAGAAAGTAAGACGGAATATTTTCTTAGAAATCATCAAGACATGAGACGGCCAATAAGGAAAGGTCAGCAGATAGAATGACGCCAAGATATTCAATTTCCGACTTGGTCTCTATTTCAGTGCCATCTTTGTTGCACACCTCGTGAGTTCTAACCAGTTTGTTTAGGTCAGATTTATACCTAAAGGTGAAATTGACTGTTTGACATTTGGAGGGGTTTAAGACAAGACCGTTTTCCTTGGACCATTGGCTGATTTCTGATAAAAAGCCATTTAGTTTAGAGCAGTCACTTTGACACTTGACAGGCAAAGATACAGTTAGGTCATCAGCATATTTGACAAAATCAATGTCATTTGCAGATGATGGTAAGTCATGTAGAAAGAAAGGAAGAAAAGAGAAGCGGGGAGAGTACAGCACCTTGGGGACACCAGCTTCAGTGAGTACAGCAGAGGAGGATTTACTTTTGTTTTGTATCATAGTTCATGAAGTTTTAGGCTGGTTAATCTTAGGCAATGAATACAACTCTTCGTGTGATCTAGACATCCTTCTAACTTCATTTAACCCCTTGATTATAGCTGATATTATCTGGAAAATAAAACAAACATCGTAGTATACTGGAACTTTCAGCTGAGACATTCAAGGAAGACGGAAAGGACAAATGAAGCACATGATTCCATTTGATACATAATGAATAATTTTAGATTGTTACAGTTCACAGTACCCATAAAGAAACAGACTGGAATAAACGGTAAAACATAAAAGAGAGGTGTGAGCTTTCCTGATAAGTTCACTTTGGTAAGATAAACAGATGGAAAAAGAAAGATCGTATCAGTAAAAAAAAAGAAAAACAAAGTGTAAACTTTATTCCATATGGTGAGATGAAACAGAATTATATGACAAAAATTGGTTCGATTCAATATGGGGATTTATGTAGCTGTGAATTTTTATATTATTTATTGATATATTTAGTTGAAAACTGCTCAAAACAAAGAGGCATGTTTGCTAGTCAGATCTAATCCACTTAAGCACCACACGGCTGTTTCACTCGCTAGTGACGTACCTGAATTAACTCAGCTCAGATAGAGAATCCCGTCTGACTACTTTGATAAACAGATTAATACATGATACTGAATTAATTATTTGTAAACTACACAATTCTACGTGACAGTTCACCCTGGTTTAGATAACACATTATTATTATTATTATTATTATTATTATTATTATTGATTAACTGAGTAAAAAATAAGGCTTCAACAGCACATATCCGTTTCATCCCGTTCTCTTTAGAACGCTTTAGCTGGCTTCATGATTATCCATAAGCTCTCTTCTCCTCTTCATATGACCTCCTTCATGTCACCCTCAGACACTTGTTTCCCATTCGAGTCCAAGTCGAGTGATGGTCTAGCGCTCGACGTTAAACACCAGTCTCCTCAGCGTGTTTCTGATCCTTGACACCTGCGTTACCATTTGACAGATGTACCGCCCTAGTCAAACTCCCCGCCTGACATGGTCTTCAGAACGGATCGCACATCACATCAAGACTCAAACACCGCAATCTGCACCACGATTCATCTGACATGACCATGACACCGACACAAGCAGCAATAGACCACGCATGCCAGCATGTGCTTCACACCAAAATACCATTTCGTTCCCGTTTCACTGAATAAGTAAAGAAACAATGACATATTTACTGAGCAGTAGGTTCTTATTTGGCTAATTACCGGAGTTTCTTGCTATTGGTTATTTATAGCCCGACATTTCACCTTCAGTATGGAGCCCGAAAAGGCATCTGCTGCTAAAAGTCTGCATCAACCTGTTACAAATGCTTTTCGTTGAGTGCACTCCACACTCCTGACTGATATAGAAGAAGTGAATTAAAGTTCGTGTTGAAAATCTGAACTCCGTTCTTTATGCTCAGCGCAATATATCTGCACATTGATTTCAGAGTAATGCAGTTCTAGCTCTTTTTCCAAACCCGGGATCGATATCTTTACCAGTTTCGCTTATAGTTGAAACCGTGCTACCTAGATACGTGAAGGAAGTGACCTCTTTCAAATTTCTTCCATTAATGGTGATTGGTGCTGGTTGTTGTTGTTGTTGGTGGTGGTGGTGGTGTTAATTAGTTGTCTTCATCACCACCGTCTTCTCTATTGTTCACCTGGATAAAGTCCTCTCTTCTCTGCCAGCTTCTTCAGCCAGTTTGTTTGTTTTCGTCTGTAATTCTTCAAGTTTTTGTGTGACAGTTGACATAAATCATCCACACAGGAAGTCCAGATCTTCTAGAGTCTTCTTGTCGGTCAGTGCAATGTTTTCCTGCCGTCTCACTCCCAAGCACAGTCTGATGCATAATTCAGTCCACAAAAATTAAGAATATCATAGGTGATAATAAGCGGCCAGCTTGTCTTACTTCTGTCACCACTTCATGGTCAACGCTCCTCTGTCAAAGAACTTTCTTTACAAAGCCAATGAAGTTGAGGAAGAGAGATGTTTAACTGCCATTCAACGCTCTGTTCGATGATGATAGTTTACCGCAGTTTTAAATCGTACATTATAATACAGTTAGCAAAGGATGCAAAATAAAAGTTTTGTATACTGTGGGATGATTAGAGTTAAATTAAACCTTTCTAATGTATATTGATAATTATACTTGAACTCTGTTGTTGTCTCTTCTTAGTGGTAACCTTATCTTCTTCTTCTTCTCCTCGTATTCTTCAAAACGTTTTATAAATTATTACTTCCTTTTCTTGTCCATATAATGTTCGTGTCATCCATCGTGTCACCTCACTCTGTACTACTTCTTCGTGCTTAGTTCCTCTTCAATAGGAAAGAAAACCGTCGGTTCCTTCATTGATCTTATGTAGACTGTCCTTAGTTTAAGGTAAACTTTGAAATCTCTTTCTTTTTGCTTTGATGCAAATGATTAAGCTTCAGGATGATAGAAATTTTAACAGTCATCTGAATAAGAAATGAGGAGATGAAATTTAAAATTAATTGGTCAGCTGTAATCAGCGAAGGAGCCAATGTCTCTTATTTAGGCACGTGAATGATTCTCAAGACTAGTTTGCCTGCATTCTAGTAGATGATGTTGCTCCTACTGAGACTGAAATCCAGCACGCAACATTTTGACTAGCGGTCGCGCTATATCCTAAAATTGAAAGAAGTTGGAATTCCTAGGTTGGCCAATGGATCAGGTCCCAGTGGATGAATGATCTACGAGCTAGCTAGCCCTGTAATCAGAAGGTTCCTTAGTCCGAACCCAGTTGGGGCGGGTCCGTACTGCTGAAGAGACTCAAACTGGGCTGACGAAACAGCTGACTACCCAATACTGCCAGATGGGCTTCCACTGGTTCTCTAACCGATGTCAGCTCCTGATGAAATCCTCCGAACAATCGATCAAGTCCCTACAAGTCAATACATGAAATTTTTGTTTTGTGGAAAGGCGCTTAGAAAAAGGCGTAAAATTCAATTTGAATTACAAAATCTTAAAGGATTTCTATTTTGTTGTTTTTTCAATAAGAGGAATACCTAATCAACTACCTAATCAATAAAATACAAATATTTCAGGAATTTCTTTCTACACATATTCTCTTTTCTAATGTAACCTTAAACTTAACTGTCAAGAATCTTTCTTTTTGTGTGTGTCATTAACAACTCATGATACATACATACGTGAATCATATGATTTATTTATCTTATTTTACACTGATTATTGAACATTAGTACACTGTCAATTGAAACCTGAATCTATCTAAATCTGAGCACATTGACAGCGTATCTTAGAGCAGTTTTCATAACACATTTTGTAAACTACACCTGTCTATCAAATGATCCAAGTTGGAATGAGATGCTTAAAAAGGTTGAAGTGTTATACAATTATACAGCTGTGCTATTTCTAATTATTTATTTAGCTGACAATTTTAACAATTTATGGATATTATTTTCAGGTTTATAGAGTTAGAATCTATTCTAGCAACGTTGACTACGATGGTGATTCAGCCTACCCTAACTTGTAGTTCTTCTCTCCCTGTGTGAATGGAGACTTCTGTTGATGTATATAGCAGGAAATTGAAAAATTTATAGTGTGTAGATGAGATAAAACAAACTTGATGCTATTTAGTTCATGATGACTAGTTGTGAAATGCAGGATGCTCATTTGGTCCTATTTAGGACTCATCATTTGGATGTACCTGCCATCTCCAGATTAAGTGATAGTATTTGCACCCAGTGTCCATTGTTTCAAACGCCAAACTGTTATCTCCACTAAACTGCTTACACCTCTTGTGAAAACGGCGGGGGGGGGTATCAGTTATTTTATTGAGTTCACTTTTGATTTTCTGGTTGACTAATTGAACAGAAGTGTTTGGCCTCCGTTGATATGGGGGCCTACTTGGATCTGTGGGCCGCCTGAATTTCCATCCGACACAATGTGTCTTATTTTCTTTAGTTCTTGTTGTTATAATCCCTTGGTTATATCCCAAATCATTGAGCATTTCTATGAGACCAAAGGAAAATACCGTGGTGATTGACTTCATTTTTCAGATCTAACATTACCGTGTGACATGATGTACTGGAGATGGCTATTTTACTTGGATCTCCTGGATGACGAGTAAATCTTATGCCGTATATAACACAGTGATGAAACAGTATTATTATTTACTGGATGACACAGTTTCGAACACTGTTTATTACTGTTCACAATCATATGATCCAATATAAGCATACGACTTCGAAACTTGAGTTTTGTAGTTTTCTTTATTCTCTCCTAATCGTCGTCATTGATTAGTAGAATTTTCCAGATGTCCCAGTGGACAGGTTTTAATCATTCCTGTTACACGTACTGTCATTTTATCCCATCCCATCCTATGCTGTATGGTTGTGTTTAATTGCATATAGTCAGTGCTATAGCTGAACTGTTCTCAAGATTCCTTATCTCTTATTCGAGTCAAAGAATCTAGATTTTACTAGGTGTTTGTGCTTGGCCAATCTGACTTCCCCTGTTCTGCTACTTTGACCTATGTATTTGACCTTACTGACAATCATTGCAGACAGGGGGATTAGATAAAATAAAATGTTCTGTTTACTTGGCTCCCAGGCAGGATCCTTTAACCAACAAATCTTGTTTCTAGTTAAGTTTGTGGGTTTTATTCCAGCACAATTAGGAATTCTCTTCAAGATTTCTTAGGTTCCTTCTTTGTATGGAAGTACTACTGGAAAATTCTACCACCCCTACGACGACAAATAGGAAAGAGCAAGGAAAACGGCAAAACTCAAGTTTCGAAGTTGTGTGATTATAATTGATGCTATGATTATGAACAGTAATAAATTGTGTTCTAAACTTCGTTATCCAGTAATTAATACTGTTTTGATGTGTGATACATGAAATACTCTAACGTATATATAGTAGGCGAATAAGCATGCAAATAACTCTGCAGTATTTATACAATGTGAGGCTAATAGGAATAAGAATTCGATACTAAAAAATTCGATCTGGACTTCGCCGATGATACATGTCTGATTTCCCACAAAGTGGAAGATATGCAAATGAAAAGCAACAAGCTGGCAGAAGAAGCATCAAAGATGGTACTACAAGTGAACAGAGATAAAACAGAGGTGATGAAGATTCCTGGCCAACACCACCAACAACAGACAACAATCAACATAAATGGCAGGAACATGAAAGAAACAATCTCCTCTACCTACCAACCTGGGAAGCATCGTTTCAACTACAGGCGAACAGAACTGACGAGGATATCAAAGCAAGAATCGGAAAAGCAAGAAAAGCTTTCATTAATCTTAAGTCTGTGTGGAGATCAACAACACTCAACATCAAAAATAAGGTCCGGATTTTCAACTCCAGTGTGAAGTATGTGTTACTTACTATACGGATCAGAGACTTGGAGCGTCATAAAAAGCATCTCAAACAAACTTCAGACCTTCATTAACAGTTGTCTTCGCTCAATACTCAAGATCAGATTGCCTGTCAGACAAGATCAACAACAGGGATCTCTGCAATGAGCGAACCAACCAGGAACCGATTGTGAAACAAATCTGAAGGAAGAAATGGAGATGGATTGGATTGGCCATACTCTGAGAAAACAAGCCATCAAGTGACATCACTAGACAAGCCATTGCTCGAGTGGGACCCGACCGAAAGGAATCGGCGAGTTGGTCGTCAGTGTGAGGTGACTTGGAGGAGGTGATGTGAGGAGGAGATGAAAGCATGTGGCTGGCAGACTTGGAGCGGGGTGAAAAGGTTGGCAGAAAACCGAAGGCAATGGAGACGCGCAGCTGAAGCCCTATGTTCCTCTAGGAATTAAAGGATATAATAATAATAATCAGTCGATGAGGAGTGTGCTCACCTAACTGAGGATCGTGGACAAAACGAATGAAAGCAATAGGAAGGTGTATCGAATGACGAAATTGCTTGGGTAGTTTTGTCTACATCCTAATTAGTCCCATAAAGCACTAAAAGGTAGCAATTAATAGCGAATGTTGACGCAACAGAAAGCTACCTATGATTTTATGGAATTATTTACTACTGAAATACTATGATTTCTGAATACTGGTAGCCGCTTGAATCTCTGGGCCACCTGAATTTCCATCCGAGACAATGTTGCATCTTATTTTCTTTCTTTCTTGTTGTTATAATCAGTCAGTTATGTCCCTGGGTCTCTAAATGTACTTGTGCACATTTTCAATTGGTTTGCAGCCTTTCATTGAGCATCCTTTAGTGACCCTAAACAATTTGCCTAGAAGCACAGTAGAAGCACTTTAGATGCAGCTGCCGTCTTATATCATAACATTGCTTCCAGTCTAGACAAGGGGGCTGAATTTGTTCGTTGTGCCTCCCTAGACTATACATCTGCTTTCGACTCGGTCCCTAAGGACATCTTATTAAATAAATTTGCTGCAGTCAAACAGAATGTTGGGCTGTTAACTGGTTACATTCCTATTTCTCAGAAAGAAAGCAGTACACCGTGTATGAAGGGAAGTCTTCCACTTCATTGCCTACTGAAGCTGGTGTCCCTCAAGGCGCTGTCCCTTCTCCTTTTCTTTTTTCTTTCTTCTTGCATGACTTGCCTCACTCTGATGAAATAAACTTTGTGAAGTACGCTGATGATTTAACGGTTTCAATGGCTGTTAACTCCCAGCTAGATTGTACCAAAATAAATAGCTTTCTATCGGAAGTCAGCAAATGGTCTGAGTCTAACGAGCTTAAACTGAATCCGTCTAAGTGTCAAACTGTTGATTTCAGCTTAAGATGTAAAAGACAGTTAAAAGAAGTCATCGATTCTCATGACAGTTGTAAAATTGACGACAATGATATAGGAATCAAATCAGAAATTAAGTATCTTGGACTCATTCTCTCTTCTGATCTCTCATGGTCTTCCCATGTCTTAGCGATCTCCAGTAAAATATTCCGCCTGACATTTTACATCAAGAAGTTGAGGCACTCGGGGATAACTCAACCAACCCCTCCTCCTCTTACACTTCATAAACTCTTGCATCCTACCTATTCTTCTTTATTGTTCACTCCCGATTATTCTTTCCTGGTTTGCTTAAAAAGGACTATGTCACAATTCGTAGAATACTGAAGACTCTCAGTAGGGTGAGTGGTGTCCCAGTGGACCACATAGTTAACGTCGTTGTCGATAGGCACTTGACTTCATGCAATAAATTTGCTAAAGGGATTTTGTCTGACTTGGAGCATCCGATTTACCCCTCAGCTTTCACCTTGCATCTCCTCAAGTAGAACAAGGAGTAACTTCAGAAAACTGTATGCTCGCACGTCTAAGTATAAGAATTCTATGATACCATACTTGGAACGTATTTTATGTGATGAAAATAGTGTCAGGCAACAATTAACCAACTAACCTTTTTTCATCTAGTAAATAAACAATTTCCTCCATCCATCCATCCATCCATCCTTATATACCTTCAAGTTTTACTTATATTACTTCTGTTATATTTATGGTCCTGTTGCTTCTTTGTTTGCTTTACTCTCATAATTGCAAACACCAGCTTATCTCTATGACTGCTGTACTCTTTGTTTTTCCCCTCACCATATCATGTAAAGAGAACATTATATTCAGTATTTTTAAAAGTACTAGGATTTCTATACCGAATCGACAGTACTGTGTGAAACAAGCCCACGTCAATATTCACTTATATTATTATTATTATTACCTTAGCTGTTATCATTATTATTATTATTATTTCCATTTTATATGTTGCATGTTTTTGACACTGCCTCTATTGTAAATGTGGAAAATATTCTATGTGGTTAATTTTTATTTATAATCTGAGGAAATTAGATGGAATATTGTGATTAATGCTGAAAATTCCATTCTGTATCACAAGTACTGTTTTTGGAATAAAGTAAATTATTATTATTTCTTTGGGAACAGAGAAAAACGCTGTAGTGACCTATTTTATTCTTCAGATCTAACATCACAGCGTCTCACATGATGTCCTGGAGATTTCTGCTTTGTTTTACTTGAAACTTCTGGATGAAGTGTTATTATTACACAATAAACTACGCTGAAAATTGTGCATATTGCATAAACTTAATGTGCATAATAAAGATACTGTTATTCTTATTATTATTAACTTGAAATAATTTTATGGATGGTGATTAGCAGGTGAATGCAGGATGCACATTTCGCCCTATTCGGCGGGGGCTCGTCACCTTGACATACATGCACGCCCCACTAAGTGATGGTTTTCCCACTTAGGATAGAATCCACTGCTGCTCATTTCAAACGCTAAAGTGTTACCCACTAGGCCACTTGAGCCATTAGAGCCGCCTCTTTTGCAACGGGTATTAGATATTATAAGTTAATTTTTCTACTGACTTTAGGTTGATTATTATTGGGCGGAAATACTCTGTCTCTTTTGAAGTATCTCGTGGTCAAAAAGGCCTAGTCGATAACGCTTTGGAGTTTGAATCGATAGTTGCAGGGTTCGAGTCTCAGTAGGTGCACTATTAAATGTATAGGTCCCTTAGGCCAACAGAGCCGCCTCTTCTGCAACGGGCCAAGTAAACTCCTGAGTCGCATCATCCTGAGGAGAATAAAGGACATACTGGATGCAGAACTCCGACCAAAACAAACTGGATTCAGGAAAGGCAAGTCATGTTCTGACCAAATTGCAACTCTACACATCATCATCACAGGACAAAGCATGGAATGGCAATCAAACCTATACCTCAACTTTATAGACTTCGAGAAGGCCTTCAAAAGCGTTGACCGTGAAGTAATTTGGAAATTACTCGAGTACTACGGCGTACCCCAAATATTCATCAACCTTATTCAACAGCTGTACGACAACGGTACATGTCAAGTGATCCACAACGGAAAACTCAGTGAGGCGTTTGGAGTAAACACAGGAGGCAGACAAGGGTGCTTATTATCACCCACGAAGATATTCCTCATTGTGGTGGACTGACTGGATTATGCGTCAGACAGTGGATGGGAAACGAGAAGACAGGGATATCCTGAACCGACGTGAAGAACCTAGAAGACTTGGTTTCGCGTGTGGATGATTTATGTTTGATGTCACCGTCATAAAATCGAAGACTCACAAGCGAAAACCGACAAATTGGTCGAAGAAGCAGCCGGCGAAGATAGGACTCCGGGTGAACATAGACAAGACGGAGGTGATGAAAATAACCAACCAACAACAACAGCAGCAGCAACATCCAGCGTCAATCACCATCAACGGGAGGGATTTGAAAGAGGTTATTTCATTCACTTATCAATATATACCGGTGGATCCCATATTCATAGACCTTAGCAAGGCGTTTGACAGGGTTTCTCATTCAGGTCTTCTAGTAAAGTTAGGTAATCTGGGAATCAATAAAGTGGTTACCGACTGGATTCAAGACTTTCTAAAGGACAGAAGACAAAGAGTACGAGTTAACGGGATTTTATCAACATGGGAATCGGTTAAGAGTGGCGTTCCTCAGGGTACAATTCTAGGCCCACTTCTTTTCCTGATTTATGGTAATGAGATTCCATCGGTAGTTAAGTCATCCTGCTTACTGTTTGCTGATGACATCAAGATATGGAGGGCTTTGCACGATGACAGTGATCAACTTGCTTTGCAGGAAGATTTAAACTTGTTAAGTGATTGGTGTAAGCACTGGGCCTTGGAGATTAACTTAAGCAAGAGTGTACTTATGCATGTATCCCATAGTCACGTGCACAATTACTCAATGAATGGCATTACTCTCCCAGTGGTCACTGAGTACAAGGACTTGGGAGTGGTTGTGCAGCATGACTTGAAAACAGCAACAAACTGTTGAACTGCAGCCACTAAGGGTTTTAGAATGTTATGGGCCATACGCAAGGCTTTTGCGAACTTTGACGCTGATATATTTCGTATATTATATCCGACTTATATCAGACCTCATTTGGAATATGGGATCCAGGCAGTGAGCCCGTGTTTCAAATACGAAATAGACTTATTAGAAAGGATGCAAAGAGTAGGAACTAAGCTAATAAAGGGTTTCTCAACCCTGTCATATGAGGAGAGGTTAAGTCGACTGGGTTTATTTCCACTGTCATACAGACGACTTAGGGGTGACCTTATACTAGCATACCGTATCCTAAGAAATGATTATGGAGCTAATTTATCTAAATTATTTCTTCCTTCTAGCACCAACCAATTGCGAGGACATCACCTCAAGGTTCAAAAACCACGGTCGAATCGTCTGCGTCTGGAAATCCGTTTTTCGCATCGAATTGTGAACCATTGGAACTCCCTACCGGAACACGTCGTATCAGCGCCATCCGTTGATTCATTCAAGGCGAGATTGGACCTCCTGTATGCAATAAATCGAAAGGATTAACACAGGCATATAGCCTACTATCCTAAATAAATTGTAAACTGTAAACTGTAGAAAGCATTGTCTCAACTACAGTCAGTTCGAACGGACGAGGATGTCAAGTCGAGCGAGAATCGGAAGGCGAGAAACACATTCATCAACCTGAAATCAATCTAATCAGGAAATCTTCGTCACTCAGCATCAACAATGAAATTTGGTCGGATTTTTAATACAAACGTCAAGTCAGTTCTTCTATACGGATCAGAAACTTGGCGGGTGGGTCACGAAGAATATTTCCAACAGCCTGTTGCAGACCTTTATCAACAACTGTCTTCGCTCTATACTGAAGATTAGATGGCCGGGTCGGAAAGAATCACCAACAAGATTCTATGGGAACAAACAAAACAAGAACCAATCGCCAACCAAAAATATGCAGGAGAAAGTGGAGATGGATTGGACCCTCGCTGAGGAGGCCACCAACGGTTGACATCGCGCGTCAAACCCTCGAGTGGAACCAGGCCGAAATGGAAGAGGCGAGTGGGACGTCAGTGAGAGGGTGACATGGAGGAGATCGTGTGAAGAGGAGTTGAAACAGTATGGACTAACTAACTAACATGTATGCAGGTGAAAAGTATAGCAGAAGCACGACAGAAGTAAGTGGAGACGTGCAGTTGAAGCTCCATGTTCCACTAGGAACCCAAGGGAACAATAATGAGATAATAATTAGGTGTTATAAGTTAATATTTCTATTTCCTTAAGGTTGATTATAATGAACGGAAATGTTCAGTCTCTTTTGAAGTATTTCGTGGTCCAAGCAACCAAGTCGATAACGCTTTAGTGTCTGAATCGATAGTTGCTGAGTTCGAGTCTCATTAAGCGCACTATTAAATATCTAGATTTATTCTAGTACAGTAATTTAAATACCTTCACAGTACATTCAGAACAATAACAAAAGGTATGAAAACACGAGATGATTACGTGTCTGATGACCGTATAGTAGGCCAGAATCAACAAAGAGGATGAGTTTTAGTCTAATTGCACACATAGGTTAAATCCTCCTGAGACCTGTGCTTTCGATGATCAACTCGTCCCAACATAAGGTGGCACGTTGGCTTGCAGAGAAGTTGGAACCTATTCGTCAATGGCTAGCCGTGTACACCATGAAAGACTCATTTCATTCCTCTGAAAGTATGAACCACATGAACGTTTTAAATAAGTTCATGGTGTCATTTGATGCAATCTCCTTGTTCCCACAATGATTTCAATCAATGAAACTATTGAGATCATTTGTCAACAGTCTGATCTTCTCCCACTGCCAGAGTCGGAATTCAAACGTCTACTGCTATTGTGTACTATGGATGTGCAGTTCCAATTTGACAACACTCTTTACCTCCAAATAGATGGTGTAGCTATGGACAGTTGACTTAGCCTTGTTTTAGCAGACATCTTCGTGTCCGACCTTTAGAAAAAAAAGTTGAAGCATGCAATCGACGAAAAAACTTCTTACTGCCGATATGTCAATGACATATTTGTAGTGTACAACAATGAATGTCATGCTTCCCACTTACTCAGATTATTCAATGATGCACATACCAATATTGAATTTACTATGGAACATGAGAGTGGTAGAAAGTTCCAATTCCTCGGCATTGTCATGCAACGCCTAGAAGACAGAAGTCTTCAGAAGTCATTTTACCGAAAGCCTACTTGGAAAGGACAATACTTACATTTTAATAGTTTTTGTCCAAATAGCTTTAAACGTGGACTAGTCAAGACTCTATAGTATACAGCTAGGAAAGTATGTTCTATAAAAAAATTAGAGGAAGAATTTGTGTTTCTTGAAAAGATGTTGAAAAGCAGTGGTTACCCTCAAAGATTCATTAACAAGTATGGAAGATCTAAAGTCACAAATGTAAAACAAACCACAGTGGGAAAAAAGTCAACCTACATTCAGCTTGATTAAAAAGGTGAAAACATTGCAGCAATGATAAACAAAAGGCTGAGTACATCACTAACCAGAGACTATCCTGCAGCTACGTTCGCCCCCTTCTATCGAACAAATTCCTCTTTGGTGCAGTCGAAAATCGATAGATATCCTTTTCATGTTAACTTCAACTGTATATACAAATTTACATGTATATCTGCGGGAGCAATTACACCGGTAGGACAGAAAGAAGGGCGTATCTACGATTTTCTGAACATGTACCAAAAAGCTCATATCTAAAGGGTACAAATACCTTAAACAGTGGCATCATCAGCCATCTCCTTGACACGGGTCATGAGGTGGACGTCGAAAAGTCGTTCAAGATTATCAATCGGCAAAAGAGTTCAATTCTCCTCAAGTTCGCTGAAGGCACCTCCATCAAGCGCCTGAAAGGTGATTTATGCGTTCAGAAAGAAGCGGTTATCAGTCTTTTTTACCCTGGTAAATGGATATTTTTACTTCTCTTTCATGTAATAACGTAATGCAGCAAGTTTCCATCTTGTATGATCATTATTATTCGGAATAGTGTTTTATATTATATATATGTACCATTAGTGTGTGCATATATTGATTGATTTTTGTTTAAAGTGAACTCTGTGCAAGTATGTTAAAAATGTTTCTGTAGATTTATTTAATAATGACTTTGGCCTGTAAGCAGCTGATGAGAAGCCAACCAAATAAACAATGATGGTACCATTTTGTTCTGCCAAAACCTCTGTTGTTCTTGCTTTATTCAAATATCTTTTATAGTACCCTATAGGTTCAGCTATGGCTAGAAGGCGTAATCGTATACCTTTAGGCAGATTATTTGACACCTGATATACCACTGCAAATGACTCTTCTATTTCGGTGAGGTGTTCACTCTCCACTAAATGAGATAAAATGACACTGTTTATTCATTTGATGACTTCTTTCTATAAATTCCTGTGATTACTACCTATATAACTAGCTCCGCAGTAACAGCTGAATTTATATACACACACTGATGTGGTCATCATTGGTAATTTACCTTTAATCCACCGTATCAGTATCGACATATTTGAGAAAATGATGTGTAGCAGCTCTACGGCAGTGAAAGTTCTCTTAAATGATCTAATTACCCTGTGGCTTGGCATTTCAATGGATATATCACCTTTGAACTGCACTCTTAGGTAAAACATCTTTTTTCTCACCTTATCCCACTTAAATTTTTCTCTTCTTTTAGCCATATACGTGTTCACAAAATTGGTAGCTTAACAACAATTTTTAGCCAGGGTGCTTTTAAGATTTTCGACAAAATTTTCAATAAAATCCTCGGCATACATTCGTCTAATTGATTTTTGATAACAGTTTGATTCCATACTGTATTTTTGGTACAAGTATGGAATTTTCAGCATGGATATCAGTAGCCCAGATTTTGCAGGCCAACCATAGATATCAGGTGTGCGTCGACAGGGGATCGAACCTCGGACCATGTGCATGGTCGGTGAGATTCCTGACCACTGTGCCACCGATGGTGAATTAAACTCCACTTGACCAATATGGATATTAAACGATGTAAATGGCTACATTATAAGCTCCACGTTGTTTTTCTGCAAATATTTCTCTTTAACGGGCTATCTAACGTCTTAGTGAGAAAGGCATCGATAAAGAAGGTTCTGCCTTGATATTCTTGATCGTAAGTGAATTGAAGACTTGCATTAAATGTTGTTTATCCTAATTTTGTTACAGACGATAAGGGTATCGTCTATATAACACATCAATCCATGAAATCCTTGACAGTTAAACTGAGTCAGGTAGGGAGATGCAAACTTCCCGGTTGGGGCCTTCGGGACTGACTCTAAGAATCAGTGGCTGGAGACAATAGATGGTGACATGGCTCAAAATCGTTGTCAATGGCCAGCGCAGATGTATTCAGTCTCTGTAATCTTTCACATTCCTTTCTACCATCACACATTCTGTTTCACTCTTATACTTGTCAAACTCTATTGATTCTCTTCACTCATCTTCTTGTCTACCTTTGTGTGCTATTTAGAACGTGGCAACTCGAACTGGTGCACTTCGGTGCCAAGTTCTATGTTGAATCCAGACAGCCAGACATATCACAAATATAATCCAAATTCGTTCAACATCTCTCTTTCAGAGGACAGTTTATTATTTTGTTAAGAAGATGTCTGCTTAAAAGGGACCTGTATAAAGAAACCTATTCTGTTTCGTTAGTATCATGCCAAATTTTTACATAAAACGGGTGATGAAACTGATCAGTTAGATCAGGAACTGACATCACTTAGGGAAGCACTTAAAACAACAGAGTACTGGACAGCTGTTTCATCCCGGTTTAAAAGGCTCTTCAGCAGAAGTGATTCGAATCCAGGTGGTGACGTACTGACGAGGAGTTCCAAGCTGAGACAAAAAGGGATGTTTAGTACTTCGAGGTTTTCTAGTGGTTCACTAACCAGTGTCACCTTCAACCTGCAGTACCCTGTTGCTCACGGCTTCCCACTAGAACCATAGGTCACTGCCTGAATAGGATCAGCCGCTAGTGACCACCTCGTTGATATTCAAGAATTTGTTTGGATTTGCATTGGATATCAGTGAGATGCTCACTAGCGAACTGGTCCTATTCAGGTAGGTAATTACCTGTACTCTAGGGGAAGTCGTGACCAGTAGGTAGGGTACAACAGGTAGGGTGTAAGGATAAATACTCACCAAAGGCATTGGTTGGCGGTCGCGCTATGTCATGAATTGATAGAAGTCAAAATTCATGGATTGGCCATTGAAATGGGTCCCAGTGGATGATGACTGATATACAAGCTCGCTAGCCTTGTAACCTGAAGGTCTTAGGTTTGAAACCTGTCGGTGTTGGGTGCGTACTGATGTAGAGTCCCAGACTAGGCTGACGAAACAGCTGGCTGTCTGGCAGCACTCCCTGTGGCTGGTTTTCCAATGGTTCTCGAACTAATGTCAGCTCATGATGAAATCCTGTAACCAAATAGACATGCAGTTCTGCAGCAGTGAAAGTTCTTTCAAGTGATTTGGCCTGATCAACCTAAGGCTTAATATATCATTAGATATGTCGCCTCTGAATTTCACTCTTAAATAAAGCTAATCTTATTCGCTGAATCTGGCTTAATTTTATCAGTTCTTTTAGAAATATGTTTCTTTAAAAAAATTGGTATGATAACCATTTTGTAGCACAGTGTTTTCAAGATTTTTTTCGATTTCATCTTCAATACAATCCTCGGTATATATATATGCCTCTAATTCCCATGACCGGATTAAATTCCGCTTATTTTTTACGCGTATGAAACTACTATAGTAATGGATATATTGTTCATAATATAATGAACAATAAGTAAGAAAAGGAATCATGGTATGTACATAAATGATAATGTTAAATTAATAAAGTATAATGAATTGCACACATAAAGCGGTAGAGGTTTCTCAAAAAAGAAATAAAAACACCAAGTGTAGTAACAACAAAATGTTGGGCGCATAAATTATAAGATTATGCATAACATTAGACAATTACCAATCAACAAAATTACTTACTGTTCAAATCAGACATATGAAACACTGAAGTCTCAAAACTGATGATGTAACATTTACATTCAGTAAAAGATAATTTAATCAATTAAAGGTCAGCAGACAAGTTATTGAGGTAGATACAGATAGACTTATTACAGATTTCTTTCAGGTTCGGTCACTGATTGATGTCAATTAGTGAACTAGTGGAAACTAGACAACACTGAACAGCTGTTTCATCGTAGTTTGAAACCCTTCAAAAGTACACACGCATATCCCATCTGTGATCGGACCGAGAACCTTCAAGTTAAGGGGCTAAACTCGTTGACCATTCATTCACTCAGACGAGAATTCAACAACCCACGAATTCTAACTTCTGTCTATTCACCATTATTACAGTTCCTTTTTGGACAAAGCAGTAAGAAGATGTATTTTGTCTGATTAGTGTACTGTTGTATTTGCGCAACACATTTATATATAACTTTATAACATAAGCTTTATTCCAAATCAGTACTTGTGATACAGAATGGAATTCTCAGCATTTTACTACAATATTGCATCCAGTTTTTACATTAACAATAAATAAAGTTCTACATAGATTAAAGTTATCTCAACAACATATTAGTATGTCGGTAGCAAAGCCAAAATTAAAGTGTTTGAAGGTGTTAGAAAAGTAGATACTACTAGCATATTTACTGGCGTAAGCGATAGCAAAATGGTCGAGATATACAGAGTGTGAAAGAACGAACAAGAATGTTTTAAGTAGAGTTTGCAAGGAAGAGAGAAACAAAACAGCACATAACAAAAATAAATACAGAATGAAGAGCGAGAAAACGTTGTACCTATAAATGATGTGAGTTGGAAAGACGAGATCCATTGGTTCTACTTACTATTTAATAAGTTAAAGGTTTCATGCCTGATGCATTCTTTATCGCACAGAACACGGGCTAGGTAGGGTATGGATGAGTTTTTGTACTTACTAGTGCGGGCACATAGTTTCCTATATAGGCTTCTGGTTTTCCCTGAAGAGATACATGGGGAAAGTTGTGAATGTAGAGGGTGTTGTGAGTCAGATAAAATGGATTTCGCCCATTTTTCACATGAGTCCATATGCCTGTCCACCAGAATATTAACAAGCTGGCTAAGTGGCAATCTGATCACGCACATGGACTTGTCATAGGACTGTATTAATATGAAATTAATAAAGAGTTAAGAGGTGAGAAAATAAATTTGCGTCGAGTTAAAACGGCATATTAAAGGTAAAAATAACAGTGAAGATCACTAAACCAAATAAGAGAGGTAATAGTACATCTATCCTGACTGGCATCATAACAAAATTTACCAAGGAAGGTGGTTTAGTGTGATGATGAATTGTTGCTTTGAAAGCATAGAGATTGTATAGACTTCCTAATTACCAGCTACGGCTTTCACAAACTTTGGGATTCGCCGTCCCCAAACATGTTTCATGGATAGATAGGTTTAAAAGACGTGTAAGCATCAATTGTATATCCTGTCTTAATAATATGTTTCATGACAGCGGAGCTAGGTCTCCTGTTCTCTCCATTAATGGGTTCTGAAGATTCAGTCTGTTTCTAAAGTCATTTAGGAATATGCTCTGTAGGCAGCCCTTACTTGTGAAGTACTATGAGTCCTCCTTATGTGTGTGTCTACACAAACATACAATTGGTATATACAGTGGGATGTGACATCATTTTTTGCACGTTCTCAGGGCTTAGATGGATGGATATATCGGCTTCACATTCTCAATTATTATGATCTTAGCTGCATAAAAAGTTTTTTCTTTAACAGCAACGTTCAAACTCTGTCTAGTTGTCAGGCTGCTACGATCACCCATATAAAGTAGCTTGATGTACATGTCTTTCTTAGCGGCGAGTTGTAGAATGTGTCTTGGTGTTCTGACCACTTTATATTTCCTAATGAACTTGTCTGTATAATTATTATCAACCAGAGTTTGTTTCAGCTTTCTTTCTTCTTCAACAAGTGTGTCTTCCGTGCATTTTCGCTAGATATCACTGAAGAGGTACCTCACTAAGGCTCGTCTTTTGTAGCAAACACGGCAGTAACTGTGATAATTAAGATACTGTTCTGCCCAAGTAGGTTTTCTATAAATTGATCGTTTTATTGAATACGTTTTTAGAACACGTAATTCAGGCTTAAGGTGTTTGATGGTAATGACATCCGAGAACATCAGTAGACTTCAGCTTTCTCGTCGGTTTATCATATTGATGTCTACATAATATCCTGAGTCACCTAGATACCGTATGACTGCACTGTTTAAAGCTAAACTTCACATTATTCGTCAACTTCCATTCTTGCGATTTATCTGATATTTTAACCATACGTAAATTGAGACAGACAAACAGTAGTATTTGCTAGCTAAACTAAAGTAATCAAATCACTGGAAGATTGTTCCACTAGCTTGAGGCCTATCTGATCAGCCGAATATCCAATCAAATTCAGTCAAAAAATTCCCAATCAGTTCACTCCACTAGAATTCTACTTGGCTACTTTGGTAATGAAGATGCCGATGAAGATAACTAACTAACTAACGACAACAAGCATCAGTCACTATCAGCGGGAGAAATTTGAAAATCAACCACCTCTCTCGTCTGTCAAGGAAGCATCTATCAACTACAGTCAGACGGCAAGAATGAGAATGTCAGATGCAAGGTTGGAAAACAGCGACAGACTTTCATTAATCCTACATCAATGTGAATATCTACTGAACTAAACGTGAAGAACATGACTCAGATTTTCAGTACTCATGTAAAACCAGTTCTTTTACATGGTGTAGAGATCTGAAGAGCTACTGAAAGCACTTCCAATAGACTGCGGACTTTTATCAACAGCTGTCCTTACTCAGTAAGGAGGATTAAATAGCCGGTCAGAAAAGATAGGAAACAAGGAACTCCCGGAATTAGTTGTGTTCTCTGAGCTGACTGGTTGGTTTAATTGTGGAGCCTAAGCTTTCCCTCTGCTGGACAACATCTTCAGCGCAAGTTTTAGCATAAAAATGAAATGATTTAAATTCTCCATGAATAACACAATTGTGTCTCATGGCAGCAACCATATTCGTGAGTGGTAGTCGATTTATATCTGTATTGATCATTTTTTGGTCACTTGGATTTTGAACTTTCTAGTCACATGATGATTTACTTTTAATTAGTTGGTAGATTTGATCTATATTAACATGTTTGCTAATCGAAGGCTAATTCGCTTGAGTACCAGGCTTCTAGGAATTCTCTAACTGCACTTTTGGTATTCCCTATATTTAAAATTCCGACATTATCCCAATCAAATTGGTATCCGTAATTGTCTATACGCATTGATATGAAACAAGAATATATATCATGTCATTTTACAGCTAATTTATGTTCCTGGATTCTGATTCGAAGGAGATGCCCAATTTACTAATGTAATGTCCGTTACCGTTCATACAATTTATTTTGTAAATAGTGATAATTTTATCTCCTTTTTCTGTTGTATGGGTCTTTCGGTTTGCACAATATAGAATGAAGTGACTGGCTTGTGTCCTATATCTGTTTCAAATGGTTTTAATATTCTAGCTGTTATTTCAGAGATATTTTTATATATGGTGGGATGAGTTTTCTTGTGTTCTTTAATGATGGTTCCTTGTTGGTGTTGTGACTCGATTTTAAACACTTTCTGATGAAATTGTGAGGGGAATAACCATTATTTTTTGAAGACGGTTAGTAGGTATTTTCCCTCCATTTTCTTCAACACTGGAGTGCTACAGTGTGTTTGATCTCCCTTTTCAACAATGTCTGTACACAGTTGCCTTTTTGGGTAATTGGGTTATTACTAATATAGTCGAGACACACATTATATCCTTCATGGAGAAGCCAAATTAGTTCATTTTATGCTAAAACTTTCACTGAATATGCTGTCTAGCAGGGAGACAACGAAAGCTTTGCAAATTAAACCAACCAGTCAGATCAGACAACACAACTAATTGCAAATCATCCACCTGAGCTACAAATCTTCTCTATTATTACAACAAGGAACTCTGTAAGCGAATCAAACAACAAATAAGCCGAAGGAGATAGAGGTGAATTGGACGCACGATCAGAAGACCGCTGAGCGACATCACACGCTAATCAGGCCTTCGAGCGGAACCTGAATGGGAAACGACAAGTTGGACATGTGAGAATGATGGCATGCAAAAGATCATGTGAGGAGCAGATGACACCCTATGAGCGATGGTAGAGCAAGCTAAAGACGACTATAGAGAACAAGAATAAGTAGAGATGCACTGCTAAAGCTCTATGTCCCAATTGAAATCCAAAGGAATAATAATAATGAGTCACATGCATGTACACCTACTCCTTCCTGAGTGATAGTGTTCCAATCATTCATTTTCTCAAACACCAAAATGTTTTCAAATGGGTCGAAGTATGTGTGTTTAGAATTCTCATCCACTGTCCTCGGAGAACATCGGCTGCTGCATGCTTTCAGCACATATCTATCTTGAAATTAATAGTGTTCTCTGAGCTGGTTGGTTTAGTTGCAGAGCTTTCGTCGTCCTTCTGGACAACATCTTCAGCGCAATATTTAGCATAAAGTGAAATGATTTGAATTTTCATGAGTGATAGAATTGCGTCTCCTGGTGACCAACCATCTTTACATATGTACTGATCATTTTCTATTGACTTGGATTTTAAACATTCTGGTCACATGATTTACTTTTTATTAGTTGGTATATTTCGTCTATATTAACGTGTTTGTGAATTGCATATTCGTCTGAGTACCAGGCTTCTAGGAACTCTCTGGCATTACTGTCTGGCGTTTCCTCTGTCTAAGATATTGATATTATCCCAATCACCAAACTGATGTCCATAATTGTCTATATGCATTGATATGAAACAGGAATATACATCGTGTCTTTTCACGGCTGATTTGTGTTCCTAGATTCTAATTCGAAGGGGACGCTCACTCTGGCCGATGTAATGCCAGTTACAGTTCATACAGTTTATTTTGTAAATGGTATTGATTTTATCTCCTTTTTCTGTTGGATGGGTCTTTCGGTATGCATAATATCGAATTAAGCGATTTGACTGGCTGGCTGGCTTGTGTGCTATATCTATATCAAACGGTTTCAGTATTCTAGCTGTTGTTATTTCAGAAATATTTCTCATTTATGGTAAGATGAATCTTTTTCTTGTGGTCTTTGATGATAGTTCCTTGTTGGTGTTGTGATTCGATTTTAAACACTTTTTGATGAAACTGTGAGGGGGATAACCATTCCTTTTGAAGACCGTTTGTAGATATTTTTCTTTTATTCTTTTCAAGTGTGGAGTGCTACAGTGTTGTGTTTGAACTCTCCTTTAAACAATGTCTGCACACAGTTTCTTTTGTGAGTGAGTAATTGGATTATTGTTAGTATAGTTGAGTATTTGATCTGTGGGTGTGCGTTGATTATCTATATACTTGTGTTTCTAAATTTCCTATGTTGGTTCTCCTGATTAAGACATCTAAAAATGGGATTTGGTTATCTAATTCTTCTTCTCTTGTGGTGAATTTGATGTCTTCAAATATTTATTTTGTTTCTATTTCATTTTGACCTTTCCTAACCTCAGATCCACAAATTAATCACCCATTGTCTTGTCTACACAAAAATTAGCCCATTTTACTGCTGGAACCATAGTTACTACCAATGCTATTAATATATATATATATATATTGCTATAACAAGTACTGCGAAAATAGTATACCGGCCGCCTACGCATTTCTTTCTACACTTGCCAGTGATTGGCTAGTCTGTAGTATGCAACAATATGATACGTAGTCATCATATGTGTAATATTATTAAATGCTGTTGCTTTAAAATTTCTTTCAAAACTGCTTTTAGTTAGTGTGAATAACATGTGAAACCAACTATCTCTGGTCTATGTCGACTAATTTCTGGCGTTTAAATTAAATATATTTATCAATTACTTTAATCTTTATTTTATTTTTTTTAAATAACTGTCCCGCAGACAAATGACATTTAAATCTCCACGAAAAAGAACTACACTGAGGATGGATTAATCAAGTGTCTAATATAAATAATTCCAGATAAATTTTAAATGACTACAAATGAACACAATATGCATTTCATGGATTTAAATTTGCCGGGTTCAATGTTCATCGAACGCTGAAACAGTCAAACAAAAAACCTATTGAACAAGTATAGGAAGTTTTAAACACTATGTTCCCTTCACAACCATGGTTACATGATATAACAATGAGAATATTTATAACATTTTTACTCGTCTGCACTATTATGCCTCAAATTTTCACTAAACCATTGGACATTGAATCAGATACACCATTGACAATCAGTTTTAATCCACCAGCTGATCAAGTACTTCTCAATGAACCATTAATTATTCGTTGTGAAGTTAACACAATGAACAATGAACGATTAGATTCGAGTAATAAAAATATTCTTAGTGGATATAGTATGTTCTTTTTATGTCCAATAGCACCATGGGGTAAATTTTGTTTTCACAACTGTCAATCAGCATGTGTTGGTGAAAATCCCGGTAAATGCCCATATGAAAATGAATTAGGCTTGGTGAAATGTCGTACTGTTGTCACCCAAGAAGGACATATCTTCTATGAATATACAATACCAAGTTTAACTAAACCATGGCTTGGATTAGACCTTTCAGACAGCAAAAACCCTAACAACAACAACAATGCTGGGAAAGATTATGAAAACAAAAAAGGATTTTCTTGTAAAACAGCTGGATTAAAGACACCAAATATTCCATTGATTTTAGCAAAACCACTGCTCACTACACCGAAACCTGTTCAGCCAACGTTAACGACACAGCCCGCTAAAACACTGACAGTAATAAATCCTACAAATAAAAGTATTTCTGACAAGGGTGGAAAAATAAATCAAGATGCAGTGAATCCAAAAACACAAGAAGACGTCAATCAGTCTATCAGAGCAATAAATGCTGACCTTAAAGGTGAGAATTTATTTTATGTTTATAATATATATATACATATAAATGCCTTTTACATTCCTTGAATTCCAAATGAAATATAAAGACACTGAAAGCTTTGAAGTTTCAATGGCCATTTCAATGTTGTTTTTACAGAGTAAGGATATTAGCATAACAATAAACCTTCTGTCTTTTCCTGGCCAATTGCTGGATAATAAACTAGACTAGGTTGTTAGGAGGCTAAACACTAAACCCAAGAATTATATGAAACATGAAAATAAAAGTTCAAACTGTCTCGTCCCAGCTTGGGACATTTTGTTGGTACACAACTAGGACCTTCTGATTTAAAGACTAGCGAGCTTGTAGACCATTCATCAGCCACTGACACCTGATCCAATGGCCAACCCATGAATTCTTACTTCTGCCTATTTACGACACATAAGGCGACCACTTTGCAGTGTCTGCCTCAGTGGTGACTAGCCCTATTCATACAGTTAGTTACCTGGGGTTCTAGTGGGAAGCCGTGACCAGTAGGGTTGAAGATGAGGCAGTAACTCATCAAAGAAGACATCGCGAAATGGTCGCACTATGTATCGTGAATCGGTAGAAGTTAAAATTCACGGGTTCGCCATTGAATCGGGTCCCAGGGTGGCTGAATACTCTAAGAGTTCTCTATTCTTGTAACCGGAAGATTCTGAATTCGAACCCTGGCATGATAGATTACTTCCATAAATTTAACAATATAATCTAGAAGCACAATTTGTGAGGTATGCTTCGGAGGCGTTTTCTCCACTGTTGGTGTCACCAGTGGGTTGTTATTTACTGTTTGGATAGGGATAAGAGATGCCCCGTAAATGCCATACTATACAATCAGGGAATTAGTAAGATAAACATACAAGAATTGTGAAAAAAGCCGTAAGTAATTCCAATAACTCAGAAAAAAGTTATTATTAAAATAAAGATTTTGATTAATGTGTAAATCTTTCTTTTACATTCAACAAGAAATGTATAAAGTCATTATTCTGCACTATACAAGGTTTAGGAGTCGAATCTGTGGCTGACAAACACTCTGTCATTGAGCTATTGACTCACATTTGTTTGTGTGCGTGTGTGTATCTTGATTATATTTGTATTGTAAACAGTTTACATTCTTATGCTTACACTAGCTCTTAACACGTTGCTTCCCGTCAATTTTCGGGGAAAAATGATTATTCAAGTGTTGGTTTGTAGGGATTTGATTGGTTATAGGATTTCATCATGAGATGATATTAGTTAGAGAACCATTGGAAGACCATCCAGTGAGTACTGGACAGATGCTTCGTCCTAGTTTGAGACTCTTCAGCAGTATGCACCCGCAGGGGTTCGAACACAGGACAACCTGGTTACAAGGCGAGCTCGTATATCATTAAGCCACTGGCACCCAATCCAATGGCCCATGAATTTTCACTTCTGTCAATTCACGACATAGCGCGACCCCTAACCAATGATGAAATAATATTCCGATTACTGCATCTAACTCGAATCAATTGACCTTCAGAGTAAAGAAGTTGTATTTTTGATATAAGTATAAAACATGGTCTCTATGGTAGAGTATAACTCGATTATAGATCAGATTTTATTTTGATAAATTACACAGTGTTTGTCATACAGTAATATTAAATGATGACAAAGTTTCGAGCACAAACTATTGTTCATGATCAATATTAAGTCACTCACACAACCTTTTTCCTTCATTTATATACATGAGTTGAAATTGATGATTAGACATTTGAATAAAAATCACTGTAAGATAATGTACATTCAGAAATAATAATAGTAATAAGAGTGTTATTGATCAATTACAATCAGACACAAGCTCTGTAGGCTAAAAGACGCGGTGGACCCAATTTTAAAAAATTAATATAATTTACAAAATACCTTGTAATGACTGTGATTGAGGTCATCTACATAGGTTAGTCAAACTAGTAGATCGGGAGTAGTGAGATTATCAGACCATAAGAATTTAGCTAAGGTAAGAATGATTGATCTCACAAAGATGAGTAATTTAGAAGAAAACTCAGCAATAGCACTGCATTCACTAACATACAACGTCAGACGCAGTGGGGTGTGTGGGGCAGTCAGTATTCTTAAAAGTAGTTCAGATAGGTAGGTGGAGATAGAGAGAGATTGATTACTGAATCCTGCCTGGATCATCGAGTCTACACACTTAACACATGCAACAGAAATGACTCAATGCAAATACCAGAGGTGTGTATGGAAGATATCATTACCGCCAGTCAGTCAAATCAGAGGAGGATAATACAAAATCTTAAAATTCTATTTCAATTCAAGAACATCACAACATTCTAACAAGTTACTTATCATTATGACTATAAAAACACTCGTCTTATTTCCCATCTGATTGTAATTATTATTTCTGAATGTACAGTATCACATATTGATTTTTATTCAAATATCTAATCATCAATTTCAACCCATGTATATAAATGAAGGAAAAACTTGTGTGAGTGAGTGCCTTGATATGATTATGAGTAGCAATAGTTCGTGCTTGAAACGTGGTCATCAGTTGATATTACTGTATAACAAACACTGTGTGATTTATCAAAATAAAATCTTGTCTATAATAAAGTTGTATTTTATCCCATGTTAAATATTTATAGACATCTGATTAAAACTCACTCTGAGCCACAGTTTTATACCTAATCACTTCCATCAATTTAACGTTGATTTACTTATCATGGAGAAACACATTCACTTTCTGAGAAAAAGGCTAAATTTGCTTAATAGCTTCATTTATAAAAGTTGAAAGAGTGATTCCTGTATTCCTCCATTCAATGGTAATTAACTTCAGATGAGGTTGTAAAAATCAGCAACTTGATCTACTTACTTCATTTAGGATGCACAGTATTGGTGTCAATTACCCAATTGGAAGACATTTCAAGATGTGCTGATGACCAGTTATTTCAAGGAGTAAGTTACCCCATATCATGTGCTTACTCCCTCTTGATGATGGTTAGTGAATCCTGTCACCTCTGGGTGATTTCAATGTATATCTCTGAGGGGACATCAAATCCTTTGAGGCTGCAGATTACTGAATGCTTTGTTCATCGAGTCTACACCCAATACATGCAATAGGAATGATTCATCACTTATATCGGAAATATGGAAAATACTACTACTACCAATCAAGTCAAGCGATGAAAAATAATGGAATTATATAAACGTAGGTAGAACGTTGTGTCTGTCTGTCTGTTTGTTTTCGACAAAGAACTTTCCACATATGTGCAGCACTTCAAGTCGCCACACTCCCTCCTTTTACCACACAAAGCAAGAGAAGAAAGTACAAGAAAAGCATAATAGAGACAGTAAACAGAGTTGTGAGACAAAGGAGTAGTAATAAAGAAGAACAAAACAGTTTCATGGGCAATCATAAGTCACAAGGAGTGGATCCATCTGCGCCAGCCATCACTGAGAACGATTTTGAGCCATGTCACCAATTGTTTCCCGCCACCATTGGTTTTTACCATCCCAAGGACACCAACCAGTCACGAAGTCTACACCTTCCTACGTGGCTGGCTTAAACTAACTGTTGTAGATTTCATTGACTGGTGCCATGTTTTGGTTTGACCGCTGCTAGCTTTTTTCCAGCCTAACCCCATGTCAGCTAACATTGCCTGTCGAGGTAGGCGATGAATAGGGATACGTAACACATGTCCTAACCATCTCAGTCTAAGTAACTTCAAAACTTCGTTGATTGATTTCCCCTGTTTACCTATAACTCGACGCCTAACCTCAATATTGCTCACCTTATTATACCACTTCACACGGGAGATAGAACACAGGCACATATGATCAGAAACAGCTGGCTAGTCTTTTCATGTCTTCCACTCTCAATGGCCAGGTCTCGCTCACAGCCATAAAGGAGGACGGAGCGGACTGATGAGCAGTACACTCGCCCTTTGGTCGATAGTCGGATATCTCGTCTACGCCAGAGACGGCACAAATGCGGAACTAGCCCCCTGTATCCGTGCTGGGATTTCGTCAGAGATCAACCCGTTGGCGTTGGCTGATGGTACTTCCCAAATAGGTGAAGCGGTCAACATGCTCTACCACTTCACTCCCTATTTCTAATCTAGGAGTCAGTGTCGTCCAGTCCTGTAACATCATCTTGCAATTGGCGGGAGCGAATCGCATGCCAAACATTCGTAGATTGCAGCTCAAAGTGTTTAGAAGACTCTGCTCTATTTTGTCAGCATCCTCACCTAGAAGGACTATATCGTCTGTGTGAGTGAATACCTTGATATACTTATGAGCAGCAATAAACTGTGCTTGAAACATGGTCATCAGTATATATTACTGTATAACACTACACTGTATGACTTTATCATAAATAAATTTTACCCATAATGGAATTCTCTGCATTCGTCACAGTATTGCATCTGATTTACTCAAAATATAAATAAAGTTAACGAAAGAAATTTTTCCACATTTACGGTAGGAATAAATTCAAAAATATTCGAATTACAAAATTATTATTATTATTATTGTATCCTTTAGTTCCTAGAGGAACATAGGGCTTCAGCTGCGCACCTCCATTGACTTCGGTTTTCTGACAACTTTTTCACCCTGCTCCAGGTCTGTCCACATGCTTTCATCTCCTCCTCGCATGACCTCCTCCAAGTCACCCTTGGACGACCAACTCGCCGCCTCCCTTTCGGGTTCCACTCGAGGGCTTGTCTAGTGATGTCACTTGATGGTTTCCTCAGCGTATGGCCAATCCATCTCCATTTCTTTCTGCCTATTTGTTTCACAATCGGTTCCTGATTGGTTCGCTCCCAGAGATCCCTGTTGCTGATCTTTTCTGGCCATCTGATCTTGAGTATTGAGCGGAGACAGTTGTTAATGAAGGTTTGAAGTTTGTTTGAGATGCTCTTTATGACTCGCCAAGTCTCTGATCCGTATAGTAGCACTGACTTCACATTGGAGTTGAAAATCCGGATCTTATTTTTGATGCTGATTGCTGTTGACCTCCACACAGATTTGAGAGTAATGAAAGCTTGTCTTGCTTTTCCGATTCTGGCTTTGATGTCCTCGTCAGTTCCGCCTGTAGTTGAGACGATGCTTCCCAGGTAGGTGAAGGAGGTTGTTTCTTTCAGGTTCTTCCCATTTATGCTTATTGTTGTCTGTTGTTGTTGTTGCTGTTGATGTTGGCTAGGAATCTTCATCATCTCTGTTTTATCTATGTTCACGTGAAGTCCTATCTTTGATGCTTCTTCTGCCAACTTGTTACTTTTCACTTGCATATCTTCCAGTTTATGGGAAATCAGACATATATCATCGGCGAAATCCAGATCCTCCAAGTCTTTTGTGTCAGTCCATTTTATGCCTGTTCCCTCGTTGGTTGCCGTTGTCTGTCGCATTATCCAATCAATTGCAATCAGGAAGATCATTGGTGATAGTAGACAGCCTTGCCTCACTCCCGTCCTCACTTCGAAGGCTTCCGTAAGTTTCCCGTTGTGGATTACTTGGCATGCAGCATTGTCGTATAACTGTTGGATGAGGTGTATAATTGTCGATGGGACCCCGTAGTAGCGAAGTAGTTTCCAAATGACCTCTCGATCGACGCTGTCGAAGGCCTTTTCAAAGTCGATGAAGTTGAGATAGAGAGGTGACTGCCATTCCAAGCTTTGTTCAATGATGATCCGTAGAGTGGCGATTTGATCAATACATGATTTGTTTCTCCTGAATCCAGCCTGTTCCGGACGAAGTTTTTCATCTAGGGCTTGTTTGATTCTCTCCAGGATGATGCGACTTAGTATCTTGCTTGGAATGGACAGAAGCATAATTCCACGCCAGTTTTTACATTGACTTAAGTCTCCTTTCTTTGGAAGTTTGAATAAGTAACTGTTCTTCCAATCCTCGGGTACTTTGCCCTCTTTCCACACCTTCTCCAGTAGTGGTGTCATCAAGTCCGCTGTTGTCTCTGGGTCTATTTTCAAAGCCTCTGCTGGGATTCCATCTGGTCCCGGTGTTTTCCCAGCTTTAAGCATCTTGATTGCATTCAGGACTTCTGATTTCGTCGGGGGGTCAGTGTTCACTGGTAGTTCTGCTTCCGTTGTTGGTATTGCTGGACGTGTTGTAGGTGGCGGACGATTTAGAAGTCTTTTGAAGTGTTCAACCCAGTGCTTTCTCTGTTCCACCTCTTTGGTGATTGACTTTCCATTGTCGTCCTTTATTGGCTTAATCTGTGTCGAACGTTTGCCCGAAAGGTTCCTAGTTGTTTGGTAGAGTGTGGCGAGGTCTCCTTTGCCTGCAGCTTGTTCTGCTTCGTTTGCCATGGTTTCATAATATTTTCTTTTGTCTTCCCTGGCACTTTTCTTCACTCTTTTGTTCAGTGTATTGTAGCTTGCATTCAGCTCCTGTTTTTGTTGCTCGTCGTGCACTGGATAATCTTTTGCTTCACTGTCCTTCTCTCTTCTATTAGTTTCCAAGTGTCCGTAGTGAGCCACTGTTTGTCCTGTCTCTTTTTTCTGCCTAGAATTTCTATGCAGGTTTGGCTCCACACCGTTTTCAAGTTGTTCCAGTGCTTTTCAACGCCGACCTTTCGCTAGTGTTGATTTGTGTCTCGGCTTTGTCCTTTATGCTTGCAATGAAGATGTCCTTTGTAGCCTGGTCCTTCAGCTTTTGAGTGTTGAACTTGGCTTGTGGTCTATCTGCAGCTCCTGATTCCCTGAAAGCTTTTAATTTGATTTGGATTGTCCCTTGTACGAGATAGTGGTCTGAGCCAACGTCTGCTCCTCTTCTTGCTTTTGTGTCCAGTAGGCTGCGCCTCCACTTCCTTGAGATTGAGATGAAGTCGATTTGGTTTTTGGTTTGCCCGTCTGGTGACACCCATGTAGCCTTGTGGATATCTTTGTGCTTGTATACACTGCCACCAATCACCAGTTCGTTGAAGGCGCAGAAGTCGGCGAAGAGTTCTCCGTTTTCATTCATTTCTCCTAGAGCTTCTCTACCCATGATGAGTTCCCTTCCCGTATTGTCTGGTCCCAGTTTGGCGTTCATGTCTCCCATTAGTATTTTCATGTCGCCAGCTGGAGTATTGTCCATTGTTGCCTGTAGTTGCCTGTAGAATTCTTCTTTCTTCTCGAGGTCTGCGTTGTTTGTGGGTGCATAACATTGTATGATTGACACGCCTGAGAAAAGAATGATTACATTAAGTAAAAGTTTAGAGAGAAGCAACTTTTTGGGTTGCTCCCCTCAAAATCAGAAAATAACGGACAAACAATGAGAACAACATCAACAAAGGAAACAGTTCACAGAAAAAAGGGCAAAAAGCGACGACAACTATACAAAATGCGAATAATAAATGTAATAATAATAGTGAGTTTGTTTCAAACAGTAGTGTCGATTTAGTTTGGAAATTTTAGCATATTATAAATTACTAAATCTAACGTCCTGCTAATTTGGCATAGTGAGGGGAATGACAAAACATAACAACTATTACACAGCTTAAATGTTCACACTTATGAAAAAAATAAACAAATAAAAACCACAAATTGAAAGGATTATAAATGTAAGAAATACAATAACAATAAAGGTTGATGTTGTAAGGGTGGAGGAAATGGTATATTTAATAGGGCAAAGAAGATTAGTTAGTTAGTTAGTTAGTTAGTTAGTTAGTTAGTTAGTTAGTTAGTTAGTTAGTTAGTTAGTTAGTTAGTTAGTTAGTTAGTTAGTTAGTTAGTTAGTTAGTTAGTTAGTTAGTTAGTTAGTTAGTTAGTTAGTTAGTTAGTTAGTTAGTTAGTTAGTTAGTTAGTTAGTTAGTTAGTTAGTTAGTTAGTTAGTTAGTTAGTTAGTTAGTTAGTTAGTTAGTTAGTTAGTTAGTTAGTTAGTTAGTTAGTTAGTTAGTTAGTTAGTTAGTTAGTTAGTTAGTTAGTTAGTTAGTTAGTTAGTTAGTTAGTTAGTTAGTTAGTTAGTTAGTTAGTTAGTTAGTTAGTTAGTTAGTTAGTTAGTTAGTTAGTTAGTTAGTTAGTTAGTTAGTTAGTTAGTTAGTTAGTTAGTTAGTTAGTTAGTTAGTTAGTTAGTTAGTTAGTTAGTTAGTTAGTTAGTTAGTTAGTTAGTTAGTTAGTTAGTTAGTTAGTTAGTTAGTTAGTTAGTTAGTTAGTTAGTTAGTTAGTTAGTTAGTTAGTTAGTTAGTTAGTTAGTTAGTTAGTTAGTTAGTTAGTTAGTTAGTTAGTTAGTTAGTTAGTTAGTTAGTTAGTTAGTTAGTTAGTTAGTTAGTTAGTTAGTTAGTTAGTTAGTTAGTTAGTTAGTTAGTTAGTTAGTTAGTTAGTTAGTTAGTTAGTTAGTTAGTTAGTTAGTTAGTTAGTTAGTTAGTTAGTTAGTTAGTTAGTTAGTTAGTTAGTTAGTTAGTTAGTTAGTTAGTTAGTTAGTTAGTTAGTTAGTTAGTTAGTTAGTTAGTTAGTTAGTTAGTTAGTTAGTTAGTTCATCCCTTACACTATGCCTTGCTGATGAGTGCCACTCAACATGAAATGTAATTGCACGTCTTCCTGACAAATGCCCCGCCCCCTCAATCACTTCACAGATATTTTAGTGAAACTTTATACAATTCTTATTCATAAAATTGGACGAAGCAAGCAAGAATAATAAATGTATGTATGGCAGGGTAGATATGAGCTCATTGCATTTTTATAATTTTGAGGATTCTTTATTTTTAACTGCCTACAACCTTAAAAATACAAAAATATAATTTACAAAACGGGTTTGAACACATATTTTTCTGGGTGATGACAAGGAATGATTGATAGGAACTGTAAATAACATAAGTCCGGAACGATGTAAGCTGTCAACTTTATTAAGAGTTATAAGGATTATCAAGTATTGGTTTTTGTAGGGATTTTGTTTGATTGCATGGAGGATTTAATCATGAGCTGACATCAGTTAGAGAACCACTGGAAAACAAGCTGGGAGTACTGGACAGCCAGCTGTTTCTGTTGTCCTAGTTTGGGATTCTTCATCAGTACTCACCCACCCCCAAGGTTTGAACCCAGGACCTTCTGGTTACAAGGCGAGCTCGTAGACCATTGAGCCACTGGGACCCGATCCAGTGGTCCTTGAATTCTAATTTCTGCCAGTTCACGACATAGGTTGAAGATGAGGCAGTAACTCATCGAAGAAGACATTGAGAAGTGGTCGCGCTATGTCGTGAACTGGAAGAAGTTAGAATTCAAGGACCATTGGATCGGGTTCCAGTGGCTCAGTGGTCTACGAGCTCACCTTATGAGGATTAACCATGTATAAGAATAATTAGAAAGTAGCACTTTTTTTCTCTCCCTCATCTGAACGTCACTCACTTTAAAGTTATTTGCTATTTGACAAAAATATTTTCTATAAAAACGCGTAAACTACATTTACTAATGCATTCTTTTTAGCTAGACTTTGTTTTAATCCACAAATTTGAACTGTGTCATTCTCCAGGACTTTTCATTGAATTATCCTCCTGTAAATAGTCATCGCTTTTAACCGCTTAATAATTTAAGTACACTTAGTCCTTATCAGGGCGAAGAAAGTGTGTTCAAAAAAAACCTTTTTTGTAATTTGTATTTTTGAGTATTGTTGAGGTTGCGGGCAAATGAAAAGAAACAACTTGGGAAATCAAATAAAAGTGAGGGAAACCAATGGGATCCGTCATATCAGGTCTGATTGCAGAAGCTATTATGCAAAGAATTAAAAGTGTAATTTTACTAAAGATTAAACCTAAAATTTGGATACGTCATGTCGACTACAGAAGGAATGACTTAGACAAAACTTAGACAAATTTATAAACAGCACCGATAGCTTAGCCGTAGAGTGCTAGACAACCATGCATGTGGTCCAAGATTCGATCCCGAGCTGATGCAGCTCTTTGTCTTACTAAACCAGTGATAAGATCACTAAAGAGAGGAGGTTGAGCGTGAGACTAGCAACACCACCCAGTAAAAATCAACACAACTGCTATTGGAACTTTGAAGCTTTAGCCTGAAGCCCTATGTTCCACCGGGAACATAAAGGAACAAAGTAATAATAAGATAAAAAATACCTTCAGTGACATCAAACTTATAAGAGATGAGAAATCTGAGGAAAAAATCCTTTTTTGGACGTCTTAGTCAAGCGGACAACTATAGGAAAATTAGAAACTCAAGTATATAGAAAATCAACTCTTGCCAGGACCCAAAAGCACACAGAAAGACTTGTATACAAACATTATTCAAGAGAGCCAGCAAGGATTCATTGCAACACTGCCGCCTTGAGGAAAATTGAAGTAAAAAATATCTTATGGACATCTTCCAAAAAAAGTGGATATCCACTAAACTTCATCAGAAGACATCTATCCCCTAACCCAGTCAACCAAATCAAAGGACGCCCCAATGAAGACACCAAAAATTATCCTACCATGTATAAAGAATATCTTTGGAATCACTGCAAGACTATTCAAACATTTTGGAATTTATATCGCACACAAACCAATAAAATTACTTCACCCGACTATATGTCAGTCAAAAGACTCAACAGTTGAAAGAAAACGAAACCAACATCATCTACAAGATAAATTACTACGATTACGAATAACACACTACATTGACCAAAGTGGACGCCTGCTTTGTCTTCTCATCTGGGAACATAAACTGGCCATCAATAGACACTATATCCACTCCCTCATAGCTTTGCATGCTGACAACCACAGACGCTAATTCGACTAGGATAATGTTCAAATCATAGATAGAGGGTACACCAAGAACACCAGAGAATTTCTAGAAGCCTGAGATTCATCAGGTAAATCGATAACCAATGGACACATTCATATAGACAAGATCTACCAGTCTATTAAAAGGAAATCAGATGAACAAAAAGGTCAAACTTCAGGTCAAGGAAGCAATCAATACCAATGTAAGTAGACTAGATGGTGAGAAAACATACACAAAAACAACCAATTACAATCAAGGCTACCAGGAGAGAAAGAGATGACTAATAAACTCATGGGGATATTAAAAAGCTCACTTCAAATTGAAGTATGCGCTGAGGATGTTACCTAGATAGGTGGTGAAAGCTCCACAACTAAGCCATGCAGCTCAGAGAGCACAACTGCACTAAAGTCATCCACTTGAACTGTTTTGTTCTTCGTTACCACTCTTCCTTTGTTTCACACCTCTGTTTACTGTCCCTAGTATGCATTTCTTCTACTTTCTTCTCTTGCTTTGTATGCTACATGGAGTGTGGCGACTTGAAGTGCCGCACATATGTGCAAAGTTTTTAAAAACTTGAACTACAAGTCTCCTTCAATAAAAAGATGAGTTTATATTATCCTGTCACTGCTTTGTCCAAGATGGCATGCAAGTGAAATTTATGCAGTGTAGCCTACTGAGTTCATTTTGACATCCTTGATCACAGTGAACTGAGTCATAGAGAAATCACATATAAACAAAATCGAGGGCGATTTTTCGCATTCGCACCAATACGCGTATTTGAGAGAAAACCAGTTTAGTCGAGTTTTTAGTAGTAAGACACTTTTTCTTACCAAACTCTTATTGCTACACGCTTATTCGATTAATTCCCATATTGTATCGCTTAATCTTTTAGGGCGTATCTTAATAATGAGAGATATAGTAAGGAGGAAAGGTGAATTCGTAGACACTGAGCATACTTCACTGCCCCTCATTAGACTAGATGAGAATAAACTAAGGCGGAAAGGAAACGAGGGGGGGGGAAGACCGGAAGTTGCAAACATTTTCTTTATAAAACTAATTAGTAAATGACGCTCACAATGACGTAAGATTCCTTTTATAGAGACATACAATAGAAACAGGATGTTTTCTACAGTTGTCATTATGTCAAAACAATAGTTAATTACTTTCTGTCAGGAAGTTGGAGTGCTATTCGATTGCGCCATTTTGTTTTTCTAAATTGTTTCCCTTAATTGTCCAAACACTCATTTTAGATTCCTTAGATGTTTGATGGTAAACATCCTGTTCCTAAAACTGAGAAAACTCCTGCGTCATCTACACGGTAGTAAGTATTTTGAAGGTGTTGAGATAGTACATATTATTGAGGAACAGGGTAATCTGTTTACTTTCGGATTCGCTTATCACCTCAGTAGAGTTGAAATTGAATAAGGGACCAGCAGAGATGGATGCATGGAAAGGCCACTACACAATCGGAGAATTATAGACAGAAATTGTGAGGCATAGTAACAGCCTAGAAGCATTGGCAGTGCTAATGCACTGGTCCTGATAAAAAAATTGTGTGAGATACACAAACAAGAATGAAGATATTTATTCAGGGACAAAGAGTTCAACAGAGAGTCTCTTTTCGGCGAATTCAGTAACTTAGCTGTACGATTGCAGTTATTACTGTTGCAATTATTTTTGTATGCGTTTGTGTACATTAGGTATGTCAGACAGGAATAAACACTATTTTGGAGTACTGTTTACATTTCAATACTTGCTTTGTAAGGAATAGATCTGTTTTGAAGGGTTGATCACGAATTGATATCAGTTGGAGAACCATTGAAAACCAGCCACAGGGAGCACTGGACAGCTGCTGTTTCATCAGCCTGGTTTGGGAATCATCGGAAGTACGCACTCACTCCAACTGGGTTCGAACCCAGGACCTTCCAATTGCAATGCAGGCTTGTATACCATTCAGCCACTGGGATCCGATTCAATGGCCAGCCCATGAAGTCTAACTGCTACCAATCGGTTATTTTAGTGCGAACACCAACCAGTATCATCGGTAGGAGCTGTATCCTTACTCCTGACTGGATGAACCTCACTGGTCACGATGTTCAAGAATTGGTCAGTCTGGTCATCTTCAAGTCAAGTCATTTTTGGGTAAGATCTGAACTGGGCGATACAAATTAGGACAACCTTTTAGTCACTGTGACTTCAGCTGGAATTTGCATCACACTGATATGGTAGTTCTCCCAGCGACCTTCTCAAGGATAAGGCATAATTGTTTCCTGAGTATCCGGAATATTCTTAGTTAGTTTATAGAGCACAAACTCCTTTCCCCTTCCAAAAGTCTTTAAACACTTTTTGTACGCTTTTGTGATCCAATTACTTCTCAATATCCTACAAAGCTGCCAAGTTACACATTCTGAGAAAGATAACCAATTTAAAGAAACATTCATGGGTTAAAATATTTATTTTTAATGGTTTTCAAACTCCATATGAAAGGGATGGAATATTCTCCAAGATAACAGTTAAGACTTCTCCATAATAGACATCTGTGTTCTATTTAAATTTATCTGGAAGTCTTAAGTCGTCAACTCGAGTAATATGTTGTCAACCTCAAGGTATCGTCGAAGCGTTTGCACTAGAAGCCAACACAAACTGAACACATCTGTCCAGTAAAATTAACTGAGTGGAAATTCAAATGTCCAGCTCTGATAAATAATTTCCTCTACGTGTTGCACAAGAAGTAACTCTCTTAGGTTAGTGGCCTACTGTATAATGACAAGCATCAGATGCCATCAATCAGAGGGATTTGAGGAACTCAACCCCTTCTGTTTTATAGGTAACATCGTTTAACAACTGCGAGAGGCACAGATGAGAATGTTAAAGCTAGCCAGGATCAGGAAAGTAAGGCAAATCTTCATTGATCAGAAAATCTGATGGATTTTCAAATCAATGCTTCTGTATGTTTCAGCGAGCCGGTGCGTTACTAAAAAGTATTTCCAGCAAGCTAATCACTTTTATCAACAGTTACCATAACTGGCTATAAACTGAAGATCGAATGGCCAACCAGGTGCAACAATTAGTCACAAAAAACTCTGGTTGTGAACAAAACCAAGCAAGAACTTATTGCTCAAAAAAAAATATAGAAAAAATGAAGATTTATTTGGACATTTGCTGAGGAAACCCCTGAGTGACATCAGGCGGTAGGGTTAAGCTTAAAGAGGAACCTGAATGAGAAATGACAAGTTGCACATCAGAGGATGACCTTGAAGAGATCATATAAGAAGAAAATGAAAGTTTGTGGAGAATCTTATAGCTTACCGACAAAGATTTCAAGAAGTGGGTGAAATTAAAATGTAGCTGTGAAGCCCTATGTTCCACTCAGGATCCAAACGGATAATAATAACATAATACTCATTAGTAGATCCAGTATCAGCTGTCATCATAATATATATTGGAAAATACTTCAGAACTGAAGTACCACTGTTTATATAGTGAGTGAGTTTAGGCACTAACATCTCTTGATTCTATAAGCAATAATATCCTATCACTACTGAGATTACTTTTAAATTTATAAGCTTGAAGTTTTAACTGACTGATTATTGATTGTATATAACCAGCACTGAATATCTTTTTTCAAAATATGACCTCTAAATGATGACCTTGAATGAATAGATTTTCTTTGATTCAACAAAAGGAATTTATACCTGAGGTAATAAATAAACTGAGGTTATACATCTAGGTCAGAAATTAATGAAGGTGTAATGTTGGCTGTGTTATACAAATCTATCATAAACAGAAATGCTCTATGATAATTGATTTGTAATTAGTAGTGTTCTCTGAGCTGAGTGGTTGGTTTAGTTGCAGAGCTTTCGTTGTCCCCCTGCTGGACAACATCCCCTTTCAGCGCAATATTTAGCATAATAATAATGATAATAATTTGCTTTATTCCAGAAACCGTACTAGTGTGGTACAGTGTGGAATTTTCAGCACTTTATCTACAATATTGCATCTAATTTTATCAAACATTTAAAAGGATTATTTCAGAAAAGTAAATATAAAGACGAAGGTAACAACAAAAACAAAAAAGCAAAAAATAGCAAGAAAAATGCGAAAAAATACCAAGAAGTAGAAAGGAAAATAAACAACATAATAAATAATACCTCAGTATTGGGTAGTGGAGGCTCTGATATGTTTATGCGTGGTGAACAGTAAAACTGTTATCATACAAGAAGTTATGAAATGATATTTAGTAGAATGTTTATCGCCAAAATGATCAGTTAATTTGATTGAACAACACTAAACAATCATAAAATAAACATTTCAGGGTTTTTATTGTCAAGTCTAATGCGGTGTTTGTAGTGGTAGTGTGAGTAATCCTGCACAATACAAAATATTTAAGATGGTGATAACGGCGTTCACAACCAAGATTGCCAGTTTAATATTACCGAACAAAAAAACAACCACAAAACTAACATTACATGAAGGTTAATGACAGGACAATTTTGTAATACTCACAGTGATAATAAAGTTGGAACCAGTAGATACACAAAAGAAGGAATAGAGTAAAGTACAAAAAAAAGTAGGTAAGCCAATGTTAATAATTTAGGTAGCTAAGTATGCTTAAGGTGTTCACTATAGAATACAAATAAGAGAGAAATAAAAGAGCCTAAAATTATATTATTAAGAACAAAGGAAGTTATAGGTTTCGCGCTTAACATTGTCTCTGTCACTTAGAACACGGGCCAAATATGGTATCATTGAGTTCCTGTACTTGGTTGTACGAGCATATATTATTTTGTGCTGATTTCTGGTTTTACCTCATGAGATACAAGGAGACAGTTGGGAATAGAGCGGGTGTTGGGGGTCGGAGAGTATGGTCTTAGGTCATAAACTGAACTGATTAAATTTTCCATGAGTGATAGAATTGCGTCTCATGGAAAATTTAAAGCAGTTAAAGCAGTTTAAAGCGCTGAAGATGTTATCCAGCAGGGGGACGACGAAAGCTCCTCAACTAAACCAACCAACTCAAAGAAAACTATTGATTGCAAATTATCCACCTGAATTACAAATTTCCTCCGCGATAATTGATTGTTTCAGGGTGTAAAAATTGAATATTTCATTCTGGTATACACTTCTGGTTTATATTTTTTTAATTCTCTTTACGTTCCAAGTAAAATTTAGGGCTTTAGGCTTAAACTTTGAGGTTTCAATAAAAGTGGCACTTTGTTTTTTACAGGATGAGGTTGTTGACCTCACGTCCAACTTCCCATTTTCATTGGATTTCCTACCGCTTAAGCAAGCCTTAGGAATGCCTCAACAGAGAGTCGAATCCGGATCATATACACAGTTGGTTTGCATTCTACCACTGATCCACCGACGCACAAATGATTGGCATAAGTACCTGGAAAGTACTCAACAAGTCAACCAGTAGATATTTTTACTAGACAGATTGTTCACTTATCCAGTTGTGCTTGCATTTTCTTGTCTGACATATATGGCATTAAGCAAATCACCTATTGCAGTTCTGCATATTTTGTGTTTCCAAAGCATCTCATGGTGAGATTTCACCTTGAATTGTGTAGACTGTCAAAATCATGAAAGTGTGTGTGAGTAAAACACCTTACCTTTACATGCATCTGTCGGTATTTGAGAGGCAAGAACACACCTCCAAAACATAAATATACACATACAGAGTACATTGAGTACTTTAAATAACACTGAAAATTTCATCATGAGCTGATATTAGTTACAGAAACATTGGAAAACCTGTGGGGAGTACTGGACAGCTGTTTCGTCCTAGTTTGGGACTCTTCATCAGTAAGCCCCCACCCACCTCCAGAGTTCGAACCCAGGACCTTCTGGTTACAAGGCTAGCGAGTTCGTAGACCATTCATCAGCCACTGAGACCCGATCCAATGGCCAACCCATAAATTCTAACTTCTGCCAATTCACGATATAGCGTGACCACTAGCCAATGTCCTCGACGAGTATTTGTCCTCACACGTGACCTGCTCTACCCTTACTGGTCATGACTTCTCACTAGAACCTCAGGTCACTACCTACCTGAATAGGGCAAGTCGCTAGTGAGCATCTCATTAATATTAAAGTGTTGGTTTTCCAATGGTTCTCTAACTAATGTCAGCTCATGATGAAATCCTGTAACCAATCAACTAAATCCCTACAAACCAACACTTGAACACGGGGAATATTTTCAAATCACCATATCTGAAACTGACAGATTATTGTTTTTCACAACAATTCACTGAGTGTAGTTGTTTCGTCCCAATTTGGGACTCATTAGCAAGTCTAACATTATGATTCTTCCAATACTCAAGTCCAGTTATGCATTTTACCATTCAGTTAAACGGGTCGAAATCATCGTTAAGTAACTGAGGAAGCCTGTTGATGAGTGTGATTTATTAACAATCTTATCTCTTCTGAAAACTCAATAATTACTTACTTTATTGATCAGTGAGTGAGTGTTACGTTGTGGTTTCTTCATATTCTGACTATATCTAGATTACATGTTTATGACCCTGAAACGTCCTTTACATATTCCATTCTTTACTTCAATGTTTTGTGTTCACTTTATGTATTGTAGAAAGATGCATTGAAACAACAAGTTAAGATGATATAAAATTGACCCATGCAGTTTGTTTCATCAAGTAGAAAACTTCTTTAGCCACATTAACCATTTCTTTAATAAATCAAAGATTTCTGATCAGAGACAAAAAGGGGATCTGTTAAATCGCCTTCTTTCTTATCAGTAATTGTTTGAATTATAACTTCCAGGAAAACCCCAGATTAACTTCATTGTAGATAAAATTTTATTCTGATAAATCACACAGTGTGGTTATACAGTAATATTAACTGATGATCACGTTTCAAGCTCAAATTATTCCTACTCAAAAACATATTAAGTCACTCAAACAACTTTCTTGCTTCTTTTATACACATGTGTGGAATTGATGGTAAGACATTTGAATAAAAGTCTACATAGGATAATGTACATTGAGAAATAATAATAATAATATGAGTGTTATTGATCAATTACAATCAGATGGGAAATAAGACGAGTGTCATTTTTATGGCCACAATAAGTAACTTGTTAGAATGTTATAATGTATGCGCATCGGTGGCACACAGGTTAGGAATCTCGCCGACCATGCACGTGGGCTGAGGTTCGATCCCATGCCGACACGCACCTGATATCTATGGTCGGCCTGCAAAATTTGGGCTACCGATATCACATGCAGAAAAGTCCATACCTGAACCAAAAAATACGATTTGGAATCAAGCTGTAATCAAAAAACAAAAAAAAATAGAATTTTAGGATTATTCATTATCCACCTCTGATTTGACTGGTGGCAATAATATCTTCCATACACATCACTGGTATTTGCATTGAGTCATTTCTGTTGCGTGTGATGGGTGTAGACTCGATGATGCAGGCAGGATTCAGTAATCACATGCTCTCTCTATCTCCACCTACCTATCTAAACTACTTTTTAGAATTTTGACTCTGTCCTACTCACCACATTGTGTGTGTGTGTGTGTGTGTGGTTGTGTGTTAATGCGTGCAGTGCAATTACTGAGTTTCTTTATTCTAAATTACTTATCTTCGCGGGTGGGATCAATCATTCTAAGCTTAGCTAAATCCTTATGTTCTGACAATCTGACTATCCCCGACCCACTAGTTTTGACCTATGTAGTTGACTCGACTCATAATCATCGCAAGGTATTTTGTAAATTATATTATTTTGTTGAATTGGGTCCACCAGGTCTTTTAGTCTATAGAGCTTGTCTGTGAGTGAGTGAGTGATTTTGTTGTTTTGAATGTCACCTTAATTCCTGCTTTAATAAGAATCTTACGTGAGGGAGGGGCTCAGATGTCCCTTCTTTAAATGGTTTGCAAACTTTTCTTCGTCGGTACATTGTGAGCCGGAATTTTCTATTACCATTCCTCCTTGGTCATCTGTTCTTCAGTCTGTGCGTTGGTGGCACAGAGGTTAGGACGCTCACTGACCATGCATATGGTCTAGAGTTCGATCCCCGGACACAGACACACTGCTTTACCTCGCTAAGCCAGAAATAAAAGCTGGTAAAGAGCAAGAGGTTGGGTATGAGACCGGCTATCAACCTCATCCCATAAAAATAAACACCACTGCTACCGAAACTTGAGGCCTATAGCTTGAAGCCCTCTCTATGTTCCACTGGGAACGTTTAAAAATAAAAAAATATATATACCTTCAATCTTCAGCTTGTTGGAAATGCTTATCCCAACGTATCAAATTTGAAAACCTCATAATTGTACATTTAACTGTTTGCTTTGCATTAATTCGCGGTCTTCTAGTTCATTCCAACAATATTTGAATAGACTTAAGCCCTCTTTTATTCTTCTTGACCCAATGCACTCCAATCTAACGGTGTACTTTGTGAAAAAAAAGCAACATATTATTACTGAATTAGATAAATTTGATATTAGAGAAGTCAAATAATTAGTGAAATGTGTTCAAACTATGATAAAATTCTTTTGCAAGTGGAAAAACACGGAAGACATTCAGCTCAGTGATTTGAATGGTTCACTAGCAAAGCTTTTAGTCCCTTTCCAGATAACTTTTAAATTCATGATAAAGTTTAATTGGTGCAGTGGAATCCACCAGGATAACGCGCATTTCGTCCTATTTGGGACTCGTCCTCCAGCTGGATATACCTACATTACACAGTGAGTCAGTGATGGTTTTCCCCTACACGGAGGCTCGAACCCAGTAACCACAGCTTCAAAACACCAACCAAAGCGTTATCCACTAGACTACTTGGGCTACTAGAGCCACTGCCTCTTCTGCAACGGGTTATATTAGTTATTTAATTGAGAATTTGAGATTTTCCCTTCGACTGACTGGACCAATACATCTGCACGAGAAGCCACCAACCTGAGAGTGAGCATTTTGATCCAATTAATCGACGGAAAAATCTTAAATTCATGCTAATCATGCTAATCGTCTGAAGATACGACTTACTGGCTTTAGCACTCAACTTTCAGCTTCTAGGTTCCGGGTTCAAATCCCAGGGCTTCTATATCAGCCTGTGCAGCATCTCAGTAGTACTATCAGTCCTTATACACTGTCTGTCTGTCTGGATTCAACAAAGAACTTGGCACCGAAGTGCACCAGTTCGAGTTGCCACGTTCCAAATAGCACACAAAGGTAGACAAGAAGATGAGTGAAGAGAATCAATAGAGTTTGACAGGTATAAGAGTCAAACATAATGGGTAATAGTAGAAAGAAATATTAAAGATTACAGAGACTGAATACATATGCGCTGGCTATCAACAACGATTTTGAGCCATGTCACCACCTATTGTCTCCAGCCATTGATTCCTAGAGTCCCGAGGGCCCCAACCCGGAAGTCTGCATCTCCCTACATGCTGACTCAGTTTAACTGGCAAGGATTTCATGGATTGATGACATGTTTTTGTTTGACCACCACTTACTCTTTTCCAACCTGCACCTATATCAGCTAGTAATGCCTGTCGAGGGAGGCGGTGGTTAGGCATGCGCAGCACGTGACCTAGCCATCTCACTCAATCTATGTAAGTTTAAAGCCTCGTCAATCGATTTTCCCTCTTTGCCGAACACTCTACGCCTAACGTCAACATTACTTACCTTATTATACCACCCAACGTGAGAAAGAGATCGTAGACATCTATGATCGAAAGGAGTCAACCTTTTCATGTCTTCAACTCGTATTGGCCATGTTTCAGAGCCATAGAGAAGGACGGAGCGAAATGCAGCTGAGCAGTACACACGTCCCTTGGTTGATAACCGGATGTCACGCCTACGCCAGAGATGGTGTAAGTCAGCGAAAGCAGCTCGAGCTTTTTGGATCCGTGTTGAGATTTTGTCGCCAATCAGTCCGTTGGTGCTGATACGACTTGCCAAATAGGTGAAGTGGTCAACGTGTGCTATCACTTTACTCCCTATCACTAAGCTAGGAGTTGACATAGTCCAGTCCTGTAGCAGCATTCTTACACACAGCAAAGTGTGACTTACAGCCTGTCATAGCTGAGTCCTAACTAAGTAAGTGCGTCGGTGGAGCAATGGTTGGGACTCTCGCCGACCGTGCACACGGTGAGAGGTTCGATCCCATGCCGACGCACACCTGATATCTATGGTCAGCCTGCAAAATTTTGGCTACCGATATCACGTTCTGAGAATTCCATACCTGTACCAAAATGAATGATATGAAATCAAGTTGTAATCAAAAATTAAAAAATAAAATAAGTAACGAACTAACTTGTGGCTGAATTTGCTGTCTAGGTGCATATCGAAAGCTTCACACTTAAACTGTCAATCTCAGAGGACAAAACATCACCAAAATCAATGATTATTACACAATAACACCATCACCACCATCACCACCAACAACAACAAGTATGCTTTATTTAAAGCAGGACTAATTAAATAGTTAAACTGGAAAACATGTTGAAACATAAACGTTTGTATTATTATTATTATTATTATGCTAGACTCTTAGAGTGATGAAATGACTAGTAACGGTAAAACTCAAAACGTACACAACCGAAACATTGTGGTTTATTTTGTTAAAACGTAAAAAAAGACACACGATCTAACAGTGAGTACGTTCTAATCAGACTTCATAAAAAGCAAAACAACGAGAGAAAAAATACCCATAGATAAACACTAATCAATTGATCTATGCAAATGATATCACCATACTACAATCAACTCATCACATAGAATTTTGAGTCATATTTTTGGCTGGCATTATGCCAAAAACAAAGTCAGCTCTGTTCAATCAATGGAAGCACACACACACACAGGCACACACACTTTAAACACTCTAAATTGCGCTACATTTTAACAGGCAACCAAACAGATGAAATATATTGTGTTAAAAGATAATTAACTTGTGAATAGTTTGTGTAGGCTGTTGAATAAATAGCTGTGATCACACTATCTCTATATGCAGTACAGAGCTAAGTGATCAGTGGTCAGATGAGTTATAGTTACTCCTGGGTATTATAATTTAGTACCATTGGTGGCGATTATTGTTGAGTGGTTTTTTGCTTAGTTACCATGAAACTATCATTCCTGTCGCTTTTGATGTGATGATTCATATAGCTTGTTAGAAAGAAAGGAGTTAACCAGTAACCAGTTAGTTGTACGACAATGCTGCCAAGTGCCAAGTAATAATCCACAACGGGAAACTCATGGAAGACGGGAGTAAGACAAGGCTGGCTGGCTGTCTACTGTCTCCAATGATTTTCCTGATTTCGGTAGACTGGATAAATGCGACAGACAGTGGCAGGCAGCCAGGAAACAGGCATAAAATGGACTCACACAAAAACTTGGAGGAACCAGACACCGCCGATGATGTATGTCTGACTTCTCACAAACTGGAGGATACGCAAGTGAAAAGCAAAAAGTTGACAGAAGAAGCATTAAAGATAGGAAGTACTTCAGGTGAACTTAAAGAAAACAGAGGTGATGACGATTCCTGCTGAACAGCGACCAGCATAAATGCGAGAAATCTGAAAGAATCAACCTCATTTACAGACCCACCTACCTACCTACCTACCTACCTACCTACCTACCTACCTACCTACCTACCTACCTACCTACCTACCTACCTACCTACCTACCTACCTACCTACCTACCTACCTACCTACCTACCTACCTACCTACCTACCTACCTACCTACCTACCTACCTACCTACCTACCTACCTACCTACCTACCTACCTACCTACCTACCTACCTACCTACCTACCTACCTACCTACCTACCTACCTACCTACCTACCTACCTACCTACCTACCCAACTACCTACCTACCTACCTACCAACTACCTACCTACCTACCTGGGAAGCGTCGTTCCAACTGCAGGCATGTGGAAGTGATGAGGATGTAAATGCCTGAGGGTCGGGAAATCAAGTAATGCTTTTATTACCCTCAAGTCTGCGTGGAGATCAACACTCAGCCCTCTGCCTGAAAATGAAAATAAGATCCGGATTTTCGACTCGAATGTGAATTCAGTGCTACTTACTATACGAATCAGAGATTTTTCGCGTCATGAAGAACACTTCGAATAACCTACAGACCTTCATCAGTAGCTGTCTTCTCTCAATTCTAGTCAAGATGAGATGGTCGGCCAAGGAAGATCAGCTACATGGATGTGTGAGTCTGAACCAACCAGGAACCAAATGTGCAACAAATAAGCAAGGAGAAATTGAGGTGGATTGGTCATACTCTGAGAAAACAAACCATCAAGTGAAATCACTAGACAAGCCATTGCTCGAGTGGAACCCGAATTGTAATGGTCAGTCCATGAATTCTAACTTCTACCAATTCGTGATGTATTTAGCATCACCACCAACCAATATCATCGGTGGGAAATTCATCCTCACTGCCAACTGGATAGACCCCAGTGGTCACGACATTTTCACAAGAACTCCAGGAAACTCTGTCCTGTAGTGTACTGTCGATGATTCTCAAACTAGGTTGATGAAACGGCTGTGTCAGTACTCCCTGTGGCTGGTTGTTCAATGGTTCTCTAACTGATATCAGTCCATGATCAACTCGTAACAAAAAATCAATATTTCTTTCAATTAACTTTCTTAACGGGAATTAATGAAATTTTAGTCTTGAGAGTCAACAGAGTACATTTCTGTTTTATTCTTTAATTACTATTTAACTTATTAGTACAATCTAAAGTTTGTTGACTATGTATATACTACTTATATGTATATGCTTATGCAATCTGACATAAATATTACCTTATCTAGTAAGTGAACATACACAGAAAGAGATTTCTATATCTTTTGATAATTTCGAAAGAAGAATAACATACACATTGTCTCACACACATACACACACACATTTACCAATACAAACTCAGTGTATGCCAAATTTACATCAAGTAGAGTAGATAAAATATTATACTGAAAAGACTAAAATGTGTTGAATTAATAGTATTATTATTATTAGTAGTAGTATCATTATTTAAATCTAGTCTTAACAAATGTATACAGATATCGATTAGTTGTATAAATGATCGATTAATTGTTTGAATTTATTATTAGTAGTAGTGGTAGTATTATCAACATTATTAGTACTATTGTTATATGCCTAATGAAGTATGAGCTATATAAATGCACACACGCATCCAAACAATCACTCGCTCATGAAGGTAATAATAAAGTACGCAGCTTTTAAAAGTAAAAAGTGGAGAATAAAATTAGTGAAATAAGCCGTATAGTTTCATTGATATACTTGATAAATTCACATAGATTCTTTGGTATTTTTACTTCTACGTAGAATTATTTAGTCAATTCTAACTCTTTTGACTTAGGTGTTAGTCCTAAATGTAGGCTGAATAGTTGTCTAATAATAAAAAGTTAATTATTACTTAAATTTATTGATTGTTCAGCATTGGTGATCATTAGTGCTGGAACTCAATAACAAAATGTATGTAGTACTTATATAGAAGGTATGAATTCTTTCAGTTTAGAGGTCATGTGATTCAAGTCTTTATTAGGCACGTGGGATAGCATAAATAAAGCATCTTGGAAAGGTGGTTCCGAGAGGAACATCTCAATATTGTCCTATTCTTGGTGGTCCCCCACCCCCTTTTTAAGATGGCCTCATGATTGCCCGGTAGGTTCTTATCTCCTTCTCACACAATCTCCTCGTCCATGTCAACTTTGGTTGCCTGACTACCTTATCGTTTCCCATTCGGATCCCACTCAAGCAATAGCCTGCTGAATGATGTCACCTACTAGTCTCTTCAGAATGTGTTCAATGCATCTATCTTCATTTTCTTCTACATGTTTTTGAGGAAAATAGGTTCTTGGTTGGTTTGTTCTCACAGTTTCTTGTTGCTGTACGAACCTGTTGGAAATACGTTTCTCGACGCATTCAGAATCCGAATCTTGTTGTTTAAGCTGAACAGTGCAAAAGATTTTGGAAACTGATTTCACAGTGATGAAGGTGTATTTCGCCTTTCCGATTCTGATTCTGACATTCTCATCTGTGCCGCCACCTTCAGTTGGAATGATGTTACCCAAACTATTAAAAGGAAGTAACCTGGTTTGCATTTATTCCGTTGACAGTGATCAGTGATTCTTGTTATTGGTCGGTTGTCTTCACTGCCTCTGTCTTCCCTATATTCACTTGAAGTCCTGGCTATGCTGCTTCTTCCGCCTGTTTATCATCATCATCATATCATCGGTGATACTAAGCAACCTTGTCTTTCTCCTGCCTCCATTTCAAAGGTTTTGCTGAATTTCTCGTTTTGGATCATCTGACACGTAGCACTGTCATATAGCCAGTTGTTGAATGAAACTGATGTGGGTACTGAACTTCATAGGGTTGCAGTAGCTTCCAAATTACTTGGAAGTTACCACCGTCAAAGGCCTTTTCAAAGTCGATGAAGTTCGGGGAAGACGGAATAATATTCCCCGCTATTTGATATACAATAACTTTAACCATTACTACTACTACTAGTGAAAGCCGAAAATCGATATGATAACTGGTTAGCTCTGATTCTAGACCCCTCACCAATTATAATAGTAGTAGTAGCAGTATTATCTTAATTGTTCCCTTGGGTTCCTAGTGGAACATACGGCTTCAACTCCACGTATCCACTTACTTCTGTCTTGCTTCTGCTGTACTTTTCACCCCCATCCATGTTAGTCCATACTGTTTCAACTCCTCTTCACATGATCTCCTCCATGTCATCCTCGCGCTGACGTCCTAGTTGCTGCTTCTCTTTCGGCCTGGTTCCACTCGATCAATGGCCTGACACGCGCACGATGTCACCCAGCGACAGCCTCCTCAGCGAGTGTCCAATCCATCTCCACTTTCTCCTGCATATTTGTTGGGCGATTAGTTTGTTCTTGTTTTGTTTGTTCCTTCCTTCCCATAGTTTCTTGTTGTTGGTGATTCTTTCCGGCCCGGCCATCTGATCTTCAGTATAGATCCAAGGAAGACAGTACAGTTGTTGGTTGATGAAGGTCTGCAACAGGCTGTTGGAAATATTCTTTGTGACCCCCCGCCAAGTTGCTGATCCGTATAGAAGAACTGACTGACTTGACGTTTGTATTGAAAATCCTACCGAATTTTGTTGTTGATGCTGGCTGAGTGACGAAGATCTCCAGATTGGTTTCAGGTTCATGAGTGAATTTGTTTCTCGCCTTCCCGATTCTCGCTCGATTTGACATCCTCGTCCGTTCCTCCTCGTGTAGTTGAGACAATGCTCCCTAGATAATGAAGTGACCTCTTTCAAATCCCTCCCGTTGATGATGATTGGTGTTGGATGTTGCTGCTGTTGTTGTTGTTGTTGTTGGTTGGTTATTTTCATAACTTCCGTCTTGTCTATGCTCACGTGGAGTCCTGTCTTCTCCGGGTGCTTCTTCGACCAGTTTGTCGGTTTTCGCTTGTAAGTCTTCGATTTTGCGCTACATCAAACATAAATCATCGCCGCGCGAAATCCAGGTCTTCTAGGTTCTTCACGTCTGTCGGTTCAGGATATTCCTGTCTTCTCGTTTCCCACTCACTGTCTGATGCATAATCCAGTCAGTCCACCACAATTAGGAATATCATTGTGGGTGATAATAAGCCAGCACCCTTGTCTGACTCCTGTGTTTACTCGAAACGCATCACTGGGTTTTCCGTTGTGGATCACTTGACATGTGCCGTTGTCATACAGTTGTTGAGTAAGGTTGATGAATATTTGGGGTACGCCGTAGTACTCGAGTATTTTCCAAATTATTTCACGGTCAACGTAGTAGTCGTCAGAAATCTTATGCACACTTGTGAGTCTGAGACTTCTAGACACTTCTATTAGACACATTTAGAAATATTTCAAAACCTCAAGACTTACACTGTTACCCTCATTTAACTGAATTTCTCATGTCTTCAATTTTACTGTAAATTAACAAATTACAGTTGATCAATTTATTTGTTGTCCTAATTAGAATAGAATGTGAGATGTAATTCTTCGCTCTCAAATACCATAAAAGCTATTGTGCTACTGCATAGAATCCTACTACTGTAGCACAAACTACTAACAAGATGTTGTAAGTAGTATGCCGTGTGCACGTTGTTGTTGTTGTTCGCAAGAATCTTGAATAGCATGGAGATTTCAATGTAAGGTTTGTGTACTTAGACAAAATAAACAATCGGCTACCAAAATAATTTTGCTGGATGGTGGCTAAGCAATTGAATCCTATAGGTCAAAGTTCAAGTCAAGGAAACAATCAGTTCCAATACAAATAGCCTAGAGGGTGTGAAAAGAAAAAAGATACAAAAACAACCAATCCCGTTCTAAGTCACCCACCAGGAGAGATGACTAATAAACCCTTGGAGAAATCTATTTTTTATTTTTTTATTTTTGATTTACAGCTTGATTCCACACTGTATTTTCGGTACAAGTATGGAATTTTCAGCATGGATATCGGTAGCCCAAATTTTGCAGGCCGACCATAGATATCAGGTGTGCGTCGGTGCGGGTTCGAACCCCGGACCATGTGCATGGTCGGCGAGATTCCTAACCACTGTGCCACCGACGCACTTTAACAGACTGAAGTATACGTTGAAGATGTTGTCTAGTAGGGGGCAATGAAAGCTTCGCAAATTAACCATCCAGCTGCTCAGAGAATACAACCACATCGAAATCATCCACCTGAGCTTTAAATCTTCTTCATCATATCTGAATTCCACTGCTTCAAGTTAGTCCTCAGAAGTTGTTGAAGTGTCCATCCTAAGAGCCGACAAAGTAACACAGGTAGAACAATTCGGTTCAATATATATATATATATATATATATAATATCAGTTAGCTGGAAACTCAAAATTGACTTTAAAACAAATGTGCTACTAGACACCATCGTGATCTGCCGTCATACTATTACCATTAATAATAATAATAGTGAAAAAGCGTAGAAACTGACTTATCAAGTTATATCCAAGTGACTCTTGATTTCTCAGAACTGTGCTTAACAGTTACGGGACTTAAAAATTAAGAACACAATGCATTCAGCGAAGAGACTCTTTTCAACGAATTTATTATCAAGCTGTACAATCGTATATATATATATATATATACGTATATATGTATATATGGTTTTCTAAAGAAATTATATCCGGTGAGGGAATTAGGTCAAAGGTGTGAATACATGAGATAATAATAATAGTAGTATGAAATACAATTAAAATATTTGCGATTATAATCATAGTTAAATGTCAAGTAGCAAAACAATTAATGTCATATATAGAATAATTCATAAGGTGTATAGATGTAAGAAAGTGGTACATAATTAATTATAGGATTAGTAGGCGAATATAAAATGTTACATAACATGGTGTGAAGTTTGATACGATAGAATTCAGTATTGTAAAAATAAAATAATTTTGGATTTAGAATGACAAGTGGGAAAAGCGGAAATAATTCAGAGTGGGAATAGTAATAATAATAATAATAATAGTAATATGGGAAAGGTACATAGAGTAACTAAATAAACGAAATAAATAAATGTCTATCCCTCTACGGCCAAGGCAGAAGTAGGGATTGTACATACTTGTACACAAAGTCTGGCTTAAAGTCATGAATTGCCAAGGCCCCAGCTGTCTTTAGAAGTCTGTAACGAAGAAAACGCGGTCAGATAGTTAGCATGGATTCTATATATGATCTTAAAATCATGGTCAGAGTTGACACAATGACAGAAGTCGATCAGGTGTTCCAAAATAGTGCGTCGCCCACACTTCCTTCCTCCTTTGTAAAACCATGATTATAATCACAAATATTTTAATTGTATTTCATACTACTATTATTATTATTTCATGTATTCACACCTTTGACCTAATTCCCTCACCGGATATAATTTCTTTAGAAAACCATATATACATATATACGTATATATATATATATATACGATTGTACAGCTTGATAATAAATTCGTTGAAAAGAGTCTCTTCACTGAATGTATTGTTGTGTTCTTAATGCTAAAATGGAAATTATTAAATTATTGAAAAACCTTTAAAAATTATTAAATTAAATATAGTAAAACTAACAAAGTCTTAAAATAAATTTCAAGAAAGCAATCAGACTGGATATCTTCATCTTATGCATTATGCATCAGCGGTTCCGTGGTAGAAGAATGCTCTCCAACCACATCTCATCTGGTTGCTAACTCTTAAGCGCAGTTCAGCCAATAGTAAGTCTGGTGACGAGAAAAGGTTGGGTGGGAGGCTAGCCATCCCACCCAGTAGAAAATAAAAGAATAAAACCGGCAAAACTTCAAAACTCAAAGCTTGAAGCCATATGTTCCATTCGGAACATAAAGAGGTAAAATAAGTGTGATACATCATATCCAAATAAGAATCGTCACCCTAGTAACGAAGACCAATCAATCATTTATTGAAACTTGAAGGATAGATGGATTACGCAAGGAATATTCTTAACGAAAACTTCCTAATCAGGTTCTACAGCTATATATATGCACACATAATCCTTAAAGAGGCACTGATATTGGTAATATTGATGCATTTTAAGAGGTATCGAGCTGTTAAGATGAACAGAATGAAAGTTCTGAAATAATAGAGAAGATTTGTAACTCAGGTGGATGATTTGCAATTAGTAGTGTTCTCTGAGCTGGTTGGTTTACTTGCGGAGCTTTCGTCGCTCCCCTGATGGACAACATCCCCTTTCAGCGCGATATTTAGCATAAAGTCAAATGATTCAAATTTCTTCATGAGTGATATAATTGCGTCTCCCAGCAACCATCTTTACATACCTATTGACCATTTTCTGTTGACTTGGATTTTAAACCTTCTGGTCACATGATTTACTTTTTATTAGTTGGTATACTTCGTTATATTAACGTGTTTGTTAATTGCATACTCGTTTGAGTACCAGGCTTCTAGGAATTCCCTGACTGCACTTTTCGTGGTGTTTCCGCTGTCTAAGATTTAGACATTATCTAAATCAAATTGATGTCCATTATTGTCTGCATGCATTGATACTAAAAAATATATATCGTGTCTTTTCACGGCTGATTTGTGTTCCTGGATTCTGATTCGAAGGGGACGCTCACTCTGGCCGATGTAATGTCTGCTACACTTCATACAATTTATTTTGTAAATGGTATTAATTTTACCTCCTTTATCTGTTGGATGGATCTTTCGGTTCGCATAATATCGAATTAAGCGATTTGACTGGCTGGCTTGTGTGCTATATCTATATCAAGCGGTTTCAGTATTCTAGCTGTTATTTCAGATATATTTTTCATGTATGGTAGGATGAATTTTCTTGTGGTCTTTGATGATAGTTCCTTATTGGTGTTTTGATTCGACTTTAAACACTTTTCCATGAAATTTTGTGGACAATCATTCTCTTTGAAGACCGTTTGTAGGTATTTTTCTTCCATTCTTTTAAACTCTGGAGTGCTAAAGTGTTGTGTTTGAACTCTCTTGTGAACAATGTCTGCACACAGTTTCTTTTGTGAGTGAGTAATTGGATTATTGTTAGTATAGTTGAGTATTTGATCTGTGGGTGTGCGTTGATTATCTATATACTTGTGTTTCTAAATTTCCTATGTTGGTTCTCCTGATTAAGACATCTAAGAGGAATGGGATTTTGTTATCTAATTCTTCTTCTCTCGTGGTGAATTTTATGTCTTCTAATATGTTGTTTATTAATTTACGGGCATATTCTAAATCACATTTCTTTTAATTATTACGAATGCATCATTGACTTGATGTACTTAGAGTTTTTTGGTTTAATTATGGGCGGAGCCATTAATCCTGATATTTGCATGACGGCTTCAGCTATTAATCTTCATATGGACGATGATCCCATTGGTGTTCTTTTTATCTCTTCGTATATTTGAGTATTGAATTGGAAGTATGTTGTTGTAAGGCATAATTCTATGAGTTCTCTCCAATTTGAACATCACTGCGTTTTTATGTTTTCATCACTATGGCGTAATTGTTGCAGAGTTTCTGTTTCTGATTTACAGTTCAGAAGCATATGTAAGGGATGGTATGCACGAAAATAAATTGATATCAGAAACAATTGAGAAAAAAATTAATGCAACAATTGAGGGTAGTTGAAATAATAATATTAATAATAATAATAACTTGTAAATGGCTAGGGAGGAAGGGGGAAATTGTCAGAATTTTTCACTCACTTAATGATGACCAAGGTGAAGAAAGTGGTTGTGTAAATTTCTCCTGAATTTATAAGTTCAGTTTCTTCAGTTGAATGCTGAAGACGAACTTGTTAGGCAAAATTAAGGTGATTAAATGGTTGGAGGCAATCGGCCACAGCAAGCTCTGCCTGACCTTGGTTTCGGGCTAGTTGGCACTCACCAGCCAGCAAGGCGTATCTGTGAACTCGATGGTACTCATGTCGCTTCTGAGATTCAAACCCGCGTCACCCATTGCCGCCTGCAGTCACCACTGAGCTATTCAGGCTCACTATTGACCTCCTGTAGACTTATTGGACACTTTGGTTGGACATTAGTTACTAATGTGATATGTCTATTCCTTTGCTTGGTGCAAACTGAATTCTATCAGTCAGGTTTGCAGTCGTACAGGAGGTCGTCAACCGTGAGCCCGAATTACTCAGTGGTGACGTCTGTGACTGCAGCAGTGGATGACGCGGGTACGAATCTCACGAGGGAAATGAGTGCCTTCAAGATTGCAGATACGCCTTGCTGACTGACTGGTGAGTGCCAACTGGACAGGCAGGGTTTCTCGTGGCCGATTGCCTCCAACTATCTAATATCATCAAGTCAGTATGCATAATGATGGCGAGCTACCTAGAATGGTGGCCACATTGCAAATCTGACTGATAGAATTCACTAGTTACTAGTGTCCAACCACGCACATGATCCGGGGTTCGATCCCCGGCCGACGCACTTCTTTACCTCGCTAAGTCAGAAATAATGCTGATAGAAAGGAAACGTCGGGCATGAGGCCAGCAGCAACCCCATCCTATAAAAATAAACACTGTTACAGAAACTTCAAGCCACTAGCTTGAAGCCCCCTATGATTCCACTGGGGAACGTGAAGGAAAAAAATCAAAATTAAGATTATTTGAAATACGATCTATCACTTTAATTGACCTCTTAGCACCAAGTTTATGTCTAATATCTACAAGGTGAGCTTAAACATAACTGCATAAATAGATTTTGTTCACCCTTTATCTATCCATGCATGATGATTTTCATAAATCCATGATGCAGATGCCTAATTGTACTCCCAGGATAACCCATTCTACAAGAACAGTCAAAGTGGTGCATACACACAGACAAGGCGAAATTTACTCAGATGACTGTCTTGAATTTTCCACTGATTGATTTCACTACATTGAAATGCTGAATCCATGTTAATATTTTGGCTCCTAAAATAGACTCCAAAACAACACCTTTAAACAAACATGAAACTTTTTAGCTGACAGTGAGTGGCTTTCAGTAGAACCCAGGACACACATTTCTTCTTGGAATCTTCAGAGCTCTGGTACTTGGATACAACATGTTTGGAACAATGGGTGCTGAATTCACCCTTCAGTGCATATACTACCAGTCATCAGGGATGCGCATGTACATCCAGATAACAAGTCCAAAATAGGACGACACTTGCATGTCAGGTTCGACTGCTAATCGCCATACAACCAGACAACCTTTGAATCGCTTGACATTTATGATAAATCTCAGTTTGAAAATAAAGTGACCCTCTGAATAACTTGTATGGTTGTAAGAGTACATGCTGCTAAAGAGCCCCAGAATAGGACGAAACATCTGTCTGATTTTCAAAATGATGTCCTTTTTTGATGATGTCTGCACTTCTTAATAATCAGTTTTATCCTGTAATGTCGAATTTTAACTTTTATGTGTAACTCTAATTTATACTTGCTGGTCATAGAATAAAAGCTAACCAGTTTATCTGACATTCTACCGAGCTCTAAACTACAATCTACAGAATCGTTTCTCATAACCCCAAAATTTTAACTCTTAAGACAAATACTAACCTCCACAGAGTTTTATTATGTATTCCAGGGAGCCTTCTTGAACTTTTTCAATACACTGTGCTGACAAGTATTTGGATTTTAGTTTTAATTATGTGTCTCTAAAGCCTACCCCAATCCTTAATGAGCATAAAAGATTTTCTCTCACTGGTTTTAATAATTCACGTCTTGTGACAAGACATCAATGTATGGAAACATATAATTAGTTCCAGAAGACGTGAAATGAAAAAGCCCTAGGCCAAATTCCGTAGTGAATGATGTCACTGAAGTGATGGAAATTAATTATAGTTCCTTTGGAAGATTACAGTATTCAAGTGTTGGTTTGTAGAGATTTGGCTGATTGATTACAGGATTTCATCATGAGCTGACATCAGTTAGAGAACTATTGGAAAACCAACTGGGAGTACTGGACAGCTATTTCGTCCTAGTTCGGGACTCTTCACAGTACGCACCCACCGGTATTATTACTTTTTCAGGCAGGATGGTTTAATCGCTAACGTCTCATTGTCTTCATAGACAACAAAGTCAGAATAAATGGTTACTACGTACATTGGTAACTGCAAAGCCCACTTCACTTCTAGACGTCAGCATTGAAGACAATGAAAGTTTTGTAGTTTAACCAATCACCACTTTAGGAAAAGACAGTGTTTTATCCTAGTTTTTGACTGTTCAGAAGTCAGCACCTATGATCATCGAATTTCTAAGCGGTAAAGTTTGCCTCTCACTCACAGCGTAGACATTTGATAGCCAAGTGTGCCTTGAAAATAACCAGTTATTCAAAAACCAATAGCCAGAAATCATTACATTGCACATCAGTGACTAACCACTGGGTGAATTTCCCGGAGTTTGAATAAAAGGTTGTGATTAGTAGGGCCCATCAGGGTCAGAATTGATAACAGATACCCACCAAATGATACTGGATAGCCGTAACACTATATCACGAAATAAGGAAAGTTAAGGTTCACGGACCGTTGGCGAATGGCAACATCTACTCCTTGTAGCCTGAAGACCCCCGATTCGGTCTCTAGTACCTTCATGGGTAAAAATCTTTAAAGATTCCCGAAACTAAAGACCAACAGCTATTCAGTGATCCATCCTTTTTAAGCAGTTTTTCACAAAATCTACTTTGAATCCAAAGAAGCCCCCACAAATGTAACACATTAAAATGAAATACGGACTTTAAGTTGTTGCTAAAAGATGATTCTAGACAATCGGCATGAATCCTTCGACCTAGATTTCATTCTAGTTGGTACTCAACAGTCAGCAGGACGTATTTGTAATCCCGAAGGAGCTCATGCCTCTTCTGAGATTTGAACCTGCGTCATCGAGTGCTGTAGTCAGAGACGTTATCACTGAGCTATTCGGGGTCGCGATTGACCTCCTGTAGACTTTATTGGATATTTTTGATTCTACACTAGTAACTAGTAACCTAGATCCAAGGCTTCCTGTGGCCGATTGCCTTCAACTATCTAATATCAATAATTCAGAGTGCACTGTGACAGGTAGCTACCTATAATGGTCACCCCATTGCAAGCTTGACTGACAGAATTCAGTCTGCACCAAACAAAGAACTAGACATATATCACAAAAAGTTACTAGCCAGTGTCCAATCAAATAAATACGAACTTATCATAAACTAAGATTTATTTTAGGCAATCGCCTCACTAGCTTACAACAGTGAAATGATTTATAAATTTAGAATTCATCGCCCAATTTACGCACATCTGCATGCAGAAAATGAACACCCAAGAAGCAATGAATACCGAAAAGGCCATTTGTTTTGTTTCTAAGACTGACGATTATTCCAGTATTTTTCTCTCTTTAAACCTCACAGATAAATCTTTGAAAGTACACTTTAATAGTATCCAACTTTATTTTAGCTTCTCACTTCCCCCTACCACCATCATTCTACTTCAATAAAATAGCACCAAATGTCACCCAGACGGCAACTAAGTGACTTTTTATGAAGTCAATAAAATTCGAGACAGAAGATGTGATGAATAAGTGGAAAGGAAGAGAATAAATTAAGGAATTATCTATGTGAATATTTTTATTATTTAAGTACTTTCCTTTGATAGTTTCATAAGTGCAATTTAACATTATAAAGGACATAATAGAAATATATCACTTTTTCTCAGTACCGACTATTTAGCTCAAAAATTTATTAATAAACTTTTGTCTACTTATGAGTAGCTCAAAATTACATTCAATTTTCACCGATTAATTCCTCCAGCACTAAAAACCTGCCGACATTTGCGGTTATATAATTTGAAAATATGTGCCTATGAAGACATTTTAAGTAATTGTTCGGTTTCTATAGGTTTTTCTACAAAAAGTATTTTAATCATTTACAATGATAAAATACGCCTTCATGGTGGTATATTTTCATACTTTTTTTCTCATGAAATTACCAGAAGTGGATGACATTTCTGCAATGAGACAAAGACTGACTTTTTCTAATTACCTTACATGGTATTATTATATAACTTTTATTATTATATATCACTATTAATCCTTTGTCTGAGTGAAACATAGGGCTGTAGCGGAACGTTGCTGTTAAATTCTGTTAACTGTTATCCTCCTTACATGGCTCCAAAATCACCCATAAGTCCTCATCGACCCCTACGTCTCCTAAGAATGATTCCCCTCCACGTCAGCCTTAAAGAGACGCCCAACTTATCGTCTTCCATCTGACCTCCACTTGAAAGCCTGGCTAGCGCCTGATATTATTCAACTGTTTCTTCAACGTATATCCAATCCATTTCATTTTCTTCCTGCATATTTGTTGGGTAATAGGTTGTTGGCTGATTTCTTCCCAGAGTTCCTTGTTATTAGTCTTTTCTGACTATCTGGTCTATTGTATGAAGTTCAGAGAAGGCAGTTGTGGATAAAATTCTACCACATGTTGGAAATAAAATCTGTTAACAATCTTTAATAGTTTTATAAAGTTTGTTAGTGAAAGTTTTGAAGTATTATTCTAATTAATTATTCTAATGATAATAGCTTTATTCCAAAACAGTACTTGTGATACAGAATGGAATTCTCAGTATTTTACTACAGTATTTAACATAAAGCTAGGAGCCCCATACCGTAAAAATAAAACACCACTGTTAATGAAACTTCAGGCCTCTAGCTTGAAGCCCTTTGTTCCACTGGGTAGGAACGTGAAGGATTAAAAAAAGCAGTGTTCAAGTTTTATCCTCATATCAAATAACCCTAATCTACTAATTTGACCTAATTTGATAATAAAATGTGTTCAAAACGTCACCCAGTTATCAGTACTGTATCTTTGTGTGTTACATCAGATAGGCTTATCTAATATGGAATAATATTCTACCACAATACCCAAATTTTAAGCTTACATACTTATTAGAATGAAGTTAGTGTTTCATAAATATGTACTTACTGCCGTATTAGGTGATCACGTCCGGTTAGTTGAACACTTGGTGAATCTGTTTGCTTTGACAGTGATTACCCCTGTACATATTTCGCGTTTAGGGTGACTAATTTGTATTTAATAGTCCGAAGACCAGTAGTTCATCGAAGAGTCTCTTTTCGGCGGTGAATTCATTTTCACAGCTGTAATAATAATTTGCTTTATTCCAAAACAGTACTTATGATACAGAATGCAAGTGTCAGCATTTTACTACAGTATTGCATCCAGTTAGTAAATTCACAATAAAATAAAATTCTACAAAGATTAAGGGTAATCTCGGTTAGTTTTGACAACAACATATTGGCATGTCGGTATCAAAGCCAAAATTGAACTGACTGTTTTAAGGTGTTAGAAAAGTAGATGGTAGCATATTTACTGGCGTAAGCAGAGGAAAGAAACAAAGCAGCACATAACAGAAAAAGGGAGAGAGAAAAGGAAAAGAAAGAAAGAAAACGTTGTACCTATAAATGATATGAGTTGGAAAGATGAGATCCAGTTGTTCTACTGACTATTTAATAAATTATAGGTTTCACGTCTAATGCTTTCTTCTTTGTTGCACAGAATACGAGCTAATTAGGGCATGGTTGAGTTTTTGTACTTGCTAGTGCGAGCATATAGTTTTCTATATAGGCTTCTGGTGTGTCTGCCTGGTGAGATAGATACATGGGGAGAGTTGTGAATGAAGAAGGTGGTGTGAGTTAGGTAGGTAGAATGGATTTGGCCCATTTTTCACATGAGTCCATGTGCCCGTCGACCAGAATATTAACAAGCTGGTTAAGTGGCACGCTGTGACTTACCCTTCTGACAACCTTTAACATCCTGAGTAATAAGATATAGTCCTTCTTCAGTAGCTCAGGAGATACTAAGGGGAACAATAGAGAATAATAGGTAGAATACGGGAGTTAACGAATTGTAGGAGTATGGGTTGGGTTATTCCAGAATATCTTAACTTCTTGATGTAGAAAGTAAGACGGAATATTTTCTTAGAAATCATCAAGATATGAGACGACCAGGAAGGAAATATCAGCGGATAGAATGACGCCAAGATATAATTAATTTCCGACTTTATTTCCATTTCAGTGCCATCCATCTATGTTGCACACGTCGTGGGTGCTAATCAGTTTTTGTACAAAAAATTCCTCATTTTTATGATTGGCTTGGCTCAAGGACACTCGTGCACTCGCATCCCCCTTTTGGACGCTATTGTTGAACTTTGCCCATTATCATTCTTTAGGCTAGCTACTTTAGACTACTATCTCAATTAGTCTAAACATCTCTATTGTCAAAAATAACACATATTTAAGAAATAACCTTGAGAGAGAGGTGTTCATTCGCTTTCCCATCCATACAATAACTAACTACTATCATACTATGGAAGAAAGAGTTAAAACAAGAGTGGAATATTCCTTTGGATTGTTCATTGTGTTGCCTTGCTTTTTTTTTTTCTCTCCTGTTTTTTTTACCGCCTGCAACTTGACTTTTCCACCTTTCCACCGAAAACAATAGGCCAACAATTGGTGTTTGTGGTTTTCCACTAACCCTCATTTTCCCGCATTCTCTGACTTCCTCTTTGTAGTATTATCATTGGCAACAGCATCAATTTTGTTAGTTATCTGTGGTAAACCAAACACATAAAGGAAATGCATGACTAATTCTCACATCTATGAGAGATAGATATTATCGTCATGTGTATATCTATTGAAAACACACACACACAGAAAAAGGCAACCCTCTCTTGATGAATTCATCAAGAACTTTAGAAGATAAAAGAGATACTTTGAGGCAAGAAATATGAATCCACCACAGTGTGTGTATGTGTGTGTGTGCATGTGGTTGTGTGTGTGTGTGTGTGTGGATACTTTCGTGCTCCGGAACCCGCTTAATATATCAAAGGAGAGGAGACGTAATAAATAAATTCAAGACGGTACTAGGTAAATCGGTTGTTTTCTTTTAGCTGTTGTTATTATTGTTATTATCTAGGATAGCACACTTTCTTTTTTTGTTTTTGTATTTATCTTGTTTTTGAAAGTGATTCAAACAGGCACGATACCACTGGTGAACATTAATCACAGAGATAATTTTGAAATGATGAGGGAAGCGAACAGTTGAAGGTTAATCAGCGTTGCTTTCTTGTCCAGTCATCAAAAACTTGGAAATAACTAGTATGACTGAATGTGTGTGTGGTGGTGGTGGTGGTGGTGGGGGGGTATTCACAATGTGTTTATTATAGTTCAATAAATTTTTAAAGTTTTTGGCGGTAAAATCATTTGAATGACGTCTTTATCATCAAGTTATGTAGGGAGCTAGTAAAAATCCAAGATGGCCAACAAGTTGAAAATAGTGAGAGAAACTTAGTTTTACCCACTGAAAACAGCAAATAATGTATTCAAGTGTTGGTTTATAGGGATTTGATTGGTTTCAGGATTTCATCATGAGCTGACATTAGTTAGAAAACCATTGGAAACCCACCTGAGAGTACTGGACAGCTGCTTCGTCCTAGTTTGGGACTCTTCAGCAGTACGCACCCACCACATGGGATTCGAACCCAGGACCTTCCGGTTACAAGCCGAGCGCGTATACCATTAAGCCACTGTAACCAGAAGGTCCTGGGTTCGAATCCCAGTGGGTGCGTACTGCTGAAGAGTCCCAAACTAGGACGAAACAGCTGTTCAGTACTCTCAGGTGGGTTTCCAATGGTTCTCTAACTAAAGTCAGCTCATGATGAAATCCTGAAACAGCAAATAATGGTTAAGCTATACTATGGATAAATCGAATTAGGAAAGCATGAAATTCACGAGGTTCAGAATATTGGCGGATTGGCAATATATACGCTACAAGACTACACGGTGGTGTTGACTTAATCTCCCAATGAGTCAGGTATAAATGTCGTGAGCAAAAACTGAATTCTTAAGCAAGCTATATTTCATCACGAAATAGAAACAGTGGAAAACGAGGAGTACTGGACAGCTGTTTCGTCCTAGTTTGAGACTCTTCAGAGTGTACACCTGTGATCTCACCTAGGAAGGAACCCATGATGTTATCATTCAATATCTGGGATGGAACCCAACGCTTCAGGAATTCTGTCGTCAATTTTTTTTTCCCATTATATATGAATAATCATCAGCCGAATAAAGCTGAAAGAGGTTACTTACTTCACTTATCTGGGCAGTGTCGTTTCAACTACAGGCGGAAGAGACAAGGATGTCACAACACCACTGCCTAAAACTCTTTATGGACTCATTTTCACAATAAGCACTCGTCTTTTGAGCACTAAAGTTCAATGTAGACTTTACTTTGTTGTTTGCCTTTTGTAAGCAATTCCAGTGACTCTACATACCTAAGTATTAACTAAATTTTAGTTTGTATACGTAATATTCCTGTCTATGTACATCAGTGGTCCAGTGAGACGTCGCCTAGTTTACTTACCCGTGTTGATGCCAAGTAAAGATAGAAGGTTAGGCGACAGGTCATCCTAACCCCAACTCATGAAAAAATCAACACCACAACTGCTGAAATTTTAAAAGCTTCAGACTCTATATTCCATCAGAAGCTATTTGTGCTTCAATACGTCAAGACGTCAAGAAATAATATTCGATTTTCTCTGTGTGTTGCCTAGTTGAAATTTACGTTTAAGTGAAGTGTGTCTATAGAAGTATTAAAATTGGTGTCATTACTGTACAGGCTAAAACAGGGGGATTCATTTGTTATGTTCTTGAAATCTTATTGTATGTGTCTGAACGCCACCAAACTAGTGCTTCAAAACTCGCGGAATGGATCAGTCACGAATCTTCAATACTTCCAACTGAGTATATCACTTTTTGGGGCGTATTTATAGGAGTAAATAAACAGGTCCTACTGAAAGATGACTTTGTCCTCGCACAATCCAGCTGAAGCCAAGATTTTGAATAGTTAAACGAGAATAGCATCTTATAGAATTAATATTAACCTTATCGAATCACTGACTGCTGTCAGTAGACAAACAGGCAGAGGGATGCTTGAAATTGCTGAGGTTTGTGAAATTAGGGGTCTATAAGCTCAGTCTCCATGTACCTAAGGAAATGGAGGTCACTTCAAATCTACCACAGTAACCTATTTTACTTTGTCACTAGCGACTGGTCCCATTCAGGCAGTTAGTTACCTGGGGTTCTGGTGGAAAGCCGTGACCAGTAGGGTACAGCAGATTGAAGGCGAGGCAGTAACTCATCGAAGAAAGCACTGCGAAGTGGTCGCGCTATGTTATGAATTGGCAGAAGCTAGAATTCGTGAACTGACCATTGGATTGATGGGTCCCAGTGGCTGATGAATCGTCGTGTAACCAGAAGGTTTTGAGTTTGAACCGTTGCAGTGGGTGATCACTGCTGAAGAGTCCCAAACTAGGCTGACGAGATAGATGTCTAGCAGTAATCCCAGGTGGTTTTCCTATGGTTCTACAACTGATGGCAGCTCATGATAAAATTCTCCAACAAATCAAACAAAATCCCTACAAAACCAATACTTGGAAAATGTTATTATTATTGTGCGTCGGCGGTACGACGGTTAGGACTATTGCCGACCATGCACATGGCCCGGGGTTCGACTCCCTGCAAATTTCGGGCAGCCGATATCACATGCTGAAAATTCTATACCTGCACCAAAAACACGGTGTGGAATCAAGCTATAATTAGAAAAATAAAACTATCTTTTTTTCAGTATCATGATCTTAGTGCGATTAATTTATTTTTATTTTATTTTTGATTACAGCTTAATTCCACATTGTATTTTTCGTACAAGTATGGAATTTTCAGCATGGATATCGGTAGCCCAAATTTCGCAGGTCGACCATAGATATCAGGTGTGAGTCGGCGTGGGCTCGAACCCCGGGCCATGTGCATAGTCGGCGAGAGTCCTAACCACTGTGCCACCGACGCACACCTTTGATATTATCACTGTTATTGTTATTGTTGCAACTCCTCAAATTTTAAAATCCCCTCTGTAAAGAAGAGTTATACATTATCGTAATGTAACTGAACCGAAATCCCATCATAATTCCAAGCCCCTTGAATTCTGATTTCTACTAATTCGGGACATAGTACTATCACCAACCAATTACAAAGACGACAGAAGTTAAATTCCACCGATCATTGAATTCCACCCCAGTGGCTGAACGGTAAATGGCTTTCTCTGATAAACTGAAGGTCTTGGGTGGGGTTATAGGTGCATGCTTCTGAAGACCTCTGAACCAGCACAAGACAACTGTCCAGTTGTCCATGGCTTTCAATGCTTCTTTAAACGGTATCAGCTCGTGACGAAGTCAAGAGTGAAGATGGATTTCCCGCCGATGACACTGGTTGATGTTTGCACTAAAGTCACGTATTAGCAGGAGTTAGAATTCATGGGCTGGTCATTGAGGAGGCATGTCACAGTGATGAATGGTATACGAGCTAGCTTGCCTTGTAACTGGAATGTCCTGGGTTCTAACTCCTGTGGTGGGTGCGTACCACAGATGTCCAGTACTTTTTGCTGGTTTCCAATCGTTCTCTATCTGATATCAATCCGTCGTCTAACTCAAAAAACAAATGAACTCGTGACGAAGTCTTTACAAAACTTAAAAGCGCTGAACATATGTTTCACTTCCATTGTCCGATATTCACTAGTGAGGAACACTAGCAATAACTTTTAAAATGACTTAGTCCAGGAATGTCATGCTTTCTGATAAGTGCTTTTTCGTCAGGAAACGAAACAGGCCAGTCAGATGGCCAAAGAACAGCTCTTTTTGTTCTACTCTAGTGCCTTCACAAATGTTCTACCTCAACTTTGTGCAAGCGGGAGCGAGGATCTCACTCAGATCTCCCAGCAAGAAGGAAACTATTTTCTAGTGCCTTTCGGTTCTTTAATCGATAGGGGGCACCAAAATTCCTATAGATCGAAACAGCTGTTTCGTCCTATTTTGTGACTTATAACACATTTTATAGTTTGGTTTGTAAGGGTTAGTTATGTTTTACGGGTTGATCAAGGATTGATATCAGTTAGAGAATCATTAAAAACCAGGGAGTACTGGACAGCTGTTTCACCCTAGTTTGAGAATCATCGGCAGTACACACCCACTGAGGTTCGAATCCAGGACCTTCCGGTTACAAGGCAAGCTCGTATACCATTCAGCCACTGGGACCTGATTCAACGACTCATGAATTCTAACTTCTACCTATTCGTGATTTAGCGCGATGGATCTCCCACCAACGACAATGATTGGGGTCGCGGTACACCACGAATAGGTAGAAGTTAGAATTCATGAGTCGTTGAATCAGGCCCTAGTGGCTGAATAGTATACGAGCTCGCCTTGTAACAGGAAGGTCCTGGATTCGAATCCCAGTGGGTGCGTACTGCCGATGATTTCCAAACTAGGATGAAACAGCAGCTGTCCAGTACTCCCTGGTTTTTAATGGTTCTCTAACTGATATCGATCCGTGATCAACTCGTAAAAACTTATAATACCAATGGACAGCGGACTCAGAACATTCGGAAGAGCACGCACGCTAACTGCTTATCCCACTAATCTTTCAGATGTGAATTTGACGGTACATTTCAGTTCATAACGCAATCTCTAACTTACGCATAGGTGTGAACATTTTTTTTGTGAAAAAGCCTGATTCCATATTTTCATCCTACATAACTCTTTAACTCGGTGTAGTATGCAAGGAAATATCCATGTACACAAAAGAAACATATACACAAAGTGTTTTGGATTAAATATCATGTTGTACAAAGCATATTTAATTCAACCAATCATTCAGTATATTATATATATATATATATATATATGTTCATTTCACCTGGTTAATATTAAACCAAACAAGAAATATTTCACTCCTATTCCCTCGCTATCTCTTTCTCTGCTTCAAAGGTTAACAAATAACCTGTATTTCGGTAATAATAATAATAATATTACTATTAAAAAACTACACCGCATCATAAAATGCCGATAAAACTAGATATCAGAGAACTACAATGTGTTGTTGTTGTTGTGGGGCACAAGAAAGTCAAGAAACAAAAATATAAAAAAAATAAAAAATACCACCGACTTTTTGTATAATGATGGGCACCGGCTACAGTGAATGTTCACGTGTGTGTGTGTGTGTGTGTGTGTGGGTGGGTGGGTCGGTGGATGGGTGGTTGGTTGGTTGAATCCATGACTAATAAATAATAAAGGAGAGTGAATAAAATTTCACACAGTTTTGTGTAATCAAACAAGGTTAATCAAAACGCCTTTGTGCTTTGTAATTACTGCTATGCTTATTTTACTTGATAAAGGTGTTTGTAAAATTTTGATTGTTCAGTTTCACTAACTTACTGACTGATCGATTGATTGATTGATTGATTGATTGATTCACTGTTCTCTAACAACAAATGTGTTTGTTCACGTTTTAACACGCTTTGCAAAAGTAAAAACACAAAATCAGAATATGTCTTGTATATTCATCTAAATGATCTGTATTGTGGTTGTAATAAGAAAGACCAAATATTTTAGAAATATTCTGTCAAATCTTGATGACAAACAGTTCATTTGATTATTTATACTTACAGATGACACTGGTTGGTATTCGTTCTATACATTGCTAATCCGCAGAATTTAGAATTGAGGGTAATTGGATTCCATCTCATGGTTTGGTTTCTTTAATAGGCTTAAGTACTTGGCAGGTACTGCCTGTTTGTAGATATATGTATGTCTTTCCATCATTTTCGCAGCTCACTAGGACGAATCTCGATTCTTCCATTAATTCAAGTCAAGCCATATAAGTCTACTCTCATCAGCTAATCTTTTATTGAAGTTTATCGAATGTCTACATGTTTTATGGACGAAATATTTTATGAATTACGATAAGACAAAAAGCCAATAGAAATAAAGAACTCATTGTATCTTTCATTTTTCCTTGTCTAAGGAAGTTCGACAGTATGAACTTTCTGCCACAAAGTAATTTGAGCTTAGTGTCCTCAGATTTCGAAGTGACAGAGTTATTACCAATAAAGACGTTCTGCACACATTGACTTCCAATAACTCGTTAGTTGATTTAGTTTTTAGTCAATTTTTAGTTTTAGTCAAGGCATTAAACTTGAAGTTATTTAATAATTTGGAAACTGAAGAAGTGAAAAAGCACATACCTACGGAATGATTCTTTTGAACCACTATAATAAAATAAACCCTGAATTCCAATTTTCTTAGAAACTAGGAGATAAACGCCAATAAAGTCTGTCAAGCTTATATGACCAATCTAAATCAGCCGTAAATGTTCTCCCACACAGCTAGATCTTGAGCAGTAACTAATGAGATTTTAAATCTTAATTTCTGAGCAAATCCGCTTTATCGAATGCCAACCTAAGTTCATACCTTTTTACTGACCATCTCCTTCTCAAGTCTAACATCAAGTTACAGTGTACTACAGTTAATAACAGTATCCAATTAGTGACAGTGATCATCATATTCGAAAGATATATATTGACCAAATCGTATACTACATACACAGGTACATAAGGTCATTTATTTTGAACAAACCAGGACGTGCAACGAATCAGACTACATGCCCCTGACAGTTTCAAGTCACAGCCAGAAATATCTTAAACTTTTCCGTAGTGTTGTTATACTACTTATTAGTAGTTAAAAACAATTCGCTAAAATAAATGATGCTTGTACATATGCAGACAATTGACACTTAAGGAAAATTGAAAACTTTTAAAAATATAAAAGTAGCTATAAAACATCTTTCTAAACACTGACTAAAACATTCAGTAGAACAAAATCACTATAAGCATTTTTCACAGAATACACGCTGAAAATTCCATATATGTAACACAAATACTGTTTGGAATAAAGCTGTTATTATTATTATTATCATTATTATTACTTTTAAGTACGCAAAACAATGAATACCTCTCCATAACTCGTATAAACAAAGTTGAGAAAAAAACTTCTTCTCGTCGAGGACTTGCTGTTCAACTTACTTACCAAATGGGACTCCATCTAACCGCTTAGAGTGTTAATCAAAAAGGCACTCTTAACTTTTATTTCACATGCACTGATTACTGATTGAAAAGATTTTATAGTAAAAATAATTTGCTTTATTCCAAAACAGTACTTGTGATACAGAATGGAATTCTCAGCATTTCACTACAATATTGCTCATCCAGTTTGTACATTAGCAATAAATAAAATCCTACATAAGATTATGGGTGATCTCGGTTGGTTTTGACAACAACATATTGGCATGTCGGTATCAAAGCCAAAATTGAACTGAGTATTTGAAGGTGTTAGAAAGGCGGAAGAAACAAACAAAGCAGCACATAACAGAAAAAGGGAGAGAGAAAAGGAAAAGAAAGAAAGAAAACGTTGTACCTTTAAATTGTAGGTTTCACGTCTAATGCTTTCTCTATCGCACAGAATACGAGCTAATTAGGGCATGGTTGAGTTTTTGTACTTGCTAGTGCGAGCATATAGTTTTCTATATAGGCTTCTGGTTTTACTTGATGAGACACAAGGAGAGAGTTGTGAATGAAGAAGGTGGTGTGAGTTAGATAGGTAGATAGAATGGATTTAGCCCATTTTTGACATGAGTCCACGTGCCTGTCGACCAGAATATTAACAAGCTGGTTAAGTGGCACACTGTGGCTTACCCTTCTGACAACCTTTAACATCCTGAGTAATAAGGTATAGTCTTTCTTCAGTAGCTTGCCCTGGAAAAACTAAGGGGGAACAATAGAAAAGTTGTTGGTAAAAGAAGATGTAAAAAGCAAAGAAAATTTTCTTTCGGACAAATACCAACTATTTCTGAGTGCTTTCACCATCAGGAGAACAGTTTCACTTGGACAGTAGTCAAAAAATCCAGGAAGCCTTAGAAAGCTTTCTCCTCATGTTTGTTGACTGATAGCTTGAATGCTAAGAGATTGTATAGTGATTGTGCAGCTAAGAAAATTAATTCTCCGAAAAGAGACTGTTCACTGAACCATCTGTTTTATTCTCATTAGCGCTAAAAGATTAAGCATAGAACTATATAACTCTGTCAAAATTAAGCTGAAACATGACGAGTTCCAGGTAGCACGAAACTGATTTGAAATACTCTGTAAAATCTTCATATTGTCTGTCAAAATGCTTAGAGAAAATTAGACCAACAACCCTATTTCCCGAAAACTAATTTCTATTTATTTCATTAAAGTGTATCACTGGTCTAATAGAAAATATATTTTGTTTTTATTTTCAGCTGCCTTAACACGTGAAATCCTGATTGTTGGCGCGGTTATCATTGTGTTCATTTCAGTGATAGTGAATGTGTTCTGCTGTATTCGATGTGCACTCATTCGACAGTATTCGAGTAAGTCATTAAATTTTTTTGAAGAATAAACTCTTTAAATGATGTTTATAAACACATACAGTGCATTGATAAGTCTTTTGGGGAATCACCAGTATCGTGTTCATAATGTTGGTGACGACAGACTTCTGTCAGTCAATTGTTCAATGTTATCACCAGCTTAGATGGTAACTTGTCATCACCTTCTATTCTGGAAGTAATTGGTAAGCTTTTATGCTTATGGGCAGTCCTGAGTAAGACTGTGATGTAATTTAGCAAGAATTTATTCACTTTTATAGGAGGTTAATGGCGATGCAAAATAGGGCCAAGTTAAACTTCAAGCACCAATAAATACCAATCAGCGAATAACCTTGAATGGTCCAATGAGTTTCATCCACGTGAGTTGAATGTCAGGGAAGGCAAGCTAGAGATTCTAATATTTCGAAGGAACATTTTGTGTCAGGTCCTACTCGTCCCCAACTCAGATTTTCTACATTTGTAGTTATTGGGTTTTAAAACAGCTTAAGACACGTGTAGCTGGTGAAACACAGAAAATAGTCTCCTATGAACAGTTTAGTGGTACCAGCACTGCAGAGATATCTGTTATAACTCCCTGTCATCCCTTGGATATATTCGCTATAGAGTGAACCATTCTAGTGATTTTATGGAGCCCATTACACGGACACGCATCAGTTCTATAGAAGGCTTTCGGGGAATGTTAAAAAACAGCAGTAGGACGAATAATAGATCTCAAAAGGATGTCTTTTATAGTCATTTAGATGAATTATTATTTTTATTATTATATCCTTTAATTCCTAGAGGAACATAAGGCTTCAGCTGCGCGTCTCCATTGCCTTCTGTTTTCTGCCAACTTTTTCACTCCGCTCCAGGTCTGCCCACACATTTAGATGAATATATGTATAGAATGTGGTGTAGCCTCCAAATGATGCTCCTGTGCTAAACTGGAAGACGTTTTTACCACATGTCAGGGAAAGGTATCGTATGCAACGTTTTTATGTATTTTGTTTTCATAAAAATCTTTTCCATAAACCAAAATACCTCTTTCATATGACTGGTACGTTCAAGGTCGTTCGCTGATTGGTAGTTTGTGGTGCTTAAAGTCTAAATAATGGGCGTACTTTACGTAGGCCGATTCTGATTGGTTTCTTTCCAGACTGGAAATTGATCCCCATATCAAAACGTCATTTTTGTAATTTTCATTTTAAACATAACTAAATCATAATCATCCATCTCAGCTATAAATCCTCTTTATTATTTCAAAGTCATTTTATATAGTTCGTGGAAAAAGAATTCACTCGAGATTGGGAATGCGCCTTACTTAATATTGCCAACAAACACCAGACCAGTTAAGGTGACTTTTGTTCTCATAATACGTCGAAGAATAAAAACCTTTTTTTCCCCAAAAGTAAACGCTTTACTTAGATGTAGGTTACTTATTTATGAGTAATTCTCATTCAAGTATTAATAAAAACAAGACAAGTAGGTCAGAGAAGAGTCTATTTTTTATTACAGCTTGATGTTACACCGTATTTTTGGTACAAGTATGGGATTTTCAGCATGTGATATCGGTAGCCCAAATTTTGCAGGCCAACCATAGATATCGGATGTGCGTCGGCCAGGGGTCGAACCCCAGACCACGTGTATGGTCGGCGAGAGTCCTAACCACTGTGAATTTACTTTTCTTAGCTGTACAACCACATTTGTATACATTTTTCCCTTGTAAACGTGGATAGTAAGTAAGGGATGAATCATTATAAGAATAATTGCGAATATTACTTAAAACTTATAAAATGTCGGAATATACACACTGGATCATGGAATCATTACAAAGACGGTCGCAGCGAAGAAAATTTTCTTTTCGACGAAGTCATCAACTGCATATTGTACATTCGTGTGTTTATATTGCATGTGTGAGGAAGTTACAGAATTATTTCCGGTCAGGGGTCAGAATAATAAAATTACAAAGTATAATAAACAGAAAATAGTGTTGTAAATTTTTGTAATCGTAGTATTAGTATTTCGAGATGATCGAATTACAAGAATCCAATCAAAACACAGAGAGGGCGGAATTCAGGAATTTATATTTAGCGGAATTATTACTATTCAGTTCATATAAGGAATATATTAACAATCAACAGTAAGTATTTAAACACTACAGAGATAGAAATTGTTAATCACCACATCTGCCACACGTCGAATATCTCTTTGTGTATTTATAACGATGTCTCGGTTTGCTTGCAAGTAGCTGCGACCTTCTAACTGATTCTGTGATATTATTTTCATCAGTATCATCTGGACTTATTTCTGAATTATCTAAAAAATCAGAATTAGTAGCGGAATCATTAAAATAATAATTGGAACGACCTACTTCATTTATTGTCACTTTGTCCAGGTGTCTGTTATGAACTGAGTGATCTTTGATGTCTAATATCTTCACCACTCGATTTCCCATTTTTTGTAGTATAATTCCAACAGAAGGTCTGTAGTCATTCCCTTTGTAATAATGCACATTAGAAGTCGTGGACATCAGATGCTTTTTGAGAATTCTAGATTTGAAAAGTTTTGCAGGACTTCCACGGGTACTTGTATGTTCTGCATTCAACAGACGCAGTCTATGCATATGCAGCAATTCCTCAATTTTAATCAGTTGCTCTCTCATCTCATTCAGTTTTTTTCGCGTTTTCGACAGTTCGCATTGTAACTCGGCTACCTCATTTTTGAAAACAGTTGACGCTTGAGTTGCTGAATTTGTAGTGGAGGTTTTCATTGGATGAGCTTGAGTATTTGGAAAAGTTGAAAGACGCATTGACTTCATTTTACTAGACAGATTGGGAGAACTAAAGGAATTCTGAGTTACATAAGTATTCGAACTTCTGCAAACAGTCTTGATGTGTCCAACTTTACCACATTTGTGAAACTTAGCACCCCGAAAACGGCAAGTGCTTCGTAGATGTAACTTTCCACAGGATAAACACGGTTTAATGTTTTTGATCTCTCTCTGCATTCTATTACCTGTTGACGACACTTTGGATTTCTTTCCATGAACACTTGTATTTTCGACTTTGGACAACATGACATCAGATACTGACGTAGTGGGAGCAGAGTATTCACTGTTGACATCTTCATATGTAATACATAAATCTTTAGCAGTTTGAAAGGTACAAGAAGGAATCTAAATTAACTCTTTCTCTAACTTAAGAATATTGATTCCAGCAATTAGACGATCACGTAGTTGAGTATGCAGCTGATCTCCAAAGTTACACTTTGAAGCTTGTATTTGGAGTTGCAGAATGAAGTCTCTAATCCTCTGGTTGGGAGCACGAACCAGTTTATGGAATTGAGCCCTCTCTCTGGTCTCAAAAGTAGTTATATGGAAGTGATCTATCAGAAGTTCACGGATCTTGTCATATGGCAGAGAAATTGGTTTATCTGGAAACGCCAGATTCTTTACTAGGCTATACGCATCTAGCCCAATAGCAGTGATGAAATGTGCTGGTATTTTGTCATCCCGAACATTCTTTGAAATGCACTATGCATCGAAGCATTCAAGATAATCAGCAATTTCCCGCGGTGAACCATTTATAGGAAATTTTCCAAGGTTATTTAGTTCCATCGCGACGCCAATTTGTTGTAATTTTTTGTAATCGTAGTATTAGTATTTCGAGATGATCGAATTACAAGAATCCAATCAAAACACAGAAAGGGCGGAATTCAGGAATTTGTATTTAGCGGAATTATAATGCAATTCATATAAGAAATATATTAACAATCAACAGTAAGTATTTAAACAATACACAGATAGAAATTATCAATCACCACAGAGAGGTAGTGGCATTATTCTAGAAATATTTTAGGCAAAGGTTAAATTAAAAATCACAATGTGTAGTAATCAGGAAGATCGGGTAGAAAAGACAAATTAGGATTATAATTACTATAAAACTAGTCAGTTTGTATAATTACGGGTTAAGGATGTAGCACTAACGAAATGGGTTGGAGGTTCGGGCATATAAAAATAAAAACAACAACCAAATATAACAATGCAGATAGGGATTTAAAAGGTAAATATAACAAATAAAAGGGAAAGTTGGACAAGAAAGGCGATAGGATAATTATTATTGGTGAGACTGACTTTTCATGATGGCTATGGTAGGGACAACGGTTGGACGTATTTCTTTTGGACAGGTAGATAAAGCCTGAGTTTTTGGATCGCCAGCGCCTCAACTATTCCCATATGTCTTGATTTCACTCCCTTTGGTAGGTTGGATCGGCTCTGAAGGACTTTTCATGTGGGGCTGAATGTACAGAATTCACCAGATGTTCTTTTATCAAACTGTACACTCCTTTGTATTCTCCTTTTGCTAACCATGCTGGATAGTGTTCCCGAGTGCGTTTTACAAACGGACTCATGGTACGGCCAATGTTTTCGGCTTCCCACGATCAAGTGAATTTGTATATGCATTCTGAAGTGGCCCAATGCGACAGCTTGTCATTCACATGCTGGGTGAGTAATTTCTTGCAGGAGAATGTTATTCGTAAGCTGGCAGTGAGGTATGTTTTACTAAGAGACTTCAAAAGCCGTCTATGGGGATTTCTGCTTCGGTATCACTTTTAAATTCGACGTTCAATATCAGCATCTTTTGGAGGGGGTGACTTAGACTTTTTCAGGTGTCTTCCCTGGTTTTAGATTCTTGCCTATGAATCTGGGTGGGAATCTATTTTCAATCAAGAACCTTTGGAGATTTTGTAATTCTTCGTTGATTAATTCTTCAGCACAACCCTTCCGGATCCTTGAGAAAAGATGGTATATTAGGTTTCTCTTTCTGCTTAGAGGTACACAACTTTGAAAGTTTATAAACTGCCTGTTCCATGTGGACTTTCTGTAGATGGATCTTCTTAGCGAGTTGTCTGCATTCCCTCGTAGCTGAACATCGAGGGAATGAAACACTGAGTTAGGCTCAACTTCCAGGATGAAGTCGATGTTTGGGTGGGCGTTATTGAAGATTTGAAGTAGGTTTTTTAGATCACAATTCTCATCACAAATAATGAAAGTATCATCGATGTATCTCTTGTAGAGATGGAAGTCGTCGATAGTTGATGATAAGGAGTTGTTTTCTAGGCTAGCTATAAAGCAGCCTGACAAGGCGGGCTCTAGACGAAAACCCATTGCTACTCCATCTACTTGTCCGTATATTTCGTTGTTGAAAATGTTGAATAAGGGTGATTGAACTACATAGCGAGGTAAATAACTTAATAAGTGAGTTGTAGTCAGAGTATACATAGAAACAAAGAAAATTCTATGTTGCTTAAGATTTCAAAAGAACAAATGAGTCAGAAATGGTCACAGAAATAAGTAAAACAGGTTGAAAATAATGGGATCCTTGTTGTAGCAATAGAACTAGAAGAAAGGTTCTCTATTATGTGAACACCTCCTGTTTCTCCATCTGGATAGCTAGAACTTCAGCACTATAAAACAGGCAAAAGTGGGTTGTTTTAGACAGGTTACTTGTCACTTTGAACACCACTTTGAAAAAGGAGTTCGTTGAGATAGAGTGGTCAGTGTCTACAAGAGGTGCAATTGTAACAACAGAAGACGAGAGCCAGGCAACAGATCGTTTATTGACGAAATCAACACACATATTTATAGATTTTCATGTACATTATTATAGATTATTGATAGCAGAAAAATACAGTCTTCTGATTGGTTGTTTCTCATAGAAAGTTAACCTTGCATTTCTTTGTGGCTGTTTCTTGAATGTCAGATCATCCATGTGTTAACTGTATCCGCCTACGCAAAGCCTTTGTTTTCATTTTTCTCACGACCAATATTGGGGACATAAACATTGACGTAAATTACTGCCCACAAATTTTGACTAACAGCCAGCTCCCACCACACAGTTATCGTGCTTTTATTTTATTTTAAGATGTTTCAGATATGTGTGAGAGTGAGTGATATCGCTCTGACATTTCCAAAATAACTTCATAATTCGAGGTCTGGCGGACTAATTAGCTTATTGAAAACGCCTTCAATGTTTGCACTTCACTGAACTTATCGAACTCAGTCACCATGTCTTATTCACTCATCGACTAATGTAATCATTTCTCTTTTTTCATATGTATCACTTCTTTTCAGAAACTAAAGATCGTGTTCACATGCAACATTTATTCTGTATGGCTGAAGAGATACGTAATGCTCGTATAGTGAAACAGATCAATGGAAAAGGTCGTAGTTACCGTGATCGATTGGAGAGTCATCAAAGTCCACATTACCAACAACAACAACAACAGCAGCAGCAACAGTTACGCTTAACCAATTTACTTCACGATGGAAGTACCCCAGGTGGTGGTAGCAGTCTTCTGATGATGAATAAAATTCAACCACAAGTCAACGGTTATGAATCTTATCAACCTTCTGTAGACTATGGATCAGAATACGTGACCAGTTTAAATTGTCCAGTAGTAGGTTATAGTGACAATCAATCCTCTGGTCTACCGGCAGATATGAATCTACGTTACTTACCTGATGGTAAGTCAGGAAATCGACAGTCAATGTCTGCTTTCTCTTTAGTCCATGGTCAGTTACCAATGGTATGGCCGAATAACAACAACAACAACTCTAGTGACTTACATCGTCGGTCAATTTCGAGTGTACAAAGAGGCGGTGGGAATTCTATTTCATCACATGCATCACAACAACAAATTGCTGCAGCTGTTACCAATTTCTACTTACAACATCAACAACACTTTATGGAGCTACAGAATCATTTGAATAACGCCACAGCTGAAACGAGTACGGTCAATCAAATTGGCTCAGAGGGTATGGGTTCGTGTTTCGGTAGTATTGGTCAGCCGGATTCAAGTATTCTCTCTGACTTGAATGTAATTCCAACGAATTCTGGCGGACAAGACAGTGGTAATGGTGATTCAATAATCACATCGAACTTAGTTAATAATAATTCTCCAGTAACCATGAACAGAAACAATGTTAATAATAATAATAACAGTAATAATGTGTTTCTCAAGGGTAAATCATCTCCATCACGTACCTCTATAACTACAGTGAATAACCAATCAAATTATTTGATTTCAACTGATCATACATTTAATCCAACCAATCAAATTTCAGCAAATTTTAGAAATGCATCACCTATTGTCAATCGATCTCAGCCGATTGGATCATCCCAGTCTCAGTTAGCTGTACTGATGAATAAGCTGAACTACACAAATTCTTCGAATCCACAAATACTGACCAATATGTGTACTAATGCATCGACACCTGTTGGAACCCTAAACTCACAATCTGACAGTGGGGCAGGTTCAGGCAGTGGAAAAGTGTCTATTGATTCATCAGAGAACCGTATAAATCCATCAAAAAATGACTATGTTATTTATAATCCATCTGATATGCAGTTGGTCGATAATAAACAACCAGCATAGATATTATTATTATTATTAAAATCTATCTCCTGTGTGAAGACTAAAGACAATGAATATTCTGCTTTTATACTATCGAATTAATAATATCACAGTATTATCTTGCCTTGAAATAACTATTCACTTTTGACCGAGCAGTGTCTCTTGTTTAAATGAATCAAATTATCGATAAATACTAGTCAAAATTTTCGCCTTTCGAATGACTATATACATTCAAACAAATAAAACAAGAGTAGAAATTAATATCATTTTTTATATTTATTTAAAAAACAAAGCTTTTCTAAGCAATAATTTTTCATAAATTATTTGAAAATAATATTTCTTATATGAAAAACTAAAAAATGCAACGAGCACCATGAAAACTTACTTGTTTGCTGACCAATATTTATTTAACTCATTATATATTACTGAGTATCTAAATAAGTAATTTATTTCGTTTCTCTTTATCAGAAGTATACAGACAGTTGTGTTAATTGCTTAAATTTTGTTATTACGTAATTGCCTGACTCTTTTCCTCTCTTTCACTATACTTCGCTGAGTCTAGGTTTCCTGAACAGCGAATTTCAGAAAGGTTATTCTATCTATCCAAGGGTACTTTATAAAGCTGTTTTTCTAAGCATCTGACGAATTCAGACGATCTAATATGTAATTATTTATAGAAATAAGTATAAATAAAAATGACTGTTACTGAAGAGTGTTTATAGTAGTAGTCTCTTTGCTCCTACTTGTTATATATTCACTTCAATATTTTTTGAACTAGCAATGGTAACGCTTTATTTTCTTAAACGAATTGGACTATATGTGGGTTAAATTCACCCAGAACGTCTAGAAGGCTCTAATCAATGTTGAAAATTGCTCTGGTTTCAAGGTTACTTAAATCTTGAGTTCTTAAAATGCACCATTCTACTACTTTAGCCGGAGACTTCGTCTGTGTGGGAGGCTTTCCTTTACTGAGAAAATGATTTGTGGCGATACAAGATCTTAGAGAATGTTTATTTCGCGAAATAACTCATCTATCTTACGTATGTACCTGCATGCGAATACATGTTGACTTTAATGCAGCGCTCTCGCCAAGTTTACTATTGACTGAGTAAAGTGATGAAAATAGATTAAATTACTTGTGTCTGACAAAGATGTTTTTTAAAGCTTCACCTGGTACATCTAACTAGGCAAACGGTGGAGCTGAGGCATAATGGTCTACGCTGTTGGCCTCAAACCACTTTTTCAAGAGTTGGGTAGACAGGTCGAACAATTAGCCCTCACAATAAGTGTTGTTCATCGCAAACTGCATAGAAATGCAAGTGGTTGTTGGGTAACATTTTCAGTGAAACATTCTTTGTTATCTGCCTGATGTAATATTACAGAATGACTGCTGTCACCACGGCTATCCAATACCAGACAAGTAAGCTTAAAACTCTCTTCATTCTTCATTATCGTAGTAGATATTACTGGTCCACAGGATCCAGTGATTGTTAAATCGAAAAGTGAGAATGACATTTTTGGACAGTGTATTCAAAATGGTTGAATTTGAAGCACACGGTGAGTCTCCATTTAAACAAAACATTTGTTGACAATCAAGCCCACTCTTTAGATGCTGATGTTAAAATATATAACTTACAACAATGCAAATCCCCAAAACTTTTCACAGACAATATTTTCTTTCGGTATTTGGTACTGATGCGCACGATGAAGGAAAGTCAAGCTATGGGGTAGTGAAGTTGTGAAAGGCGACAAAAGCTGTGGCAAGGGTTTTCGCGAGCAGTATAGCATACTCTACAGCAGATATTAGAGTAGTGTAAAAGAGTTAATATGACGCCCTTGAAACACCCGAATGTAATAGCTGATACGATTACAACAATCGCGCGAGCACCTAATACAAAATCGCATAGGACCAAATACCGGAAGAAACTCAAAACACAACTAACTGATTCTGTTCTACCTATTCAAATATATTGAGACAAAGTGTGGCAAGTATCCTTCGCTATAGTTTATGAACTTACTCTTGGAGAGTCATGAAGAGCTCCTCAAACAAACTACATACCTTCATTAACAGCTGTCTTTGCTAAACACTCAAGATCAGGTGGCCGGCCAGAAAAGGTCAGCAGCAGAGGTTTATGAAAGCCAGTTTTGCAACAAATATGCAGGAAGAAATTGAGGTGGATTAGTCGCACTCTTAGAAAACAAACCGTCAAGTGAGTGACACCACACTCCAGGCCAGTGCTCTAGTGGAACCCGAATTGTAAGTGGCGATCTGGTCATCAGTGTAAAAATGATATGGAGGAGGTCATGTAAAAAGTAGGAGAGTAAAGCATGTGGGCAGACGTGTAGCCAAGTGAGAACGTTGGCGGAGAACCGAACGCGCAATGGAGACGTGCGTGGCTGTAACCCTATGTTCCTCTGGGAACTAAAGGAAACAATAATAATGATGAAGTTACCCTGAAGTTGCATGGGATAAAGTGTTACTTACACCTGTCTGGGTGGCCAACATGTATCCTTTAGCATTAAGGGTTCAATATTTCAATAAATTACGATAATACTTCTGATAGTTTTCTCTCTTCCTCTGAAGAGCGAACGATGAGACGATGACTGCCGTATTGATGATTCCCGCGAAAAATATGGACGAGTTGGGTTTGAGCAAACAACCATGAATTGATCGTTCAATCTTCAACTACATTGACACTCCCCGTCAAAAAAAGGATTCATCCCTTTTTTCCATCACGACCAATACACGTTCACTTGAATGCCATTGCGAGAATTTGGGCCACACGGACAGAGCTGAAATGGAAAACAAACAGAAAAGCCAACACGCCACAGGCATACCCACAGCACAATCTCACATATCGATGACGACCTACGCCTTTCAGTTAAGGGCATCCCCTTGACATCTTGCAACACAATCGCCACTTGCTGGAATGACTCTTGCAGAATGCAACGTGACCATATCACCACCTCACGATACTCTACGCACATCCTCTTATCTACTCACTACCAGTTACCACTGCAATCGCTTGTCACTCATTCTGCCTCAGTTCTAGTAACGGTGACGCATGCGAGCCTCAGTCGTTTACACTCTTTCTCCCCGGCGTGTCGGACCGCAGCTAACAATTATCTCCGTGTGCATTTCATTCTCAGCAATAGCCTAGCCTCCCCTGCGTATACGACCCATCTGCTGTCTCTAACATCAATCAATTCACTCACGGATGTAGAAGACAAGAAACAACTTCAGAAGTAATCACGACGAAAATTTTAACAAAATTACGCAATAAAAACAAGATACGAAAACAACAAGTAAACAAAATGAATCCAAAATACACCAATTGCTATGACACACCACACATATATACAAATAGTACACACAAACTCGCAGATCGTGTCTCGATGGAATTCCTTTGAAGAATCGCAGGACTTACACCAGTACGCCTGCAACCCTTCTCAGGTCGACGATTGTAGGTTGAAGAATGTCCGGACACGAACAAGATTAACCAACAATTACAATAATTGGAACTCACACAATTATTTAACACAAACATATGTAAAATCAACAAATCAAAGTGGTGGATTCTGCCTTGACAAACTACCCTTGAAGAACTGTAGGACTTACAGCAGTACGCCTACATTCCTTCTTAGGTTGATGATCCAAGTAGAAGTCGTACGGACACAAACAGAATTACCAACAGCTAGATGGCAGATGATATCAATTCAGTATATACAATATGAACATATGTACATAATCACACACCAAGCACATTGGACTGCTCATTGATGCGCTACCCTTTGGAGAACTGTAGGACTTACACCAGTACACCCACAACCCTTCTCAGGTTGACGCCCTAGGTTGGAAAATCGTCGCAGAGTTTATTCGCTGACTTCCCTCTATCAGCTATATCTTCAAATCTGAACAGTAACACTCTCATGTCATTGTATCGTAGAATATAGATGACCAACAAACACACGACATATCTCATCAACCAAGTGTAGAAACAGAGTAATTTACACCAAAGATAATAGCATTCAAATAGTAACTTGAAACTAGAAATGCCTTTATTCGTGCAAGTCAATTTAACAATTACTCTCTCGTTTACACTTGGCTTATCCTCACTAAACTGAGCAATATCTTTCGTCTTTTCAAACGCACCAATACTATCATAGTCATTGCACAAGATACTTGAGTTGATGGGCGTCTGTTTCATTGTGGATGACAACACCAACGACGACTGATTGATACCAGTTGATGAACTTAGCGGTGGATCAGAAGCTGTTGTTGTTCGGCTTTCAGATAGTTGTCCAACTGCAAGATTACCACCACTGTTGTCTTTCACTACTAGTTCGGGTTTAGCACTATCATCTGATGATAGGTGGGCTACACGCTGATCAATTACACTGACGGTCTCACAAGTATCCATATCTTCTGCAACTGCATCTGCATTCAATTCTACTTCATGTTGTAGTTGTACAGAACCTTTATTTAACTTAGAAGTAGTAGGCATTCCCCTCATCTCATCATGATCAACCAAAGACAAATCTGCACTATCATGATTATTATCACAAATATTCAATTTACCGTCAAGTTCATCATTTTCAAACTCTTTAATAACAGAAGTAGACAATTTTGGTTCCTCCTCACAAATCATTAAAGGTTTTATATCTTCACTCTGACTAGTTATACTTTGTAAACTTTTGGAGTCAGAACTGCACTCTGAAGCAGTAACTCTATTCTGTGACACCCTATTCAACAATGGCTTACCAGTTGCAACTACAGACTTCTTCACCGCACCGTTATCGTCACACAATTTGGAGTCAGGCCTTGATTTCACATTTAGCTTATCACTGAACTTGCTCACTGGTTCACAGTTCACTTTTGTATGCACCTCTTGCAAACGCGTAAAACACAACCGTGTTTGTCTTGCATCTTGTAACTTATCTGTTGAGGATGTACTACGAAAGCTGTTACACTCACTAGGTCTATATGCATTACTAGACATCATGGAGCCTTCTCGATATCCACCTCTCTGAGGCCCTTTCATCATCAATGATTGCATTTTACCATCAAACTGCTCTATTCCAGGGGCGAGAAGCAATAAACTGGCAAACTTGCTCATAGATTGATTGACACTATCTTTTACTAGTCTCAGAATATCATCAAACTTTGGCTCGATACCCTCATCCTCCATACGGGAGCTTATCTTCACCCACTTCCTTTGCAGTCGAGTAGGTAGACGTCTTGCTATTACTTCTAGTATAAAACTCGAGTTGAGGTCACTCATGCGATTCATCGCAATCATTCCATTCATGTAAATTAGCAAATTATCCAAAAACTCAGTGAGTGCCTGGGAGTCATCCTGTAATTGACCACCATTACCCTTAACAGCCTCGAATAATTTCCCTGCAATCATCGAAGGTCTTCCAAACCTTCGACGTAATATGCTCATAGCCTCGTAGTAGCCCTCTTTTGGCTTCATAAACTTACAGAACTGTATAGCTCTTGCAGCATCTCCAGTGCAATATCTCATCAAATACATTAACTTCAATTCATCACTTGATAAAAAACTACTCAACATGATCTCAAACTCCTTTACAAATTGTAAATAATCAGCCGGGTTTCTATCGAAATACCGTGGTTCAAATTTAGGGAGTTTGATGTTCCTATTATCGCTGAACGGCGAAACAGTAACATCAACCATGTCATGCTTAACATCAGACACATCGTTACAATTAACAGACAAGTCACCATGACTTACCTTCCTGTTTGCATCCAAGACACTATGTTCCTTCCTTGACCCAGGCATTGTTGCACTTGACCCAATTCCAAAAACGTGCCAGATATTGCTTGTTCAAAGAGGACTTGACCGGAACCAGGAAAGATGAACGATGACTATCCAAACTGTCACCAACTGTCTGAATCCGCAAAGTCTGTTTCTGCCATTAGAGACTGTCACTAACGTCTAGTAAACCGTTAATGCCCAGCTCTTGCTACGCCGGGTCTCTCGCTGTCCCTCGAAGCCTTCCAGAAACGCTTAGTACGAACGGACGCAAAAACCAAAACACCGATTGGCCGCTTGGGAATTCTTTATTGTAACACCAAAATATAAAAAATATTTCTACAAAGGTCTATGAACAAATATAACAATAATAAATCACAATATTACTTCTGACAGTTTACTGCTGACTTCTTTCTGAACAGCGACCGATGAGATGATGATTGTCGTATTGATGCCTCCGCGAAAATTGGGGAAGTTGGTTGTGAGCAAACAACCATGAATTGATCGTTCAATCTTCAACTGCATTGACAACACTGCTACAGAAAATTCAAGCCAGTAGCTTGGAGCCCTATGTTCCAGTGCAGAACGTGAATAAGAAAACAATTTCCCATAATCATTAGTCCGTAGCGTTCCCCAATAAGCACTAAATGGTGACCACTGCCTCAGTCGACTTTTAGGGCTAAAGATATGGAGTCAGGCATCCTAGTCATCTTGCTTACTGTCTTGTCAAGTCCGGTCACTCTTGCATGATCCCCAGCTGGTTAAGCAATCTTCATTCCGATGCTGGAATATATCTCGTATTCTGGATTATCAGCTTTTAGGTTCAGTCTTTTTGAGGTCTCGGATAAAGTGTATCCTCAATGATCATTGACATCCAATATCTAAAATATCCCTCTTCATTTAATACCTTGTGTCTATCTGAGGGTGCTGTGGCATTTCTAAGAAAAGACCTTGGGTATTTTGTGGGGTTTACTATATACCCACAATCACACTTGAAGTTTCCCTGCACTCATTTCCTTAGAAGTGCCAAGTAGTCCCTGATGGAGCGATTTCTTGACGATACCTTCTACATACTTCTAGCTTAAAAATTTCATCACCTGAAATCTGTGCTTTCATTTAATAGCAAATTGTCCGAAAGTATTGGTAATTATATAAAAGTCCGCTGCCAGAATACATAAAGTGCAACGGTTTGATCAAGTTACTGAGTCAAATGGAGAACGATCATGGCACAGTTTGGTTTTTATTTATTTCACATGCGTCCTGGATGGAAACGTATGTCGATAAGCGCAGCCCTTTTTGTACCCGAGGTGAAAATGAATAGCTACATAAATATTAGTTGAGCCTGATGTCACCAAAGTATTGATTCTGAACGCTCTTTGTTTATTTTTAAGGCTATTCGCGAATTATTTAAAAGATTCTTCAATTGCTTTGTTAGAGCGACTTTATTGCATATCCCCTCAATGACGCTTGTTGCTATATTGCTATTGGTTTCAAGTGGCCTTGGTTTTGGGGGAAGATTTAAATGATGTAATATTGCGATTTCATAGACATAGCTCAGGCTCATAGGTGAAAGAAAGTTATAATCCTGGAATAGGGACACGTTGTCCAGAAGATAAGGAGGACATTATTTTTCAGTTTGTGTATATACTATTGTGCATCGAGTTGCACTGAGTTCTTAGTGCAACTGTATGTAACTGCATATACATAAAGTAAAACATTACGAATGCTCCTGTTTTTAGAATAAAAAACATGATTCCTTTCACTCAGTTTAGTAATGAAGAATGGAATTTCTTCCACGTCAGTGTTATTTAATTGAACTGTTAATCTATGTAAGCCCTTAAAGGAATAAATTCGGCACAGAGAACTCCTATGGAAACCGAAATTACTTTTAGTTTACTAAATCTTACTGACTTCCTGTATAAATTTGATATCTGTCAAATGTTTATGTAGTCTGCTGGAATATTCAGCAAAGTAAAAGTTGTAGTGCATAGCCCCTAGACTTGTTGTAGTCATTGGTATTACCAGGATAACACTTACTCGTTTTATGCAGCCGAAATACTCAATTCTCACTTTATTGAGGAAACACTATGTTGCCTTCAAAAGTAGCGAGTCAGCTTATGAGTTTTATCAAGCCTACAGAATGTTTTCTATTCAGTGATTACTGTTTGCGAATTATCCGAGAAAATACATTTCCGAGTGGGATGTAACACAAGGCTGAATTCCTGAACTGTCATCCTTATAACAGCTCAATTCAATCACACATACATTAGTCGGATAGTCTATAAATGACTTTAGAGACTTATCAGAAATAGTCTCATCATTTTACAGTTTGCCGATGACTATGAGAAGTAACCCCTGATGCTGGAATATATGAAAAGAATACCGGTTTTTGATTATAGGTGTCTGTATTCTATCTCGCGAATAAAGCAGTATAATATGGCGAGTGATGTTGAGTTTACGCATAAGTTTTTAGGTGGGGAGGGTAATTTAGTCTTCAAGGTAGGGAAGCTGAATTGGTTCAGATGGCTAGAACGCGTGATGGCATACCAAGCCATCGCCTTCCTCGAGGGATAATGTTGGCCAGCAAATGTTAAGGTCCAAAATTTGTTTGGGTTGGTCAAATGAAAAACTAGCATTGATTCATAAAATCGTTGACAGTCAGCTGGAAGAACTACTAGATATATGACTGCAAATCTTAGTTAATGGCACAGATGCATTTACTCTGTGTAATCTCGCGTATCTATTCAACTCATGTTTTTCCTTGTCACCATTTATTCTCCCTCATATTTTCGCCCGTTAAACTTCCATTTAGTTTCATGTCTCTACCTTTGCATGCTACATGGAATGTGGTAAATTAAACAGATGGACTTCTGTGCAAACTCATACTGAAAGCTATTCAGAATGATACAGTCTAGGCATAACTAAATGCGAAACATTGGTAAATCATCTCCAAAATTTCAACAGTTGATAAGTGTAGTTCATAATCTTGTTCTTTGTTAAATTAAAAATGGATACCTTTCAGTAATCTCTTATTCCACCCGGGTCTCGTCTACTACTTTGCAAGTTTTGTTGTGCTTTGTCACTTTTGTGCTAAGCCTTCAGTCAGCATATGCCGTCGTTGTTGACTCAGGACCTAGATGGCATTTGTTGAGTAAGGTTTCGGTCGTGCAAACACGAGTCCTGGGCAGTTGATTGGTTGCATTATCATTTCTCAAATGGAATGCAGCCTACTGTATATTGGGGTAAATCTTCCGCCTCGCTTGCTGGAGCTGGTCTTCCTCAGGGTATTGTTATCTCTCCTTTTCTTTTTTCTCTCTCGTCTTACATGACCATCTTTTTCTAATGAGAGCAGCTTCGTCAAATACGCTGTTGATCTGACCGTCTCAACTCCTGTCACGTTACAATATGAGTGCAGCACACTTGACTGCTTCCTATCGGTAGTCCAAGGTACATGGTCTTACGTTTAATCCCTCTAAGTGTCAGGCAGTTATTTTTCCCTTCACTCATAGGCGTGAACTACGAGAAATATGTCGTTCACAAGATGCTTGTATCAAAGACGGCACTGAAACAGAAACTATTATGTAGTCAAGACGGTCAGGAATCATTCGACCTCTATTTTTACAATGTGTCAACTCTTGCTGTCAGTCACTTCTCAAAACCGTTAATGCCCAGCTCTTGCTACGCCGGGTCTCTCGCTGTCCCTCGAAGCCTTCCAGAAACGCTTAGTACGAACGGACGCAAAAACCAAAACACCGATTGGCCGCTTGGGAATTCTTTATTGTAACACCAAAATATAAAAAATATTTCTACAAAGGTCTATGAACAAATATAACAATAATAAATCACAATATTACTTCTGACAGTTTACTGCTGACTTCTTTCTGAACAGCGACCGATGAGATGATGATTGTCGTATTGATGCCTCCGCGAAAATTGGGGAAGTTGGTTGTGAGCAAACAACCATGAATTGATCGTTCAATCTTCAACTGCATTGACAACACTGCTACAGAAAATTCAAGCCAGTAGCTTGGAGCCCTATGTTCCAGTGCAGAACGTGAATAAGAAAACAATTTCCCATAATCATTAGTCCGTAGCGTTCCCCAATAAGCACTAAATGGTGACCACTGCCTCAGTCGACTTTTAGGGCTAAAGATATGGAGTCAGGCATCCTAGTCATCTTGCTTACTGTCTTGTCAAGTCCGGTCACTCTTGCATGATCCCCAGCTGGTTAAGCAATCTTCATTCCGATGCTGGAATATATCTCGTATTCTGGATTATCAGCTTTTAGGTTCAGTCTTTTTGAGGTCTCGGATAAAGTGTATCCTCAATGATCATTGACATCCAATATCTAAAATATCCCTCTTCATTTAATACCTTGTGTCTATCTGAGGGTGCTGTGGCATTTCTAAGAAAAGACCTTGGGTATTTTGTGGGGTTTACTATATACCCACAATCACACTTGAAGTTTCCCTGCACTCATTTCCTTAGAAGTGCCAAGTAGTCCCTGATGGAGCGATTTCTTGACGATACCTTCTACATACTTCTAGCTTAAAAATTTCATCACCTGAAATCTGTGCTTTCATTTAATAGCAAATTGTCCGAAAGTATTGGTAATTATATAAAAGTCCGCTGCCAGAATACATAAAGTGCAACGGTTTGATCAAGTTACTGAGTCAAATGGAGAACGATCATGGCACAGTTTGGTTTTTATTTATTTCACATGCGTCCTGGATGGAAACGTATGTCGATAAGCGCAGCCCTTTTTGTACCCGAGGTGAAAATGAATAGCTACATAAATATTAGTTGAGCCTGATGTCACCAAAGTATTGATTCTGAACGCTCTTTGTTTATTTTTAAGGCTATTCGCGAATTATTTAAAAGATTCTTCAATTGCTTTGTTAGAGCGACTTTATTGCATATCCCCTCAATGACGCTTGTTGCTATATTGCTATTGGTTTCAAGTGGCCTTGGTTTTGGGGGAAGATTTAAATGATGTAATATTGCGATTTCATAGACATAGCTCAGGCTCATAGGTGAAAGAAAGTTATAATCCTGGAATAGGGACACGTTGTCCAGAAGATAAGGAGGACATTATTTTTCAGTTTGTGTATATACTATTGTGCATCGAGTTGCACTGAGTTCTTAGTGCAACTGTATGTAACTGCATATACATAAAGTAAAACATTACGAATGCTCCTGTTTTTAGAATAAAAAACATGATTCCTTTCACTCAGTTTAGTAATGAAGAATGGAATTTCTTCCACGTCAGTGTTATTTAATTGAACTGTTAATCTATGTAAGCCCTTAAAGGAATAAATTCGGCACAGAGAACTCCTATGGAAACCGAAATTACTTTTAGTTTACTAAATCTTACTGACTTCCTGTATAAATTTGATATCTGTCAAATGTTTATGTAGTCTGCTGGAATATTCAGCAAAGTAAAAGTTGTAGTGCATAGCCCCTAGACTTGTTGTAGTCATTGGTATTACCAGGATAACACTTACTCGTTTTATGCAGCCGAAATACTCAATTCTCACTTTATTGAGGAAACACTATGTTGCCTTCAAAAGTAGCGAGTCAGCTTATGAGTTTTATCAAGCCTACAGAATGTTTTCTATTCAGTGATTACTGTTTGCGAATTATCCGAGAAAATACATTTCCGAGTGGGATGTAACACAAGGCTGAATTCCTGAACTGTCATCCTTATAACAGCTCAATTCAATCACACATACATTAGTCGGATAGTCTATAAATGACTTTAGAGACTTATCAGAAATAGTCTCATCATTTTACAGTTTGCCGATGACTATGAGAAGTAACCCCTGATGCTGGAATATATGAAAAGAATACCGGTTTTTGATTATAGGTGTCTGTATTCTATCTCGCGAATAAAGCAGTATAATATGGCGAGTGATGTTGAGTTTACGCATAAGTTTTTAGGTGGGGAGGGTAATTTAGTCTTCAAGGTAGGGAAGCTGAATTGGTTCAGATGGCTAGAACGCGTGATGGCATACCAAGCCATCGCCTTCCTCGAGGGATAATGTTGGCCAGCAAATGTTAAGGTCCAAAATTTGTTTGGGTTGGTCAAATGAAAAACTAGCATTGATTCATAAAATCGTTGACAGTCAGCTGGAAGAACTACTAGATATATGACTGCAAATCTTAGTTAATGGCACAGATGCATTTACTCTGTGTAATCTCGCGTATCTATTCAACTCATGTTTTTCCTTGTCACCATTTATTCTCCCTCATATTTTCGCCCGTTAAACTTCCATTTAGTTTCATGTCTCTACCTTTGCATACTACATGGAATGTGGTAAATTAAACAGATGGACTTCTGTGCAAACTCATACTGAAAGCTATTCAGAATGATACAGTCTAGGCATAACTAAATGCGAAACATTGGTAAATCATCTCCAAAATTTCAACAGTTGATAAGTGTAGTTCATAATCTTGTTCTTTGTTAAATTAAAAATGGATACCTTTCAGTAATCTCTTATTCCACCCGGGTCTCGTCTACTACTTTGCAAGTTTTGTTGTGCTTTGTCACTTTTGTGCTAAGCCTTCAGTCAGCATATGCCGTCGTTGTTGACTCAGGACCTAGATGGCATTTGTTGAGTAAGGTTTCGGTCGTGCAAACACGAGTCCTGGGCAGTTGATTGGTTGCATTATCATTTCTCAAATGGAATGCAGCCTACTGTATATTGGGGTAAATCTTCCGCCTCGCTTGCTGGAGCTGGTCTTCCTCAGGGTATTGTTATCTCTCCTTTTCTTTTTTCTCTCTCGTCTTACATGACCATCTTTTTCTAATGAGAGCAGCTTCGTCAAATACGCTGTTGATCTGACCGTCTCAACTCCTGTCACGTTACAATATGAGTGCAGCACACTTGACTGCTTCCTATCGGTAGTCCAAGGTACATGGTCTTACGTTTAATCCCTCTAAGTGTCAGGCAGTTATTTTTCCCTTCACTCATAGGCGTGAACTACGAGAAATATGTCGTTCACAAGATGCTTGTATCAAAGACGGCACTGAAACAGAAACTATTATGTAGTCAAGACGGTCAGGAATCATTCGACCTCTATTTTTACAATGTGTCAACTCTTGCTGTCAGTCACTTCTCAAAACCGTTAATGCCCAGCTCTTGCTACGCCGGGTCTCTCGCTGTCCCTCGAAGCCTTCCAGAAACGCTTAGTACGAACGGACGCAAAAACCAAAACACCGATTGGCCGCTTGGGAATTCTTTATTGTAACACCAAAATATAAAAAATATTTCTACAAAGGTCTATGAACAAATACAACAATAATAAATCACAATATTACTTCTGACAGTTTACTGCTGACTTCTTTCTGAACAGCGACCGATGAGATGATGATTGTCGTATTGATGCCTCCGCGAAAATTGGGGAAGTTGGTTGTGAGCAAACAACCATGAATTGATCGTTCAATCTTCAACTGCATTGACAACACTGCTACAGAAAATTCAAGCCAGTAGCTTGGAGCCCTATGTTCCAGTGCAGAACGTGAATAAGAAAACAATTTCCCATAATCATTAGTCCGTAGCGTTCCCCAATAAGCACTAAATGGTGACCACTGCCTCAGTCGACTTTTAGGGCTAAAGATATGGAGTCAGGCATCCTAGTCATCTTGCTTACTGTCTTGTCAAGTCCGGTCACTCTTGCATGATCCCCAGCTGGTTAAGCAATCTTCATTCCGATGCTGGAATATATCTCGTATTCTGGATTATCAGCTTTTAGGTTCAGTCTTTTTGAGGTCTCGGATAAAGTGTATCCTCAATGATCATTGACATCCAATATCTAAAATATCCCTCTTCATTTAATACCTTGTGTCTATCTGAGGGTGCTGTGGCATTTCTAAGAAAAGACCTTGGGTATTTTGTGGGGTTTACTATATACCCACAATCACACTTGAAGTTTCCCTGCACTCATTTCCTTAGAAGTGCCAAGTAGTCCCTGATGGAGCGATTTCTTGACGATACCTTCTACATACTTCTAGCTTAAAAATTTCATCACCTGAAATCTGTGCTTTCATTTAATAGCAAATTGTCCGAAAGTATTGGTAATTATATAAAAGTCCGCTGCCAGAATACATAAAGTGCAACGGTTTGATCAAGTTACTGAGTCAAATGGAGAACGATCATGGCACAGTTTGGTTTTTATTTATTTCACATGCGTCCTGGATGGAAACGTATGTCGATAAGCGCAGCCCTTTTTGTACCCGAGGTGAAAATGAATAGCTACATAAATATTAGTTGAGCCTGATGTCACCAAAGTATTGATTCTGAACGCTCTTTGTTTATTTTTAAGGCTATTCGCGAATTATTTAAAAGATTCTTCAATTGCTTTGTTAGAGCGACTTTATTGCATATCCCCTCAATGACGCTTGTTGCTATATTGCTATTGGTTTCAAGTGGCCTTGGTTTTGGGGGAAGATTTAAATGATGTAATATTGCGATTTCATAGACATAGCTCAGGCTCATAGGTGAAAGAAAGTTATAATCCTGGAATAGGGACACGTTGTCCAGAAGATAAGGAGGACATTATTTTTCAGTTTGTGTATATACTATTGTGCATCGAGTTGCACTGAGTTCTTAGTGCAACTGTATGTAACTGCATATACATAAAGTAAAACATTACGAATGCTCCTGTTTTTAGAATAAAAAACATGATTCCTTTCACTCAGTTTAGTAATGAAGAATGGAATTTCTTCCACGTCAGTGTTATTTAATTGAACTGTTAATCTATGTAAGCCCTTAAAGGAATAAATTCGGCACAGAGAACTCCTATGGAAACCGAAATTACTTTTAGTTTACTAAATCTTACTGACTTCCTGTATAAATTTGATATCTGTCAAATGTTTATGTAGTCTGCTGGAATATTCAGCAAAGTAAAAGTTGAAGTGCATAGCCCCTAGACTTGTTGTAGTCATTGGTATTACCAGGATAACACTTACTCGTTTTATGCAGCCGAAATACTCAATTCTCACTTTATTGAGGAAACACTATGTTGCCTTCAAAAGTAGCGAGTCAGCTTATGAGTTTTATCAAGCCTACAGAATGTTTTCTATTCAGTGATTACTGTTTGCGAATTATCCGAGAAAATACATTTCCGAGTGGGATGTAACACAAGGCTGAATTCCTGAACTGTCATCCTTATAACAGCTCAATTCAATCACACATACATTAGTCGGATAGTCTATAAATGACTTTAGAGACTTATCAGAAATAGTCTCATCATTTTACAGTTTGCCGATGACTATGAGAAGTAACCCCTGATGCTGGAATATATGAAAAGAATACCGGTTTTTGATTATAGGTGTCTGTATTCTATCTCGCGAATAAAGCAGTATAATATGGCGAGTGATGTTGAGTTTACGCATAAGTTTTTAGGTGGGGAGGGTAATTTAGTCTTCAAGGTAGGGAAGCTGAATTGGTTCAGATGGCTAGAACGCGTGATGGCATACCAAGCCATCGCCTTCCTCGAGGGATAATGTTGGCCAGCAAATGTTAAGGTCCAAAATTTGTTTGGGTTGGTCAAATGAAAAACTAGCATTGATTCATAAAATCGTTGACAGTCAGCTGGAAGAACTACTAGATATATGACTGCAAATCTTAGTTAATGGCACAGATGCATTTACTCTGTGTAATCTCGCGTATCTATTCAACTCATGTTTTTCCTTGTCACCATTTATTCTCCCTCATATTTTCGCCCGTTAAACTTCCATTTAGTTTCATGTCTCTACCTTTGCATGCTACATGGAATGTGGTAAATTAAACAGATGGACTTCTGTGCAAACTCATACTGAAAGCTATTCAGAATGATACAGTCTAGGCATAACTAAATGCGAAACATTGGTAAATCATCTCCAAAATTTCAACAGTTGATAAGTGTAGTTCATAATCTTGTTCTTTGTTAAATTAAAAATGGATACCTTTCAGTAATCTCTTATTCCACCCGGGTCTCGTCTACTACTTTGCAAGTTTTGTTGTGCTTTGTCACTTTTGTGCTAAGCCTTCAGTCAGCATATGCCGTCGTTGTTGACTCAGGACCTAGATGGCATTTGTTGAGTAAGGTTTCGGTCGTGCAAACACGAGTCCTGGGCAGTTGATTGGTTGCATTATCATTTCTCAAATGGAATGCAGCCTACTGTATATTGGGGTAAATCTTCCGCCTCGCTTGCTGGAGCTGGTCTTCCTCAGGGTATTGTTATCTCTCCTTTTCTTTTTTCTCTCTCGTCTTACATGACCATCTTTTTCTAATGAGAGCAGCTTCGTCAAATACGCTGTTGATCTGACCGTCTCAACTCCTGTCACGTTACAATATGAGTGCAGCACACTTGACTGCTTCCTATCGGTAGTCCAAGGTACATGGTCTTACGTTTAATCCCTCTAAGTGTCAGGCAGTTATTTTTCCCTTCACTCATAGGCGTGAACTACGAGAAATATGTCGTTCACAAGATGCTTGTATCAAAGACGGCACTGAAACAGAAACTATTATGTAGTCAAGACGGTCAGGAATCATTCGACCTCTATTTTTACAATGTGTCAACTCTTGCTGTCAGTCACTTCTCAAAACCGTTAATGCCCAGCTCTTGCTACGCCGGGTCTCTTGCTGTCCCTCGAAGCCTTCCAGAAACGCTTAGTACGAACGGACGCAAAAACCAAAACACCGATTGGCCGCTTGGGAATTCTTTATTGTAACACCAAAATATAAAAAATATTTCTACAAAGGTCTATGAACAAATACAACAATAATAAATCACAATATTACTTCTGACAGTTTACTGCTGACTTCTTTCTGAACAGCGACCGATGAGATGATGATTGTCGTATTGATGCCTCCGCGAAAATTGGGGAAGTTGGTTGTGAGCAAACAACCATGAATTGATCGTTCAATCTTCAACTACATGGACACATGCATTGGTGTTCTGTGCTCCCCCTCATTTTTTCTTGAATTACTCAGAAACGACTGTGTCGTATTTTATATGGTTTTAAGGTTGTCAGTAGGGCAAATGGTGTACCATTTTTTCAACTTGTTAATACATTAGTTGAAAGACATCTAAAGTCATGCGAGAAATGGTCTCAATCTATACTGTCTAACTCTCAACGTCCCCTCTATTCTCAGCTCTTCCCTTTAATTTCATCTAATGGAACCAGAAGTCAGTATTAAAGATTATACGATCGTTTTTGAAATTACGTAATTCCAGAAATTGTTGTCATTTTTATTGGCAGCAGTTCATAGCCTACTGAGTTCTTCAGCGGAGAATGCCACGAGGTCAGTTGGACTACAGATTAACTAAAAAAGAAAACAAGGGTGCACAGGATATATGCATGAATATAACCACCAATATAATGTCAACGAGATAGCACAGTAAGAATTAATGAAACTTTGTATCAATGTGCGATTAAGTCAGTCACTATTTTTGACACAGGTGGATATTTAAACGAAGTAATAAGAAGACGTTATTTGTCTGAGTCGTGTAGTGTTGTACTTGTGCAACACATTTTGTACCGTCTGGTCACGTATGGACTTTTCATAGGAATACATATGAAATTAATACAGTTAAGAGGTTAGAAAATAAATTTAGGCGGAATTAAAATCACATATTGAAGGTCAAAATAAAAATGAAGATTACTAAATCAAATAACAGGTACTAGTACATCTACCCTAACTGGTATCAAAACGAAGTTTAACAAAAAAGGTTTCGTATGATGACGAATAGTTTTGGAACTCACAAAGGTGGTTTAAACTTCATAATCACACTTGGGCCTCCACAAACTTTAGGATGCAATCCAAACACGTTCTCCCTAAATGGATACAGTAACCGCTTCTAAACCTTACGTCCATAGCTTTAAGAGATGTCAGACACTACTTCTACGCGATTTCAAAATAATCTTGTGAATTAACTTCGAACACACGCAATTAATATGCCGTCAGGACAATAACAAAAATCAGAAGCTTATGAGACCAAACTCAATAATGGGAAAAAATGACATACACCTCAGATGTCTTTACGCACCTGAACACGACGATGGCATTCAAATTCACCGAATTACTAAAATGTTGCAGTGTGCATGTCAGCCACGTCTCATAAACCGTTATTAGATAATATATATATTTCTTCCTGTTTATGCAGGAACATACCAATTGTACAGGCATGGATAAGTTATTATATAAATTACACAAATTGATGTATGATGAATTTACAGTTTGGTTGTTCTTTCTGACATTAGAGTCAGACGGAACAGTCTGCTATAAAGTCTGTTTTTGTAGCACATAAAGAGATATAGAGATATTGTCTTCGCATTAAAAAAAACCCAGACATCAGATGAATGTAATACAAATATCTGGGAAAAAAAGCTTGAAGTCAATCCTCTTACATAACTTTGTTGTGAACAGCACCCTCGGCTCAAAGTTTATTGATGTATTATGTTGAGATCAGTGATATATTTATTCCATTTTTTCAGTAGTCTTATCGTAGTTTTATAACAGGAAAGAAATTTGATCGGGGATGCGAAAACTAGATGAGGTCATGTGAAGTTGTTTTACTGCATCAAATGGTGCTGAGGTCGGTTCCAGAATTCTCCATTTGCTCCATTTGTGTCTGCATGGCGGACTGTATTCGTAAGTTCAGAAAAATGTTGAAAACTGTTTGAAAACCAGTTGCTTCTTCATTTCAGATCATGAATACTCATTTACAGCATGTTCGCCAGCGTCTTCAAATGGTAGAATTGGATCGTTCATGGAATTTGTGTGGTTATGAGGTAGATGGTTTGGAATTAATCCTCATTTCAGTTTAGATGCAGGGTTGTTCGACCTCGACCAGAAGATGAATAGGAGTATCAGAGTACCAAAAAGAGAAAGTATGTGAACATTAAAAGGACATTAATGTATATATATATAATTGTTTATGTCAACTGTATAATAAACTATTAAGAAATTATTTTTAGTTAGTTCTTTTTACGAATTTATGCGAAGTCTTAGAGTCTATTTAGTGTCATGATGTGTATTAATGAGTCTGAGCGTTTTAGTGTTCTAATGACTGATGCGTTTTAGAAGTAAGTAATGAGTTCTGGTAGGGATAGACTTTGGGATAAAACAGTTTATATAGCAAGCGTTTGAAGGTTACAATAAAGTGACACGTCCTATTTCTAGGGGTAAACTATTCCTGTATGTTCCGTACTAAGTCTTTATGCATCCATGCCGCTAGTTTATTTATGGTTTTTAGATTGTTAAGGGTGTTGAAGTGCGTTTTTTAGGTGCTGTAGTAGATTAGTAGTTGATTCGTTTTAGGAGTAAATAGTTTATTGATATAGTCAGTAGAGTGAAACAGTCTATGCAGAGAGCGTTTGAAACTTGTAACCGAAGAGCAAGTTCTGACATCTAGGGGAAGGCTATTCCATATTTTAGAATACATGACTGTGAAGAAGTTTTCACGGAGTGTTGACCTAAAAGAATGAGTTGTCACTGTGGAAGTTTGGTTACGCAGATCGTAAGAACCTTCCTGTGCGAATTGTATGTCCCTGTTACCTGAGAATGATATTTTGTGAAGGACCTTAAAGAAGAATATTAGGTTTATAATAAGTCGCCTTGTCCAAAGTGGGTCAAGTTTTAGGATCATGCACCGTGAGGTGTAGTCTTTCTTACAATCATAGCCAAGTAGTTTTGAGGTAAAATATCGTTGGATACTTTCCATCCTTAGCTTATCACGTGTGCGAGTGCTGCTTATAATAAATGGACAGTATTCTAGTAGTGGTCTGACACATGTTTTGTACAGAATTAGCTTGGCTTCATTGTCGTGGAAGTTCCTGAGTATGCATCCTAAGAGCATCCTCGATTTTCTAGTCTGTGATGCTACTTGCTCAGAGAATGTCAAGTCACTAGAGTACCTCAGGCCTAGGTCAACGACACTTCGGAGTCTGGTTAGGTTAGCGGATTGAAGCGTTAATTTCAGGTCAATTGAGGGTGCACCGAAGCAGATCCAGCCACATTTTTTCAGATTGAATTGGAGGTTCCATAGGGACGACCAAGCAGTCATTTTATCTAATTCCTTCTGCACTACATTCTCGAAGTTCCCTAAGTCATCACTTTGGAATGTATAGGCTACTTTTAGGTCATCTGCAAAGATGAATGGCTTCCCATGCGTGAAGCAAGCGCATATGTCATTGATGTATAGTGTAAATAGTAGGGGTCCAATGACACTACCTTGTACTACACCAGAAGTGATAGGGCTAGGTTTGGAGGTTGCAGACCCGAGTTTAACTATTTGGGACCTGTTGTTAAGGAATGATTTAAGCCATCCTAATAATGGGTCACGTATTCCTAAGGAGTTCAGCTTATTTGTTAGCAGTATATGGTCAACACGGTCAAATGCCTTAGAAATGTCAAAGTAGATGACGAGTACTAGTTGCCGTCTGTCACGACTGCTGGTTACAAAATTGAAGAAGTCTAGGTGACATGTTAAACATGATCTGGATTTCAGGAATCCATGTTGGTTTGGACTTATAATATTCCAGCTAAGCATATGTTTGATTAGGTTATCTTTGACCAGTCTCTCCATGATTCTAGATGCTATAGGTGTGATATTGATCGGCCGGTAGTTACTGACTTCAGTTTTCGAGCCAGATTTGTGTTTAGGCATAATGAATGTTGTCTTCCATATGTCAGGGTAAGTTTGAGTTTCTAGGGACATTGTGAATATTTTAAGCAGCAGTAGAGGAATGTCAGGGCCACCATATTTATAGAAGTAAGATGATATACCGTCGGTACCGAAACCTTTTGAACTTTTGAGGGTTCTTATAGTTTGGTTAATATTAGCGTAAGTGAATTGAACAGTGCTGATTTTATTTGGTGTGAGTGGAGATGGAGTTTGTGTCATATTAGTAGTAGGGTGTATATCGAGTAGCTGGACTGAGGGCTTAATGTAGTTACCTGCAAACGTTTTGTTGAATAGTTCACATATGTCTGCAGAGTTAGTGCATAGCCTACCTTTGTCTATGAGGAGAGAAATGCTGTGATTTTTGCGATTCATTCGCTTCCTTAAGATTTCTGTGAGTGCATACACTCTAGCAGGACTGGCTACTGCAGTGCGTTCTTCCTTTCTCATACGGTGATCTCGAGCTTGTGAGATGGAGCTAAGGGTGTTAAGTATTAGACCTAGAGTGCCAAAGTCGTGGTGTTTGAAGTAACTTGTTGAGAGTCTCTTCAGTTTCGTACGATCCTTTGGTTTTATGAATGACTTTCTGTGTGGGGAAACCTTTAGTGTTTGGAGTGGAATGACAGCATCTAAGCATGTGTTAGTGTTATGGTAGAAGATGGTTAGGGCTCTCGATAGGTCATCAGTAGTGAAGTATTCATCCCATTTGGAGGATCTTAGCATTGATTCTACTAAGGCCCAGTTTGCCTTACTATAGTTCCTATATATTACTTGTTGTGAAGTGGAGGTATGAGATGCATTGCTACTCAGCGGAAGTGGCAGTGCACACATTACTGTTTTGTGGTCGCTCCCTGGAAACTCAGAACCTACTAGCGTTGAAAGGGGGCTTATATTGTGGCAGAAGATTAAGTCTAGTACGTTATTACCTCTTGTGGGAGTAGTGACAGTTTGTTTCCAGCCAAGTATATCCAGTGTGCCTAAAAACTTATCAAATTTAGTTGGGCCTGTGGGTATATCCCAGTTGATTTCAGGTAAGTTAAAGTCCCCACATAGGATCTTATGGTCGTATTGTAAGTCGGATAATTGCTCCAGAGTATTAATAAGTTGGGTCTCGTAATTACTAAAGGTGCCAGGTGCTCTGTAGGTGCATCCAATTAATGCTGTTACGTTATTTAGGTGTACATTAACCCATAGAGTCTCAGGCATGTTAAGTGTACTACTTTCTAGCTGTGATACAGTAAGTGCATTCAGAAAGTACATGAGACAACCCCCTCCCTTACCACCTTCCCTGTCACACCGAAAGTGTGTGTAGTTATCTAAGCTTATTTCTTCATCCAAGATGTTCGAATGACACCAAGATTCAGTGATGACAATTACAGGGGGTTTGTATATTACTGTGAGTGCTCTGAGCATCGGCAATTTATTTAGAACAGATCTAGCATTTATGAGGATTAGGTAAAGATGAGAGTTGAAGTAGCATTTGAAGTATTTAAGTTCGTTAGTCAGCCCCGAATATGGTTCAGCACCCAGTAGTTCTGCTTGACATGATGATCCTATGTTAAGAGGAGTTTCAGCATCATGCTCACCTATGTCTACCGAGTTGGTGTGTGCTGTTTTCGGTGAAGAATTAAGATTTGGAGTACTGGATGTGCTATAGACCGAGGAATTTTTATTTTTAGTCAGGTTACAGAAGTGGGTAGGGTTCTTTATTTGACCTATATTTGTGCAGGTGTCAAGTGTGCCTAATGGATACGGGTGCACTAGACCGTTCCTGTTTTCATGCAAGGAGGGAGCCAGCTCTAGTGGTTTAGGAGTGTTAACATCCCTACCAGCTGTTTTTTCAACGCTGACAGGGACGCGGGGGATAAAAAATGATTGGATCCTTTGATGACCATGGCTTATTATTCCACCTATTGTTTGATGCTAGTTGTGTCCTTGTGTGGGTTTCATGTGTACTGCATTGTGGGTTAGTTCCCAGCAGACTTGTACCATATATCCGGTCAAAATTTGTTTGTGTGCCATACTCTGAAGACCCTAAGTTGTTGATAGCCGAGTTCTGACTATTACCACTTGTACTATTGAGGGTGACATTGTTGTGACATTGGATATCAGTGTGTGCCATGGTGCGATTTAGCACGTTGTGGGTGCTAGTGTAACAACAGAAGACAAGGGCCAGGCAACAGATCGTTTTATTATGAAAATCAACACGTATTTATACATCTTTCAACTACATTATTATAGACAAGCGCAGTCATCTGATTGGTTGTTTAGGTAAACAAACGCAGGCTTCTGATTGGTTGTTTCGGGATTCCTTGACAAATAGAGTTCTCTCTGCGAATCATATTCTGCCACGTTAACTTTGCTGTGATTGGTTGTTGACTCAGGCTTGTTCATATTTTCTCACGGCCCATATTAGTGACCTAGACCTTAACGTAGATTAGTGCCAACCAATCGGCTAGCAGCCTGCTCTCACCACACTCGTCCCCCCGTCAAATACGTGCGACTGAAGTCGGCTTGATCTACTTGGTGCAGGCGTCATCGTTGGCTTGTCTCGCTGTATCCATTTCTGGAGCTCGCTGACGTTCACGCGCCTCTCATTGTTCGCCATTGCGACTGTGTCTGCGTAACCCCATCTCGAAGTGACCATATATGGTCCTTCCCACTTTGGAAACTGTTTGCCTGACCCTGTCGAACATTCGTCCATACTTCGGCCCACACCTTCATATGCTGCTTTCGCCCGACCTACCAGCAGCGTCTCAAGTAGCAGCTCCATCGCTGACAGATCTTGAACGCCACTCAACTGCGCAGAAGCCTTGAAGTCCTGCCCGAAGATCCATATGTCTCCATCAAAAACTGCAGGGTATAGGCTTTTCATTTGTCGGTAGGCAGCGACACCAAATGTAACAACAGAAGACAAAGGCCAGGCAACAGATCGTTTTATTATGAAAATCAACACGTATTTATACATCTTTCAACTACATTATTATAGACAAGCGCAGTCATCTGATTGGTTGTTTAGGTAAACAAACGCAGGCTTCTGATTGGTTGTTTCGGGATTCCTTGACAAATAGAGTTCTCTCTGCGAATCATATTCTGCCACGTTAACTTTGCTGTGATTGGTTGTTGACTCAGGCTTGTTCATATTTTCTCACGGCCCATATTGGTGACCTAGACCTTAACGTAGATTAGTGCCAACCAATCGGCTAGCAGCCTGCTCTCACCACACTAGTACTATTGACCGTGGGAAGTGTGGGTTTATTTAAGCTGCCACTGTTTTTGTTTGTATGGTTTAGGGGCATATTTTCCTTACCTTTAGCAATGAAGTTATGGCTAGGAGAAGACAAAGTGGAATTTCGGGGGGTTTTGGCTTTTTTTCTGGGGTTATTTAATGGCATTTTAGATTCTGCGGTGATAGGTGGTATGGTTTTGTTATTTATTTTGTTACAGTCTAGTGGCCTTTCGGCTGGTGTTGCACTCTGATGGGATATTTCTGTGTGTTTTGAGAGGGGTGATGCGGTGGGGTCTACTGTATCTTTCACAGGGTTGGGAATAATGGCTGCTTGCAAAGTCCTATTACCTATTTCACAATTAGTCTTAGCAAGATAGTTGTATGCGCGCCTTTCTATGACTGTTTTGTCCACCCCGACCTTTATATGTTTGTAGTTTCTGGCTTGCGATAGGGTGTGTTGGGAGTGAATGAATTTTCTGGTCTCTGTCGGCGTTTCGAACTGAAAACGAATAGGACAACACTTCTCATGTTGACTCTTCTTCAGCCTATAGCACTTAGTCTTGGAGTTAGGCATTTTCGCTTCACTAAGTAAGATGCGCTGTACCTTTTTTAGTGCCTCATTGTCCGGAACGTTATAGACAATAGCACTCAGTTTTGCGTCGAGTCGTTTTGTTACTTCTGTGGTAACAAAATTAATGAGGTTGTCTACCTTAGTTACCGATTCTGTGTCAAGCTTGTTAAGGTTTACAGCTTTCATGAGGATAATTAGAGGTGTCAATTCACAGACCTGCGATCTGATATCGCTGATCTGATCTGATAATTTGGATATCTCGGCATCGGTTTCGATGTTTCCAGCATTTACTGACTTGCTGTTTTTTATTTCCCTTAACTCAGCCTTAAGTTCACCTATAGACAACTTTAGAAGTTCTATTTCTGAAGATAGTACTGAAGAAGAGCTTGATGGCTGGAGTTTTTCGATAAGCACATAAGGTGAAGGGAGGGGTTCTGTATGAGCAGAGGGTACTGAATTTTTAGGAGTAGTGCTAATACTAGCTGTCAGTACCGTTTTATCCTCAGTTCCAGCTCGACGCTTACGGCCTACAAGTGAGTTATGTGACTCATTATAGCCGTTTGTAGGGGGGGTGTTGCTTGATGTAGCAATCAAGGACGTTAAATTAGACACCAGTTTTACAGGGGAGTGGGTTCGTTGCTTTTTACTTTGACTAACCATAACTATTAGAAATGGAAGTTAGTGGTTACAAGTATGGAGGTAGTATAGTACTTGTGCAAGTACTACAACAAGATAAATTTTATGTAACGAATCACGTAAAAATGTAACGCAAACGTTGAACGTACCGCGATACAGCCGTAAGAGATTATCCTCAATTAGCAGACTGCATGGCTGTTTCAAGGTTAGAAAACGTCAGGCCTGGAATCTCAACTGGTTCCCATGTCATATTAGCTACGACTAAGGTCCATTTACTGAATATAACCGCTTGATTTTTAGCAAACGCACCTAGACTGTGAGAAACTATTGCTCTAGCTAGCGTTAGCCGGGGATGGCACCTGTTTGCTACACACTATAGATTTTGTCACTAAAACCTGACACATCTTTGACATTAGTCCGGAAGCTAGCATCCTTCCTGATACAGAGGAACATCTCCAAAAAAACATGCTTAAATTGAGGGCTACAGACAAAAAAGCCATAAGTCTTCAGCAGGAAGCAAGTCCGTCAGAACATGGATGGATTTTCCTTTTACCCGATGCCTAAATGTCTGTCATTGTTAACGAAACCTGAATGGGTATCCAGTGACCCTATCTACTTGAACTAGTTTCCTATTTTTTGAGGAAATAATTCTTACCGCAGATTTTATGCATGTGGTCAGGGGTACCCATGCATGTTATGCTGATTTTTATTTGTAGATGCTCAAATGTTTGTAGGAACCATGTCAATGGATGCGAACATTGAACCTTTGGTTTTGGAACTGATAGCCGTTGGTGGGCAACACGAAGGTGTGAATGATTTGACCGTGCACAAGTTAGACGAAGACGACCAAAAACGAACAAAAACTTGTACTGTTCTCCAATTTAATTGCCAAACAATATAACTACCTTCATATAATACTGTTGTTTTGGAGTTAAAGTCGAAGAAAGTACAAAGTATTTAACGGTACGGAGCGTCTTCGTAACAACAGGAACTTAGGGATAAGTTCTTTGACAGGTTTATTTCGTTTTCTGGAGTGCTTTCTGGGGCAGATTCTATTCATCAGTTCGTTTTCTGGAGAGCCATCTAGGACTATTGGAGTTACTTACCGGGTCTGCAGACAGCTTCTCTTTCGGCACGGATTGCCAACGCACTTTGGATTCTTTGGTAAAGGTGGATAATGCCTCTGTCAAAGAAGGGGAGTTGCACCGTGAAAGCAGAAAAAAGTATGTAATAATGAGCTGATCGTTAATTGTAATGATGTGTATGATGCCCAACATGATGAGTCTGTTTTTCATGTTCCGCAGTCTAGGGATAATAGGCCTAAGTTTGAACCCCGGCGTTTTGATGGAAACTCAGCTGACAATTTACAGTTTTTAAAGGAGTTTGAAATCATGCTGAGTAGTTTTTCGTTAAGTTATGAAATGAGGTTGACGTATCTGATGAGGCGCTGCACTGGAGTCGCTTCAAGGGCTACACAGTGCTGTAAGGTTATGCCCGCAAACGAAGGATATACTGAGGCGATGCGTATCCTGCGTCAAAGGTTTGGAAGACCTTCGATGATTGTAAGGAACGTATTCTAGGCTGTTGAAGGTAATGGTAGTCAATTACAAGATGACTCCAAGGCACTCTCTGAGTTTTCGGATAATCTGATGACTTACAAGAATGCATTGATTTCGATGAATTGCATGAGTGTCCTCAACTCGAGTTTTATACTAGAAGTAATAGCAAGACGTCTACCTACTCGACTGCAAAGGAAGTGGGTGAAGATAAGCTCCCGTATAGAAGGTGAAGGTATCGAGCCAAAGTTTGATGATATTCTGAGACTAGTAAAAGATAGTGTCAATCAATCTATGAGCAAGTTTGCCAGTTTATTGCTTCTCGCCCCTGGAATAGAGCAGTTTGATGGTAAAATGCAATCATTGATGATGAAAGGGCCTCAGAGAGGTGGATATCGAGAAGGCTCCATGATGTCTGGTAATGCATATAGACCTAGTGAGTGTAACAGCTTTCGTAGTACATCCTCAACAGATAAGTTACAAGATGCAAGACAAACACGGTTGTGTTTTACGCGTTTGCAAGAGGTGCATACAAAAGTGAACTGTGAACCAGTGAGCAAGTTCAGTGATAAGCTAAATGTGAAATCAAGGCCTGACTCCAAATTGTGTGACGATAACGGTGCGGTGAAGAAGTCTGTAGTTGCAACTGGTAAGCCATTGTTGAATAGGGTGTCACAGAATAGAGTTACTGCTTCAGAGTGCAGTTCTGACTCCAAAAGTTTACAAAGTATAACTAGTCAGAGTGAAGATATAAAACCTTTAATGATTTGTGAGGAGGAACCAAAATTGTCTACTTCTGTTATTAAAGAGTTTGAAAATGATGAACTTGACGGTAAATTGAATATTTGTGATAATAATCATGATAGTGCAGATTTGTCTTTGGTTGATCATGATGAGATGAGGGGAATGCCTACTACTTCTAAGTTAAATAAAGGTTCTGTACAACTACAACATGAAGTAGAATTGAATGCAGATGCAGTTGCAGAAGATATGGATACTTGTGAGACCGTCAGTGTAATTGATCAGCGTGTAGCCCACCTATCATCAGATGATAGTGCTAAACCCGAACTAGTAGTGAAAGACAACAGTGGTGGTAATCTTGCAGTTGGACAACTATCTGAAAGCCGAACAACAACAGCTTCTGATCCACCGCTAAGTTCATCAACTGGTATCAATCAGTCGTCGTTGGTGTTGTCATCCACAATGAAACAGACGCCCATCAACTCAAGTATCTTGTGCAATGACTATGATAGTATTGGTGCGTTTGAAAAGACGAAAGATATTGCTCAGTTTAGTGAGGATAAGCCAAGTGTAAACGAGAGAGTAATTGTTAAATTGACTTGCACGAATAAAGGCATTTCTAGTTTCAAGTTACTATTTGAATGCTATTATCTTTGGTGCAAATTACTCTGTTTCTACACTTGGTTGATGAGATATGTCGTGTGTTTGTTGGTCATCTATATTCTACGATACAATGACATGAGAGTGTTACTGTTCAGATTTGAAGATATAGCTGATAGAGGGAAGTCAGCGAATAAACTCTGCGACGATTTTCCAACCTAGGGCGTCAACCTGAGAAGGGTTGTGGGTGTACTGGTGTAAGTCCTACAGTTCTCCAAAGGGTAGCGCATCAATGAGCAGTCCAATGTGCTTGGTGTGTGATTATGTACATATGTTCATATTGTATATACTGAATTGATATCATCTGCCATCTAGCTGTTGGTAATTCTGTTTGTGTCCGTACGACTTCTACTTGGATCATCAACCTAAGAAGGAATGTAGGCGTACTGCTGTAAGTCCTACAGTTCTTCAAGGGTAGTTTGTCAAGGCAGAATCCACCACTTTGATTTGTTGATTTTACATGTTTGTGTTAAATAATTGTGTGAGTTCCAATTATTGTAATTGTTGGTTAATCTTGTTCGTGTCCGGACATTCTTCAACCTACAATCGTCGACCTGAGAAGGGTTGCAGGCGTACTGGTGTAAGTCCTGCGATTCTTCAAAGGAATTCCATCGAGACACGATCTGCGAGTTTGTGTGTACTATTTGTATATATGTGTGGTGTGTCATAGCAATTGGTGTATTTTGGATTCATTTTGTTTACTTGTTGTTTTCGTATCTTGTTTTTATTGCGTAATTTTGTTAAAATTTTCGTCGTGATTACTTCTGAAGTTGTTTCTTGTCTTCTACATCCGTGAGTGAATTGATTGATGTTAGAGACAGCAGATGGGTCGTATACGCCGGGGAGGCTAGGCTATTGCTGAGAATGAAATGCACACGGAGATAATTGTTAGCTGCGGTCCGACACGCCGGGGAGAAAGAGTGTAAACGACTGAGGCTCGCATGCGTCACCGTTACTAGAACTGAGGCAGAATGAGTGACAAGCGATTGCAGTGGTAACTGGTAGTGAGTAGATAAGAGGATGTGCGTAGAGTATCGTGAGGTGGTGATATGGTCACGTTGCATTCTGCAAGAGTCATTCCAGCAAGTGGCGATTGTGTTGCAAGATGTCAAGGGGATGCCCTTAACTGAAAGGCGTAGGTCGTCATCGATATGTGAGATTGTGCTGTGGGTATGCCTGTGGCGTGTTGGCTTTTCTGTTTGTTTTCCATTTCAGCTCTGTCCGTGTGGCCCAAATTCTCGCAATGGCATTCAAGTGAACGTGTATTGATCGTGATGGAAAAAAGGGATGAATCCTTTTTTTGACGGGGAGTGTCAATGTAGTTGAAGATTGAACGATCAATTCATGGTTGTTTGCTCAAACCCAACTCGTCCATATTTTTCGCGGGAATCATCAATACGGCAGTCATCGTCTCATCGTTCGCTCTTCAGAGGAAGAGAGAAAACTATCAGAAGTATTATCGTGATTTATTGTTATAACATTTATTTTTAGACCTTGTTTGTAATAACCTTATTGTTGGTTACATATTGGCATATGAATAAAGGATTCTCGAGTCGCCAATTAGTGTTCTGGTTTTCGCGTTGGTTAATACAAAGTGTTTTTGAAAGTCTTCGAGGAACGGCATAAGGTCCAGCATAGTAAGATCTGGACATTGACAGTTTCTTGGAGTTTGCTGATATTCACATTAATGATCAAAGGTAGCTTTGATGAAATACTTCAACCTGCTGGAAATCCTTTTCATCATGCGTCAATTTTTAGACACTTATTGAAGGACCTACTTGGCAACTGTGTTCAAATTTCTAATGTTGTTCCTTATACTGAGTGTAGAATATTTCCAGAATGTTTTCAGGTTGATGAAGGCGTATCTTGCCCTTGTGATTCTGGCTTGCATCAAAATTTTCATCCCTTCCTATATCCTGTTGTTGAAACAATGCCGGCTGCCTAAATAGGTGATGGAATTAACCTCTGCTTAATCTTTCCGGTTGATTGTGATTGGTGCTGGTTTTTGTCTCTGTGGCGGTTCGTAAGTTATCTCCATCACCTCCGTCTTCTCTACGCTCACATACAGTCCTGTTTTTGCTGCCTCTTCAGCCAGTTTGCTGGCTTTCGCTTGTAAGTATTCTAGTTTGTGTGATATTAGATATATGTCATCTGCGAAATCCACTTCTTCTATGGCCTTCTCAAAAGTCATCCTGCCTCCTCGCGCCTTATAGTCTGACGCATAATCCAGTTCATAACAATTAAAAATATCATCGGTGACAGTAGATGGACAGTTAGCTTGTCTTGTTCTTGTATTCACTTTTGACTTCCACTGTGGATCACCTGACGCGTGGCACTTATTGTTATATAGCCAACTGTTGGATGAAGTTGACAAAGACTTGATGTACGCCGTAGTTTTGAAGGAGTTACTAAATTTATTCTTGGTCAATGCTGTCAAAGGCATTTTCGAAGTCGATGCAGTTGAAGTACATGTTTGACTGCAATTCTACTCTTTGTCCAATGGTGATGCATACAGTTGCAATTTGATCAGCACACGATTTACCCTTCCTGCATACAGCTTGTTCCGCGCTGGGGAAGTTCTGTATCCAACGCATCTTTTATTCTCTCCAGGATGATGTGACTTAGTACTTTACTTGGCGTGAATGGACCAGAGCATTATTCCACGCCAGTCAGTTTTTGCAGAAACCCAAGTTGCTCTTCTCTGATAGCTAGACGAGGTAGCCAGCCTTTCTTCCAGTCAGTAGGCACCTTGCCTTCCTTCCAAATCTTGCTTAATAATGGCGTTAGCGAATCAGCTGCGGTCCCTAGGTCCGTTTTCAGAGCTTCAGGTTTGGGGTAATTCCGTCTGGCCCTGCAGTCTTTCCAGACTTCAGCTGCTCGATCGCATTTAGGATTTCTGCTTTCATTGGAGGGGTGGTATCCACTGACAGGCAGCTGTGTGCGCGCTGTTGGTGGTATTTCTTGGCGAGTTGCAGTTAATGGTTGATTTAGGAGTAATTCACAGTGATCAAACCATTGTTTTGCTTGTTTCTCCTCCTTGATATCTAGGTACCACTGGGCACGTTTTATTGGTTTCACCATCTGAGTAGATCTCTTCCTGGATAGAATTCTGGTTATCTGATACGACGCCCTCGGGTTTCCTTCGCCCGAGGTCTACCTGTCCTGCTTCAGTTACCGGTGTGTCGTAGAATTGTCTTTTGTCTTTCTTGGCACTTTTCTTCACCCCCTTATTCAGTGCAGTGGACACTGAACTCAGCTTTTCCTTCTGCTGCCAATCCTTGCATTAAGTCATCCCTTTCACCCTCCTCCTCTCCTATATTGACTTTCGGGTATCCGTCGAGAGCCATTCTTTATCGTGTCTCTTCTTTCTTCCTAGAGCAGTTGTACACGTTTCCCTGAATATCCCTTCGGAGAGTTCCAATTTTCCTCCGCGCAGATTTCCCCGACGGTACCATATAGTGTCTCCGATTTTGATCTGGTATCTCTATTGAAGGCGTTCTTCATAGTTTTTCCCTCAGTTTCCGAATGTAGAACTTGAAACGTGGTCTGTCAGCACCTTTTTAATGGACTTCACCTTCACCTTGAAGGTTCCTTGAACTAAGTGATGGTTTGAGTGAGCACACATCTGCTCCCCTTCTCGACTTTCTGTCCGACAGACTAGCTGCGTCTCCACTTTCCTGAGCAACATTAAGACGAAATCTGTCTGGTTTGTGGTGTGTCCGTCAGGTGAAATCCATGTTGCTTTGTGTATATCCCTTTGCTTGTACACGCCGCCCCCAATCACCCAATCGTTGAAGTCGCGGAAGTCTGAGAATAATTCTCCGTTCCCACTCATTTCTTCGAGCGCCAGCCTCTTGACCCATGATAAGTTCTCTTCCCACATTGTCTGTTCCCAGCCTGGCGTTCATTTGGATTTCACCCATTACTGTTTGCTGTTGTCTATGGAAGTCTTCCTTCTTCCCTCCCCCTGCGTTGTGTGTAGCATTGTGCGTAGCATTGGATAATTGTGACCTTCCCTCCTTTCGAGTTGAATCTCGCCGTCGTGATCCTGAATGAAACTGGTTCCCACAGCATTAGGACTCTGGCTACCAATGATGATATCATGATAGCCACCCACTGGCTCAGTGTTTTTGTGGCTGTCGTCTGTGTGACGAAACCGGAGTAGATTGATGACTATCCAGTTGACAATTTTGATAATCCATATCCATTCCATTTGCTTTCACAGATAATCAGAACCTCTAGGCTATGTCTTCGCATTTCGCTGGCTGTCTGGGTAGTCTTCACAGTCTCGTACATCGTATAAAAATTCTACATCCCCATTCTTATTCTCGCTTTCTTCGGGAGAAGAAGCATAGGCCAACTGGCTTCCCAAAGGCTTTCATCAGCCCACATCTTTTCGTCTCTCTGATTCGAGGGAAGAATAATATCGTTGTTATTTAAAGTTTTTGTATATTTAATATATTTTATTTGCGCTGAATTTTCTATATTGGTTTGATAAGTTTAATGGTGTGAGGTGGCTAGCCCCACCCCCAAACCTCCCTCTTTACCAGGGCTTTGGACTTGACAGAAAACTAGCGAACCAGTTAAGTAGGCGACGGATAGACTACATGAGCACGATCCAGCCATTATTATGTTGTCTCTTTAAACAACAATTTTCTGAATTCGCACGGACAAACAAGCCGATCTATGTAGGTAAATCACCAGAAGCTGCAGTGACTCCATCAAAGCTCTGATATCCCAACTGCCAATAGATTCAGTTGTCACATTGTCGGTTGGGTGTTATTTCATTAGGCAGTCTACTCTTCTTTAAAAATTAGTCTCCACTTCCCTGGCGTCTTTATATCTGTACCAATTCATAACGCGTGTGGGTGGTGAACACAAATCCCGAACAGTGTTTATAGCAAAACTGCCTGTCCCAAATTATGTTGTATTGACTGCAGCAGCTGAGCGCAGCATTATGGCATGTTCTCGAGAAACCGACTTACCAGATGATTTGGTAAATGCCCTACCCTCTTTAATATAGTGATAATGTTTCCCCTAAATCCAAGTAGGGGACAAGAATCCAACATGTTTAATGCGAATCTGTACTGCAGAGTCTATGTTCGCATTTTGGAGAGTTATTGATACTTCCAATAAACCCCGACGTACTCTATGTGCTACCAACCCAACAGCTGAGGCCAGTAAGATTTCACCGGAGGAAAATATATATTAAGTAAATGCTGGTGATAAACAGAGAACAATTAAGCCCACAAGTGCCTGTCTATCAGTAAAGGTAGTCTACGTTGTCTTGACTGTGAGACTTGACGAAGTCACCTTAACTTACAGCCCGAATGCAACACTACACAGAACCGACCAGAAGCATATCCACACGGCAGCTTTCGACGGTCAGTTCATCCATAATGTTTTGATTGCCGAATTACGCGAAACCATCAGGGATGTAGTATGATAGGGAGCTATCAGAAAACCATCCTGGCTATGCCACCTCTTCAACGACCGCCTTCTCATTACCAGTATACTGTTAGAACTACCGATGGGCAGCAAAACTCAAGAGGTGACATTTTCGCTAAGTCATGGTAGAACAGTCACTCAAGGATAACCCTCCCATCCAACGCTTCCATGGTTAGACTAACTCAGGCTCACAAGAGAAGCTCCGCAGTTGGCTCCTCAGCAATGAGACTTTGATGCATTAACCGTGGCCAAGTGTCAGGAGGAGATGAACGGAGTTATGATCAACGCTATCAGTGACTTCGTCCCTATGATAAACGTCAACCTCTGAAACAAAGATCGCCAAATGAAACGAGTCCTTAGGACAGAAGAAGGGTATGGCACAGGTGGACACTGTCGAGAGGGGAATCAGGCCGTAAGGTGTGCCGAGCGCTATGGCATTCGCGTAAGATGAAGTTCGACCGAGTAGGAGAAAATTCCATGCCAACAGGAAACCAAACCCACGAATCCGTAACGATTCGTGGCTCAGGGCAAAAGTGTCGGCCATGGGGATTATAGTTAGCCATAAGAAGAACAAACGTCTCCGTGATCCATAAGCAATTGAAGCTTTTAATGTGGCATCTGAGAGACGGCCAACCAACAAGTATGATATCGAGGTACACCCCATTTCGGAACCCATGATGTGGCCTAATATCTGAGACATTCTAGGAAACCAATTGGTGAGGCTGCATAAACGACTTCGAGCTAAGTTTTGGTTGGTCCTAACTAGGAATAACGATAACGGTTATTGCATGACCAACTATCCTGTTAGATCTTAGTTTTAGTTACACTACCGCTGGCCTTTTAGGTTGGCCCACACTACCGGGTTTTCAGTCTGCTATTAACACCACCCCAACCATAAAAGAGACAAAACAACCCTTCTGGCTGTTCTAGGATGTATTTATTAACAATGGCGTGAAGAGAACATGGAAAAAGACAACCATACCACCGCGTATGACCACACTGTTAGTCCCTGAAAACCCGGTTATCCGCTAAGTAATCCAGCGGGTACAGGTAAGCAAGCCAAAAGTTGAAAACGAGATGGCTGAAATGCGATTCAATAGACGAACCAATTTGGTCCCCTACAAGGATAATCCGCTCGAATAACCCTAAGCGTGGTCCTGGAGAAGTTTACGGAGCTGCAGCAAGAAAATACCCTAGAATGCAATGTGCTAAAGCCTTAAACTTTCCATTAGTTATTTTATTTAAGGACTCACTGAACAGATGTCAGTTTCCAAGGTATTGGAATGGATAGTCGACGAAACCCAAAGTACTGCAGACAGGTGTGTCTGCTGCCAAAAATACCAAAGATGAAGGAGGCCTTCCAGACAATCAGATTCGGAACCATCTGAGATGAAAAGCATCCTGAACGAAGTTTGATGTAGATCCGTGAAGAAGTGGTCTTGTATAACACATTTTCCGATATTTTAGGAAAATTGGGCAACATGTCTAGACCGGAAAGTTTCAGTCTGTCTTGTGAAAGCCTTCACCTTGGTGTATCCAGAAGTCCTACCATGTAGAGTTTCAATATTGAGAATTGTTAACTTACTGCCTTTAAATTAGGGCTTACCAGAAGGCAGAGCATTTCTCATGAAGGAGAATAGAATTTGCTTTACATAGAGTGGGAAAAGTAATAAAGCATAACAAGGGGCAGTTTTTGGTGTGGTGTGCCTTTCTATGCTTACCAATTATGACATTTGGATCTGTATACCTTAGGTACCAGAAAACGGGATGACCTCATCACGGTGTACAAAATAGTGCCCAGATGAATCCACATGGTAAGAAACGGTTCTCAAAGGACACTGTAGTATCCGCCGTAGTCAAACCATAAAGAACCGCTCATCAAAATGCAGCAACGGCGGTAAGACCTAGTCTCTTTTCCCTTAAGGTAATTCAGTACCCACCGGCGTGACAACCACCCTGTCAATCGTAAGCTTATAAAGAGGGCTTAACGACCAAGCATGTGCAACAGATTTGCACACGTCTACAGGAAAAGTGGATTGGTTCTAGGGGAATGAACTAGCACTACAAACATTCCACCTGTCTTTACTTACCTTTATAAACTTTACCATCTTTTCTCATAACTTTTACTATTACCTCCATCTCTGCTGATCTCATTCTGTTCTTGTCGTTTACTTCTGTTATGTGTGCATCTGTTCTCTCTTCCTTAGTTGTTTCACATCTAATTATGTTGCATTACCTTCCGTTTGTTAAATCTACCCATTTTCTAGATTAAATTTTGACATGCTTGGCTCAACATATTAAGTCACCAGTTGTGTGGAGGAATGTTGGTTAGGGACGAACTTTGCAGCCACATTCCAGCTGTTTCTCGAAAGTAATGAGGGGTCCGTTGGAGACTACTCTCTAGGTGCTGTCAAAGTTACCTGCATATTGTTTGATGACACTATGGATAAAGGGCAGAGTTACATTCATGGCATACCTATCAACTCGGTAAGGACGGTGCGAAGGATTAAGAGAAGGCTATTGAATATCCTCTATATTTCTCTTATCTTTCATGATAGGCGAATTTCCATCGTATATTTGCCCGTATCAAACGTTGAAATAACAACATATACTATCAGACATATTCTGCTGATGTTTGCCATTAAATTTTACCAACAACTAAGTGCTTTTTCCTCTCCGACCGGAAAATACCAATTCTGTGAATTATCCGTTTGGGAAACCTGATCTTCCTAGCCGGTGAATTTAATTCAACCATTACTTACATAGTAAATCTCTGTGTGGTAAGTCCAGCTGTCTCGAACTACTGCCAAAGCTTCAGGTGCTACTTTTGTAGCAGCATCTTCCTCACTCGTTCAGAGAAACAAGACTTGTTGGTCTACCACGTGATTGCCGTGAAGCCGATCATTCAGAAAGTACTAGGTAAAGTCGAAAACCTTTTCTTTTCCTTGCCTTATACTTTTTCAGTCTTATTCTTGCTCTTTTGGTTAGAAACTGTTGCTCTCTTAGACGTACATAGCATAATTTATAGTGATTGTTAATATGGTTGTCGAAAGCAGCCTTAAAAAAGCCACTAGAATACCGTACTCTGTAGTCACAAGGGCTTCAGCCAGGGAAGGAAAAAATCCAGGGATTTCAACCCCTTCCCGCATACCGATCCTAAAGACTCGTGTAGCTTTAGTCTGCCCTGATACAACGCCTGCATTGCCACAGTCTAGTACTGAAACGGCACAGGCAATACCAGAAGGACAGAATTCTACACCTGCATCAACTGTAGGCCAGTGTGTGAAACACATCAAGCCTAAAAGGAAACGTTCAAGACGTCATAAGACCTCGAAGGCGTCATCAAGGAAAGGGGATGAATGCCAGGCGTGCAGCATCACAGTTTCTAAAACTGATTCAGCGTTTGAATGTAATTTTTGCAAACGATGGGTGCACTGCCGTTGTGACAAAGAAGTACCGAAAGCATACTATGAGTTTATGAGAAATAACCCATGCCCATGGTTTTGGTACGTGTGTCCACTTTGTCGCCCTGGCATAGTCCCACAAAGCGTGTCTGCGGATAGCAGAAATAACACGCTCTTGTGCCCCAACACAGTATCATGCAGCTCCCCCCTGCTAAACTCGCACTGCCGAAACTGGTCAAAGACTTAAAGAAGGACACACCAGCCCTACTGACTGGAAATGCCAATTCTCACAAGGTGAAGATTAGCAAGGTTCCATCCACATCAGGGGAAGGCAAAATTACAAAGGCACCACTTGCATCCACTAGCAAGCCTGGCAACACAAAAAAGGCTGTCCAGGTACCGATGAAGCCTAATGTTGCTAATGATGCAAAGGACTGCAAGAAGCCGAAGGCAAAACCTAAGTCTGAGGGTAGTCGGTCTAACTCTCTCATCCTCTTTAACGTACCTGTGAGCACGGATAGCTTGCTCGAACAACGGGCCCTGTTTGATCAGGAACAGTGGTCCAACCTGTGCAGCAAACTAGGTCTGAACATTAGTTCAGCAAAACTGTGCAGACTGTACAGGGGTGTCCACACGCCTCAGGGTAAGCCACCCCCATTACGGGTTACACTGGACTCTGCCGAAGAGGCCGAAAAAGTACTGTTAATGGCTCAGGTACTAGCCCTGGACAGAAGTTCTAACATAAGGGCGCGGCAAGATAGACCATGGGCTGTCAGAAATATGGCGAGGGAGTCACCGGAACTGATGCCTTCCACCTCTATGGTGGTACACGGTGTTCCGGAGCTGGAAACCGGCACTGCTTGTGAAAAACACATGCACGACGTACAACAATGGAGATGGCTGTCATCTCAGATGGCCCCTGGCGCTTCTGGAGCCATCTCCATTTTCCGACTACCTCGTCCCGCTCATCTAACATTGATTAACTCTCCAAAGCTGCTGTGTGTCACATTCAACTCCCCGGAGCAGTTGTCCATATCACTTCAACGGTGGTATGAGACCAAGGGAAAAATTGGAGGACACATCCGATGCTGTGAAAGCAGACCCAGAAATATAAGGAGGCAGCAAACTGAGGCTTTAATACGACCCCAAGCTTCGGTGACACTAGAGCGATGCAGCTCTGAGAATAATAGTCTGTGTCTCCCAAGTGTCCTGCCTAAATCCATTGAAAAAAACTACAACGGGCCGGTTCTATCGGAATCGGCCAACTAGTTCCAACATCAAGTCCCCCACCAGCAGACGGTTTCACGTCAACTACCCCACAACACTCTGAGGTTGTTAGACTCACTGTCAGTTGCCTATATAGCAATGTGAGGGGGCTGAGAGGGAAAGTAGGTGAACTCCGAAATCTCCAAGCACACCTTCAACTGAAAATAATCATTCTTACTGAAACGTGGCTAAACCCCACTATCGCCGACAATGAAATCAGTATAGGTGATATGGTACTGGTCAGAAGAGACAGGGATAATAAGGAAGGAGGGGGAGTTGCTATATACTTTGATAGGCAACTTAAATGTGTGCGCGCAACGGACCCACCACTTATCGAACTCCCAGACTCCATATGGTGTCATTTCACCGTAGGCCACACCAAGCACTTACTGGGTGGCATCTACCGATCTCCCACCTGTGGGGCAGAGCACAATCAGCTACTGCTCAGCACTATCACAGGAATACGAGATTTGGGCTACGACCAAATCACCATAGCTGGAGATTTCAATGCTCCATCACTGAACCTCGGCTCCGGGTGTGCTAAGGGAAAATTTGGCCGAAACCTACTGCAAACTATTCGAAACACGGGACTGACTGAGAATGTTGGAGACGACACTAGGTGGGGCCCTAGTGGAAAGTCATCAAAACTAGATTATATTCTAACTAGTGACCAGCTACTCGTCGAAAAGGTCCAGATCATGACTCCTCTGGGAAGCAGTGACCATGCAGTCATAGGTTTCGATCTTGTCCTCCGTGAGCGTTTGCAATGGGATGTTACGCGACCATGTCTGTGCTACAGCAAGGCTGACTATGCTGAAATGCGGAGGCTCTTGTCCGACGCAGACTGGCCCTTAGCATGGGACGACCTATCTGTGGATGAACACTGGGAAGTGGTAAAAAAGATTATCCATACAGCAATCTCGGATACCGTCCCTTTAGTCACAACACAGCCTAAGAGAAAGACGTCATGGTTGAAGAGAGGCACGCAACGTATTCTGCAAGCAAAGCGGAAGGCTTGGTTTACGTGGCGTGTATCTAAGAGTCAGACCGACCATGATGCATACCTCGAACTCAGGAACCGGTGTAATGCAAGAGTCAGGAGGGACAGAAGGTCATTCCAGGCTAACCTTGCTAAAAAACTCCTATCAAACCCTAAAAACTTGTACCGATTCATGTCGGAAAGAAAACCGACAAACCAAGGGGCATGCGCCTTAGTAGGCCCAAACGGTCAATATCTCACTAGTCTGGAGATGGCTGAAACATTCAGTTCAGCCTTCGCTAAACAGCTAAACAGCAATGTGGATATTACAGTTACGGACCAAAATGGTGGCACCACTATTTCAGAGGAGGAAGACCTAGCGACTACTCCCCAAATAAACCCCGCAATAGTACTAAGGAAGCTACAGCGACTCATACCTGGGAAGTCCCCAGGTTGTGATGACATCAGGCCATCTGTTCTGAAACAGTGCGCCGAGGCTCTCTGTAGACCCCTGTGCGACTTGTTCCAACACTCAATGGATTCGGGGACCCTGCCAAGGGAGTGGAAAAGAGCCATCCTTTCTCCAATCTTCAAGGGTGGGGACAGGCAAAACGCTGCTAGCTATAGACCAGTAGCTCTACTCCCAGTGGTATCAAAAGTACTGGAAAGTATTATTGACGACCACATCAGGGAATATTTCGATAGGACTAATATACTACATGAAGCCCAACATGGTTTCAGAAAAGGCAGATCCTGCGTCACTAACCTACTGTCAGCTTGGGACGACTGGACATCATGCTGGGACTTGAACGTACCAGTCCATGTGGTCTTCCTAGACTTTGAGAAGGCATTTGACACTGTTCACCATGACCTTCTCCTACATAAAATAAGCCAGGCAGGCATAGGTGAGCCACTTCTGTCATGGTTGAAGGACTACCTAGCCGACAGGCAATTTTGCACTAAGGTTAACCGAGTCCGATCATCTTGGCACAGATCGTCATCAGGAGTGTCGCAGGGTTCTATCCTAGGACCACTGATGTTTTTGATTTTCATCAATGATCTACCACGCCGTCTGAGCTGCCCGACTCTCCTGTACGCTGACGACGTAAAAATATGGAGGGCGATAAAGTGTCCGGAGGACTCAGATAGGCTACAGGAAGACCTAAACCTTCTGGAAGACTGGGCGGTGGCCAGTGGCATGACTTTCAACTTGAAAAAGTGCAAAGTAGTGAAGTTGCGCACCTGTAGACTGCAGAATGCAAGTTACACCCTGTGCAATGAAAGCTTGTCCTGCACAACGTCGGAACGCGACTTAGGTCTAGTTCTAACGGAAAAAATGGACACAAGCGTAAATTACACAGGGGATGTAGCGAGGGCATATGCGGTCATACACTTTACGCATAGACAGTTAGGTGCACTCACTCCTGAGCTCTTTCTAATGTTGTACAAAACATACGTCAGGCCACACCTTGAGGTGCATAATATTATTGCACCCCCAATGCTGAGAAGAGATGCCAACCTCTTGGAAAGAGTCCAACGACGGGCAACAAAAGGAGTGGTTGGTCTCCGAAACAAACCATATGATGAAAGGCTGAAGAAATTAGGCCTGTTCACACTTAGTTACCGTCGGCTTAGGGGGGATTTGATTACTGCCTACAAAATAACAAATGACCAGAATCACCCAAACAAAGGTGTTCTGCCATTGAGTAGGTATAGGCTTCCACGTGGAAATCCCAGAAGGATAGCTCACCAGAGGGCAAGGACCCGGGTGCGCTCCCACTTCTTTTCACTGCGGGTTTGTCGTCCCTGGAATTCCTTACCGGCAGATGTAGCTATGGCACCGTCTTTGGACGCCTTTAAGCGAAGGCTGGACAACCATGCAGCGATACAAGGACTGCATCCAAATGGCCTATCTCCTTAAAATCGCATTTACCAATCAGGGTAGATAATTAAACTCGTCATTTTACTTCTTTACATTCTCTCCCGTCTTACTCTCCTGACAACTTATTAATATTATAATTACTATTATTATTATTATTACTATTACCGATATATATATTATTCTTCAAACTTAATGAGCTGACTGTTGTTACGTTTCCTATTTTCGTTTCTGTCTCAAACCAGAAGAAGATAATAAATAATCTTAAAATTCTATTTCAATTCAACCACATTCTAACAAGCAGCTTATTATGACTGTAAAAACACTCGTCCAATTTTCCCATCTAATTGCAATTGATCAACAACACTCGTACGATTATTTCTGAATGTACATTATCTCACATTGATTTTTAATCCAATATCTAATCCATTCCACATATGTATATAAATGAGAGATCAAAGTTGTGTGAGTAACTTGATATGATTATGAGCAATAGTTTGTGCTCGAAACGTCATCAGTTCATATAACTGTAAACACTGTGCGATTTATCAAAATAAAATCTTATCTATAATGGAATTATACTCTACCACAGTGCCCAAGTTTTATACTTATATCAATAATACATATGGTCTTCCTATAAGGAAGCTTATTAATAAACTCACACGACTTTGCCAAACAGAAGGAAGATTCACAAACCACCGGATTTTTAATAGTAGATGTTTAAAAAATCATGTAATTCCAAAATATTTACGCATACGCACTCCAATTGCTTCAAGGAAAATATCATCAGCAGCTGAACATCTCAGTAGATTATGTCTAAGAGAGGAACTACATCGAGTTACTGTGAAACTAAATAATATACGAAATGAAATCGAAAAACTCAAACAGAAACTCAAATGTATGGTCAATGACAAAGATTATGTAATCGTTGTTGAAACATCCGAAAAAGCTAGAGAATCAGCCTTAAGAAAATCAAAAACCACACAAATCAAAAAATTCAACAAACTAATGGAAGAAAAGAACACAACAAATGAAATTGATGTCAACACTTCATCCTCTATCGACAGAACAAAATGGGTGATCAACCTCTCATCAAGAGAACTAAGCTCTAGTGAGATAAAAGTACTTGAGAAAGGACTAAATTTTAACGTAACAGTTAATAAATTAAAACCAGAGGACGTTATTCCTAACATAGAAGCAGCACTAGGTTCAATAGACAAGACAACAGCAGAAGAGGTTAGAGCACAATGTGCGTTAACCCTGAAAAATCAAAAGAAGGCAAGATCAAACTTAACAAAATCAGAAAGGGAAGCTTTAATTAGTCTAAAACAGGATAAAAATATTGTCATCGCAAAAGCGGACAAAGGAAACGCCACCGTAGTTCTGAATAAATCTGACTATATCAAGAAAGTCAGTGAACATATTGAAACGGGTCCATATGAGGAAATTAAGAAGCCTGTAGATACAATAATGAATAAGGTAAAGAAATCTACAGCGGAATTAATACGGAGAATGAAGCTGTCACTGTGTGAGTCTAAATGGTTTACTTTAATGCCTAAAACTAATAATACTAGTAGAATATATGGTACTATTAAAATACATAAACCAGGTTACCCCATAAGACCAATAGTAGATTTTAGAAATACTCCCACTTATGAATTATCAAAACACTTAGCTCTAATACTTTGTCCCATTAGAAATCACTCAAACTCTAGACTAACTAATTCATATGAGATGAAAAGTAAGCTAAATGACATTCAACTAGAGAATGATGAAAAAATGGTTACTTTTGATATAACTAGTCTTTACACTAATATACCAATCAATATGGCCTTAGAAGCAGTTAAAAAAGAACTAACTGCAGATCCTGCACTCACTCATAGGACAAAACTGCCCATTGAAGAAATTATTTTAGGGATTCAGTTATGCTTCACATTTACTATCTTTAAATTTCAAGGCAAAATATATAGACAAACAGAAGGTGTAGCAATGGGATCACCAATATCCCCTATCGTAGCAGACATATTTATGGACAGCTGGGAAAGTAGTGCTCTTAATACGTTTAACCCCACTCCAAAAATATGGTGGAGATATGTGGATGACACTTTCACGGTGTTAAAAACAGAACATATCTCTAGCTTCCTGACACATATAAACTCACAAGTAGAAGGAATTAAATTCACATTTGAATCAGAAAATGAACTAGGAGAATTAGCTATGTTAGATTGTAAAATAAAACGAATAGAAGAAGGCAAACTACACACCAGTGTTTATAGAAAACCAACGCATTCTAATAGATATTTAGACTTTAATTCGTCTCATCCGTTAACTGTTAAGGCAGGCTTAGTAAAGTGTCTAACAAATCGAGCCATAGCACTAAGTAGCACAAAAAAAGACCTAAATGATGAAATAAAACAGATAGAAGAAGCGTTGGTGTTGAATAACTATCCTATAAAATTCATTAGGAAGATCACCAAAAACCAAAAGCAAAATAAAAATAATGGTGAAACTACTAATAATAACACAAATAAGAAAGAATATAAGTCATCCACTGTTATACCATATAAGGAAAGCACATCTGAGGCCCTACGTAGGATTCTTAATAAAGCAGGAATTAGAGTGGCATTCAAACCTACAAACTCACTCAGAGACAAGCTCTGTAGGCTAAAAGACCCGGTGGATCCAATTAAACAAAATAATATAATTTACAAAATACCCTGCAATAACTGTGAGGTCAACTACATAGGTCAAACTAGTAGGTCAGGGATAGTCAGATTAACAGAACATAAGAATTTAGCTAAGGTAAGAATGGTTGACCCTAAAAAGATAAGTAATTTAGAAAAAAGCTCAGCTATTGCACTTCATGCAATAACAAACAACCACACAATAGGGTGGGATAGGGTTAAAATTCTAAAAAGTAATATAGCTAAGTGGAGAGAGAGGTTGATTACGGAATCCTTATTTATCGAGTCCACACCCAACACATGCAACAAAAATGACTCAACGCAAATACCAGAGATATGGAAGATATTATTACCGCAGGTCAAATCAGAAGAGGGTAATAAATAATATTAAAATTCTATTTCAATTCAAGCACATCACAACATCCTAACAAAAAACTTATTATGACTATTAAAACACTCGTCGTATCTTCCATCTGATTATAGTAGATCAATAGCACTCGTATTAATGCCATCAATCAAACCAGAAGAAGATAATAAATAATCTTAAAATTCTATTTCAATTCAACCACATTCTAACAAGCAGCTTATTATGACTGTAAAAACACTCGTCCAATTTTCCCATCTAATTGCAATTGATCAACAACACTCGTACGATTATTTCTGAATGTACATTATCTCACATTGATTTTTAATCCAATATCTAATCCATTCCACATATGTATATAAATGAGAGATCAAAGTTGTGTGAGTAACTTGATATGATTATGAGCAATAGTTTGTGCTCGAAACGTCATCAGTTCATATAACTGTAAACACTGTGCGATTTATCAAAATAAAATCTTATCTATAATGGAATTATACTCTACCACAGTGCCCAAGTTTTATACTTATTTCTGTCTCTTAGTCTGAATAGATTCACTAATTATTATTATTACTATTATTATTACTATCTCTTTTCTCTTGTCGACGATACCGAAGGACTAACTGGCGAAAGGATCAACTCCAATCACAGTAGTAACAGTCTTAACATACCTTATACTACAAACCACATAATTAATCCCAGCACTACTCCCTTTGGAGTCAACCAAAGCTACGACAGTCGAGTGGCGGGACAAGCTACGCAGAAGTTTACCGAAGATCAGGAACCTATACCTCACAATCAAGAAGCGAGCACAAAGAAATCAAATTGGTTTATACTAGCTCGTAAAAACGATATTGGATATGAGAGCCTGATATCTTGTGAGCAGATGCTTTTATTTGGAGTCTGATTGCATTTTGTTACCCAGAAAATTCAATTCAGATGGAGAGGAGAAATATATAAAGAATCAAACAGTTTACTTTACCCAGTGTCTAGTAGGTGTATTGAAATTCGACACTTGTTTATATACATTGAAGCGCTGGAGTGGAACTCTAATCAAGCAGTAGCGCGTGACCATTTGACGAGGTAAGACTCCACGAGTTGTTGAGGATGAAGTTTGCATCTCACCTAATATTCAATGGCTGTCACTCTAGGTAAGCTTTTGGTAACCATTGTAGGTAACGTGTCATAACTCTATGGTTGCATAAGAGTGAAGTACTTGGGTTCAGCTGGTTCATTTATCGTGTATTCACACGGCAGACGACTGCCGCTCAGATCTGAACGTCAATTCCACTCCGTTCTGAGCATGTGTGTTGATGTTGATAGTGCTCATTTTATTACCTATACGGAAAGAACACGTTTTAGTCCAAGGAGACTCGTTAGTTCTGTACTTCTTCAATCTAAGCTCAGTGCAAATTCACTTTTGCGGCAATTATGTCTTAAAATGATGTATGTTTGTCGTGATAGTTTCCTTGTTGACCATCTGGTAGTCAGTAGGACTAGTAGGTAATTATGTAATAAGTTGATGACACGTACCTGGCTTATAATCGAATTTGACTGCACCATACCTGACATTAGTGATTGTGTCACCATTTTTCCTATGCCAGGTTACCTTGTATCGATAGCTTATTCACATGTTTTTCACTTTACAGCGTCAAGTGGACTGGTATCGACTAACCTATTCAACAACAATCGTACCATATGGTTAATCATACTAGGTTTGTGGAGGCAGGGCGCTTGGTATTCATTGCCTCTGGGCCTTATGCAAAGAAAGTTGCGGTCATAGTAGAAATCATTGACCAGAGACGAGTTCTGATTGATGGTCCTTGTTCTGGTGTCCCTAGGCAAGCGATCAACTTAAACAGACTACACTTGACAAAGCTGAAATATAAAATTCCTCATGGTTGTGGTACCAATGCAGTTCAAAAGCTGTGGTCAAAATATGAGATAACAAAAGATTGGGAAAATACTGTGTGGGCAAAAAAGCTGCACCGCAAGTCTCTTCGAGCGTCTATGTCGGACTTTGACCGATTCAAAGTGATGGTTGCTCGTCAACAGGTAATTAACACCTTTTTTTATGTGATGATATTTTGGAAGAGCCGTCTGCTCCTTTGATGATTTTCTCTATCTGACTATGTTATTTCCAGTAACTAAGTGTTGCTGTCTTTCTATTTTTCAGCGGAACAGAATTTTGAAACAATTCAAGATGAAGAAGCCTGAAGGAAAAGTCTCAAAACCTGCAAAGGCTGTTAAGAAATAAACCAATACACTTTGTGTCCTGTCGCATGCTTCTCATAGTTTTATATTTTGGTGGGCTGTTTCGTGTATGTCAGTGTGACCGCTCGTTATTCGTTCAAAGCTGAATCGTTGGGTGTTTGGTTTTATAGCTACTGTAGTTTGGTTTGAGTGGGCATAGGAAAATACATTTTAAAATAGTTTCCAGAAGTGAAGTTAACTTGCTTGTTTCGGCTGCTGATTTTGGCATTTTAATCACAACACGTCAATGCATCGAAGTATGTTGCGACGAATTGTTTGCATAATTGTGCATAGTATCAGCAAGCCACGAAACTCCTGAGAATTATGCACACTTGTGGGTGTATGCTGGTCATCATATGTTTCGTCACTCTGCGCTGAAGAAAGATACTTGAGTGATGTATAGCGAGCTTTTTTAACTGTGGCTAAGCACTGGAAGTCATTTGTGTCATTCATCAGCTATAACTGAGTGATAGATTTACATATATTTTAGAACTTTATTCCAGTTAAAGTTCATCGTTGGTCTCCACAGTGATCAAGAAAGGATCACGTGATCTGGTCGATCGCAGTTTGCCGTTCAACTTAGTTTGAGAATGTTTACTTATGGTCTAGCCGGTATTCATAAGCATATAGAATGATATCGGTCTATGCTTCACACCTGACGAGTGCTACGTGTCCTTGTGGCTTTCCTCATCACTTGAGAATAATTGGTGATTAGTTGTATTGGATGGAGGAGGTCTTGGAGTTGACATAGGTGTAATATGTTATACGTGCTGATCCACCGCTTACCCCAGTTTAGCGGCTTAAGATGAGATACTGTGGGTGGGCTCCACTCTGTACGCACCAAGAATATGTAAACCAACCTCCACTTGTTGCTTCAAAAGAGTGGGAGATAGAATGGTTGAAATTATGAGGCATCTGGAACTGCTTATTTTGGTTAAAGTCTTGTCAATAACCGGAGTTATAACTATGTCTTCAGAATATCATGACAAAGTACAACAGTGTTCGATTTATGTGCGTCGGTGGCACAATGGTTAGGACTCTCGCCGACCATGCACATGGTCCAGGGTTCGAGCCCACGCCGATGCACACCTGATATCTATGGTCGGCCTTTGAATTTTGGGCTACCGATATCTACGCTGTAAATTCCACACTTGTACCAAAAATACAGTGGAATCAAGCTGTAATCAAAAATATAAAAAAAAATAATCTCTAGGTTGGAGGTTATATAGTGATGAAGGTAGATTTTATTGATACAACTTAAAACCGGTCCTGGTGGAGCGCACGTACCAGTCCGTTGTATTACAGGTCGTAATTACACGACTTGTTTTCTGTCGATACCACAGCGATACTCACTCTGACTTATCTTCACTTCTGTGTTTTTATTAATTTAGGGTCATACGTATTTAAGTCACATAATTATTAATAACGGTAAGTATCCTGCTAATAACATTTGATAGGCAGACGGTCTAATTACTGGTGTTTTATTTCCCCCTAATCTACAGAATGAGAACAAAACTGTTAATTATTTGACATTTGGCTGCTGGTTCCTGTCGGCATGTATTGTCCTATATACAACCTCTATAGCTTATTCATAACCAGCCCTATTCTAGAACATATTTTTATTCTGTTAACGGGGTTTGAAATTCTAGATTAGGTTTTCAGGGACATCCTAATTATTATTGCGTGTTGAGATAAGAACTTCCTACTTAATCAACTCTGTAAGAGGGTGGGGTAAATATGTACTTAAGACACTAATGTTAACTCATATTTAATTAACTCCCCTTAGACGGTAGTAGAATGATCAACTCCTAACGTCACCTAGTGTTTTGCCTTAATACGGAATCATTGTCTAGAAGTAGACACGATATTGAGAAAACTGAAAAGTCGCCTGCCGATTCTTATTTATAACATTAGTCCCCAGAATAAGTTGTCTAAACTGTAGTAAGACCCTAGTATTTAACAACAAAAACGAGGGGACTCTTAAGACCAAGTGACTGGAGGTTGTTTATTTACTTTAAACACAAACTCCTTACAATACGAGAGCGCCACGAAATGCAGTATACCCATTCTTCATCCTGAAGTGCTATGTTCCTGTTTTCCATCTAGTCCTAGAGGTAGCGAATGGTATAGGAGACTCTTAGATAACATAACGTAGCCGGTCACTCGAAATAACGTCACTTATTGAAAGACGACCTTCGTAACATTCAAGTACACTTACACAATGATGCCAGTGGATTAAGGGCTTGAAAATATTTTTCAGTGTAGGAATATCTACCATTCAGTTCCAGTAGTTATTCACCAACGCATATAGGCTAGTTGTTTGTTAAATGGGATTCGGCAATGTTGACAGTTTTCATAGCATTCTACTGAATATTTTTGAGAGATAACAGTCATACCTATCAGTCACAACTCGTAGATGTACTTTCATCTTGAAGGAAAATAAGCGTAGAGAATTGTTGTAGCATACACTCGTAGCACTGACGTGCTTGTGACTACATCTGAAGTAGTCAGTGAATGAATTCTCAATATGCATTACGACTTGTTGGGACAGTTTCTGTGGACGGAATGAAATAATTAGTGATCTCATTTAGTCATTTGTGTTAAAGACTATCTCAGTGAATATTGCTTCGCGGACCAACACATAAGTGAGATGCTTGCTGGTGACTTGGTACAGGATGGAGTTCCCTGGAGTCAGTTCTAATGAGAAGTCGTAACCAGTGAGGTACAACCAGTCAAGAGTGTGAGGATGGATTTCCCACCGATGACATTGGTTGAAGTTAGAATTCATGGGTTGGCCGTTGAATCGGGTCCCAGTGGTGGCTGTATCGTATACGAGCTCGCTGGCCTTGTGATCGAAAGGTCCTGGATTCGAACCCTGGGCAGTGGGTGTGTACTGCCGATGATTCCCAAACTAGGATGAAACAGCTGTCCAGTACTCCCTGTGACTTGTTTTCAATGGTTCTCTAACTGATATCAATCAGTGGTCAAACTCGTAAACACAAATTTAATCCTTACAAACCAACCCTTGAAAATATAAGTGGGGAAATAACAGGAAACAAAGGAGTACTACACACTTGCGTCGTTCTAGTCACCGAATGATTTTGAGGAATAGATATGTAGGGATGGAGTCAATAATTAGAAGATGTTTGATGCTGTAGTCTGCAGAGGTATATTACATAGTCATCGACTTCAAAGCAAATAATGATAGTTGAAGTTTAAACAAAGCGCAGCTGAGATGAGAATATAACTCTTGGCCTATGAATACATGTCAACCACTTGAATATTTAGGAAACAACAAAAATAGAACGAATAAATAGTCACTTTTCAATTGGATTGAATTGAAAAATAAAGCCCAATATTTTCAAAATGACAAGACTAACGGACTAGACTGTAGGGCTAGCAAGTAAATGACAACCGAAATTAGCACAATAAGTCGATCGCAAATAGGGAAGTTTGGCGAAATAACGATAACTCGTTTATACAGTTTTCGGAGGAATATCCTATTCGAATAAAGGTCTATAGCTAGGTTGTCGTATTATTTTAAATACAAGACCTCATTGCGATGTTAACATTGGTTGGTGGGAGGTATTCAGTTACCAACTGAACTACGGAAGTGTATTTGTGGCTCACGGAGTAGCTGAAGTGTGTTAAACAGTCGTTCATCTGACAGTTTCATCTGATATACTACACCAAATGCCTTCGAATAATTGTTTAGCTTGCCACTGGGGTTTGCCTGTTCTTGTGGAGCTGATAAAGATAAGCAACTCAGACATCCAGCTCAGCTAATGTGTAGCAAAACACATAAAGAGGAGATTTTCATGGCGCATTCAACCTCGCTTACTTCACTCACTGATCTAGACAAAGAGGGAACTCTTTGTTTGTCAACAGCAGATAGGATTGTACTGGGTTGTTTTCGACTTACTCTAAAAATATATTCGTTAAGTTTATTCATAGACACTGTCATTGTCTCACAAATGAATGTTTTCTTTCATTGGAAGGTCGTAAGAATGGAGATAAAGCCATCATCATAACTCCATTCGAGAAGTTTCTCTTTATATTCTCTTCTTGATAAACTTATTCATCACTCCACTACTTAACACATGTTACAAGAGTGCATGTACGCAGGTATGGATTGTCGATGTAGACGACACTCGGATTTAAGCCAATCAGTCCCACGTTTAAGTCTCCCTCTCTCTCTGACTAATTTAGCCTGTTTAGTATAATTATTAGCCATACAAAGTGTCTGTATGATGGCTAAGCACATGAAAAGTCTGTTCTAGGACAACGCAACTGATTCCTAACTAAGTTGTAAGCAGAAATACCTGAACTGATACAAGATTAGAAATACACTCACAGTTTCACAAAAGTACATAATATAATTGGTAATTTGATGTAGATAGTATACTAATTGAACTACAAAGATAACTACGTAAGCCATTCGTTAGGGATAAGCTATTTCAGATATGATAGATTTTTTTCCCTTCACGTTCCCACCCAGTGGAACATAGGGCTTCAAGCTAGTGTCTTGAAGTTTCTGTAGCAGTGTTTATTTCACAAGATGGGGTTGCTAGCCTCATGCCCAGCCTTTCCTCTTTACCAGCATTATTTCTGGCTTAGCGAGGTAAAGGGGTGCGTCGGCCGGGAATCGAACCCCGGACTATGTCCATGGTCGGCGAGCGTCCTAACCGCTATGCCACAGATAGTTAGATTAAAAATCTTCTGTTGCATTGTCTCTAGAACACTCCTCAAAGAATAAAACTAATCAGCTTGTTTGAGAAATGCCTTTTAAAAACTAGCACACTTTTCTGACATGAAGCTGTTACATTAAACACAAGAGTTTAAGGATATAAAAAACCCTAAATAATTTCTACGTTTGTGGAAGCGATCTTCGCTTGAACAAGTTCTACACATGTGTGCAACAAATACATTTGCTTGCAGCAACATTGAGAGTAGTGTGTTCTTCTCCAGTCGCCTGCTGATCTGCAGAAGCCCAAAGGATAAGATCCTGCATCTGACCACATCTATGATTATATATCAGTTCACCTGTTGCTGTGGAACCAGGTACATTGGTCGCTCGACGCGCATCCTGCCCAGCATGGCTGGAGAAAGGAAGTAGTGGTCGTATAAGGAGTGCAATAATCGAACATCTCGTCAACACTGGTCATTCCATCTGAACAAACGCCTACTCCTTCGAAGTAATCTACAAAGTGAAGAACAACCTGCCAAAGACAATAAGTTTCCATCTTCTTCGCATTGCAGAAGCCCTAGCCATCCAGTTGGTGGAACCAGAACAATGCTTACAAAGAAAATTATTCAACCACTCTGTTGACTTGACTTAACATTTGTTTGTATGCTCATATTTCTAACTACTTAAAACTCTCACTTAATTCGAATGTTATTTTGTTTCCATGTACACCATGAGCACAACTCTTTCATCAAGCTATTGGTGTTATTACTTAACTCTTCTTTAAAAATCGTTTATGACAACTCATCACTTTTGTTACTCCCCTCTTATATCAACATCCAATTCCTCTGAAAGCCTTTTGCATTACGGAACTCCACGAAAAACTTACTAGCTGTATTTTCGTCTGACAAATTTAATCTCCACACGCACACAAAACAACCATGTATATTTTCGATTGTATTCTTACTGACAGGCACATGGAATCATGTTAAAAATGGGCCAAATTCATTCTACCTATCTAACTCACACCGTCCTCTCCATTCACTACTCTCCCCTTGTATCTCATCAGACAGGAGATTACCCTTAATCTATGTATAATTTTATTTATTGTGAATGTACTAACTGGTGGAATACTGTAGTAAAATGCTGAGAATTGCATTCTGTATCACAAGTACTATTTGGGAATAAAGCAAATTATTATTTCAGCTGTAAAAATGAATTCACCGCTGAAAAGAGACTCTTCGATGAACTACTGGTCTTCGGACTATTAAATACAAATTAGTCACCCTAAACGCGAAATATGTATACAGTAATCACTGTCAAAGCAATCGGATTCACGAAGTGTTCAACTAACCGGACGTGATCACCTAATAATAATGATAATAATAACAGCTTTATTCTAAACAGTATTTGTAGTACATGTATGGAATTTTCAGCGTGCATTACAATATATTGCATCTAATCTAATTACCTCATAAATTTATAAGATTTTTAAAATCAAGAAGCAAAACCCAAAAAAAGAAGATAAATAAAAAGAAACAGCGTTTCGTTTACATTTAAACAATGGACCACAGGATATGAAATATAAAATTGGTGTGTAATAGATGTGAACAAGAATAGTATAATAGTAACGAAGAAATGAAAACAAAAACCAATGGGACTATATTTTAGAGTGCCACAGTAAGTTGATCATGTCATACCTAAAGGATTTCTCATCACATAACAGCTGTACCAGATATGGTATTGTGGAGTTTTTGTACTTGGTAGTCCTAGCATATAGCCAGCCTCCTATAGCTGCTCTTCTACCAGATGAAACGCAAGGAGAGAGCTGCGTATTGAGAGGATGCTCGGGGTCTGACAATATTGTATTCGCTAGTTTCTTACATGACATTATGTGTCTATCCACAATAGTGTTAACCAGTTGGTTTAACGATATCCCACTTGCCCTACTAACGGCTTTTAGTGCCCTAATACGGCTATAAGTACATATTTATGAAACACTAACTTCATTCTAATAAGTATGTAAGCTTAAAATTTAGGCATTGTGATAGAATATTATTCCATATTAGATAAGCCTATCTGATGTAACACACAAAGATACAGTACTGATAACTGGGTGACGTTTTGAACACATTTTATTATCAAATTAGGTCAAATTAGTAGATTAGGGTTATTTGATATAAGGATAAAACTTGAACACTGCTTTTTTTAGTCCTTCACATTCCCACCCAGTGGAACAAAGGGCTTCAAGCTAGATGCCTGAAGTTTCATTAACAGTGGTGTTTATTTTTACGGGATGAGGTTGCTACCCTCATGCCCAAACTCCCCCTTTACCAGTCTCATTACTGGCTCAACGAGGTAAAGGAGTGCGTCGGCGGTAGGGGATCGAACTCAGAACCACATGTGCGGTTGGCGAGCATTCTACCGCTATACCACTAACGCACTGTGGTAGAGAACAGTTCCATAATGGAGTTAGTTCGGGTTAGTTAGTTAGCTTATCAGAAAAAAGAAGTTCAGCTAGAGCTGGAATGATTGACTCTGCTAACCTAAATAATCTAGAAAAAACAAATCAGCCGTTGCCATACGTTTACTTGCACACAATCACAACACCATAGGGTGGGACAGAGTGAAAGTATTAAAAAGTAATACAGCTAGGTGGCGGCAGAGAGAGGTTAACCACCGAAACTTTGTTCATCGAATGAAACACTACTATTATTATTATATCCTTTAATTCCTTGAGAAACATAGGGCTTCAGCTGCGCACCTCCATTGCCTTCGGTTTTCTGCCAACTTTTTCACCCCACTCCAAGTCTGCCGACATGCTTTCACCTCCTCTTCACATGACCTCCTCCTCCATGTCACCCTCCCACTGACGACCAACTCGCCGCTTCCTTTTCCGCTAGGTTCCACTCGAGCAATGGCTTGTCTAGTGATGTCACTCACTTGATGGTTTCCTCAGCATATGGCCAATCCATCTCCATTTCTTCCTGCCTATTTGTTTCACAATCGGTTTCTGGTTGGTTTTCTCATTGCCAGAGATCCCTGTTGATCTTTTCTGACCGGCTATCTGATCTTGAGTATTGAGCGAAGGTAGCTGTTGATGAAGGTCTGAAGTTAGTTTGAGATGCTCTTTATGACGCGCCAAGTTCTGATCCGTATAGCAGCACTGATTGATTTCACATTGCAGTTGAAAATCCGGATCTTATTTTTTCTGCTGAGTGCTGTTGAGCTCCACACAGACTTCAGCGTAATGAAAGCTTGTCTTGCTTTTCCGATTCTGGCTTTGATATCCTCGTCAGTTACGTTGGCCTGTAGTTGAAATAATGCTCCCCAGGTAGCTAGGTAGGTAAAGGAGGCTGTTTCTTTCAATAGACATGCGTGAAACAGAAAAGATGAAGTACATTAGGCAATAATATTAGTGTGATCAATGAAATATAATAAGATGGGAAACAAGATGAGTGCTGTTAATCCATAAGTCAATAATAGTGAGACTAATAATCGTACCACAAAGAATATAAGGCATCTCCAGTTTTACCATATAGGGAGGGGACATCTGAGACCCGCCCTATGTAGGATTCTTAATAAGGCAGGAATTAAGGCGGCATTTAAACCTACAACCTCACTCACTCAGAGACAAGCCCTATAGGCTTAAAGACCCGGTGGACCCACTTATACAAAAAATATATGTATAATTTACAAAATACCTTGCAATGACAGTGAGTGAGGTTAGTTAACCACATAGGTCAGTCAGACTAGTAGATCAGGAGTAATGAGATTATCAGAACATAAGAATTTAGCTAAGTGCAGAATGGTTGACTCCAAGAAGATAAATAGTTTAGAAAAACACCCAGCCATTGCGCCTCAAGCATTAACGTACATCACATAATAAGGTAAGACAAAGCTAAATTTCTAAAGAGTAATGTAGGTAGGTGGAGAGAGAGAGATTGATTTCTGAATCCTGGTTCATCGAGTCTACACCCAACGCAACACATGCAGTAAAACTGAATCAACACAAATATCACAGATATGGAAGATATTATAACTACCCGTCAGTAAAATCAGACTGGCGTATGAAGCTTACTGGAGCTCACCGGCAGACGTATGGACAAAGGGCTTGTTGGATGTCCTGGATGTCTGGCCCCATTCAAAAAGGCGTATGAACCGAACTCCGGTCACCGGCTGCCAATGGATAGTGGACTCCTTACTCCACTTCTACTGCCTTGTAGGTCACACTTGGTTGTGTACAGGCTAGAGCTGCACTCTCAAACAAAAGGCCGAGCGATGCTGGGGACATCACTCGTACCAAATTCCCATGAAACTTCATGAACTCTCTCACAAATTGCCGCGCCTGAGCAATGATGATTCGAGACGTTCATGAAGCCGGCTCATCCTCCCGTAGGAGATAGCCGAAGTAAAGCAAGTAAAATCAGACGATTATAAATAATGTTAAAATTCAATTCAATAATTAATATGACCCGTTGCACAAGAGGTGGCTCTCGTGGCCCAAGTGGTCTAGTGGATAACGCTTTGGCGTTTGAAACTATGGGTACTGGGTTCGAGCCTCGGTAGGAACATCATCACTCACTGAGAAATGCAGGTACATCCAGCTGACGAGTCCCAATTAGAACGAAATGCGCATCCTGGATTCCACTGCTAGCCACCATCCACCAATTGAATGTTAAAATTTGTTTGATTTCAATTCACGTTGTCACACTCCAACGTGTCATTTAATTATTTTACTCACAAAACACCTTATTATCCATCTTATAGACTAACAACACTTGTCTTATTTCTCATTGTATTATATTTTATTCAGACATCTATAAAACACAAAATAATTGAGCAAAGAATATCCTTTTCGATAATTTCCTCCTCTTCTGGCTCTACAATTATATATATGTATGTTTATATACACAAAATATTCAAGATTGGTAGTTAATACCAATATTAGGGTTTCGTTTAATTAATATCGATTTGTAAAGTATGATCAATGCAATTACAGTTCATTAAAGATGCTTAAATAATGATAATAATAAAGATATAGTAGCAAATAGAATATCAATCAAAATTAGCTAAATTCCACAAAAATTTAGGATCATTCGAACCTAGATGGCCAAGGTAGGAAAAATGTCTAAACTGATTATCTTTTAGACGCACAAATTAGGTTTCTCAATATGGATCCCAACAGCCAGCCTCAGCAATATTTAGTAGTCGAACTCTTAAGGCAAAATTGAGATTCGCAGGTAAGCGGTAGATGACTCTGAAAACCGCCTCGTTGACATCAATCTTGTGTTCTGTCGCATCCACAAGATGAGATAGAATAGCGCTGGGATTAGATTTTGTTTGTCATTTACTTAACCACACAGGGTGATGTTCGGAAATTCGACTCATATAGAGCCAGTGACGTAGGTCGTACAATTATACGTGTTTCTCTTCGAATTTCCGAACATCACCCTGCATGGTAGTTAAGTAAAGGACAAACGAAATCTATTCCCAGCGCCATTCTATCTCATCTTGTGGATATAGAACACAAGATTGATGTCAACGAGGCGGCTTTCAGAGTCATCTACCGCACACCTGCGAATCTCAATTCTGCCTTAAAAGTTCTACTACTAAATATTGCTGAGGTTGGCGAGTGGGATTAATATTAAGAAGCCTAATTTATGTGTGCATCCAAAATAAGTTAGTTCAGACATTATCCTTACCCGCTTGGCCATCTAGGCTTGAATGATCCTGAATTTTTGTGGAATTTTCCTAATTTTAGTTGATATTCTATTTGCTGCTATATCTTTATTATTGTTATTATTATAATTTAAGCACATTTAATGAACTGTAATTCCATTGATCTTATTCAAAAAATCGATATTATTTAAAAAACACTAATATGGATATCGACTACTATTCTAGAATATTCTATGTGTATAGACATATATATACTTGTAGAGACAGAAGAGAAAATTATCCAAAAGGATATTCTTAGTTCAATTATTTTGTGTTTTATATTTTATTGATAACACTAATGTGATTTCCGAAAGCACTTCATCTTCCTTTTGGCCTCACGCATGTCTAATAAACTTCATAATGACTCATATGCCTAATCAATTTTTTACTCATAATAATAATAATAGTAATTTGCTGTATTCCAAAACAGTACTTGTGATATAGAATGGAATTTTCAGCATTTTACTACAGTACATTGCATCCAGTTTGTACATTAACGATAAATAGAATTCTACATAGATTAAGGGTAATCTCAGTTCGCTTTGACAACAACATATTGGCATGTCGGTAGCAAAGCCAAAATTGGACAGTGCTTGAAGGGCATGCGATTCCCCCTGCAAAATGTAAGATACTGCTACAGGACTGGACTACGTCAACTCCTAGCTTAGTGATACGGAGTGAAGTGATAGAACATGTTGACCACTTCACCTATTTAGGAAGTTGTATCAGCACCAACGGACTGATTGGCGACGAAATCTCAGCACGCATCCAAAAAGCTCGAGCTGCTTTCGCTGACTTACACCATCTCTGGCGTAGGCGTGACATCCGGCTATCAACCAAGCAACGTGTGTACTGCTCAGCTGCAGTTCGCTCCATCCTTCTCTATGGCTCTGAAACATGGCCAATACGAGTTGAAGACATGAAAAGGTTGACTGTTTTTGATCATAGATGTTTACGATGTCTTTCTCACGTTAGGTGGTATAATAAGGTAAGTAATGTTCACGTTAGGCGTAGAGTGTTCGGCAAACAGGGAAAATCAATCGACGAGGCTATAAAGTTACATAGATTGAGATAGCTAAGTCACGTGGTGTGCATGCTTAACCATCGCCTCCCCCGACGGGCATTATTAGCTGATATAGGTGCAGGTTGGAAAAGAGTAAGTGGTGGGCGGCCAAACAAAAACATGGAATCAATCCATGAAATCCTTGACAGTTAAATTGAGTCGGTCAGGTAGGGAGATGCAGACTTCCGGGTTGGGGCCCTCGGGACTGACTCTAGGAATCAATGGCTGGAGACAATAGGTGACATGGCTCAAAATCGTTGTCAATGGTCAGCGCAGATTATTCAGTCTCTGTAATCTTTCATATTCCTTTCTACCATTACCCATTCTGTTTGACTCTTATACCTGTCAAACTCTATTGATTCTCTTCACTCATCTTCTTGTCTACCTTTGTGTGCTATACGGAACGTGGCAACTCGAACTGGTGCACTTCGGTGCCAAGTTCTATGCTGAATCCAGACAGACAGACAGAGAAAAGTAGATGCTAGCACATTTACTGACGTAAGCGGTAACAAAAGGCCGAGATATACAGAGTGTGAAAGAACGAATAAGAATGTTTTGATAGAGTTTGTAAGGAAGAAAGAAACAACACAGCACATAACAGAAGAAAAGAGAGAGAAAAGCAAAAAGAAAGAAAGAAAGCGTTGTACCTATACATGATATGAGTTGGAAAGACGAGATCCATTTGTTCTACTGACTATTTAATAAGTTGTAGGTTTGACGCCTAATACTTTCTTTATCGCACTCATGTATATAAACGAAGTGTCTTTTATAAGTGGACGATTATTAGCCTAAGAGGACTACAAATCGACAAACTATCAACAACTGTCAAAAGCTGAGAAGTCAAGGAAACAGTTTATTTCCGAATTTTGAGCACACGAATATACAGTTCAGCAGAGTTAATTGAGACGCCAGGATCCACAGGTTTACTGCATAGTCAAAGGAATAACTTCCAGGAATAGCATCTGCCTTAAGTCAATTCATGAACACACGACAGAAAAGACACACAAGCAGCAATAGTCTAAAACAAACCTTTATATATATTATATAATCTAAGGAATGCTAGGAAGCTGTCAAAAGCAATCAATATGATTTTTTTACTATTTACAAAAATTATTGAACTTTAAATTTTACAGAGCATAGATTGTCTAAACCAATTTCAACTTCATCACCAGTTTTCAGTGGGCCAACACCTGCAGGTGTACCAGTCAGAACAAGATCTCCATATTCCAATGATATTCTTTGAGAGATTATGGATATCAAATCTGCTGGTGTCCATACCATCTTATTCAGCTTTGATCGTTGACGTTCAGAATGATTCACTTTTAACCAAATTTCATTATTCACTGTATGAAATTCTTGACGTGATTTTAAGATGTTGATGGGCAATGAAGTCATTGGAAGAATTGGACCTACAGGGCAGGCAGTGTCAAAACACTTAGCTAGAGTCCATGGTAATTGTTTTGACTTGAGATCATTCAGCAAGAATCGATCGGTTAGATCTAAAGCAACCACATAACCCATTACTGAGGAGGAAGACACCTAAAATAAACCAGAGAATTTGGGGAATTACTGATGGAAAATTAGGTTGAAAAGAACAAGAAGTTCAGCAAAGATGGCGATCTTTTCGGCGATTTCATTCTCAAAATCAGCTGTACAATCGCATTTATATAGATTAGTTTACATTGATACAATTATTATTTGTTTACTTCCACATAGTAATGAAGGTGATAATAATTTTCAACTTGATATGGAAGTTTGAAGGTACGAATATATATATATATATTACAAGGGGCTTAGAGACAAAAAATTACACAGGATTAGAATATAATTGTAAAATGGTTATTCAAAACGGATTTTCCGACAGCAACTTAAAGAGTGATATTCTCTAGCCGCCCACTGCTTCGGAGCAACGGGAAGGACAGTCTTCCGCATATGATCACTTCAATGTGCATATATCAGTTCACCTGCTTTTGTGGACCTAGGTACATAGGTCGTTCAATGCGGGTCTTATCAAAACGTGTTAGAGAACATCATCCAGCATGGCTGCAAAGAGAAGGCATTGGTTCAATTAGAAGCGCAATAACCGAACATCTCGTCAATACCTGTCACAGAATCTCAACTGACTCATCATTTAGAGTCATTTACAGAATAAACAAAATCTATCAAAGGCAGTGTGTTTCCGACTTCTTTGTATTGCGGAAGCTCTCGCTATATGCAGCGAAAAGCCGGAGCTATGTGTTCTAAAGAAACTAGTCCAGCCTTTACAACTACCATGGACCTAGTTTGGTATGTTCCCTTATCCTTCAGTTTTTTTTGTTTTGTATTCTGTGTGTGTGTAATTTTCTCTCTTTGCCTTCACTCAATTCATCCTGTTTTTTTCAGTTATAAAATCCGTTATTTTAAGTTTGTTTCCATGCTCCTCACGACCACACTTGTAATCAGTTCAGAATAACCATTTTACTGTTATATTCTAATCCGGTGTAATTTTTTGTATCTATGCCTCTTGTAATCTATATTCACACACCTCCTAACTTACATTTCAAGTTGAAAATTTTGATTTCAGTTTGTTTGCATGCTAATTTTGTTCATACATTTAATTCGTTCTATTCCTGCGTAATTTTTGTCTCTAAGCCTCTTGTATTTCATATCAAGTTGAAAATAATTATCACCTTTTATTCGCCTGTAAAATTATTTCTCCAATTATTAAATATTAATTTTGCATGCGTTGGGACTGTTTTCTAATCCTATGCAATCTTGTCTCTAAGCCCCTTGTAATGCATATATTCTTACCTTCAAACTTTCACATCAAGTTGAAAATTATTATCACCTTCATTACAATGTGAAATTAAATAAATAATAATTGTATCAACGTAAACCAATCTATATAAATGCGATTGTACAGCTGGTTTTGAGAATGAAATCGCCGAAAAGATCGCCATCTTTGCTGAACTTCTTGTGCCTTTCAATTACTGATGGTACAAAATTTATTTATCCAAAATATTATGAAACCAAGTCTTACCTCATTCGGCTTCACACTTGTTAACCGCTTTCCAATAACAAAGCCTAATTCAACTTCATGATGAATTTCCGTTGTTCCATTGGGCATCTTAACAAAAAGTTGTTGCGCATAGGCGAAAACAAACCTTAATACTTTCACCCTCTTCTATAATACAACTAGATGGTTTCATAAAGATGACTGGTGAATCGCCAACTTTATTCCCCAATTCCTTTGCATGATCCCTGTGGATGATTTGTTAAGAATGGGGCTAGCACATACGTACGCATAGTTTCTGCCAACTGCAACAATTTTGCGACAAATACTCTTTAAACTTGTAGACATTATTCTAAAAACAAAAAAGGTGTAGGGATGTTGAATAGTGCTTTCTATTGAGTTAAAATTAGCAATATAAAAATAATGTAGAAAATCAAAACAAGTGGTGATTCAGCGTAGAGACTCTTTTCAATGAATTTATTATCAAAGCTGTACAATTGTTTATATATATATAAACTATATCCGGTGAGGGAATTAGGTCAAAGGTGTGAATACATGAAATAATAATAATAATAATAATAATAATAATATGAAATGCAATTAAAATATTTGCGATTATAATCATAGTTAAATGTCAAGTAGCAAAACAATTAATGTCATATACAGAATAATTCATAAGATGTATAGATAGATGTTGGAAAGGGATGCATAATTATAGGGTTAGTAGGCGAATATAAAATGTTACATAACATGGTGTGAAGTTTGACACGATAGAATTCAGTATTGTAAAAATAAAATAATTTTGGATTTAGAATGACAAGTGGGAAAAGCGGAAATAATTCAGAGTGGGAATAGTAATAATAATAATAGTAGTAATAAGGGAAATGTACATAGAGTAACTAAATAAACGAAATAAATAAATGTATATCCCTCTACAGCCAAGGCAGAAGTAGGGATTGTACATACTTGTACACAAAGGTCTGGCTTAAAGTCATGAATTGCCGAGGTCCCAGCTGTCTTTAGAAGTCTGTGACGAAGAAAACACGGGAAGTTAGCATGGATTCTATATATGATCTTGAAATCATGGTCAGGGTTGACTGAGTGACAGAAATCGATCAGGTGTTCCAGAATATAGCTTCGCATATACTTCCTTTCTCCCTTGTAAAACCATGCTGGAATATGTTCTCGTATCCATTTGGAAAGTGCGTCAGTGGCATAACGGTTAGGACGCTCGCCGACCGTGTACATGGTCCGGGGTTCGAAAACCGGCCGGCGCACTCCTTTACCTCACTCAGCCAGAAGTAAAGCTGGTGAAGAAGAAAGGTTGGGAATGAGGCTAGCAACCCCATCCTGTAAAAGTAAACACTACTAAAGAAACTTCAACCCTCAAACTTAAAGCCCTATGTTCCACTGGGAACGTGAAGGAAATAAGAAAAATCCATGTGGAAAGCGGCCAATGTACCTTGCTCCACAAGAGCAGGTGAACTGGTAGATGAGCATGGAGGCGGCCAGATGGGGGAGCTTATCTTTTATAGATAGAGAACAATTTGCGGCTCGTGAACGTCATCTGTAATTTATCTGCAGGGAACGTCTTACTGACTGATTTAGAGAGACGATTTTTGAGCATATCCGAAGCTTGATCACCTTTGAATTTCAATTTCATGAATAAGGTTTTCATTGGAACTGAGTCGGTGACCAGTTTAGACTGTTTATCTTTCATGTTGATGTCAATAAATCGGTTAGCGTAACTGTTTTCTGCAAGTGTGGCTTTTAAAAAGTCTTTTAAGCGTAGAAGAATCCTTCTCTATATTATACCGGGTGCCAAATAAATTACCAAAATCATCGAAGCATCGCATGCTCCAAACAGCAGAGGTTATTGCAATTCGCCTCAAACAACCAGTGCTCTGTGTGCAAAAGAAGCAAGTCCAGCCTCTACAATTGCCCTGGCTAGCCTTCAGTGGAGACTATAAATTCATGAATTTGTAATATTATCTTTCCTAATTTTTTCTGACATTCAGCTTATTTTATGTTGATGCTATCGAGCTGTAATCTGTCAGTGTGATTATTGATTCGATGTTATTTAAACAGCAACATTAATGTTGTTCATAACACTGATTTAGTCTTAGTCAGGCGAACAACCTCAGGAGAATTAGAAACTCAAGTTTATAGGAAATCAAGTCACACAGACCAAATCCTAAATTACAACAGCAACAACCCAATAACGCACAAAAGGAATTGCATACAAACACTATTCAAGAGAGCAAGACTCATTGCAGCACTCCCACCTTAAGGAAAATTTGAAGAAAAGTATCTCATGGACGTCTTCCAAAAGAATGGATATCCACGAAATTTCATCGAAAGACATATACCCCAAGTCAACCTATCAAAGCAAAAGCCACCAAGGAAAGCACAAAGAAAATCGCCTTACCATACATAAAGGATATCTCATAAATCACTACAAGAGTCTTCAAACCTCTAGGAATTGACGTCGTACACAAACCAACAAAGTTGCTTCACTTAATTCTATGTCAACCAAAAGACTCAACAGCGAAAGAAGATAAAACCAACATCATCTACAAAATAAATTGTAACAACTGCGAAAAACACTACATTGGCCAAAGTGGACGTCCCCTTCGTCTTCGCATCCACGAACATGAGCTAGCCGCCAAAAGACATGATATCCACTCCTTCATATCAATCACTGCATACAGACAACCACAGACATCAATCCGACTGGGACCACCAACGTTCAAATGTTAGACAGAGGAAACAACAAGAATGCTAGAGAATTTTTAGAAGCTTGGCATTCCAGTGAATCATCAATCAATAGACACACTGAGATCGACAAAATTTACCAACCAATAAGAAAGAAACCTCACACACAAAGGGTCAAAGTCCAAGTCAAAGAATTAATCAGTCCCAATACACAAGTAACCTAGATGGTGTGAAAACACACAAAAACAACAAATCACGTCAAGGTGGTCACCAGGAGAGATGATCAATAAACTCATGGAGAAATCTAAAAGCTCACTTCAAATTGAAGTATGCGCTGAATATGTCACCCAGTAGGGTGATGAAAGCTTCGCAAATTAACCACCCAGCTCAGAGAACACAACCACATCAATAACAGTAATTTACTCACTATAATGTATGTATAACTGTAGAACATGATGATGAAGAGGTTATCGAAAAGAGTATTCTTTGTTCAGTAACCATAATTTCGAAAATAAAATTGAAATAAAGACGTTATGTGACAATGTGTGAAATTTAATAACATATTGGATTTAACTTGGCAAAGAAAATTGGTTTAGAATGAATGACAAGTGGAACGAGTGAAATAATTACTTGGAACAATTCAAAGTGAGAATATTAAATAGTAACAACTGATGTATGTATTTAAGACAAGAGTATGCAAATTGAATTAACAAAACGATTAGGGATTACCGCACTTTAGCGGGGAGAGAGGCATAGACCACGAAAATTGGAGGGGTCGAACGAACTTTTTCTGTACACAGAGATCTGGCTTTTTCTGTTTCGATGGCCAAAGCTTCAGCAGTATGTACAGATGAGTCGGATACGTACTGATTATAATCACAAACGTTTTGATTGCAATCCATACTATTATTATTTCATGTATTCACCACCTTTGATTCAATGTGCGTCGGTGGCACAGTGACTCCCGCCGATCATGCACATGTTCCGGGGCTCGATCCTCTGCCGACGCACACTTTATATCTATGGTTGACCTGCAAAATTTGGGCTACCGATATCACATGCTGAAAAATCCATACATGCATAAAAAATACAGTGTGGAATCAAGCTGTAATGTAAAAAAAACTTTAAAAAAATAATTCCTTCACCCGATATAACAGCTTGATAATAAACTCGTCAAAAAGTCTCTTCGTTGAATCACTTACCTTAATTTTCTGTAGAAATAACAGTCTACAGTTCTTACTTCTGATCAGTTTGTGAGGAAATTGCATCACTCGTTGCGGAATAGCTCCTCGTATTAGGTTAGGTGCTCAAATGATATACTGTTTATATCTCGGCTTATATGTCACTGGAAGAAGTCATAAACAATCAAGACAACCTGGGTACTCGGCGTGAAGGGGACATCACTTGATAACTATCTTATAAGACTAGTAGCTGTGGAAATCTATGTCGCCAACCTCCTACTTAAATTCAGGTTGTATCTGAGTCCTTTAATTCTTCAAACTTTTGGTTCAATAAAAAGCACTGGCGTTACTTGCTCACAGAACTTAACATTTACACATATGTCAAGATAAACGAAACTTCTAACATTGTTTATATTAAGTCAGAATGAAATGACAAGTCAAAAGCCACACAAGCCCCGCTTAATACAGAATATGAAATCTGTTATTACTAAATATAGACGAGTCACAGGCTCCCTACACCTGAAAACTGTACGCGCCTTAGGCTAACATTGTGTTGTAAAATGTTGTGATTTCTTCAGCACTCGAATGCTAGGCAATCGTCCCCCACCCCTTAATTAATAGATACGGTAACACTGGCAGTTCTTTACAGTGCCAATTACACACCAATAAATTCTGACGGGAATATATATGAATACGAAATGAACTTTGACCACTTTGGATGGGATACAAAAAAAGATCAACCTGTCCTTCCTTTTCTGTTTATTATACGACAGTTCTGAATGTAATCTTCCCCCCCCCTCCCCCCATTATACATAGTAGAGAGATAGCTAGTTAAAACTAGTGAAATTATGCACATTTCACTACTATTGCCAGATACCACAAGAAACTGAGTCCACGGTCTTCATATATATAGTAACTTATGTTGAAATAAACTAAACAACAGTTTTTACAATATTCTTCAAAGAACAGAATTATTTAGGAAATGTCTTGTGATCAGAATATTTTTCTGGAATGCCCTTCAATTAGAAAAAAACGATAAGTTGTTTGTGACCACGTGGATGGTTTATTAGCCTAAAGTCTATGAGGACCTCCACAGACTTTAGGATAAGCACTCAGGATGTCTGACAGATTAATTTAAAAGACACTTAGTCAATGAGCGGTTTCTGTCATATTTCGCAAATGGGGAGATATTGACCGCTTGTATTCACTACTCCTATACGACCTAGTGACTTACCCTAATTCTGAAGTCAACTAGAAATATGCCCTGTAGCCATTACGTGTAGAGATCGATGATGGAACGTGTTACTGCACGAACATTTAAACTGATACATAATACAGTGGGGTAGGATAATATTTTCCATATATCCCAAAGGCTTGGACAGATAGATAGGTATAGCTTATATTTTTAATTACCTGGATTTTAGCTGCATAAAGTCTTTTGACCTCAGCGTTTTACCTTCACTTGTGATGTGTAGCTTGATAAATAGTCGCTTCTACGCAAGTTGAAAAATAAGTTTTAAGGCTTCTCCGAACAACTATTATGAATCAGGATTTCTGCCCATATTATTTCTTTTCGCCTTCAAATGTTTTATCTGAAAGCCCTATGTATCCTAATTAAGGATACCTCTTTATTATCTTTCCTATATATTTGGAGAGAATAGATTGTGCACATGATGTTTTTTCACATGACTACCCACTTTAGAAGCTGAGGAATTAAATATTACTGATTAAAACCCCGAAATTAGAGAACTGATACAAAGAAGGAGCTTGTATTTCGTCAAAACAGGTTTTCTGATGACAAACGTTCAGTCTTTCAAAAGGAACATCCTTGTCTCCCCCACTATATACTCTTATTTAGTCTTTTGAACTCAAAATGTACAATTTTGGACCATTCTTGGAACATCTTCATGTGAAAAGTCCTGGAAGAAAATGTACCGAATTATCAGTAATCCCTGAAAGCCCTAAACTTCCTCCAAAAGACCCAAAAATTGTTACTACAGGTGATATCTTCTATTATATTCCTTAACAACCGCCCCCAAGTGATTTGAAGTTTCGGTAGCAGTGTTTCTTTATTTTCATAGGGTGAAGTTAATTAGCCTAGTGTCTAGCCTCAATTTATCGGATTAGCGAGGTTCAGGAGTGAGTAAGCCGAGTATCGTACCACGGCATCGGACCACATGCGCGGTTGTCGATCGTTCTACCGCTTAACCCACTGATATAATTCAAGCTGATATCTAGAGGGGACTGTTATGGAAGCTCATTAACATTACAAATATAAGAATAATGATCCAAGTCAATGAAACGTTAAATAACAGTATATTACCAAAAAATGCAATAACGAGTTATAATAATAAAAGGGGTCACTTGGATATAAACTTTAAGTCCTCTGCTACGAATTATTTATATAATCCACGGAAGTATTCACTGTTGGAATTGCGTCTGCTGTGTGCCGGTTGTAGAATTATCTTCGGATGAGGATAGTAGACTCCTACAATAAATCCAAAGGATACAACACGGTGTGAGCGAAGCGCGTAAGCAATAGCAGCCAGAGAGAAGGCGTTCCCAACAGTAAGGCGTATTTCCAATGGTACACGGAAGTTATATGTATTTTAACAAGAATCATTTTAAACAAAAATCATGTACAATATCTCTAATTTCTACAAATAACCTGAAAGTGTACAATTATATTGTTACGTACTCCATACGGCTCCCCCCACAGAGGTCCGGAGAGACTACCAGAAAGTGTTACTGTTAGTGAAGTAAATAATAATAGTAATAACAATTTTAAGATAAAAATAAGGATACATAATAACATGCATGTACGCGAAAAGGTATTTGGATCATGTAAAGTCTGAACGCATATACAAATAGTTCAACAACGAAAATTGAAATAGAAGGGCGTGTCAATTAATTGAGGTCGGTTCCTCATTTGCTCAAACCATGAACGAAGATTTTTAATGTATAAAGAAAAATATGTATATACACAGTAATTAAACCATCACGGTTTTACTTTTGTGATTTATTGCATGCTGTCGGTTGATAAATATTTTTCACGGCAACAAGCGAAGTCCAACAATTTACAGGAACGAAACCCTCGTAAGAGGAAAGTGGACGAGTCAGATATAATCATCCTCTCAAGTTCTGGTGATTCACTAGACAACAGTCTCAATGAACAAATGTCAACTAAAGACTCAGTGGAGAACATGCCAATACTAACAGTTTTATCTTGGAATATTCAGGGATTGGAGAAAGCATGTTTGAACAAACGAATGGAAGCGGTCGCTGCTACTATACAAAAGGAGGAATTCCACGTGGTTTGTTTACAAGTAGTCGTGCCTGCGTGCTTGAATATTCTTCAAAGTAAGCTGGAACCAACATATCACATTTTCTCTGCTTCTGACTATAATCCTTATTGGGATTATTTTGTCGCTATCCTAGTTAGAAAATATCCAGGCATCAAAGTTGATCAAATAAACCACCCACTATAGTGGGTGAATATGATCTTCAGTTACCATAAAAAGGCATTATCAAGGATTAGGTTGGAATAAGTTTAGAATTGTTTTAAGCTTGGTGGTGCTGCGGTCTAAGTGATAAATCGTATTAATCACCGTTATTCACGATATGCTATGAACCGCCCAGTCGGTTACTTTTTTTGTGGACCTGGGATATGTGGGTAAAAACGTGGGTAGTTTTCCGTTTAAATGTGGGCAAAGTGGGATAAGGTGGGCTGTTTTCGTTTGTAACATGGGCAAAGTGGGAATAAGTGGGCTGTTTTCTAAAATGACATGGGCAAACGGGGAAAAAGTGGGTATATTTTGAATTCCTGCACATGGGATAAATGGGTGAAAACGTGGGTTACGTGGGAAAACTGGGAAAAGGTGGGACAAACAAATTTTATCTGGACATGGGAAAACGGGGGAAAAGTGGGAAATGTGGCCAAAGTGGGTAAAATCGGTTGCATTTACACCATCTTTTGCCCACGTGTTTTCCGATCTAAATTACCCTTTTATCCCACGTTTGCCCATGTGCATTAACCGACTGGGCGGAAATCCTCAGCTGAAAAACGCATGAATAAGACACAGATCGGTGTAATTTATAACTGACTTTAAATTGCTCTCATCACGAAACAATCAACCAAAGTATGCTTTAAAATATAGGGAAATATAATTTAACTACAATTTCTAAAAATTTAATGTGTCCTTAATTAGTACATACAGATAAATGTATGTGTTAACTAATTTATTTTTTCAGTTGTCAATTCATTGACCTGTGGGATTTGTGCATACTAGGCCAGCATAAATCAAGTAAATTTCTCTTCAATTGATAATGCCTTTTTATGGTAACTGAAGATCATATTCACCCACTATAGTGGGTGGTTTATTTGATCAACTTTGATGCCTGGATATTTTCTAACTAGGATAGCGACAAAATAATCCCAATAAGGATTATAGTCAGAAGCAGAGAAAATGTGATATGTTGGTTCCAGCTTACTTTGAAGAATATTCAAGCACGCAGGCACGACTACTTGTAAACAAACCACGTGGAATTCCTCCTTTTGTATAGTAGCAGCGACCGCTTCCATTCGTTTGTTCAAACATGCTTTCTCCAATCCCTGAATATTCCAAGATAAAACTGTTAGTATTGGCATGTTCTCCACTGAGTCTTTAGTTGACATTTGTTCATTGAGACTGTTGTCTAGTGAATCACCAGAACTTGAGAGGATGATTATATCTGACTCGTCCACTTTCCTCTTACGAGGGTTTCGTTCCTGTAAATTGTTGGACTTCGCTTGTTGCCGTGAAAAATATTTATCAACCGACAGCATGCAATAAATCACAAAAGTAAAACCGTGATGGTTTAATTACTGTGTATATACATATTTTTCTTTATACATTAAAAATCTTCGTTCATGGTTTGAGCAAATGAGGAACCGACCTCAATTAATTGACACGCCCTTCTATTTCAATTTTCGTTGTTGAACTATTTGTATATGCGTTCAGACTTTACATGATCCAAATACCTTTTCGCGTACATGCATGTTATTATGTATCCTTATTTTTATCTTAAAATTGTTATTACTATTATTATTTACTTCACTAACAGTAACACTTTCTGGTAGTCTCTCCGGACCTCTGTGGGGGGAGCCGTATGGAGTACGTAACAATATAATTGTACACTTTCAGGTTATTTGTAGAAATTAGAGATATTGTACATGATTTTTGTTTAAAATGATTCTTGTTAAAATACATATAACTTCCGTGTACCATTGGAAATACGCCTTACTGTTGGGAACGCCTTCTCTCTGGCTGCTATTGCTTACGCGCTTCGCTCACACCGTGTTGTATCCTTTGGATTTATTGTAGGAGTCTACTATCCTCATCCGAAGATAATTCTACAACCGGCACACAGCAGACGCAATTCCAACAGTGAATACTTCCGTGGATTATATAAATAATTCGTAGCAGAGGACTTAAAGTTTATATCCAAGTGACCCCTTTTATTATTATAACTCGTTATTGCATTTTTTGGTAATATACTGTTATTTAACGTTTCATTGACTTGGATCATTATTCTTATATTTGTAATGTTAATGAGCTTCCATAACAGTCCCCTCTAGATATCAGCTTGAATTATATCAGTGGGTTAAGCGGTAGAACGATCGACAACCGCGCATGTGGTCCGATGCCGTGGTACGATACTCGGCTTACTCACTCCTGAACCTCGCTAATCCGATAAATTGAGGCTAGACACTAGGCTAATTAACTTCACCCTATGAAAATAAAGAAACACTGCTACCGAAACTTCAAATCACTTGGGGGCGGTTGTTAAGGAATATAATAGAAGATATCACCTGTAGTAACAATTTTTGGGTCTTTTGGAGGAAGTTTAGGGCTTTCAGGGATTACTGATAATTCGGTACATTTTCTTCCAGGACTTTTCACATGAAGATGTTCCAAGAATGGTCCAAAATTGTACATTTTGAGTTCAAAAGACTAAATAAGAGTATATAGTGGGGGAGACAAGGATGTTCCTTTTGAAAGACTGAACGTTTGTCATCAGAAAACCTGTTTTGACGAAATACAAGCTCCTTCTTTGTATCAGTTCTCTAATTTCGGGGTTTTAATCAGTAATATTTAATTCCTCAGCTTCTAAAGTGGGTAGTCATGTGAAAAAACATCATGTGCACAATCTATTCTCTCCAAATATATAGGAAAGATAATAAAGAGGTATCCTTAATTAGGATACATAGGGCTTTCAGATAAAACATTTGAAGGCGAAAAGAAATAATATGGGCAGAAATCCTGATTCATAATAGTTGTTCGGAGAAGCCTTAAAACTTATTTTTCAACTTGCGTAGAAGCGACTATTTATCAAGCTACACATCACAAGTGAAGGTAAAACGCTGAGGTCAAAAGACTTTATGCAGCTAAAATCCAGGTAATTAAAAATATAAGCTATACCTATCTATCTGTCCAAGCCTTTGGGATATATGGAAAATATTATCCTACCCCACTGTATTATGTATCAGTTTAAATGTTCGTGCAGTAACACGTTCCATCATCGATCTCTACACGTAATGGCTACAGGGCATATTTCTAGTTGACTTCAGAATTAGGGTAAGTCACTAGGTCGTATAGGAGTAGTGAATACAAGCGGTCAATATCTCCCCATTTGCGAAATATGACAGAAACCGCTCATTGACTAAGTGTCTTTTAAATTAATCTGTCAGACATCCTGAGTGCTTATCCTAAAGTCTGTGGAGGTCCTCATAGACTTTAGGCTAATAAACCATCCACGTGGTCACAAACAACTTATCGTTTTTTTCTAATTGAAGGGCATTCCAGAAAAATATTCTGATCACAAGACATTTCCTAAATAATTCTGTTCTTTGAAGAATATTGTAAAAACTGTTGTTTTGTTTATTTCAACATAAGTTACTATATATATGAAGACCGTGGACTCAGTTTCTTGTGGTATCTGGCAATAGTAGTGAAATGTGCATAATTTCACTAGTTTTAACTAGCTATCTCTCTACTATGTATAATGGGGGGAGGGGGGGGAAGATTACATTCAGAACTGTCGTATAATAAACAGAAAAGGAAGGACAGGTTGATCTTTTTTTGTATCCCATCCAAAGTGGTCAAAGTTCATTTCGTATTCATATATATTCCCGTCAGAATTTATTGGTGTGTAATTGGCACTGTAAAGAACTGCCAGTGTTACCGTATCTATTAATTAAGGGGTGGGGGACGATTGCCTAGCATTCGAGTGCTGAAGAAATCACAACATTTTACAACACAATGTTAGCCTAAGGCGCGTACAGTTTTCAGGTGTAGGGAGCCTGTGACTCGTCTATATTTAGTAATAACAGATTTCATATTCTGTATTAAGCGGGGCTTGTGTGGCTTTTGACTTGTCATTTCATTCTGACTTAATATAAACAATGTTAGAAGTTTCGTTTATCTTGACATATGTGTAAATGTTAAGTTCTGTGAGCAAGTAACGCCAGTGCTTTTTATTGAACCAAAAGTTTGAAGAATTAAAGGACTCAGATACAACCTGAATTTAAGTAGGAGGTTGGCGACATAGATTTCCACAGCTACTAGTCTTATAAGATAGTTATCAAGTGATGTCCCCTTCACACCGAGTACCCAGGTTGTCTTGATTGTTTATGACTTCTTCCAGTGACATATAAGCCGAGATATAAACAGTTGAAGAAAGTTTCTGTACAACTTGAACGTGAATTAGAAATAAATGCAGATGCAGTCGCAGAAGTTATGGATATTTGTGAGACCGTCAGTGTGAGTAATCAGCATGTAGCCCACCTATCATCAGATGCTAGTGCTAAACCTGAGCTGATAGTAAAAGACAGCAGTGGTGGTGGTCTTGCAGGTAGACAAATTTCTGAAAGTCGATCAACAACAGCTTTTGATCCACCGCTAACTTCATCAACTGGTATCAATCAGTCGTCGTTGATGCTGTCATCCACAATGAAAAAGACGCCCATCAACTCAAGTATCTTGTCCAATGACTATGATAGTATTGGTGCGTTTGAAAGGACGAATATCAATGGTCAGTTTAGTGAGGATAAGCCAGGTGTATACGAGAGAGTAATTGTTAAATTGACTTGGATGAATAAAGGCATTTCTAGTTTGAAGTTACTAATTGAATGCTATTATCTTCGGTGTAAATTACTCTGTGTCTACGCTTGGTTGACCAGATATGTCGTGTGTTTGTTCGTCATCTATGATCTACGATACAATGACATGAGCGTGTTGCCGTTCAGATTTGAGGATATAGCTCATAGAAGGAAGTCAGCAAATAAACTCTGTGACGAATTTCCAACCTAGGGCGTCAACCTGAGAAGGGTTGTAGGCGTACTGCTGTAAGTCCTACAATTCTCCAAAGGGTAGCGCATCAATGAGCAGTCCAATGTGCTGGGTGTGTGATTTTGTACATAAGTTCATATTGTATATACTGAATTGGTATCATCTGTCATCTATCTGTTGGTAGCTTTGTTTGTGCCCAGACGACTTCCACTTGGATCATCAACCTGAGAAGGAATGTAGGCGTACTGCTGTAAGTCCTACAGTTCTTCAAGGGTAGTTTGTCGTGCCAGAATCCACCACATTTGATGTGTTGATTGTACATATGCTTGTGTTAAATAATTGTGTGAGTTCCAATTGATGTAATTGTTGGTTAATCTTGTTTGTGTCCGGACATTCCACAACTTACAATCCTGAAACTGTGAAGGATTGTAGGCGTACTGGTGTAAGTCCTGCAATTCTTCAAAGGAATTCCATCAAGACATGAAATGCGAGTTTGTGTGTGCTGTCTGTATATACGTGTGGTGTGTCATATCGATTGGTGTTATTTGAATTCATTGTGTTTACTCGTTGTTTTCGTATCTTGTTGTTATTGCGTAATTTTGCTAAAATTTTCGTCGTGATTACTTCTGAAGTTGTTTCGAGTCTTCTACATCCGTGAATGAATTGATTGATGTTAAGGACAGCAGATGGGGCGTATACGCCGGGGAGGCTAGGCTATTGCTGAGAATGAAATGCACACGGAGATAATTGTTAGCTACGGTCCGACACGCCGGGGAGAAAGAGTGTAAACGACTGAGGCTCGCATACGTCACCGCTATTAGAACTGAGGCAGAATGAGTGACCAGCGATTGCAGTGGTAATGGGTAGTGAGTGGATTAGAGGATGTGCGTAGAGTATCGTGAGGTGGTGCTATGGTTACGTTGCATTCTGCAAGAGTCATTCTAGCAAGTGGCGACTGTGTTGCAAGATGTCAAGGAGATGCTTTTAACTGAAAGGCGTAGGTCATCATCGATGTGTGAGATTGTGCTGTGAGTATGCTTGTGGTGTGTTGGCTTTTCTGTTTGTTTTCCATTTCAGCTCTGTCCGTGTGACCCAGGCTCTCGCAATGGCATCCAAGTCAACGTGTATTGGTCGTGATGGAAAAAGGGATGGATCCGTGTTTTGCCGGGGAGTGTCAATGTAGTTGAAGATTGAACGATCAATTCATGGTTGTTTGCTCAAAACCAACTTCCCCAATTTTCGCGGAGGCATCAATACGACAGTCATCGTCTCATCGGTCGCTGTTCAGAAAGAAGCAGGAGACAACGTCAGAAGTAATATTGTGATTTATTATTGTAATATTTGTTCACAGACCTCAGTTAAAAAAGTAACATTAAAAATTTTATATGTTGGTGTTACAATAAAGAATCCTCGAGTGGCCAATCGGTGTTTTGGTTTTTGCGTCCGTTATTACTAAGCGTTTCTGAGAAAACTTCAAGGAACAGCGTGAGCCCGAGCGTAGCAAGAGCTGGGCATTAACGGTTTACGAGACATGGCTGACAGTTTCTGACGGTGAAGACAGTTTTAACGGTTCCCGACAGTTGACACGACTTTGGATAGTCACCGTTCATCTTTCCTGGTGCCGGTCAAGTCCTCTTTGAACAAGCAATATCTGGAACATTTTTGGAATTGGGTCAAGTTCAACAATGCCTGGGTCAAAGAAGGGACAGAGTGTCTTGGATGCAAACAGGAAAGTAAGTCATGGTGACTTGTCTGTTACTTGTAACGATGTGTCTGATGTTAAGCATGATATGGTTGATGTTACTGTTTCGCCGTTCAGGGATAATAGGAACATCAAACTCCCTAAGTTTGAACCACTGTGTTTTGATGGAAACCCGGCCGATTATTTACAGTTTGTTAAGGAGTTTGAGATCATGCTGAGTAGTTTTTTATTAAGTGATGAATTGAAGTTAATGTATTTGATGAGGTATTGCACTGGAGATGCTGCAAGAGCTATACAGTGCTGTAAGCTCATGCCCCCTAATGAGGGATACGCTGAGGCTATGAGCATATTACGTCAAAGGTTTGGAAGACCTTCGATGATTGCAGGGAAATTATTCGAGGCTGTTAAAGGAAATGGTGGTCAATTACAGGATGACTCCCAGGCACTCACTGAGTTTTTAGATAATTTGCTAATTTACAAGAATGGAATGATTTCGATGAATCGCATGAGTGACCTCAACTCGAGTTTTATGCTAGAAGTAATAGCAAGACGCCTACCTACTCGACTGCAAAGGAAGTGGTTGAAGATGAGCTCCCGTATGGAGGATGAGGGTATCGAGCCAAAGTTTGATGATATCCTGAAACTGGTAAAAGATAGTGTCAATCAATCTTTGAGCAAGTTTGCCAGTATATTGAATCTCACCCCTAGAATAGAGCAGTCTGAGAGCAATATGCAATCATTGATGACCAAAGGGTCTCAGAGAGGTGGATATCGAGAAGGCTCCATGATGTCTAATAATGCATATAGATCTAGTGAGTGTAACAGCTTTCGTAGTACATCCTCGACAGATAAGTTGCAAGCTGCAAGACAAACACGGTTTTGTTTCACACGTTTGCAAGAAGTGCGTACAAAGGTGAACTGTGAACCAGTAAGCAAGTTAAGTGGTAAGCTAAATGTAAACTCCAATCATGACTCCAAATTGAGTGACGATAAAAGTGTTGTGAAGAAGTCTGTATAATAATAATAATAATGTATATTCTCATATAAACATATAAATTTACATGAAAATGCATGCCATTTTTACAGGCACGATCAAGTATGATATAATATCAAATCGTAGATTGTCTACAAGTTATTAATGTTTCAACAGTTAAATATTTGATATATATATAAATACACATTGTCTGAACTAGGCTGTATAGTTATTGAATTGTACAGTTTTCCTCCAGTTTGAGCGGGAAAATCGACTTCGTTTCGTTTCATCCCTTGGTTGTCGGCATACGATAACCAACCAATATTGAGGTAAGTACAACCTTTACAAGGGATTGAAATCTGTTTTGGAAAAGTTAAAGTGCTGAGATGAATCATTAAATTGTAATGAAATCGGTAAGTGCAAGTATCATTAATAAATGCATTAAAAAAAAGAAAACTCCCTAGGCTGACAACGTTCATTTGCAATGTATAATGCTACACATATACCTCGTACTATCATGATGTCCACTTTTGGTTTTATTACATTTATCCTCAGTTGTGCCAGTTGTTTTTGTTTTATACCTTTTGTGCATTTAATGTACAACCGTACCCTTCAGAGAGTAGGAATATAATAAGTCATAAAGAGCTGTAAAATGTTAGGTTTAATGGGATATAATGAGGATCAAGTAAAGACGTTATTGGAAAATGAATGAGATAAGACATTGTGAAGTGGTATTTAATGATCAGTCAATGGACAGCAAGTTAGTTTATAAGATGCCCCATAAAACTGTGCACATCCCACATGGTCGCATCTCAACAATAGGCTGGGCGAATAGTATATATTTAGAGGTAGAAGCATGATCTGTCAAGGCGTTCATTATTATCTTTTTCAAGATAAAGATCTAAGCCCTCATAAAAATCAGAAATATCTCGAGCCTTTAATTTGTATATTGCTGTTCCTGCAGAATGGGGCGACTCACCTTAGTGACCCCCACCATATCTACTGATCAGCTAACGCCACCCTCCCTCCTTTTTTGATGTTAAGCTCTGAGACTATGATTATTATGGCTACCGCAAATAAATTGCTTGGTACCAGACATGTTCGTACCTCATATTCCATCTCCCTAGCTTTCTTAATGAGTGCTTCCATATAATCTAAAGGAGGGAGGGTGGCGCTAGCTGATCAGTAGATATGGTGGTGGTCACTAAGGTGAATCGCCCCATTCTGCAGGAACAGCAATATACAAATTAAAGGCTCGAGATATTTCTGATTTTTATGAGGGCTTAGATCTTTATCTTGAAAAAGATAATAATGAACGCCTTGACAGATCATGCTTCTACCTTTAAATATATACCATTCGCTCAGCCTATTGTTGAGATGCGACCACGTGGGATCTGCACAGATTTATGGGGCATCTTATAAATTAACTTGCTATCCATTGTCAGATCTTTAAATACCACTTCATAATATCTTGTCTCACTTATTTTCTAATAACGTCTTTACTTGATTCTCATTATATTCCATTAAACCTAACATTTTATAGCTCTTTATGAATTTGATTCGACTTATTCTATCCCTATTCTCTAGAGGGTACGGTTGTGCACCAAATAGAAAAAAAGACATGAAATAAAAACAACTGGCTTGAAAATAATTGTATTAAAGCCAAAAATGGACATCATGATAGTATAAAATATATTGGTTTCATTATACATTGCAAATGAACGTTGTCGGCCTAAGGATTAATTACCTCCCCATTCTGTTTTCTATATAAATGTGTTTATTAATGATATATTTCACTCACTTAATCTATTACACTTTAATGTTTCACCACAGCACTTCAATTTTTCTAAAACAGCTTCCAATTCCTTGTAAACGTTGTACTTACCTCAATATTGGTTGGTTATCGTATGCCTACAACCACGGGATGAAAACGAAACGAAGTCGATTTTCCCGCTCAACCTGAAGGACAACTGTACAATTCAATAACTATACAGCCTAGTTCAGACAATGTGTATTTATATATATATCAAATATTTAACTGTTGAAACATTATTAACTTGTAGACAATTTAAGATTTGACATCAACGATCCCTATTGTGGCTTAGATGTTTACCCGTTGAAAGAAGACCGGAATGATACGATCAGAAGGACTAGTGTGTATTATACTGATGTTATTTATATAACTATTTAGTTTGCTGATATTAACCAACTGTGAATCACATAGTCAAACTGCTGCTTAATCAACTTGCTATATTGTTTGATAATTGGTGGATCGGTAAGTTTTCCGCAAACTGTCTTTTAATACCTCTTGAGTTGAAATTGAGTTAGTGATCATATGCATGTAATGAACTTCTGAGTTCCAGAGAGTTGCATTCTGGTTGCCACAAATTTACATGGCGCTGTCACTGACACGATAGTTGAAAAAAGATGTTAATAAAGGTTTTGGCTATGGTGGTATATCACTGTATTTCTATAAATATGGTGGTACTGCACTCCCATATTTACGCTCAAAATCTTCACAATGTTCTAAGAAACTCAAACCCACTTAGATAGATGGAAACGACATTTTGTTATACCTAAGCACAAATGCGGCTCAAAAACAGAAGCCAACAACTACAGGTCGATCAATATAACACCCATAGTATCTAGAATTATGGAGAGACTAGCTGAAGATGATATACACAAACATATGCTTGGCTGCAATATTGTAAGTCCGAACCAACATGGATTCCTGAAATCTCGATCATCTTCAACCTGTCTCCTTGACTTCTTTGATTTTGTGGGCGGTAGCCGTGACAGACGGAAACTAGTACTCGTCATCTAACCTAACATTTCTAAATTATTTGACCGCGTCTACTATCGGCCTCTGATACACAAGCTGTATTCCCTGGGAATACGTGACCCACTAAAGGATGGCTTAATTATTTCCTCAACGACGGGTCACAAATGGTTCGAATTGAACCTGTGACTTCCAAACCCAGCCCAACCAATTCTGGTGTAGTTGGAAGTAGCGTCACTGGGCCCCACCTATTTAAACTTTATATCAACGATATATGCGCTTGCATCTCAGGTGGAAAACCATTCACCTTTGCAGATGATCTAAAAGTAGCTTGTATATTCCAGCGTGGTGACTTAGGGTGTTTTCAGAATGTTGCATAGAATAAATTAAATAAAGTGACTGCTTGGTCACCTTTATGGGATCTAAAATTTAATCTAAACAAATGTGGTTAGATGTGCTTCAGCGCACCCTGAACCGGCACGAAATTAACTCTTCAATCTCGGAAGTGTCGTTGATTTAGGCCTGAGGTACTCTAGTGACCTAACATTTTCTTCGAAAGTGGCATCACAAGCTTGAAAATCGAAGATGCTATTGGGATGCATTCCCAAGAACTTTCGTGACAATAAAGCCAAACTTGGTCCACATGAAACATGTGCAGGGCCATTATTAGGATACTGTCCACTTATTATTAGCTGCACTCGTATGTGTTACGAGCTGAGAACGGGGAATGTTCATCAATATTTCACGTCTAAACTACATGGGTAAAATTGTGAGAAAGACTACGTTCCAAGGGGTATGACTCTAAATGTTGGCCCACTCCCGACGAGGTGACTTATTATGAACGTAATATTCTTCTCTAAGGTCCCACATAAAATATCATTCTCAGACAGTAAGAACACAATTTTCACCGCAAGACTCTTCCGATCTGCGTAACCGAACTTGAACAATGACAGTAAAAGCGAGGCGTTGATATGGCACATCCCCTGTTTGAAGTGGCGCCTCCAGCTTTACCTTGAGGAAATTTGCGCGGTCTAGTTGATTTGAGTTTGGCTGATTTGTTTCGTTTGATCTAGGTAGCTGCATTTGACGTGATTCTGGTTTTTATTTGGCTTGAACTGTGCTGATTTCGTTAAGAATGGTCGTCGAAGGCTGTCTTTAAGCCTGAAGGCATTCATCGTGCAGGTGGATGCTTGAGAATGTTTCATGCAAAAATTATAGGGTGCACCTAAAATCCTTGGTGTTAACTCCTGTTTGTGGTGTCTCAGTGATTTCTGCAGAGCTTCGTTTTATCACTTGTGTCCATATTTGTAGTTCATGAGTGCTTCAGTAAATGTTTGGGGCTATAATCAAGAACTTTCCAAAACGGTAATTGTGGTGAGGAATTCCGCTACAGTTTCCAAGTCAATGTCACTTTCAGGTTGTTTATTGTATTCTGTTGGCGATTCGTAAATTTTTAATTCAAAAGCTTCTGTTTTCATTTACAGTGATACCCAGTGAACGCATTGGCACCTGGAGACCATGGCAACCAACCCGCCCTTCCTATAGCAGTGGACACCAAAAAATCTTTTGACGGAATTATGTTTAGTCACCAATACACCAGTCGGGTTCAAGTAGAAGATGCCCTAAGTTAGCTAGAATCAGTACGATATATATATATATGCTAGAGTATTCCTAGGCAACTGATACACATTATGAAATGAAGAAGTGCATACGGAACCATGAATCTCAGGAGTTGGAGTACAAATTAGTAGTCTTTCGCTGTACATATGGCATGAAGCGAAAAACTAGAAGTTCAGGTTTACGCGTCAAACCGTAAGAATTCTATTATTTATTCCTGCAGTGCAAATTACGCCGGTTGCCAACCTAGCTTTCGTATACGCTACAGGGAGGAGGGGTTTATAATTTGTGCCGCGAAAACAGTTCACAATCACAGATATGAACAAAGTCTTATGATAGGTGATCCTTATTTTAGGCGCCTGTCATTGTAGTTCAAGATTGAACGATCAATTCATGGTTGTTTGCTCAAACCCAACTCCTCCATATTTTTCGTGGGAGTCATCAATCCGACAGTCATCGTTTCATCGTTCGCTGTTAAGAGGAAGAAAAAACTATGAGAAGTATAGCTGCGATTTATTGTTATAACATTTGTTTTTAGACCTTTGTGTAATAACATTATTGTTGATTATATGTTAGCGTAAGAATAAAGGATTCTTGAGTCGCCAATTAGTGTTCTGGTTTTCGCGTTGGTTAATACAAAGCTTTTCTCAAAGTCTTGGAGGGACGGCGTGAGACCCAGCGGAGCAAGATCTGGACATTGGCAGTTTATGAGACCTGGCTGACAGTGCCTGTCCGGGGATGAAAAGGAGAATATTGCACCTGTTGTGAAGACTACATCTGAGGTTGGTGATGTTTTGGAATACGCTGAAGAGAATTTTAATAAAATTTTGACGAGCACAGATATGTATAATTTACATAGGATGTGAGACCAGGTAAGTAATGCAGTTTAAATTTATTTTGCGAGTCATTCCTTTGAGATCAGACGTTATGCGCATAATAAGACAAACAGGTCAGGTGGTTGAATACGTAGATTCGAATACAGAGAAAACTAGCAGAATTTGCTTTGCCCTGGATTTGCAGGTGCAGTTGTATCGGAAATATGAGGAAGTGATGTGTATTGACTCAACATACAATCCCAATAAGGACGGGTAGGTTATACGTGAAACGTTGGCAAATCTTAATCAGATATTCTGTTTCAGTTGGTGGTAGCAGACAATGTGGGTCATGGGAGGCCTGTTTTCTGTCATGAACAAGACAAGAAAGGGAGTGTGATGTAGTTTGGATCTTGGAAGAATTCAAAAGAATAATGCAGGATACGTCCATTACAGAAACTTTCATAATGGACTCGGCCAACTGTGAGATATCCGCCGTGCGTAATAGTCACATTCGGGCGAAAATCGTCATCTGTGCATTTCATGTAAGCCGGGTTTTCAGCAGTAAGGTGAGGTGAAGTTAATTAATACTTGATGCATTTGGACTCGAAATCCTTTTGTACGCAGGTTTTTATATCGTCTCGTTGAAGCCGCGGCACCTGAAAAGTAAATGCATTGATTACTAACCATTTCGGTTTCATCACTACCTTGGCGTCATTAGGACAGTTGATCGCAGGGTATGTAATTATGTCAGGCATTACTGTGTGCCTGAGAAAGAGAAGTGGGCTGCGACATATATGCCGAATACTCTATTGCTGTTTAATAGTACCTAAAACGATATATCCACAGAAGAGATCCCCTACATGTATGTATGTACAAGACGTATAAGTGGTGCGTACGCGCAGAGAAGCGTCGGAGTGTTGAAGCCATCGTCGAAAGTTGTCGGATTCATAAGTACCACGCACCAGAACCAGTCATGCCGATATTACGAGACTTCACTCCTTATGCTGCTAAGTTAATTGCCAAGGACTATAGCCGCAATCGTCGAATGAGCATAGAGTTGTATACTGATGATATGGCTGTCATAACTGACGACATCTACCTGCACCAAGTGGATCATACCAATTCAAATTGTACCTGCAGGATTCTTAGGGCACAAGGAATACCTTTCCGGCATATGCTGCTGCATCACACTTAAATTCCTCAATATACAGGTAAATCAATCTCTTGCCAAAATTTAAATTAATACTTTTAGTTGACAAGGTGCTTTGACTGTGTCACAGATAGTTTTGGTGAGATCCGTTACTACAAGGTAGTGTGCCGTGTGAAAGTTCAGTAAAGAAACCCTGCAGGGAGATACCGCAACTTCACCGGAAATTGAACAGAAGCTCCGCATTTATGCAGGATAAATATAGTAATGAATACACTATTAGTGCACTGCGCGCAACCCTGAGTTACTTTGAGAATTTTCTTGTCTGAAAATGGAAGATGCACACATATTTTGTGTCAATAACTGTAAATAAACCCTAACTTCGAAACTGTATACGCCTTCTGTTTAACCGTTTCATGTGACAAAAGTTTAAGAGTCATTTGCAAATATAGTAGAAAGTACTTTATAGAGCGCAAGTAGAAGTGAGTACTAGGCGGAATATTCAGTACTTAGTATGAGAAGTAATACAGTAAAGTAAACTTTTTTCTTATAAGTACGCAATGAAAAGATAATGACAAGTTTTGTAATCAGCATTGTATTTACTATGCAGGTAATGTTATTACAAGCATACGTCGCTATAACGTGTCAAGTTTTGTGTATCGCTGCACCAGTAACATAAACGCCGATTGTGGCGTTATCCAGTCAATAAAATTTCGACGTTTCGTACGACAACCTTCGCGGAAGGTAAATGAAATTGAAGGCTGCTTCCAGACGATGCGTACAAGGGCATCTTAGGCAATGTATACGAAGACAAAAGTAAGATAATTAGAAGACCCGTTAAAATGCACAGGTAAATAAGTCAAGTACTGTTTTGGAATAAGGAAGATTACTAGTATTATTACAAAGTCTTCCACCCACTTCATATCTTTCGATTCCTACCATTTCTTGCGTCAGTGTTACTTACTTATAGCTAAATGTTACTTCCCCGGTGCAACCTACATACACAATGCAAGAAATTGAGGAAATGAATGCGCTATTTAGGATACGTCAATAATAAAATGGTCAGCCACCTCTCGTAAACCGTTAATGCCCAGCTCTTGCTACGCTCGGGCTCACGCTGTCGATGAAGTTTCTCAGAAACGCTTAGTAATAACGGACGCAAAAACCAAAACACCGATTGGCCACTCGAGGATTCTTTATTGTAACACCAACATATAAAAAATGTTACAACTGAGGTCTGTGAACAAATATTACAATAATAAATCACAATATTACTTCTGACAGTTGTCTCCTGACTTCTTTCTGAACAGCGACCGATGAGACGATGACTGTCGTATTGATGCCTCCGCGAAAATTGGGGAAGTTGGTTTTGAGCAAACAACCATGAATTGATCGTTCAATCTTCAACTACATTGACACTCCCCGGCAAAACACGGATCCATCCCTTTTTCCATCACGACCAATACACGTTGACTTGGATGCCATTGCGAGAGCCTGGGTCACACGGACAGAGCTGAAATGGAAAACAAACAGAAAAGCCAACACACCACAAGCATACTCACAGCACAATCTCACACATCGATGATGACCTACGCCTTTCAGTTAAAAGCATCTCCTTGACATCTTGCAACACAGTCGCCACTTGCTAGAATGACTCTTGCAGAATGCAACGTGACCATAGCACCACCTCACGATACTCTACGCACATCCTCTAATCCACTCACTACCCATTACCACTGCAATCGCTGGTCACTCATTCTGCCTCAGTTCTAATAGCGGTGACGTATGCGAGCCTCAGTCGTTTACACTCTTTCTCCCCGGCGTGTCGGACCGTAGCTAACAATTATCTCCGTGTGCATTTCATTCTCAGCAATAGCCTAGCCTCCCCGGCGTATACGCCCCATCTGCTGTCCTTAACATCAATCAATTCATTCACGGATGTAGAAGACTCGAAACAACTTCAGAAGTAATCACGACGAAAATTTTAGCAAAATTACGCAATAACAACAAGATACGAAAACAACGAGTAAACACAATGAATTCAAATAACACCAATCGATATGACACACCACACGTATATACAGACAGCACACACAAACTCGCATTTCATGTCTTGATGGAATTCCTTTGAAGAATTGCAGGACTTACACCAGTACGCCTACAATCCTTCACAGTTTCAGGATTGTAAGTTGTGGAATGTCCGGACACAAACAAGATTAACCAACAATTACATCAATTGGAACTCACACAATTATTTAACACAAGCATATGTACAATCAACACATCAAATGTGGTGGATTCTGGCACGACAAACTACCCTTGAAGAACTGTAGGACTTACAGCAGTACGCCTACATTCCTTCTCAGGTTGATGATCCAAGTGGAAGTCGTCTGGGCACAAACAAAGCTACCAACAGATAGATGACAGATGATACCAATTCAGTATATACAATATGAACTTATGTACAAAATCACACACCCAGCACATTGGACTGCTCATTGATGCGCTACCCTTTGGAGAATTGTAGGACTTACAGCAGTACGCCTACAACCCTTCTCAGGTTGACGCCCTAGGTTGGAAATTCGTCACAGAGTTTATTTGCTGACTTCCTTCTATGAGCTATATCCTCAAATCTGAACGGCAACACGCTCATGTCATTGTATCGTAGATCATAGATGACGAACAAACACACGACATATCTGGTCAACCAAGCGTAGACACAGAGTAATTTACACCGAAGATAATAGCATTCAATTAGTAACTTCAAACTAGAAATGCCTTTATTCATCCAAGTCAATTTAACAATTACTCTCTCGTATACACCTGGCTTATCCTCACTAAGCTGACCATTGATATTCGTCCTTTCAAACGCACCAATACTATCATAGTCATTGGACAAGATACTTGAGTTGATGGGCGTCTTTTTCATTGTGGATGACAGCACCAACGACGACTGATTGATACCAGTTGATGAAGTTAGCGGTGGATCAAAAGCTGTTGTTGATCGACTTTCAGAAATTTGTCTACCTGCAAGACCACCACCACTGCTGTCTTTTACTATCAGCTCAGGTTTAGCACTAGCATCTGATGATAGGTGGGCTACATGCTGATCACTCACACTGACGGTCTCACAAATATCCATAACTTCTGCGACTGCATCTGCATTTATTTCTAATTCACGTTCAAGTTGTACAGAAACTTTGTTCAACTTAGCAGTAGTAGGCATATCCCTCATCTCATCATGATCAACCAAAGACAACTGTGAAGTATCATGATCATTATCGCGAATATTCGCTTTACCGTCAACCTTATCATTTTCAAACTCTTTAATAACAGAAGTAGACAATTTCGGTTCCTCCTCGCAAATCCTAAAAGGTTTTATAACTTCACTCTGACTAGTTATACTTTGCAAACTTGTAGGGTCAGAACTGCACTCTGAGACTGTAACTCTCTTCTGTGGCATTCTATTCAACAATGTCTTACTAGTATCAGTCGTTAATCGCTATCAAATCAATCCTCATTAGAATCCATGAGTTAAAAAATCTAAGTCTTAGGAATAAAGAAACGCGGGCAATTCAGTCGCCACATAACACTGGAGAAATAGCCAAACTCTTCAAAAGTAGGTTAACTAACTCCAAATCAACATATCCAAAAATAATACACCTAGGTGGCATTACTCACGAAAGTGCTGAGGATATATGTGAGGTGTTTAGCACGCACTTTGCCAAACTGTACACTCTAGAAAATGACCAGGATATAGATTTCCCTCGTAAAACAGAAAAGTGTCTAAGCGATGTAGTCTTAAACGCCCAAGAAATCGATAAAGCTATCACAACTCTTAAGCTTACTAATACTCCCGGCCCAGATGGAATGTCTTCCGTCCTCTTAAAAAATGGTGGAAATGACATGAATCTACTTCTTCTCAAGATATTTTCAACTTCGATAAGGAGTGGAACATATCCAAATAGCTGGAAGAAATCCTACGTTGTACCCATTCACAAAACCGGACCTACAGCGGACATAGATAATTACCGCCCCATCAACATTACTTCCGTAGTTTCACGTGTGATGGAAAAGATTGTAAAGAAGCAAATTGTTCAGTATTTGCTCTCGAATGACTTAATATCCCCTTTCCAATACGGTTTCCTAAATAGAAGATCGTGCATTACGTGCCAGTTAGATTATTTCGACCACATTACTGAATGTGTAGACAAAGGTCGTTCGGCAGCAACATTATTTCTAGATGTTAGGAAAGCTTTTGATAAAGTCCCACATAAAAGACTCATACTGAAACTCCTATCTTATGGAATAAGTGGAAGGCTTCTTGAGTGGATAACTTCCTTTCTTACAGGAAGAGAACAGTTAGTTAAAGTCAACCATCACTTATCAACATCCAAACCGATAACCAGCGGCGTGATACAAGGTAGTGTTCTTGGCCCTACCCTATTCATTGTATTCATAAATGATATTGTCTCTATGATCAAGTATGGCAAGCCATACCTCTTTGCAGATGACCTCAAAGTTGTCTATGATTTTGACTATAATGATATGAATATTGTTAGTAAAATCCAAGAAGACCTAAATAGTCTATGTAATTGGAGTGAAAAGTGGCAGTTAACGTTCAATCCAGCTAAATCTGGGATAACATACTTCGGACGTTGGAAACCTAGCATGTGTCTATACATGTACGGTGACCTTGTCTCAAACACAAACACAGTCACAGATCTCGGGATAACATACTCAGATCTTACCTTTACTGAACATGCAAATAAGGTGGTATCTGATTGTAAACGTCTAACCGGCTTTGTGCTACGCAACTTTTACACTCCAGAAGCCAGATTAGCCATATATAAGATATGCATTCGCCCCAAACTTGAATACTGTGCCCACTTATACAGTAGCTTCAAGTCGGCAGACAGAAAAAAGTTGAAAGTGTCCAAAGATTCCTTACGAAACGCATATTAGGCTATGGTCAGCAAATAGAATACCTTGACAGATGTATTCGACTGGACTTAGAGCCCTTATGGTTAAGGAGAGTGAAGTGCAATTTATTTCTCTTATTCAAAGTTATAAGAAAGCACTGTAACAGTAACTCGTCCATAACCTGGGCTAATCCTAAATCGTATGGACTACGCAACCACAACTACCTTCTCAAGGTTAACACCCATAAACTCACCACTAGAGCTAACTTCTTCACCATTAAATATTGCAAACTTTGGAACCAACTACCCTCTGAGATAAGATCCTGTGAAAGGCCTGACAGTTTCAAAAGGAGCCTAGAAAAACATATAAACATGTCCACCCTAGCCCGCCTCAAAGATCTCAACTGCTGGTAGAGTGGAGAGACAATGGCTTTTCAATATTTAACTACGGAAAGTACACTAGTCCCAATACCAATATAATAACACTTAGTAATTATGTAGGTTCAATACTTGAAATTCGATTGTCATTAAAATACTTAAAATGATTAAAATAGCTATGCGGCAAGTGTTCTCTTGCTTTACCATGCTTGTTTCCCTTATAACACTCAGTTATTGAGCCTAATGTATTCTTTGATAATACGAATTATGACACTGACTATGCTCTTATTATACATAGATTGATTTACTTTACGACTACCTGTAGTACTAACTACCCTTCTGTAGTATTGTTAAACAAATGCTGAAATTTTGTTGGTTCTGTTAATATCTTTTTATAATATGTTTAGACACGTTACTTTGCAATGTCAGATGTCTACTATATACAAGACTGTCATGATAATTTAGTACACTAAGTCCTGCCAACCGACCTTACCTTCAGTTCATACTACCTACATTGATCCCTAACTATATTGTTCTGCTGAATCTTGCTTCACTATTCACAAAACCTATTCTTTTTATTCTTTAAGGTTCTAACTTCTTGTAAAGTAATCTGTTCATTAGGACGCATGCATACATATATAATGTTCATAAAGATGTATGTGGAGACCTATTGTAATAATAATAATAATAATAATTTATTTTCATATAAACATAAATTTACATGAAAATGCATGCCATTTTTACAGGCACGATCAAGGATGATATAATGTCAAATCTTAAATTGTCTACAAGTTAATAATGTTTCAACAGTTAAATATTTGATATATATATAAATACACATTGTCTGAACTAGGCTGTATAGTTATTGAATTGTACAGTTGTCCTTCAGGTTGAGCGGGAAAATCGACTTCGTTTCGTTTTCATCCCGTGGTTGTAGGCATACGATAACCAACCAATATTGAGGTAAGTACAACGTTTACAAGGAATTGGAAGCTGTTTTAGAAAAATTGAAGTGCTGTGGTGAAACATTAAAGTGTAATAGATTAAGTGAGTGAAATATATCATTAATAAACACATTTATATAGAAAACAGAATGGGGAGGTAATTAATCCTTAGGCCGACAACGTTCATTTGCAATGTATAATGAAACCAATATATTTTATACTATCATGATGTCCATTTTTGGCTTTAATACAATTATTTTCAAGCCAGTTGTTTTTATTTCATGTCTTTTTTTTCTATTTGGTGCACAACCGTACCCTCTAGAGAATAGGAATAGAATAAGTCGAATCAAATTCATAAAGAGCTATAAAATGTTAGGTTTAATGGAATATAATGAGAATCAAGTAAAGACGTTATTAGAAAATAAGTGAGACAAGATATTATGAAGTGGTATTTAAAGATCTGACAATGGATAGCAAGTTAATTTATAAGATGCCCCATAAATCTGTGCAGATCCCACGTGGTCGCATCTCAACAATAGGCTGAGCGAATGGTATATATTTAAAGGTAGAAGCATGATCTGTCAAGGCGTTCATTATTATCTTTTTCAAGATAAAGATCTAAGCCCTCATAAAAATCAGAAATATCTCGAGCCTTTAATTTGTATATTGCTGTTCCTGCAGAATGGGGCGATTCACCTTAGTGACCACCACCATATCTACTGATCAGCTAGCGCCACCCTCCCTCCTTTAGATTATATGGAAGCACTCATTAAGAAAGCTAGGGAGATGGAATATGAGGTACGAACATGTCTGGTACCAAGCAATTTATTTGCGGTAGCCATAATAATCATAGTCTCAGAGCTTAACATCAAAAAAGGAGGGAGGGTGGCGTTAGCTGATCAGTAGATATGGTGGGGGTCACTAAGGTGAGTCGCCCCATTCTGCAGGAACAGCAATATACAAATTAAAGGCTCGAGATATTTCTGATTTTTATGAGGGCTTAGATCTTTATCTTGAAAAAGATAATAATGAACGCCTTGACAGATCATGCTTCTACCTCTAAATATATACTATTCGCCCAGCCTATTGTTGAGATGCGACCATGTGGGATGTGCACAGTTTTATGGGGCATCTTATAAACTAACTTGCTGTCCATTGACTGATCATTAAATACCACTTCACAATGTCTTATCTCATTCATTTTCCAATAACGTCTTTACTTGATCCTCATTATATCCCATTAAACCTAACATTTTACAGCTCTTTATGACTTATTATATTCCTACTCTCTGAAGGGTACGGTTGTACATTAAATGCACAAAAGGTATAAAACAAAAACAACTGGCACAACTGAGGATAAATGTAATAAAACCAAAAGTGGACATCATGATAGTACGAGGTATATGTGTAGCATTATACATTGCAAATGAACGTTGTCAGCCTAGGGAGTTTTCTTTTTTTTAATGCATTTATTAATGATACTTGCACTTACCGATTTCATTACAATTTAATGATTCACCTCAGCACTTTAACTTTTCCAAAACAGATTTCAATCCCTTGTAAAGGTTGTACTTACCTCAATATTGGTTGGTTATCGTATGCCGACAACCAAGGGATGAAACGAAACGAAGTCGATTTTCCCGCTCAAACTGGAGGAAAACTGTACAATTCAATAACTATACAGCCTAGTTCAGACAATGTGTATTTATATATATATCAAATATTTAACTGTTGAAACATTAATAACTTGTAGACAATCTACGATTTGATATTATATCATACTTGATCGTGCCTGTAAAAATGGCATGCATTTTCATGTAAATTTATATGTTTATATGAGAATATACATTATTATTATTATTATACAGAGTTCTTCACAACACTTTTATCGTCACTCAATTTGGAGTCATGATTGGAGTTTACATTTAGCTTACCACTTAACTTGCTTACTGGTTCACAGTTCACCTTTGTACGCACTTCTTGCAAACGTGTGAAACAAAACCGTGTTTGTCTTGCAGCTTGCAACTTATCTGTCGAGGATGTACTACGAAAGCTGTTACACTCACTAGATCTATATGCATTATTAGACATCATGGAGCCTTCTCGATATCCACCTCTCTGAGACCCTTTGGTCATCAATGATTGCATATTGCTCTCAGACTGCTCTATTCTAGGGGTGAGATTCAATATACTGGCAAACTTGCTCAAAGATTGATTGACACTATCTTTTACCAGTTTCAGGATATCATCAAACTTTGGCTCGATACCCTCATCCTCCATACGGGAGCTCATCTTCAACCACTTCCTTTGCAGTCGAGTAGGTAGGCGTCTTGCTATTACTTCTAGCATAAAACTCGAGTTGAGGTCACTCATGCGATTCATCGAAATCATTCCATTCTTGTAAATTAGCAAATTATCTAAAAACTCAGTGAGTGCCTGGGAGTCATCCTGTAATTGACCACCATTTCCTTTAACAGCCTCGAATAATTTCCCTGCAATCATCGAAGGTCTTCCAAACCTTTGACGTAATATGCTCATAGCCTCAGCGTATCCCTCATTAGGGGGCATGAGCTTACAGCACTGTATAGCTCTTGCAGCATCTCCAGTGCAATACCTCATCAAATACATTAACTTCAATTCATCACTTAATAAAAAACTACTCAGCATGATCTCAAACTCCTTAACAAACTGTAAATAATCGGCCGGGTTTCCATCAAAACACAGTGGTTCAAACTTAGGGAGTTTGATGTTCCTATTATCCCTGAACGGCGAAACAGTAACATCAACCATATCATGCTTAACATCAGACACATCGTTACAAGTAACAGACAAGTCACCATGACTTACTTTCCTGTTTGCATCCAAGACACTCTGTCCCTTCTTTGACCCAGGCATTGTTGAACTTGACCCAATTCCAAAAATGTTCCAGATATTGCTTGTTCAAAGAGGACTTGACCGGCACCAGGAAAGATGAACGGTGACTATCCAAAGTCGTGTCAACTGTCGGGAACCGTAAAAACTGTCTTCACCGTCAGAAACTGTCAGCCATGTCTCGTAAACCGTTAATGCCCAGCTCTTGCTACGCTCGGGCTCACGCTGTTCCTTGAAGTTTCTCAGAAACGCTTAGTAATAACGGACGCAAAAACCAAAACACCGATTGGCCACTCGAGGATTCTTTATTGTAACACCAACATATAAAAAATGTTACAACTGAGGTCTGTGAACAAATATTACAATAATAAATCACAATATTACTTCTGACAGTTGTCTCCTGACTTCTTTCTGAACAGCGACCGATGAGACGATGACTGTCGTATTGATGCCTCCGCGAAAATTGGGGAAGTTGGTTTTGAGCAAACAACCATGAATTGATCGTTCAATCTTCAACTACATTGACACTCCCCGGCAAAACACGGATCCAACCCTTTTTCCTTCACGACCAATACACGTTGACTTGGATGCCATTGCGAGAGCCTGGGTCACACGGACAGAGCTGAAATGGAAAACAAACAGAAAAGCCAACACACCACAAGCATACTCACAGCACAATCTCACACATCGATGATGACCTACGCCTTTCAGTTAAAAGCATCTCCTTGACATCTTGCAACACAGTCGCCACTTGCTAGAATGACTCTTGCAGAATGCAACGTAACCATAGCACCACCTCACGATACTCTACGCACATCCTCTAATCCACTCACTACCCATTACCACTGCAATCGCTGGTCACTCATTCTGCCTCAGTTCTAATAGCGGTGACGTATGCGAGCCTCAGTCGTTTACACTTTTTCTCCCCGGCGTGTCGGACCGTAGCTAACAATTATCTCCGTGTGCATTTCATTCTCAGCAATAGCCTAGCCTCCCCGGCGTATACGCCCCATCTGCTGTCCTTAACATCAATCAATTCATTCACGGATGTAGAAGACTCGAAACAACTTCAGAAGTAATCACGACGAAAATTTTAGCAAAATTACGCAATAACAACAAGATACGAAAACAACGAGTAAACACAATGAATTCAAATAACACCAATCGATATGACACACCACACGTATATACAGACAGCACACACAAACTCGCATTTCATGTCTTGATGGAATTCCTTTGAAGAATTGCAGGACTTACACCAGTACGCCTACAATCCTTCACAGTTTCAGGATTGTAAGTTGTGGAATGTCCGGACACAAACAAGATTAACCAACAATTACATCAATTGGAACTCACACAATTATTTAACACAAGCATATGTACAATCAACACATCAAATGTGGTGGATTCTGGCACGACAAACTACCCTTGAAGAACTGTAGGACTTACAGCAGTACGCCTACATTCCTTCTCAGGTTGATGATCCAAGTGGAAGTCGTCTGGGCACAAACAAAGCTACCAACAGATAGATGACAGATGATACCAATTCAGTATATACAATATGAACTTATGTACAAAATCACACACCCAGCACATTGGACTGCTCATTGATGCGCTACCCTTTGGAGAATTGTAGGACTTACAGCAGTACGCCTACAACCCTTCTCAGGTTGACGCCCTAGGTTGGAAATTCGTCACAGAGTTTATTTGCTGACTTCCTTCTATGAGCTATATCCTCAAATCTGAACGGCAACACGCTCATGTCATTGTATCGTAGATCATAGATGACGAACAAACACACGACATATCTGGTCAACCAAGCGTAGACACAGAGTAATTTACACCGAAGATAATAGCATTCAATTAGTAACTTCAAACTAGAAATGCCTTTATTCATCCAAGTCAATTTAACAATTACTCTCTCGTATACACCTGGCTTATCCTCACTAAACTGACCATTGATATTCGTCCTTTCAAACGCACCAATACTATCATAGTCATTGGACAAGATACTTGAGTTGATGGGCGTCTTTTTCATTGTGGATGACAGCATCAACGACGACTGATTGATACCAGTTGATGAAGTTAGCGGTGGATCAAAAGCTGTTGTTGATCGACTTTCAGAAATTTGTCTACCTGCAAGACCACCACCACTGCTGTCTTTTACTATCAGCTCAGGTTTAGCACTAGCATCTGATGATAGGTGGGCTACATGCTGATCACTCACACTGACGGTCTCACAAATATCCATAACTTCTGCGACTGCATCTGCATTTATTTCTAATTCACGTTCAAGTTGTACAGAAACTTTGTTCAACTTAGCAGTAGTAGGCATATCCCTCATCTCATCATGATCAACCAAAGACAACTGTGAAGTATCATGATCATTATCACGAATATTCGCTTTACCGTCAACCTTATCATTTTCAAACTCTTTAATAACAGAAGTAGACAATTTCGGTTCCTCCTCGCAAATCCTAAAAGGTTTTATAACTTCACTCTGACTAGTTATACTTTGCAAACTTGTAGGGTCAGAACTGCACTCTGAGACTGTAACTCTCTTCTGTGGCATTCTATTCAACAATGTCTTACTAATATCAAATACAGAGTTCTTCACAACACTTTTATCGTCACTCAATTTGGAGTCATGATTGGAGTTTACATTTAGCTTACCACTTAACTTGCTTACTGGTTCACAGTTCACCTTTGTACGCACTTCTTGCAAACGTGTGAAACAAAACCGTGTTTGTCTTGCAGCTTGCAACTTATCTGTCGAGGATGTACTACGAAAGCTGTTACACTCACTAGATCTATATGCATTATTAGACATCATGGAGCCTTCTCGATATCCACCTCTCTGAGACCCTTTGGTCATCAATGATTGCATATTGCTCTCAGACTGCTCTATTCTAGGGGTGAGATTCAATATACTGGCAAACTTGCTCAAAGATTGATTGACACTATCTTTTACCAGTTTCAGGATATCATCAAACTTTGGCTCGATACCCTCATCCTCCATACGGGAGCTCATCTTCAACCACTTCCTTTGCAGTCGAGTAGGTAGGCGTCTTGCTATTACTTCTAGCATAAAACTCGAGTTGAGGTCACTCATGCGATTCATCGAAATCATTCCATTCTTGTAAATTAGCAAATTATCTAAAAACTCAGTGAGTGCCTGGGAGTCATCCTGTAATTGACCACCATTTCCTTTAACAGCCTCGAATAATTTCCCTGCAATCATCGAAGGTCTTCCAAACCTTTGACGTAATATGCTCATAGCCTCAGCGTATCCCTCATTAGGGGGCATGAGCTTACAGCACTGTATAGCTCTTGCAGCATCTCCAGTGCAATACCTCATCAAATACATTAACTTCAATTCATCACTTAATAAAAAACTACTCAGCATGATCTCAAACTCCTTAACAAACTGTAAATAATCGGCCGGGTTTCCATCAAAACACAGTGGTTCAAACTTAGGGAGTTTGATGTTCCTATTATCCCTGAACGGCGAAACAGTAACATCAACCATATCATGCTTAACATCAGACACATCGTTACAAGTAACAGACAAGTCACCATGACTTACTTTCCTGTTTGCATCCAAGACACTCTGTCCCTTCTTTGACCCAGGCATTGTTGAACTTGACCCAATTCCAAAAATGTTCCAGATATTGCTTGTTCAAAGAGGACTTGACCGGCACCAGGAAAGATGAACGGTGACTATCCAAAGTCGTGTCAACTGTCGGGAACCGTAAAAACTGTCTTCACCGTCAGAAACTGTCAGCCATGTCTCGTAAACCGTTAATGCCCAGCTCTTGCTACGCTCGGGCTCACGCTGTTCCTTGAAGTTTCTCAGAAACGCTTAGTAATAACGGACGCAAAAACCAAAACACCGATTGGCCACTCGAGGATTCTTTATTGTAACACCAACATATAAAAAATGTTACAACTGAGGTCTGTGAACAAATATTACAATAATAAATCACAATATTACTTCTGACAGTTGTCTCCTGACTTCTTTCTGAACGGCATACCTCGAACCATTAGGAGGCAGCGAATTGAGGTTTTAGTTTGTCCCCAAGCCTCAGTGACACTTAAGTGATGCGGTACTGAGAATAACCGTCTGTGTCACCCAATCTCCATGCCAGGATCCATGGAAGAAACTGAAGCGGGCCGGTTCCATCAGAATCGGCCAGCTAATCCCAACATTAAACTCACTGTCAGCTGCCTGTATAGCAATGTGCGGGGGTTGAGAGGAAAGTAGACGAACTCAGAAAACTCCAGTCACACCTATAACTTGAAATAATAATTCTTATTGAAACCTGGCCAACCCCCATTATCGCCAACAACGAAACTAATATAAGCGATAATTTTTCTGGTCAGGAGGGACAGGGATAACAAGGGAGTGGGAAGCTGCCATATACTTTGACAGGCAACTTAAATGCTCACGTGCAATGAACCCACTGCTCATTGAACTCCCAGACTCCATTTGGTGCTATTTCATTGTAGGCCACACCGAGCACTTACTGGGCAGCATCTACCGATCGCCCAACTGTGGAGCAGAGCACAACCAGCTACTGCTCAGCACCATCATAGGGACATGGGACTTGAGCTATGACCAAATCACCATAGCTGGAGATTCTAAATCCCCTTCACTGAACATGGGCTCGGGGTATGCTAAGGGAAAATTCGGCCGAAATCTACTGCAAACCATTCGAAATCAGGACTGACTGAGAATGTTGGAAACGACACTAGGGCCCGAGTGGGAAGCCATCGAAACTAGACTACTTTCTAACTACTGACTAACTACTCGTCGAAAAGGCCCAGATCATGACTCCTCTGGGAAGTGGTGACCATGCGGTCATAGATTTCGATCTTGTTCTCCCTGGGCATTTGCAGTGGTATGTTACACGACCATGCTGAAATACGGAGGCTTCTGTCCGACGCAGATTGGCCCTAAGCATGGGATGAGTTATCTGTGGATAAACACTGGGAAGTGGTAAAAAAGACTATCCATACAGCAATCTTGGATACCGTTGATTTGGTCACAACACAGCCAAAGGAAAGGTCGTCATGGCTGAAGAGAGGTACGCAACGTATTCTGAAGGCAAACTGGAGGGCTTGGTTCAAGTGGCGAGTATCCAAAAGTTAGACCGACCACGACGCATACCTGGGATTCAGAAGCCGGTGCAACGCGAGAGTCTGAAGTGACAGGAGGTCGTTCCAGATTAACCTTGCCGAAAAACTCCTAGAAAACCTCAAAGACTTGTATCGATTCATGTCGGAAAGAAAACCAACCAGGGGGCATGGGCCTTAGCAGGACCAAACGGTCAATACCTCATTAGTCTGGAGATGGCGGAAACATTCAGTTTAGCCTTCGCCAAATAGCTAAACAACAATGTGAGTATAACCGGTACGGACCAAATTGGCGACACTAATATATCACAGGAGGAAGGCCTAGTGGCTACTCCTCAAATAAATCCGGCAATAATACTAGGGAAGCTACAGAGACCCACATCTGGAGAGCTCTTAAGCTGTGACAATATCAGGCCATCTGTTCTGAAACAGTGCGCTGAAGCTCTCTGTAGACCCATATACAACTTGTTGTAACACTCGATGGATTCGGGGAAACTGTCAAGGAAGTGGAAAAGAGCCATCCTTTCTCCTATCTTCATGGGTGGGGATAGGCAAAATATTATTAGCTATAGACCAGCAGCTCTACTCCTAGTGGTATCAAAAGTACTGGAAAGTATTATTGGCGATCACATTAGGGATTACCTCGATAGGACTAGTATACTCCATGAAGCCCAACACGGTTTCAGGAAAGTCAGATCCTGCTTTACTAACCTACCATCAGCTTGGGACGATTGGACATCATGCTTGGATATGAATGTTCCAGTCCATGTGGTCTTCCTATACTTTCAGAAGGCATTTGACACTGTTCACCATGACCTTCTACACGAAATAAGCCAGGCAAGTATAGGCAAGCCACTTCTGTCATGGTTAAAGGACTACTTAGCTGAAAGGCAACTTTACACCAAGGTCAGTCGAGTCCGATCATCTTGGCACAGCTCGCCATTAGAGTGTCTCAGGGTTCTGTCCTAGGACCACTGATGTTTTTGATTTTTATCAGTGATCTACCATACCGCCTAAGCTGCCCGACTCTTCTATACGCTGATGACGTAAAGATATGGGGGGGTGATAAAGTGTTTGGAGGATTCAGATAGATTGCAGGAAGACATAGAGCTTTTGGAAGACTGAGCGGTGGCCAATGGCATGACTTTCAACCTGAAAAAGTGCAAAGTAGTGAGATTACGCACCTGTAGACTGCAGAATGCAATTTATACCCTGTACAATGAAAGCGTGTCCTGCACAACGTCGGAGAGTGACTTAGGTCCAGTTCTAACGGAAACAATAAAAACAATCGTAAATTACACGGGGGATGTAGCGAGGGCATATGCGGTCACACATTTTACGCATAGACAGTTAGGTGCACTCACTCTTGAGCTCTTTCTAAAGTTGTACAAAACATACGTCAGATCACACCTTGAGGTGCATAATATTATTGCACCCCAAATGCTGAGAAGAGACGCCAACCTCTTGGAAAGAGTCCAACGACGGGCAACAAAAGGAGTGGTTGGTCTCCGAAACAAACCATATGATGAAAGGCTGAAGAAATTAGGCCCGTTCACACTTAGTTACCGTCGGCTTAGGGGGAAAATGATTGCCGCCTACAAGATAACAAATGGCCAGAATCACCGAAGCAAATTCATCATACTTAAGCAGGAAGAAATACGTATTATTATTATCATGAAAGGTGTTATGCTATTGAGTAGGTATGGGCTTCCTCGCGGACAGCTCACCAGAAAGCAAGGACCCGAATCCTTTCCCACTTCTTTTCAGATTCAGATTTATTGGTTGGGGATAGGAGGCTTGGAGCCTATGTTAATCCTTTTCTAGTAAATTTCCATGGTTGTCCAAACCCTTTTTGAACGAATCATTTGAGGTCGCAAACACCACTTCTAGTGGGAGTCGGTTCCAAGAGTTTATGACTCGGTGTGAGAACCAGTGCTCAACAGCAGTATGATTTCTTCTTGGCTTTTGAACTCTCCTGCTATGTCCTCTAAGGTGTTCCGACCTGGTGGGAAGGAAAAGAGAGAATAGGTCAGGTCCGTTGTCATTATTTAAAATTTTAAACATTGTGATCAAATCTCCTCTTTGTCTACGGTTTGACAGGGAGAAGAGACTTAAACTGCCTAGTCTTTCCTTGAATGATAGGTTGGCTATGCCGTGAACCATACGTTTTGCCTTCCTTTGAACACTTTTTAGAATGCGTGAATCCCCTTTTAGACAAGGACTGGCGGCCTGGATGCAGTTTTCTAGTCTTGACTTAACCAGAGATGTATATAAGGAGGTGAACATATCTCTGGTAATTCTTGTAAAGGCTCTGCGGATTGCCCATAAGGACCTTAAACTACGTGCAGCCACCGTGCGACAGTGTTCTATAGCTTTTAAGTCGTGGCTAACTATGACACCTAAGTCCAAGTGAGTCTGAACTGATGGAAGTGTTATTCCCTCTAGTTCGCAGGAGCTTTCGTTTGCTTGTCCAATGCGCATGGTTGTACATTTTGCCTCATTAATCGGGAGCATCCATTCTACGGACTACTCTGACAATTTGTTGAGGTCCTCTTGCAACGTGAACATATCACTGTTGCCCTTCAACTCTCTCCAAATTTTTAAGTCACCTGCGTGTAGGACCATAGGGGAGTCGGTGAGCAGAGGTAACTCATTGATATACAGAAAAAATAGGAGAGAGCCGAGTACCGTGCCTTGTGGCACTCCACCACGTACTTCTGTCCCAAAGGAGAGTTTCGAGTTGATCCTAACCCTCTGCCTCCTATCTATGAGGAATTCCCTGAGGCAGTCTAGTAATCTGTCTTTGATACCAAGACCTTCCAATTTCATGAGTAGTCTTTTGTGAGGTACTTTATCAAGGGCTTCGCTGAAGTCTATGAAGACGACGTCAACGGGTCTTCTGTTGTCCTTTGATTTGACCCAGCTTTCTCGTGCAATGAGGAGATTTGACAGGCATAAGAGGTTCCTCCGGAAGCCGTGCTGTGCTCTAGATAACAAGCTTATGTTTTCAGATATGCCATGATGCTTTTCTTGATGATTCTTTTCAGTGTCTTGATTAAAGTACTGGTGAGACTGATAGGCCTGTAATTTGAATGGGTTTGTCTTGATCCTCCTCTGTGGATGGGGGTTACTATGGCGTCTTTCTCTGCGGGTTTGCCTTCCCTGGGATTCTTTAGCGGCAGATGTAACTATGGCACCGTCTGTGGACACCCTAAGGCGAAGGCTGGACAATCATGCAGAGACAGAAGAACGGCGTCCACTTATTGATTCTGTACCTGCATAGGTCACAAGCGGGATATCTGGTTTCCGACCTTGAAATGGTTAGTTTTCAGTTCACTTTTTGGGATTCACTTATACAGACACCAGAGATATTTAGGGTGTACCAATGTCCGCGGTGATTTTCTCCGAGAAATTCCACTGACGGCTTAAAGGCATTTAATGATAGAGAAATCTCTCATTCTCGTGATGTTAATTTTTTTTATGCAGCCACAGTAAATTATATAATGGGAGGTAGACCGAGTGCTGAAACTACATGATCCCACTATAGCTTATAAATATTTCTGGGTTTTATCTCAACTAAGCAACCCCAAAAAAGCAATGAATCAGTAAGAACTTTTACTGCAGTAAAACAGTAACAACCCATGGGTTGTTATTTCACCACATTCTGCATAATAACGTAACTCAAAGACTGGGCCTGTATACTGTCAGTAGTAAAAATTGAAGGAGGAATATATCACTGAAATACCACTACAATGTCCCTTAGTAAGACATGGATATTTGCCTATTAGAATACATGACGTCACCGGTGTACACCGACGCAATTTCATCTTAAAAATTATCCTTCATTCAATTCACTGGGTTCTAAGGTAGTCATCTCTCAGTCACTCTGCCGCCTCTAGAAAGCTACAAGACTATGCAAGTGACTCGGAGTGTGCTCACTTATTTAAGACCCGATAAACGTTCCCCTAATATTCTATCTTATTCGTTTTGTTCATCCTTACGTGCAAATCGTTCTCTAATTTCCTTTCATTACTTATGATGTTCGTCTATCCTGTTCATCTATCCCTTGGTTCTTCTATTCTTTCTTACTATTTTTCTCCGGTCTCGCCATTGTGAATTGTTTGCGAGTTAATTTAGTTAAAGCTTTACTCATATACACAGCTGTTTTCACTGGTGTAAGAGCATAGCTTATGCAAGCTTTAGTTTGAAATCGCCAGCATTTTCGTCGCAGGATAACCAATAAGCATATTTATTCACGAGGTAATGACTGAAATGCTTGTTTGTGATGTAGACTAACATGCTTTTGCCTTTCATGCAATTAAAAACTTACAAACAAGAATAATCCTAAAGTCTAATTATTTGGGCAACTTATTACATTTAAGAAAAAGAAGAAACTTACAAAAGAACACAGTATCTTACCAATAATATAATAACTTTGTTAGTAATCAGAAAAGTAGTTATTACTCCACACTTGGTGCTCTCATTATGAAGTCTATAAATAGGGACTGAGAAATCATTCTCTTTGTCAAAGTATATTGTTCTTTAGAGTTTACCCCTTCCCCCCTTAGTAGGGTGATTATTGGGTAATGTATGCACCTTAACACAGTGGCTTTCTAGACTACTGATTTTACTAGGGTCTATCAGTCAACAATTGGCCTAATTTCTGTGCTCAGATGTTCTGAGTCACCCCACTACAATACTTTAACTTAGGTTTTTAAACTTACAATCGTTACATAGTATTCTAAAAATGAGGTCTTTTGACTTATTTGATATTGTCGAGTCTTTCAGCCTGTGTAGCTATTATCTGAATGAACTTTTGGGTTCAAATGCCTCTGTGATCCCAATTTTTCATATGGATACCACATACAACCCCTAATATCCCTTATCTGTATAGCCGCATAACAAAAGCTCTAAACTGTCTTACGTCTGTCGTTGCCCTCGGTTTTTTATTAGGCTTTATAAATTTTCAGTAAAAGTTGGAGGACAGTCATTGGTCATTAGTGCTTCTTAAATGTGTACAAATTCCTTATGGAGAATTTTAAAACCAATGGAAGCTACGCCTCGGTTGCTTAAACATATAAGTAAACCGATATAGATTAAGGGGAGTTGAAATCTAAGTATCTGTTTTCATTGTGAACAGTTAAATGTAGACTACCATTTCGTCTCATTTTCTAATCTAACGTCGATAGTTTTCCTCGTTCGTCATCTAATCTATATTTGACCTGAACTTTATATTGTTACCGAGTATATATATATATATATATATATATATATATATATATGTACACTCTACATTTGGATAAGGTTGAAATGTATTCAAGGCTTTTCACTGCCGATTGTTCATAGTTACGTCACTTTTCAGATAGAGTGGGTCCAGGGTTCGAGTTCCGCTCCATCTACTTCAGCGTGATCAATTGAGTAGTATTAGCAGCCCTCACAATAAGTGTCATTGCCTGGCATTGAGTTCTAGTAACAAACAACGAATACTGGGGATCCAAATGCTACTTCTTGTTTGTCTATCCATAGTGTCGTGAAATTGTAAAAGCTATGTATATTGGGCATGGATATACTCCTAATATGATTCCATCGATTGGTAACTTATCTCTCCATTATGGATAAAATTTTATTTTGGCAAAATCACAGTGTTATGCAGTAATACTTACTGATGACATTATCCATAATGGAGTTAAACTCTACCACAATGCCAAAATTTTATCCTTATATGAGTAACTTGGATTTGTTAGTAAGTTTGTAATCAAAGTTAGGCTCATTCTTTAGTGCCTTAAGAGCCATATTAGGTGACAATGATGTGTGGGGTTGTTATGTCAAAAATAACGATTTTCTGTAGTTGTACAGTGTTTAGCCTTCTATTTAAATTTTAAGGTAATTAACCAGGGTTTTCAGTTATTTCTAATTGAACATAAAATTCTTGCTAAATGTTTGCTTAGCTTATATGTTGATCTGTCTCTAACGATTAATATCAGCATGCACTCCACTGTGAGTATTGGTTTTACGCATTAAGTTAAACCACTGAGACTTGTTTAGATATGGCTTCATCTTACGAATACTATCCACTGTGGATTTTATAAGCTTTTTCGTGACTATATCTACAGGTTTTTAATCCCCTCATATGATTTTGTCTGAACACGTTTACGTTTTGTCCGTAACTACTGTTGAGCTGTCTATATCCGATTTGGGAATTACTATAATATTATCATTTATTGTCCCGTTAAATATTACTTCACTTTATTTGGCTGTTGCAATACTATTGCACATGTCTATCAACCAAGGGACGTGTGTACTGCTCACCAGTTCGCTCCATCCTTCTCTATGGCTCTGAAACATGGCCAATACGAGTTGAAGACATGAAAAGGTTGACTGCTTTCGATCATAGATGTCTACGATCTCTTTCTCACGTTAGGTGGTTTAATAAGGTAAGTAATGTTGACGTTAGGCGTAGTGTTGGCCAAAGAGGAAAATCAATCGACGAGGCTATAAAGCTACATAGATTGAGATGGCTAGGTCACGTGGTGCTCATGCCTAACCATCGCCTCCCGCAGTGGGCATTACTAGCTGATATAGGTGCAGGTTGGAAAAGAGTAAGTGGTGGGTGGCCAAATAAAAACATGTCATCAATCCATGAAATCCTTGACAGTTAAACTGAGTCAGTCAGGTAGGGAGATGCAGACTTCCGGGTTGGGGCCCTCGGGACTAACTCTAAGAATCAATGGCTGGAGACAATAGGTGGTGACATGGCTCAAAATCGTTGTCAATGGCCAGCGCAGATGTATTCAGTCTCTGTAATCTTTCATATTTCTTTCTATCATTACCCATTTTGTTTCACTCTTATACCTGTCAAACTCTATTGATTCTCTTCACTTATCTTCTTGTCTACCTTTGTGTGCTATTTGGAACGTGGCAACTCGAACTGGTGCACTTCGGTGCCAAGTTCTATGTTGAATCCAGACAGACAAACAGTGCACATCGTACCCAGCCTTGAGAAGTAGCCTTACCTACTTCTCTAAGGATCACTTATGTAGTAAGGGCGACATTAAATGTAGTCTGATAGATGTTGTATCATTTTGTACGTTAACAAATGTAGAATTAATTAATATTCTTAGGAGAAGCCTAATTTTCAAATTCTAGTTACCATTCGAGTATACAATTCTCAATGTGTCATTCTTATGCCCTAAATTCTAAATATCTGCCAGCTATGAAAAAAAAACTGGACTTTACTACGACTTTGCTTCCAATAGAAGGGATTTAATTTTGCGGAGAACTTATTTTCTTTAATCGATCGCACTCTGTAGCATATTTCACTAGTTTTCTACTTAAATAAGTTATCAAATATCTCTAAAGAATCATTAACACCAAACCACTCCTAAAATTACAAACGTATTGACAAAAGTTGGTCTTGAAACCTACCTTGGTGTATAAAAGAGTAGAGAAGTTCGTTATGTAATAGGCGTGTGGATTCCTTATACTTGTTCTACTTTAGTACCCTTTAGATGATACTGATAAAAGTAATATCTTTTATTGATTATTATCTTCCTTTCACTTCCTTATTCGTAATTCCCCCAATTTCCCCACTTGTTCCCGCCTAACTTTTTAATTATTGACTCATAAGATGGTGCAGTTGAAGTCCTTTCGTACGATATTGAGGGGTTCTGTATAGCACCGTGAAGCATTCATGCAGGGGGTGCTCGATGTCCAAAATTGACAAGGTGTTCGGGGATAGAGCTGCTAGTATGCTTCTTTTCTCCTCTGGCTAGCCAAGCTGAACAGTGTTCCAGAATACGTTTGCGGACTTGTCGGTGCACACGGCCGATATACTTTGCTCCACACGAACAAGTAAACTGATAAATACACATTGAGGTGTCCAAAAGCGGTATCTTATCCTTAACGTTAGACTAGATTAACTGCCTCCTGGATAATGTGATGCGTAAGGTGACGTAATGTGATGCCTGGAATGTTTTCTTCAGACAACTCTGCCATTTTTCTAATTTCCAATTAGTCACCCTTTCTGGACTACACTATATATTACGTAATACGTTTTCGAGGACAAATTCTAATAGTATCTAATTGGTTTTATGAATTTTTTGTTAAATAAAATTACGATTGTACAGCTTATGACTCAATATGGGAATATTTCATTCATTTCTAATTATTTTTCGTTATCAAGTCAATTTTCTTGACAGGTGATTATTCCATTACGTTGTTTGAAATTTTTTTTCCTAAACAGGCCGCACCAGACTTCATAACAGAAATACTCTACTAAATAAAATGAGATTTGAGACAGTAGGTTTAACTACTCAAAACTAATGTGAAAGCGATAATAACACAAATTTACTTTGTTTTAGATACTATATGGCTATATATTTTGATTTTTACTAAAAATCCAAGTAATTCTACCTAAGAGGCTGTTTCTTCTATAGCAAAACTTTTGGAGAGCTTTTGATTTGACTCTATGAGCAGAATAAGATTATTTTAAGTAATTCAGTAATGAAAAAGTCAAAAAAAAGGAAACCAGTGGTGGCCGAGATCTATAGGTTGAGATATTGCAGTACTTACGAGGAAACTGAGTTTAACAGGTAGGATATTTTTCCAAAGTCACCAAGAGAGCTTCAAAAAAAAACAATATCCACCTTGTAGAACTCAAAACCCAGCCAATGATACTTCTTAGTTCGTGTCTTTTTACCCTTCAATTACTTACAGAGACTGAAATTATTTTCAATAGGACTAATATAGAAATTTTTCTTAGTGTCGATGTTTGAATATCAACTTCAAAGGTTTATTGCTTGATATATTGGTATCAAAAGTCATCCGTTCTCACCATTTGTCTAGTCCTAATGTGTGAGAGTCGTTTTGAGTTAGGTTTAGTTATCCTTTACTAGCTTCCTTTCATAAGGTCTGTAGTGACTATTCAACATAGACACAAGCAAGTGCTTCTAATTTGACAATGTTCCATTGGGGGATAGTTCCTTCTTTGTAGCCATATAAATGTGTTGCAAAAACACTTCTCTTAACCAATCCTGACGTGTCTTTCAGACACCATTCATAGCACAGACCAAGTAATAAACAGAGACTTTAATCTTCAGAAATGTTCCTGGATTTTTAACAAACGTTTTTGTCAGGATGTTTCGCAGTATCATCAGTTGCTTTGACCACCACTGGCTCTTTTCCGATCTGACCCTATGTCAGCTAACATTACCTGTCGAGGAAGGCGATGGATGGCTAGGCATACATAACACATGTCCTGACTATCTCTCTCAGTCCATGTAACTTCACAGCCTCGTCTATTGATTTCCTCTCTTCACCTAGTACTCGACGCCTAACCTCAATATTGCTCACCTTATTATACCACTTCACACGGGAGATAGAACGCAGGCACCTTGTGAAATAGTATAATACGGTAAGCAATATTGAGGTTAGGCGTCGAGTACTAGGTGAAGAGAGGAAATCAGTAGACGAGGCTGTGAAGTTACATGGAATGAGAGAGATAGTCAGGACATGTGTTACTCATGCCTAGCCATCGCTTTCCTCGACGGCCAATGTTAGCTGACATAGGATGGGTCAGATTGGAAAAGGGTCAGTGGTGGTTAGACCAAAACATGGCTTCATCAGTCAATAAAATCCACAGCAGTTAGTTTAAGCCACGTAGGAAAATGTATACTTCCTGGCTGATTGGGGTCGTCGGGATGGTAAAAACCAATGGGAGCTGTAGACAATTAATGATATAGCTCAAAGTTGTTATCATTGGTTGGCGCAGATGCATCCACTCCTTGTGACTTATACAATAAAACTCAATTGTTCTTCGATATTACTATTCATTTTGCGTCATATCTCTGTTTACTGTCTCTATTTTGCATTCCATCTTACTTTCTTCTTCTTCTTCTCTTACTTTGTGTGCTGAGTGTACTATGGCGACTCGAACTGCTGCACATTGGTGTAAAGTTCTATGTTGAAACCCTCGTCGTCAGGTTCAGCAGTCAGTCAGTCAGTCAGTCAGTCAGTCAGTCAGTCAGTCAGTTGGTCAAACTGTCATGATTTCTAACTGTCACTATGTTCATGCGCTAAGTATTAAAATAAGGAGGAACAGAGCTATACTAAATCTTCAGTCCTAAGCTTAAACGCACCTATAGCGTGATAACTGTTAACCACCGGCGTGAATATTTTATCCTTACATATCTTCTATTTCGATGATAGTAGTTTGTTATTTTTTGTTTAACTTTCAGCCTAGTGATATGCGGAGAGGATGTATGCAAAAGAATCGAGAGATATCATGTTATCTCTTGACAAAGATGTCATGGAAAGGAAAGTAAGTTAAACCACATAATTTGAGATGTTAAATTAACTTTCTCAAGCATGTTTTGTATTCTGCATTTTTTGATAATCCATGATGTCAGATTGGTTTGTTCAACCTATGACTCTAAATAAGACAAGGAATTTACTTGTATATTCTTTTGAATACACACTGTTAGAGTTGTAATGTCATTGCAGAATGAAGTTGTTTAAATGGAAGCTAGTAAACAGAGATAGAAGATATTTGGAGGCAGCTGAATCCATACAATGATTAGTTAATTTAACGATTTATAGACTTCCACATCTGATGTGTAAAACTTGTCATGTTAGGCGGTGGGGAAGCAGTCAACAGGAGTTCCTAGACTAGGCTTTCGTGTTTAGTTGCACTTGTTAGTAAGGCGTATCGATGACCTCGAGGGAATTGGTGTCTTCTCGGGGATTTCGACCTGCCTCCCTGAGTTCTGTGGTCAGAAGCACTGGTGACAGTTAGTCACCCATTTTGGTGACTGGTTTGTAAACTTGACTGACAGAATTCAGCTAGTACCACCACTAAGAATTGAAGACATGACATCGGTTGTTTTTATTCCCTTGGGTGCCGAGTGGGAACATAAAGCTTCTACAGCACATTTCATCCTTTTTCTCTGAAGTCTTTTTTAGCTGGCTCCATGACTGCCCGTAAACTTTCACTTACTTTTCACATGGTCTCCGCCGTGTTTCACTCGGGTTCCATTAATGGGCTCGACGCGTTATGTCATTAAAGCCGTTTCCTCGGTGTGCATGTCCGATCCATCTTCATTTCCTTTGACATATTTGTGTTGGGCAGTAGGTTCTTGGTTGATTGTTTATCACAGTTCCTCATCGCCCTTTCACCGGTTACTTCCTAGGGGAATGAAGAAGTGGCTATCTTCCTTTTAATGTTTTGCAAAGCCCATTCATTAATGGGAAATCATTCAATGAGGTTGTCAAGTTACATGGATTCAGATGGTTATAAAATGTGTTATGCATGCATCCTTCTTAGCCATCGATTGCCTTCCCCGACAACGGGTAATGCTAGCTGACATAGGATGGATCAGGTTGGAAAGTAGCTAGTGGGTGGTAAAACAAAAAAACACGACTTCATCAGTCAGTAAAAATCCACAACAGTTAGCTTAAGCCAGACAAGGAAGGAAGGTGTAGACTGCTTGTTTGTGTTTGCCGGGATTCTGAGAATCAGTCTATCTGTCTGTTTTCAACATAGAACTTTGCACATATGTGCGACAGTACAAGTCGCCACACTCCGTGTAGCACACAAAGAAAGAAAAGAAAGTAGAAGAAATGCGTAATGGAGACAGTAAACAGAGATGTGAGACAAAGGAATAGTAGTAACGAAAAACAAAACAGTTTCATTAGAAATCATAAATCACAAGGAGTGGATGCATCTTCACCCCAGCCATTGAGAACGATTTTGAGTCATGTCACCAATTGTTTCCAACCATTGGTTTTTACCCTCCTGAGGACACCAACCAGGAAGCCAGTTTACACCTTCCTACGTGACTGGCTTCAACTAACTGTTGTACATTTCATTGACTGGTGAATCCATGTTTTGGTTTGACCGCCACTAGCTCTTTTCCAGCCTGAGCCTATATCAGCTAACATTGCCTGTCGAGGTAGGCGATGACTAGTTAGGCATGCGTAACGCATGTCCTAACCATCTCAGTTGATGTAGCTTCACAACCTCGTCGATTGGTTTCCCACCCTTACCTAGCACTCGACCGATGCCTAACCTCAATATTGCTCACCTTATTATACCACTAAACAAACACGGGAGATAGAACACAGGCACCTATGATCAAAGACAGCTAGACTGGCTTTTCATGTCTTCCAATCTCAATGGCCATGTCTCACTCACAGTTATAAAGGAGGACGGAGCAGACTGATGAGCAGTACACCCGCCCTTTGGTATCGGATATCGCGTCTACTAGGCCAGAGACGGTGTAAACTGGCATATGCGAAACTAGCCCTTTGTATCTGAGAATCAGTAACTGGAGATAATTGGTGATATGGCTCAAAATCGTTCTCAGTGACTGGCACAGATGCATCCATTCTTGGTGATTTATCGTATCCAATAAAGTTCTATCGTTCAACCATATTACTTTTCTTTTTCCCTTACACACCTGTTTCTTATCTCTTCTTTGAATATCTTCTCTGTTTACTCTCTTCTCTTGCTTTGCGTGTTGCATGGAGGGAGTATGGTAACTCGAACTGTGTTGCACATCTATGCAAAGTTCTACGTTGAAACCAGTCAGTCAAAGCCCATTAATGTGAATGCAACTATTATTGTGACCAGCTGTAATCCTATTCCAAGCTAACATTGTGTGTCGAAGAAGTGTGCGGCTCGGTACATGTAATACACGTCTTAGATATGTGAAATGATGCGACTCTACAATCTTATCGATTGACTTCCCCTTCCTAACAAATAGTTTATGGCTAACCTCATTACGACAAAAGGAAGATTGAATAAAGGCATGTTTTTTTTTAAAAGACTGCTAGTCTTTTCTTATTCTAAACTTCAACAATCATATCTCACAGTTGTAAGGTAGGACAAAGCGAACTACTATTTAGTATATACTACTTCGCTACTACGGAGTGCCCCATCGACAATTATACATCTCATTCAACAGTTATACGACAATGCTGCATGCCAAGTAATCCACAAAGGGAAACTTACGGAAGCCTTCAAAGTGAGAACGGGAGTGCGACAAGGCTGCCTACTATCGCCAATGATCTTCCTAAATGCAGTAGATTGGATATTGAGACAAACAACGGCAACTAACGAGGGAACAGGCATAAAATGGACTCACTTTTACAAAAAAACTTGGAGGATCTGGACTTCGCCGATGATATATGTCTGATTTCCCACAAACTGGAAGATATGCAAGTGAAAAGCAACACGCTGGCAGATGAAGCATCCAGAGAAGGTAGGACTTCAGGTGAACATAGATAAAACAGAGGTGATGAAGATTCCTGGCCAACACAACAACAACAACAACAGACAACAATCAGCCAGCATAAATGGGAGGAACCTGACAGAAACAACCTCCTTCACCCATCTACCTACCTGGGAAGCATCGTTTCAACTACAGGCCAAAGGAACTGACGGGGATATCAAAGCCAGAATCGGAAAACGAAGACAAGCTTTCATTACTCTCAAGTCTGTGTGCAGGTCAACAGCACTTCAGAATCAAAACAAATAAGATCCTGATTTTCAACTCGAATGTGAAGTCAGTGCTACTCACTATGAGGATCAGAGACTTGGCCAGCGCGTCATAAAGAACACCTCAAACAAACTTCAGACCTTCATTAACAATTGTCTTCGCTCAATGCCATTCAAGATCAGATGGCTGGCCAGAAAAGATCAGCAACACGGATCTCTGGTGATGAGAGAACCAACCAGGAACCGATTGTGCAACAAACGGGCAGGAAGAAATGGAGGTGGATTGGATTGGCCATACTCTGAGGAAACCATCAAGTGACATCACTAGACAAGCCATTGCTCGAGTGGAACCCGAAAGGGAAGCGGCAAGTTGGTCGTCAGTGCAAGGGTGACTTGAAGGAGGTCATATGAAGAGGAGACGAGAGCATGTGGGCAGACTTGGAGCGGGATGAAAAAGTTGTCAGAAAACCGAAGGCAATGGAGACGCGCAACTGAAGCCCTATGTTCCTCTAGAAATTAAAGGATATAATAATAATACACGTTTTTTGACGGATAGCCTAGTGGTATTTTTCTGTCACCGAAGATTAAAAAAGCTGGTAAGTGCCGAAAACAAGCCTTTATGTATGTTTCTGTATTTCAAACGAGTTTGATTAAATGTTAACATTCACTGATTGAAGTCCGTAAGGGAAAATGTTCAAAATGTATTATTTTTCCCGCATTTTTGTTCAGTCTTTATTGATTTCCTTTTAGGGCCCATTTACAAATTTGCTGTCGTAGTTGGGTTTTATACATCTACTGTTTGATACTTGCAGTAGCTTGAACTGGGTTGAATTTTGAATTGTGCTTAGATTCGTATTTTTTATTTTTAAAATAATTCGATTCACTTTCACAACCACACTTTCTCCCATCTGTTTTTTATTCATTTCACAGTTATAAACGTCTGTTTACAATCGGCACACTCGGTGTAACGACGTATAATAAAGATACCTTAAGAGTGACAAATCAGGTTAGCATAAATATATGTGTTTTTTTTAATACTTTTCTGACTATTAAGCGTAACCTGACACTGTCTTTAAGATTTATTTAGTTAATACAGGCTTCTTTTATTTTCATTTAGTTATGTTCTCTAAGCGTCGGTGGCACAGCAGTTAGGATGCTCGCCGATCATGCACATGGTACGAGGTTCTCTAAGCTGGTTGATTTATTGATTGCGAAGCTTTCATTATCCTTTTGTAGATATCATCGCTTCAGCGCATGCTTTAATATGAAGTGAACTCGCTTAAATTCTCTCTCCCACGTGAATATGATATAATTGTATCGCCTCCTGACAACCATTGTTGTGATTGGTTGTCATCTTTATTGATTTGAAATTGAAACCTTTTTATCATATAGCTTATTCATTATTAGTTATAAGTTTGATCTATAGAGTACTGTTGTAACAACAGAAGGCCAGGGCCAGGCAACAGATCGTTTATTTACGAAATCAACACACATATTTATAGATTTTCATGTACATTATTATAGATTATTGTTAGCAGAAAAACATCGTCTTTTGATTGGTTGTTTCTCACTTACTGAAAGTTAATCTTTCATCTCTTTGTGGCTGTTTCTTGAGTGTCAGATCATCTATATGCTGATTGTATCTGTCTACTCAAAGTCTGGTGTGGTTGGTTGTTGAATCAGTCTTTGTTCATATTTTTTTTCTCACGACACCAATATTAGGGACGTAAAAATTGACGTAAATTACTGTCTACCAATTTCGCCTGCAGCAGAATATTGAATAAAGTGATTGCATCGGCTTGTCCACTATGTCTATTTCAAATGGTCTTAAATATTCTAGCCATTATCTTAGAGATATTCTGTGCATATGGGGTAGAATCATTTTTCTTGTGGATGGTGTCTTCTTGGTATGATTTGATTTGAGTTGTATGGGTGTCCCTTTTATTTGAAGACTGTGATAAATGTTTCTCTCTCTTTTGTTCTCCTGAGGACTTGGAGTGCTGCAGTCTGTTTCAGCTCTTTTAAGCAATCTTTGTAGGCATTTTTTTGTGTAGCATCCGATTATATTACTGTTATAGTTGAGTGTTTGATCCTCTGTGTGTGCGTGTATGTGCGTGAGTGCCAGTTTTCTGTGTATACTTGTGTTTCCAGATTTCATATGTTTGTCCTCTTGATGATTAAGACATCTAAGAATGGAATTTCCTGCTCTGATGCTTCTCCTCTTGTGTGGATTTAATGCCTTCAAATTTGTTGTTAATTAGTTGATTATCGGGTGTATTCCAAATCATTTAATTGAATTTTAGATTTTCCCATCGATTGATTGAACCGAAGTGCTCGGTCTCAGATTGACATGTGCCGGCTTCTTGTTCAGATGCTTCGACAATGTCTGGGCATGTAATTAGAATTTAATTGGTGGATGGTGACTAGCAGTGGAATCCAGTCAGGATAACGCGCATTTCCTCCTATTTGGACTCGTCCTCCAGCTGGATGTACCTGCATTCAATTAAATAGTTAATATGACCCGTTGCACAAGAGGCATTGGCTCTCGTGGCCCAAGTGGTTAGTGGATAACTCTTTGGCGTTTGAAACTATGGGTACTGGGTTCGAGCCTCCGTGGTGGGAACATCACCTCTCACTGACTGGGGAATGCAGGTGCATCCAGCTTGAGGAAGAGTCCCAAATAGGACGAAATGCGCGTTATCCTGGTGGATTCCACTGCTAGTCACCATCCACCAATTGTATTCCAAATCATTTCTTGTAATTATTTATTTTTATTCCCGTCGTATGGTTAAAGTTACTTTTTCGAAACTTTGCCAAATAAATCGTTTTACCACTTCTACGGATTAATTGTCCCTCATCGCAGCGACTGTTCACTTATGTGCTATCGTGGAACAACCTCATTATTTCAAGGTAGACTGACAAAGTAAGCTCACCAAACAAAAGATTCAAAGTAGGACTCTTTAGGAGTTAATATTTCACTTACTCACTTTTATGTCTGTAAGCCCTCATAGTATTTGAACGACTGAGTTACATACCATTGTTTACAGGATTTCATTATGAGCTGACATTGGTTAGGAACCATTGGAAAACCAACTGGGAGTACTGGACAACTGTTTCGTCCTAGTTTGGGACTCTTCAGCAGTACGCACCCACCGGGGCTCGAACCCAGGACCTTCTGGTTACAAGGCCAACGAGCTCGTAGACCATTCAGCAGCCACTGGGACCCGATCCAATGGCCCATTAATTCTAACTTCTGCCAATTCACGATATAGCGCCACCAATGCTTGACATCCCATTGTGTTTACCAATTTAATATGCATGTACATGCATACGGAGGAGCCATCAATCTCTCAACAGATTTTGGCTACAGAGCGCATTCATAAGTAGCTGAGATTGCAAAGCAAATAAAATATTTTTCGATAAACGGAATACTATTCACTGTCAGTTATTGCTTTCGCATGTATTGATTAGTAGTGTTTAGATGAAATTTGTGTTTGTTAGTACTTGCTATAATATATACTTGGATATGTGTAGTGTGTGTGCGTGTGTAGGTGTAATGTAAACTTATCTTGATGATGAATAGATTTCAGTTAGTAGCAATGACTGTGGATAACTGGATCAATGAATTCATGTTGCATCTCAATGACTTTTTACCGATAAGTAGGTCTGGTGATATTTGATAGTTAGAGGCAATCGGCCACAGGAAGAGCCCCACTTGACTTAGTCTTCGTGCTAGTTGGCACTCACCAGTCACTAAGGCGTATCTGCAACTTTAAAGGAACTAATGTCCCTTCTGAGATTCGAACCCGCATTATCCAGTGCTGCAGTCAGAGATGTTCACTGTGATGATGAACTACCTAGAATGGTGGCCACATTGCAAACCTGACTGATAGAATTTAGTCTGCACTGAAGAAAGGACTAGACACGTCACACTGTTTATTAGTGTCCAATCCAAAGTATCCACTACAGTCCTACAGGAGGTCAATCGCGAGCCCGAATAGCTCAGTGGTAACGTCTCTTACTGCAGCCTGCACTGGGTGACGCGGGTTCGAATCTCAGAAAGGATATGAGTTGTTCCTTCAAGGTTGTAGATACGCCTTGGTAACTGATTGGTGAGTGGCAGCTAGCACGAGACCTAGTCCAAGGCTTCCCGTGGTTGATTACCTCAAACTATCTAATATCATCAAATCAATGTACACCGTGATGGCGAGCTACCTAGAATGGTGGCTACATTGCAAACCTGACTGATAGAATTCAGTCTGCACCAAAGAAAGGACTATACACATCACACCAGTTAATTACTAGTGTCCAATCAAATAAGTAGTTCTTTTGATAAATATTTAGATTGTAATGTGGATCTCAGGTTCATCAGTTAGAGAACGATTGAAAACCAGCAGGGAGTGCTGGGCAACTGTTTCGCCTCACCCCAGGACTCTTCATCAGTACACATCCACAACCACCTGGGACTGGGGATCTAGACCAGGATCTTTAGACTAGGAAGTGAACTCGTTAACCATTTTGTCATTGGGTCAATTTACGATATGGCATCACCAACTAACCAGTATCCTTGTTAAGCAGCCTGTGGCCTATGCTACTGATCGAATTTATCAGTAGTACATAAACAGGGTGTTAATTGGCATAAAAAACATCAAATAACAGAGAGATCAATTTGCTGTCAGAGAAAGCAGATGATACAGCGTTGTGGAGATACATGGGAGACGTTAAAGGAACACAAAGAAGCCCAATATGAAGGAACGACAGAGGTAGCACATCACGGAAGATCTGTGCAAATAGTGCTTTGAAAATATGGTATACATAATTTCGCCATATATAGAGATACCAAATTGCAAATAAACATTCCTTTACCAAGCCTCTCATCTTCTACCGTTGCAGGCCCACATCACTCTATTTTTCAATGACTTTTTTAACTGATCTTGATTCATGGTGGAATTTACATTGAAATTACCTCGAATCTACTTAAAAGCTGATAATCAGGATATTTGTGTTGATTCCCATGTCGTCTACACCAAAAAGTATACCATTTCAGTTCCTAATAGAGAAGATTTGTAGCTTAGGTGGATGATTTGCAATTAATAGTGTTCTCTGAGCTGGTTAGTTTAGTTGTGGAGCTTTCGTTGTCCTTCTAGACAATATCAGTGCAGCATTTAGCATAAAGTGAAATGATTTAAATTTCTTCATGAGTGAGTGATATAATTGCATCTCCCGGTAACCATCTTTACATATGTACTGACCATTTTATATTGACTTGGATTTTAAACTTTCTGGCCACCTGATTTACTTTTTATTAGTTGATGGTATATTTGGTCTATGTTTACATGTTTGTTAATTGCATTTTCGTTCGAGTACCAGGCTTGGCTTCTAGGAATTCCCTGACTGCACTTTTGGTGGTGTTTCCTCTGTCTAAGATTTCGACATTATCCCAATCATCAAATTGATGTCAATAACTGTCTATATGCATTGATACTAAAGAATTTATATCATGTCTTTTCACGGCTGATTTGTGTTCCTGCATTCTAATTCGAAGGGGACGCCCACTTCGGCCGATGTAATGCCTGTTACAGTTCATACATGCAATTTATTTTGTAAATGGTATTAATTTTACCTCCTTTTTCTGTTGAATGGGTCTTTCGGTTTGCATAATACCGAATTAGGCGATTTGACTGGCTGACTTGTGTGATACATCTATATCAAACGGTTTCAGTGTTTAAAGTCGAATCGAAACACCAACAAGGAACCATCATCAAAGACCACAAGAAAATTCATCCTACCATGCATGAGAAATATCTCTGAAATAACAACTACAATACAGATAGGAGTATGTAATTATCTATGCAATGTGTAAATATCATATACAAAAGTTGTATACTAGATTTGTAAATGGCTTAATATTTACCATAAACCCATTTCTTTCTTTATCTCTTTTATACATGTGTATATACTTATACCACTTAAATCAAATAATAATTTCATCTTATTTCATTCATTTTATTAGTGGACATATGAAGAAATTTTTGAAGTGCGAGTAGATCATAACACAAAATCGAGTCAACCGCATCTTAAACGTTTTATTATGGATTTATTGGATTCGAATCGTAAACGTCATGAGTTAACATTTGCTACAGAATATCGTGTTGAATTATTATCAGATTTATTGGTAAGAATTTTCCCGCTTTACCTGCTTATATATATATATATATATATATATATATATATATATATATATATATATATATATATATATATATATATATATATATATATATATATATATATACTGTCCACGAATGCACACATCAAGCAGAAAACAGTGAAAAGCAACAAGGGCTACTGGGCAGCTGTTTCATCCCAGCTTGTGACCCTTCAACAGTAGGCCTCCATGACAGTCCCCCAAAAGGGATTGAAATCAAGACCTTCAGGTTAAGAGGGGAAACCTTCGACCGTTCAACCAGTGGGAAGGAATTCAATGGTCTATCAATTTTAACTTTTGCCAATCCGTGGTTTTAAGGGGGGGGGGAACCTAATCGTCATGAACTATTCATCTCTGCTGCTTTCGCTTGATAAATGTAGATCGGTTGGCTATAGTTAGAAAGGAGGATAGGCGACAGGAAACTCTGGAAACGAACCAATCAACAACCTATCGTGCAACTAATACGCCGGAGGAAATAGAGCTAGATCAAACACACTCTGAGAAGACTGTTGACCTACATTACGCGCCAGGCAAAACCTCGAATGGAACCTGGACGAGAAACAACAACAAGTTTGGCGTAACTTCGAGGTTAATGTGGAAGAGATGAAAGCTTATGGGGGAATCGTAGAGCCAGCTAAAGATGCCTATAGGGAACACGGGACAAAGTGAAGGTGTGTTGTTGAAGCCCTATCTTCTATTCGGTACCCAAGGGAGTAATAAATATAATATTCACGCTCCTTTAACTAATATGTGTAGAGTGGTATGAATGATTAGTTCAAACAGTCAACAGGAGCAAGCAGGAACTCCACCCAGCTCCATCCATTGTAAAATATTAATCAGTAATCACTTTATTCTATAGGTTCTAGAGTAGGTTTATTAGTTCTTTTTTCTGCCAGTTGTCTCTTCACACAACACTGGCGTTAAATAATAGACTGGTTGAACTTTTCATATTCATTCAGCCACACGAGCATACATTGCCTCCAAAGCCTCAGGATGGTCGGGGGTGGGTGCCTTGCGCTGCGGGTTGGCCACCCCTCCGTACACCTCTTGAAATGCTCCCATATGACCGGGCGTCTTACATGGCCTCTCCTGAGGAAGTCCTACTCACTGCCTTCACGTGGCGGAGGTGTTTTTCACCGAAGTGAGAGGGCAAAAGCGGATGCCCGGCGCTCTTCACCGGGTTGACTGTCCATTGGATGACAGTCTAGGGGAGATGGCTAAACCCTGATTCAAAACCTCCAACGACTGGCGTAAGAAGCCCACCGGAGCTCACCGGCAGACGTATGGACAAAGGGCTTATTGGATGCCCTGGATATCTGGCCCCATTCAAAAAGGTGTATGAACCGGACTCTAGTCACCGGCTGCCAATGGATAGTGGACTCCCTACTCCACTCCTACTGCCTTGTAGGTCACATTTGGTTGTGTAAAGGCTAGAGCTGCACTCTCAAACAAAAAGCCGAGCGATGCTGGGGGCATCACTCGTACCTAATTCCCATGAAACTTCATGAACTCTCTAAACATCAACCAAATTCCAGTACTGGTCCAACAACGTCGCCTTCGGTGGTTTGGCCATGTTCTGCACCGACCAGATGACGATCTGGTCAAATCAGTTCTAAATCTCTCGCCATTTCCTTCTTGGCGATGTCACAGGGGTGGACAGCTGAAAACATGGCTTGGTACAGTCAAGGCTGATATGGAGTGCCTGGGGCTACAAACCGTCTACAGACTCCGTCTGTGGAACAAGAATTGGATAACCCTGTCGCAAAACCTTGCATCACATCGCCGCGCCTGGGCAGCGATGATTCGAGATGTTCATGAAGCCGGCTCATCCTCCCGTAGGAGATAGCCGAAGTAAAGTAAAGTAGTAAGTACAAGCATACATTCTTATGGAATTTCTTCTGGCTTTACTCCCGAAGAGATACAAGGAAAAAAATTGCGAGCGAATAAAAAGTATTTCCAATATCTGACATAGATGACCTTTTTTTTCTTACGAGTTGATGACCTTAACCAATTTATTTGAACAAATTAAAGTGCTTATTGTGCGTCAGTGGTGGCATAGCGGTTAGGACGCTCGCCGACCATGCACATGGTCCGGGGTTCGATCCCCGGCCACCAACGCACTCCTTTACCTCGCTAAGCCAGAAATAATGCTGTCTGTCTGTCTGTTTTCGACATAGAACTTTGCACAAATGTGCACCAGTTCAAGTCGCCACATTCCGTGTAGCACGAGAAGCAAGAGAAGAAAGTACAAGAAAAGCATAATAGAAACAGTGAGCAGAGGTGTGAGACAAAGGATTAATAAAGAAAAACAAAACAGTTTCATTGAAGATCATGAGTCACAGGGAGTGGATGCATCTGCGCCACTGAGAACGATTTTCAGCCATGTCACCAATTGTTTCCAACCATAGATTTTTACCGTCCCGAGGACCCCAGCCTGGAAGTCTACACCTTTCTACGTGGCTTAGACCAACTGTTGTGGATTTCATTGACTGATGCCAAGTTTTTGTTTGACCGCCGCTAGCTTTTTTCCAGCCTGACCCTATATCCGCTAACATAGCTCGTCGAGGGAGGCGATGACTTGGCATACGTAACACATGTCCTAACCATCTCAGTCTTTGTAGCTTCACGACTTCGTCGATTGATTTCCCCTGTTTACCTAGAACTCGACGCCTAACCTCCATGTTGCTCACCTTATTATGCCACTTTACACGGGAAATAGAACGCAGGCACCTATGATCAAAGACAGCTAGTCTTTTCATGTCTTCCACTCTCAGTGCTAGTAAATAGGGAAGGCTGGGCATGACGCTGGCTAACAACCCCATCCTGTAAAAATAAACACCACTGCTACAGAAACTTCAAGCCACTAGCTTGAAGCCCCCTATGTTCCACTGGGGAACGTGAAGTAAAAAAAAGTGCTTATCAGCGACAATGTCAGTTAGTTGGATTAGAGGCACGCCACTAATCGTGTTCACAGCCTTCTCTCTCAGAAGCTCGAGATAGAATAGGGTGGAACAGTAAAGGAGGATGGATAGAATACATGAATTCATTATCTTTAAAATATGCTGCTGAATTATCCTTCGAAGCGTCAAAGCAAAGATTTTATTCTTGAAATTGACATGATATTAGACGACAAAAAAAAAGATTAGACAGAAAAAGCAACAACTGGTACTGAGATAAGTAATATTCGATATTCGTTGATGTTGGTGGAATAATCATGTAGTTGAAGCAGTCCACATGTGTCTTGGTCAAGCCTGAAACTAAGATTAACAGTCTGAGGAGTTCAGTTTTCAGACCATTTGATCAATAAGATCACTAGTTAACTTCAGATAGGAAATTCTTCATATGAGTACTATCTAATTCAGAAACAACTGAGACAGAGTCTGTCAGGTTGTCAGCATAATTAATAATGAAATTGATTGATTAAAAATGTTCATTAAAACTTTTCAAAAGAATAGTTACTGAACAAAGAATAGTCTTGTCGATAACCTGCTCTTCATCAGGTTCTACAGTTGTGTATATACATTATAGTGAATGAATGAATTAGTGTTATGAACAACATTATTGCTGTCTAAATAACATCGAATCAATAATCACATTGACAGATTACAGCTCAATACCATCAACATGACAATAAACTGAATTTCAAAAAATTGGGAAAGATAATAATGCAAATTCATGAATTTATACTATCCACTGAAAGCCAGCCAGGGCAGTAGAAGTGGCTGGCCGGTTGGACTTGCTTCTTCGGCATACAGACCACCGGTTGTTTCAGGCAATTCGCGATAGCATCTGCTGTTTGGAGTATGCGGTGCCTGGATGCTTTTGGCAGTTTGTTTGACACCCAATAGATAATAGAGAAGGATTCTTCAATGCTTAATGGCTTTGTGGTCGGTTTGGACCAGATAGTCTAATGTCGAACTGTTAATGGTTTTTACTGCACTTTTACTTAGCCACACTGGTAGGTGTTCCCGAGCGAGCACGAAAAATTAGGTTCCTAGAGCAACGGTCAATATAACTCGTTCCATCACAAACGCATTTGAATTGGTAGATACAATGAGAAGTGGCTAGTCTAGGCACTTCATCTTTTAATAGAGGAATCACCACTGGTTGAGTAGAAAATAAGACTTGTAATTTGCCAGTATTAAAAGTTTTTAACTTCGTGATTATTTGCCTTGATTAAATAAAGGTTAATTAGAAGCATCAACAGTTCGATATTAGACCACCTGGTCCAAACTGGCCAGAAAGCTAGCGTTGAAGAATCCTTCTCTATCATCTACTGGTTGCCAAATAAATTGTCAAAAACATCTACCTCTACCGCATACTCCAAACAACAGAGACTGTCGCGATTCGCGTGAAACAACCAGTGCTTTGTATGCAGAGGAAACACGTCCAGCCAGCCACTACCACTCCCTGGCTGGCATTCAGGAGAGACTATAAATTCATGTATTTGTAATATTATCATTCCTAATTTTTCTGACATTCAATTTATTGTTATGTTGATGCTATTGAACTGTAATCTATTGATATTATTATTGATTCGATGTTGTTTACACAACACTGATGTTGTTAATGACAGTAATTAATTCACTATTATGAATATATAACTGTAGAACCTGAGGAACAACAGGTTATCGACAAGACTATTCTTTGTTCATTAATCATTCTTTTGAAAAATAATGAAATTAATTTCAGAAGAGGTTGAAACAGTTAGGTAGTCAGCATCTATAGCCTTGATCACTAGCAGATCGTATTCATTATCCATTCTATGAATACGCTTGAAAGTCTTGAATGATACTTCTTCACTAACTTGCCATTTTAGTTTGCTCTCTGCAGTCCTCTATACCTGGGCTGTACGATTCCCCATTGGCTCTCATCTGCTCCACATCCACCTCGAAACACGACGCCAAACTTGTCGTTTCCCATTTGGGTTTCATTTGAGGTTCTGCTCGAAACGCGATGTCACTCAACAGTTTTCTCAGTGTGTGTGTGCGTGTGTCTGATCTATCTCCATTTCCTCCGGCATATTTGTTGGACAGCAGGCTACTGTTGATTGGTTCGCTATCACAGTTTCTTTTCGCTTCTCCTCCTTTCTGACTGGCTATCTGATCTTCAGTATTGGGTGGAGAAGCGGTTGATTAAAGTCTCCAGCCTGTTAGAAATGCTTCTGATGATTTAGGAATCCTAATGCACAAAATTCAGGGTGATTAAGCACCAGTCCATGTGTCGATTAGTACTAAAAATGTGTGCATGTATGTTAAATATATGCGTGGGTTTCTATTCACGTGACAGATGTGTTATAAGTAATAACACAGTGTTTAATCTGATATGTACATACTAATTAATTAATTACCCTTAATTACGTCATTCACTTTGTTTCTCTTCTGATTGTCTTTTCAGCAATTTCGTGATCGATTCATAAAGGAGAATAAACCAAATGTGGTAGGTTTTGCAAGTTTATTGTTGCCTACACCTACGCCCATGTCTACGCCTATACACTATATTCTACTATATGATTTTTGTTTAAGTGTAGAGAGGTATAGATAGACAGACAGACAGACGAACGGATGGACAGACAGACAGGCAGGCAGGTAGAGAGACAGACACAGAGAGAGGCAGGCTATCTGCTTCTTATTTCGCATACACTCATATACACTATGGGCACCAATAGATGCACCACACGAAAACTATGGTGTGTGCCAGGACTGGGATACTACTACCCGGACTCTCAAACCGAAGCAAGTTTTCGTCTCAAAGACCATCCTTTGAGCCTTTAACTTGAAGTCAGATCCACAAGACAGCAGACCAGCTCCAGGAGCTATCTTCCCGTGAATGAAATAGGTTCATACACCAATCGATCCTTCCGAATTCTGGGGGCAATGTACACCATAGATATGGAACCAGAGTTTTTGCAGCTCCTCGAGGTAGACCTGAATGTCCGTCAGTCTACTTGTAAGTACCAGCTGCTTACAGTCACCCTTTCAATTCTGGAAGGTATTACCAAATTATTGAGATTATTAGCTCTGATAACATGTCGAACTGCGTCATGCATACCCCCCCCCCTCAGTTGTAATACTTGATTAATGGAATTTCACTCAACACTCAGCTGTGATATCATGCATTTGGCGATAAGCAGCCATACCTATTGTGCAAGGACTGGTGATATGACCTAGCTACTACTGCCCAAACCTCAGTGGGCGGGATAGCGCTAAAATCCGTGATCCAGTAGTTGGAAGTCGAGTGCCTAGACCACTGAGTCACAGTTCTACATAGAATCTTGAATGTGTATAGGCAACAATACAAATTATCAGACAGTGTTGTAAGTCTTTACGGTATCACCTTATCAAACTTCTCACCGTGTTGCATAATGTCTTATATTCGCTTACCAGTCTTGTTAATTTTACACCTCTTTCTAAGAATTTATGTACTTCACTACCTATTTTATCGCTTCATGTTTAACTCGGATTTTTATTTGTTCCTATAATCACATAAGTATTTTGTCACAGTTCACATTATTATTCATACGGGATATTTTGTTTTCATTCCTCTGCGTTCCGAGTGGAACGTAGGGCTTCAAACTTTTGGTTTAAAGCTTCAATGCTGACGGTGTACTTGACGGGATGGGGTTACTAGCGCCTCATGCACAACCTCTTCTCTTTACCAGGCTTACTAGCAGCTAAGCGAGGTCTAGGAGTGCGTCTGCTTGGAATCGCACCTCGACTACTTGCGTCATTGTCTAGCATATTACTATTAAACCTCCGATGCAGGTTGTATATATGACAGTACACCTTGTTAAGAAATTCTTCAAAACAGTGTTCTCTTTATCTACGTGTCCCGATTGGAATTTTCCGCGAAGTATTATTATTATTATCTCCATTAATTCCTAAAGGAACATGGGGCTTCAGTTGCGCATCTCCATTGCCTTCGGTTTTCTGCCAACGTTTTCACCCCACTCCAAGTCTGCCGACATGCTTTCACCTCCTCTTCACATGACCTCCTCCTCCATGTCACCCTTGCACTGACGACCAACTCGCCGCTTCCCTTTCGGGCCCCACTCGAGGACTTGTCTAGTAATGTCACTTGATAGTTTCCTCAGCGTATGGCCAATCCACCAACCCCATTTCTTCCTGCCCGTTTGTTGCACAATCTGTTCCTGCTGAGTTGGTTCTCTCATCACCAGAGATCCGTGTTGCTGATCTTTTCTGGCCAGCCATCTGATCTTGAATGGCATTGAGCGAAGACAACTGTTAATGAAGGTCTGAAGTTTGTTCGAAGTGCTCTTCTTGACGCGCCAAGTCTCTGATCCATCCGCATAGTAGCACTGACTTCACATTGGAGTTGAAAATCCGGATCTTATATTCGTTTTGGTGCTGATTAGTGCTGTTGACCTCCACACAGACTTAGGAGTAATGAAAGCTTTCTTCCTTTTCCGACTCTGGCTATGATATCCTCGTCAGTTCTGTGTGCCTGTAGTTGGAACGATGCTTCCCAGGTAGGTAGAGGAGGCTGTTTCTTTCAAGTTCCTCCCATTTATGCTGGCTGATTGTTGTCTGTTGTTGTTGCTGTTGGTGTTGGCCAGGAATCTTCATCACCTCTGTCTCCACCTTCTCTATGTTCACCTGAAGTCCTATCTTTGATGCTTCTTCCATCGCCAACTTGTTGATTTTCACTTGCATATCTTCCAGTTTGTGGAAAATCAGACATATATCATCATCGGCGAAGTCCAGATCCTCCAAGTTTTTTGTAAAAGTGAGTCCATTTTATGCCTGTTTCCTCATTTCCCGTTGTCTGTCTCATTATCCAATCTACTGCAATCAGGAAGATCATTGGAGATAGTAGACAGCCTTGTCTCACTCCCGTTCTCACTTCGAAGGCTTCCGTAAGTTTCCCGTTGTGGATTATTTGGCATGCAGCATTGTCGTATAGCTGTTGGATGAGATGTATAATTGTCGATGGGCACCCCGTAGTAGCGAAGTAGTTTCCAAATGACCTCTCGATCGACGCTGTCTAGTGAAGGCCTTTTCATCAAAGTCGATGAAGTTGAGTGAGGTGGAGAGGTGACAGCCATTCCAACCTTTGTTCAATGATGATCCATAGAGTGGTGATTTGATCAATACATGACTTGTTTCTCCTGAATCCAGCTTGTTCCGGTCGAAGTATTTTTATCCAGGTTGGCGTGTTTGATTCTCTCCAGGATGATGCGGCTTAGTATTTTGCTTGGGATGGACAGGAGCATAATTCCACGCCAGCTTTTGCATTGACTTAAGTCTCCTTTCTTTGGTAGTTTGAATAAATATCCTTTCTTAAAATCCTCGGGTACTTTGCTCTCTTTCCACACCCTCTCCAGCAATGGCGTCATCAAGTCTGCTGTTGTCTCTGGGTCCATTGTCAATGCTTCTGCTGGGATTCCATCTGGTCCTGCTGGTCACGCGAAGTACATTGTCACATAATTAGTAAACCTTGAAATTGGTGATATAAATGAAGGTAAACAGGATAGATATGAAAGACAGTCGATCCCCCATGGTGATTGCAGTGACCTGGTTAGTACTTGAGTCTCGTAGGTCAACTGGTAAATCGTCAGACTATAGTAATTCGAAGCCCTCTGGTTCGAATTCTGCCATATGACCCAGATTTACATTTCATCTTCAGTCATCACTCAGTGAAACAAAGTTGGTATACTCAAATCTTTGAAAGTAAAATAGATTTTACGTGTTGTAAACAAATTTTGATCTGTGAGAGTATTTTTGTAATCACCGATTATTGATATCGCCCGGGGGATATATCTCCTCTACTTGAATCATTCTTATCCTTGTCCCAACTGAATTCTATATTACTCTACTATGTTTCTGGCTGACTAAAAATTTAATTTGCATTGATGAAGTCGGTTTGTTGGTTTGCACAGTACAGTACATCAAGGGGGAAGTAAATTAATTTTTTACTCGCGAGAATCACACACACACTTCAGACTAAATAACCATGAAGGGTTGTTATGGGTGCCAACATTTTCGATATTTCACAGTAATATTGAGGTTGAAATAGGTGTCATGAGTTGGGCAACTGACACGCTGGTCGCCAATACCAGTTGACTGTGCCAAAAAATATTATACGACAGCTACCAGTTCTCCGGCCCGCATATTAGGTGGCATAGTAGGGTGAGTAAGGAGGGGAAATTGATTAACAAGGTTGTAAAGTTACATCGATTGAGAGAGATAGTCAGCATATGGTCAGGATATGTGCTACGCTTGCCTACCAATTGCCCTCCTCGATGGCAAGTATTAGCTGATATATGATTAGGTTGGAAAAGAGCTAGTGGTGGTCAAACTGAAACATAGCTTCATCAGTCAGTGGAATCCGCAACAGTTAGTTTAAGCCAGGTAGTCACGTCGGGAGGTGTATACTTCCTGACTGATTGGGGTCCTCGGGATGGTAAGAACCAATGAAGGCTGGAGAAAATTGGTGATATGGCTCAAAATTGTTCTCAGCGATGGCTGGCGCAGATACATCCACTCTTTGTGATTTATGGTATCCAATGAAGGTCTGTTGCTCTTCCGTATTACTGTTCTTTTTCCCCTACTCACATTTGATGAGTCTCTCTTTACCCTCTTCTCTTGCTTTGTGTGGTACATGGAGGGAGTGTGGCAACTTGAACTGCTGCACATCTGTGCAAAGTTCTACGTTGAAACTGGTCAGTCAGTTCCAAGCCTGCCACCCAACGTCGTGAGGTGAAAAGTATATTTCGGTATTAGCCATGGTGTATTTTACACAATAATGTATGACTGGAAAAATCATCAAGGCCTCCGTCAATGAGTCTTCAATTATGATCAATAAAGTAGTGGGGATTATTTTATGTGGGCTAATTTTGATTGGTTTATTTCCAGATTGACCTTGATTATCATATCATCAATAAAGGATAATCCGCTGTCTATCTGTCTACACATCACGAGTAGCAATCTTCAAAGGTAGGGCATAACTCTACTATTATCCACCATAGGATGTGGATATTGATGATTGCCGTTAAAAAATAGTGGGTACAGGTTTATAGTGGTTCAATCCAACGCCAGGCGTGTAGGTGTAACTTTCAACAAGTTCTTACATCTACAGGTTATCGACCTGTCAGTTTTACAGTGATGCGTTCATTTCTGGTATTTATTTGTATGCTACCGTTTTCCCTTATTTTAATGTCCTTATCATTGAAGCAGGTAACGATAATCAGTGTTTCCCAATTGCATTCGAATCTTACACAAGACCTCTAAAAACTGAATTGAATAATGAAGAATTTAAAGCTGCCGTTATACAATTATTATAAGGAAGGAATATCAGAGGCCTTGTGTAGGATTCTTAATAAGGTTAGAACCCTCTCTCTCTCTCTCTCAGAGGTAAACTCTTTTCGACTTAAGGATCTCAGTGAACTAATCAGAGGAGATAACATAATCCACAAATTATCATGTAATGAATGTGAGGTCAACTAGATAATTCCAGACTAGTAAATCGGGGTCATTTAGGATTATTAGAACATGGAAATTCGTATAGAGCTAGAGTGATCGAATTCACGAAGTTAACTAATCCAGAAGGAAGCTGCACCACTGCTGTTCTTTGACTTGTATCCAATTACATAGTAGAGAAGCTCTCGGAGAAATGAATGAAAATGGAGAACTCTTCGCCAAGTTCTGCGCCTTCAACGAACTGGTGATTGGTGACAGCGTATACAAACACAAAGATATCAACAAGGCTACATGGGTGTCACCATATGGGCAAACCAAAAACCAAATTGACTTCATCTCAATCTCAAGGAAGTGGAGGCGCAGCCTACTAGGCACAAAAGTAAGAAGAGGAGCAGACGTTGGCTCAGACCACTATCTCGTACAAGGGACAATCCAAATCAAATTAAAAGCTTTCAGGGAAACAGGAGCTGCAGATAGACCACAAGCCAAGTTCAACACTCAAAAACTGAAGGACCAAGATACAAAGGACATCTTCATTGCAAGCATAAGGACAAAGCCGAGACACAAATCAACACTAGCGAAGAGGTTGGCGTCGAAAAGCACTGGGACAACTTGAAAACGGTGTGGAGTCAAACCTGCATGGAAGTTCTAGGCAGAAAGAAGAGGCAGGACAAACAGTGGCTCACTATGGACACTTGGAAACTAATAGAAGAGAGGAGGATAGTGAAACAAAAGATTATCCAGTGCACCGACGAGCAACAAAAACAGGAGTTGAATGCAAGCTACAATACGCTGAACAAAAGAGTGAAGAAGAGTGCCAGGGAAGACAAAAGAAAATATTATGAAGCCATGGAAAGTGAAGCAGAACAAGCTGCAGGCAAAGGAGACCTCGCCACACTCTACCAAACAACTAGGCACCCTTCGGGCAAAAGTTCGACACAGATTAAGCCAGTAAAGGATGACAATGGAAAGTCAATCACCAAAGAGGTGGAACAGAGAAAGCACTGGGCTGAACACTTCAAAAGACTTCTAAATCGACCGCCACCTACAACGCGCCCAACAATACCAACAACGGAAGCAGAACTACCCGACGAAATCAGAAGTCCTGAATGCAATCAAGATGCTAAAAGCTGGAAAAGCAGCAGGACCAGATGGAATCCCAGCAGAAGCATTGACAATGGACCCAGAGACAACAGCAGACTTGATGACGCCATTGCTGGAGAGGGTGTGGAAAGAGGGCAAAGTACCCGAGGATTTTAAGAAAGGATACTTATTCAAACTACCAAAGAAAGGAGACTTAAGTCAATGCAAAAGCTGGCGTGGAATTATGCTCCTGTCCATCCCAAGCAAAATACTAAGCCGCATCATCCTGGAGAGAATCAAACACGCCAACCTGGATAAAATACTTCGACCGGAACAAGCTGGATTCAGGAGAAACAAGTCATGTATTGATCAAATCGCCACTCTACGGATCATCATTGAACAAAGGTTGGAATGGCTGTCACCTCTCCACCTCACTCAACTTCATCGACTTTGATGAAAAGGCCTTCACTAGACAGCGTCGATCGAGAGGTCATTTGGCAACTACTTCGCTACTACGGGGTGCCCCATCGACAATTATACATCTCATCCAACAGTTATACGACAATGCTGCATGCCAAGTAATCCACAACGGGAAACTTACGGAAGCCTTCGAAGTGAGAACGGGAGTGAGGCAAGGCTGTCTACTATCTCCAATGATCTTCCTGATTGCAGTAGATTGGATAATGAGACAGACAACGGGAAATGAGGAAACAGGCATAAAATGGACTCACTTTTACAAAAAACTTGGAGGATCTGGACTTCGCCGATGATGATATATGTCTGATTTCCCACAAACTGGAAGATATGCAAGTGAAAATCAACAAGTTGGCGATGGAAGAAGCATCAAAGATAGGACTTCATGTGAACATAGAGAAGGTGGAGACAGAGGTGATGAAGATTCCTGGCCAACACCAACAGCAACAACAACAGACAACAATCAGCCAGCATAAATGGGAGGAACCTGAAAGAAACAGCCTCCTCTACCTACCTGGGAAGCATCGTTCCAACTACAGGCACACAGAACTGACGAGGATATCATAGCCAGAGTCGGAAAAGCAAGACAAGCTTTCATTACTCTCAAGTCTGTGTGGAGGTCAACAGCACTACTCAGCACCAAAACGAATATAAGATCCGGATTTTCAACTCCAATGTGAAGTCAGTGCTACTATGCGGATGGATCAGAGACTTGGCGCGTCATAAAGAGCATCTCGAACAAACTTCAGACCTTCATTAACAGTTGTCTTCGCTCAATGCTACTCAAGATCAGATGGCTGGCCAGAAAAGATCAGCAACACGGATCTCTGGGAGTGAACCAACTCAGCAGGAACCGATTGTGCAACAAACGGGCAGGAAGAAATGGAGGTGGATTGGATTGGCCATACTCTGAGGAAACCATCAAGTGACATCAGTAGACAAGCCATTGGTCGAGTGAAACCCGAAAGGGAAGCGGCGAGTTGGTCGTCAGTGCAAGGGTGACATGGAGGAGGAGGTCATGTGAAGAGGAGGTGAAAGCATGTGGGCAGACTTGGAGTGGGGTGAAAACGTTGGCAGAAAAGCGAAGGCAATGGAGGTGCGCAACTGAAGCCCTATGTTCCTTTAGGAATTAAAGGATATAATAGTAATAATGTTTGGCTCTTCCATTCCAAACAGAGGAGAAGTTACAGTGGGGGAAAGAAAGCATTTAATCGTGGTTATGCTGTTCGTAACAATTAACAGTATTACCTCACTCTGATTTCCTGTTGTCTTGTAGTATTACATCAGCTGTTAAATTTATCGATCTGACTAACTGCTTCAGTTTTTATCATTCTCGGTGTGTGTAAAAGCATCTCTAAAAGAAATAATAATCTCAGTTACTGAGTTTCACAAAGGTTATTTATTCATTATGAAGAGTATTATTATTATTATTATTTAAACGCAGAAAAAACTTGGTGCAATATTGCATGACGACGAGCAGTGTTAGCGGATATAGGGTCAGGCTGGAAAAAAGCTAGCTATGGTCAAACAAAAACTTGGCACCAGTCAATGAAATCTACAACAGTTGGTCTAAGCCACGTAGGAAGGTGTAGACTGGCTTACTGGTTGGGGTCCTCGGGACGGTAAAAACCAATGGTTGGAAACAATTGGTGACATGGCTGAAAATCGTTCTCAGTGGCGCAGATGCATTCACTCCTTGTGACTTATGATCTCCAATGAAACTGTTTTGTTTTTCTTTATTACTCCTTTGTCTCACACCTCTGCTCACTGTTTCTATTATGCTTTTCTTGTACTTTCTTCTCTTGCTTCGCGTGCTACACGGAGTGTGGCGACTTGAACTGGTGCACATTTGTGCAAAGTTCTATGTCGAAAACAGGCAGACAGAGAGACACCACGAAGAAAGATGCTCCACACATTAATAATAAAACAACATAGATTAAAAATTAAAATATAAGTAGAAAAAGGATAAAGAACTTCGTCTGGAAGGATGCCTTACAAGTTCAAACAGTATTCGTTGACTATCATCGGGAAGGGAAGAAAGACACGTTCGCCATTGATCACGATTCTTGGCGATATCCGATAACGTTTCGAGCTATCTCTCGGACCCCAACCAGTGAGTCGTGACACACCAACCGATGCTAATCTAGCACAAGCATCCTTCATCCCACGACGCCACATCATGGACTGACCACCACCCCTCCGCCTTTTCCATTCCGTCCCAGGGCTGGCTAGCGAACAGAGACCTGTACGGAAGCCACTGGAGTCGGTGTTTCCGGATGACGACACTCAATGAATAGTGATCTCCACTATGTGTTCAAACACACGCCGCTGAATCTGAGAACTACTACTCACGCGATGATGATGCCATGGAACGCAAGCAATCCTGCGGAGACAGCGATGATCGAACACACAGATTCGTCGCCGCACATCCTCAGTCTAATCGGAGAGGCCAGGTTTCACAGGCGTAAAGCAAGACAGCCCGCACCGAAGCATTGTATACCCGACCTTTGACAGTCAGGCTAACGTCGCGACGGCGTCAGAGGTGGTGGCTCGAGTTGATGTATGCCACCACCCTAGCCTTCATTATACACGGTTGAAAATCTCATCCGTCACCCCTCCGCCAGCAGCACTCACTCACACAACTACCCAGATACACAAACTTATCAACAACTTCAAGCGAATCATCCACAAGAGTGAATGCAGGTAATAATGAAAAGTAAAACCGACTACTATATATAAAGTTGTCTGTGTTAGTAGTAGAGATGATGAAAAAATAGACAAACACACAAAAAAAACAGAAAACTCTTTACTTGTTTTAATACTTCTCATCGTTGTTGTATTGATGCACAACAAATACCATTGTACTCACAAATAGACACAGATAGGTTACTAAAATTAAACCATTGTATAACAGCAGTCAGTTTGGTTATTACACAGCAACTGATAATCTCGTTTTTATTGTACTTGTACAAATCACACTAAAGTTGATTGGTTGACTAGTAAAGTCATAAAATTCTCACAAAAAGAAACTACTATTTTAAACAGTTGAATGTAAGCAACATATTTCATGTTGTGTGGATTCGTCTGAGAAACGGCCTTCATTTTATCACCCATGGCTTTTATTTTTTCATTATTCATTTATTATAACACAAAATTGGTACATTATGGGCACCAAACAGATGCGCCACACAAAAACTCAAGGTCTGTACAACGACTAGGAGACTTACAATAAAGGCTTTTTTTGTATTTCCCAATGAATGAAAAATAAAACGATATTGTCGTTGTTTTTATTGACGTTTCGCTGTTTAATGCTGATGCTAATAGCTTTATCAAAGTAGTATTATTAAACCGGAATTTACAAAATCCACTCAGTATATATATATATAACAAAGAGTTAAGGGTGAGAAAATAGACTACTTAGGTCAAGTTAAAGGTCAGGCATATTGAAAGTCAAAATAACAATGAAGATCACTAACTAAGATAACTAATCCTTACATACCAAACTATAGAAGATCACTAAACCAAATAACAAAGTTAATAGTACGTCTGTTATGGTATCAAAACAAAGTTTACTAACTTGATCATCGTTCGTCAGTCTGGGGGTGATTTTTTGTTGTCAAGTTGTTCAACTGGTAGAGACAACAAAACTAAGTGTAGATCAACAAAATCAACACAGACATATTAAGTACGGCCGAAAACGCATTCCGAAAACATGGACATCAACGGTCGTCATTCCATATATACCATCAGATACGTCAGACGATATCAGAAGAGCACTCAATAAGCTTGACATCAGAGTTTTCTTCAAAACATCAGGCACACTTTAAAGCAACCTTGCCCATATAAAAGACCAAATCCCGAAAGATTCTCTATTTAATTGTGTCTATAAAATAAAATGCTTACTTGGAATGTGATGCGATATACATCGGACAAACATCGCCAAGGAGAAATCAAAATCAGAAGAAATGAGCACTGTAGAGCATCTCTTCAACCACCAAGAAATCCAGTTGATTTAGAAAAACTTGAAAAATCGTCAACACACTATGGTAGAATAAGTCCACAAAATTGATTTTGACAATACTGAAATAATCCAGAAAAAAGATTTCAGAAATTACAAAGAACGTTTAATATCAGAAACCAGCCATTCATATCAAAGTGGAATCCAAATTGTCTAAACTGAATAGGAATGATAGACTAAAGCAGTATCTGACCTGGTTACAACACTTCCCTCCCCCATGAAGTGGCGAGATCAACACAAATGTGATAAACAAGTTCACTATGTAAACACACACTGCTTTTATAATTCTACACACTGATCAAATCCAACAATCTACACTTGATTTTGTTATCTTTACCAATTGGTCAACCTGACAACGAAAAATGACCCCAGACTAAAGAACGATGATCAAGTTAGTGAACTTTGTATTGTTATCATAACAGATGTACTATTCGGTTTAGTGATCTTCATTGTTGTTTTGACTTTCATTATGTCCTTTCAACTTGACCTAAGTAGTCTATTTTCTCACCTCTTAACTCTTTTTATATATAAGCTGAGTGGACTTTGTAAATTCCGGTTTAATAGTACTTTGATAAAGCTATTAGCATCAGTATTAAATAGCGAAACGTCAGTAAAAACAATAATATCGTTTTGTTTTTCATTCATTGGGAAATGCAAAAAAGCCTTTATCATAATGAATATCATATACCCAATGCCCAAATTTTTTCAAACCGTTAAATGTGAACTTGGTTCGGACATATATGACTAGGAGACTTACTACCTGGATGTTATCATTGAGACGGGTGGCCACCCTTTGAAGCGTTTGACTTTAGGTCTAATCCACGAGGCGGTGGAGTAGCGTCACGAGTTACGTTCTCTTGGTTGCTGGTGACCAAAACAAGTTCCGATTCTAAAGCCTATATACACTGCCGATTTGAAACCGGGTTTCTTCAGTTCCCCTAGGTAGAATTGCGTGTCTATCACTCTAGTTGTAGGCGTCAGATCTTCTCACTAGCCCTTTCGCTTTAGTGAGGAACATTCCATCGGCCCCGTTAAGGCAATGAATGAGACTTACACCTATCGGAGGCGGGCTGTGAACACGTGGCTACATGAGAGCATTCAAAGACGAAGACTAAAGTCTATTCATACTCGATCGTATCAAGTGCTTTATAGGGCTGCATTATGGATAAGATTTTATTATGATAAATCACACAGTGGTGTTATACAGTAATATTTACTCATAACAACGTTTCGAGCACAAACTGCTGCTCATGATCATATCAAGTCACACACACACACACACACAACTTTTTTCTTTCATTTATATACATGTGTGGAATTGACCGGATATTAGAATAAAAATCAATATGGGATAATGTACATTCAGAAATAATAATATGAGTGTTATTGATCGATTACAATCAGATGCGAAATAAGACGAGTGTTTTTCTATAGTCATAATAAGTAACTTGTTAGAATGTTGTGATGTGCTTGAATTGAAATAGAATTTTGAGGTTATTTATTATCCTCTTCTGATTTGACTGGTGGTAATCATATCTTCCATATCTGTGGTATTTACATTGAGTCATTTCTGTTGCATGTGTTGGGTATAGACTCAATGAACCAGGATTACTTCTTAGAATCTTAACCCTCTCCCACCCACCCTATTGTGTGATTGTGTGTTAATGCATGTAGTGCAATGCACTGCTGAGCTTTTTTCTAAATTACTCATCGTTTCGGGTCAACCATTCTTACCTTAGATAAATTCTAATGTTCCGACAATCTGATTACCCTTGATCTACTAGTTTGACCTATATAGTTGACCTAACTTGCAGTGATTGCAGGGTATTTTGTAAATTATATTATCTTGTTTAATTGGGTCCATCGGGTATTTAAGCCTACAGAGTTTGTCCTACCTGAGTGAGTTTGTAGCAGGGTTTGAATGCCACCCTAATTCCCGCTTTATTAAGAATCCCACATGGGAAGGGTCTCAGATGTGTCCCCTCCTTATATGGTATAACAGTAGATGCCTTATATTCTCTCTTATTAATGTTATCATTACTAATTTAACAATTATTTTTATTTTGCTTTTGGTCTTTACTGATCTTCCTAATGAATTTTATAGGATTGTTAGTTATTTAACACCAACGCCTCTTCTGTCTGTTTTATTTCATCATTTAGGTCTTTTCTTGTGCTACTTAGTGCTATGGCTCGGTTTGTTAGACACTTAACTAAGCCGTCTGCCTTTGCAGATAGACAACGGATGGGATGAATTAAAGTCTATTAATGTCTATTAGCAGAATGCTTTTGTTTTCTTATAAACGCTAGTGTGTAGTTTACCTTCTTCTATTCTTTTTATTTTACAACGACTCACTTAATAAGCATTGAAGAAGTAATGCTAAGGCTTTACTTTCTATTCCTCTTTATCTCGCCTGCACCACCTGGTTTAATTATTTTATTATATTATATAGAGGATACATGCTACTAAAGTCAGTTGGTCTGAATCAACCTATGATGTTATTTTGGATATTGGCCCAGTTTCGGTTAGTATGCGTGATCCACGTACTGGTGAAGTTTGGAAAACGTATACATTCAAAGATATTGAATGTGTCAGTAAGGTAAGTTGAATTATTTTATTTTATTTTCTGTTTGTTATTCATTTCATTCACATTCTGGTGAACTGCAATGTCTATTTCGAATATATAAAGGCGGGTGGGGGTAGGGGAGAACATTTTCTTCACTGTCATACATATTTGTTTTTCAATAAAGCAAGAACAACGGGGCTTTGTGCAGTATGAAGCGGTACCATCATTTATTTCATTGGCCTATCATCAACTGATTAAAAATGCTCATTAAAATGCTTTCAAATGAATGGATACTGAACAAAGAATACTCTTTTCGATAACCTCTTCTTCATCAGGCTCTACAGTTATATATGTACATTATAGTGAATGAATGAATGAATGAATTAGTGTTATGAACAACATTAACAATAAAGAAGATCAGTAGCTCAGGTGGGGATGATTTGTAATTAATAGTGTTCTCTGAGGAGCTGGTTGGTTTAGTTGTGGAGCTTTCGTCGTCCCCCCACCCCACTGCTGGACGGCATCCCCTTTTAGAGCAATATTTGGCATAAAATGAAATGATTTAAATTTCTTCATGAGTGAGTGATATAATTGCGTCTCCCGATGACCAACCATCTTTACATATGTATTGACCATTTTCTGCTGACTTGGATTTTAAACTTTCTCGTCACATGATTTACTTTTTATTATTTGGTGGTATATTTGGTCTATATTAACGTGTTTCCTCTGTCTAAAATTTCGACATTATCCCAATCAAACTGATGTCCATAATTGTCTATGTGCATTGATACGAAACAGGAATATATATCGTGTCTTTTCACAGCTGATTTGTGATCCTGGATTCTGATTCGAAGGGGACGGACGCCCATTTCGACCACCGATTTAATGCCTGTTACAGTTCATACATGTAATTTACTTTGTAAATGGTGGATGGGTTTTTCGGTTTGCATAATATCGAATGAAGCGATTTGACTGGCTGGCTTGTGTGATATATCTATATCAAACGGCTTCAGTATTCTTGCTGTTATTTCAGAGATATTTCTGATGTAATGTAGGATGAATTTTCTTGTGGTCTTTGATGATGGTTCCTTGTTGGTGTTTTGATTCGACTTTAAACAATTTTTGATGAAATTTTGTGGATAACCATTCTTTTTGAAGACGGTTGTTAATAGGTATTTTTCCTTCATTCTTTTCAACTCTGGAGTACTGGACGTGTATGTTTGAACTCTTTTAAACAATGTCTGCACACAGTTTCTTTTGTGAATGATTAATTGGATTGTTACTAGTGTAGTTGTTTAAATGTTTAAATAATATCGAATAAATAATATTGATAGATTACAGCTCACTAGCTTCAACATAACAATAAACTGAATGTCAGAAAAATTAGGAAAGATAATATCATAAAATCATGAATTTATAGTCTCTACTGAAGGCTGGCTATGGCAGTAGAAGTGGCTGGCTGGACTTGCTTCTTTTGAACATAGAGCAGTGTAAATGAATTATTAAGTTTACGCAAAGAGCAGTCTTAATAATAATAATAATAATTATAGCAGCTCTATTCCAAACAGTATTCGTGGTACAGTTATGGAATTTTCCGCGTGCATTACAATATATTGCATCTAATCTAATTACCTCATAAATTTTATAAGATTTTAAAATCAAAAAGCATTACACAAAAAAGAAGATAAATGAAAAAAATAAAATAAAAAGAACAGCGTTGCGTTTACATTTTAAACAATACACCACAGGATATGAAATATAAAATTGGTGTGTAATAGAAGATGACCTCAACAGTGTGTAATAGTAACGAGGAAAGGAGAACAAAAACTAATGGGACTATTTGTTAGAATGCCGTGCGGTAAGTTGATCGTGTCATACCTAACAGATTTCTCATCACATAACACCTGTGCCAGATATGGTATTATGGAGTTTTTGTATTTGGTAGTCCTAGCATATAGCCAGCCTCCTATAGCTGCTTCTAGTTCTTCCAGATGAAATACAAGGGGAGACAGCTGCGTATATAGAGAGGATTCTCGGGGTCTGACAACAATAACATGCAGGTGTTACAAACTATCAGTTAACAAGAGACTGACTCCAAGTTTAATCAGTAGGGCACAGAAGTTACACTCATCTAGCCTATATCCTGAAAGTTCAAGTTCAAACGAAAAATAAGTGCTTGGATACCACGGTAGAAGAGTTACGTGATGAAGACAAAAGGTGTATAAATTGATGAGTAACCAAAAAAAAGAAAAAACTGATTGACGATGCGGTGAGTCCAATTTAAATCATCGAAATAAAAGAGACAAGCAGTTACACACTATATAAGAGGGAAGAGGGGTTAAAGCCCAAGATTACGTAGTCAAATGAAAGAGAGAGAGAGAGTGTGTGTGTGAATACATCCAGTTGCCAGTGCAAGGAAAGACTGATAACTGCTTCTTCTTCTTCTTTCTGAACACACATAAATCGGATTTCAGGCGTCCGATAAAGATTGTTTTGGTGAACTCAAAGAGAATTGAGCTGTTTTTCTTTTTTTGTCTATTGATAACTTTAAAGGAATTCGCGATTTCCACCTCATGACCACCCGTATTGATGACATATTTTTGTCTGATAGATTGTATTTCTTTTACATATATCTATCTCTTCATCTAGATAAATGATATTCCTAATTCAGTGGCTATTGTTCATGGTGGATTTGGACATATTGTAAGTGAGTGTTTTTTTTTAATTTTTCTGTGTCTGTAAGTTTATCCATGATTAGTACGAATGACCCTTTTAAGTCATCTGTTCAATGGCATAAATTCCCTGTTGTTATTTCCTAATGTTGACTGACCAAGTTAAAGTATAACGAGTGATCCGTGAGTGAGAACACACCAGTTACTTTGAAAGGGTACTGTTCGTCGGATAACAGGCAGGATCCACTATTATTTTAGGGCCACTATGAAGGAATTGAGATGGAAAATTTCATCCCGATCTTATTTCTAAATACTATTTGGATAATGGGGTTGATAGTTCGTTAGGCTTAGTGTCAGGATCAGAGTTAAGGCGTTTTACTTACATTCTCTGCATTTTTTTTCTGGTAAATAGCGTTGTCCGTCTGCATACTAGAACCCGTATTAATTCAATAGAGAGCTTTTGGAGAAGATTTAAAAACAGGATGAGAGCGATAAAGTGGGTCACAAAAAGGGCTTATCTTCAGTCAATTCGATAAGTACATGTCCAGAGTAAAAACCACTGGGTTTAATGATTGGTCACTTCAAGCTGGTCAGTTGTGCGTTGGCGTCCCATGGATCGTTACAGTTTAACTTTGCCATTTTAGTATTATTGTTCCTTTGGGTTCTGTGGGGGAGGGGGGGCAGCTTAGGGCTTCAACAACACATCTCTACTTGCTTCAGTTTTCTGTCATCCTCTTCAGCTGGGTCCATGATTGACCATAATCTCTCATGATCTCCTCCATGTCACTCTCACACCGATGACCACCCACTCGTCGCTTCCCATTTGGATTTCACTCGAGGTTGTGGTGCGCCATGTCATTCGACGGTTTCCTGAATGTATGCCCTATCCTTCTCCATTCTCCCCTACATATTTACAAGACACAAAATAATTGAGCCATCAAAGAATATCCTTTTCGATAATTTCCTTCTCTTCTGGCTCTACAATTATATATGCATGTTTACATACACACAATATTCTAGATCAGTAGTCAATACCAATATTAGTGTTTTTTTTAAATAATATCGATTTGCTAAGTAAGATCACAATGGAATTACCACAGTTCATTAAAGATGCTTAAATTATAATGATAATAAACATATAATAGCAAATAGAATATCAACTAAAATTAGGAAATTGCACAAAAATTTAGGATCATTCACACCTAGATGGCCAACGAGGTAAGGATAATGTCTGGACTAACTTCTTTCGGGCGCACAAATTAGGACGCGATATTTAGTAAACGAACTCCTAAGGTGAAATTGAGATTTGTTGGTAAATGACTTTGAAAGCTGCCTGCCTTGTTGACATCAATCTTGTGTTCTGTATCCACAAGATGAGACAGAATAGCGTTGCGAATAGATTTCGTTTGTCCTTTGCTTAACCAACCACTATGCAGGGTGATGTTCAGAAATTCGAAGAGAAATACGCCCAATTGTACGGCGTATGCAACTAACTGGCTCACTTCACAAGAGCAGTTAAATTTTTGGTAGATACACATGGAAGAGGCGAAATTATGCAGTTTGTCTTTTACTCCCGAACGCGAAAGAGGAGTGGCTTTGAAGACACAGCGTAATTCGGCAGTGGGGAATAGTCTTCGCTTTACCGCCTCATTTCTAAGGCGTTGTGTTAGTATCTCGCTGATGTGGACGTGACAGCTACGAGCTACATCCCCTTATCAAGTAGTAGGTGTGCACTAAGGGAGAGCTTAAGTGTAGTATGAAGCAAGTGTTGTTTAAGTGTCCTTTCTTACATCCTATAATTTTGTGATTGATAAATATTTTAACCCTACTTTCAATTAAAATATCTTTTATGTTTTTGTTTTTTTCATCGTCTGTAGCACATATTCCTTACACGTGAACCAGATAATCTAATCCGTGAGATCAATAAATCTGCTCAGGCCAACTTATCACTTACATTCAGTCAACCTAGGAATCCGTTAACACGAGATTATTGTACAGAATATAGACTGGGTAAAATCAGGTGAGTAGGATAAGCTAGCTAACTGTACCCTGTCTCTCTCTCTCTTTATTTTCTTTAATTCATGGAAAATTCCCATTGTAACATATAGAAAATCAAATCAGAGAAAAGACTGTTTTCAACGACGAACTTTTTAACAATCTGTACAATCGTAGTAATATACATGCTTTTTAAGAAGTTATATCCGATGAGTGCGTTGGTGGTACAGCGGTTAGGATGCACATGGTCCGGGGTTCGATCCCTGGCCGACGCACTTCCTTACTTCGCTAAGCCAGTAGTAAAACTGGTAAAGAGGGAAGGTTGGGCATGAGGCTAGCAACCCCATGCTGTAAGAATAAACACTGCTACAGAAACTTCAAGCCTCCAGCTTGAAGCCCTATGTTCCACTGGGAACATGAAGGAAATAAAAAAAAATAGCCGATGAGGGAATTCAATCATAGGTGTGAATGTAAAAATAATAATAGTAGTAGTGTGGTGAGAGCAGGCTGCTAGCCGATTGATTGACACTAATCTACATCAATGTCTAGGTCACTAATATGGGCCGTGAGAAAATATGAACAAGGCTGTTTCAACAACCAATCACAGCAAACTTAAATGTGGATAGATAGATGGCTCTACTTTCCGAGAAATATCGAAAACGACCAATCATAAGACTGTGTTTGTCTGCTTAACTTCCGAGAAACAACCAATCAGAAGACTGCCTTTTTCTGCTTGCATAAGCCTTATTAATGCACATAAAATATATATAAATACGTGTTGATTTTCGTAATAAAACGATCTGTTGCCAGCCCTTGTCTTCTGTTGTTACAGTAGTAGTAGTAGTATGAAATGCAATTAAAACTAAAATGTTTGTGATTAAAATCATCGTTAAATATCAACTGGCGAAACAATTAATGTCATATATAGAATAACTCGTCGGATGTATAGAACTTGGAAGGGGTGTGCAATTATAGGATTAGTAGGTAAATCAAATGAAATAAAAACGTTACGTAATATTGTGCGAAATTTGGCAAAATGGAATTTTGTATGGAAGATTTCATCATGAGCTGACATCAGTTAGAGAACCACTGGAAAACCAAAGAGTACTGGACAGCCGTTTCGTCAGTCTAGTTTGGGACTCTTCAGCAGTATACACCCACCGGGGCTTGAACCCAGGACCTTCTGGTTACAAGGCGAGCTCGTAGGCCATTAGGCCATTGAGCTCACTAGCGACTGGTCCTATTCAGGCAGTTAACCTGGGGTTCTAGTGGGAAGCCGTGGCCATTAGGGTATAGCAGGTCGGAGATGAGGCAGTAACTCATCGAAAAAGACATTTTTTATTATTATATAAGCTTTATTCCAAATCAGTACTTGTGATACAGAATGGAATTCTCAGCATTTTACTACAATATTGCATCCAGTTTTTACATTAACAATAAATAAAGTTCTACATAGATTAAAGATTATCTCAACAACATATTAGTATGTCGGTAGCAAAGCCAAAATTAAAATGTTTGAAGGTGTTACAAAAGTAGATACTACTAGCATATTTACTGGCGTAAGCGATAGCAAAATGGTCGAGATATACAGAGTGTAAAAGAACGAACAAGAATGTTTTAAGTAGAGTTTGCAAGGAAGAGAAAAACAAAACAGCACTTAACAAAAATAAAGACAAAAAGAGAGAATGGAAAAGAGAGAAAACGTTGTACCTATAAATGATGTGAGTTGGAAAGACGAGATTCATTGGTTCTAGTGACTATTTAATAAGTTAAAGGTTTCATGCCTGATGCATTCTTTATCACACAGAACACGGGCTAGGTAGGGTATGGATGAGTTTTTGTACTTACTAGTGCGGGCATATAGTTTCCTATATAGACTTCTTGTTTTCCCTGAAGAGATACATGGGGAGAGTTGTGAGTGTAGAGGGTGTTGTGAGTCAGATAAAATGGACTTCGCCCATTTTTCACATGAGTCCATGTGCCTGTCCACCAGAATGTTAACAAGCTGGCTAAGTGGCAAACTGCTTACCCTGCTGACAACCTTTAACATCCTACGTAATAAGGTATAGTCTTTCTTCAATAGCCCAGGAAAGACTAAGGGGGAGCAATAGAGAATTATAGGCAGAATACGGGAGTTAACAAATTGTAGTAGTAAGGGTTGGGTTACACCAGAATGTCTTAACTTCTTGATGTAGAAGGTAAGACGGTATATTTTCTTGGAAATCGTCAAGATATGAGACGACCAGGAAAGATCAGAAGATAGAGTGACGCCTAGGTATTTAATTTCCGACTTAGTTTCTATTTCAGTGCCATCTATGTTGCACACCTCGTGAGCGCTAACCAGTTTGTTTAGGTCAGATTTATGCCTAAAGGTGAAATTAACTGTTTGGCATTTGGAGGGGTTTAAGGTTAGACCGTTTTCCTTGGACCATTGGCTAATTTCTGATAAGAAGCCATTTAGTTTAGAGCAGTCATTTTGACATTTGACAGGTAAAGATACAGTTAGGTCATCAGCATATTTGACAAAGTTAATATCATTTGAAGACGGTAGGTCATGTAGGAAGAATGAAAAGAGAAGTGGGGAGAGTACAGCACCTTGGGGGACACCAGATTCAGTGAGCACAGCAGAGGAGGATTGACCTTTGTATACGGTGTACTGCATTCTGTTTGAAAAGTAGGAATGCAACCACTTAGTGACCCAAGACTCGGTTTGTGTCGTGGAGAGCTTATTTAGCAAGAGACTTCTAGGTACAGAGTCGAAAGCAGAAGTAAAGTCAAGAAACGTGCAGCGGACATATTTGGCACCTTTGTCTAATGATGAGACAATACTGTTGTGTAAGACGGCTGCAGCGTCTAAAGTACTCCTACCCTGTCTGTAGGCAAATTGTTTGGGGTCTTCGAAGCTTTTAAGGGAGGGTTCGAGTTTAAGAAGTATTAGTTTTTCCATGAGCTTTAGAAACGGGGAAGTGATGGCGATGGGTCTGAACTTTACGTTCTTGCTATTTCCAGGTTTAGGGACAGGGACTATTTTAATGTCTTTCCATGGAACAGGTACAACGTTTTCGGAGAAAGAAGCATTTAGGATATTAGTTAGAGGAGAACATAAAGCATCTGCACATTGTTTTAGGACATATGCAGGTATGCCATCAGGGCCAAGACTATGTGAGGGCTTAAGAGTTTTAAGACATTTCAAAACATCGAGAGTATTGAAGTCCTGGAAGTTATCAGCTACAAGATTGGTAACATTAGAAGTGGTTATGGTAGAAGGAGAGCGTATAAAAGACAGATTAAGAGCATTAACATCACAAGAGGGAAAAACATTACATCGCTTACTATTGCCAGTAATTTCATTGAAAAGTTTCCACATGCTGTTTGGAGATTTGCATGATAAAAGTGTTTGGTTATAGATAGCATTAAGATTTTTGATTTCAGATTTGATTTGAGCATTTATCTTTTTAAGTCCTAACTTGTCTTTGCATTTATATAACATTTCTTTTTGCCTGCGAAGTTGTTTGAGATGGGGAGACGAAAAGCGGTCGAGGCGTTTGAACAGTGTTTGTTTGGGACAGCATATGTCAAGGCAGAACTTAAGATAATCCATTATATTGGTGATTGAGTCATCTAATGTACTTTCATAGAATAGATCCCAGTTGGTATCTTTTAACATGCATCTTAGATTGAGTAAGTTGTCAGATGTGTAGCTTCTTTGTTGTGCCTTCGTGGACAGGTGTGAGAAGATTTTAATATGTGTTTTGCTGTATATTTTTGGCAAAACGCGGACAATGCAGTGATCGGAGTTATGTATCGGTGAACGTCTACGTGTTTCATATACTCCTTCATCATTGGTAAAAACCAAGTCAAGGGTTTTGTCAAGTCGAGTGGGAAATTTGACTATATTTGTGTGACCAAGAGCTTCAAGAAAGGAGCAATCTGATGTGTTGAAGTCTCCAGTAATAACGGATAGAGAGTTGTCGAAGTTGGCAGCAGCAAACATGGTGAATTCATCAGCAAAATTAGATAGATCAGATGGAGAGCAACTAGGAGAAATGTACATGTTTGTAATATAGAATTGTTGATATTTGGGGAGGTGTTTGGGGCGACATTTGACAGTAATACAGTCAATGAAGTCATTTGAGAAGGTGAAGCAGATGTTATTTGAGACAGACCATTTGGAGTGAATAAAAGTTGCAACGCCACCACCATTTTTCTTATTACAACATTGACGGTCTTGTCGAAATAAAATAAAGTCCTTTAGTGAGATAAGGTTGTCATCATACAGTTCATGCAACCACGTTTCTTGTAATGCGATTATGGCAGTGTTATGATACGTATCAGTTGACATCAGGGATTGTAGATACATTATCTTATTTGGTAGAGAGCGACAGTTTGAGTTCATTATGACGGGGACCGTAGTTAAGTGTATTGGTGTACGTTTGAGAGCTCTCTGCCAACCACTACGATGTTTCCTTCTTGGTTTCTTTGGAATATGAAAGTCATTTGGTCGTAAATTATTAATAAAGTTACGAGAGTAAATGATTCTGTTAGAATTCATATTTAAGTGATAAGTGTATGCTGGTAAACAGGAAACTGGATGCAAAATGTAGATATTTTGGTAGCAGGCCCAAAAATTCAACAGGCCGCCAAGGACATTGCGAAATGGTCACGCTGTGTCGTGAATTGGCATAAGTTAGAAGTCAAGAACCATTGGATGGGGTCCCATTGGCTCAATATTCTACGAACTCGCCTTGTAACCAGAAGGTCCTGGGTTCGAACCCCGGTGAGGTGGGTGCGTACTCCTGCAGAGTCCCAAACTAGGACGAAACAGCTAACGAGTACTCCCAGGTTTTCCAGTGTTTCTCTAACTGATGTTAGCTCATGATAAAGTCCTCCGTATAATCAAACAAAATCCCTACAAAACCAATAGAATTTGAACATAGAATTTAACGTTGGAAAACAGAATTGATTCAGAATGACAAGTGGATCAAGTGAAATAATACCGGGGACAGTTCAAAGTGAGAGTTGTAATAGTAAAAATTGACGTATTAAGGCAGAGACTACAAATTGAATAGAGAAAATGAAAAAATAAAAAAATTGGTAGAGCTAAAATATGATTAGGGATTACCATACTTTAGCACAGAGGGATTAAGACACCATGAAAGTTGGAGGGGTTGAACGGACTTTTTCTGTACACAGAGCTCTGGCTTTTCTGTTTCGATAGCCAAAGGTGGCTTCAACAATACAGATGAGTTGGGTACGTAGGGATTTGGGTAAATTACTTTTTGCCTTGTAGATGACTTTAAAGTCGGGCGCTATAGAGATAGAGTGATCATTATCGATCAGATGTTCAATGATCGCGCTTCTAATCGCTCCACTTCTACCTCTTCGTAACCACCAGCAGGATAGTGTTCTTGCACCCTCTTGGATAAAAATCGAGTCGAATGACCGATATTTCTGGCTCCACACTAGCAGGTGAATTAATAAATGCATATAGTGTCGGTCAACAGCAGGATCCTTCACGTTACTGATCAGTAATGGTCGACTGGTAAAAGGCTATTCTCAACGATGCAGCAGGTAATGTTCTTTTCAGGGACTGTGATATCCTTCTTTTCATGATATCGGAAGCTAAGTCCCCTTTGAATTCCAAGCTGATATACAGTATTTTCTTCGGTGCGGATGATAAGTCACGTTTTATAGGGTTTGAATGTGTATTCGATTCGCCTACTAATCTTATAATTGCACACCCCTTCCAAGTTCTATACATCCGACGAGTTATTCTATATATGACATTAATTGTTTCGCCAGTTGATATTTAACGATGATTTTAATCACAAACATTTTAGTTTTAATTGCATTTCATACTACTACTACTACTACTACTATTATTATTTTATACATTCACACCTATGATTGAATTCCCTCATCGGATATAACTTCTTAAAAAGCATGTATATGCCTACGATAGTGCAGCTTGATAAAAAATTCGTTGTTCGAGGGAGTCTCTCTTCACTGAACCACCACTTGTTTTGATTTTCTCCATTTTCTGTTAAAAATTATGGACTGGAGTCCCAGCCTGTATACTGGGATTTATTTTCGGTGGTTAGTGTTATCACTCCTTATACAGTTGTAGTAAGTTTAGGTTATTTATTATCAGTGTACACAAACGTCTGCATCATTGTTGAGTACATAGTGTGGCATCAATCCTTGGCTTATTCTGTTGGAAGTCCGTATGATCTGTATAATCAATCTAGTACAATTCTCCACAGGTCTGTCAGCTTTTTATGTCATAATATTATTATTGTTCATTCTTTGTGTTCCGAGTAGAACGCAGGGTCTCAGAGGCGCATCTCCATTGCACTTGGTCCCCTACTATCACTTTCAGCTGGCTAGTCCATGACTGTCCACAAGTTTTCATAGCTTCTACCAGATAAGTTCTATTGGTTGTCTTCGTGCGCCGGTGATGTTCCTTACAAAATGACATGTTCAATGTGGACGTTTGGCCCTTATGACTGAACCGATGGACATTCTGGTCTAACTAAGGGTTCTGGAGAACCCTAACTCCAATGCTATGGTTTAGATGGACCTCAGAATGTGAACAGATCGAATGGTGTATGAACCTGTTTTGTTCACCATAAACCATGGGAACGCATTCCCTGACGCTACTTCACTACTTTGTGGATCAGACTTCAAGCGGAAGACTTGGGAATCGCCCCTTAAGACAACCACCTGCTTTGGTCCAGCGGTCCGGGCAGTATCCTAGCCCTGGCACAAACTGAATTTTTGTGTGTGTGGCGCATCTGTGTGTATTCGCATAATGTAGCAAGCTTGTATTTTAATTATATTAATTCATCTCCTCCCCATAATACAGTCTCTATGTCATATGCACCGACGCCCAACTTGTTGGTTCTCATTCACAGTTTCCACTTGAGGGTCTGGTGGTGTGTGATGTCACTTGGAGGTTTCTGAAGTGAAGTGCGTATCCTATCCATCTCCATTTCCTTCTACTTTCTACTTGTTGGACAACAGGTTCTTGGCTAGTTCGCTAGTTCTCCAAAGTTGTTTGTATAAGCCAGCTCATTTATCCCTTGAATGCTGAAGATGGTTGATTAGTTAGTGCTTCGTTACATATCAATAAATACTAAAAGTTTAACGACTGTTTGTTTATTGCCCAATATTGTTTGTTTTAAGAAAAGAAATCTGACTTTATTTTTTTACTTGTTTCAGTCAAGAGAATATGATATCTCAAGCAGAATTCACTGTCCAGAAGTTCTCTAATCGTTATGGTTCATCAAATCAAATGAAAACTGTTTCACGTCTTATGTGTTTAACTGAAACACTTTTACTGGAAAGAGATCCAACTAGTTATCGTCCAGTTTCAGCTAGTCCACTTTGTGAAGTAAGTTTTGGTTCCACTTTCATACTTGTTGCGCGTTATTTTCGTGTAATGATAACTGGATATTTGTACACGTTCTCCCGTTAAGTTGATATTTGTTGAGTAACACTATAGGAGGAACGGACGAGGATGTCAAATCGAGAATCAGGAAGGCGAGAAACACATTCACTCATCAACCTGAAACCAATCTGGAAATCTTTGTCACTCAGCCAGCATCAACAACAAAATTCGGTTGGATTTCCAATAGAAACGTCAAGTCGGTCAGTTCTTCTATGCGGATCAGAAACTTGGCCGGTCACACAGAAAATTTCCAACAGCCTGTTGTAGACCTTTATCAACCAACAACTGTCTTCGCTCTATACTGAAGATCAGATAGCCTGGCGGGAAAGAATCACCAACAAGAAACTATGGGAACAAACAAAATAAGAACCAATCGCCAACCAACAAATATGCAGGAGAAAGTGGAGATGGATTAGACACCCGCTGAGGAGGGTGCTGGGTGACATCGCCTGTCAGGCCACTGCTCGAGTGGAACCAGGCCGAAAGAGGAAGCGGCGAGTGGGACGTCAGTGCAAGTGTGACGTGGAGGAGATCGTGTGAAGAGGAGTTGAAATAGTATGCACTAACGTGGATTCAGGTGAAAAGTACAGCAAAGTACAGAAACAAGTGGAGACGTGCAGTTGAAGCCGTATGTTCCACTAGGAACCCAAGGGAACAATAATGCAATAATAATAACACCACGCACTAGTCCATCGAGTGAAAACCGATTGAGAAACAACGAGTTGGGCGTCGTCGCTTCAAGGGTCACATGGAGGAGATCGTGTGAGGGGGAGATGAAAGCTTATGGGAAATTGTGGAACCAGCTAAAGAGAATGCAGAGTACAAAATGCAGTGAGGATATACTGTTGAAGTCATATTTTCCCTTCAGAACACAAGGGATTAATAATACAAATGGTCGACTGAATCGATTGAGTAGGTCACGTGAAACTGGTTGCTGACGTAATGAAGACCCTGATGTAAAAGGACTTGTGTGCACTAACTTTGATATCTGATCGCCCGCTGACTTATCGGTTTACTGCATACAGCCACCGAACTGACTAATCATTGTTGACCCACCTTGAGAACCTGCCTATTGATGCGGTTAGTTCTACGAGTGTTAGTCATTGATTGATGATCAAATTCAAAAGTGAGGGAGTTGATATGTAGACAGATAAATGATCGATCACCCTTTATTGGTAGTGATATGGTGATCAAGGTCAATCTGGAAATAGACCAATCAGAGCTAGTCCACGTAAAATAACGCCCAATATTTTATTGATCATGATTACAGATTAATTGACATATCCATGGGGATGTTTTGAATCATTCATTATTACCTAAGATATACTCTGCGAGCCACGTCGTTGCGTGTTCTCGTTTTAGTGGTGCAGGCTGGGGAAACCGATAACTGTCATATAATGTTGTTGGCGCAATCAAGCGGTGATCAACGCGTCAGTGTCCAATTCCGCGTCCATATTTCAATCTCACTGTCGTCATTGCAAAAATATAAAAGTGGTGACATCATAACAGAATGTGAAGTTATGTGGGAATAAAAGTCACTGTGTGATGTTTTCAGGCATATTACATTAAATGCCACAAGAAAACGAAATTGACCGCTTCTGTTCTACCTAGTTTAAGTATGTCGAAACGAAAGTATATCAAGTGTGTTCTGTTATAACTTATATGTTCACTCTAGTTACAAGAGTTCAAATCTGTGAGACATCGATGAAAAATTGACTACTATTTACCTATCCTGTTGACGTTGTTATAGCTTCTTTCATTATTTAAACGTGATTATCAGTATTTTATCTTTGTCATTCTATTGTATTCTATTTTAGCGCTCTTTTTTCAATGTTCAAGTGTTTAATATTCAATGTTCGACTGTTTTTCTCTAACTTTCAGATAAATAGACTTGTTCGTGATCGTTTTCAACCACAAAGATTTTCTATTGAATATGTTCGTGGTAAAATAACAACATATTATTCTACGGATAGGTAATATTCCAGTAATTTTCTCTCGCTTTTTCTTTATAAAACTTGAATTTTATAGGCATTGACGACGGTGAGTAATGCTCGCTATCCTTAGCCAATCATCGTATGATAAACATACAAAGCGTTATTATCTCTGATTGGCTAATAGATTAAACAACTTCGCCCTCTGCCAGTGCTTCCGGTTTCTGCCTATGGACTAATCTTTTCATCCTCACACTTTAAAATACTGACGACACAGACTTTGAGGTGCGTTATAGTTGTGCTGAATAGGTCTATGTGTCTTTGAATCTTGTCTGCCTCAGAAATACGGATGCGTGACACATTTATTACATGGAGACACATGGCTCATTGGTTTAAGTACTCAATTTTTAGCAACAGTGTATCCCAAGTTCGAATCCCACTCAGGCTACATCAGCGTCGAGAGCTAATTAGTAGTATCATTTGTCTTCACACAATATAATTGTGGCTTAAAAGCCTGGTACAAGAGAGGCCGGTCACAGATGGTAAGTGATCTCGAACAGATTATTACAATAGGAATGTGTGCACAACAATGTATCCTGTAAACAAAGAGAGAATGAAGCATACTAAACAGAATTAACGTGTGGAAAAAAATGTTTAACATGAGTCATGTTAACTTACATACACATATATATTTGGGGGGGGGTGGAGTACTCATATGACATGTTCTGTTTGTGAGTCACAGTTAACAGAATGTATTTAAAATATGATTAACTGATTGATTGACTCTGATGCTGTATATATATGGTAGTTTTTGCGTCTAGTTGATGGCTTTTAGTGTGAAGCGTTTCTCCTTGTAGGATTCTGATGGTATACGTGTGTTCCTGAAAAAGTTTCCTAATTAGCGTGTTGTTTGACATCCGCTGAAATTCTGAATAGAGGAATATCGGATGAAGTACCGAATAAGAGAAATGGGAAGGATCTCAATTTTCAATTTAAATATTTTGAACGGATCACAATGTATACCCACTAACCGCATAAAAAGTGATCTTAACTGATCTTACGGCTGTTTCGCTTGTTTGAGGCCGATCTCATCAGTTGTGAACTCGGTTAGACTCAGACAATAGAACTGAACTAGTGGAAGTCAATCACATTTTGTGCTCTGAATAATTCTGGTTCCCAATGAAAACTATGGTGAAATGTATCGCCAGTCCACTGAAGTCCACTTGCGAATTTGTTTCATTGATTAACGTGGAGTCATGTAACTTTGTGTCATGGATATCAATCTATCCACTCAATATTCAACCACGAATTGCCGAAGTTAGAATCCACGCCTAATTGGATTCCAGTCCAAGTGACTGAATAGTCAATGAGCTGACTTTGTAACCTGAAGGCTCTGGGTTCGATACCTAGTAAGTTCATGGGTACGCACGGATGAAGTGTCCCAAGTTAAGACGAAACAGCTGTCCAGTACTATCTAGTTTTTAATCATCTCAAACCGATGGTGGTTTGTGATGAAAATTAGCAATTGAATTTCAATATAGCAAAAATATTCATTCAGACATCTATAAAACACAAAATAATCGAGCAAAGAATATTCTTTTCGATAAATTCCTCTTCTGGCTCTACAATTATATGTGTATGTTTATTTACATAGAATGTTTTAGATTAGTAGCCAATAATAATGTTAGTGTTTTTTAAAAATAATATCGATTTGTAAAGTATGAAGAAGTGTGTATAGGAAACCTACATCAACGGGTCAGTATACTCATTTTCTCAGTTTTGTGCCCTTGAAATACAAACGCAATCTGATAAAGTGCTTGGTTCACAAATCAAGATTAATTTGTTTAGACGAATGTCTTCAAAAGGGACTTAATAATATTAAACGGTTGCTAAGTGAAAATGGTTATCCTGAAAAAGTTTATTGATAAGAATTTGAATCTAAAATCAAAGCAGCCCAAGTTACCTTATTCTTATGAATGCAGTTCCTTGGGGACAACACCAGCGAGATACTAACATAGCGCCTTAGAAATGCGGTAAAGCAAAGAGCATTCCGTGCTGCCGAATTACGCTGTTTCTTTAAAACCAGTCGTCTTTTTGTCTAATTTCGCATCTTCCATGTGTATCTACCAAAAATTTAACTGCTCCTGTGAAGTGAGCCAGTTAGTTGCATACGCCGTACAATTGGGCGTGTTTCTCTTCGAATTTCCGAACATCACCCTGCACAGTGGTTGGTTAAGTAAAGGACAAACGACATCTATTCATAGCGCTATTCTGTCTCATCTTGTGGATACAGAACACAAGATTGATGTCAACCATGCTTTCAGGGTCATTTACCGCATACCTACCAATCTCAATATTGCCTTTGGAGTTCGACTACTAAATATTGCTGAGGCTGGCTGTCGGGATTTGTATTAACAAGCCTAATTTATGCATCTAAAAGAAGTTAGTTCAGACATTATCATCACCTCGGTCATCTAGATTTGAATGATCCTGAATTTTTGTGGAAGTTTCCTATTTTTGTTGATATTCTATTTGCTACTATATCTTTATTATTATAATTATAATTTAAGCATCTTTAATGAACTGTTGTTCCATTGTGGTCTTACTTAACAAATCGATATTACCTAAAAAAACACTAATATTGTTATTAACTACTAATCTAGAATATTCTATGTATATAAACATATAAATATAATTGTAGAGCCGGAAGAGGAATTTATCGAAAAGGATATTCTTTGCTGGCTCAATTATTTTGTGTCTTATAATTGAATTTCAATCACATAGTTAAAAATTTTATGCTCATCATTATAGAGACCGTGTAATTTATTAGTTCGAAGTTTGGTTGCGTCGGTGGCACATTGGTTATGATTCTCGCCGACCATTCACATGGTCCTAGGTTCAATCCCCTGCCGAAGAACACCTGATATCTAAGGTCGACCTGCAAAATTTGGGCTACCGATATCCATCCATGCTGAAAATTCCATACTTGTACCAAAAAAATACAGTGTGGAATCAATATGTCAATCAAAAAATGAAATAAAATAAATTTCTTGTAATGCTTGTAATCGTACATACAGTAATCAGTGAAGCCCGGGAAACTGTTTCGCACATGTAGACTGACGTAGACCCGTGCTAACTGGTATTATGGCTTAAGTATAATTTAGAACAACACTTGAAAAAGAAGAATATAATTCAAAATACAATGAGATGCTCTAATAAACAAAGTTGAGGAGTGTTAATATAAGTATAAATTTTGGGCACTGTGGTAGAGTATAACTCCATTATGGATAAGATTTTATTTTGATAAATCACACAGTGTTGTACAGTTATATGAACTGATGACGTTTCGAGCACGAAATATTGCTCATAATCATATCAAGTTGATATGATTATGAGCAATATTTCGTGCTCGAAACGTCATCAGTTCATATAACTGTACAACATTGTGGAGTGTTAGTATACATGTTCAGTACTGTGTTAGCATTAAGAACAAAGTAAGTTCAACTTTCCAACATTAATGTCAGGTCAACTTAGCGATTCTATAGTGGCTGAGATACTTGGTGTTTTGCAGGTCACGGAAGGCATTTCCAACAGGCTTCCAGACTTACATCAACAGCTACTCTAACTGCATGCTGAAAATCAAATGGTCAGCCAAAAAAGGAGAAGCATCGCAGGAATTCTGACAACGAACGAGCCAAAAATTTATCACCCAAGTGGAGGTGAATAGGAGATACGGTGAGGAGACCGTTAAACAACACCATGGGCCAAACCTTAGAGAGGAGCCTTAATAGGAATCGATGAGTTGGGTTTTGATTTTCTGGGGTGACATGGAGGAAGTCGTGTGAGCACGGTATAGAAGCTTATGGGAAATCGTGCAGCTAGCTAAAACAGATGGCAGAGAACAGGGTGAAATAGAGATGTACTGTAGAAGGCCGTATGTTCCACTTGGAACCTAAAAGAATAATCATAATAATCAGTGTAAATATTGCAAGCCTTAAAGGTATTGATTATCGGTACCACTAAGTTTGTAAATGATTTTGAGTTGTTTTGATTTGACACTAGTAACTAGTGTGAAGCGTCTAGTCCTCTGATTGGTGTAGACTGAATTCTGTCAGTCAGGTTGTAATGCGACCACCATTCTAGCTAGCTCGCCATCACGGTGCACATTGATTTGATGGTATTAGATGGTTGGAGGCAGTCGGCAGCACGAAGCCTTGGACCTAGGTTTCGTGCTAGTTGCCACTCACCAATCAGTCACCAAGGAGTATCTGCAACCTCGAAGGAACTCATGTCCTTTCTGAGATTCGAACCCGCGTCACCCAGTGCAGCCTGCAGTCAGAGACGTTACCGCTGAGCTATTGGGGCTCGCAATTGACCTCCTGTGGGACTGTAGTGGATATTTTGATTCGACACTAGTAACTAGTTTGATGCGTCTAGTCCTCTGATTGGTGGAGACTGAATTCTATCAGCCAGTGTTATTGTTTACTGATTTTTGACCAGTCGGAGATCTTAGCACTGATAAAATATACATCCATCCACGTATGGTCTGAACTATCAGTTACAGACTTACTGTGGGCCACAGATGGATTCTCTGGCTGCTTGTTAACACTGTCCTACAGGATTCAACTGTATACCAGATTTCATTTTCCGGTTAATTACTGAAATTTTATTTTTACTATACAGTTACTGAGAAATGACTTTGCATTCTGTATTTTTATTTCTTTTCTAATTGTAGAGATGCCCTATTAGCTTCACTGTTAGATGGTGTACGAGCTAGCGGGAATCGTGATGTCTGCGTGTGCAGTACATTTTCTGATCGTGATCTACGCTTTATGCCGTTAATTAATTCATCAACAGAAGAAATTGAATCAGTGCATTTACGACTTTTACGTCAGCGTCCAGGTAATACAGCTGTTCAGTTAGTTACTTCATAATTTTTCTAATGTGTTTCTACTTTTAATTCTCATGAGGTGGTGGTGGTGGTGGTGATCCACTGAAATACAACACCTTATCACTATATACTCTACAGAGTATGGATAATATGGTATTATGATTGTATGTCTTAGTGTCCGATTCTGGTTCCTGTTAGTTTCTAAATTCTACTACTCTAGGTTTTTTTCTTTTTGTTTGGTAGAGTATAACTCCATTATGAATAAGAGATTAATTCCTCTCATCCATCGTTGTCTGTAAAGTCTGGTTTTTAGTTAATTGTCTAACAAACCGAGAAATAACAACGCTAAGTAGTACACCAAAAAACCTAGATGTGATGAAAAGAAACACATGGAAGAGGCATTGGTGTCCTATAAAATTCATTAGGAATATCAATAAAGGTCAAGAGCAAAATAAAAAGAATGGTGAAACTAATAATAATAACGATAACATAAATAAGAGAGAGAATATCCGTCATCCACTGTTGTACCATATAAAGAGGGGAGATCTGGGACCCTCAATACATAGGATTCTTAATAAAGCAGGAGTTAAGGTGGTGGCATTCAAACCTACAAACTCACTCACTCACTCACTCGGAAAAGCTGTGTAGCTTAGACGGCCCTGTAAGTTAACCCAATTAGACAAAGTAATATAATTTACAAAATACCTTGCCAATGACTGTGAGTTAGGTCAACTACATAGGTCAGTCAAACTAGTAGTTCGGTAGTAGTAGTAGTAGTAGTCAAATTGGCGGGACCTAAGAATTTAGTTAAGGTTAGAATGATTGACCCCACTCACGAAGATAAGTCATTTAGAAAGAGGAACTCAGCAATAGCACTGCATGCGTTAACACACAACGACATAATAGCGTAGGCGGGGCGGAATCCTGATTCATCGAATAATCTACACCCAATACAATGCAATAGAAGTGACTCAACGTAAATACCAGAGATATGTATAGAAGATATTAATACCACGAGTGAAATTAGAGAATAGTAAATAATGTTAAAATGTATTCAATTCAATTCACATCATAACATTCTAACAAGTTATTTATTTATTTTACTATAAAACCACTCGTCTTATTACCCATCTGATTGTATTTAATTGATAACAATACTATTATTATTTCCGAATGTACTTTCTCATCTTATATTGATTTTGATTTATCAGATGTCTAGTCATCAATTTTTACTCTTGTGTGTAAATGAAGCAAGAAAGTTGTGTGAGTGAGTGAGTAATGCCTTGATATGATGATGATGATGAGCAGTAGTAATAAATTGTGCTTGAAACGTGGTCGTCATCAGTAAATATTACTGTGTAACACTACACTGTGTGAGACTTTATCCAAAATAAAATTTTAATCATTATAGATCAACACATTTTAGATAAATGACCTTACGGACTAGGATTCTTTATAGCATACGTACTAGGTGAATACCTCTTCTGATGAGCCACTGGGAGATCTAGACTTTGCTGTCACACAAAGTCGGTGATCTACAGGTGAAGACCAATGACAGTTTGGCAGAACAGGCTATGGCAGCGAAAGGGGGTGGGTATCAAGGGAATATAGAGAAGGCAGAGGTGATGCAGATACCCAACCAGGATCAACTATCACCATGGGATATATTTAGAAGACAGCCTTGTTCATATTTTCTCACGGCCCATATTAGTGACCTAGACATTGACGTAGATTAATGTCAACCAATTGGCTAGCAGGCTGCTCTCACCACAATACTACTGATAAATGTTATCAGTAGCACACACCACACTACTACTGAAACACTTATGCACAACGTTAATAATAATAATAGTAATAAATCAATATAACTCACAAGCTGTGATGACTATAATCGTTTTTATAGAATAACTTGATCAACACTGTACTAAATATTTCTATATCTCTATTATTTAAAAAAAAATGTTCATGTTCATGACATGGTTTTTTCCCTTGTTGTTGTTGTTCCTTTTTTTTTGGTTGTTGAATAATTAGAGGGTTTATCATATTGGGAAGCAGTACAACGCTTTAATGCTAATGTTGCTTACAGTGGTTTATTGCATGCAGTTACACAAGATGTAAGTAGTATTGATAGAATAATTTGTTTTTACCTTTTTTATCTTTTTACTTATTTCTTTTTTCGATTTGAATGTGTATAAGCCTTCAGTTGACTCTTTTGCTGTGTAAATGAGAACAGCTTTACTCAGTTGTCAACAGAGAAGTAATGAAGTAATTGATAAATGTTCTTGTATTTCGAGGTTTCTAACATGCACACATACACACATATACATCCGTTCTTATAGACAGACAGAGAAGTGTTGAAATAACTTTAGGAGTCTGGCATCTTCAAATACATTAATCATTGCAGAATAAACAAGGGAAACAGTGATTTATTTCTTTATGTCAGATGTGAAGTGGTCACTCATTGACGGTATTGGTTGAAGCCGACACTGTATCGGAAGTTGACAGGAGTTAGAATCCACTGATTATTGAATTTCAACCCAGTGACTGAATGACCGACGGACTGCCTTTATCGCCTGCAAGTTTTGTGTTCTTTGCATCCGTGATCCCTCCAACAGGTGTCGAACCCGCGACCTTCAGGTTACGAAACTATATTCGTTGTTCATTCAACAACTTGAGCTACTTTCCTGACGAAAATCGAACAATTGAAATCAATCCAAAATCCCCAGAAATCCTTTAATCTGACTATCAGTCGTCAGCTCACTGATGCTGGTGAAGTGGACGTTTATCGAAGGTCATCTACTAACATTAGCGGTATATTACAGATCGATACGAGTTAGAATTCACGGGTTATTGAATTCCAGTCCAGTTGGCAGAATGATCAACGAGATTGGTCTTATAACCCTAAGTTCCCGAGTTCGATCCATGATAGGGTTATTGGAGGGCACTGCTAAAGAGTCCCAAATGAAGACGAAGCGGCTCTCCATTGCTTCTCGGTTTTCAATGATTCTCTAACTGATGTTGATTCGTGACGAAAATGTAGCAATTGAAATTAGTCCAAAATCCGCACAAATCCTGTCGTCTGAACTTCATTGTTCACCATAATTGTCTACCTGATATTTATGCCTGAAAAATTTACATTGAAATCGTTCGAAAAATACCTGAAAACCCCCAGAATCTGAGTGTCATTCAAGTAAGTGACTAAAGAATGCAGATAATTGTACTTCTTATGCGTAGTAGCTAACATCACTTGCTTGCTAATACTGAAGTGAATATAAGGGCTTAATATTTTCTTGACCGATGTTAGTCTTTAGTTGTTCTAATAAACATAGCATCTGTCCTTACCATGCTCATGCTCTATGAAATCATTATTCTAAACAATCCTAACCCTAAATGTGCCATTTGACACTCAACTTTAGTCATTTGGATCATTATGGACACTTCTATGCCGGAAGTAATAAAGAAAAGGATCTTGTTTAATACTTTAACACTCCTTTCACAGTATGTGTTGTCACATGACTATACTGTTTTTCCCCACTTAAATTGACCTGTTTTAATTTGATTAACTGTTTCATACTCATTTATGTTCTCTGTCTGCTATAGTCTGAGTGATCAGGTCTGATTAACGTTGAGCTTGTTTGGATTTGCAAGTGACTTGCTGATCCATTCTGTGGGCTTTCAGTATTACTAACCGACTATAGTGGTTCTGTATTGTGTGCTGGAGACGGTAGCTATTTATATGCTCTCTAGTCGACTTGTTAATGGTTTCGGCTGATCAGTTGGTGACTTGATCATGTTTAAGTTGTTAGTAGTGTGTGTGTGTGTGTCATCGTTTGGGTCGATAGTCTGTGGCGTTGTGTTAAACGATCCATCAGACCCCTCTTAAAACAGGGACCAGGGATTCTAACTTATGCACGAGTCATTGGGCTTTACCGAAACACAAAGTAATGGTGAAGGTAAAGGTTCAGGTTGTCCGGACCAAAGTGAGATCCTGTTGTTTTGCGCATAAATTTCAAGTTGCGAGCAGCATATGCATCATTGACCATCGCATGATGTAGATATTTATCCTTGCTCTATATGCACCATCGAGCTGGAGCAAAAGCTTACATGTTGAGATACGATAGAGTATCATTTTTATGCATGCGAAGGTTTAAGCCTGGCGGAGTACTTTGCCTTTTTTGACGTGCATGTCGGTCGTTTAACGTTTTTATAGGTGCGAAAGACTGCTCTTACCATCCAGTAAGTAGCTGGTTCTGTCCGAAGTTTCCCTGAGGATAGTTGGCATTCTGAGAAATAAACAGCTTTATCTGATAAAGCGAATGGTTAGAGGCATCCTCAGCCTGTTGTTATACTTTAATTGGGTCAGAAGCTTACCTTACTTAAATGGAGTTTTGCATTGAACACGAGTGCCAAGTACCCCATTTTTGGCAAGCAGAATTGGCTGGTGCTGTAGGATAAACCTAAGGTGATGTTTATGAGGTAACATAAACTGTGTGTATTTGCTTAGATCTTTAACTTTACAATTTATTCAATAATCCTGAAGTTTTTCTGTTTTCTGTTCCCCCCTCCCCCACCACCACTTCATCCCCGGGATTTCAGGGTGTTTTTGCAGAGAATAAAGAAAAACTGATTAAAGATGCCTTGACAACTATTCTAACACAAGAAGTTCGCCTAATTGATATGGCTGGTTTACCGTCTATAAGACGAATGCAGAATACTAATACCGCTGAAATTCCAAATGCATCAACACCTACTACTACTGTCCCAAGTAGTAATTCGCATAATGAATTAATTTTCGTCGAAGCACAATTTCATGCATTACGTCGGCTAGTAGCATCAAAAGCTGGATTTAATGCTTTCACTCAGTTGCCTGGGTGAGTTTTCTTTTCGTTATTCGTGCGAGTGTTTTACAACTTTGAAAGTGATACTTTTTGGACGTCTTTGTTCCGTATTCTTTGTAGCTGTCATTGCTAATGAGAAGTCTGTCTGTCTGTTTTCAACATAGAACTTTGCACCGATATGCAGCAGTTCAAGTAACCACACTCCCTCCATGTAGCACACAAAGAAAGAAAAGAAAGTAGAAGAAATGCGTAATGGAGACAGTAAACAGAGGTGTGAGACAAAGGAATAGTAGTAACGAAGAACAAAACAGTTTCATTAGAAATCATAAGTCACAAGGAGTGGATGCATCTTCACCCCAGCCATAGAGAACGATTTTGAGTCATATCACCAATTGTTTCCAACCATTGGTTCTTACCGTCCCGAGGACCCCAACCAGGAAGCCAGTCTACACCTTCCTACGTGGCTGGCTTAAACTAACTGTTGTACATTTCATTGACTGGTGAATCCATGTTTTGGTTTGACCGCCACTAGCTCTTTTCCAGCCTGAGTCTATATCAGCTAACATTGCCTGTCGAGGTAGGCGATGACTAGGGATACGTAACACATGTCCTAACCATCTCAGTTGATGTAGCTTCACAGCCTCGTCGATTGGTTTCCCACCCTTACCCAGCACTCGACCGATGCCTAACCTCAATATTGCTCACCTTATTATACCACTAAACAAACACGGGAGATAGAACGCAGGCACCTATCATCAGAGACAGCTAGGCTGGCTTTTCATGTCTTCCACTCTCAATGGCCATGTCTCACTCACAGTTATAAAGGAGGACGGAGCGGACTGATGAACAGTACACCCGCCCTTTGGTATCGGATATCGCGTCTACTAGACCAGAGACGGTGTAAACTGGCATATGCGAAACTAGCCACAGATCCAATTATAATTCCGGAATTCGATCAGTAGATGTACGAAAAAGAACTGATGTTTCGGGCCACTTCATTTTGTGTTCACATATTCACGTGCTTCTCTAAACACTGGCAGGTATGGTTATCAAGACGACAATCAATAGAAGTCAATTGTTAGCTGAATTTTCGAGTATCTGGTGATGAAGTCAGGGCACTCAGCTCCACTGGAGTCCTCTTTTGAAATTATTTACAGAGTAAGGTCGAGTGGGTATAGAATCTCGTAGTGTAAGGTTTTGACACTTGTGTATAGTGGAGGCGCTAGAGATTCAACAAAACAATCCTAAAGTCTCTGTGTACAAAGGAGGTTTGATGCAGTTGTGTTCTCGAAGCTGGATGTTTTATTTGCGAAGTTTTCATTGCCCTCCTACTAGGCATAATCTTCACCGCATACGTCAGTCTGTTGAAGTGAGCTTTTAGATTTCTCCACGAGTTTATTAGTCATCTCTCTCGGTGGGCGACTTTGAACGTGACTAGTTGTTTTTGTGTGTTTGCACACCCTTTGGGCTGCTTGTCTTGGAACTGATTGTTCAAATCAAGGAAACATTCATCTCCAATACTTTTCATAATATTGTAAAATAGTTTTCTTTCACCTATTTGGGCCTCTTCCAGCCTGAGGGGCGGAGTCATGCGTTCCTAACCTTCGACAGGTAAGTCGTATTTATTATCTTCATGAGGTGGGGGATGTTACTCACAAAGTGAAAGGGGAATTAGGACGTCTGGCGCTTACACTCGGATGGGTGAACATGCAAGTCTACTTAGAGGAGTTGGAATACCTATGGCACACATGGGATTCAGAATCCAAATGGGATTGAATGGCATATGAATTTGTTTTGCTCATGGGAAACCATGTGAACGTAGTTCCGGACGCTGGTCCACTGCTTTGTGAATCGGAATTGAAGTCTGGGGCTTGTGTGTTGACACCCTTAAGACAACCTCTTGCATTGGATCTGGTCACCGGAATAGTATCCTTGCGTGCGCTCTTCGAACCTTCGCTTTCTTCCGGCTTGACTACAGGCTCAGAGAGCTTTAGGAGTATATTGGAAGGGGATGATTGAACCTGGACCACGTCCGTGGTTGGTGAGGATTCTACCACTGCCCCACCGACAGTGGGGCAATGTTAAATGTACAGCATTTTCAGAGGAGTTTAGTGCATGGTATTTCCCCTTCGTACAATCAATGTCTTCAAGTAAAGTAGTAATTGACAGTATATCCTGTGTGTGTTTGACATAATGGTCTCTGAGCTACTGATGAAGCACAAACCACATTCCATTATGATGTATCTGCTTTGTCTCCTTCAAGAAATCCATTCACGATATCTAGTTTAAAGCCAATTACAAGATTTTCAAAAGTACATTTTGTGAGACTCACGGACATAACTAAAGAACAGTAATCTGATGTATTGTGGAACACGTTTCCACGGACAACCGAACCTTTTGTCAAGTTTAGTAGAAACTTGTTAATCAGAAGCTTGTAAACACTTTAAATACACACAAAGCTTAATCGATTAAAATCAAAGCGAACGAGAAAAAGATATATATGCCACAGAGATATTGAAGTTTTTGATAGCCCAAGTTTTGAGCAGACCGTCACTGGTATGAATAATAAGCTACAATAAATAATAAAGCTCATACATCGGATGAGAAAAATGATGCCTATGCGCATTTCTAATTTTGTCCACTCTCTAAATTTGTTTGATGTTCTATTTCCTTTTCTTTTTTCTGTTTCTCTTGCGCCTATCCACATAGAATGCGTGTTACATTGGGTCAAATTGTTGTCAATGCGCTGAAACTCCGTGATGATGCTGTCACGCATGCTGTATTAGACGCTATCAACACACTGATGCATCCAATGCATGATCATCCAGATATAAGACAAGAACAATTGAATAAAGCGTCAATTATGTCTAGTGAAGTATTTCTCTCTCATCTAGTGGATATATTCACATTGCATACTGTAAGTTTGCCTACATAACTTGTTCTCCTGTGTATATGAGTTTTAAAGCCTAACTAGAGGTGGTTGGTGTTACGAATGGGTACTTATTGCTACTAGTATTTATTATTATTATTGTTACTCGTTTCTCGCTTTCTGATTGGGACATTGGACTTCATCTGCACATCTTGTTAGTAACTCCATCACAATCATCATTCCTTCTTGGCGTGATCTCCTCCATGTTAAGCCAACTCATCACTTCCTATTTAGGCGTTGGATGTGTGATTTCATTTAAATGTCACTTCACCATATGTGCAACCTATTTCTTATTCTTTTTTTTAATTAGCTATCTATAAACGTCAGCAGTGAGGAAAGACAAGTCTTGATGAAACTTTATAGTCTTAGATGGTTGGAGGCAATCAGCAGGAAGCTTTGGACCTAGGTTTCCTGCTAGTTGGCACTTGTCAGTAAGGTGTATATGCAACCTTGAAGGAACTCATGTCCCTCACCCAGTGGGTACTGCAGCCAGATGCGTTGCCACTGAGCTATTCGGGCTCGCGATTGACCTCCTGTAAGATTGTAGTGGATATTTTCATTCGGCACTAGTAACTAGTGTGATGCGTCTAATCCTCTGATTGGTGTAGACTGAATTCTATCAGTCAGGTTGTAATGTGACCACCATTCTAGTTATCTCACCATCACAGTGCACATTGATTTGATGGTATTAGATGGTTGGAGGCAGTCGGCAGCACGAAGCCTTGGACCTAGGTTTCGTGGCAGTTGCCACTCACCAATCAGTCACCAAGGCGTATCTGCAACCTTGAACCCGAATAGCTTAGTGGTAATGTCTCTGGCTGCAGTACCCACTGGGTGACGCGGGTTCGAATCTCAGAAGGGACATGAGTTTCTTCAAGGTTGCAGATACGGCTTAGTGACTGGTGAGTGGCAACTAGCACGAAACCTAGGTCCAAGGCTTCCTGTGGCCGATTGCTTCCAAACATCTAATATCATCAAATCAACGATGGTGTCATCTTATGACATTATATTTCTAACCAATAACGAAGTATCACAACATAAAAGGTTATGCACACTTTTCTGTAGTCATTTAAGCTCATGATATTTAGCTGGTGTGATGGTGGTTGTTAGTCATCTTAATACTACTGTTCAAAATGTCAAGTTTTATATTCAGTAAACTTGATTTTAAAGCATTGATCTGGTCATAAACTGAATATATATTCACTGGAATTAGTCTAATTTTCTATTGAATTAGCGTCTGTTTTCAGAGTGTATGTGTGCAAACATCAACAATGGTCGCATTCTCCTTTTTGTCAAGTTTTTGGATTGTGTAGGCATTTGATGATTGTTTTCAAATGTCGACTTCATCAGGAATCAGGAGTGTATTGGAAACAGGGGGAGAGGGTGTTGTGGAGCATTGTGCTCTTTATTGTGTCATTTAACAGTTCATAACACCTGGTAATTTTATAGAGGTAGCTAGTCATGTACAATGTTGTGTTATAGATGACTTCAAATTGAAGTGTATGCGCTGAAGATGTCGCCTAGTAGGGCGATGAAAGCTCCGCAAATTTTCAAAATAATGGATACTGAACAAAGATTACTCTTTTCGATAACTTTATCATCAGGCTCTACAGTTTTATATAAATAATAGTGAATGAATGAATTAGTGTTAATAACAACATTAATGTTCTTTAAATAACATCGAATCAATAATATCAATAAATTAAAGTTCAATAGCATCAGGAAAACAACAAATTGAATGACAGAAAAATTAAGGGTTGCCACCGACAATTATACATCTCATCCAACAGTTGTACGAAAGTGCTGCATGCCAATTTATCTACAACGGGAAACTTACGGAATCCTTGGAAGTGAAGACGGGAGTAAGACAGGCTGGTTGCCTATAATCGCTAATGATTTTCCTGATTGCAGTAGATTGGATAAATGGACACAAACAAAAATTTGGAGGATCTGGACTTCGCCGATGATATATGTCTGATTTCCCACAAACTGGAAGATATGCAAGTGAAAAGCGACAAGTTGGCAAAAGAAGCGTGATGATGAAATCCTGAAACCAATCAAATCCCTACAAACCAACACTTGAAAGATAGGTTCAGTTAAATGTCTATATTAATCGGTCCAAGAGCATAACCAGTAAGCCAGAAGATTTAAATAATGAAATCAAACAAATAGAAAAAGAAATATTACTAGTGAGTCACTAACTATCCACCAGAATTTATTCAGAAATATGTGAAGAACCATAGAAAAACTAAGATTGGCCATAAATAATGACGAAAATAACGAAAATGGTATAGGATACAAAGCGTTTGTAATACTGTCGTATAAAGAATGAACGTCAGAGGCCTTACGTAGGATTCTTAGTGAGATTGGGATTAGTCGAGGTGGCATTTAACGACCGATGAGTGTTCACTCGGAGATAAACTTTGTCGACTTAAAGACACAATAGATCCTTGCCTTGTGAAACAAAGCGTACGTTGTTATGAATACAGCAGAGTGGAGAGGAAAATTGAGAATGTTTTGTGTGGTGGTGGTGGTGGTAGTTTTCAGGGATTTAACTGGCTCCATGACAGATTACAAATTTGACGTCAGTTAGAGGATACCATTTGAAACTAAAATGTTTACTGACGTGACCTTCCATGTTTCGTCGTAGTCTGAGTCTGCTCATCAGTACTCATCCATGACGCTGTGAATTCGCAGAAGTAAGAATTCTTCTTCCGCCGTTGGATTTCACTCCAGTGTATATATGAAAGGTGAATAGGCTCAGTTTGTTTAACCTTAAGGTTATGGGTGTGTCCTACTGAAAACCTCTCCAGTACCAGGTGATTTTCAATGGTTCTCTGATGGATGCCAAGTTGTGATCTTACTAGATAGAAGAATTTATATTTTTGTCTGTTGATCACTGGACACTTTAATTTTTTCGTTTCATAACTGCGTGAGTTTATAAAATGTAGAATTATTTCAGGGTAGGTCCTGTTTTAAACTATTAGTGTTGTTGTTGTCGAGGAAACTGTTGAAAATTAAAGAGCTTTAACTAGTATCGTTGCTTAGTTATAGGAATACATCATGAGCTGGGAGTAGTGAACAGCCATTTCATCCCAGTTTGAGACTCTTCAGCAGTACGCACCCATCGTCAGGGTTCGAACCCAGGACCTTCGGGTTACAAGGCTAGCAAGCTCGTAGACCATTAAGCCACTGGGACCCGATCCAATGACTCATGAATTCCGACTTCGTATCGTTTATTCCCTTTGACATACACATTATGGCTAAAGAGAACAAAAAATTACGATCGTTAGTTTAAAAGACGAACAATTTATTTGTTAAATCAAGTCGCATTTCAAAGGTCAATGTACCAATTTTTCTTTTTGTTTCGGTTATTGATTACGTTTAAAGAAATAACTTAAGATTTATCCCTTTTTTTCCTGTTTTGACATGTTTTTCCTATCTGAAAAAAATATGCATACATATCAGTTACGTGGAAGTGGTTCCCTCGTCCTCTGCGCACTATTAGATTTCTTCACTTACGGTGTATGCTTACCATATTCTGAAACATCTGAAGGTGGTCTATTCGACAACTTGTTACGTCTACTAGCCAATCGTGGTAGAGCTTTGTTCCGGTTATATCATGTAAGCGTCTATTTTTGTTAAAACATATCATTTGGACGTGAATTAATGCTTCTGTGTTTGAAATGCTTATTATTGTGTATTTTAGTAATATTATTTACCTAAAGAATTAACCTTGATTACTGTTCAGTATTTTCATCTTAAGCAGTAGATAGCTTTTTTTTGGTAATGTATGTTGGTGTCCTTCTATGAAGAAGAGGCCAGTGACCTATATTGTCTCAAGTTGATGGCGGTCTCCACTTTGATGACAGTTGAATTCTTCTGAGTGAGAGCATCGATTAATTTCTGTTGACCTGCTTCTTTCTGATCATGCTACAGCTTTAAGATGATAGATTTGAGATCTTCAATAGAGATAAAGGAAAGGCAAAGCATGTGCTTCGTCATCACAGAACAAAGCATAGAATGGCAGTCCAACCTGGACGTCAACTTCGTCGATCAATTGGAAAGGCCTTCCACAGCGTACCGTTGATCGAGAAGTTATTTGGAAACTACTTCAACACTACGGCGTGCAGTGTTCAAGTCTTTATCAACCTCATTCAACAGTTGGCTATATGACGATGCCATGTATCAAGTGATCCACAACGGGAAAAATCAGCGAAGCGTTCTAAGTGCACACAGGAGTAAGACAAGCTGGCTACCTATCTTAATTGTGGTGGACCGGATTATGCGTCAGACAGTGCGTGGGAGCGAGGAGACAGAAATACGCTGGACGACCGATAAGATGACTCTAGGAGATCTCGATTTTGCAGATGATATAAGTCTAAATGTCACACAAACTCGAAGACTTGCAGGCAGGCAGGCGTAAGCCAACCAACTGGCTGAAGAGGAAGACGGCAGCATAGACAGGACTCCATCCAGACGAACACATAGAGAAGATGTAAGTGATGAAGATAACCAACGAACCGTAGTACCTTCCGCTTCACTGAGGCACGTAAATGTGAAAAAAAAAAAAACAAAGACTGGCCAGTGAATGTTACGATGCAATTTTATCAGAAATGACATGAAATTCAACCCAGCACATTGTAAATATATTGTTTTGATTGATAGGTGATTCGTTTATGAGGTAGGTGAAAAATAAGCACTCTGATTGGTTGACGATTTGACCGAGACGAAGGTAAGAAAAAAATGATGAAATTTTACGATCATCCGATCACACGATGAACCACATGATGGATCATAAAATGATTACTATTTGTAGCTGATTCCTAATTGATCATAAAGGAGGCCAGTGACATACGTTGTCTTAAATTTGATTCCAGTCTTCATTTTGATGACAGTTGAAGTCAATTGATCGAAAATACCTAGCACGAATTTTGTAATTGTCGACAGTCATCTGTAGTAGTGGCAAAGATGCAGAGTGGAGAAAAGAGCCTAAGCACTGGTTAGGGATGTGAACTAAACTCGCTGTATACGCTACACTTTAGAGTCTTAACAAACATTTTTGAATTCCATTTAGCCTTTTGTAAACCTGTGTTGCGAGTTCATTGATTTATTATCATTATTGCTTTTCGTATTAGTAATCCCCGAGGTTCCGATTGAAACATACGGCTTTCAGGTTACACCCCGATTTCACTCGGTTCTCTATAGTACTCTCTAGCTGGCTTCACAATTGTTCATAAGCTTTCATTCCTCCTCTCAGACAATCCCCATGTCACCCTCGACGTGATGCCCAACTCGTCACTCTCTATTCGGATTGCTCTCGATGGCTTGGCGTGCGTGGTGTGTTACTCAGCGGTCTTCTCAGCATATGTCCAATCCATCTCCATTTCGTTTTACACATTTTTCGGGTTATAGGGTCTTGGTTAGTTCGTTCGCAGAATTTCTTGTCGCCAATCCTTCTTGTCCATCATATCATCAGTAAAGAGCGTAAGCGGCTGTAGTTGAATGATTGCAGTTTGTTGAAATGCATTTAATTCACGGAAAATACCCATCCAGACATATGAATATAAGAACAACATAGTTCAGCGAAGAGTCTTTACAGCTAATTCATTCACGTAACTGTACAATCTCATTTATACATAATCATTTTGTGTGTGTGTGTGTATGAGGACTGTCAAACAAAATTAAAATCAATTAGCGTTACTGCTTACGAGTTGATCACGGATTGATCTCAGTTAGAGAACCATTGAAAACCAGGGAGTACTAGACAGCTGCTGTTTCATCCTAGTTTGGGAATCATCGGCAGTACGCACCTACTGGGATTCGAACCTACGACCTTCCGGTTACAAGGCCAGCGAACTCGTATACCATTCAACCACTGGGACCCGATTCAATGGCTCGTGAATTCAAGAGTTGGTAGAAGTTAGAACTCATGAGCCATTGAATCGGGTCCCAGTGGTTGAATGGTATACGAGTTCGCTGGCCTTGTAACCGGAAGGTCGTAGGTTCGAATCCCAGTAGGTGCGTACTGCCGATGATTCCCAAACTAGGATGAAACAGCAGCTGTCTAGTACTCCCTGGTTTTCAATGGTTCTCTAACTGAGATCAATCCGTGATCAACTCGTAAAAACAAAACCAACCCTTACAAACCAAACTGTAGAAAATTAATCTGACGCTCGCTAGTCACTTGCTACAGGATGGAGTTTCCTAGAGTTGGTTCTAGTGAGAAGTCATGACCAGTGAGATCCAATTAGATGTCACGTGTGTGGATGGATGTCTCACCTATGAAAATGGTTAGGGTCGCACTAAATCACGAATTAGTAGAAGTTAGAATTCATGAGCCATTGAAGAGGCGAGTCCCAGTGGCTGAATGATATACGAGCTTGCTTGCCTTGTAATCGGAAGGTACTGGATTCGAACCTTGGGCAGGGGGTGTGTACTTCCGATGATTCCCAAAACTAGGCTGATGAAACAGCTGTCCAGTACTCCCTGATTTACAATCGTTCTCTAGCTGATATCAATCCGTGATCAACTCGTAAAAATATAACAAACCCTTACAAACCAAACTATAGAAAGTTACTGCTTACGTCATCAAAATGTTTCTCAACTGTGATGAATAATCAAAACTGTACCTAGGGTGGTGAAGTTTGATAAGTATGGACAAGGGTTGCGTTATCTAAAATAGGGTGTTAATGGAGACACGTGTTCAACAACAAATTATGTAATAGGTAGGAAGAGTAAATAAAGTGTTGGTTAAGAAAATTTTACTCAGATGTTTCACAAAAGTTCAAAAAAGTACAAAAGAAAACACTATTAACAAAGTAATGGAGCTTGGAATTATTCCCAAGATTGAAGGAGGAGAGGGTGGAGAAGTTTCTTCTGTGTGCGTTAAATCAGGGTTTGTATCCAAATCGCTAAGGCCTCGGCAATGCAAAGTATACGGAAGCTTACTGCTTTTGGGAGGCTTCTTTTTACTTTTTAGATGACTTTGAATGAATTCTTCTTGCATATTGAGTGACCAGTGTTGACTATTTGTTCAATTATAACACTCCCTATTGATCCACCGTGACCTTTTTCATAACCTAGTGGCATAATGTTTTTTGATTGCTTTAGACAAAACACGTATTGAACGATTTATATACCTCGCTCCATATGAGCAATTAAATTGAGAGATACAGATAGAAGTGGTCAAATGCGATAGCTTATCTGTGGAGTTGTTGAAGAACAATAGGCGTCTTGAGAATACCAATCGTAATGTGGCATCAGAGAATGTTCTTTTCACGGCATTAGGTATTCTTCTCTTCAGGGTTTCGGCTAGAATGTCGTCTTTGAAAGCCACAATCATGTATAGCATCTTCTTCGACACAGAGATGGAATGTTCTTTGTTGATTTTTGACTTCATATGTTTATCTATAAAGCGTGGTGGATAACCATTTTCAAGTAATATTTTCCTCAAAGGAGTGATCTCTTCTCCTACTGATTCGAAGCTGCAGATTCTACCTATTCTTGTCGCAAGAGATATTATCATCAGGTTCCGCTTGCGATTGTTAGGTATCCAACTGTAAAAGTTTGTCAGCTAACCTTTCTACATAGGCTTTCGACATATTGATCTCTTTAGAGTCCCATCAGTCTTCTCTGTTAGTCGAACGTCCAGAAATGAGATTGTATCTCTGTTTTCTTCTTCAATTGTAAATTTGATGATTGGGTGGCAGTTGACAAAAACCTGAAGGACATTTATTTATTTATTTAAAAGCAGAGAAAAGTTGGTACAATATGCCATCAAGAAGGATGCGCCACGCAATAATAATAAAACAACACAGGTCAAAGAAAAAAATAATATGAGTAGAAAACGGATAAAGAACTTCATCTGGAAGTAAAACAGTCATATTTAGCAAGTCCAAACAGTATTCGTTAACTATCACCGGGAAGGGAAGAAAGAAGGAAACTACAACACGTTCACCATTGATTACGATTCTTGGCCATATCCGATAACGTTTTGAGCCATCGATTCGAGCTATCTCTCGTACCCCAACCAGGAGGGAGTCGTGACGCACCAACCGATGCTAATCTTGCACAAACATCTTTCATCCCACGACGCCACGTCATGGACTGACTACCACCCCTCCGCCTTTTCCATCCCGTCCCAGGGCTGGCTAGCGAACAGGACATTGTTTAAGTTGTATTTGTTATCACAGATAATAAAAGTGTCATCGACATACCTATCAGTCATGTGCTAATTCTCTGAAGCGTGTAGAAGTTCTGACTGACTGACTGACGTGACATTAGTGTTGATAATGTAGATCTCTTGTTCCTTGTTCTGAGTTCATCAGATTTCCACACTGATTTCAGACCTTCCTAAAACTCTTCCCTCTTCTCATGATCTGCGTAGTTTGTAGTAGTGTAGCATTGGATAATTTCAACTTTCTTACCTTTTTCAGTTGAATCTTGCTGTCACTGTTTTAGAGGAGATTTGCTCCTAATGTGTATAGGAGCCTTCGATGGTGTTTTCATCTATCGATTGTATGTTAGATTATTTTATTGTGATTTTTCTTTTTGTCTATTGTCTATTTTAGCATCCTAGTTTAGCAATTGTTCGTGGTGGTGGAATGATTATGCGTGCTTTAATTGAAGAAGGTGGACCAGAGGTTGCTAAAGAATTACGTAATCTGGCCTTGACAGAAGGTGCATTATTTCATCATTTTTGGATTGCATGTTTCACTCAAGGAAAAGATCCCCGAAGTCTAGCTGTACAGTAAGTTTAATCAACCCCATCGTTTTCTGTTTTTTTTCCAGTAGTACTATATTAGATGTTCAGCTTGCACATACACTGTGCAGTTTCATGTTATTTAGTTGATGGTATCTAGCAGTTGAATCTGATATCACCTAGAGAACCATTGTAAATCAGGGAGTACTGGACAGCTGTTTCATCAGCCTAGTTTTGGGAATCATCAGCAGTACACACCCACTGCCCAAGGTTCGAATCCAGGATCTTCCGGTTACAAGGCAAGCAAGCTCGTATATCCTTCAGCCACTGGGACCCGCCCGATTCAATGGCTCATGAATTCTAACTTCTACTAATTCGTGATTTAGCGTGACCCTAACCATTTTCATAGGTGAGACATCCATCCACACACGTGACATCTAATTGGACCTCACTGGTCATGACTTCTCACTAGAACTAACTCCAGGAAACTCCATCCTGTAGCAAGTGACTAGCGAGCATCAAATTAATTTTCTTTAGTTTAGTTTGTAAGGGAAATTGATTCTGAGATGCTCGTTTCATTCTATTTTGGACTCATTAACCAAGATGTATGTACAATGGAATGAATAGTGTTTCGGCTAAGACTCGAGTCAAGGACACATTGCTTCAAACGCCAAAGCATTAACCTTTAGACTAAAGAGCTTAGTTATCTATAAAAAAGGATTACTGTGAATTAAGGTTGAAAGCGATATTCCCGCCGCCCCCTCAATCATATAAGTCTAGGCTTGCCGACGATGCACGTGATCTGGGGTTCTATTCCCAGCCAACGTATTATTATTCAATCTCGCTTAGCCGAAAATCAGTCCGGTAAATAGAAAAGTTGCAAGTGAGACTAGCGACTCAGTGCAGTTGAAAAAAGAACATCATTGCTACTGTAATACTCTAAAGCTCAAGATCAGAGTTGTATGTTCCTGTTCTTGGAACGCAAAAGAATAAAAAAAATAGAAAACGTCTAGGCCTTTCTTGGTTATTTTGTAGGTTATTTTGTCATCATTGGATATATATATATAATATGAATTTACATTTGATTGTATGCCAGCTAAGGTTAGATTATTTATTCTGGTTTCAATATCTGAGTAATGCTGAAAATACCGTCATACTAAGCGTGTTTCAGGGACCTGTGAGCAATGGTTCTTCATGTATAGGCTGACATAATAACACTCTGCTACACCATACACTCCTACAAAACGCATTTTTTATTTCTAAGATTAATGTAAGTATGGAACTTTTAGGCACTGTAGTAAGAATGTAATTCCATATTAGATAAGTGATGCAGTGTATTGATAACTGGATGACAAAGTTTCGAGCATAAATTATTTCTCATAATCATGTCAATTTAGTCTCACAGCTTCACAATTTGTCTTATATGTGTTTTTCTCTCTTTCCCACCTCCCTTTGTCGTTCGTTTGTTACCACTTTTCATTTCTCTACTATATAGAGGCGTTGTATCATTTCGATTGCACGTGTGTGATGTTGAATTGATTAGTGAATCTTCAGTGGTTAGCCTTTCTCTGTTTCCACCTAACTATATTATCCTTTTCATACTGTCCCACCCACCCTTTATTGTGTGAGATTACATGCAAGTGAATGCAATGCAGTGTAATGGCCGAGCTTTTTTCTATATTAATTAAATTTAACAGGGTCATTCATTTCAGGTTAGCTAGCTAGTTGAATTTTTACATTCCAGTAATCGAATTCACTCTGATCTACTAGTTGAACCTATGTAATTGACCTCATAGTCATGGTATTAGTACATGGTATTTGGTAAATTATACTAATTTTCTTGATTAGATCTATGGGGTTGTCAAGCCGACAGAGTTTATGTTTGAGAGAGTTATTTGTTTGTTTTGAATACCACCCTAGTTTCAGCCTCATGGAGAATCTTACGTCAGTTCTCTTGTGCTCCTCCTTTTTATACGGTAGTACTACATAGGCTTTGAAAACTTCATGGAGAGAAAACGGAAAGTATGTGTATGATACAAATTGTGAAACTGTGTGACTGATGTCAAACGACTATGAGCTGCAGTAATTTATACTCAAAACCCCTATCCAGTTAATAATACTGCATCATTTTATGTGTTGTTTCAAAAATATAGGATTGTTTCTGGGATGTTTTGATTGAGAAGCTTTCAGCATCATATGCTTAACAGATTGATTTACGTTTAGCTAGGCATGGATGCATTCATCCCACTAGGTTTTAGGTGAAATTAGAATGCGAAAGAATTATCTTGACTGTTGACTGAAGATGAGTAGATAATTAGTGGTAACAAAGAGAGAGAGAGATTTGAAAGACCCATAGTGATCTGCAGGAGTAATAGGTAATTTTTCAAGTGAATTAGAGATACTGGATGATAAAGTTGTTTTCATAAGAACAAATTAATGCATGTGTGTAAGATTTGGGCACTGTGGTAGCATTCGTCCATTCGTCTTACTGGTAATGGAATTTTCTAAAGGTCTAGGTGGACGGACAGGTGCTGAATGATTTCTGTTGCATGTATTCACAGCTGGTACGTCGGTGGCACAGCGGTTAGGACGCTCGCCGACCATGCACATGATCTGGGGTTCGATCCCCGGCCACCGACACACTCCTTTACCTCGCTATACCAGAAATAATGCTGGTAAAGAGGAAAGGTTGGGCATAAGGCTAGCAACCCCATCCTGTAAAATTAAACACTGCTACAGAAACTTCAAGTCACTAGCTTGAAGCCCTATATATATATATATATATATATATATATATATATATATAGGCCTTTCTTGAATAATGAGAATCTGTTAGTTAGACATTTCATTATATTAAATATTCTCATCTGTGAAATTTAGAACAACACATTTAAGCGAACAATATTGTTGTTTCAATTAGATCTCATCAGGCTTAACTCTAATATACATGAGTTTACAAATGAAAATTCAAATATAAACCAATCATGGTGTTTTGTCTATAGGATAATACGATGGTGATTATAAATTGTGCAATCAGTCATTATAGTAGTAATGATAATAATAATAATAATAGTGGTTGTATCAATAATAAAGATGAAAAAGTGAGGCAATCTGTGATAAAACGAATAATGAAAAAACAGCATGATTAAACAAACAGATGTGTTCAGGTAGACGTAGTAGTCGATAAATAAATAAATTTTTGCTTTATTCTAAAAACAGTCCTTATGATACAGCAAGGAATTTTCAGCATTCAGTACAATATTGGATCTAATTTACTCAAAAACGACAAAAAAAAATAAACATTGCATAATAATAATAAAACGTTGTTATAGCAGCTACATAGCAAAATACTGTATGCCATACGGAGAAAAATATGCATAAAGTACAAAATTGTAGTAATAATAGTAATAACAACTAAAATAAAATAGCAGAGTAATAATTAAACGATAGAAAGTGTGACACCATAAAATACAGAAAGATGAACGATGAAAGGGTCGATTTACTGTGCTAATTACATAGTAACTTGTAAAGGCTAATAAAAACAAATCAACCGATTAAGTAATGTTAGATTGTTAGGGAAGTAAATGAAACACGTTTATAATGCAGATATGGTAAGATTAAGGGGTGATAAGAGAGTGGGGTTGAAAATATAAATAAGGTGTGGTGTAGAAGTCATTAGTCGGTTGTCTTCATAGGCCAAGCAAGGGAGGGAACTTCTTTTGAATGCATAGTGTAGGTTTAATAGTTTGAATGCTTATCGCCTCGGCTGTGTGCAGTAGACAAATACGAAGTCTATTGGAACGATTCATTGGGATACGATGAATTACTTTGAAAGCTCTCGTTTTCTCGACTACATGACCACTATCAATTTAGTGTGACAAAATTGAGCTACGGATTGTTTTTGTCTGTCCTTTGCCGAACCACCACGATGGGAGATGTTCACTAACACGTTGGCTAAGCTGTTTAGTGGTAATACGCCCAACATAACTGTCACCATAGGTGCAGTTGAATTGATAAATGCACATAGATGTGGCAAAACTATCTAGCTTGTCCTTCGTTTGCGTCCCGATCATTCGTCGGCTAGAGATTTATATGACTGGAGGCGGCAGTAATATAGTTTTTAACCTTATTTCACAGTAATACCTTTTTATAGATGACTAAGCTCTGGGGTCTAGCGGATAATGCTTTGGCGTTTGAAACAATGTGTGCTTGACTCGAGTCTTAGCCGAAACACTATTCATTTCCCCGTGTACATACATCTAAACATTTATTGAAACTATCGAAATAATAGTTGGCGAGTTCGGATCTGTGTAAGAACACCATCACTGACTGGGATTTCGGGCACATCCAGTTGATTTGTCGTAAATAGTTCGGAAGGATGGGTTATTTCTCGATACCGCTTCTTCCCACCAACAGTGAAATACCACTAATTAAATACATGTTAACTGTTAGCTTTATTGTTGCGTATACCGTTTTTCTTTTTAAAGAGAAACCTACCGTAGATTATGATTAGATGTGAGTGATGATTAAACATAACCGAGGGGTTTTGAAAAATTTGAACCTTGTTATTAAGCAGAGTTTATTTTTAGTATCGATTATCTTGAGGACATTTAATCCTTGAAGAATCTATAGTTCTCCATATATAACTAAGACTTGCAATTAATAGTGTTCTCTGAGCTGGTTGATTTAGTTGCGGAGGTTTCGTCTTCCCCCCACTGCTGGACAACATCTCCTTTCAGCGCAATATTTAGCATAAAGTGAAATTATTTCAATTTCTTCATGAGTGATATAGTTGCGTCTCCCAGCAACCATCTTTACATACCTATTGACCATTTTCTATTGACTTCGATTTTAAACTTTCTGGCCACCTGATTTACTTTTTATTAGTTGGTGGTATATTTGGTCTATGTTAACGTGTTTGTTGATTGCATTTTCGTTTGAGTACCAGGCTTGGCTTCTAGGAATTCCCTGACTGCACTTTTGGTGGTGTTTCCTCTGTCTAAGATTTCGACATTATCCCAATCATCAAATTGATGTCCGTAATTGTCTATATGCATTGATACTAAAGAATTTATATCATGTCTTTTCACGGTTGATTTGTGTTCCTGGATTCTGATTCAAAGGGGACGTCCACTTCGGCCACCGATGTAATGCCTGTTACAGTTCATACATGCAATTTATTTTATAAATGGTATTAGTTTTATCTCCTTTTTCTGTTGGATGTATCTTTTGGTTTGCATAATATCGAATTGAGCGATTTGACTGGCTGACTTGTGTGATATATCTATATCAAACGGTTTCAGTATTGTAGCATTTATTTCAGAGATATTTTTCTCTTATAACTAAGACTTATTATCACAGATTTATTTGAATCCATAATGCTTTGACCTCTGATCACTACTCCGTGTGTGTTATACAACACATTTAACTGCTTTTTTTGCATGTTAGTTAGTCATTGATAACACTGGAAAGAGTTAATTATGAATGTGTTTGGCATAATAGTACATTTCAACTTTTGTTGTACATTGGATCAATAAAATTGAGCATTTCACTTAGTTATAGAGAGTTCGATTAGTCACCATTGACATAATGGTCATATAATGTCCGCATCAGTCAATATTTGAAGGGCCACTTGGCCTTTGACATCATGCAGTTAGTTACCCGTTGAAGAGTAATTTCTTGCGCTGACAGTCAGTCAATATTGAATACATTGAAATGATTGACACGTGTCTGGCATGCCAACACATCGCCTTTCCTCATTGAACAACGTTCACTGGCATCAGATTAGGTTCGAACAAATTTAGAGGTGTTTGTGTGTGTGTGTGTGTGGAGTAGGGGGGGGGGTAAAATCAAAACCTCTCATGAATATATGAGGTCTCTGACTGTTGGTTTGAACCGTGTGGGGAAGTGGTTGTAATCTGTCAGGTTGTCGCCGTTGAAACTCTAAGAACCAGTGGCTGGATACATATTTGTATTCATTATAGATATTCTGCAGTTTTACTTTTCACTAGCTTTGTGTGCTATATGGAATGTGGTAACCTGAATTGTTGCATTTTTGTTTGGAGTGTTACGTTTAAAACTCATTGATTCAGTTGATCGGCTGAAGTAGATCGTGTCACATACCTTAAGTAACAATATTTGCTAAAATAGGACTAGTTCTGTCCGTCTGTCTGTTTTCGACATAGAACTTTCCACCGATGTCCGGCAGTTCAAGTCGCCACACTCCACTCCATGTAGCACACAAATCAAGAAAAGAAAGCAGAATAAAATGCATAATAGAGACAGTAAACAGAGGTGAGTGACAAAGGAAGAGTAATAACGAAGAACAAAACAGTTTCATTGGAAATCATAAGACACAAGGAGTGGATACATCTGCGCTAGCCATCACGAAGAACGATTTTAAGTCATGTCACCAATTGTTTCCAACCATTGGTTTTTTACCATCCCGAGAACCCCAATCAGTCTGGAAGTCTACACCTTCCTATTTAGCTTAGACTAACTGTAGTAGATTTCATTGACTGGTGCCGCCATGTTTTGGTTTGACCTCCGCTAGCTCTTTTCCAGTCTGAGCCTATATCAGCTAACATTGCCTATTGTCGAGGAAGGCGATAACTGGGCATACGTAACATATGTCCTAACCATCTCAGTCTATGTAACTTCACAACCTCGTCGATCGATTTCCCCTCCTTACCTAGAACTCGACCGAAGCCTAACCTCAATATTGCTCACCTTATTATACCACTTCACACGGGAGATAGAAAGCAGGCACCTATCATCAAAGACAGCTAGCCAGGCTTTTCATGTCTTCCACTCTCAATGGCCATGTTTGACTCACAGCCATAGAGGAGGACGGAGCGGACTGACGAGCAGTACACCGGCCCTTTAGTCGATAGCCAGCCGGATATCACGTCTACTAAGCGGGAGACGGCGTAAACTGGTATATGCGAAACTAGCGAACAGAGACCTGTACGGAAGCCTCTGGGATGACATTCGGAGCACATATCCAAGCCACCGGAGGCGGTGTGGCTTTCCAGATGATGACACTCAATGAATGGTGATCTCCACTGTGTGTTCAAACACGCACCACCGAACCTCAGAATTACTCACGGGATGATGATGCCATCCATCGAACTCAGGCAATCCTGCGGAGACAGCGATGATCGAACACAGAGTCGCCGCCGCACATCCTCAGCTCACTTGGAGAGGCCAGGTTTCATAGGCGTAGAGTAAGACAGCCCGCACCGAAGCATTGCATACGCGAAAGCCTTTGACAGCCAGGCTGACGTCGTGACGGCACCAGAGGTGGTGGCTGAACTTGATGTATGCCACCCTAGCCTTCATTATACGGTTGACCTACCATAAAATTCACGTGTGACGCAAACTTTCGCTCAATACTCGGTCTCTGTTCTCTCTCAATTGCGTTTCCACTTCTAATTTCGCCAATTTTGACAAATATTCTATGTTCCTCCAAACCTTGAATCCCAGTTATCGAAAATTGAATGATAAAATTAATACTGGTAAATCTTCAGCTTCCAGATCATATTACTCATCATTCAGCAGTACAACAATGTGAGCGATTTAGGTCTTCCTCAGTTGTCTGCGCTGAAGTAGGTAAAGAAGAGGACGGGAATCTGCATTAGTATCTGTCGAAGTCGAATATTTTCCAACTAATCAATCATAGTCTTAACCAAAGGTTTCTTATTCTATTTCATAGAATGGGGGAATAGTATTTATTTATTTTTATTAATGTGAGCCTCAATGTTCGTTGTGTGTTATTTCTCTTATAATCCCCCTTTATTTTTCCCCCTCTCTTTTAATACCATTAAAAAAAACTCTAAACAATCTGACCGTGTAAACAAGACAGCTCAGTCGTCAATTAGTTGCATTATGGTCTGAGAATAATGATGATGCATGGGATTTATTCAAGCGAATGCTTGTAAGTTTGATTATTATTCTATGCCGTGTCAAGTGTCTGATCTTTTTTGTTGGTTAACCAACGAAATAATTTTGTTTTAATTGATCAAAATTCCCAATAAAAATCTTATTTCTTTCAAAAGTTAAACTTTCGACACCACTAACAACCAATTAGCAAACGACCTTGAACGGACCAATCACATTAAAGAGGCATTTATAGTAAATGGAAACGTATATTTATAGAAAAAAAAGCATAAAAAAGGATAAAACGGATACATGAGGCATCTTTTTCGAACGTGTGAGAGCAAGATCTCTCAGTTTAGCATGAGACTGTCAATGGAGAAGTCATACCACATCCTGTACATATATTCATCTAAATGATTATAAACGAGATCCTTTTGAGATCCATTTATAGCCTTTATCCCCAAAACCCTATAATAGAATTCGTATGAGTCCTCGTAACGGGATCCACCCAGCAATTTTCCACGAAGCAATATCTCTTCAATGCTGGTACCACCAAACTGTTGAGACGAGGCTTTTCTCCGTCTCGGCAACTGCTGGTCTCACCGGCTGCTTCAACACCCAGTAGTTGCAGATATACAAAATCTGCGTTAGGGGAGATGCGACCTAGCGAAATAAGTTCCTGCGAAATAATAAAATTATCAGCTTACTCTCTTTAATGTCAGCACGCTTCAAACAAATAGCACAACGATGAACAAATCCATCAGTTGATCTGATATAGCTTTTTAAAGTCATGATTACCACCACACGAACAAGTTCGCTCCTTTCGGAGCAATCCTAAATCCAAGCAATACTGGAAAACACTCTCCTCCTCGAATTGCAACCATAACCTTGTAAGGTCACGCATTAGAAATGAATCAAGCGCTATACAACATTGAACTACGTTTGTGAATCTCATTGGATAATTCGACGTCGTTCGCTGATTAGTAGTTAGTGGTGTCGAAAGTTTAACTTGGCCAAAGAATGGTTACTGAACAAAGAATATTCACATTTTCGATAACCTGCTCTTCATCAGGTTCTACAAATATGTATAAATATATAATAGTGAATGAATCAGTGTTATTAACAACACAAATAAGACCCACTCTCCAACTCGTCCCCTACATCAAGCTACCCTACTATATATGGGGGATTATAGCAGCTTGGGAGCTAGACAAAGGTCGAACGTTGATGTGGTTAAAAAGACTTTATGCAGCTTATATCATAATAATAATTGAGAATGTGAGGCCGGTATATATCCATCCATCCATCTAAGCCTTTTGAACATGCGAAAAATGTCACACCCCGCGCTGTATCTACCAACTTGAAGAATGTACGTATGGTCACACACACAGGAGGGAGAACTCATCGGTCTCTGCAAGTTAGGACTGCCTTCAGAGTATATTCCTAAATAGCTTCAGAAGCAGATTGAATCTCCAGAACTCATTAATGATGAGAACATGCGACGATCTATCTCCTCTATTGCTTAACATATTATACAGACAGGATATACAGTTGATGCTTACAGGTCTTTTAAATCTATCTATCCATAGAACTCTGTTTGCGTTCAAAAACAACTCATCATCACATTAAACCACCTTCCTTGGTAATCTTTATTTTGATAGCAGTTAGGGTAGACGTACTATTCGGTTGAGTGATCTTCATCGTTATTTCTACCTTTTAAGTTGACCCAAGTAGTCAATTTTCTCACCTCTTGACTCTTTATTAATTTCATATATATTCCTCTCAGCAGTCCATGTGTGATCACATTGTTCGAAATGTTTAACGCAAATACACCTTACACGATTCAGACAAATTACGCCTTCTTATTGCTTTGTCTAAACATTATTGTTGTTTAAATAACATCGAATCAATGGATTACAGTTCATTAGCATCAGCATAACAATACACACTGAATATCAGAAACATGAGGAAAAATAATAATACAAATTCATGAATTTATAGTCTCTACTGAAGGCCGGTCAGGGCAATGGAAGCGACTGGCGCTGGCTAGACCTGTTTCTTCTGAACACAGAACACCGGTTGCTTCGGGCGATTCGCGATAGCGTCTGCTGTTTGGATCATGTGGTACCTGGGGGTTTTCGGCAATTTATTTGGTACCTGGTAGATCATGGAGAAGGATAATTCTTCAATGATGACTTTGTGACCGGTTTGAGCCAGGTGTCTAATATCGAACTGTTGATGGTTTTTACTACTGATATCTTCATAGATTGTGTTGTCTATGCGTTTACTTAGCATATATTAATCGCGAGAATTGGGAAGGCAAGAAACACATTTATCAACTTGAAAACAATCTGGAAATCTTCGTCACTCAACATCAACAACAAAATTCGGTCGGATTTTCAATACAAACGTCAAGTCAGTCAGTTCTTCTATACGGATCAGAAACTTGGCGGGGGATCACAAAGAATATTTCCAACTGGTTGCAGACATTTATCAACAACTGTCTTCGCTCTGTACTGAAGATCAATCGGATGGCTGGTCAGAAACAATCACCAACAAGAAACTATGGGAACAAACCAACAGACGAGAGCCAATAGCCCAACAAATATGCAGGAGAAAGTGGGGATAGATTGGACCCCCGCTGAGGAGGGTGCTGGGTGACATCGCGCGTCAGGCCATTGTTCGAGTGGAACCCTAAAGGAAAGCGGTGAGTGGGTCGTCAGTGCGAGGGTGACATGGAAGAGATTGTGTGAAGAGGAGTTGAGACAGTATGGACTAACATGAATGCAAGTGAAAAGTACAGCAGAAGACAGAAGCAAGTGGAGACGTTCAGTTAAAGCCCTATGTTCTACTAGGAACCCAAGGGGACAATAATAATAATAATCACAACAGTCATGATATCTCCAATTCCAGGTGAATTTTTTTCTTATTCTCCGTGATTATTTCTCAGTAAATGAAAGTAATAGAAACATTATGCTCTATTGACAAATGATGGAAAGTATCCTACAATGTGGAACAGTGGCTGACACGTTTATGCGCTGGACTTCCGACCAATTGGTCCCTGATCCGAAACCCACTCCACCCACGGAGGTTTCGACATTCAACAACCAATTAGTATCACTAGCCCTAACTCATAATAGGTTTGGCGCATTACCAACTTCACAGAATTACAAATAATTGTTGAGTAATATTTCATTTCATCTTACTGAAACTCCTCGAATGAAGGTGTGGTATTCATGTTTTTAAATCTTTGTGGTAAATAGTAATTTTTATCCTGTATGGTAACACTTAAAATGGGTTATTTACTGGGTGTTTTTTCTTTATTTTATTTTCAGCCATTGGGTTTATTATCATTTTTAGAGTCAAGCGAAGAACCACCAGTACAAGTTGTCAATATGCTACCAGCTAGAGACAATTTACAACTGGCTCATGTAAGTAGTGTCTTGTACTTTCCCCCCCCACCACCACCACCTCTTTCTCAATTTTCACTTTTATATGGAATCACTCCACATGATGATGATGATGTAGTGTTTGTGTGTGTGTGTGTGTGTGCGTGTTTTCATCTACAGCTGATGGTCGAGAAAGCTTTTTACGTGCGTATGGAAGTGTTTGGGGATTACTGTTTTCCGGTTGGCCAAATTGTGGACGTTGAGCTTCTTCTTCTTCTTCTTAGAGTATCTGAAACTGAGGAGCATTAATGTTGTGTGACCGCAGAGCTCAAGGGGCAACTGTTGGAGGCTGGTCACATACTGTCTTTTTGAGTTGTTTTTTGGAGTTTTGTGTGTGTGTGTGTGTGTAATATTAAGTCCTTACAGCGGACTATGGACTGCCTCAAGACAATATGGGATATATCATTTTAGGAGTCGACTCTTTCAACTCCGCAACCTCCTCAATCAGAGCGTTATGGTAGTTGGCAGCAATGTGTCGGCCGTTTGCGGAGTTAAATATGTCTATTAAATGCTATGGGGTTTATCAATGATTGTATATATATTTCAATGTGATCATACAATTACTGTCATATTTCAAAGGTATTTAGCATTAGTTTTATCTGAGAGAAGTATGTCTAAGTATGCGCATGCATTGACAATAGATTTTCCTTTGCTTCACTTTGCCTTAAAATATCATAAAATTGGATGTGTGATCCTCGACTATAGTTTTTGTATTCGACTGTATGAAACTATCTGCTATGAAATCAACCTAATCCAACAAAGCAGTATATAAATAAATGTTTTTAGAATAGTAGATGATAGGTGGAAATAAGCTATAAGCCTTGATAATAATGCTAATGATAATAGCCTTATTTCAAAACAGTACTTGTGATACAGAATAGAATTCTCAACATTCCAATACAGTATTATTACATCCAGTTTGTACATTAACAATAAATAATATTCTACTACATAGATTATGGGTAGTCTCAGTTCGTTTTGACAACAACATATTAGCATGTCGCTGGCAAAGCCAAAATTGAACAAAGTGTTTGAAGGTGTTAGAAAAGTAGATGCTAGCATATTTACTGGCGTAAGTGGTAACAAAAAGGTCGAGATATACAGAGTGTGAAAGAACGAAGACAAGTGTTTTAAATAGAGTTTGTAAGGAAGAGAGAAACTAAGGAGCACATAACAGAAAAAAGAGGGAAAGAAAAGGCAAAGAAAGAAAGAAAAAGTTGTACCTATAAATGATATGAGTTGGAAAGACGAGATCCAGTTGTTCTACCGACTATTTAATAAGTTATAGGTATCACGCCTAATGCTTTCTTCTCTGTCGCACAGAACACGAGCTAAGTAGGATATCGTTGAGTTTTTGTACTTGCTAGTGCGAGCATATAGTTTTCTGTATAGGCCTCTGGTCTGTCTGCCTGATGAGATAGATACAAGGGGAGAGTTGTGAATGAAGAGGCTGATCGTGTGAGTTAGATAGATAGAATGGATTTAGCCCAATTTTGACATGAATCCATATGCCTGTCAACCAGAATATTAACAAGCTGGTTAAGTGGCACGTTGCTTACCTTGCCTACAACCTTTATAACACCCTACATAATAAGATATAGTCTTTCTTCAGTAGCCGGCCTTGAAAAAACTAAGGTGGGAACAATAGAGAATAATAAGCAGGATGCAAGAGTTAACGAATCTTAGGAGTAAGGGTTGGGTTGGGTTATTCCAGAATGTCTTAACTTCTTGATGTAGAAGGTAATACGGAATATTTTCTTAGAAATCATCAAGGTATGAGACGACCAGGAAGGAAATATCAGCAGATAGAATGACCCCAAGATACTATTAATTTCCGACTTGGTGTCTGTTTCAGTGCCATCCATCTTTATTGCACACCTTGTGAGTGTTAACCAGTTTTTTTAGGTCAGATTTATGCCTAAAGGTGAAATTAACTGTTTGGCATTTAGAGGGGTTTAAGGTTAGACCGTTTTCCTTGGACCATTGGCTGATTTCTGATAAAAAACCATTTAGTTTGGAGCAGTCACTTTGACACTTGACAGGCAAAGATACAGTTAGGTCATCAGCATATTTGACAAAATTAATGTCATTTGAAGATGGTAGGTAAAGGAGAAAGAAAGAAAAGAGAAGTGGGGAGAGTACAGCACCTTGGGGGACACCAGCTTCAGTGAGCACAGCCGAGGAGGATTTGCCTTTGTATACGGCTTACTGCATTTTAAAACATTCGAGAGTTTTAAAGTCCTTGAAGTTATCAGCTATATGATTAGTAACATTAGAAGTGGTTATAGTAGAAGGAGAGCTTATAAAAGACTGATTAAGAGCGTTAAAATCATAAGAGAGAAGAGCATTACATCGCTTACTATTGCCAGTAATTTCATTGAAAAGTTTCCACATGCTGATAGGAGATTCGCATGATAAAAGTGTATGGTTATAGATAGCATTAAGATTTTTGATTTCAGATTTGATTTGAGCCTTGAAGTTACGTGCAGTACTTATTAACGGTCGTCAGCAGGGTATATCTACAACTTTGAATGCACTTCTAAGACTCAGATTCGCATCACGCAGTGATCTTAGTAGGGTGAACGACTGACCACTTCTACGATTGAGATGGATACAGCAATGTTGTATGGCCAGCCTCCTTGATGCTAACGAATAACCGGTACCGCTGACCATTACCAAAATAGTCACTTGAATAAAAGTTAGACTAAAAACATTATTGATATAAAGATTAAACTTGGGCACTGTTTTTTATATATTTTTTTACTTTCCCGGTTGAACATTAGGCTTCAAGTTACAGACTTGAATGGTATTTATTTTTATTTATGTCCAACCTTCTCTCTCTACCAGTCTTATTTACTGGCCTAGTGAGGTAAGCGAGTGAGTCGGCCGAAGATCGAATCCCGAGCCACATGCGTAATTGGCGACTATTCTACCGCTGCTCCACCAACGCATGCATATAGCACTGTGGTTGATGATTATTCTGTTATGGATAAAATTTTATTTTGACAAAGTCACACAGTGTTATACAGTTATATTTCTTAATGATGATGTTTCGAGCACAATTTATTGCTACAACTCATAATCATATCAATGGAATTAGACCAAAAGCAGTTACCATCATAGTGTAAATCATTTATAATGTGTTAAGAGAGTGGTTAAAAGTGAAGACATCATAATTCTGACGAATAGGGTTGTGACGGCAGTAAGGTAATTTCCTTGGAAGGCTGGCAAGCCAACTGCAACATCCTCCCGCTTCTGTGAGGTATTGGGGTGTATAAAAGTCGGCTGCGAAAATTCTATACCTCGATTGAGCATTTGGATGCCAATCTACTCGTTTGACCTATATATAACTGACCTCACAGTCATTAAGTCGTATTTGGGAAATTCTTATTATTATTTTTCCTAATTAGATCTATGACTGATTTGGTTGGTTTAAATGCCGCTATAATCCCAGCCATGTTAGGAATCCTGCGCATAGCCTCTGGTGTTCTCTTATATTTGTGGCAGCACTGAATTAAATTATGTTGTTCGCCTTGGAATATAAGAATGTAACTTCGTAAGTTATAGGATGGAGGGGGGCATTTTTCCTTCATCCTGTGGGGGATACAGGCAACCTTGGCTCAAACAACCAGATTTTTTCTGTCAGTAACCGCACGCTCCAAGCTTCTGTGTGTGTGGCTCGTATCCAAGTTGGTAGTATGGGATTTGGTTGATTGTTAGCCAGTGTTTCATGCTTTTATTGATTATTCTTGAGTAGAGTACAGAAGGTCGGGTGTGAGGACAAATACTCGCAAACGAAGACATTGGCTAGTGGTCGCGCTATGTCGTGAATTGACAGAAGTTAGAATTCATGGACTGATCATTGGATCAGGTCCCATTGGCCTAATGGTCTACAGTCTTGTCTTGTAACCGTAAGGTCCTGGGTTCTAACCCCAATGGATGCGCACGTGCTGACGAGGAGTCCCAAAGTAGGTTGACAAAACAGCTGGCTGTCGAGTACTCCCTGTGGCTGGTTTTCCAATGTTTCTCTAACTGATATCAGTCAGCTCATGATGAAATCCTGTAACTAATCTTGAGTGGATGACTATTGAGTTTAATGATGAAAGATAATCACCATCACCTCACACACCGTTTAGCTTGATCTTTGTATTTATGTGTACTGAAACATGTTTCCATTTTTGTTCCTGCTTTTCATCTTTCCAATTTTTTCCCCTCTCTTGTTGATTTTCTCAGGAGCATATGATGCGTATTGAAGAACGTAAACAGACTATAACTTATCAATTGGAGACTAAAATTGATGATCTACTTACTCATTGGCGTTTACGTGTTGGTCTGCCTATACCAAAGGTGATTTATTTTTTGTCAGTTACAACTATGTGACATTGTTGATGTACATGCATATTCATATATTCTTCACTACTTTGTTTTTATTAAGTTATATTATGTATTAGTGTTACTCCTTTGGGTTCTGAGTGGAACATACGGCTTAAACAATACATTCTCACTGTGTTCTGCTTTCTGCTGTCCTCTTTAGGTGCCCCCCCCCCAAATGCCCATAATCTCTCATTTCCTCCTCCTCCTCTCACGATCTCTTCTATGTCACTCTTACACTGACGACCCACTCGAACACTGGCCTGAACTAGGCGCGATGTCATTCGGTGGCCTCCTCAGTAGCGTATGCCCGATCCATCTCCATTTTCTCCCTACCTATTTGTTGAGCGATTGGCTCTTGCTTGTTGGTTTGTTCCCAGTCTGAGTTTCTTGTTACAACTTAGTTCTTTCCGTTCAACTATCTGATCATCAGTATGGAGCCAGCGAAGGGGCAGCTATTGATAAAAGTTTGCAACAGGCTGTTGGAAATCATTTTAGTGACTTGTGGTGAAAGTTTTTGACCTGTGTAGAAGAAGTAGTGACTGAATTCAAATTTTGTATTGATGAACACAGTTCAAATCTTGTTCTTTATGCTGACTGAATGCAGAAGATTTCATAACGAGTTTCAGGTTGATTTAGGCATATCTTGCTATAATTAAACTACGTAATATGGGAGATGGAATGGAGACACCTATGATCAATGACATCTGGCTGGACTTTTCATATCCTGAATAGCTCAGTGGTAACGTCTCTGACTGCAGTATTCACTCACTGGGTGACGCGAGTTCGAATCTCAGATGGGACATGAGTTCCTTTAAGGCAGTTGCAGATACGCCTTGGTGACTGGTGAGTGGCAACTAGCACGAAACCTAGGTCCTGGCAAGGTTTCCTGTGGCCGATTGCCTCCAACCATCTAATACCAACAATCCACTGCGCACCGTAATGACGAGCCACCTAGTGGCATGATGGCCAGCCACATTGCAAGCTTAACTGATAGAATTCAGTCTGCACCGAAGATAGATAGGACTAGACACATTATACACTCGTTATTGACTAGTGTGCAATGAAGAATACCTTTCATTCATATCTTCCACTTTCCGTCACTATGTCTCACACGCATAGACTATCGAAGGAGCGAAATGCCCACGCATTCCACACTTCCCTTAGATCGATAGCTAGGCGGCAGTGATCTGTGTACAGCAGAGATGGCGTAAGTTAGTCACTGTGGCACACACGAGCCTTGTTTTATCCGTGCTGAAATTTCGTCAGCTTTTCTTTAAAGTGTGTTTTCTTTTTTGTTGTTGTATGGTACATCATCTCGGTACCTATTATTTTTGCAAAGTCTGTGTTTGAACAATATTCATAATCATATTATTCGTATAAAATCCAGGTCTGTTTTGTTCAATTTAATGCAAACTCGTTTGTGTTTGCCCGTTAGATTACTAAACCGAATCATTTAAAAGAAGCTGAAGAACGTCCTGTTGTCCTTCGACGACCTAGACATCTATTACAATCGTTACGTGGTGGTGATACAGAAAAGCGTCAATCAGCACTGATCAATTGGCGGTTATTTTTCTATCAATTTCAACAAGATCATGCTAAAGCTGATTTAATTTGGACAATGCGTGTAAGTATGTGGGTTCGATTTTCAGTTATAATAATAATTTTGTTCCCTTTGAATTAACTTTCCCGGCAAAGGTGCGTGCTCTGTGTTTCAGACTGTGCGTCAATGGATCAGCCGACCATATACATGGTCCGAGGTTTGAGTCCCGGTTGGCGCACACCTTTACCTCCCCTTCCTTATCCGTTTATAATTTGACAACAAAGAGAGGGGCGGGGTTGGGCGTGAGGTTAGAAATCCTACACAGTAAAAAAAAGACACCACTGTTACTGAAACATCAGATCTGAAGCTTGAAGCCCTGTGTTCCGTTTGGAACGCAAAAGTATAAGAAAAAAATATGTTCTAGGTCATTAGCTAAAATTATTTTATTATACGATGTCTAAGTTAACTAACCAGCTGACTGACTACCTATTTGTCCAGACTGAAGTGGGTAAAATGTTAGTTGAACCTGGGATGCATTGCTGCTGAGAGCTGAATTATATTATTATTATTACTGTTCCCTTTGGTCCCGAGTCTGTCTGTCTGTTTTCGACATAGAACTCTGCACATATGTGCAGCAGTTCACATCGCCACTCTCCACTCCTTGTAGCACACAAATCAAGAGAAGAAAGTAGAAGAAATGCATAGTAGAGACAGTAAACAGAGGTGTGAGACAAAGGAATATTGTAAAAACGAAGAACAAAACAGTTTCATTGGAAGTCATAAGTCACAAGGAGTGGATGCATCTGTACCAGCAATTGAGAACGATCACTTTGAGCCATGTCACCAATTGTTTCCAGCCTTCATCGGTTTTTGCCGTCCCGAGGACACCAACCAATCAGGAAGTCTACACCTTCCTACGTGACCAGCTTAAACTAACTGTTGTGGATTTCATTGAATGGCGCCATGTTTTGGTTTGTATTATGTACTTGTCGCCAAAGTATTGTTATGTACTGGTCGAGAATTTAATAGTCCTGACGCAAGAAAGACGGAAATCAGAAGACCACTAGGTTTGCGATGATACTTCTATATTCCAAACACAAGGAGAATCAATGTCACACAAGAGTGTGAGAGCAAATATATATATATATATATATATATATATAAATGTCCGAAAGTGTGTGAGCGAATATTCAAAATGAACAAATCAATAGGCAGTCTTAACATGACTGGCTAATTATAATGGAATATCGATCCATATATACATAGCAAATATACAGACTGTCAAACAAACATATTATGTGGATATATATCAGCTTGACCGCCGCCAGCTCTTTTCTAGCCTGACCCTATGTCAGCTAACATCGCCCTTCGGTCGAGAAACGTAATGACTAGGCATACGTAACACATGTCTTAACCATCACAGGTTCGTCGATTGATTTTCCCTCCCACCTACCTAGCACTCTACGCCTAAGCTGAATGTTGCTCACGTTATTATACCACTTCATACGGGAGATAGAAAGCAGGCACCTATCGTCAAAGACAGCTAGCTAGCCTTTTCATGTCTTCCACTCTCAATAGCCATGTCTCAATCACAGCCATAAAGGAGGACGGAGTGGACTGATGAGCAGTACACCCGCGGTTTGGTCGATAGTCGGATATCACGTCTACGCCAGAGACGGCGTAAACTGGCATATGCGAAACCAGCCCTCTGTATCCGTACTCAGCTGAGATTTCGTCAGAGATCAACCCGTTGGCGTTGGCTGATGGTACTTCCTTAATAAGTGAAGCGGTCAACGTGCTCTACCACTTCACTTCCTATTTCTAATCTAGGAGTCAGTGTAGTCCAGTTCTGTAACATCATCGTGCATTTGTCTTCATCTTCATCTCTATTATCTTGCCTCCATTCCACTGATGCAATTCCTGTACTTGACGGCTCTCCACTTGGTCCCGAGTGGAACAACATAACACATATTTAGCCACATAGAAAATCCCAATGCAATTATTAATCTGAATAGAAAGCCATCATCATCATTATCCATTGCGAAGCAGTTATTGTTGTCAGGTCAGGTCACAAAATCAATATTAATAATGACTGACTGCTTAACAATTATTTCACCACATAACTCTAACTCAAGGTCGGTTATTATAAGCTGGTAGAAGCACTTTGAATTGATCGCATACACCCTAAAGTATATGTGTATACAGTCAAAACAATAGACTTCAACCTTCTTTTGCCTACCATGGACTACTTTATCTATTTAAGTACGTGGTTAATCATTAGTATGTACTTTTGTTTTTTATTTAACTGAGTAATTGTCATGCATTTTATTTTATTGATTGGTTGGAAGATTTCATCATGAGCTGACATCGGTTAGAGAACCATTGTGACACCAGCTGCAAGTACTGGGTAGCTGTTTCGTCAGTCTGGTTTTAGGACTCTTCAGTAACACGCATCCATTGATAGGAGTTCGAACCAAGTACCTTCTGGTTACAAGGCTTGCAAGCTCGTGGACCATTGAGTCACTGGGACCCCGATCCAATAGTTAATGAACTCCAACTACTGTTAGTTCAAGACATAGCGCGACCACTTAGAAATGTGAACCATGTTAGTTGTGTAAGGTGATTGTAAAGAAACTACGAAATGGCGACATCATCTGTCGCGAAATTTGTCTTCTAATAACCTTAATCAAATTTTCAAAAAATGAGACAAAACTGTTAGGTTGACTGGCATTTGCTTTTACTTTTGCAAATTTTAAATCCTGTTTTATATGAAGATTCAGGTTTTCTTATGGGCAATTTACCTTCAGTAACACGGTGTAACACTATTATCGACCTCCTAATGGAGAACAAACAACAATGGTTGAATAAGTATAGTGTCGTTAACAATAATCGTTTATTTCCTAGAAACCTTTTATTTCTAAATTTGAACAAAGCAAGAACAACAATAGCACCAGGATAATATGAGCTCATCTTTTATTATTTCGAGGATTCTTCTCAACTGGTTACAACCTGAACGATAAAAAAGAATATGAATTACATTGTAGATTTAAACATACTTTTCCACGATCATAAGGAGTAATTGGTGGTAGGAATTAAAAGTAACATTAGTCCGGAATGATTTAACTGATTTTCAGTTACAAACACTGACTATTTATAGAATAATTAGACAATTAGGCTTGGAAACAAAAAACAGGGTTGCGTATATATATATATATATATATATATATGTGTGTGTGTGTAGAAACAAGATTTAGCTAGAAAAAGCATAAGAAAAAAGTAGATTGCGATGTGAACTGCTGCACATATGTGCAGAGTTCTATGTCGAAAACAGACAACAGACAGAGTGTAGTGACCATCGAATGTATCGACCATCTCCATCTTGTTAGCAGGCACTATCTTGATAGGCAACAATGGTTGACTACCACTCATATAATAAAAGGTGGTATATATATATATATATATATATATATATATATATATATATATATATTGAACTTTGCCATTGTTGCTTGCCTTTCCAAGTCTTAACCTTTTCTCTCTTCTCTCCATTTCCGTTTTCATTCTTTTGTGTGTGTGCGTGTGTTTTATCAAATATGATCACAACATTTTTTACCTATTCGAACTTCTGTTTTTGTAGAGTTATTTTTTTTCTTATTACGTCATTGTTTGTGATAAATTTGTAAGAATTATTTTTGTATTTTGTTGATGAAATCTACATCCTCTTTAGATTGTTGTTATCTAGTAGGAATTTTTATTTATTTATTTATTTAAACGCATAAAAAACTTGGTACAATATGGCACCAAGAAAGATGCGCCACACAATAATAATAAAACAACATAGATCAAAAAAAAGGAAGGAAATAAAAAATATATATAAGTAGAGAACGGATAAAGAACTTCATCTGGAAGGAAAACAGTCATGCTTAACAAGTTCAAACAGTGTTCGTTAGCTATCATCGGGAAGGGAAGAAAGAAGGAAATCGCAACACATTCGCCACTGATTACGATTCTTGGCCATATCCGATAACGTTTCGAGCCATCGATTTGAGCTATCTCTCGGACCCCAACCAGGGAGTCGTGACACACCAACCGATGCTAATCTAGCACAAAAATCCTTCATCCCACGACGCCACGTCATGGACTGACCACCTCTCCGCCTTTTCCATCCCGTCCCAGGGCTAGCGAACAGAGACCTGTACGGAAGCCTCTGGGGTGACATTCGGAGCACATGTCCAAGCCACCGGAGCCGGTGTTTCCAGATGACGACATTCAATGAATGGTGATCTCCACTTTGTTCAAACACACGCCGCCGAACCTCAGAATTACTCACGCGATGATGCCATCGAACGCAAGCAATCCTGCGGAGACAGCGGTGATCGAACACGCAGAGTCGCCGCACATCCTCAGCTCGGAGAGGCCAGGTTTCACAGGCGTAGAGCAAGACAGCCCGCACCGAAGCATTGTATACCCGACCTTTGACAGCCAGGCTAACGTCGCGACGGCGCCATAGGTGGCTCAAGTTGATGTATGCCACCCTAGCCTTCATTATACGGTTGGAAATCTCATCCGTCACCCCTCCGCCAGCACTCACACAACTACCCAGGTACACAAACTTATCAACAACTTCAAGCGGTTCACCCGCAAGAGTGAGTGCAGGTACAGGCTCCTGCCAATCTTGTAACAGTACTTTGCACTTAGACGGCGCAAAGCACATACCATACTTACAGACACTGATCGCCAACTGATTAAGTGCGATTTGGGCAGCCTGCATGCTATCGCACAGTAAGACGATATCGTCTGCATACTCGAGGTCGAAAAGTCTATCTCCAGGTAGCAGATCTACACCACCTTCACGCACATCCTTCAGAGCTGACTCCAGAATGTCATCGATGGCAAAGTTAAAGAGAAATGGAGAGATTGGGCAACCCTGTCTAACCCCACTGTTGGTTGGGAACAGTGGTGATAGTTGGTTGTATGCCCTCACTCTACCTGAGGTGTTTCTGTATAGGGCTTTCAGGATGTTAACAAATTTCTCAGGTACACCTCTCTCTAACAGACAGTTCCAGAGCACAGTTCTGTCCAACGAATCGAAGGCAGCCCTAATATCAAGAAACACAACGATCGTTGGCCTGCAATACGTGTGGCGGTGTTCCAACAACTGACGAAGGGTGAACACATGATCAATGCATCCACGACCTGAACGAAACCCAGCCTGCTCTTCGCGAATCAATCCTTCACGTATTTTGCACAGTCTGCGAAGCAAGACAGCAGCCAATATTTTAGACGCGACTGGTAACAGACTGATACCCCTATGATTGTCACACGAATTAGTAGGAATAAGCAAAGATTTCGTTCTCAGTCAGTCAGCTCTTCTTTAAGTTTTGCAGTTATAAATCTATGAATGTGTCAGAATACAATAACCAATGCAGGCAAAATTATATTAGAAACACTATACTGTACTGTAAAATCATAAATTGGAACACATATTATACTATTATTATCAAATCCCTACAAACCAACACTTGAATATCAATGAGATGCTCACTAGCGACTGGCCCTATTCAGGTAGGTAGTTACCTGGGGTTCTAGTGAGAACTCGTGACCAGTAGGGTGCAGGAAGTCGGGTGTGAGGACATATACTCGCCAGCGAAGACATTGGCTAGCCGTCGCGCTATGTCGTGAATTGGCAGAAGTTAGAATTCGTGGGCCATTGGAACGGGTCCCAGTGGCTGATGAATGGTCTACGAGTGTGCTCGCCTTGTAACCAGAAAGCTCTGGGTTCGAACCCTGGCGGTTGGTGCGTACTTCTGAAGAGTCCCAAACTAGGACGGAGGAAACAGCTGTCCAGTACTCCCTGCAAGTTTTCTAATCGTTCTCTAACGCTGATGTCAGCTCATGATGAAAAATCCTGGAACACATAATTGTTGATATAAGGATAAAACGTAGGCTGCACTGTTGCTGGAGAGTATAATTCCAATATGGATAAAGTCACACACACACATATACAGTAATATTTACTGACGGCAACGCTTCGAGCACAATTAATTAATTACTACTTCTGATAATCATATCAAGACAACTACTCACTCACACAACTTTCTTTCTTCATTTATATACATGAGTGAAAAATTGATTATCAAAATAAAATAAAATGGTGAAACTAATAATAACGATAACGTAAATAAGAAAGAATTTAAGGCATCCACAGTTGTTTTACCAAATATGGAGCGGACATCTGAAACTCTCCCTAAGCAGGAATTAGGTTGGTGGCATTCAAGCCTACAAATTCACTCATTCAGGTAAGGTAAGCTCTGTAGGCTGATCCACTTAGACAAAATAATATAATTTACAAATTACTTTGCAATAACTGTGAGTTTGGTCATCTACATAGGTCAGTCTATTAAGTCGGGGTTAGTAAGATTGTGGGGAACATAAGAATTTAGCTAAATGTAGAATGGTTAATCCCACCCATGAAGATAAGTAATTCAGAAAAATACTCAACAGAAGCACTGCATGCATTAACACACAACCACACACGCAAGGGCTGGATGGAATAGAGTCAAAATTCTAAAAAGCAATATAGGTAGGTGGAGACAGAGAGGGTCGTTGATTACTGAATCCTAGTTCATCGAGTCTATCCCCAACATTATTATTATTTTTATATCCCCTAATTCCTAGAGGAACATAGGGGTTCAGCTACACGTCTCCATTGCCTTCGGTTTTGTGCCAACTTTTACACCCCGCTCCAAGTCTGCCCACATGCTTTCATCTCCTCTTCACATCACCACCTCCTCCAAGTCACCATTGCACTGACGACCAACTCGCCGCTTACCTTTCAGGTTCCACTCGAACAATGGTTTGGCGTGTGATGTCACTTGATGGTCTCCTCAGCGTATGGCCAATCCTTCTCCATTTCTTCCTGCCTATTTATTTCACAATCGATTCTTAGTTGGTTACCTCTCAGAGATCCCTGTTTCTGATCTTTTCTGGCCATCTTATCTTGAGTGTTGAGCAAAGACAGCTGATAATGAAGCTCTGAAGTTTGTTTGCTATGCTCTTTATGACGCGCTGGCCAAGTCTCTGATCCGTATAGTGAGTAGCACTGACTTACTTTACATTGGAGTTGAAAATCCGGATGTTATGTTCGTTTTGATGCTGAGTAGTGCTGTTGACCTCCACACAGACTTGAGAGTAATAAAGGATTGTCTTGCTTTTTCGGTTCTTGCTTTGATAGTACGTTTCTGTCGACAGAAGAATATTCCCTCAAATGATATACTGTAAATTCCTGTATAAGTAGTAGATAAAACTAAGCTGAAAATTCTGCACTGTATACAATCAGTGTTCAGAATGAAGCTATTCATATTATTGTGATTATTAGATAACATGTTGTTTGTGTATTTATAATCAATAAAATATATGAGTTTCAGGGAGAATGAATTGTATTCACTGATGTGTGAAAATTACTAGCAAAATATAGTTAGGTTACAGGATTTCATCATGAGCTGACATCAGCGTTAGAGGACCATTGGAATCCTCGAAGTACTGGAAAGCCGTCTCGTCTTAGTTTGAGACTCTGTGGCAGCATGCACCCACCTGGGATTCTAGTGGGAAGCTGTGACCACTAGGGTACAGCAACTAGAGAAGGAGGGTAGTAACTCATTGAAGACATTGTGAGGTGGTTGGAAAAAGTTAGAATTCACGGAATGGCCATTGGATCGAGTCTCAGTGAAGTGGCCTAATGGTCAATGAGCTTGCCTTTTAACCAGAAGGCTCTGGGTTCGAAACCCCAGTGGGATGGGTGCGTACTTTCAAAGAGTCGCAAACTGGGACGAAACAGCTGTTCACTACTTTCAATTGGTTTTCCAGTGGTTCTCTAACGCTGATGTCAGCTCATGATGAAATCCTCGAACAAAATATTTCCTTGTTCAGAATACTGGACTTCAAATTCAGTGTAATTCTCAGTTTATGAATTTTGAGCCACTGTGAGATATTTCTCAATGCATTACTTTTCTGTCCAACACAGGACAATGGAAAACAAGCAAAGTGTGACACACTTTCGTATCTCTTAGGGTTTAGTCACTTTCGGTATCTAAATAACTTTTTTGCTTGCATAATTAACTTTTAAACAGACAGACGCCGAGTTCTAACGGGACTCCGTTCACTGCAGCCTTGAAAACTCGTCAGTGTCACCGACGTCACACAAAATATATGTAGCTCATTTATTTTTCCAATTTTTAACAAAATCTAAAACCCAAAGCTAGTACATTGTGGGCATCAAGAGATGCGCCACACGCGAAATCTCCTAGTTTGTGTTAGAGCTGAGATACTGTTCACAGACGCAAAGACTGAAGGTAGGTGGTTGTCAGTAGGGACCGCTCCTAATTGAGCGTTTTATACTTGGAGTCTGGTTCACAAGACAGTGGTCCGGCGTCATGAGCTATGTTCCAGCGGTGTGGTATGTGCTACTGACAATGTGTATCAGTAGTACATTGAGAGACATTCATCGGCACACCAAACATCAAACAATTGAGAGATAGATTTGACGTCAAAGAGTGGAAATGTTAACAGTATTTCAGCAAAACTTGGAATACACGAAAAGAAGACAGAAACACAATACGAAGGACGTGAGTGGCAGAACTCGGAAGATCTGTGGAAATGACGATTACCTATAAAGTGTGCATAATTTCCCTATATATGTATATCAAATTCCTAATAGATATTTCTTTACCAAGTCTCTTGTCTTCTCCCGTTACAGTGGTAGCTGCTGACCGAAACAGATTTATGTGCGAATCAATCGTTTCGGATTCTTGACCTCATAGGACATTGTAGGTTAAAATCAGGATTTCCCAGTCTGTTTGTAATCTCCGGACGACAACTGCCACCTTGTCGTGGTGGTCGGGCTTGAATACCGTAATGACCCAACATGCTAAACTGACTAGGACTCTGTCCTTGCAGGTCCTACCATGTCAGGAAGGTTGTTTGAACAGCGGTTAAACTAAAAGCAGTTACCACGGGGTACATGGGATCCAGTATTCAATCAGATCAAATGGCGTATGAACCCATATGGGTCACCGGAAACCATGGGAATGCAGCTCCTGACCTGCTGCGCTGCTCCTTGCGGATTAGACTCCAAGTCAAAGGCTCGGGGGGTGGCCCCTTAATAAAATTACCTGCTTCGGTCTGGGTACCCGGGTAGTATCTCAGCCCTCACACAATGAATTGAATGAAGCAACAAACAATCATTGAAACTTATCGCGTACTATTACACGTGTTGCAATTTCCTTCTTTCCTCCCCTCCCGATGATAGTTAACGAATACTGTTTGAACTTGTTAAGCATGACTGTTTTCCTTCCAGATGAAGTTCTTTATCCGTTCTCTACTTATATTTATATATTTTTTCTCTTCTTTTTTTTTCTTTCTTTTGATCTATGTTGCTTTATTATTATTGTTTGGGACATCCTTCTTGGTGCCATATTGTACCAGGTTTATAGCATTTAAATAAATAATAAATAAATATACTCCAGACGCCCGTCCTCAATGGACCCTCCATTTTTGTGAGGAACACCTACGCCAAGTGAATCTAGTGACTAGGAATTACCGTATGAGGGGATTAATATTACTAAAAAGTTTGAGCATTGTGGATTAGATCAAGTAAATTATAATTATATTTCAATAGTTTACACACAATGATAAGTTTTGTTATTGGTAATATTTATTTATTTATTATTTTTTATTACAACTTGAATCCACACTGTATTTTTGATAGAAGTATGGAATTTTCAGCACGGATATCGGTAGCCCAAACTTTGCAGACCGACCGTAGATATCAGCTGTGCGTCGACGGGGTATTGAACCTCGGACCATGTGCATGGTTGGCTAGAGTCCTAACCACTGTGCCACTGACGCCCAATTCACAATTCCAACAGTGGGGAGAACACGGGCAGTAATTTTGCTCGAAATATTACCAATAACAAAACTTATCATTGTGTGTAAATCGTATGAGAGGAATTCTTGATGAAGACAGAATCTACCCATCCTCAGTCAGATCAGGTCGCTCATGGCGACATATATGTGGCTCATATCGGCGGACATGCAGCATCTCTTCCTCTTAAGAGAATTCTGAATAACTTAAAGAGATGAGTTTAGCTGAATATCATTCGGATTCTTATTTATCGTTTATCAATCCTTTTTTTTAGAGTTCTTGTCATTCTGATTTATCATTATTATTTTTAATTTGCTATTTGTACAATAGACAAGGAATGAATTGCGCGAGGCGATGGAGAAAGAACTACAAGAATTTCGGCAAGAGCGAAGCTATTTCGCGCAGAGTCGTCTAGAAGAATTAGATACTGCTGATATTGATCGATCAGAACCAGTAGGACCTGGTCAACCAGAAAGAATATATCATCCCAGTAGTGTTGGTCTGAGTAGTCGGGCACAGAGTACCCCAGATATCAGTAGTGCTGTAACAAATGGAATAAAAAATCATGTTGACGAGTCTATAACATCTACAACAACAACTACTACTATTCATTATAATAATAGTAATAGTAATAATAGTAATGGTCAATTACAAATTGATCAAAATATTGATACAAAGAATGCTTGAAAAAGTTGGATGATGCAACAGACCTACCAAAACGTCCTAGTAACAATAATAATAATATGATTAATGATAATAATAATAGCAGTGTTCTTTCTCAAACTCTAACACGGTCGACAACTTCATCTCGACGTACACGAGTTTCAGCTAGTCCAACTAGAATACAGGCAGACCGACTTATCAATCAGGTAAGTAGACTGTATTTTGACTGTTATGTCGTTTCATTTCCATTTCATCATACCTTTTCCTTTCTCTTGAAACAAATGAATTACGTATTGATAAACTGCGCAGTGAGACACACCTTTTTTCTAATGAAACCTCATTATACTACTTTACTGTCACAACTTCAGCAGATAGTAAAGTGGTTGAGCGTGGTGATTTTTCCACTATTCAGGAGGTTTCATTAGGCCTACCGACGAAGTTTCGGCATGGATATAAAAGATTAATTTTCTGTTTGCCAACTTGTGTTATCTTTGAGACACATGAAGGAATGTATGCACTCTACAGTACATTAACTGGCTCCGTCCTCCTTAACGGCTGTTAGACGTGGCCGTTGAAAATGGAAGTTATGAAGAGGTCAGTCGTCTCTGTCTTATATACAAGTCTGCGTTCCGTTTTCCGTGTCTATTAGTACATATGATCAGTGATAATGAGATTGAGCATATAGAGTGTTAAGATAAACTTATAAAACCATTCAGTTAGGTATTGTAAAGCTGCATTCATTAGAATTCATGCTGAGAGATCTTCTTCCTTGATAAGAAGTGATGATCTATGTATAGAATGTCATAAGGGATGGTTACTGTGTTTGTGGTTGTCGTGTAGCTTGACTAGAATGCGCCTCCAGACACGAAATATAACCAAGTGAATCTCATATGAAAGTACTCCCCGCACTGAGACCCAAAAATCATATTTGACAGCATCGGCAATTTTCTATAGTTTGGTTTGTAAGCAATGACAAAAGTGACGTTTTATTATTCAAGATACAAGGTATGTGTAGTTAATTAAACCTCAGAAATTCAAGTCATAAATAAATACATAAATAAATTGGTTGTATTACCCTACAAATCCTCGAAAATTCAAGTAAAAAATAAACTAATCAAAAGTTATCCAGTCAGGTTAACGTCTGGGTGTATGCGTCGATCGTAACTTCACGGTTGCCAATGATAGGTTGACGTCTAACATAGAATTAGGCTCGAAATAAGCTAGGTGCGGTGAAAGCAATACATTACACCCGTCCATGGAGTTTTCGACTGTTGATTTCGTCACGTTAGAAAATATAAACCAACTGGTGGCGTCTTTGGGTGTTTTAAGATTCTGTGATTAAAAATCCCTGACAACAGCACAAATCCTGTTTCCCCTTTTATCATATAGACTCTCCAAATCCTCACTAATTTTCATCGAATTACTCTTCTTCTCATAAATTTTTACTCAGTATGGTTTCACCAAATTTCTCTTTAAACTTTCCTACTTAGCTCAAACCAACAATCAGAGACTTCATGGCTCGGTTTAAGCACCCCTAACGCGTTTCCAACCTAATAATCCTATATCAGCTGACAGTTCATCTAGAAGATGCTGGCCCAATACATCTAAAACACATATCCTAGTTGTTTGAACCAATACAGTCAATCGATACATTAGTTATGCTTCACATTAACCCTCTACCTCCTGATCTCATTATAACTGACGAGGATTCTTATCACACGCAAACATATGGTCACTTGTCTACACCTGCTTTTTAAATTCAGACTTCAAATTTTCATTGAGAAACTGGAGAGGTTTATCTATGACGCCTGCTTATCTCTATATATCCGTTTAATCTTAGGCATATACTTTCAAGAGACTAATGCATGACTTAATTTCACGCAGTTGTTGTTGCTTTTGTTGTTTCAAGACAATAAACCGTATACTGTTGAGTACAAATCAACAATATGTGTAAGTACGTTGCTTTATCACTAGGTGGTAACCAGTGTTATGGTTTTGATTCCTAATACTGATGTTAACTGAATTCTATCAGCCCAAGTTTTCAGTGGGGTTATAAACCCAGACGCATCTGCATCATCTTGCACTTGGTGGCAATCGACAAAAAGCTCTGTCTGGTCTAAGTTTCGTACTTTGCACTCAGCCACCGTCAAGGTGTATCCTCAACCTCGTTAGGAACTGATATACACGCATCACTTAGTGCAACAATGAGAGAGACTTTTTTTTGATTTTTGATTTACAGCTTGATTCCACACTGTATTTTTGGTACAAGTATGGAATTTTCAGCATGGATATCGGTAGCCCAAATTTCGCAGGCCTACCAAAGATATCGGGTGTGCGTCGGCGTGGGCTCGAACCCCGGACCATGTGCATGGTCGGTGAGAGTCCTAACCACTTTACCACTAAGGTGTGTATTCTCCACATGATTGAACTCCTGTAGAAGTTTCTCGTTTTCTACATCTCCTTTCGCTGTATCGTAAAAGTGTTTTTCCTCATTTTATTGTTTCCTGCATGTGTCACATGTTGACGCATTCTCTAATCTCTCTTTTCAAAGTGAATTAGATCGAAGTGTAGAATTGAGACATTTGTATCGCTTTATTATGAACAAATATATATAAACATATGATAAAGGATTGTTTAGATTATGGTGAATGATGCTGCTTTGTTAATTAGCATAAGTATGTATGTATGTATGTGATGCATATATGGTAATTTTCTACTTACAACACTAATCTAAAACACCTATGTTGATCAAGCCAATCAGAATTTGCTGAGTATGTTATCATAATATCCAACGCTTGAGTAACTCTTTATGTAAGCACAAATTGTTTATGTAATCATACAGCGTTAACTGTATGCTCCATACTTTAACATTACACACACACACACACACATTTTAGTTGTATTTATTACTCGTGAGCAGATTGTTTTTCTGGCGTAATGAGTGATTTACCTGAAAATCAATGTTGTTCTGTTGTTTGTTTTTCCAATCCATTCCTTTTAATTGAAATAAAGAAAAAAACGATTGATTGCATGCAGGAGGACTTCATCATGAGCTGACATCAGCGTTAGAGAACCACTGGAAAACCAACTTGGAAGTACTTGACAGGTGTTTCTGTTGTCCTAGTTTGGCACTCGTCATCAGTATGCACCCACCCCATTGGAGTTCGAACCAGGACCTTCTGGTTACAAGTCGTCGTAGACCCTGATGAAGAGTCCCAAACTAGACTGACGAAACAGCTGTCTAGTACTCCCTGTTGGTTTTCCAGTGGTTCTCTACTGATGTCAGCTCATGATGAAACCCTCCATGCAATCAAACACCAGATCCCTGCAAAACCAATACTTGAAAAGAAAAAAAATGATTGATTATGCAGTGTTCTTTTTGAATCTTGTGTTAATTTCTGCCTCCCTATAAGTTGATTGGTATTCACTTTACAGTTTTAGGCTTTATTTTCATTTAGTCAACAGTACCATTTCGTGCAGTGTACATTATTTGTTTTGTTTCAAAATTCCTTGTATTATGATTTATTCAGAGGTATCTGTGGTCCAGTGGTAGAATGCTCATCAACCACGCAGGTGGTCCGAGTTCGACGTCCGCCTTCCCGACGGACTCACTCTTAAACACACCGGCTAGTCTGGTAAGCCCAGAAAAGAATTAGAATTGAGCATGGGGCTACCAAACCGACGAGGACATCAAATCGGGAAGGCGAGAAACACATTCACTCATCAACTTGAAATAACCAATCTGGAAATCTTTGTCACTCAGCCAGCATCAACAACAAAATTCGGAAGGATTTTCAATACTAACGTCAAGTCAGTCAGCTCTTCTATCAGGATCAGAAACTTGGCGGGCGGGTCACGAAGAAAATTTCCAACACCCTGTTGCACACCTTTATTAACCAACAACTATCAACTATCTCTCTATACTGAAGATCAGATGGCCGGGCCGGAAAGAATCACCAACAAGAAACTATGGGAAGGAACAAACAAAACAAGAACCAATCGCTGACCAACAAATATGCAGGAGAAAGTGGAGATGGTTTGGACACTCACTGAAGAGGCCGCCGCTGGGTGACATTGGGCGCGCGTCAGACCATTGCTCGAGTGGAACCAGGCCGAAATGGAAGCGGCGAGTGGGACGTCAGTGCGAGGATGACATGGAGGAGATCGTGTGAAGAGGGGTTGTAAGAGTATTGACTAAGATGGATGCAGGTGAAAAGTATAGCAGAAGACAGAAGCAAGTGGTGACATGCAGTTGGAGCCCCTGTGTTCCATTAGGAACCGAAGGGAACAATAATAATAATAATAAGTGGGGCTACCAAATCCACGCTTTGAAGCACCAGGCCTGAGTATTCCACTCGGAATGCTAAAAAATGTCTCTTTTAACAGCAGATGGGTTAGAAGATTGACACCTTCAAAAGTTATGCCTGTGAACACACTCGATGTCACTAGATGTAGTTGAACAGAGGTCCTGCCAAATTCTTTGAAATGCCGTAAATTGTGTATACGTTAGAGTCATTCGTGCTAATTATTTTTCTACAGTTGATTGTTAACCCTTCTGTTTTCTAAATAAAGCGACCAACTACTTACGTGATTTTGGATATATATATATATATATATATATATATAATTTTCTGCCTGTTAGTAGTCTGTACTTGATGAAGCGGATTGGGCCGTCACAGCCAGCCTGTAGGCTCCTTCTTAATCTCGCGTTTTTTCTTCAGTGGCGTTTCCATTGACGCACAGGTGATTATCGCTTATCTAAAAAAGCTTTTCTATATACCATCTTATATATAGTATGGATAACTAGTGCACATGGCACAGTGGTTAGGACTCTCGCCGACATGCACATGGTCCGGGTTCGAGCCCACGCCGGTGCACACCTGATATCTATGGTCGGCCTGTAAAATTTGGGCTACCGATATCCATGCTGAAAATTCCATACATGTACCGAAAATACAGTGTGGAATCAAGCTGTAAATCCAACAAAAAATGATACTATTACACCTTAGTGTAGATGTTTTTTACATTATCATATGGGGTTCTCAGGTGACTTGTCTGCCTGTATTTCAGCGTGTCCTGTTAACAGAAGGCAGAACTTAAGACGGTCGAACTTTGACTTGCTAGTATTCCTTGAGTTTTTGTAACTAAGTGTAACTTACTCATCTTGACAGTCGAAATATGTAGTGAGATACCTGACTTCGGTTTGATTATAATTAGGCATGTGTATTGGTGTATTACCTGCTCCGCAATTATATCATATTGCATTCATTCTCCCAACTTCTCTAATTTACGTTAATGTACATGGTGTGACAATTTAAACCGTAGCATTATAATCCTTGATGCTTATCTGTCTGTGGTTTTTGTTCAGGATCGCTTGTCTGATTGAGAATTTGGAACGCTTAGTAGCTGGCTAATTAAGCAGCTCCGTTAATCAGAACAGCACATGAAAGATTCCGGGTGGACATCTTGACTGTTCTTGATAGTCCCACTACAGATGTGAGCACGTTACTGTCCGCCTCTTCGGTAAAAATGTGATAAACCTTGAATTCTTATACTTCTGTCAATCGATGATAAAACCTCAACTCCAACCAATACCATTAATAAGTGTCCGGTTGACCCCCGACATGATAAATCCAACCAGCCACATCTTATTAAATAAATTTCTACGAATGCGGCTGTCTGCATAGATTTTTCATCGGATTTCCACTTTTTTTCTCTACTCGGTTTTAATATGCATCACATGTAACTGATTCAGTAACGACGGAAGACAAGGGCTAGGCAACAGATCGTTTATTGTGGAAATGATTGTTCGTTATTGTTAACAGAGAAGCAACGTCTTCTGATTGGTTGTTTTCTTGCTCAAGGTTATTCTGTACTGCTTGTGACCGTTCGTTAAGCCATATATCTGCTAATCGTATCCGCCAACGCTAAGTTTGCTGTGATTGGTTGGTGAGTTCGTCAAAGTTAAGCTTTGTTAATTATCTTCTTTTCTCATAACCTTGATTCGATACGTATTCTGTTTCGTTTTAATTTTTCTGATTTTTATTATTATTATTATTATCATTATAGGCAAGTCTTGTATCATGGAATCATAGAGAATTCAAAGTGCACTATCCAAGTTTAGCTGAAGAACCAAGAGTTGGTAATTACTTTCTACGTCTCTTACTGGAAGAGGATAGACATAAGAATGAAGTGATTGATGCTAATACATTGACAACGAGTACTGCAGCTGATAACTTGCCAGTTGGCTTATCACGTATTCGTGATAGGTAAGTACGACTAATCGTGAGAGAGAGAGAACTGATACTAATCAACATTTAATGTTCTCTTCATTGAAATGCTTTTTTTTGTTATAAACTAATTATTCCATAGGCTTTTGATTTTTTTTGTGGTGGTTATAGTGTGCATCCACTACTATTGGGCTACTTTCTTTTTCGTCAACAGAGCTGTGGATATCCATTGGGATTCCACTTGAGTGACGGCCTGAAATCCGCACGATGTCATTCGACGGCGTCCTCAATGTACGCCGCATCAATCCATCTCCATGTTTTCCTAAATATCCAATTGTTAATCAATCGGCTGATCCCGGTTGGTTTGTTCGTCGTCAGAGTTTAGTGTTCTTTATTCGGTCGGCCGGATGGTAGCCATTTGATCTTCAGTATGGAGTCAGCTAGAGAAGTGGGCAGTTGACTGTTGAAAATGCTTACCATGACACGTAGTACAATTTTCTCACCCGTATAGAAGACATGACTGACTGACTTCACATTTGTGTTGAACAGAGTCCGAATTTTGTTCTTTATGCTGAGGTGGAGTGCAGGAAATTTCGAAATTGGTGTCACGGTGATAAAAATGTGTCTCGCCTTTCTGATTCTGACTGGCTGACTGTCTTTGACATCTCCATCCACGCTGTTCGTCTGCGTGTGGTTGAAACCGTCCTTTCTGTCAAATCTCTCTCGTTGATGGTGATTGATGCTGGTTGTTGTTGCTGTTGCTGTTGCTGTTGGTGGCGGTTGTTTATCTTCATCACCTCCGTCTTTTCTATGTTCAACTGCAGTTCAGTCTTCGCAGCTCCTTCAGTTGTACATACAATTGTTATTTATTTCGGCATAATAACGATGGGACATTAAGGGAGATAATAGTTTTCAACTATTGTTATTATTTTTTTAATGAAGGCACGTGTGACCTGGATGTTGTTTTCAATTACATCTCTTTAAACTTCAGAAATAAATATTCAATATAAACCATGAGACTTACCCATTGAAAGCGGAAGGAATGGAAAGACCGACTAGCTGTCTTTGATCACAGGTATCCGCCTTCTATCTCCTGTGTTAGGTGGCAGATGTAATAGGGTGAGCAATATTGAGTTTAGGCATCCATCGAGTGCTAGGTAAGGATGGGGAAATCAATTGACGAAGCTGTGAAGTTTCATTGGCTGAAATAGTTAGGATATATGTTACGCCTGCCTAATCATCACCTTCCTCGGTGACACGCAATGTTAGCCTACGTAGAATCAGGTTGGAAAAGGGCTAGTGGTGGTGGTTAAGCCAAAACATGGATTCACCAGTCAATGAAATCCACAACAGTTAGTTTAAGCTAGTCACGTTGGAAGATGTAGACTGGCTTCCTTGTTGGTGCCCTCGGGACGGTAAAAACCAATGGTTGGAAACAATTGGTGATATGGCTTAAAATCTTTCTCAGTGGCTGTCGCAGATGCACCCACTCCTTGTGACTTATAATTTCCAATGAAACTATATTGTTCTTCGTTGGTACTATTCCTTTGTCTCACACCTCTGTTTACTCTCTCCATTACGCATTTCTTCTACTTTCTTCTCTTGATTTGTGTGTTACATGGAGTGGAGTATGGTGACTTGAACTGCTGCATATCGACGCAAAGTTCTATGTCGAAAACAGACAGACAGAGCTCGGGGCTCTTCAGCAGTTCACGCACTCAAGACCCCACCGATAATTGAGTCTGCAACCTTCAGGTTACATTGGCCAAGTCTAAGTGTGTGAGAAAAGAAATAGTTGCGGTCGTGCTCAAATCACTAGTCTACAGAAGTTAGAATTCTTGAATTCCGACCGGCCAAGTTAAACTTTAAACACCACTAATTACCAATCTCAATCTTAAGGAAGTGGAGGCGCAGCCTACTGGACACAAAAGCAAGAAGAGGAGCAGACGTTGGCTCAGACCACTATCTCGTACAAGGGACAATCCAAATCAAATTAAAAGCTTTCAGGGAATCAGGAGCTGCAGATAGACCACAAGCCAAGTTCAACACTCAAAAGCTGAAGGACCAGGCTACAAAGGACATCTTCATTGCAAGCATAAAGGACAAAGCTGAGATACAAATCAACACCAGCGAAAAGGTCAGCGTCGAAAAGCACTGGAACAACTTGAAAACGGTGTGGAGCCAAACCTGCATAGAAATTCTAGGCAGAAAAAAGAGACAGGACAAACAGTGGCTCACTACGGACACTTGGAAACTAATAGAAGAGAGAAGGACAGTGAAGCAAAAGATTATCCAGTGCACGACGAGCAACAAAAACAGGAGCTGAATGCAAGCTACAATACACTGAACAAAAGAGTGAAGAAAAGTGCCAGGGAAGACAAAAGAAAATATTATGAAACCATGGCAAACGAAGCAGAACAAGCTGCAGGCAAAGGAGACCTCGCCACACTCTACCAAACAACTAGGAACCTTTCGGGCAAACGTTCGACACAGATTAAGCCAATAAAGGACGACAATGGAAAGTCAATCACCAAAGAGGTGGAACAGAGAAAGCACTGGGTTGAACACTTCAAAAGACTTCTAAATCGTCCGCCACCTACAACACGTCCAGCAATACCAACAACGGAAGCAGAACTACCAGTGAACACTGACCCCCCGACGAAATCAGAAGTCCTGAATGCAATCAAGATGCTTAAAGCTGGGAAACACCGGGACCAGATGGAATCCCAGCAGAGGCTTTGAAAATAGACCCAGAGACAACAGCGGACTTGATGACACCACTGCTGGAGAAGGTGTGGAAAGAGGGCAAAGTACCCGAGGATTGGAAGAACAGTTACTTATTCAAACTTCCAAAGAAAGGAGACTTAAGTCAATGTAAAAACTGGCGTGGAATTATGCTTCTGTCCATTCCAAGCAAGATACTAAGTCGCATCATCCTGGAGAGAATCAAACAAGCCCTAGATGAAAAACTTCGTCCGGAACAGGCTGGATTCAGGAGAAACAAATCATGTATTGATCAAATCGCCACTCTACGGATCATCATTGAACAAAGCTTGGAATGGCAGTCACCTCTCTATCTCAACTTCATCGACTTTGAAAAGGCCTTCGACAGCGTCGATCGAGAGGTCATTTGGAAACTACTTCGCTACTACGGGGTCCCATCGACAATTATACACCTCATCCAACAGTTATACGACAATGCTGCATGCCAAGTAATCCACAACGGGAAACTTACGGAAGCCTTCGAAGTGAGGACGGGAGTGAGGCAAGGCTGTCTACTATCACCAATGATCTTCCTGATTGCAATTGATTGGATAATGCGACAGACAACGGCAACCAACGAGGGAACAGGCATAAAATGGACTGACACAAAAGACTTGGAGGATCTGGATTTCGCCGATGATATATGTCTGATTTCCCATAAACTGGAAGATATGCAAGTGAAAAGTAACAAGTTGGCAGAAGAAGCATCAAAGATAGGACTTCACGTGAACATAGATAAAACAGAGATAATGAAGATTCCTAGCCAACATCAACAACACAACAGACCACAATAAGCATAAATGGGAAGAACCTGAAAGAAACAACCTCCTTCACCTACCTGGGAAGCATCGTCTCAACTACAGGCGGAACTGACGAGGACATCAAAGCCAGAATCGGAAAAGCAAGACAAGCTTTCATTACTCTCAAATCTGTGTGGAGGTCAACAGCATCAGCATCAAAAATAAGATCCGGATTTTCAACTCCAATGTGAAGTCAGTGCTACTATACGGATCAGAGACTTGGCGAGTCATAAAGAGCATCTCAAACAAACTTCAAACCTTCATTAACAACTGTCTCCGCTCAATACTCAAGATCAGATGGCCAGAAAAGATCAGCAACAGGGATCTCTGGGAGCGAACCAATCAGGAACCGATTGTGAAACAAATAGGCAGAAAGAAATGGAGATGGATTGGCCATACGCTGAGGAAACCATCAAGTGACATCACTAGACAAGCCCTCGAGTGGAACCCGAAAGGGAGGCGGCGAGTTGGTCGTCCAAGGGTGACTTGGAGGAGGTCATGCGAGGAGGAGATGAAAGCATGTGGACAGACCTGGAGCAGGGTGAAAAAGTTGTCAGAAAACCGAAGTCAATGGAGGTGCGCAGCTGAAGCCCTATGTTCCTCTAGGAACTAAAGGATACAATAATAATAATAATTACCAATAGCGTGCTTCCGCACCAGTGACCTTGAACGGTTTAATAGAATTTATTCACGTGTGTTTAAGCGCCTGTTCCTCTTGGTTCAAGTCAAATGCCTTCTCTAAAAGAGTTTCGTTTGCAATTTGGTGGTGACCAAGTCTTCCAGTATCGTTTAGATTAAATGTGGAGTTGATTAGGAAAGAAAGTATTTGTTCATGTGGTTGTGTGATGATTATTAAAAGTTTCACTAAGTCGATTGATGGATATAAGCATCGTTGTGCGATTTGTTTGAGACGAGTTAATGTCAGCGAAGGTAAGCTGATGATCTTAGTATTTCGTAGGAAAATACGATGCCTCTCTAGAGAAAGGATTTGTCAGAAGGATAGCAGATAGAAAGTCAAGTACTTTAATATCTATTGTTACTTGACTAGTGAAACATAGATCCACAATTCACACAGATGAGTGGAAAGGTTACAACTCACTGTCATCCCTTGGATATATTCACCACAGAGTGAACCATTCTAACGAGTTTATGGATCCAATTACAGGGATCCACACCATTTCCATAGAAGGCTTTCGGGGGAAGGGTTAAAAAAAACAGGATTACAGCCATTAATGGATCTCAAAAGGATGTCATTTACAGCCATTCATTAATATATGTTATCCATAATCAAAAATATCTCTTTCATGTGATTGGTTCGTTGAACGTCATTCACTAATTGGTGGTTACTGGTGTCGAAAGTTTAACTTTGTCTTCCGACCTACGTAGACTAAGGATCAACAAGCTTGACCTCGTAACCTGAAGGTCCTGGGTACGATCCTTGATTGTGTCTTCCTCTGAGGACAGTGAAACAGCCATCAAATACTCTCAATTTTTCAATGCTTCTCTAACGTGTAACCTGATCTGGTTCCCGATACTACTGACTAGCGTCTATAGCTTCTAATTATACATGTCAATCATTGCTATTATAATATGCCTTATTGCAAATTTCTACTTTTTTTCTCTTATTTCAGTACTGCATTTTTCAATGAACTATTCCGTCGTTACTTACAGTATGTTGCTTCTGGTCCATTCTATTCATTCAATGATACTTCGATGAATTTACGTCAATCTAATCAGTCTAATAATAATATACATCGTCGTGTTATCATGAGATGCTTGTGCTTACATGCTATGTCTGTTGTCTATAATCGTTGTCATCATGAAATTGGTCCAGTGTCAGATATTCCCTTATTAATCTATTTATTAGATAATACAAAATTTCCATCTGAAAGAGATTGTCTTCTCCTCCTATTGGATAAACTTATGCTGAATAAGGTAAGTTCGGTTTGTTGTTGTCCATTTGATGTTATCCGGTTGATAGTAGCTAACAAATGAATACAGGATGGGGTCCCAATGGCTTAAATGGTATACCAGCTCGCTAACCTTGTAACCAGAAGGTCCTGAGTTCGAATCCCAGTGGGTGCGTACTGATGAAGAGTCCCAAACCAGGAGGAAACAGCTGTCAGGTACTCCCAAGTTTTCCAATGGTTCTCAAACTGATGTCAGCTCATGATGAAAATCTTGTAACCAATGAAATCTCTACAAACCAACACTTGAATACAGGATGTGCTATTCTTCGTATTTGGGAGTCATCGTTAGTAGGATCACTCCACGTCTTCAGTGAGTGAGTGAGTGAGTGATGATATTCCTACTGAGGTTTGAAGCCTCGACTCCTGTCTTCAAATGCTGAAGAGTTATACATTAGACAACTGAACCATGATGGCTAGCATCATGTTAACCATTTTACCTCGTTGAATCGTCCGTACTTAGAACCAATATGTTAACAGAGACTGTCCGCTCCCGTTCAATATAACGTAATTAGTCCAGCGTGGTTTTTGTTTGTCTCTCTGTGTGTATGCTAAAATCATTGTCATTTTCCACCGGTCCATATGGTGTTGTTGTGTTCCTTGAGCCGAATAATTTGATTCGGAAGTCCTCCTCCTGCTTCTGGACTCTAAATTCTCAATGTTCAATTGTTTATTTACAAGTTTGATCACCAAATGACTTCATTTAGAAAACCAATTGAAGCCAGGGAGTAGTAGATAACAGTTTCATACCAGTTTGGGACTCTTCAGTGCTACACAATCATGACCTCATTAGAGATCGAACCGGGGACCTTCAGGTTACAAGGTGAGGTTGTTGACTATTCGACCACTGAACAACAGTATTTAATAGCTCCATATTGATGGTAAGTTTTGCTAATTCACGGTGTATAACTCGACCGTCAGCCAATGTGTTATCTGTGAATTTCTGTCTTCACACCACAAACTGCTAGGACGAAACAGCTGTTTACTACTCTTTCGTCTTTTATCAATGGTTCTCTAGCTGCAGTCATTTTTGATCAGACTTTTAAATTTCCATTACTTACTACACTACAGTGTGTTAGTCATCGGCGTTTTCTGTGAATTGTATATATCTGTCTTTGCTGGTGATCTTGATTGTGATCGATTATTCCTGTGGATTTCTGTATGGATTCTTTTCACTTCTATTGATATTGATCCACTCATTGACCTGTTTATATTTTCGTCATTTTCTAAATTACTCAGTATTGGTTGATAGATTTAACCCGTGTCGGTATATCTCTTATTATTATTATTATTATTAAATCCTTTAATTCCTAGAGAACATAGGGCTTCAGCCACACGTCTCCATTGCCTTCGGTTTTCTGACAACTTTTTCACCCCGCTCCAAGTCTGCCCATATGCTCTCATCTCCTGTTCACATGACCTCCTCCAAGTCACCCTCACATTGACGACTGATTCGCCGCTTACCTTTCGGGTTCCACTCTAGCAGTGGTTTGTCTAGTGATGTCACTTGATGGTTTCTCAGAGTATTGCCAGCCAATCCATCTCCATTTCTTCCTGCATATTTGTTGTACAATCGGTTCCTGCTGGGTTGGTTCGCTCATTGCCAGAGATCCATCCCTGTTTCTGATCTTTTCTGGCCATCTGATCTAGAGTGGTATTGAGCGAAGACAACTGTTGATGAGGTCTGTAGTTTGTTCGAAGTGCTCTTTATGACGCGCTGGCCAAGTCTCTGATCCGTATAGCAAATAGCATTGAATTCACATTGGAGTTGAAAATCCGGATCCTATATTCGTTTTGTTGCTGATTGCTGTTGACCTCACACAGACCTGAGAGTAATGAAAGCTTTTCCTGCTTTCCGATTCTGGCTTCGATATCCTTGTCAGTTCTGTTCGCCTGTAGTTGAACCGTACTTCCCATTTAGGTAGGTGGGTAGGTAAAGCAGGTTGCTTCTTTCAGATTCCTCCCATTTATGCTGGATGATTGTTGTCTGTTGTTGTTGGAATCTTCATCACCTCTGTTTTATCTATGTTCACCTGAAGTCTTATCTTTGATGCTTCTTCTGCCAACTTGTTGCCTTTCACTCGCATATCTTCCAGTTTGTGAGAAATCAGACATATATCATCATCGGCGAAGTCCAGATTCTCCAAGTATTTTGTTTGAGTCCATTTTATGCGTGTCTCCTCGTCGCCCACCGCTGTCTGTTGCACTATTCAGTCTACAGCAATCAGGAAGATGGTACATCTCTTAGCTGCAAATTATTCTGATTTCATGCTTCTAAGACAACTTGTCATTCTTTTGACTGATGATATAGTTTTTGTGTGTGATATTCAATTCGCATCTGACTACTGTCTATCTATCTTATAATTACTGTGATAGATGCATTGAGTTTGTTTTTTGTATACCTGAGCGATGCGACCACTTTTCTTAAACTAACACCTCTTAGTAACTCACTTTCATGCCAAGTTTTTATTTTGCCTTATTTGAGGTTCAACGACTTTAATTAGCCCCAGAGAATGCTTTATTCCATAATACTGAGGGAATTCGTAGAGTCAATCTGTTGTATGTATTGATAGGTGCTTTGTCTGTTTCGTGACCAGTGTAGAGCTACTGATGTTATATAAATATTCATTAGGGTATACTGTTACCTTGTCACAGTGAAAGCGGATGAGGGTAGGTGCTAGAATATTGAATTTGAGGTAGAATTTTATTTCTACAGTATACAACTGAGAAATTCAGGTGTGTTGTCTTAAGTGACTATTTCTTGCTGGTTGGTCAGTTCATGTAATCACTTTCCTTCTTTTTATTGGAATAGTTGACGTTCTCGCGTTAACTATCCCTTCTAGTCGAATAACCATTCTACAAGCACACTTGGAACTTTTATCAGGTTGAACAAATTTCTGTCCTCAGTATTATACGAGGGGAACTTCTGGCATCGTATCAACTTCAACTTGGCTTTCAAAAGTTGAGTTTACAATAGTTCGATGCGCGCAATGTTTTTCTACACCCTTGAAACCTTACTTCGCGGAGCTGAGGATGCTTGGCGACTCTGCTTATTCGTTCATTGCTGCCTCTGTAGAATTCCTTGCATTCGATGACATTATCTTGTGAGTGATTCTAACGTCCGGCAACGTAGAGGTTACCATTCATTGAGTGTTGTTATCTTGAAGCATTGGCTTCAGCGGCTTGGATATATGCTACTGAAGCCATCTTAAAGACTACCATACCACTTGCGTTGGATAACCTTAGAGCTATATGGAAAAAGCAGAGAGAGGCAGTCAGCCTATGACTTGGCACCGTGGAATGAAGGATACGTGTGTTACTTTACGATCAGTTGGTGCATCATGACTCCGTGGTATATGTCTGGGAAATAATAATAATAATAATTTGCTTTATTCCAAAACAGTACTTGTGATACAGAATGGAATTCTCAGCATTTCACTACAGTATTGCATCTAACTAGTAAACTAACAATAAATAACACTCTAGATAGATTATGGGTAGTCTCAGCTCGTTTTGACAACAACATATTAGCATGTCGGTAGCAAAGCCGAAATTGAACAGTGTGTTTGAAGGTGTTAGAAAAGTAGATACTAGCATATTTGCTGGCGTAAGTGGTACCTATAAATGATGTGAGTTGGAAAAACGAAACACAATTGTTCTACTGACTATTTAATAAGTTAAAGGTTTCACGCCTAATACTTTCTTTATCGCACAGAACACGAGCTAAGTAGAGTATGGTTGAGTTTTTGTACATGCTAGTGCGAGCATAGAGTTTTCTGTATAGGCCTCTGGTATGTCTGCCTGATGAGATAGATACAAGGGGGGAGCTGTGAATGGTGAGGGTGGTGTGATTTAGATAGATAGAATGGATTTAGCCCATTTTTCACATGAGTCCATATGCCTGTCAACCAGAATATTAACAAGCTGGTTAAGTGTCACGTTGCTTACCTTGCCTACAACCTTTATAACACCCTACGTAATAAGATATAGTCTTTCTTTAGTAGCCGGCCCAGAGTAAACTAAGGTGGGAACAATAGAGAATAATAGACAGGATGCAAGAGTTAACGAAATGTAGGAGTAAGGGTTGGGTTGGGTTATACCAGAATGTCTTAACTTCTTGATGTAGAAGGTAAGATGGAATATTTTCTCAGAAATCATCAAGATATGAGACGACCAGGAAAGCATCAACAGAAAAGAATGACGCCAAAACAGTTCGTATCGGTGGCTTAAGACGTTATCAGATATGACTGTGATCACGAATTCACTACAATCTCTTTCATTCTTCCCTTCCTGAAAGTAACATGAAAAGTAATGAATGCTAAATGTTCATTTGCTTGCGTGCTTGCTTTTTGGATGACTTCAACTGTCGTCTGAATAGTTGTTATATGCGCACTGTAAAAAAACTCTATTATATGGAATAATTCTTAGAAGACTTGTTTTGTAAAATTTCATTACAATATCAATTCATTAATTGAAAATGTGTATAAACAGTTGTCTGTGTGTTCTTTTTCTTCTTCTGTTGCTATAAGGTGAATGTCATGTCATTTGTTGACGCAGATGGCGTACGTGTTCTAATCGATCTAGCGTGTTTAGCTCATCTACAAACAAATCGAGCGCCTACACCATTTCAATCAAATGTATTAAAAGCTAGTGCAGAACAAGAAATCGCCGGCTCCGGTGCAAATACACAACGTGAATGGTGGTTTATTAATTCAAATCGAACTAGTATTACTAATAATATTGATACTTCAAAAAAGGTAACAGGAGGTGGAGAAGCTGGTGGACTACCGAAATCTGGATCTAATCCTATTCAAGGCCCAGTCAGCTTTATGGAGGTATTTGCTTTATTTTAGTTCTAAACATACTGATGTCATTGTGAATATTTGGTGTAGTTGGTGTGTTACATTGGAGTGTTGGTGGTTTGTTGGTTGTTGTCATGACAACTATAACCACCAACTGTTCACTTGAAAACATTTCCCACAATGAGGTAGATACGGAGGTCAAATCCAGCTGCAAAAACCGAACGGTGACCCTTATTCTTCAGTATGCAGAGTATATATCTCGTTTAAACATCCATGGAAATTTAAACCATAAACAGGCAATCAATATCTGGTTGATTACATGGCCTTGAAGAACCTCCGAAGCAAACCAATCAAAAATTATCCTGTCAGGTTATTATGTTACCTTTAGTTCCTAGAGGAACATAGGGCTTCAGCCACACGTCTCCATTACCTTCGGTTCTCTGCTAACGTTTTCACCCGGCTCCGATTCTGCGCTTATGCTTTCATCTCCTCTTCACATGACCTCCTCCAAGTCACCCTTGCACTGACGACCAACTGTCCGCTTCCTTTTCGGGTTCCACTCGAACAATGGTTTGGAGTGTGATGTCACTTGATGGTTTGTTTCCTCAGAGTATGACCAATCCATCTCCATTTCTTCCTGTTTATTTGTTGTACAATTGGTTCCTGCTGGGTTGAGTCGGTCCGTTGATTGCCAGAGATCTCTGTTTCTCTCCGGCCACCTGATCTAGAGTATTTAGCGAAGACAGCTGTTGATGAAGGCCCGTAGTTCGAAGTGTAGTTGAAATGATGCTTTCCAGGTAGGTAGGTGGGTAGGTAAAGGAGGTTGTTTCTTTCAGGTTCCTCCTATTTATGCTGGCTGATTGTTGTCTGTTGTTGTTGTTGCGTGTTGGCCAGGAATCTTCATCACCTCTGTTTTTCTCTATGTTCACCTGAAGTCCTATGTTCTCCGGATGCTTCTTGTGCCAGCTTGTTGATTTTCACTTGGATATCTTCCAATTTGTGGGAAATCAGACATATATCATCATCGGCGAAGTCCAGATCCTCCAAGTTTTTTGTCTGGGTCCATTTTATGCCTGTTTCGTCGTTGCCCGTTGTCCGTCTGTCGCACTATCCAATCTACTGCAATCAGGAAAATCATTGGAGATAGTAGACAGCCATGCCTCGCTCCCGTTCTTACTTCGAAAGCTTCCGTAAGTTTCCAGTTGTGGATTACTTGGCATTCAGCATTGTCATACAACTGTTGGATGAGATATATAATTGTTGGCGGCACCGTGTAGTAGCGAAGTAGCTACCAAATAACCTCCCAGTCAACGCTGTTGGTGCGTGCATCAGTCATAGCTTCGCGTCTAATAAAGATAGTTAGTCTGCCCTAACAGTGTGTGACTGCTTTCTCAGCTGAATTTCCTTTAATTTATCTAACAAAACTTCTCATTGAAGCTTCAGGAAGCTCATCTCGAAAGTGCCCACTCTTACGTACATTAATTAAGAATAACCATATTGATGTTAAGATTATCGCAGATAGTTTTGGTTCGCAAGCCTATCTGTCATATGGATGGTAGGTGGCGATTTCATCGTCAAGTGAAAATCTAGATCTCATCAGGATTCGAATCAGTGTCCTCAAAATTTCTAGTCTGGCCCTCTACTAACCCTTGACTGATTTACAGTTCAGTCTCGCAGCTCATCTATAGGACACACGGCTACCATTGGCAGGTTCATATTTGTAACCCCTTTCCACTTACCTGCGTTGGAGATATTTGAGGAGTTTTTGATGTGGTTGTGTTCTCTGAGCTGGGAGTTAGTTGATTTGCGAGGCTTTCACTCCCCCCCACCCTTACTAGGCGACATCTTCAGCGCATACACTTCAATTCGATGAAGTGAGCTTTTAGATTTCTCCACGAGTTCACTATTAATCATCTCTCCTGGTCGCTGACCTTGGACGTCGTGATTGGTTGTTTTTGTGTTTCCACACCTTTTAGGTTACTTCTTGTATTGGAACTGATTGTTCATTTGACTTGAACTTTGATCCTTTGTGTGTATGGGTGTGTGTGGTTTCTTTCTTATCGATTGGTAGTAAATTTTGTCTATCTCGATGTGTCTATTGATTGATGATTCACTGGAATTCCAAGCAAGCTTCTAAAAATTCTCTGGCTGGCATTCTTGTTGTTTCCTCTGTCTAATATTTGAACGCTGGTTGTCAAAGTCGAATTGATGTCTGTGGTTGTCTGTATGCAGTGACGTGATATCAGGGAGTGGATGTCACGTTGTCTTTTGACGGCTAGTTTATGTTCGTGGATACGAAGAGGAAGACGTTGGCGTCCACTTTGACCAATGTAGGGTTTTTCGCAATCGTTACGATTTTCTTTGTAGATGATGTTGGTTTTATCTTCTTTCGTTGTTAAGGCTTTCGGTTGACATAGAATTGAGTGAAGTGACTTTGTTGGTTTGTGTACGACGTCAATTCCTAGAGGTTTGAAGGGTCTTGTGGTGATTTCTAAGATATCCTCTATATATGGTAAGGCGAATTTCTTTGTGCTTTCCTTGGAGGCTTTTGCTTTAGTAGGTTAGCTTGGGGGTATATGTTCTTTTGATGAAATTCCGTGGATATCCATTCTTTTGGAAGACATCCATGAGATATTTTTCTTCAAGGACTCATTGCAGCACTCCCACCTTAATGAAAATTGAAGAAAAATATCTCATGGACGTCTTTCAAAAGAATGGATATACACGGAATTTCATCAAAAGACATATACCCACAAGCAGCCAACCTACCAAATCAAAGCCCCATGAAAAACACAAAGGAAATCGGCTTACCATATATAGAGGATACCGTAGAAGTCACTACAAGACTCTTCAAACCTCTAGGAATCGACGTCGTACACAAACGAACAAAGTCACTTCACTCAACTATGTCAACCGAAAGCCTCAACAACGAAAGAAGATAAAACCAACATCTACAAAGAAAATTGTAGCGATTGCCAAAAACACTACATTGGCCAAAGTGGACGCCAACGTCTTCCTCTTCGTATCCACGATCATAAACTAGCCGTCAAAAGACATGATATCCACTCCCTGATATCGCCTCACTGCATACAGACAACCGCGGACATCAATTCGACTTGGACAACCAGCGTTTAAATACTAGACAGAGGAAACACTAAGAATCCTATAGAATTTGTGGAAGCCTACTATTCCAGTGAATCGTCAATCAATAGCCATATTGACCTACACAAAATTTACCAATTGATAAGAAGGAAATCTCACACACAAAGGGTCAAAATTGAAGTCAAGAAAACAATCAGTACTAAAACCAATACAAGTATTCTGGAGGGTGTGAAAACACACAAAACAAGCAATGAAGTTCAAGGTGGTCGCCAGAAGAAGTGACTAATGAACTCGTGGAGAAAACTGAAAGCTCACTTCAAATTGAAGTATGCGCCGAAGATGTTTCTTATTACGACGATGAAAGCTTCGCAAGTTTAAACCATCCAGCTCAGAGAGCACAACAACATCAAAATCATCCACCTAAGCTACAAATCTTCTCTATCATATCATATCTATATGTGAAGAGTAGGATGTAGGATGACAGGTGAGAAGTGTGATTCACTAGTGAAAGAACAACATTCAAGAGTAATTATGAAGTTTGATATATATATATATATATATATATATATATATATATATATATATATACTCTACCTCAGATTTGTAACTCTGCTTTATAGATTAAGGTAGTTTAGCACATGTGTTATTCATGCCAAGACTCGAACTTTCTCCTCTAACAGTGTTAGCTGAGACCAAGATAATTTGGTCAGGACAACAGTTGTCACTGGTGCACTAAGTCGTTGACTATTCACCGGCGCCATATAAGAATCTGTAGACTGTTTTTGAATGAGCCCATTTCGAAAGCTAAGAGATTATTGCATGATTAGGAACGGTTGCATTTATTTTTCACACAAAGTTCTTTATTATTTCATCATGAGTTATCCAAGTAACCAGTCAGTTCCTTCGATGTCAGCGAGTATTGATGTTCCATCTACAACTACTGAGCTACATACATATTTTTTTGACATACAATCATTATCTACTAATTTACAATGCCAAGATGATCATATCTCCTCTACAAGGAGTGTGATTAAAACAGGATTAAACATGTAATGAATGACTTACTGTTTTGTCCGTGATCTATAGAACGGACATTTAACCCTAATGTAGAATAAATTTTTTTATATTTTTGATTACAGCTTGATTCCACACCATATTTTTGGTACTAGTATGGAATTTTCAGCCTGGATATCGGTAGCCCAAATTTCGCAGGCCGACCATAGATATCAAGGTGTGCGTCGGCGTGGGCTGGAACCCCGGACCATGTGCATGGTTGGAGAGAGTCCTAAACACTGTGCCACCGACGCACCGTCGAGGGATTATTGTTGATTCATGTTGTCCAGTCAGAACAAAGCTCACATATTCATTTTAAATTATTTAAATTAACCCCAGCGTGTTAAGAAAATCAAAACAAGATCTGTTTTCTAAACGTTTCGCCATGTAAGCCACAGCTTCTTCAGTAGATTTATTCAGATTTTATTGATCATCAAATTATGTAGTCAAAAATGTGTTTACATAATTTGAAGTTGGTTCATTTGAACGTCATTTGTCCATGGACATTTTTACCAATAGAAATATGTAAGCAGTCCTCACATATATGTGTAATGACTAATGTCAAATTGTTGTTGTGTTCACTCTTCTATAGTTGATTTGTAAAGATTAGATTTGTATGCGTGTGTGTATGTTATTTGTCATATGGAGAATACGTGAATTCATATGTGATAAACATATCATTACATGTTTTAAAAGGTCATGAAGGCTCATAGAGTGTTTTTTTTATCTGTCTTGCTTCATAAGAGTTTGATTGCATGGAGGATTTAATCATGAGCTGACATCAGTTAGAGAACCACTGGAAAACCTGGGAGTACTGGACAGCTGTTTCGTCCTAGTTTGGGACTCTTCAGCAGTATGCACCCACCGGGACTCGAACCCAGAACCTTCTGGTTACAAGGCGAGCTCGTAGACCATTGAGCCACTGGGACCCGATCCAATAGTCCTTGAATTCTAACTTCTGAAAATTCATAAGAGTTTGTCATATAGGTGATAAGTCTATCCCTTCTCTCCATCCTATTTACTGCATTCGATGTGGTTAAAATGTGCAAAGCTTCAGAAGTCAATCTTTCTTTATGTGAATGAAATCCTCTTCCAAGAATTCCGATATTGTCGAAATCAATCTTATGTCCTCTGTCTATCGCATGCATTGCTATAGCCGATCTTTTTTCTAGACTTTTTAATTCTACTTCATTTCTAGGTGGACGTTTCTTGCAAAGTCTGTGTTCATTCACTCTGACCTTCACCTGCCTCCTGCTCTCCCCTATATAGCATGCCTCACATTCTGAACACTTTATCTTGTAGACACAATTACTTTGTGACATTTTGGGAACTATATCTTTGACATGCACCAGCGCTTTCTATGGAGCAGTAAATCTTTGCCTTCTCACATGGTTTCCTGTGCTGTTTCAGTGTGTGGAAATAGTATTGTTCCTGCCTAACCGACTGACTTCCAACACAGATCTTTCCTCAAAAGTACAGATGTCCAAGTTTCCACACTATATATAGCTCAAAAATCTACAATAAATAGACAAAAAACATATTTACCAGAAACCATTCTCCCCAGGATCATACGCGAGGCAGAATACTAACATGGATAAACATGAGAGCTCAAGCAATACGCAAGATTACAAACAGTGCATGAGTCCGAGTCATTGCGAACCGATAATCTCCGGTTATTGGTTCTTAGTATTTCGAGGACAGCCTACACCGTCAACTGTCAAACACTTAATGGACTGATTTCAGATTTTGGTTTAACTACCGATAGCTCTTTTCCAATCTAATTTGTATGTCAGCTAACATGTGTCCTGAAGTGTAACACTGGCAAAGAGTCGAAATCCAGTAGTAGTACTATTGTGAACAGAACAAGTATCTTTTCAACGATTCATTTTGCATAAACTGTACATTCGTATTTATATTGAACAAAGAATTCACAAGACCAATCAGATTCCGGTTGAATTTGTTCCAGAAAAAAAGTATTACGTAATGTAAGGTGATGCAATCTACAACAAGGGGATGATGAATTGCAGACAAAAAAAGCGACATAAGTTGAAATGACGTCATAGATTTGAGTAGAGTGGGGAAAAACACTATTGGAAAGACAATAAAGCATTTTGATATAATCTCTGTATAAAAAATGCAATGTCATTAATAATAAATAACTAATATTCAATGATAGGAATTTATTAAAAAAAAGATGGTTGCAGAGAAGAAAATTCTTTCCTTTTTGACGAAGTCATCAACCAGACTGTACATTTGTGTGCTTATAGTGAATGCCTGAGAAAGTTCCAGAATTAATTTCGGTCAAAAGATACAATGTTTACTTTTCATTGGACACTAGTTAGCAACTAGTGTAATGTATCTGTAACAACAGAAGACAAGGGCCAGGCAACAGATCCTTTTATTAGGGAAATCACCACGTATTTACATATATTTCATATATCTTATTATAGCTTATTCAAGCAGACAGACACAGTCTTCTGATTGGTTGTTTCGGGTAACCTCAGAAAATGGAGCCATCTATCTGCGAATCATATTTGCCCACGTTAAGTCTGCTGTGATTGGCTGTTGCATCAGCCTTGTTCATACTTTCTCACGGCCAATCTTAGTGACCTAGACATTGACGTAAATTAATGTCTACCAATTGGCTAGCAGCCTGCTCTCACCACATATGTAGTCCTCTATTTGTTACAGACTGAATTCTATCAGTCAGGTTTGCAATGTGGCCACCATTTCAGGTAGCTCGCCATCACGGTACACTTTGAAATGTTGATAGTAGATAGTTGAAGGCGATCGGCAGGAAGCCAGGCCTGATCTAGGTCTCGTGTTAGTTGACACTCACGAGTCAGCAAGGCGTACCTGCAACCTTGAAGGAACTCATGTCCCTTCCGAGATAAGAACCCGTGGGTGCCAATTAGCACGAAATCTAGGTCCAACCATTCTTACCGACTGCATCCAACCTTGCTATTATTCCAAATTTTAATGAACAGGAAGATGGGATACAGAAAAGGGTAAGATAGATAGGCAGTAGTACTATTGTAGGAATATTTCAGGTCATAGGTCAAATTAGTAAAATTATAAGTTTCCAGACCGTAGGTGTCACGAAATTCCTGGAATAAATTGAGCGCCGAGTCAGATTGATTCATTATAAATTATTTAAATTAATCCCAGCGTGTTAAAAAAATCAAAACACGATTTTCTGAACGTTTCGCCGTGTAAGCCACAGCTTCTTCAGCAGATTTATTCGGGATGATTAATAAAAATTCGAAAAAATCTGCTAAAGTAGCTGTGGCTTACACAGCAAACGTTAAGAAAACAAATCTTGTTTTGATCTTCTCAACACGCTGGGATTAATTTAAATAATTGATAATGAATCAAATTAATCAAATTAAAAATTGTCATCATCCAGAAGACCTGGTAGAAAAGACGTAATAAGGTTATGATTACTGAAAAACTAGACTGTTTGTACAATCTTAAAGTCATAAAGCTGCTGCTGACACTTATTCGCTACCTAGCTTCTTGACACACCTCTCTCTCCACCTATCTATCTATACTACTTTTAAGAATTTTGACTCTATCCCACACACCCCATGGCGTGTGTGGTTGTGTGTTAATGCATGAAGTGCGATTGCTGTTTGTTTTTTAAATTACTTATATTCTCAGGTGGGATCAATCGTTCTAACCTTAGCTAAATTCTAATGTTCTGATAATCTCACTACTCCTGATCTACTAGTTTGACTGACTTACGTAGTTGACTTAACTCCCAGTCATTGCAAGGTATTTTGTAAATTATAATATTTTGTTTAATTGGGTCAACCTACAGGGTCCTCTTACCTACGGAGCGCTTGTCCTAACTGAGTGTGTCTGTAGGTATGAATACCACTCTAATTCCTGCTGTATTAAGTATCCCACGAAGGGGGTGTCTCAGATGCCCCCTCCTTATCATGGTAGAACTGTAGATGCCTTATATTCTTTCTCATTTATGTTATCATTACTAGTTTCACTATTATTTTATTTTGCTTTTGACCTCTTTTGACATTCCTAACGCGATTTATAGGATAGTTAACATTAACACTTCCTCTATGTGTTTCACATTTCATCTTCAAGAGAATTTTTATCCATTATGGAATTATACTCTAGCACAACACTGGTGTCCAAGTTTTATCCTTATATCAGTAAAGTGTGTGTTTTATGTGATTTTCTGTTGATATACCATTTACCAGTGAATATCAATCCACTTTACTTTTACAAATTTCTGCTATTCTTTTATTCTTTGTTTTTTTCTTTTTGTGTCTGTGTATACAGTTACGTCAGCTGATAAAAGATGAACGAATTATTGCTACCACTAAATTGTATGCTCAAGGATTAGACGCAGGAGTACGTTGTCGTCCTGATGGATATTTAGCCGATGACGACTATAATGATTTAAGAGATGATACTTTATCAAGTAACAGCATCAGACAATCAGTACAGATGACAAATGGAGGAGATGGAAGCGATGGAAATAATTTAGATCCATCAGAACAAATTAGTGAAAAAACTGTTGTCTGTGGAATGTATGGTTGGGTACCAGCGCATCGTGTTGTACAAATTCGTTGGACTGTATCCGAATTATTAGGCATTAATTCCACCGCCATTTCATCGTCATCGTCATCATCTAATGCTTATGATAATAAAGATTCTATGAATGTTAAAGGTCAAGAGGTTAATGTTGGTTGTCTAATCGATAAATTAGGCTATAATAATGGCATGTTTTTAGATTATACAAATTTAGCGCTACGTTGTGTAGATATTCTACATCGACTTTGTGCTAGTTGTTCTTCACGTGATATACATGGGGGTGTTGTACGCCCATTGCCGAAACCTCGTCGAGCTATCTCTGATGTCAGTTGTCTGCCACATTTAATTCAGGTAGGTTTATTCTATGTGTTATGTATGTGTGTTTATGTGGTGAAATAATTGACTCTTTACGGCTAATTTGTATTTTAACTGATTAAAAATGCCCATTAAAATTTTCAAGAGAATGGATACTGAACAAAGAGTACTCTTTTCGATAACCCCTTCATCATCAGGCTCTACAGTTATATATACATTATAGTGAATGAATGAATGAATTAGTGTTATGAACAACATTAATGTTGCTGTTTAAATAACATCGAATCAATAATCACATTGATAGATTACAGCTCAAAAGCATAAACATAAAATAAGCTGAATGTCAGAAGGATTAGGAAGGAGAATATTACAAATTCATGAGTTTATAGTCTCTACTGAAGGCCAGCCAGGGCAGTAGTAGTGGCTAGCTGGACTTGCTTCTTTTGGACACAGAGAACTGGTTGTTCCAGGTGAATTGCGATAGCCTCTGCTGTTTGGAGTATGCGGTATTTGGATGTTTTTGGCAATTTAGTTGCAACCCGTAGATGATAGAGAAGGATTTTTCAATGCTGGCTAGCTTTGTGGCCGGTTTGCACCAGATGGTCCAATATCGAACTGTTAATGGTTTTAACTACACCTTTACTTAGCCATAGTTGGAGATGTTCCCAATCGAGCACGAAGAATCAAGTTCCTAGAGCAACGGCCAATATAACTGGCTCCACAAGCGCAGTTGAATTGGTAGATACAATTTGAAGTGGCCAGTCTAGGTACTTCATCTTTCAGTCGAGGTAGCACCATCGGTCATGTAGAGAATAATACATGTAGTTTGCCAACAGTAAAAGTTCTTCAAATAGATTTGCTTAACCTTTTCGCAATTATTTTACTTAGTGTATCGCCCTCGACTTGCAGTCGTATATAAAGAGGCTTCTTGTTTACGGATAGTGAGTAGTCCTATTCCGCCGCTTTCTTTGTCATGTGTTTCTTGATAAATTTGTCGGGATAGCTATTTCCAATCAAGGTATCATATACAATACTTAATTCATCTTCAATTACTTCTTCTGAGCATATAGCTCTAACCCTGTGGCTGAGGGTCTTTACTAAATTTCTTTTGTACTGGAGATGAGAACGAAGCTGTTAAAATGTGTATATTGTCCTGTCCAAGTACTTTTTCTATGCAAATTTCTTTTTATGCTACCATCTGGTTTTTTTTGTAAGGAGGAGGACATCCAGGATGGCACTCCTGGTTTGGAATTCCTCTTCTCACGTTTCACTGTTTAGCTGTACAGTCATATTTATGTACAATGCTTTTTACTAAAGTGATGAACTATCAAAATCACAGTTGTTAATATGAAGAGTTATAAAGAGTTGAAAAACAAGTTGGGTCAATACAACGATAGTAAAAGTGATACAGAGTTCCAGTTTTTCTATCTGAATTGCTTGGAGCTTCAGCAACGCACAAAAGACAAAAGCGTATCGTCTTTGGCAGGTTGTTCTTCACTTTGTACATTACTTTGACAAGGAGGTCAAGCGTAGAATTCAAAAAATCAAGAGATATGATCCCTGCCAAAATACTTAACATGAATCTTGACTTCAAAGGCTATGGACGTAGCAATGTCCTTAAGAGAAAAGTTCCAGCATTTTTGACAAGAATATGCATCGCAGCAACTCTAGCAGTAATGTTGTTCACTGGTCTGCTGAAGTTTGAACGACAAAATCTGACATCTGATCTATGTGCATATATATGTCAGTTCATCTGTTCCTGTGCAGGAGTTAGATATTATTGGTCGTTCGACGCGTAAACCATATTGAAGGGTTCAAGAATACTATTCCATGTGATTACGGAAAGACAACAGTGGCTGTATAAGGAGTGCAATAACTGAAGGATAAATAAAATGAGATAGAGAATGACTATCGTGTGTTCATTTATCGCACTCCGTATGGAACCACTCTTTTCTTTCTGTAACCATATGAAATTGTTTTCTTGAACCCCTCTAGACAGGTTACACGTTGAACAACCAATTTGACTGGCTCCATAAATGAACGACTGAAGAAAACTTCTCTCAGTGTTGTTGCGAAAAATGTTCTCAAAGATATTGAAACGCGTCTCTTAACGATATTGCAGGTGAAGTATCCCTTGAAATCAAAGTTAATGTTTTGTTCGTTTGCTTTTTTTCTTGATACAAACGATGTTTGGCTTCTCTAAACTCTTAGTTTGATGTTCTTCTTGTCAATGAATCTCCGTGGGTATCTATATCGGATGAAGATTTCTGTCAGAAGATCTAGTTCTGCTTCTAGGGCGTCAGGATTACTGATTTGTTGGATGCCGATGGCAAGGGATTTAATTAAATTTCGTTTCCGTTGATCAGGCACCCAATCAAATCGCCACTCTACGGATCATCATAGAACAAAGGTTGGAATGACAGTCACCTCTCCTTCTCACTCAACTTCATCGACTTTGATGAAAAGGCCTTCAACAGACAGCGTCGATCGAAAGGTCATTTGTCAACTACTTCTTCGTTATTACTCCTCCTTTGTCTCACACCTCTGCTCACTGTTTCTATTATGCTTTTCTTGTACTTTCTTTTCTTGCTTCGCGTGCTACACGGAGTGTGGCGACTTGAACTTCCGCACATTTGTGCAAAGTTCTATGTCGAAAACAGACAGACAGACAACTACTTCGCTACTATGGGGTGCCCCGTCGACAATTATACATCTCATCCGACAGCTATACGACAATGCTGCATGCCAAGTAATCCACAACGGGAAACTTACGCAAGCCTTCGAAGTGAGGACTGGAGTGAGGCAAGGCTGTCTTCTATCACCAATGATCTTCCTGATTGCAGTAGATTGAATAGTGAGACAGACAACGGGCAACGAGGAAACAGGTATAAAATGGACTCACACAAAAAACCTGGAGGATCTAGACTTCGTCGATGATATATGTCTGATTTCCCCGAAAATTGGAAGATATCCAAGTGAAAATCAACAAGCTGGCACAAGAAGCATCCGGAGAACATAGGACTTCAGGTGAACATAGAGAAGGTGGAGACAGAGGTGATGAAGATTCCTGGCCAACAGCAACAACAACAACAGACAACAATGAGCCAGCATAAATAGGAGGAACCTGAAAGAAGTAACCTCCTTTACCTACCCACCTACCTACCTGGAAAGCATCATTTCAACTACAGGCGGACGGAATTGACGAGGATATCAAAGCGAGGATAGGGAAAGTAAGGCAAGCTTTAATTACTCTCAAGTCTGTGTGGAGGTCAACAGCACTACTCAGCATCAAAACGAATATAAGATCCGGATTTCCAACTCCAATGTGAACTCAGTCAGTGCTGCCTACTATACCGATCAGAGACTTGGCGCGTCATAAAGAGCATCTCAAACAAACTTCAGACCTTCATTAACAGTTGTCTTCGCTCAATACCACTCAAGATCAGATGGCCAGCCAGAAAAGATCAGAAACAGGGATGGATCTCTGGCAATGAGCGAACCAACCAGCAGGAACCGATTGTGAAACAAATATACAGGAAGAAATGGAGATCGATTGGATTGGCCATAATCTGAGGAAACCATTAAGTGACATCACTAGACAAGCCATTGCTCGAGTGGAACCCGGCGAAAGGGAAGCGGCGAGTTGGTCATCAGTGCAAGGGTGACTTGGAGGAGGTCATGTGAAGAGGAGGTGAAAGCATGTCGGTAGACTTGGAGCGGGGTGAAAAAGTTGTCAGAAAACCGAAGGCAATGGAGACGTGTGGCTGAAGCCCTATGTTCCTCTAGGAATTAAAGGATATAATAATATTATAATAATCATTAGGCATCCATCTGTAGAAACTTAGAATTAGAAGTGTCTCAGTTCATCGTTCGGTTTATAGGTTATTGACGGAGGCAGCATAATTTCCTCTTAGACGATGTATCACGTTTTTTCAGAAACCGATTCCAACACATTTAAATCAGGTAGGTTTATGTGCATGTTGTGTGTCTTTGAAATGGCTAAATATTCTGTGGTTATCAATGTTTTGTTTTAAAATAATTTATTCTTTTCGGTGAATTCGTATTTCTCTTTTAGCTGTACTTTCGCATTTATATAAAACCCTTTATCACACAAATGATGAGTTGTCATATTCATAGTTCAATTTCACTTGTAGATTTCATCATGGACTAACCAGTAGGCACTAGGCAGTTGATTTGTCTTAGATTCCACGACTCCTCAGCAATGCTTACCCACTATCCTACCAGGGTTCGAATCTGGGACCTTCAAGTTACCGAAACTAAACTCCTCGATCATTCAAACACGTGGATGGGATCATTGGTAGGTTTGTGGGAATGCATTGCCGAAGACTTCCAAAGCAGGACGAAACAGTTGTCTAGCACGTCATGGTTTTCAATGATCCTTCTAATCCATGTTGGTTTCTGATGAAATCTGCAGCTGAAATTAAATTATTTCAAGTCTCCCGTAGTCGATAATCATAGTTGTTCATATAAATCAAACCATTAGAGTGGTTGCATAAAGGTATTAAAGTTACGTAATGGGGGGATCCAGATACCAGCGAAGCAAAATGTAATTTCACGTAAGATGTAGAAAGTTATGCAATAGTCATAAAGTGTTGAAAAACAAATTAAGTCGGTAGAAAACGGCAAGGGTGTTAGTTACCATGAAAGTACTCAGAGCTCTCTGGTCTCTTTGTCTGAATGACTAAAGCTTCAGGAATGGTGAGAATACGCAGGCGTATTGTGTTCAACAGATTGCTTTTCATTTTGAAGAATACTTTGAAAAAGAGGAGTTTGCTGAGAAAGCATGACCATTGTGTCAATAAGGTGTTTAACTATGGCACTCTTTACAGAGAGCCATGGTTGCAGAATAGCAACCATGTGGAATAGCGTTCTTGAAGCCTTTTACACAGAATATGCGTTGAACACAATCAAGACACACCTAGCTCCACACGAATAAGTGAACTGATATATGTTCATAGAGGTTGTCAGATACGAGGTCTTGTCTTCCAGGTATCTGCATGCCAGTGGAAGACTGGAAGGTTTAATTCTTCTTCTAGACTATCAGGTCTATAGATTCACTGGGTATGGGTGGGTGGTAAGGGATTGAATCAAAATTTCGTTCCATAGACAGACACTCAACTGTAGAAACGTCTAATTAGCAATTACTGGACAGCCAGCTGTTTCATCCCAGTTTGGAAATCATCGGCGGTATGCACCCACTGAGCTGGGGTTCGAACGCAGAACCTTACAAGGTCACAAGGCAACCTCATATACCATTCAGCCACCACTGGGACTCGATTCATTGGCTAATCCATGAATTCTAACTTCTACTAATTCGTGATTTTAATTTTTTTTTTAATTTTTGATTTACAGCTTGATTCCACACTGTATTTTTGGTACAAGTATGGAATTTTCAGCATGGATATCGGTAGCCCAAATTTTGCAGGCCGACCATAGATATCAGGTGTGCGCCGGCATGGGCTCGAACCCCGGAACATGTGCATGGTCGGCGAGAGTCCTAACCACTGTGCCACCGACGCGACCACCATTTTGTTAACAGATGATTAAATGAGACAGTATGGTAGTAGTTAACTCTTAAACCGTGTATTACATTGATAGAAACTGACTCCAACGATGTTGGTAGATGGCATCATTGTCCATTGAACACTGCTGCTATTATTATTGTCGTTATTCATTATTATTATTATTATTATTATTATTGTTCCCTTGGGTTCCTATTGGAACATACGGCTTCAACTGCACGTCTCCACTTGTTTCTGTCTTCTGCTGTACTTTTCACCTGCATCCATGTTAGTCCATACTGTTTTAACTCCTCTTCACACCATCTCCTTCAAGTCACCCTTGCACTGATGTTCAACTCGCCTCTTCCCTTTCGGCCTGGTTCCACTCGAGCAATGGCCTGACGCCCGCGCGATGTCATCCAGCGGCCTCCTCAGCAAGTGTCCAATCCATCTCCACTTTCTCCTGCATATTTGTTGGGCGATTGGTTCTTTTTTTTTTTAATAATAATCACTTTATTCCACAACAATAAAAATTTACAGCATGGAATTTTCAGCGTTTCTTTTACACATTGCAATGGTTTAGCTCTGTTTATAATTATATAAATATATAAAATGTTAAAATATTGATAGTTAATAGGAAAAAATAATAAATAAATAAAAATAAAAAACCCAACAAAATCATACCATTTCTAGGTCATAGTGAATAATAAATAAATAATATAACAAATAACACTTGCATTAATATGCATCATTTCATTTTATAGTTTAGTTACTGATTCAAAAGTTGTAAAAGTTCTTTTCTGATATTTGTCTCTTCACACAATACTCGTGCCAAATATGGAACGGTCGAATTTTTATATTTTGTAGTACGAGCATAAATGTTTATAAAATTTCTTCTGGTCTTACCCGAAGAGATACAAGGAAACAATTGTGTATAAAGAGGATGTTCACTATCAGATAAGATAACTTTAGCTAAGTGTTTACAAGAATTCATATGCCTATTGACAACAGTGTCATTTAGTTCAGTCAAAGGGATAGCACTGACCCTACTTACAGCCCTCAATGTTCTTCGTAGTATTATATGATCTTTCTTGAGTAGCCCAGGGAAGAATAATGGAGAACAATAAAGAATGATGGGCAAAACACATGAATTAATAAATCGTATGATAAGAGATTGAGTTATACCTGAGTGTCTCAACTTCTTTATGTAATAAGTCAGACGGAAAACTTTCTTAGAAACTATAAGAATATGAGACGACCAGCAAAGATTTGACGAGAAACTAATGCCAAGATAAGAAACACTTGACTTACTCTCAATCATGGTACCATCAATATTACTACAATCATGAGATTGAATCAATCTATGCATGTCTTTTTCACTTCTCAAGCTGAAATCAACAGTGTTACATTTAGTTGGATTTAGTTTAAGACCATTTGAGCGAGACCAATCCTTAACTTCAGCTAGGAAGCCATTCATATAGGAACAATCCGATGTAGCAACTACAGGGACAGAAACGGTCAGGTCATCAGCATACTTAATGAAGTTAACTTTGGGTGAGTTCGGAAGGTCATGCAGAAAGAAAGAGAAAAGAAATGGAGAAAGTACTGCACCTTGAGGCACACCACTTTCAGTTAGGTGGGAAGTGGAGCGCTTTCCAGCCAAAACAGTATGCTGTTTCCTATCCTTAAAATAAGAAGACAGCCATCTAGTTGCCCAGGACTCCGTTTGTGCTGAATTCATCTTACCTAATAAAAGTGTCCTAGGAACAGAGTCGAAAGCTGCAGTATAGTCTAAGAAAGCTGTTCGAACGAACTTAGCGCCCTTATCAAGGCAGGAAACAATATTGTGGTGTAGTACAATGGCTGCATCTAATGTACTTCTTCCACACTTATAAGCAAACTGCTTAGGGTCATTAAAAGCTTTTAAAGAAGGTTTAAGAATATTCAAAAGAAGTTTCTCCATAGTTTTCAAAAAAGGAGATGTTATAGCGACTGGTCTAAATTTTATACCTGCTCCAGAAGATGATTTCTGTACAGGTACAACCTTGATTTCTTTCCAGTCAGCAGGTACCGTTGTAACAACAGAAGACAAGGGCTGGCAACAGATCGTTTTATTACGAAAATCAACACGTATTTATATATATTTTATATGCATTAATAAGGCTTATGCAAGCAGAAAAAGGCAGTCTTCTGATTGGTTGTTTCTCGGAAGTTAAGCAGACAAACACAGTCTTATGATTGGTTGTTTTCGATATTTCTCGGAAAGTAGAGCCATCTATCTGCGAATCATATTTGTCCACATTTAAGTTTGCTGTGATTGGTTGTTGAAACAGCCTTGTTCATATTTTCTCACGGCCCATATTAGTGACCTAGACATTAACGTAGATTAGTGCCAACCAATCGGCTAGCAGCCTGCTCTCACCACACTCGTCCCCCCGTCAAATAGCTTCGTGCGCAGACGTTCCGACCTTCTGGGTGCTACATCCTCTAGTTGAGGATTGTTACTGACCGGCTTGTCCCACTGTACCCATCTTTGGAGCTGACTGGCGTTAACTCGTTTCTGTTTATCACCTCTTCGGATGGTATATACTTGACCCCGTCTTTTTGTGATTGTGTATGGTCCTTCCCACTTTGGAAGGAGTTTCCGTGAACCTAGCCCGCCTCCAACTGTATATCTCCTGTCTCTACACTTCACTTGGTCCCCGACTGCAAAGGTAATGCACTGCGTCCTTTCTTTCATCTGAGACTTCGTGACATCACTGCGCTGCTTCCGTATTACATTCTTGACTGCCTCTTTCCTCTCTGCTTTTAATTTCGTCGTACTCCACTTTTGGTGCATGGGCCAGGTCTCATTGTGTACCGGTAATCGTGGTTTTCTACCATACATCAGTTGGAAGGGTGACTTCTTCGTTGTTTCCTGAGTGGTAGCCCGATGTGTTAGTAAAATCAGTGGAAGCTCCGTTTCCCAGTTCCCGCCCTTCGAGGCCAGCCACTCCTTCAGTGTACGGTTGTTTCTCTCCGTTAGGCCATTCGTTTGTGGATGGTATGGGGTCGTTCTGATCCTCTTGATGCCCAGCTGTTGCAAACGGGAAGTAAACTCTTCACTCTCGAAACAGGGACCTTGGTCTGTCAGTATTGTCTTCGGTACGCCGTGGTCTGCAACAATGTGTCTAACTACTGCATCTGTCACGGTTCTTGCACGTTGGTCTGGGATTGCTACGGCGTCTACCCATCGTGTCGCGTGTTCCGTCATCACCAAGAGGTACTGATTACCATTGGATGTCTGAGGAAATGGACCCATGACATCTACGGACCACAAGTCACCTATCGCGGTAACTGGAATCGACTGAAGTGGTGGTCGTATATACCGGTCACCTTTCATCAGCTGGCACCGTGGACATCCAAGTACGTATCTTGCTACGTCTTCTCTCATACCTGGCCAGTACATACTTTGTCTTAGGAGGTCGGTCGTTCTGGCCACGCCTGTATGCGCTAGCTGGTGACATTCTTCTATCATGTCGTGGCGCGACGATTGAGGTATGACAGCCAGCCAGCTTCCGTCGTTCTCTCGCCAGGTCAGAGTCCCGTAGGCATTCACTCTGAGTCGATCCCTCTGTCTGAGTAGTGTGGTTAGCTCCTTACTCGCCGTAGTTTGATCCACTTCTATTCCGTTGGTGATCACCTGTATTACTGTATTCAGCGTATCGTCCAACCTCTGCCTACGTGCAAGTCTTAGTGGGTCTTGTTCTACTGCATGCACTCCGTAAGCGACCTCGGGCAACTCAGACTCATCTTCTGGTCTCGATAACAAATCTGCCAAGACATTTTCACTTCCAGGAACGTGTGAGATCGTAAAATCGTACTCCTGAAGACGCAACATCCACCGTGACAACTTCCCCCGTGGGTCTCTCGCTGTCTTCAAAAATTGTAGCGGCTTATGATCAGTTTCGATGTGGAACCGCCGGCCGAGTAAATAAGGTCTCCATTTGTCGACTGCCCATACCATTGCTAAACATTCTTTCTCTATCGTTGAATACTTTCTCTCTGTGAGGGTCAAAACCCTACTGGCATACTCAACGATTCCCTCGTCCTGTCTTAGGACCGCACCTATAGCGTAGTCACTGGCATCTGTGCACACTGTGAACTGTCTTCCTGGCACAGGTAGTTTTAGCGTCATTTGTTGGTGGTCGAGCAGCTGTTTAATTCTGTCGAATGTCCTCTGCGATTCTTCCGACCAAACAAACTTTGGCTCACCTAGTAGCCTGTATAGAGGGGCTGCTATCTCATTGAAGTTCTTCACGAAGCGACTATAAAACGCTGCTCTACCCAAGAATTGTCTCAGTTTTCTCTTTGAATTCGGGGCTGGAATCGTTTTAATCGTCAAAATTTTCTCCGGCAGTGGTTTAATCTCACCATTTCCCACTTTATGTCCCAACAGAGTAACATTCTTTTTGGCTATCTGAGACTTGGTTTTGTTGACGCGTAGTCCAAACTCTTCGATGCGTCGCAGCACGGCTTCTACATGGTTGACGTGATCGTTTTCGTTTTGACTGTATATGACGAGATCATCACCATAAACCTCCACGTTTTTCAAGTTCCTAAGTAATAGCTTCATCAGTCGTCTGAACGTAAACGGTGCACCTGCTAGTCCAAACGGCATGCGTTTAAATCGATATTGTGTCTGACCCACGATGAAAGCCGTCTTATCTCTATCACCTTGTTTTATCGGTATCTGCCAGTATCCTGAGCGAAGATCGAGAACCGAAAACACATTCGCACCTTGTAGGCGATCTAAAGTTTCTACCACTGTTGGCATGGCACACGGTCTTAACTCTGTCATACTGTTTAACTGTCGAAAATCAACACAGAATCTATACTTCCCATTCGCTTTTTTTACTAACAGCACTGGAGAGTTGTACGGGCTATCAGCTTCCTCAATAATATCATCTTTTAACATCTCTTGCACTTGTCGCTCCACTTCGCCTTCCAGATGACATGGAACTCTTCGCGTTAAAAATGACCTTACTTTCGGATCACTTAACGGAATTTCATGATTCACCTTATCGCAATAACCGTATGGGTCGCCATCTCCAGTGAACAGATGATCGTATTTATTAATTAACTCTGTCACATTGTGTACCGTCGACAGCTTAATCGCTGCTATCTCGCTGGTCTCATACATGTTGATATGCCCGTATTTCGTGATCACCACGTTCGCTTGCGTGTCGATTATTGCACCAATCTCACGCAGAAAATCCGCTCCTAATATCGTTCGCTGTAGTTCGGGTACAACAATGAAAGGAAACGTCACCTCGCAGCCACCAACAACGACCGTACAGTTCGATCTACCCGTGATACGCAACACATACCCGCCTACTGTTTGTACTGTCAATGAACACGGGCTAACACTCTTACATAAATTCTTATCTATTAACGACACGGCCGCCCCTGTATCTATCAAACATACTACTTCTCGATCATTCACTCGCAACTTCGAATACAGAGCCCCTTTCTCAATAGCCCCCACTAAATCTAGGTTCATACGAAAGAAAGAACAAGCATTATACCGTCTGAAATTTTTTCTTTTTCGCCTTTCTGGGCAGTATCTTCTCCAGTGTCCCGGCTTACCGCATTCAAAACACCGGTCTTTTCTATCAGCCAACTTTAACGCCGCCACTTCCCGCTGCAATGCTTCAATTTTCTGCTCATATTCGTTTGGTTTTGGTTGGTCTATAGCGGCTACCGTTGTGCTCAGCAGCTGTCTGGTCACCTTCGCCAGCTCACTAATATCCATCGGCTGCGTTGCGTTAACCAGTTGTAATCGCTGAGAAATGTGGTCTGGGACACTCTCGATGAATTGGGAAGACAGTAACTGCGCTTCTGATTCTTCATCTAAAGTGGGAAGCGCGCGTCGAAGTAGATTAGTCAGTTTCACCGCCAACACTAGCGGGTCTCCATCAGGTCCAAGCTTCATTGACCGGAACTGCTGCATTGCTAGCTGTCTGTCTGTTTCGCTGTCAAACTCGGACACTAGTCGTTCAACCAATTTCTTCCAAGACGCTGTGCCATTTGACCTGTCTACGCTGTCATATGCAGCCTTCGCTCGGCCTCTCAACAGCGTCCCCAGGACAACTGCCTTCGCCGCCTGCTCCTTGACACCCACCAGCTCAGCAACGGCCTCGAAGTCACGTAAGAAGCTCCGTATGTCTCCTTCTTCAAACGCAGCTGGCCACGGGATCTTCATCTTTTTGGAGGCAGCGACACCAAATGTAACAACAGAAGACAAGGGCTGGCAACAGATCGTTTTATTACGAAAATCAACACGTATTTATATATATTTTATATGCATTAATAAGGCTTATGCAAGCAGAAAAAGGCAGTCTTCTGATTGGTTGTTTCTCGGAAGTTAAGCAGACAAACACAGTCTTATGATTGGTTGTTTTCGATATTTCTCGGAAAGTAGAGCCATCTATCTGCGAATCATATTTGTCCACATTTAAGTTTGCTGTGATTGGTTGTTGAAACAGCCTTGTTCATATTTTCTCACGGCCCATATTAGTGACCTAGACATTAACGTAGATTAGTGTCAACCAATCGGCTAGCAGCTTGCTCTCACCACACCGTTTCCCTCTTAAATGATGCGTTAAAGATTTGAGTAAGTGGATGACACAAGATGTCTGCACACTTTTGGAGAAGAATGCTTGGTACACCATCTGGACCAAGGCTGTGTGTTGGATTTAATGACTTCAAACATAATAGTACATCCTTTTCTTCAAAACCCTGAAAATGACCATTTTCTTGACTAGGTACATCAGGTACAACCACATTAATTTGTTTCTTGATAAATGATTTGTTTAAAACATTTACATCAGAATAAGCATCAACGGACATTTGTTTTTTACTTGTTAGTTTATTGAAAAGTTTCCAAATGTTTGAAGGATTTTTACATGATAAAAATTTTTCATTATATAGTCTGTTCAACATTTCTATTTCAATTTTTATAAGGGTGTTTATTTTACGGACACCAGTATTATCACAATTCTTATACAACTTCTCTTTTTGTCTTCTAAGTTTTTTCAGTTGCAAAGAAGAGATTCTGTCAAATCTCGAAAACAGTGTTTCATAAGGACAGCAAATATCCAAACAAAACTTCAGATAATCGGTTATATTAGAGACAGTAGCATCCAGCTTATCGTCAGTAAACAGTTCCCAGTTGGTATCATGCAACATGCTTCTTAATGCTAGAATGTTGTCATGGGAATATGAACGTTCATGTATCTTCTTTGTTAAATGACTAAACAATTTTCGTTGTGACTTGCTGTACACTTTCGGTAAAATACGAATAATGCAGTGGTCAGAATTTAGCAAAGGAGCTCTCCTTCGGGTTTCATATACATCACGGTCATTTATGAAAACCAGGTCTAGTGATTTGTCCAGACGTGTATTAAACTTGACTAGATTCTCATGACCAAGCGAAGTAAGAAAGCTGTGATCACATAAATTAAAATCACCAGAGACTACAGACAACGAGTTTCCGAATGCAGGAGCAGCGAATTCAGTAAACTCATCTGCAAACATAACTATATTAGAAAGGCTACAATCGGGTGTTATGTAAATATTTGTTATGTATATATAAGAATATTTACTTAAGTGTTTTGGGCGACACCTGACGGTTATGCAATCTATACTGTCATTAGAATAATTGAAACAAACGTGATTTGATGTAGACCAATTTGTGTTTATATATGTGGCTACCCCTCCTCCATATTTTTTCTTGGAACTATTTCTATCTTGGCGAAAAACTTTATATCCATTTATTGAAATTAGATTATCATCATAATGCTGGTGCAGCCAAGTCTCTTGTATTGCTAAAACGCCAGCATTTCGATACACATTGGAATACATTAGGGATTGAAGGTAATCCATTTTGTTGGACAGGGATCTACAATTAGTGCTAACGAGTTCAGGAACAGTCATTTGATTAATTTGTGTACGTTTCAGTGCACGCTGCCAGCCACAGTTATGCTTTTTTCTCAATTTTTGTGGATGACACAACGCGGTAGGTTGTAATGATTTTAAAAATGCGCGATTATATATAATACGATTAGGACACATTATTGATAAATTAAAACAAAATTAAAAGAGCAAACCAAAGCAATTTTGCAAAATGTTGTAAGGTGGAATTTTTGGTAGCCCTATGTTCAAGCAGGCCGCCGACTTCTCATAGTTTCTTGTTGGTGATTCTTTCCCGCTCGGCCATCTGATCTTCAGTATAGATCCAGGGAAGACAGTACAGTTGTTGATAAAGGTGTGCAACAGGCTATTGGAAATATTCTTTGTGACCCGCCGCCAAGTTTCTGATCCGTATAGAAGAACTGACTGACTTGATGTTTGTATTGAAAATCCTTCCGAATTTTGTTGTTGATGCTGGCTGAGTGACGAAGATTTCCAGATTGGTTCCAGGTTGATGAGTGAATGTGTTTCTCGCCTTCCCGATTCTCTCTGGATTTGACATCCTCATCCGTTCCGACTGCCTGTAGTTGAGACAATGCTCCCTAGGTAGGTGAATGAAGTAAACTCTTTCGAATCCCTCCTGTTGATGGTGATTGGCGCTGGATGTTTCTGCTGTTGTTGTTGGTTGGTTGGTTATTTTCATCACCTCCGTATTGTCTATGTTCCCATGGAGTCCTGTCTTCGTCGGCTGCTTCCTCGACCAGTTCATCAGTTGGTTTTCGCTTGTAAGTCTTCGATTTTGTGACAGTGACATCATTATTCATTAGTGGATTTAAGTCAAGAATAACTTTCTATGACGACACCGTCCTGCACACATGCACACATTAGCTGTGAAGTTCAAACAATTTTAATCCGTCTTAATTTCTCTTTCATATATATTTGTGCCTTTTTCTCTGTGTGTTTAGTTACTGCTGACATTCGATCCTCCACTGGTTGAACGTGTTGTCTCTTTACTTCACGTTGTTATGGATCAAAATCCTAGTCTACCAAGGTTGTATTTAACTGGAATATTTTATTTTGTATTGTTATACACGGGAAGTAATGTATTACCAATTGCAAGATTTTTAAAAGATGTACATATGCTGCAAGCATTACGTCTTGATGAGGTGAGTTATCTTCACATAATAATAATAATAATAATTGTGATGATTTACTTTATTCCAAAAACAGTACTTGTGATACAGAATGGAATTTTCAGCACTAATCACAATATTCCATCTAATTTCCTCAAATTATAAATAAAATTAATCACACAGAAAATTTTCTACATTTACAATAGGGGCGGGTAATGTCAGCCTATACAATGAAAATAATAATGATAACAGCTAAGGTAACAATAATAACAATAATACAAGTGAAAAATTGTTATGGGCTTGTTTCTCACAGTATTGTCGATACGGTATAGAAAGCCTAGCATGTTTAAAAATTATTGAATATAATGTTCTCTTTACATGATGTGGTGAGGGGAGAAACAAAGAGTACAGCCGTCATAGAGATAAGTTGGTGTTTGCATTTATGAGAGTAAAACAAACCAAGAAGCAACAGGACCATAAATATCATAGAAATAATAAAGTAAAACTTGAAGGTATATAAGGATGGATGGATGGAGGAAATTGTTTATTTGCTAGATGAAAAAAGGTTAGTTAGTTCTTGCCTGACACTATTTTCATCACATAAAATACGTGCCCAGTATGGTATCGTAGAATTCTTATACTTAGATGTGCGAGCATACAGTTTTCTGAAGTTACGTTCTTGTTCTACCTGAGGAGATGCAGAGTGAAAGCTGAGGGTGAAGTGGATGCTCCAAGTCACACAAAATCCCTTTAGCAAATTTATTTCACAAAGTCAAGTGTCTATCGACAACGACGTTAACTATGTGGTCCACTGGGACACCACTCACCCTACTGACAGTCTTCAGTATTCTACGAATTGTGACATAGTCCTTTTTAAGCAAACCAGGAAAGAATGAGGGTGAACAATAAAGAAGAATAGGTAGGATGCAAGAGTTTATGAACTGTAAGAGGAGGGGTTGGTTGAGTTATACCCGAGTGCCTTAACTTATTAGTGTAAAATGTCAGGCGGAATATTTTACTGGAGATTGCTAAGACATGGGAAGATCAGGAGAGATCAGAAGAGAGAATAAGTCCAAGATACTTAATTTCTGATTTGATTCCTATATCATTGTCATCAACCTTACAACTGTCATGGGAATCGATGACTTCTTTTAACTGTCGTTTACATCTTAAGCTGAAATCAACAGTTTGACACTTAGACGGATTCAGTTTAAGCCCGTTAGACTCAGACCATTTGCTGACTCCCGATAGAAAGCTATTTATTTTGGTACAATCTAGCTGGGATTTAACAGCCATTGAAACTGCTAAATCATCAGCGTACTTCACAAAGTTTATTTCATCAGAGTGAGGCAAGTCATGCAAGAAGAAAGAAAAAAATAAAAGGAGAAAGAACAGCGCCTTCAGGGACACCAGCTTCAGTAGGCAATGAAGTGGAAGACTTCCCTTCATACACGGTGTACTGCTTTCTTTCTGAGAAATAGGAATGTAGCCAGTTAACAGCCCAACATTCTGTTTGACTTGCAGGAAGTTTATGTAATAAAATGTTCCTAGGGACCGAGTCAAAAGCAGTCTAGGAAGGCACAACGAACAAATTTAGCCCCCTTGTCTAGACTGGAAACAATGTTATGATATAAGACGGCAGCTACATCTAAAGTGCTTCTAATAATATGTGAATGATAATTCTCAATTTTTGATTGGTTGATTTAAAAGGATCTCATGGTAGTGACCAGTAGATGCTACTTTTACATGGCGGTTGGGCATGCCTATTACAATCATCAAAATGAGCACAACACTGGCACGAATCGATATTCCTTCTTACCCCCTACCATGCTAAAATATTTCACTTGGATAGAAAGTCAGGTTAAATAAAAGTAGTTATTAGCATAGTATACACGTTGCTGCTTACACACTATTGGAGTTGAAAGACTATGTCATACTACTGACATGAGTTGGACAACCACCAACAAGCCAGCTATTCTTCTTCTTTTTCTCCTCTTTAGGGGCAGTATAGGGGTTAAGAAAAGGTCAACAACTGAGATTCACAACTAGCACTTCAATCTGTTGTAGGGTGTTGGCGACGAGTCTCAAACATCTTACCCAATCTGGGCTTGATTATTACACAACACTAATACCCTTTGCGTTCAGATATTTGAAGAAAAAAAGAAGAATGAGACAGCTGTAGTTGTTTGTAGTCATGAGAAACTCTGGTTCATTGGCTTCGGTTTTCAGCCACTGCCTGCCGAGTCCTCCAAATCAATTTCCTCTTACTTCAACTTAGACGCAACTGAGTAGTATCACCATGTGATCTGATCTAACTTCAAAATCTAGGAACGCCTGTATTGTTTGTCTTATTAGACAGTGGGATGTGTGTGTGTGTGTGCTATGTCTGACAATGGATGTAAAACTACATAGTATGATGTCTTCCTGTGATGTAACAATAGCTTATACTGAACTGGTTACGTCACTACAGAAGAAACGGATAAATAGTAATTAATACTAAGGGGAATTTCACAAGTGACATGAGAAGTGCAGAAGAATACCTAATTTAATTGTGTTTTTCCTGAGCTGGTTGATTTAATCACGAAGGTTTCGGTGTCCTTCTGGAAAACATCTTCAGTGAATGTTTTAGTATCAAATAAACTTATTTGAATTCTTCCTGCACGAATGATATAATGGTATTTCCTGATATGATTGGTATTCAAATGAATCAGCGACTAACAAATATATTACCATGGTTTAAAACACAGTGAGTTCCCTTAACGAATTTAGAAAAAGCAATGAGAAGTCGTAATTTGTCTGAATCGTGTGTAATGTGTATTTGCGGAACAGATTTCGAACAATCTGATCACACACACCGACTTGTAATAGGAATGTATATCAAAATTATTAATGAGTTAAGCGGTGAGAAAATAGACTTAGGTTAAAAGGCCGCCATATTGAAGGTCAAAATAACAATGGAGACCACTGAACCAAATAAGAAAGATAGTAGTACATCTACCTTGACTGTTATCAAAATAAAGTTTACAAAGGTTAAGTGTGATGATGACGAATTGTTTTTGAACGCCTAAAGATGGTTTAAACTTACTTGTTGTCAGCTAGGGCTTCAACAAACTTTAGGATACGCCCTCACCCAAACACTTTTTATAGATGGGTTCAAAAGACCTGTAAACATCAATAGAGGAGCTAGGTTGTTGTCGGTTCTCACCATGAATGGTTTCTGGGGATTCTGTTTGCTGCTGAAGCCATTTAAGAATATGCACTGAAATCAACCCTTACTTGCAGAGACCGATGAGTCTTCCCTATGTATGTGTGGTCACACGTACATTCAAATCGGTAAATGCAGTGGAATGTGACACCTTTTATGCGTGTTCAAATGGCTTAGATGGATGGATATATTGGCTTCACACTCCGAATTATTATGATATTAGCTGCATGAAAGGTCTTTTTAACCGTAGCGTTCAATCTTTGTCTAGTTATCAAGCTGCTTTGATGCCCCATATAGGGTAGCTTGATATATACGCATATATCTGCTTTGTCTACATTACCATAAGGCAAATTTACCAACTAATAAAAAGTAAGTCATGATAAAGAAGTTCAACTTTCAAGTCAGTAACTAAAAACGATCAATAAAGATATCAAGTAACGCGACCAATCATGACGATGTTTGTCAGTAAAAACAGGTACATCATTTATGTAGAGAGGATTCATATAAATTCTTTGATACTGAAACCTAAGCTAAAGATGTTGTCTGAAAGGGGACAACGAAAGCTTCATAATTAAATGAACTAACTCAGGGGACACAACTAAACCAAAATCATCCACCCGACGAAGCTAAACTTTAAGTACCACTAAGGAATGGCCTTAAATGGTCCAATGAGTCTCATCCACGTTAGTTAAAGGTTCTATTCCTCTTGATTCGAGTCAAATGTCTGCTGTAACGCAGTTGCGCTTGCAGTTTGGTAAGGATAAAGTTTTTCACTACTGCTTGGATGTGGGTTGGCTAAAGAAATAGAGGATTTTTCCATGTGCAGTTGTCATGAGTATAAAAGGCTTCAGCAGGTTGATTGATGGATATTTCCATCGTTGCGCAATTCGTTTGAGACGAGTTAATGTCAGAGAAGCTAAGCTGATGATTCTAATATTTCGCAGGAACATTTTTTGCCAGGTCGAATCTGTCCTTAACCCGGATTTTGTATATTTGTAATTAGTGGGTTTTAAAACAGCTTGTGGAAGGTGCAGGTGCTGAAACTGAAAATAGTCTTGTGTCAACAGGTTAGTGGTACCAACACTGAAGATACATCGCGTCATGGAAAACAAAGAGGATTACTTCATTACTAGGAGGAGAAGGTGTCGCCGTACACGTTGACGAAATTGAAGAAAAAAAATACAACAGTGGTCGTGAGCGAGCTAACAATATTTCGGTGATTGGCTTATATGATACCTCACTAATGAAAGGATTCGTTGAGAGGATAGCAGACAGAAAGTTAACTACCTTAGTATTTATTATCACTCGACTGGTGAAACAGGGATCTGTATTACACACCGATGAGTGGAAAGGTGATAACTCCTTGTTATCCCTTGGATATATATTCATCACGCAATGAACCACTCTAATGATTTTGTGGATCCCATTACACGGGAAGTTTAGAGAACAGGATTAGCGCTGTAAATGGATCTTGAAAAGATTTATAGTCATTTAGATGAATACATGTGTAGGATGTGGTGTAATGTTTCAGTTGATACTCCTATGCTAAACTTGGGAGACGTTTTTGTTACATGTGAGAGAAAGATACTCTATGTAACAGTTTTATGTATTTATGCATCTTTTTCATAAATATATATGTTTTCCATAACCAAAAATGCCGCTTTCATGTGATCGGTGCGTTGAAGGTCATTCGCTGATTGGTAGTTAGTGCTGGTTAAAGTTCGACTTTGTCATCCACCTCACCTACAAGTCTTCTATTTATTATTTCAGAAGAATAAATGCCTTATGAAGTATATGGTTGTTACTGTTTACGAATAGTGGACTGAATGCATTAGCTTAGCATTTTACCGATGTTTCTCACATCTGTCTTCCTCATTCTTGCTATGGCTAGTAATAGTGATAATAATAATAATAATATTAATAATTGTTTCCTTCTGGAAAACGGGTTTATACACAGTACGCAATTCTAAATGTGTTTTCTCATTGTAAGCTATTGACTATTTGTACAGAATCTACAAGTAATATAATCATCAATAATGTATCATCCAAAGCATAATCCAATGCTACTCCATAGTGTTTTTCCCCCATCTCCCTCAAACAATTCATAACAGTTGGCTGGATCGTATTTAAAAATATGCCGGAGTAGTCATTGCTATTCTTAGACATGACTGGTTGATTAAAACACAATGTGTAGTAGTAGTGTAAATACGATGCGTTTCTCTGCATAGAAAATTTAGATAGTCCGAGAATTCAAGCAAGTCACTGTTATCAAGTTTTGCGCTAATGGTATATGCATAGACCTCAAAAAGAGTGGTCATCACTTCACACAGACTATTAATATTTCATATACTTTGTGTTTCAGATATGATAGAGAAGATTTGTAGCTGAGGTGGATGATTTTGATGTGGTTGCGTTCTTTGAGCTGGATAGTTAGTTAATTTGCGAAGATTTCACCCCCCCCCTGTCTACTAGGCGACATCTTCAGCGCATACACTTCAATTCGATGAAGTGAGCTTTTAGACTTCTCCACGAGTTCACTAATAATCATCTCTTCTGGTCGCTGACCTTGAACGTGATTAGTTGTTTTTGTATGTTTTCACACCTCCTGGGTTACTTGTATTGGAACTGATTGTTTCTTTGACTTGAAGTTTCACCCTTTGTGTGTGAGGTTTCTTTCTTATCGGTTGATAAATTTTGTCTATCTCGATGTGTCTATTGATTGATGATTCACCGGAATGCCAACCCTCTAAAAATTCTCTAGCATTCTTGTTGTTTCCTCTGTCTAATATTTGAACGTTGGTGGTCCCATTCGAATTGATGTCTGTGGTTGTCTGTATGCAGTGATTGATATGAGGGAGTGGATATCATGTCTTTTGACGGCTAGCTTATGCTCGTGGATACGAAGACGAAGTCAATCACCAATCAATAGACACATCGAGATAGACAAAATTTATCAACCGATAAGAAAGAAACCTCACACAAACAAAGGGTCAAAGTTCAAGTCAAAGAAACAATCAGTTCCAATACAAAGTAACCTAGAAGCTGTGAAAACATACAAAAACAACTAATCACGTTCAAGGTCAGCGACCAGAAGAGATGATTATTAGTGAACTCGTGGAGAAGTCTAAAAGCTCACTTCATCGAATTGAAGTGTATGCGCTGAAGATGTCGCCTAGTAGACAGGGGGGGGGGTGAAATCTTCGCAAATTAACTAACTATCCAGCTCAAAGAACGCAACCACATCAAAAACTTTGTGTTTCTTACAGTAGTTCAGCGTTTGCATACACTCTATGAAGTATATTTTATTGTGAATGTTAAGTGTTTTGTTGTTGATTTTTTTAAAAAAATTTTATATGTATTACAGTTCACAGGATCATCTGGAGCTGATCTCACATCAAGATCAATATTGGGAAATATGCTACCAGATGCAATGATTGCTTATTTAGAAAACCATTCACCGGAGAAATTTGCTGAAATATTCCTCGGTGATTTTGATTCACCGGAAGCTATATGGAATCCGGAAATGCGGTACGTTTTTTATCTGAATGGTTTTTCCTGTTGGTAGTGTTGTTGTTGTTGTTGTGTATACTTTTCACTATATCGTCATCTGTTAGTTAATAGAACTGTAATTCGAGTGGTATTCATTGACGATATGTACTCTGTTCCACCGTACATAGTGTAGTGGTCAACACGCTCTACCAACCAATTCACTCCCTGCTTCTAAGCAACGAGTCAATGTAGTCCAGTCAGTCCTGTCGCATTATCTTACATTTGATAGGAGCGAATCGCATGCCAAAGATTCACAGAAGTCGTGACCAGTAGGGTGCGGCAAGTCGGGTGTGAGGACATATACTCGCCAGCGAAGACATTGGCTAGCAGTTGCGCTATATCGTGAATTGGCAGAAGTTAGAACTCAGGGGTCATTGGATCGGGTCCCAGTGGCTAAATGGTATACGAGCTCGCCAGCCTTGTAACCAGGAGGTCCTGGGTTCGAACCCCGGTGGGTGCGTACTGATGAAGAGTCCCAAACTAGAACGTAGGAAACAGCTGTCCGATACTCCCATTTGGTTTTCCAATGGTTCTCTAACTAATTTCAGTTCATGATGAAGTCCTGTTACAGATTCGCAGATTGCAGCTCAGGGTGTTCAGAAGTCTGCGATTTGCCAGCCTCTTCACCTAGAAGGATTATATCACCATCTGCATATTCTGCAAGTCAACGAGATTATTCACTAGTGGTAACAATGCAATCTCTGAGTCACAGAAGGCAGTTAGACTTAAGTCCACTAGTACGTCTATGATGAAATTAAATAGAAATAGGGACAGTCGGCATCCCTCACTGAAGGGGACACCACTAGTTATTACCACTTCAGATGACAACTCTCCGTAAGCTCTCACCTGGCTGCATGATTACGAGTAGAGTGCCTTGATTAGTGCAATTTATTTTCTCGGGATTCCCTTCACAGCCAAAAAGCTATAGTACCGGTCGACGGAAGCGAAAGCCATTTTCAGAACAAGAAATATGACGATTGTTGGACGCCGGTGGTAAGTATGCCTATGTTCCAGAATCTGTCGAAGGGTGATCAATATGATCAATACACTCTCTTCCTGGTCAAAAGCCTGTCTGGCTCTCTCGTGTTTGTGCCTCTCGAGTACCATTTAATCTACGAATTATTATTGAACCTGGAACTTTGGATACCATATTAGTCAAGCTGATCCAATTTGTGTGAAGGTGCCAAGTGAATACTATCAGTCAAGTTTGCAATGCGCCCTTACGAAGCTTGATAACCCACCACTGCCTCTCGCTTCAAATTGGTGTTATATATGTCTTCATGCGATCGTTGAGGTGCCTTGGACCTGGGTTTTTAGCTTGTTGACTTTCGTCAGCCCCATTTGTATCTGCAACTCCGTTGGGAGTGACATCCTCTTGGAGACATTCAGGTTCACGAATAACTTCATATAGGACATGTAACAGATACACTTATTTAGTGTGCTAGGCTGTAGCCACTGTCGTATTTCTAGACTTTTCTATCATTCAAACTAGATTAGATATCACCATGTAAACACGTTATCTTCACTGCCTATTTATCAGTTGTTTCCCGGGGTTTCTCCAATTTTTTAGAAGGTACATGATTGGTCGGATAACATCGCATTTAGCAGACTTTTCACCTCGCCTGCAAAGTAATATACGTGCTATCTACCGATTTATTGGTATGCCAATTATTATCTATCCACAATTGGAGAATGAATTATTTTGTAATAATTATTATCTACGTCATTTATGCGATACACGAAGATTTCCTGATTGGCCTATACGTGATCCGGTAAGTTGATTTCTCCTATTTTTCTCTTTTCGCATTTTATAAATTGATGAATTCGGATTGAGTAATTTGAAAGTTCACAAAAACACGACTGTGGTATAAGTCTACATCGAATTGTTGTGGTCCAAGCAAAATGATTAACTGTACTTACCTCTGAGCCTTAATGGTTTTAAAAGTAGCATGGATACAGAGAGCTGGTTTCGTATATACCAGTTTACATCGTCTCTGGCGTAGGTGTGATATCTGGCTGTCTATCGACCAAAGACCGAGTGTACTGCTCATCAGTCCGCTCCGTCCTCCTTTATGACTGTGATTGAGATATGGCCATTGAGAGTGGAAGACATGAAAAGCCTGGCTAGCTGTCTTTGATCATAGGTGCCTGCGCTCTATCTCCCATGTGAAGTGGTATACTAAGGTGAGCAATATTGAGGTTAACGGTCGAGTTCCAGTTAAGGAGGGGAAATCAATCGATGAGGCTGTGAAGGTACAAAGACTGAGATGGTTAGGACATGTGTTAAGTATGTCTAGTCATCGCCTTCCTCGACAATGGGCAATGTTAGCTGACATAGCGTCAGGCTGGTAAAGAGCTAGCGGCGGTCAAACCAAAACATGGATTCACCAGTCAATGAAATCTGCAACAGTAAGTCTAAGCCACGTACGAAGGTGTAGACGTCCTGGTTGGGGTCCTCGGGACGGTAAAAACAAATGAAGGCTGGAAACAATTGGTGATATGGCTCAAAGTGATCGTTCTCAATGGCTGGTACAGATGCATCCACTCCTTGTGACTAACGATTTCCAATGAAACTGTTTTGTTCCTCGTTACTACTATTCCTTTGTCTCACACCTCTGTTTACTGTATCTAATATGCATTTCTTCTACTTTCTTTTGTTGCTTTGTGTGGTACATGGAGTGGAGTGTGGCGACTTGAACTACCGCACATATGTGCAAAGTTCTATGTCGAAAACAGACAGAGGCAGAGGTTCTAAAAGTTACAGAATTATTACGTTTAACCTACATTGTATGTTCGAATCCAGTGGCTACCGAGTTTTCCATTTCACCTTCAATTAGTAAATGCAATATCAATAAGAGACATTAGAATACATAGGCTGTTGGATTCTGTCCAAATGACTGAATGATTGATAAGCTTGCCTCTTTATCCGAATGTCCAGGATTCGATCCACGACAGGGTCTTGGATGCGTATTGCTAGAGTTCCCAAGTAGGATGAGGCAGTTCTCCGGTACTTTTCATCCTTTAATGGTTCTATAACTCATATCAGTTCGTGTCCACCGACGCTCTCCCAGATAATCTCATCATGAATTAACAACCTGTTGTTCTCCGTCTAGTTTGTTAGAAGATAAGTATAGCTGATCAGTTAGTGTGTCGACAAATACATGGTAGCATATTCACATTGCAACTGGGCATTACTCGTAGTGATTGCTATGGAATGACAACTTGGTTAGTAGTTGGTTGTCGTTAATCTCCGGTAAGGCGTTGGATTAGTTATTCCACGACCACTAGTTCGAATTCTGACACATACACATAAACACACACATAACCGATATTTTTATTCCAGCTGCAATCGTCATCGGCTTCGCTACATCAATAACGGTCTGCTAACCCAAGATTGTCTCAGATAATCGTCGTCAAATAGTACTATATATATATATATATATATATATATATATATATATATATATATATATATTCCTTGAATTCTGAGTGGAACATAGAGCTTGAGATCAATAGCCTAGAATTTTCTTCAGCCGTGTTATTTTCCACGGGTTGAATATACTAGCGTCATGTGTCTAGTCTTCCGTCTTTTCGGGGTTATTACCGGCTAATTCACTAGGCGAAATACAGGAGTTCGCCGGCCGGTAATTGAACCACAGACCATATTTATGGTCGGTAAGTGCTCTACTGCTGAACCACTGATTCACTGTATACACATAGGTTAGTTTCACAGTTGTGTCCCGCTTATATCTCTTCATATTTTATGTGCTATGACTTAAACTTCAATTTATGGCTCTTTCAACGCTTCTCAGATGTACAGGTTAGAGTGGATGACAAAATTTGATGCCTACTAACTGAATAAAGCTGCATCTGATTTAACCCTGTCAATCAGATTTTACACGTATATTGATGGTATTATTATTATTATTATTAGTGCTAAAACAAATCGATTGCGTAATATTCCTCTTACCAATAAAATGTCTGTTTGATTTCTTTATTTACAGGTAGCATTGATACGTGATATTCTAAAAGCTTGGCGTGATGAACTTCAGAAAAAGCCTGTAAATATGTCCTATGAGGAGGCATTACGTGAACTTGGCTTAGATGTGAACCAGTTAAACTCGTAAGTAGTCAGTTATATATGTCCAAACCAAATTCACTTTTAACAGTTTGAAAACATTTTGGCATATTTGGTATATGATATTCATTATAATAAAGGCTTTTTTTGTATTTCCCACTCAATGAATAAAAAACAAAATGATATTGTTTTTTTTACTGACGATTCGTTATATAATGCTGCTTCTAATAGCTTTTTCAAAGCAGTATTATTAAACCGGAATTTACAAAATCCACTCAGCATCTGTCTGTCTGTTTTCGACATAGAACTTTGCACAAATGTGCGGAAGTTCAAGTCGCCACATTCCGTGTAGCACGCGAAGCAAGAGAAGAAAGTACAAGAAAAGCATAATAGAAACGGTGAGCAGAGGTGTGAGACAAAGGAGTAATAAAGAAATACAAAACAGTTTCATTGAAGATCATAAGTCACAGGGAGTGGATACATCTGCGCCACTGAGAACGGTTTTGAGCCATGTCACCAATTGTTTCCAACCATAGATTTTTACCGTCCCGAGGACCCCAGCCTGGAAGTCTACACGTTTCTACGTGGCTTAGACCAACTGTTGTGGATTTCATTGACTGATGCCAAGTTTTTGTTTGACCGCCGCTAGCTTTTTTCCAGCCTGACCCTATATCCGCTAACATTGCTCGTCGAGGGAGGCGATGGCTTGGCATCAAATATATAACAAAGAGTTAAGAGGTGAGAAAATAGACTCAAGTTAGGTCAAGTTAAAGGGACGTATAGAAACTCAGAATAGTAATGAAGATCACTAAACCAAATAACAAAGGTAATAGTACATCTGTTATGATATCAAAACAAACTTGATCATCGTTTGTCAGTCTGGGGTCATTTTTTGTTGTCAAGTTGGTCAATTGGTAGCGATAACAAAATCAAGTGTAGATTGTTGGATTTGATCAGTACGTAAAATTATAAAAACAGTGTGTGTGTGTGTGTGTTTACATAGTGAACTTGCTTATCACATTTGTGTTGATTTTGTAACTTCATGGGTGAGGGAAGGGAGGTGTTGTAACCAGGTCAGATTATGTTTTAGTCTACCATTCCTCTTCAGTTCAGACAATTTGGATTCCATTTGATATGAATGGCTGGCTTTTGATATTGGACGTTCTTTGTGATTTCTGAAATCTTTTTTCTGGATTATTTCAATATTGCCAAAATCGATTTTGTGACCTGATTCTACCATAGCGTGTAGACGAGCTATGGCTGATGATTTTTCAAGTTTTTCTAGTTCAACTGGATTTCTCGGTGGTCGAACAGAGTCGGCTCTACGGTGTTCATTTCATCTGATTTTGATTTCTCGAGATCTTTATCCGATGTAGATCGTTTCACATCACATTCCAAGCATTTTATTTTATAGACACAATTAGATGTAGAATCTCTCGGGATTTGGTCTTTTATATGGACAAGGTTGCTTTGAAGTGTGTCTGATGTTAGTTATTATAATAATAATTATTATTATTCCGTATGGTTCCCAGTGGAACATAAGGATTCAAGAGCAGGTTTCTATTCCCTTCTGTTTTCTGCAATCACATTTTAGTTGGCAACATGATTCCTCGTAAGCTCTTATCTCCTCCATGTCCCTTTCGATGTCGCTTTCTCCTATTGGTTGTATATAATCCTATTGTAGGATATTATGATTATTATATCCTTTAGTTCCTAGAGGAACATAGGGCTTCAGCCACACGTCTCCACTGCCTTCGATTTTCTGCCAACTTTTTCACCCCGCGCCAAGTCTGCTCACATGCTTTCATCTCCTCTTCACATAACCTCCTCCAAGTCACCCTTGCATTGACGACCAACTCACCGCTTCCGATCCGGTCGGGTTACAATCGAGCAATGGCTTGTCTAGTGATGTCACTTGATGGTTTCCTCAGGTATGGCCAATTCATCTCCATTTCTCTGCCTATTTGTTTCACAATCAGTTCCTGCTGGGTTGGTTGGCTCATTGCCAGAGATCCATCCCTGTTGCTGATCTTTTCTGGCCATCTGATCTTGAGTGGTATTGAGCGAAGACAACTGTTAATGGAGGTCTGAAGTTTGTTTCAGATGCTCTTTATGACGCGCTGGCCAAGTCTCTGATCCGTATAGTAGCACTGACTTCACATTGGAGTTGAAAATCTGGATTTTATTTTTCATGCTGATTAGTGGTGCTGGTCTCCACACAGACTTGAGAGTAATGAAAGCTTGTCTTGCTTTCCCGATGTTCCTCTCTTTGATATCGTCATCAGTTCCATCCACCTGTAGTTGAAACGATGGTTACCAAGTAGGTAGGTAAAGGAGCTTGACTCTTTCAGATTTCTTCCATTTATGCTGGCTGATTGTAGTCTGTTGTTGTTGTTGCTGTTGGTGTTGGCCAGGAATCTTCATCACCTCTGTTTTATCTATGTTTACTTGAAGTCTCCTATCTCTGATGCTTCTTCCATCGCCAACTTGTTGCTTTTCACTCGCATATCTTCCAATTTGTGGGAAATCAGACATATATCATCGGCGAAGTCCAGATCCTCCAAGTTTTTTGTAAAAGTGAGTCCATTTTATGCCTGTTTCCTCATTTCCCGTTGTCTGTCGCATTATCCAATCTACTGCAATCAGGAAGATCATTGGAGATAGTAGACAGCCTTGCCTTACTCCCGTCCTTACTTCGAAGGCTTCCGTAAGTTTCCCGTTGTAGATAACTTGGCATGAATCATTGTCGTATAATTGTTGGATGAGATGTATAGATGTCGGCGGCACCTGGTAGTAGCAAAGTAGTTGACAAATGACCTCTCGATCGACGCTGTCTGTCTAAGGCCTTTTCAAAGTCCATGAAGTTAAGTGAGGTGGAGAGGTAACTGCCATTCCAAGCTTCGTTCAGTGATGATCCGTAGAGTGGCGATTTGACCAATACATGACTTGTTTCTCGTGAATCCAGTTTGTTCCGGTTGAAGTTCTGGTATATTATATTCTGGTATACGAAAAATTTGTTCTGGGTGACAATTGATTTCTGCCAATACACTAACTAACTGCTCTCCTCTACTTCTACGAGCTGGTGTAGCTCGCCAGATGCATAAATGACCATCTGATAAGCTAGAAGATGAATGAAAGCCTAGCACTTTATGCTAAAAGTTAATATCTTTATTATGTGTTGAGCGAGAAGAGTTTACCACAGATAAATATTGATTTGATTCAATACAGCTGTTCTTGTCTGTCTGTCTGTTTTCGACATAGAACTTTGCACAAATGTGCGGAAGTTCAAGTCGCCACATTCCGTGTAGCACGCGAAGCAAGAGAAGAAAGTACAAGAAAAGCATAATAGAAACAGTGAGCAGAGGTGTGAGACAAAGGAGTAATAAAGAAATACAAAACAGTTTCATTGAAGATCATAAGTCACAGGGAGTGGATGCATCTGCGCCACTGAGAACGATTTTGAGCCATGTCACCAATTGTTTCCAACCATAGATTTTTACCGTCCCGAGGACCCCAGCCTGGAAGTCTACACCTTCCTACGTGGCTTAGACCAACTGTTGTGGATTTCATTGACTGATGCCAAGTTTTTGTTTGACCGCCGCTAGCTTTTTTCCAGCCTGACCCTATATCCGCTAACATAGCTCGTCGAGGGAGGCGATGGCTTGGCATACGTAACACATGTCCTAACCATCTCAGTCTTTGTAGCTTCACGACTTCGTCGATTGATTTCCCCTGTTTACCTAGAACTCTACGCCTAACCTCCATGTTGCTCACCTTATTATGCCACTTTACACGGGAAATAGAACGCAGGCACCTATGATCAAAGACAGCTAGTCTTTTCATGTCTTCCACTCTCAGTGGCCAGGTCTCACAACCATAAAGGAGGACGGAGCGGACTGATGAGCAGTACACCCGCCCTTTGGTCGATAGTCGAACATCTCGTCTACGCCAGAGTCGGCGTAAACTAACAAATGCGAAACGAGCCCCTTGTATTCGTGCTGAGATTTCGTCAGAGATCAGCCCGTTGGGGCTGATGGTACTTCCCAAATAAGTGAAGCGGTCAACGTGCTCTACCACTTCACTTCCTATTTTTAAACTAGGCGTCGATGTAGTCCAGTCCTGTAACATCATCTTGCATTTGGCGGGAGCGAATCGCATGCCAAACATTCGTAGATTGCGGCTCAAGGTGTTTAGAAGACTCTGCATTTCGTCAGCGTCTTCGCCTAGAAGGACTATATCGTCTGCATATTCCAAGTCAACGAGATTATTCCCCGGTAGCAAGTCAATCCCTGAGTCGCTGAAGTCACCTAGGGTTAAGTCCATTAACACATCTATGATGAAGTTGAATAGAAAAGGAGATAATGGGCATCCTTGACGGACACCACTGGTCGTCATCAGTTCAGATGACAGCTCGCCGTAAGCCCTCACCTGGCTGTATGAGTACGAATAGAGTGCCTTAATCAGTGCAATATATTTTCTTGGAATTCCCTTTACAGCCAAGCATCTCCAGAGAACTTCCCGATCGACAGAGTCGAATGCTGCCTTTAGGTCAAGAAATATAATGACTGTTGGACGCCGGTAGGAATGCCTATGTTCTAGAATCTGTCGGAGGGTGAAGATATGATCAATACACCCTCTTCCTGGTCTAAAGCCTGCCTGGCTCTCTCGTGTTTGTGCTTCCCGAGCACCACTCAGTCTACGCATGATTATTGAGCCTAAGACTTTAGATACTATATTAGTCAAGCTAATCCCTCTGTGATTATCACAGGAAGACTTGTCTCCCTTCTTGTATATGGGGATAATCAGTGACTTACACCAACCCGATGGGACTTCTTCTGATTCCCAGACGCTGCCTAGTACCTCAGTTAATCCGGACAGTAAGCTGTCTCCACCGTACTTAAATACCTCTGGAGTCATTCCATCAGGTCCCGCTGCTTTGCCTAGTTTCAGATTGGTGACAGCTTTAGTAACCTCAGTTAGTGACGGAGGACCTGTGTCTATATCCCATTCAGGGAGGTGTTGGATGCTCGGAAGGTTGAGCGTGGCTGTGGGCAAATTAAACTGCTCCTCATAATGCTCTTTCCAACGATCCAGTCGTCTATCCTGTGAGCTAATTATAGTGCCATTTTTTTCCGAGATTGTCTCACTAATGATTTGTCTTCTCCCACCCGTTTCCCTGATGAGTCCAAAGAGTTGCCTGGTGTTGCCTATCCTCAAAGCTTTCTCCATCTCTTTGGCTTTTGTCGCCCACCACTGTTCACGGTCCTTGCGGAGACTTTTCGTAAGTTTCCTCTTGTGCAGCTTTCGCTCCTCATTGAATTCGGAGCTCGCCGGAATAAGTCTTCTAGCATCTATCAGTTCGGATGAGGCGGTGGAGATCCAGTGGTTTTTACTCACCTTTGGGTTTACCTTATTCACAGCTTTTACAGCTGTATCTATGGCTGCCTGGATATTTTTCCAAGCTTCTTCAGGGTGAGCACAGCTGTCGAACACAGATATGTGTTTAGCTAGTTCTTCCTGAAATACGGATTTAGTTTCCTGATCGAGCTGGGGACGTGATGGTTTTACCGCCAGCTGTTTCCTACGTCCGTTCAGTCGTAAGCACACCCGAGCGCGGACCAGTGCATGGTCGGTATCTACGCACGTGTTCCAGAAGGAGCGACAATCTCCTACCGACCCACGCCAACGATAGCTTATTGCTATGTGGTCTATTTGTGTCCAGCGTTGGTTTGATGAAGGGGGTCTCCAAGTCAAACAGTGTCTCTCCTTGTGTTTAAAGTTAGTGCTTACAAGAAACAAATGATTATCAGAGCAGAACTGTAGGAGACGGTCACCGTTGTCGGTTCGCTGGCACGGAGCTCCATAGGTGCCACCGACATCCTTCTCAGATTGACACAATTTCCCTACTTGAGCGTTAAAGTCACCAGCTAGAACGACTATGTCTGAGCGTTTAGCCTTTCCACCAAACTAGACAGCTTTTGGTAGAACTCATCCTTCGTTTCATCTGAACTGCAGTCAGTGGGGGCGTAGGCGGAGATTACGAAAAGGCATCGGCGAGTAGTGCAGTCCTTCCTCCTTCTTACTGATCCGTTCAGGCGGACAGCACACATTCGGCTATCTACCGGGATCCAGTCAAGCAATGTCTTTTCTGCCCTAGTACTCAAAGCTATCCCTACGCCAGCTAATCCTCGTGAACTAGCTGTGGCATCTCCTGACACCCTCAAGGTGAATTTTGCAGATTCAACCTGTTGGCCAGGTGGGGTTAGGTGAATAACCACACTTGGGTCTTGTATGCGTGTTTCTGAAACACAGCATACATCAATGGCTCGTGATGCCAGGGTCTTGGCTAGTGATGCTTGTTGTCCTATTTGGCAAAGTGTCCTAACATTAAGAGCTCCTATATGAAATTGGTGGCGCGGCTTTAAGAGGCTGTCGGTGGTGGTTTTTTGGCTTCCATCGTTTTTAGTGGACGCAGAGTGGAGAGGAAGTGGAGAGCTATCAAGTCGAGGAGTTGCATCAGTGGAAGGAAGGCAAGATGATAGAGATGAAGATGAAGACAAAGATGAGTGAGTAATAGAGAGGTTTCGTGTGCATTTCGGATTGTGAGGGCGATTGTTACTTCCCGGCTGCCCACACCGTGGAAGTTGGTTGCGTGACCGCAGAGCCCAGGGGACAACTGCTTGAGGCCGGTCACACGCGGCCTGTTTTTGTTCGTTCTTCGTTGTTTTGTGTGTCTCAGTAGCATATTTATCACTCCCGCCCTGTGACACGGCAGCAGGAAGCGCGGTCGTTGTTAATCCGGGCCACGGCCGATCCGGCATGAAATTTTGTAATTTTGTTTGGATCATGATGTTGGATTGGGTAGCTGCTTTTTGTTTAACCGCTATCCAAACAACCTGCCTGGCATGGTAGAACCTCAAGAGACATAAGTCTCAGCCAGTATAGCTTGATTAGGTCATTGCGGTGTTCAAGCCCGACCACCACGTCAAGGTAGCAGCTTTCGGTAATACAATTTATGTGAGTAAGTATCCTAAACTAAGAGGCACGATAGATTCTCTATGCAGTAGAATTCAGATCTCAGTATATTACCACCAAACATCAAAGAAATACGGATAAACTAGCAGTAGAAAAATCGAGGGTGCACATTTCCTCCTATTTAGGACCCCCACCAGCTGAATGTATCTGCATTCTCAGCGACTGATAGTGTTCCCACTGAGACTGGATCCCGTCACGCATCGTTTCAAACGACAAAGTGTTGTGCACTAGCTGACAGATTGTTGTTAAATCAGGTTTTTATCCTCTTTATGTATCACTTTATCTAATCATTGCGTTTATCATAATAAAATCGTTTTTGTAGATCAAATGAAGAGTCGTTTATTCGTAGAGCTTATTATCAAATGTCTATGAAGTATCATCCAGATAAAAATCCAAATGGTCGAGTGAGTTGCGATTATTACGTGTTATTATTGCGAACTTGTTTAATATACACATGTACAATTAGTTACGGGATATCATCATGAGCTGATATCAGTTAGAGAACCATTGGAAAACCAGGTGGGAGTACTGGACAGCCACTGTTTCGTCAGCCTAGTTTGGGATTCTTCAGCAGTACACACCCACCGGTGCTCGAACCCAGGACCTTCTGGTTACAAGGCGAGGTAGCTTGTAGACCATTAAGCCACTACGACCTGATCCAGTGACCAGTCCATGAATTCTAACTTCTGTCAATTCACGACATAGCGCGACCATTTCGCAATGTCTTCTTCGATGGGTTACTGCATCACCTTCAATCTGCTGCACCCTACTGGTCACTGACTCTCACCAGAACCCCCATGCACAATCGTTAATTAATTAATTTATAGGCGTTTGTGTGACTTCTAGATAGACCTCATATAGCGAACACCAAGATTGTAAGATAGTGTACATTCTACTGAAGAATCCAACACTTTAGGACTTCAATACATGAGTTGTCCAACCAACCCATCCACCTCACATTTTATAGTTTTCGGTGATTTTCCCTAGTTGATATGCTGTATGGTGACCGAGGTCTCTTTTGAAAAATATCGATCTGGAGAGATTTTCACCGTCATTATCGATGCCTTTAAATTTTCTATAGTTTTGGTTTGTAAGGGTTAGTTATGTTTTTACGAGTTGATCACGGATAGATATCAGTTACAGAACCATTGAAAACCAGGGAGTACTGGACAGATGCTGTTTCATCCTAGTTTGAGAACCATCGGCAGTACGCGCTCACCCCAACTGGATTCGAACCCAGGACAAGGCAAGCTCGTATACCATTCCAGCCACCGAGACCCGATTCAATGGCTCATGAATACTAACTTCTACCAATTCATGATTTTAGGATGAAAGAGCTGTCCAGTACTTCCTGTTGGTTTTCAATGGTTCTCCAACTGATATCAATCCTTGATCAACTAGTAAAAACAAAACTAACCCTTACAAACCAAAACTATAGAAAATTAATCTGATGCTCGCTAGTGACTTGCTACAGGTTGGAGTTTCCTGGAGTCAGTTCTAGTGAGAAGTCGTGACCAGTGAGGTCCAATTATATGTCACGTCTGTGGGTGGATGTCCCACCAACGATAATGGTTGGGGTCGCGCTAAAATCACGAATCAGTAGAAGCTAAAATTCATGAGCCATTGAATCGGGCGGGTCCCAGTGACTGAATGGTATACGAGCTTGCTGGCCTTGTAACCGGAAGGTCCTGGGTTCGAATCCCAGTGGGTGCGTACTGCCGATGATTCCCAAACTAGGATGAAACAGCAGCTATCCAGTACTCCCTGGCTTTTAAATTTGTTGACACAATGAAATAGGCTCTTATATTATACTAATTTATCGTAGCGGAGGCTTGATTCCCTTAGCTTGGTTATGCCATGTGTTTTCTATTCTGAACAATTGTTGATGTGGTGCATATAATTTGCATATTTACTGTTTTTTGAAGGGTAGAGATTTTGCTGGGCAGTTAGAATCCAATATATTTACTTTTATGTCTTGATTTCAGATTCCACACCTCTTAGTGTTCCGAATTTAGGAGATGTACTTTCTGTTCAGCGTAATCAGTTCAATTTAATGACTGACAACCACCAGTTAACATTGAATCTAGGTCAACCAACACATAGAACAAAGACTTCCCATGATAAACTGGAGTCAGGTAGATTACATTGCAGTTCCGAGCCCACTTATCCGTGAACATCTCGCCTCAAGCACATAGGAACATGATATTGATTTCTATATCGTAGCGGGAGTAATTTAGAAGTAGTGGGGTATGACCTTTTTCAGCCATATTTTGTAAAACTCATTTGATTGATTATCTCGGTTACCTAGAACAGATTTTTCGCAAAACTGATAGGCTATGAACCACATAATTACTGTGTGAGCGATATCCAGGTTTAGGTAAGTAAAAAACGGGATTCGAGCCCGAAAACCGTTTGCTAAAATACGAGTACTGAAGCCAATGAATCAATGTCTCCATCAGTAATAATAAGTAGTAAATTGATGGAAGATGAAGAAGCCCACAAAGATTTCTTAATTGTTTTCAATCTGAAGCGCTATTAGGCCAATTGGCACTTGTCAGGATTGACATGTATCCCAACCTTTGCAATGAAAAACCTATCTAGTGTTTCTTTCATATTTATTTTCATTCGTCGCTAAGTTTTTTTCTTTATGCAGACGCCTAATTCCTTTTCTTTTTTTTCCTAATCTCTCTCAGGAGAAATTTCAATCCATTACTAAAGCCTATCAGTTTTTATGCAATCGAAGTAAACTGTCGCGTGGACCAAATCGTCTGCATATTCAATTGATGCTTCGTGCTCAAAGTATTGTGTACAGACGTTATCGGCCTTGTAAGTCTTCTTTCTTTGTTGCATTTTTATCCCCCGTTGCCCCCCCCCGCCCCTCTGCACTTACCTGTTACGCCATTCTTTCGACTTTTCTAGGGGTCAGATATGAAAGAAATTATCTGGTCTTCTGTGTGAATTGAAGCAGATACCAGAAAGACTATTGTTTTGTGGTAATCTCGACCTTTATACTGTCTCCTGTAATGTAATATGATGACTATTTCACCTACTCTCTCACCACTTTGGTGAATTGAGTTGTCTATGTGTGTCTACTTACCAGTTTCCCCGCTGTCCATTATTTATTCATGGTTTGCATCAATCCAAATTTCGAAGGCAGTCAGTTGAGATCATTGAATTTATTGATGACTCCAGTTTTGTATTTTAGTGATGACACCAAACGAGTGATGAATGGACTAGCAGTATTTGGCCATAGCTGTCTACGTTCTATTTCTTGTGTTAAATACTATAAGGTGGGTGTTGAGGTTAGGTGGTGCAAAGTGTTAGGTAAGCAGAGGGGTAAATCAATCAATAGGATTGTAAAGTTGTACTGAATGAATGAAGATGGCTGAGACACGTGTTACACATACCAAACAATCGTTCACCTCGTCAAGTAATGTTAGCCTACATCAGAGTAGGTAGTTGAGTAAGAGTTGTGAATGTGGTCACACCAAAAGGTGTGTCTGACTGCTATCCTCGAGATCCTAAGAACAGGTGTTGTTATAATTAATAATAATAATAATTTTGCTTTTATTCCAGAAGCAGTACTAGAGGTACAGTGTGGAATTTTCAATACATATCTACAATATTGCATATAAAAAAGAGAAAGATTGAGCAGCGAAGAAATATGTTTACTTTTCAATTAGATCGTCATCTCACTTTGGGGCTCTACTCTAACATGACACGTATAGCATTTTTATTATTACAATACACAACAGTTTACCAATCAAGTAAGTTGCACTGATATGCTTGTTAACCAAAATTAGTCAGTCACTGTCAAAATGTCAATGGGCAGTGGGGCGATAATTAACGAAGAAAGTCAATACACACAATTAAAAGGTAGAAATGGTTAGAATAAATTAATTTTACAAGGATAACACGTAAATTAATGATGAAGTGGTCAAAATAAATAAAAAGTAAAATAATTTGGACAATTATAGTTTTAAAGGTTTAGGAGGAGGGGGCGAAGTGGTCCACTTTATACATTCATGTAACGATGGCCAAGGTAAGGAAAGTGGCTGTACAAATTTCTTCTAATCACACACAAGTTTGGCTTGTTTATTCAGGTAGATTCCTATTGCTTCAGCTGTAGGTATGTAGAAGACGAACTTGTAGAGTAGAATTAAGATTAGTAGGAATGCGATAAATAATTCTAAATGTTGTATATTATTATTATTATTATTATTATTATTGTATCCTTTAGTTCCTAGAGGAACATAGGGCTTCAGCTGCGCACCTCCATTGACTTCGGTTTTCTGACAACTTTTTCACCCTGCTCCAGGTCTGTCCACATGCTTTCATCTCCTCCTCTCATGACCTCCTCCAAGTCACCCTTGGACGACCAACTCGCCGCCTCCCTTTCGGGTTCCACTCGAGGGCTTGTCTAGTGATGTCACTTGATGGTTTCCTCAGCGTATGGCCAATCCATCTCCATTTCTTTCTGCCTATTTGTTTCACAATCGGTTCCTGATTGGTTCGCTCCCAGAGATCCCTGTTGCTGATCTTTTCCGGCCATCTGATCTTGAGTATTGAGCGAAGACAGCTGTTAATGAAGGTCTGAAGTTTGTTTGAGATGCTCTTTATGACTGGCCAAGTCTCTGATCCGTATAGTAGCACTGACTTCACATTGGAGTTGAAAATCCGGATCTTATTTTTGATGCTGATGCTGTTGACCTCCACACAGATTTGAGAGTAATGAAAGCTTGTCTTGCTTTTCCGATTCTGGCTTTGATGTCCTCGTCAGTTCCGCCTGTAGTTGAGACGATGCTTCCCAGGTAGGTGAAGGAGGTTGTTTCTTTCAGGTTCTTCCCATTTATGCTTATTGTTGTCTGTTGTTGTTGTTGCTGTTGATGTTGGCTAGGAATCTTCATTATCTCTGTTTTATCTATGTTCACGTGAAGTCCTATCTTTGATGCTTCTTCTGCCAACTTGTTACTTTTCACTTGCATATCTTCCAGTTTATGGGAAATCAGACATATATCATCGGCGAAATCCAGATCCTCCAAGTCTTTTGTGTCAGTCCATTTTATGCCTGTTCCCTCGTTGGTTGCCGTTGTCTGTCGCATTATCCAATCAATTGCAATCAGGAAGATCATTGGTGATAGTAGACAGCCTTGCCTCACTCCCGTCCTCACTTCGAAGGCTTCCGTAAGTTTCCCGTTGTGGATTACTTGGCATGCAGCATTGTCGTATAACTGTTGGATGAGGTGTATAATTGTCGATGGGACCCCGTAGTAGCGAAGTAGTTTCCAAATGACCTCTCGATCGACGCTGTCGAAGGCCTTTTCAAAGTCGATGAAGTTGAGATAGAGAGGTGACTGCCATTCCAAGCTTTGTTCAATGATGATCCGTAGAGTGGCGATTTGATCAATACATGATTTGTTTCTCCTGAATCCAGCCTGTTCCGGACGAAGTTTTTCATCTAGGGCTTGTTTGATTCTCTCCAGGATGATGCGACTTAGTATCTTGCTTGGAATGGACAGAAGCATAATTCCACGCCAGTTTTTACATTGACTTAAGTCTCCTTTCTTTGGAAGTTTGAATAAGTAACTGTTCTTCCAATCCTCGGGTACTTTGCCCTCTTTCCACACCTTCTCCAGTAGTGGTGTCATCAAGTCCGCTGTTGTCTCTGGGTCTATTTTCAAAGCCTCTGCTGGGATTCCATCTGGTCCCGGTGTTTTCCCAGTTTTAAGCATCTTGATTGCATTCAGGACTTCTGATTTCGTCGGGGGGTCAGTGTTCACTGGTAGTTCTGCTTCCGTTGTTGGTATTGCTGGACGTGTTGTAGGTGGCGGACGATTTAGAAGTCTTTTGAAGTGTTCAACCCAGTGCTTTCTCTGTTCCACCTCTTTGGTGATTGACTTTCCATTGTCGTCCTTTATTGGCTTAATCTGTGTCGAACGTTTGCCCGAAAGGTTCCTAGTTGTTTGGTAGAGTGTGGCGAGGTCTCCTTTGCCTGCAGCTTGTTCTGCTTCGTTTGCCATGGTTTCATAATATTTTCTTTTGTCTTCCCTGGCACTTTTCTTCACTCTTTTGTTCAGTGTATTGTAGCTTGCATTCAGCTCCTGTTTTTGTTGCTCGTCAGTGCACTGGATAATCTTTTGCTTCACTGTCCTTCTCTCTTCTATTAGTTTCCAAGTGTCCGTAGTGAGCCACTGTTTGTCCTGTCTCTTTTTTCTGCCTAGAATTTCTATGCAGGTTTGGCTCCACACCGTTTTCAAGTTGTTCCAGTGCTTTTCAACGCCGACCTCTTCGCTAGTGTTGATTTGTGTCTCGGCTTTGTCCTTTATGCTTGCAATGAAGATGTCCTTTGTAGCCTGGTCCTTCAGCTTTTGAGTGTTGAACTTGGCTTGTGGTCTATCTGCAGCTCCTGATTCCCTGAAAGCTTTTAATTTGATTTGGATTGTCCCTTGTACGAGATAGTGGTCTGAGCCAACGTCTGCTCCTCTTCTTGCTTTTGTGTCCAGTAGGCTGCGCCTCCACTTCCTTGAGATTGAGATGAAGTCGATTTGGTTTTTGGTTTGCCCGTCTGGTGACACCCATGTAGCCTTGTGGATATCTTTGTGCTTGTATACACTGCCACCAATCACCAGTTCGTTGAAGGCGCAGAAGTCGGCGAAGAGTTCTCCGTTTTCATTCATTTCTCCTAGAGCTTCTCTACCCATGATGAGTTCCCTTCCCGTATTGTCTGGTCCCAGTTTGGCGTTCATGTCTCCCATTAGTATTTTCATGTCGCCAGCTGGAGTATTGTCCATTGTTGCCTGTAGTTGCCTGTAGAATTCTTCTTTCTTCTCGAGGTCTGCGTTGTTTGTGGGTGCATAACATTGTATGATTGACACTTTCCTTCCTTTGGAGTTGAACCTGGCGGTCATTATCCTGGACGAAATCGCCTCCCATTGTATCAGGGCTTTCGTTGCCGTTGGTGACATCATGATAGCCACGCCCTCGGTGTGCGTGTGGTTATCTTCTGGGTGACCGGAGTAGATCACTGACTCACCTGTTGACAATTTGGTGAGTCCACTCCCATTCCATCTGCTCTCACATATTCCCAGCACTTGTATTCCGTATCTTTTCATCTCGTTGGCGATCTGGGCAGCTTTCCCAGTCTCGTACATAGTTCGGACGTTCCATGTTCCTACACAGACTTTTTCTTTTGGTGCAAGGAGGTTCATCATACTGAAGTTTCTTTAGCAATTTTTGTTTACAGGGTGGGGTTGCTAGCCTCACGCCTGAGAAAAGAATGATTACATTAAGTAAAAGTTTAGAGAGAAGCAACTTTTTGGGTTGCTCCCCTCAAAATCAGAAAATAACGGACAAACAATGAGAACAACATCAACAAAGGAAACAGTTCACAGAAAAAAGGGCAAAAAGCGACGACAACTATACAATAAGACAACATGCAATATAGTTCAGTACATTTAACTAAAATGATATCTTAACCATAAACTCACTGACTTGGAGCAACTTGAACATATAAATCCAACAATATATACAATTATAGATGTGTTTATGTTTAAAAATTCCACAAATCCAAACAGTGAGTTATGTGTATTATCTGTCAATAAGATTGTATTTTTTGGATTCAGTGTTCGAAAGGTTAATAATTGTGATAATTTCCGCAAACACTTTGCATAAAATTTTAGAGTAATAAGAGTTTTTATTTATGACCAAAATGTAGCGTAATAGTCGAAAAGCGCGCGCTTAAATTGTATTAACGTCACCCTTATGCTCACTATCTACAAGGTGTGCTAAAATAGACCTACGAGCAGACCTTGTTTGTCCCTTTTTTAATCATGCTGGATGATGTTCGGAAATACGATGTTGAACCTGCCTAATTGCCTACCAGTTTGACTGCATCTGCGGAGCCAGCTACATTGGGCGTACAGTTAGGCAGGTTCATCATCGTATTTCCGAACATCATCAGCATGATTAAGAAAGGGACAAACAAGGTCTGTTCGTAGGTCTATTTTAGCACACCTTGTAGATAGTGAGCATAAGATTGACGTTAATACAACAATTAAAATTATTTATCGCATTCCTACTAATCTTAATTCTACTCTACAAGTTCGTCTTCTATATACCTACAGCTGAAGCAATAGGAATCTACCTGAATAAACAAGCCAAACTTGTGTGTGATTAGAAGAAATTCGTACAACCACTTTCCTTACCTTGGCCATCGTCCCTCTTCCCCAAAAACCTTTAAAAATTATAATTGTCGAAATCATTTTATTTTCTTCAACAATCTGTTACGCAATCAACCCGTACACACGCTTACTTCTTATTTACTCTCCGTTTTTTCCTAAATTATGCATCATGCAATCCACGTGTCGTAACCATTTCTACCTTTTAATCGTGTGTATTAATTTTCTTCCTTAATTATCAACCCACTGCCCATTGACATTTTGACACTGACTAACAAACATATCAGTGCCACTTACTTGATTGGTAAACTGTTGTGTATTGTAATAATAAAAATGCCATACGTGTCATGTTAGAGTAGAGCCCAAAAGTGAGATGAGGATCTAATTGAAAAGTAAATATTTCTTCGCTCAATGTTTCCGTTTTCTAAACGTCTAAATGGGGATATTTTCACTATTGCATCTAATTTTATCAAATATTAAGAATAGTATTTGAAAAAAATAAATATAAAGACAAAAAAACAAAAAAAGACACAAAAGCAATTGAAAAGTGCAAAAATATACCAAGAAGTACAAAGGCAGATAAACAACAATAATAATTAATATTTCAGTATTGGGTAGTGGAAGCTATGATATGCGTATGCTTGGTGAACAGTAAAACTATTATCATGCAAGAAGTTATGAAATGATATTTAGTAGAATGTTTATCACCATGATGATCAGTTAATTTGATTGAACTACACTAAACAATCATAAAATAAACATTTCAGGTTTTTTTTATTGTCAGCACTAATGTGGTGTTTGTAGTGGTAGTGTGAGTAATCCTGCATAGTACAAAATTTTTAAGATGGTAATAATGGCATTCACAACCAAGATTGTTAGTTTTAATATTGCCGAACAAAAAACAACCACAAAACTAATATTACGTGATGGTTAATGACAGGACAATTTTGTAATACTCATAGTGATAATATAGTCTGAACCAGTAGATACACAAAAGAAGGAATTGAGTAAAGTACCAAAAAAGTAAGCGAATGTTAACAATTCAGGTAGCTAAGTATGTTTAAGAAGGTGTTCACCATAGAATACAAATAAGAGAGAGAAATAAAAGAGCCTAAAATTTTGTTATTACCCAACAAAGCAAGTCATAGGTTTCGCGCTTAACATTGTCTGTTTCACTTTGAACACGGGCCAAATATGGTATCATTGAGTTTCTGTACTTGGTTGTACGAGCATATATTATTTTGTACTGATTTCTGGTTCTGCCTGATGAGATACAAGGAGAGAATTGGGAATAGAGGGGATGCTGGCGGGGGGTCGGAGAGTATGGTTTTAGACCATTTTTCGCATGTATTCAGATGCTCATCTACTAATGTAGTGAGGAGCTGACTGAGTATTACACCACTGGGCTTACTAACTACCTTCAACATCCTTCTCAGGATGGTATAGGACTTTTTCAGTAACCGAGGAAAGACTAATGGGGAGCAGTAAATTAGAATAGGTAAGATACGAGAGTTGACAAATTGTGAAAGTAGACGTTGAGTGATCCCAGTTAGTCTGAGTTTCATAATGTAGTAGGTTAGACGGAACACTTTCTTAGAAATCGTTTGGATATGAGATAACCAAGTAAGATTGGGAGATAGAACTAATCCGAGGTATTTTGCATTAGACTTGGTTTCAATTCTAGTTCCCTCAATGCTATAGTCTTCATGAGTGCTTACTAGTGTTTGTAGATCTCGTTTATACCTAAAGAAGAAGTACAGGTTACTATCTGCGTGTTAGAGATGAATATTGTAAGGCGGATGTGTAGAGCCTCCATTGTGTGTGTAAGAACTAGAATGTGTGTGTTTCCCATTACAAGTTATTATCTTCCTTGACTGACAGCGTTAACAAAAGCAGAATTTTTTTTGGAAAATGGTTTAGGAAGATCACACTATGCATTCCTTGTATATTAGGTTTAGGTTGACTCTCTGGGCTCTTGAGAGAAGCTAAGAATCAATGGTTGGGGATACTCTTTGTGACTGATGTTGGCCACTTCAGTTATTTGGGAAGTTGCATCAGCCAGTGCCAACGGGTTGATCGCTGATGAAATCTCAGCACGGATACAAAGGGTTCATCTCGCATATGCCAGTTTACGCTGTCTCTGGCATAGACGTGATATTTACGGGATAAATATCGAGAAGGATATTCTTTGCTCAATTGTTTTGTGTGTTTTATGGATGTCTAAATGAATATTTTTGCTATATTGAATTCTTCATATGTATTAATATTTATCGTTCTCACAAATTCTTCTTTTATCCTTTCCACCATCATGTAGTACTTCTATCACAAAAATATGCCGGTTACCCAATGCTAGTCGCGACAATACTCGCCGAAACCGCTGAAGACAAGTTATTCACCTATGGGACACAAACAGATCAAAGTGAAAGTCCGGAAGACACCACTGGTCAGCCAACCACCCCCAGTGATAGCGGCGGTGTTGGCAAGGGTAGTAGTAGTAGTAGTAGCCAACCAACTGAGACTGTAGAGAATGCTGTCCTACTCGTGGCTGCTACAGAGCTCACTTATGAAACAGTCGTCACTAGTGTATTGAATGCAGAAGAACTCCGACGTGAAAATGGTATACCTGTATTGCAGAAAGCATTTTCCCAATGTTCAAACCTTTTATCTCGAACATCAAGTCAACCATCGCATATAGTTGTACAAGTCTGTGGTCATATTGTCTCTGTATTGGCTGCTGCATCATTGTTCCCGTCTTCACGTCAACATATTCAAGAGACACCACAGTTGGTAAAAGATACAATGAGATTATTGTACTATAAAGTGAGTTATTTCTAAGATCTATATTTTTATCAACTTTATTTAGCTTAATTGTACTTATGCAGGGCTTCTGTTCAGAAGAATCCTGTTTGAAAAGATGAAAGTAAAATCATAATAATACTTCGCAGTTAATATTGCTGATTGATGTGATGTGAATAGTTTGGAAACACTCGTGTCAACCAGTAGCACGCTTTCTTGAAGTGATCTTGACACCAGATAATAGGCGTTTCGTCCATTTGCGCCCCCACCCCGTCAGCTGTTTTTTTTACTCAGATAGATTCATCTCGGAATAAAGAAACACCCCCCCCCCGCGGAGAATATATTTTATTTCGTAATTTGAAAACCACGGAACACTCTCATCTCGATTTCACCAGAAATTCTCCGTTAGTGAAAATACTTTTGACTGAGAACCAATCTTTGTTTAGGCGGTTTTAATTTCAATCATAGATTATATATGTCGAAAGATGATTTTGAGCCCAGTAAAATCCACGTCTCTATCATCTAATGATAATGATGATAATAATAAAGCTTCACTTCAGACAATATGTTAATGCATAGTGTAACGCCAGAAGACAAGAGTCAGGCAACAGATCGTTTTTTTTTTGAGGAAATCAACAGATATTTATAAATTTTTATGGATGCTATTATTAGCGTTATTGTTAGCAGAGAAGCAACGTCTACTGATTGGTGGTTTTCCTGTTGAAGGTTATTCTGTCATGTCTGTATTGCCGTTTCTTGGACAGTCCTTTGAAATATATCTCCGAATCGTATCCATCCACGCTCAGTCTGTTGTGATTAGTTGTTGAGTTCTTCAAGGTTAGGCTATGTTCCTGTTTTTTTTTCTCATGATCCCCATTTTGGACGTAAACATAGACGTAAATTGTTGTTTGCAATTTCGGCTTGTTCGCAGACAGCTCTCACCACAATAGTACAGAAATTCTCAGCGAAGTTGTTAAAGTATCTCATAGTCAAAGTCAAGGTCTTTCAAAAGTTGACCTTTACAGGAAGCGATTAGATACAGGAAATGCTATGATCTGTCATTCTAAATCAATTCATACCTGCCTTTTTGAATTTAGAGAGGATAGATACAGTATTCTGCCTATTTACTAGGTACTTTTTCCGCAAATCTATACTGTCAGGTAGGTGGTAATAGCGTTTTAGACTAAGGTTTAAGGTTAAAGTTAGGATTATGGTTTAAGTTAGGAGTAGTTTGGAGAATGGTTTCAGGAATACCAATTGATCTCAAAGTACCTGAACTACAGTTGCATGGATGAATGGGTATATCACACAAGGTAGGATGTCTCTATAGATCATCTGTGCACTGACTCGGAGACATTATAACAGCACACACACGCGACATCATGTTTGCAATATTTTGTAGTGTATTTTTGAGCGACTATGCATCTTTTTTGCATCTGAATTCTGATTGGCTGTTCAAGTTCACTGCGGCTTTGCCTGTGATAGTTTAATTTCACCAAGTTCTCAGCGTATTTAGTAGCGAAATAGTTCCTCTTCGTACAGGATCTACGAGTGACTGGCTTAATTTAATTTTTTTTGATTACAGCTTGATTCCACACCGTATTCTCAGTACAAGTATGGAATTTTCAGCGTGGATATCGGTAGCCCAAAATTCGCAGGCCGACCATAGACATCAGGTGTGCATCGACGAGGGCTCGAACCCCGGACCATGTGCATGGTCGGCGAGAGTCCTAACCACTGTGCCACCGACGCACTGTTGTTGTTCTATATAAAGAAAGAACCGATTATCTACGATATTATTACTTCATTTCCTTGAAAAGCTTCACAGCGCGTTTTGTTGAAAGATAATTAAAAATGTCCCCTAATTCTATGTACTGATCATTGGAATGACTAAAGCAATGAGAAATCCAAAAGATTTTCAACTATTGGTTTTTGTAAGGATTTTGTTTGATTGTTTGGAGGATTTCATCATGAGCTGCTGACATCAGTTAGAGAACCATTGAGAAACCATCAGGGGAGTACTGGACAGTCAGCTGTTTCGTCAGTGTAGTTTGGGACTCTTCATCAGTACGCGCCCGCCGTCGGGGTTCGGACCCAGGACCTTCTGGTCACAAGGTGAGCAAGCTCGTAAAACATTAAGTCACTAGAACCCAATCCAGTGTTATGTTAGTCATCGAAGAAGACATTGAGAAGTGGTCGCGCTATGCCGTGAACTGTCAAATGTTACAATTCATGGGCTGGTCATTGGATCGGATCCCCGTGGCTTAATGGTCTACGAGCTCGGTAACCTTGTAATCAGAAGGTCCTGGGTTCGGACCCTGGCGGCGAGTGCGTTCTGGTGAAGAGTCCCAAACTAGACTGACGAAACAGCTGTCCAGTAGCCTCAGTTGGTTTTCCAATAGTTTTCTAACTGATGTCAGCTCATAATGAAATCCTCCAACAAATTCAAAAGAGTTCAAGTATTTCGATAGCTTCAGTAATTTAAACGGGCTTACTGAAAAAACGACATATTCAACGTTTTACTTCTTCATAAGGCGCATATATTTTCTTGATGGGGAAATATTTGCAACGCTCAATAAATACATTCTCTAAACAACAATACTACTGAGATATTCGGACCGTGCTGTTCGCTTGTATTGAACATTTTATCAGCAATAAATGAAGTGAGACTTGTCATTCCATTACTTTAGTCACCCGACTTCCAACCAGTAGGTAATGGATTCAAACTGCGCCTCTTGCATCTACTGATGCTTGAAAAGGAAAATTAGCATTATTAACCCCTTTGCAGATTAGGTATAGCACCATACTACTTTAACGGTAGAAGATGAAAGACTTGGAATTTTGTATCTCTGTGTATAGCGAAATTATGTACACCTCTTATCTTTAACGTCGTACCATTTGCACAGATCATTCGTGGTGTGCCACTTCTGGTCTTCCTTTATACTATGTTTCTTTGTGTTCCTTTCACGTCGTCTCCCATGTACCTCCTCCTCAAGGCTGTATCGTTTGCTTTCTCTGACATCAAATCTATCTTTCTCCCTGATGTTTGATGCTTTTTATGCCGATGAACTTCCCTTTGTATACTACTGATAGATCTCATCAGTAGTACACTCCACAAGATGATGATGCGGACAGTAACGTGAAATCTTCTTACAGTACCCTTTGTACTTTTGTGGTGAGAGCAGGCTGCTAGCCAATTGGTAGACATTAATTTACGTCAATGTCTAGGTCACTAAGATTGGCAGTGAGAAAGTGTGAACAAGGCTGATGCAACAGCCAATCACAGTAGACTTAACGTGGGCAAATATGATTCGCAGATATATCGCCTAACTTTCCGAGAAACCAGAAACAACCAATCAGAAGACTGTGTTTGTCTGCTTGAATAAGCTATAATAATGTACATGAAATATATATAAATACGTGGTGATTTCCGCAATAAAAGGATCTGTTGCCTGGCCCTTGTCTTCTGTTGTTACACTTTAAGTTATCCATCTGTATAGTAATACGAACAAGAGTCGGTCGACATGAATCACTTGATACAAAAGGATGACTATGTCTGCTTGTTATCTCAACTGTAAGTCGTTATCTGAGTATTCTGTCTCCTCCCAACCGATAGCCACTACCTTGACACGTGGTGGTGAGGCTTGCATATGGTGATGATCCACTAAGTTACACCGGCTAAAATAAAACGTTCCTGCAGCCCCTACAGTGCTAAAAACAGTTGCTAGGATAATGGTTAGACTGAAGCAATTACCATCATAGCATCAGTGGTTTACCTTAGTTTTGGGCAGTGTGTTAGCGAAGTCGTACTTATGGTAAACAGAAGTTTAAGAACATTAAGGTGTCTCTGTCCGATGAACAGTAAGTAGGCCAGACAGGTATGCTGCCTCTCCCCTCTGGTGAGGAATCGATCCCACAATGTATACATCCCGACTCACCTTGTGGTGGTGTGAAACCGACGGTAATATTCAAAAACAACTTAGAACAGGCTGTGTGTGACCAGTCACGCAACACTTATGCTCCTTCTGTTTCAGATAGTTCAAGGAGAAATCAACTTCTACGATTTTGGCGGCTGAGAAGCAATAACTGTGCACATACTTTGACTGACATTCTGTCTCACGTACACATTTTATAAAGTTTCTTTCCTGTACGTTTCATCTAATTGTATCATGCTGGAGAAACTTCTTTATGGTAAAGTCTTCCTTCTCTGAACAGGTCCCTATCAGTAAAGCAGGAAAAGATCGATATAATGATAACTGCTAATAAATCACATTGGTTTTTAAAAGTCAATCTGAACGAAGAATATTCTTTTCAATAATTTCTCCTCTTCAGGTTCTTACAATAATAAAATATAATATTTGTGGTCGTTACAATAAAGATAGCCAGGTATGCGGTGGATACATTTTTTACGTAGAATAACAGATTAGTTATGGGGACCTATTTTCGCGAATATATTTCTAGCAAAACTAGAAAATAGTCCGTTGAAAGAGGAAATAGCGAAAATGGAAATGTATTGTCGTTACATGGATGACACTTTTGTAGTGTACGATGAAGGGTTAAATAGTGATTTGATTTTGAACAACTTCAATAATGCTCACCCAGCGGTCCATTTCACCTACGAAGGAGAATACAACGACTCTTTACACTTCCTCGACGTCCTACTAACGAGAAGAGAGGATGGTTCCATCAAAAGAACCATATTTAGAAAGCTAGAGACCAAAGCCCAGTATACACATTTCCTTAGCTTCGTACCGATGAAATACAAACGTAATCTAATCAGGTGCTTAGCATTTAGAGCGAGGTCTATTTGTTCTGAAGAGTGCGTAGAGAAAGAACTCCAGATCATCCGAGACATTCTAAGCGAGAACGGATATCCAGAGAAGTTCATTAAAGCCAACATAGGTTATAATAGCCGTAAACATGAACTGACAACTGTGGAGAAAAAGCCTCTGTTTTTACGTCTCCAATTCAAGGGAGATACTCCTGCGGAGATTCTATCCCAACGTTTAACCAGGGCGATCAAGAAAACTTTCTATTCTGCACGTCTGTGTCTATCCTTCACTAGCCGTCCAATGTTCACCCAGCAACTCAAAGATGCCTTACCTAACCTTAGCTCTTCTTCATGCATATACCATTTCAACTGTTCCTGTGGTTCAAGTTATATAGGGCGCACGATTAGGCAGGTTCGTCTACGGGTTCGAGAACACTTACCAGCTTGGTTCAGCAGGGGGGAAATTAAGTGCATAAAAAGCTCGATCCTGTCACACCTGGTCGATACTGGACATCGCATCGATGTCAACACAGCTTTCAGAGTTATATACCGAATTCCGAAGTCGTTATCACGTACAGTTCGCTTACGTCTCCTACACATAGCTGAAGCTGTTGCAATAAGATCGACTAAACCGGAACTGTGTATCCAAAAGGAACACGTCCAGACGCTGTTCCTACCGTGGCCAACCTTGGATTGAAGATTTTTCTTCTCACCAAGAGTGCTCCTTCCCCTTAAGCCTCTTGGTTTTTTTTTTAATTTGCTTATTATTATAAATATTATTATTACAGTTATTATTATTCGTCATAATTTATGCCCTTTATGCAAACATTCCCTCAATACTATCGAATTTTCATTTGTACGGACTTATTATTAGTGATATTATCTGTTTTCTCAATATATGCCTCCACCTGTTTCATTTAATATATTCGTTATCTCACTATGAACCTCTCATTCCAGTCTTACTATATCCTGCTTAACTCAGACCACTTTGTACTAGCCACTCACCTGACACCTTTTATAACCTTGAACTGATTTGTCAATTTTCCTACCCCACACTCTACAATTCCATTATGATTAACCACCACTATTGTCTCCCGTTTTACAATATTTCTAATCGATTTCAGCCTAGCACGTTTGTCACACAAATATGACTATTTATTTTGACACCCCATAACTAATCTGTTATTCTACGTTAAAAAATGTATCCGCCGCATACCTGGCTATCTTTATTGTAACGACCACAAATATTATATTTTATAATTGTAAGAACCTGAAGAGGAGAAATTATTGAAAGGAATATTCTTCGTTCACATTGGTTTTTCCATATTAGTTTTTTTAATAGATGTATCACACAGTGAGTGAAACAGTATTAGCATTTACTGGATGACACAGTTTCAAACACAATCTAGTATTGTCCATCATCATATCAATTGTAATCACACGACTTCGAAACTTGAATTTTATAGTTTTTTCTGTCTTCTCCTATTTATCGTAGGACAAATCATTGCAAGCAGGGTATTAGATAAACTAAATTGTTTTGTCGGTTAAAGGCTCCACAGGATTGATCCTTTAACCGACAAAGCTTGTTTCTAATTGAGTTTGTGGGTGGTTTGAATGCCAGAAGCCACTTTATTCCTGCGTTGTTAAGAATTCTGCGTAAGGTGGTTTCCGAGGTTCCTTCCTTGTATGGAATTACTACTGATGATCTAGATTCCTTATTGTTGGTGTCGTCATTAATATTATTGTGTTCATTGTTATTATTATCACTATGGCTACTATCGTTTCCTACATGGAAGGAACTTCGGAAACCAGCTTACGCAGAATTCTTAACAACGCAGGAATAAAGTGGCTGCTGGCATTCAAACCATCCACAAACTCAATTAGAAACAAGCTTTGTCAGTTAAAGGATCAATCCTGTGGAGCCTTTAACCGACAAAACAATTTAGTTTATCTAATACTCTGCCTGCAATGATTGTGAGGTCAAATACATAGGTCAAACTACTAGAACAGGGGCAGTCAGTCAGATTAGCCGAACATAAAAACCTAGAGGCAAAATCTAGATTGGTTGACCCGAATAAGATATGAAATTTAGAGAATAGTTCAGCTATACCACTCACTACATACAGTTACACACAACCATACAATAGGATGGGATGGGATTACTGTTTTAAAGTCTGATGTCACAGGGTGGAGGGAGAGATTGATAACAGAAGCTTTGTTTATCAAATCAACTGCGAAGCAACACGTGTAACAGGAATGACTCAACACCTGTCCAACCAGATATCTGGAAAATTCTACTATCCCTACTATTCCCTATGGCAAAGGAAACTATAAAACTCAAATTTCGAAGTCGTGTGATTACAGTTGATGAGATGATTATGAACAGTGACAAATTGTGTTCGAAACTGTGTCATCCAATAAATAATGAATACCGTTTCACTCACTGTATCATTCATCTAATAGACAAACTAATATGGAATTCAGGATTTCATCATGAGCTGACATTAGTTAGAGAACCATTGGAAAACTAATGTCAGCTCATGATGAAATCCTGAAACCAATCAAATCCCTACAAACCAACACTTTAATATGGAATTACTTACTGCCACCACAGTGCCCAAGTTTTACACATATATTCACACTGGTTTTTCTCATTCAAATTTTAATTTTTATGTTTTTTATTTTCTCTCTCTCTCTTCATCCCCCACCCCTGCTACCTCCTGTTTTCTTTTATAGAATTTACCTCAACTCTGTTGTAAAACAGCCGTATGCGTAGCATCATTCTGCATAGATTATTGGTTATGCGTTACATGTTATGAATATGGTGGATTATTTCTACTGCTTCAACATGTTTTCGCCTACGATTTCACTTTGGAAGAGGCAGGTGTCGAGATTAACGAGGAGACTAATTCACAAGTATGCTTACAATTGATTTTTTTATCGATTTTATTAGTTTATCATTATTTCTTTACGTTCCTATTGGACCACATAGGGGGTTTCAAGCTGGAGGCTTGAAGTTTCGGTAGCAGTGGTGTTTATTTCTTATGGGATAGGGTGGGTTGCTAGCCAGCTTCATGTCCAATCTCCCCTCTCTACAGGCGTTATTACTTACTGGCTTAGTGAGGCAAAGGAGTGCGTCGTCGGTGGCCGGGGATCGAACCGTGGACCACATTCTACTGCTATGCCACCGACGCACCATTTTTCCTTGACTACTACTACTACTACTAATAATAATAATACCCAAGAAATATAAAAAAGGAATTGGATTGATCACATACTGAGGAAATCATTGATTGATTTATCACACATATAGGATCTTCAAGTGGAAGCCAAGGGTGAATGATATGGAGAAAATCCTATGTGGAGGAAATGAAGAGGGCTTTTGGTCAATCTTGGAGCCAGCTGGTTTAGGTGAAGACTGTGAGTCACAGAGTAAAGTTCATTATGCATGAAATATTCTCCCTTATTGAGTTAAAAGAAAAAGCAGGATGTAAACAGCGAAGAAAATTTTCGCTTCAACGATTTATTTTCATAAGCTGCTGTAAACAATCGTAATTACCATATTTAACAGAGAAATCACAAGATGACCAATCAGGTTCTGGTAAAATTTGTCCTCAAAAGATGTATTACGTAATGTTGTAAGGTGTAGTCTAGAGGGGGTGACTAATTGGAAATTAGAAAAATAGGTAGAAGTTGGGATGATACATGAGAAAGTGACTAATTTGTGTAGTTGTGTAGAGTGGACAAGAACTATTGGAAAGGCGATACAGAGTGTTTTTATAAAACCTGTATGAAAACGCAATGTTATCAATAAACAGTAGTAGAGTGATAGTAAAATAAAGATGATGAGAATAATAATAATAATAATAGTAATACTAATAATAAACTTACTTAGTAAAAGGAAGCAGTATTATAGTAAGAATGTTACTGTGGCCACGGTAAGGCGGGTGAATGTATGTGGTACTTTTGAATGCAGAGGTCCAGTTTCAGATCCCGAATATTCAATGATTCAGCTATGTACAGACTGCATATTCGAAGTCCTTTCGTGTTATTATTATTTATTTATTTAATCGCATAAAAACTTGGTACAATATGTCACCAAGATGGATGCACCACACAGTAATAATAAAACAACATAGATCAAAAGGAAAAAAGAAGGAAAAGAGAAAAAATATATAAGTAGAGAACGGATAAAGAACTTCATCTGGAAGGAAAACAGTTATGCTTAACAAGTTCGAACAGTATTCGTTAACTATCATCGGGAAGGGAAGAAAGAAGGAAACTGCAACACGTTCGCTATTGATTACGATTCTTGTCCATATCCGACAACATTTCGAGCCATCGATTAGAGCTATCTCTCAGACCCCAGCGAGGGAGTCGTGACACACTAACCGATGCTAATCTAGCACAAAAGTCCTTCATCCCACGACCCCACGTCATGGACTAACCACCCTCCGTCTTTTCCATTCCGTCCCAGGGCTGGGTAGCGAACAGAGACCTGTACGGAAGCCTCCTCTGGGATAACATTCGCAGCACATGTCCAAGCTACCGCATGACGACACTCAATGAATGGTAATCTCCACTGTGTGTTCAAACACACGCCGCCAAACCTCAGAATTACTCACGCGATGATGATACCATCGAACGCAAACAATCCTGCGGAGATAGCGATGATCGAACACACAGAGTCGTCGCCGCACATCCTCAGCCTAATCGGAGAGGCCAGGTTTCACAGGCGTAGAGCAAGACAGCCCGCACCGAAGCATTTTATACCCGACCTTTGACAGCCAGGCTAACGTCGCGACGGCGCCAGAGGTGGTGGCTCAAGTTGATGTATGCCACCCTAGCCTTCATTATACCGTTGGAAATCTCATCCGTCACCCCTCTGCCAGCACTCACACAACTACCAAGATACACAAACTTATCAACAAGTTCAAGTGGTTCACCCGCGAGAGTGAGTTCAGGTATAGGCTCCTGCCAATCTTGTAACAGTACTTTGCACTTAGACGGCGTAAAGCACACACCATACTTACAGACACTGATCACCAACTGACTAAGTGCGATTTGGGCAGCCTGCATGCTATCGCACAGTAAGACGATATCGTCTGCATATTCGAGGTCGAAAAGTCTATCTCCAGGTAGCAGATCTACATCACCTTCACACACATCCTTCAGAGCTGACTCCAGGATGTCATCGATGGCAAAGTTAAAGAGAAATGGAGAGATCGGGCAACCCTGTCTAACCCCACTGTTGGTTGGGAACAGTGATGATATTTGATTGTATGCCCTCACTCTACCTGAGTTGTTTCTGTATAGGGCTTTCAAGATGTCATTTCCCGTGATATTTAGAGACTCTGTGTAGCACTGTGAAGCATTCATGCTGGAGTGCTTGATGTCCAGGGTTGACAAGGTGTTTGAGGATGTGGTGGTGTGATACGGACAATATGTTCCAACGGAATATTACTCGATTTGATTGATGAAAAATATACCTTGGCTTCCGTGTCTTGCCTTCTGTTGTTACACTACTGGTATTCTTCTTTTCTCCTTTGACTAACCAAGCTAGAGAGTGTTGCAGAATACGTTTGCGGACTTGACTTTACGTACGGCCGATATACTTTGCTCGACATGAACAAGTAAGCTGATAAACACACATTCAGGTGACGATTGCAGTATCTTATCCTTAACATTAGACTGGATAAATTGTCTGCTGGAGAATGTGATACGTAAGGTGGCTGCCCTGCCAGACAATTCCCTGCCCCTTTTCTATTTTCCAATTAGTCACCTCTTATAGACTATACCTCACATCACGTAATACGTTTTCGAGGACAGATTTTACTAGTATTTCACTGGTCGTCTTTGAATTCTTTAATTGGTGGATGGTGGCTTGTAGTGGAATCCAGGATGCACATTTCGTCCTATTTGGGACTCATCATCTGGATGTACTTGCATTTCTCAGTGACTGATGATGTTCCCACCGAGGCTCGAACCCGGTGCTCATAGTTTCAAACACCAAAGCGTTATCCACTAGATCACTTGGGCCACGACGAGAGCCACCTCTTGTGCATATTAATTATTTAATTGAATTTTAGAATGTCCCGTCGATTGATTGGACCGAAGTGCTCGATCTCAGGTTGACATTTCGGTTTCTTGTACAGATGTTTCGACGACAGGTTAGAGTTAGGTTAACGTAATGAGAGCGACATTAGAGTTAGATTAAGGAGAGATTAGAGTTATTGTTAGGGTTGGAAGACATAGATAATTACATGCACAGACTGTGGTTAAATTACTCTGGCTTAGTTAAATGTGTAACAAACCGAGCAGTAGCACTGAGTCGTACAAGAAAAGACCTTAATAATTAAATAAAATAGATAGAAGAATAGCTGGTTGGTGTTGAATAACTCTCTGTCCCATAAAATTCATTAAGAAGATCAGAAAAGATCAAAAGCAAGATAAAAATAATGGTGAAACTAATAATGATAAAATAAATAAGGAAGAATATAAAGCATCTACAGTTCTACCATATAAAGATGGGCCATCTGAAACCCTTCGTGGTAGGATTCTCGATAAAGCGGGAATCAAGGTGGTGGCAGTCAAACCTACGCCGTCACTCAGAAACAAGCTGTGTAGACTAAAGGACCCGGTGGACCCAATTACACAAAATAATATAATTTACAAAATACTTTGCAATGACTTTGGGTTAAGTCAACTACATAGGTCAAACTAGGGGATCAGGAGTAGTCAGGTTATCAGAACATGAGAATTTAGCTAAGGTTAGAATGATTGACCACGCTCACGAAGATAAGTAATCTAGAAAAAAGTACTCAGCACTGCATACATTACCACTCAACCACACAATACAGTGTGTTGGATAGACTCAAAATTCTAAAAAGCAGTATAAATAGGTAGGTGGAGATAGAGAGGTGGTTGATTACTGAATCCTGGTTCATCAAGTCTACACACAACACATGCAATAGAGAAGTGCCTCAAAGCAAATACCAGAGAGATATGTATGGAAGATATTATGACCACCAGTCAGTCAAATCAGAGGAGGATAATAAATAATGTTAAAATGTATTCAATTCAATTCACATTATAACATTCCAACAAGTTATTTATTTATTTTACTGTAAAAAACATCTTATTTCCCATCTTATAGTATTTTATAGAAAATACTAATAGTATTATTTCCGAATGTACTTTATCCTAAATTGTTCATATTCAAATGTCTAATCATTAATTTCTACTCATGTATATAAATGAAGCAAGAAAGTTGTGAGAGTAACCAATGCCTTGATATGATTATGAAACGTGGTCATCAGTAAATAACACTGTCTGATATATCAAAATAAAAATCTTATCCATAATGGAGTTTTACTCTACTGCAACAGTGCCCAAGTTTTATACTTGTGTCACAATAATATTCTGTTGATGCTCCAGTGCCGAAACTGATAGGCATTTTTGTCACACGTCAGAGAAAGACATGCTGTGTGTGTAGCAGCTTCATGCCTTTTATTTCATTCTTTTTTATGGATATATGTATATGTATTTTATACGCAAATATTGCCATTATCTATATAGTTGGTGCGTGCTTTCAAGGTCATTTATACGTTGGTATGTTGGTACTGATGCTTAAAGGTTAACTTTGCCTTGAGCAGTTTAACAACCCCGTAATCATGACTCCTTATTTTCTATCTGTATTCATGGTATTATTTGGCTACTGTTATGTACTGGTCGAGAATTTAATAGTCCTGACGCAAGAAAGAAGGAAATCAGAAGACCACTAGGTTTGCGACGATACTTCTATTTTCCAAACACAAGGAGAATCAAAATGTCACACAAGAGTGTGAGAGCAAAAATATAAGAATGTCCGAACAAGTGTGTGAGCGAATATCCAAAATGAACAAATCAATAGACAGTCTTAACATGATTGGCTAATTATAATGGAACATCGATCCATATATACATAGCAAAATATAACAGACTGTCAAACAAACACACATATTATATGGATACATATCACCAAGAACAGACTGTCAAACAAAACACACATATTATATGGATACATATCAGCTACCAATGTATTAACTAATGCCAAATGTGTGGATAAGTCAAGTTCTATCCTGTTTGTATGAAATTCATTATAGTAATATAACAAGTTTCCGCATTGATATAAGAATAAAACTTGCAATTAATAGTGTTCTTTGAGCTGATTGGTTTAGTTGCGGAGCTTTCGTCGTCCAACTAATAAAAGGTAAATCAGGTGACCAGAAAGTTTAAAATCCAAGTCAATAGAAAATGGTCAGTATATATGTAAAGATGGTTACCGGGAGACGCAATTATATCACTCATGAAAAATTTAAATCATTTCACTTTATGCTAAATATTGCACTGAAAGGGGATGTTGTCCAGCAGTGGGGGGGGAGACGAAAGCTTCGCAACTAAACCAACCAGCTCAGAGAACACTATTAATTGCAAATCATCCCCACTTGAGCTACAAATCTTCTCTATTATTTCAAAAATAAAACATGTTCACTGTGGTAGAGTGCAATTCCATTATCAGTAAAAATTTGTTTTGATAAAGTCTCACAGTGTTATACAGTAATGTTTACTGATGACGTTTCGAGCACAATTTATTGCCACTCATAATCATATCAAGGCATTACTCACACGACTTCCTAACTTCGTTTATATAGTTCCATTATTTTCCATCGCTTGACTTGATTGGTAGTAGTATTTTCCATATTTCGGATATGAGTGGTGGGTAATTCCTATTGCATGTGTTCTGTTGGGTGTAGACTCAATGAACCAGGCAGGATTCAGTAATCAATCTCTTTCTCCTCTCCACCTACATAGGTTACTTCTTAGAATCTTAACCCTCTCCTACCATGCTACTGTGTGGTTGTGTGTTGATACATGCAGTGCTATAGCTCAGTTGTTTTTCTAAATTACTTATCTTCTCGAGGTCAACCATTCTCACCTTAGCTAAATTCCGGCAATCTGATTACCACCGATCTACTAGTTTGACCTATGTAGAGTTGACCTCACAGTGATTGCAGGGTATTTTGTAAATTATATTATTTTGTCTAATTGGGTCAACTGGGTCCTTTAACCTACAGAGCTTGTCCCTGAGTGAGTGAGTTTTTAGGTTTGAATGCCACCTTAATTCCGGCTTTATTTAGAATCCTACGTAGCGAGGGTCTCAGATGTTCTCCTCTTTATATGTTAAAACTGTAAATGTCTTATATTCTTTCTTATTTACGTTATTATTACTAGTTTCACAATTATTTTTATTTTGCTTTTGACCTTTTCTGATCTTCCTAATGAATTCTATAGGATAGTTAGTTATTTAACACCAACGCGTCTTTTATGTGTTTTAGTTCATCATTTAGGTCTTTTCTTGTGCTACTTAGTGCTATGGCTCGGTTTGTTAAACACTTAACTAAGCCTGCCTTAACAGTTAACGGATAAAATGAACTAAAGTCTAAGTATCTATTAGAATGAGTTGGTTTTTTGTACACACTGGTGTTCAGTTTACCCTCTTCTATTCGTTTTATTTTACAATCTAACATAGCTAATTCTCCTTGTTCATTTTCTGATTCAAATGTGAATTTTATACCCTCTACTAGTGAGTTTATGTGTCAAGATGCTAGAGATATGTTCTTTTTTTAACACTGTGAAAGTGTCATCCACATATCTCCACCATATTGTTGGAGTAGGATTAAACGTATTAAGAGCAATATTTTCCCAGCTGTCCATAAATATGTCTGTTACAATATTGGCTATTGGTGATCCCATTGCTACACCTTCAGTTTGACTATATATTTTGCCTTGGAACTTAAAGATAGTAGATGTGAGGCATAACTGAATCCCTAACATAATTTGTTCAATGGGTAGCTTTGTCATATAAGTGAGTTCGGGATCTGCAGTTAGTTCTTGTTTAACTGCTTCTAAGGCGGGCATACTGATTGGTATATTAGTATAAAGACTAGACCATTTTTTCATCATTCTCTAGTTGGATGTCATTCAGTTTATTTTTCATCTCATATGAATTAGTTAGTTAGTGTAGAGTTTGAATGATTTCTAATGGGGCATAATATTAGAGCTAAGTGTTTTGATAATTCATAAGTAGGGGCATTTCTAAAATCTACTATTGGTTGTATGGGGTAGCCTGGCTTATGTATTTTTATATTACCATATATTCTACTAGCACTATTAGTGTTAGAAATTAAATTGAACAATCGGTGGATGGTGACTAGCAGTGGGATCCAGGATGCGCATTTCGTCCTATTTGTGACTCGACAGCTCGATGTACCTGCATTTCTCGGTCCAATCAATCGACGGGAAAATCTCAAATTCAATAAAATTAAATTAAACAAATATAATTTCCGCATCAGAACAGAAAAACCTACGAATAGATTACTCTCTCTATGTATTCATCATTACAATTTCAGGTGGTTGCTAATCGTTTAGCTCTACTGTGTTTATGGGCTATTGGTCGTATGGTGAATAGTTATACAACTGGTCGTGAGGTAACAGAAGACGGTTTTCTAGCTCGTGAAGGACCAGATGTTATGGAGGCATTGAGTCGACTGCTGACACCACATTTAGCGCGTAAAATTCTTGAGCTAAATGTCTACGATTCAAGTCAAGTTGGCCGATCGGGTAGTACAAGTGATTCACAGATAATACACGATTTCCCAGCTGATACACCTAGAGGAAAGTATTTACGTTCGCTGGCTAAGCTGTTGACAACAAATTCGGTGACACCATATTTAATATGGGATAATCGATGTAGAGCTGAATTGGAAACGTTGATCGATTTTCAGGTGGTTCGTTTGATTAAAACTGTAAGTTTCATTTTACAATTCTGCGTCTGTGTTAGTTTGTTTTTTCGAGAAATCTTTTGTATCACGAAAAATACCCATTTTTAACCAGAAGTAAAAACACAGGTTTTCTTTTTGTTCAGCGAAGAAACGTGTTTCTTTTCAACGACTTCATTTTCAAGCTGTACAGTCGTATTTATATTACAGAAAAAGGTGGCAGAAAAGTGGCACTAAGTAATTGCTCAATCAATATACATAGGTATGTGATAAGAATAACGATAATTAAAATGTTACAAGGGGTAGACTTGAAGTCGATGAATTACAAAATTATTAAAGATTGTTTTATAAGTGAATTGATACCAAAAATTTTGTTTTAATGTCGAGCGTTGTCTAAAAATTTTAAAAAAAATTAGGAGTACGATTACGATAAGAATAAAGATGTGAAGTGAAGTAGAATCACATCATGTCTTCATGGCAAGCTGAGAGAACGGCCCACTGGAGGAAACCATCGACAGTTTGTTCATGTATAAAAGATGCATGGGTGATACCTTCATTGTCTGTGAGGAGAATTTTTGAACTGCCGAACTTCATGGAATATTTAATGGTTCTCACCCATCTCTGCTTTTCACGGTCGAAGAAGAGTCGATTCCTCGTTTCACTTCCTTGACGTTAAGGTAGATAGAACAGAGAATGATACGCTGTTAAGGTAGATTTACCGAAAGCCAACATTCACTGGGCACTACACTAACTTCAACAGTTGGGTACCTATAGGGAGAAAAAGAAATCTCATTCATTTCTTATGCTCCAGAATTCGTAAAATCTGCTCTACAGAGACAATCGGTGGTAGTGAACTAGATAACCTTCGATCAAATCTCCTTAACAATGGATATCCTACAAGCTTTATTGAACGTAACATCCAGAAAGAATCCGCCCCTAGAGAAATCACAGTGCCAAAGAAATCAAACTGTTTATGAGTCTGGCATTCAAAGGCGACACCATTTCTGAATTGATTAAAAATCGTTTATCTAAATGTATTAAACTCACTTTTCCTGCAGCTGACTTGCAACTAGTTTTTACCAGCCGAAATATGATTAGACAATGAGTCAAGGATAGATTACCGCTATTGTCCACATCTGTGTGTGGATTTACTCTTTCACCTGCTCCTGTGGAACTGATTATATTGGATGTTGTAAGCGTACTCTCCGAAAACGTGTAGCTGAGCACTATCCGGTTTGGTTAATGAAAGGTGAACGTAGAACTGCGAAGCCGTCTATTTGTTATCACCTGTTAGAGTGTGGTCATTTAGCCCCACGTGATTCATCCTTCAAGGTTATCTTCATTGCAAAATCGAATCGATCCAAAAGTTTACGTTTTCTTCACTTATGCATAGCTAGCCGAAGCTTTAGCTATACATGAACAGAAAGCTAAATTATGTGTGTGTTCAAAAACGTTTTTTCAAACCCTTTTCTTTACCTTGGTCATAGTAATGCTCTTTCTAATTTTTATTTTATTTTACCACTTGAATTCTTTCCACTTCATTTCACATCTTTATTTATATATATATACATATATATATATATATATATTGACTGAGCAATTGTTTATTGCCACTTAATAACCTTTTTCTGTAATATAAATGCCACTGTACAGCTTGAAAATGAAGTCATTGAAAAGAAATTTCTTCACTGAACAAAAAAATCTTATGTAGGCAAACATAAAGTGAGTCGGTGGCACAGTGGTTAAGACTCTCGCCGACCATGCACATGTTCCGGGGTTCGACCCTCTGCCCCGACGCACACCTGATATCTATGGTCGGTCTGCAAAATTTGGGCTACCGATATAACATGCTGACAATTCCATACTTGTACCAAAAATACATTGTGGAATCAAGTTGTAATCAAAAATATAAAGAAAGAAAGAAAGAATAGCGACTATGGTGTGCAGTGCGAGACGCACTAATGATGTTGAATACATACCAGCTAGCTGTTGGATTACAAAAGCTGTTGTGTATTATACAGCGAAAAGTCGTTTATTTCCGAAAAAAGTTAACACCGATAATCATAATTACGTAATTGGAAAATAATTTCAAATTACAATTAGGTGTATCAGTTTTCAAGTTTCATAGAGCTGAGCTTTAGAAAACAGAAAGATTTAGCAGCGAAGAAATATGTTTACTTTTCAATTAGACCCTCACCTCACTCTGGCTCTACTCTAATATGGCACGTATAGCATTTTTATTATTACAATACACAACAGTTTACCAATCAAGTAAGTGACACTGGTATGTTTGTTAGTCAGTGTCAAAATGTCAAATGGGTTGATAATTAAGGAAGAAAATTAATACACACGATTAAAAGGTAGAAATGGTTACGACACGTGGATTGCATGATGCATAATTTGGGAAAAAGCGGAGAGTAAATAAGGAATAAGCGTGTGTACAGGTTGATTGCGTAACAGATTGTTGAAGAAAATAAAATGATTTCGACAATTATAATTTTTAAAGGTTTTTGGGGAAGAGGGACGATGGCCAAGGTAAGGAAAGTGGTTGTACGAATTTCTTCTAATCACACACAAGTTTGGCTTGTTTATTCAGGTAGATTCCTATTGCTTCAGCTGTAGGTGTGTAGAAGACGAACTTGTAGAGTAGAATTAAGATTAGTAGGAATGCGATAAATAATTTTAAATGTTGTATTAACGTCAACCTTATGCTCACTATCTACAAGGTGTGCTAAAATAGACCTACGAATAGATCTTGTCTGTCGCTTGCTCAGCCATGTTGTATGATGTTCGGAAATACGATGATGAACCTGCCTAATTGTACGCCCAATGTAGCTGTCTCCGCAGATGCAGTCAAACTGGTAGGCAATTAGGCAGGTTCAACATCGTATTTCCGAACATCATCCAGCATGATTAAGAAAGGGACAAACAAGGTCTGTTCGTAGGTCTATTTTAGCACACCTTGTAGATAGTGAGCATAAGGTTGACGTTAATACAACAATTAAAATTATTTATCGCATTCCTACTTATTCTAATTTCGCTCTACAAGTTCGTCTTCTACATACCTACAGCTGAAGCAATAAGAATCCACCTGAAGAAGCCAGACCTGTGTGTTTAGACGAAATCTGTAGAGCCACTTTCCTTACCTTGGCCATCGTTACATGAATGTATAAAGCAGACTACTTCGCCCCTCCTATTTATTTTTTTCTGACCACTTCATCATTAATTTACGTGTTATCCTTGTAAAATTAAATTAATTTATTCTAACCATTTCTACCTTTTAGTTGTGTGTATTGATTTTCTTCGTTAATCATCGCCCCAATACCCATTGACATTTTGACACTGACTGATTATTGTTAACAAGCATATCAGTGCCACTTACTTGATTGGTAAACTGTTGTGTATTGTAATAATAAAAATGCTATACGTGTCATATTAGAGTAGAGCTCCAAAGTGAGATGAGGATCTAATTGAAAAGTAAATATTTCTTCGCTCAATGTTTCCGTTTTCTAAATGTCTAAATGGGGATTTTCTCCATATTGCTGATGTTATGGTCAATAGAGACATAAATTGACAACCAACCACTACACAATGGTTGTCAGAAGGAGATATAATTACAGCATTCACATGGACAGTGAATTCCCACACAAATTCATTTCATACTAAAAAACCTGCGCTGAAGACTTAGTCTAGTAGGATAGTGAAAGCTTCGCAGTTAAAGCAACCAGCGCTCAAAGGACACAACTAAATCAAAGTCACAAATTCTGTTCTCTTAGGGATTATTCACTGATCTTATAAGGTCCATCTTTTTTCTAACTAGTCCTACACCGATTCCTAGATTAGAAATAAGAAGTGAAGTGGTAGAGCACGTTGACCGCTTCACTTATTTGGGAAGTACCATCAGCCAACGCCAACGGGTTGATCTCTGACGAAATCTCAGCACGGATACAGGGGGCTAGTTTCGCATATACCAGTTTACGCCGTCTCCCGCTTAGTAGACGTGATATCCGGCTGGCTATCGACCAAAGGGCGTGTGTACACTACTCAGCAGTTCGTTCTGTCCCCCCCCTTTATGGCTGTGAGTTATACATGGCCTTTGAAAGTGGAAGATACGAAATGGCTGATTGTCTTTGATCATAGGTGTCTGCGCTCTATCTCCCGTGTTAAGTGGTATAACAAGGTGAGCGATATTGAGATTAGACGTCGAGTTCTAGGCAGGTGGGACGGGAAAACGGTTGACAAGGTTGATGGTCAGAACATGTGTTACGCATGCATGCCTAGCCATCGCCCTCCTGAACGACAGGCAATGTTAGCTGACATAGAACGGTGGATCAGGTTGGAAAAGACCTAGTGGTAGTCAAACTAAAACATGACCTGATTAGCCAATGAAATCCACAACAGTTAGTTTGAATTGGCCAGGCACGTCGGGAGGTGTAGACTGGCTTGCTGGTTGGGGTCCTCGGGATGCTATGAACCGATGAAGACTATAGACAATCACCAAAAATTTTAGATTGAAATATAAATGAACAACTCAAAGGAATTTACCGGAATCCTGAATATGTATGAGAAATAGTGTAACATCAGAAGACAAGGGCCAGGCAACAGATCGTTTTATTACGGAAATCAGCATGTATTTATATATATCTCATGTACATTATTATAGTTTATGCAAGTAGACAAACGCAGTCTTCTGACTGGTTGTTTCTCGGAAGTTAAGCAAATAAACGCAGGCTTCTGATTGGTTGTTTCGGGTAACATCGAAAAGTGAGGCCATCTATCTGCGAATCTTATTTGCCCACGCTATGTCTGCTGTGATTGGTTGTTGAATCAGCCTTGTTCATATTTTCTCACGGCCAATATTAGTGACCTATGCATTAACGTAAATTAATGTCTACCAATTGGTTGGCAGCCTGCTGTCACCACAGTAGTACTTAGTTTTCTTGCCAGTGGGAGGGGGCGTGCCTATTGGTCTCACATGGATTATTTGATTTGTTCCAATGAAGACTTAGTGATAGACCGACAAGGAGCATTAGACAGTTGTTTCGTCCTAGTTTGAGGCTCATCAACAGTAAACACTAGCGACTCCACCGGAGGTCGAACTTAGCACCTTTCGACATCAATGCCGACTGTTTGACCATTCAACTGCCGGGTTGGAATGCAGTAACTCAAGAGTCCCAGACAAAGATGAAAAAGCTGTTCTCCGCTCTAAGTTTTCAGATATTCAGACAGGAATCTACTACAGTGGGATTGAAATTCCTCTTAATGTGCATGTCAGTTTTATGTTGTTTATTTTTGTTTCTAATAGTAATTTCATTTATCTTTTTTGTTTTTTTTTAAAAAACTTCTCTCTGTGTGTTTCGGCTTTGGTGTTAACAAGGGAGAATGCAATCTGAATTCTGTTCTAACCTTTACACATGAAGCATATGCCCAAGAGCTACTGATTGGTGAAGTATTTGTCAGGCTGTACAATAAACAACCATCTTATGCACTTGATGTAAGCGCCACTTTTTTAAAAGACAAATCTGTTTGTTATGTATTATTTATTCTTTTTACATGTGTATTATTCCGTTGAAAAGTTACTCCTGGGCAGAATAATTTAGCTGTGCTACAACAGTCAGTAAAAAGTTTGAGCGTTGTGGAAATATTACCAATAACAAAACTTATCATTGTGTGAAAATTACTGAAGTATAATTATATTTTATTTCACTAAATATTAGTTCAGCAATTCTATCTGAGGTTGTGGAAGCTGTCTGTAATCTGAAATAATAACGCAAAACTCTAGGGCTTTAGAGGTTTTTAAGGATTACGGTGATCAACTGTCAGCTGCAATAGTAACCAAGGCATTAGCTGGTGTATGAAAAACTGACGTAGGCCTGCCCGAATGTGGTGATGATCAGGAGAATCGCGTTTGCTTTTGGAAGTGTGTGTGGGTGGTTGTTACTTCCCGGTTGCCTACACCATGGAAGTTGATTGATTCCTCTTCAGGTACCTGAAACAGAAAAAGGGCTAGTATTGCGTGACCGAAGAGCCCAGGAGACAACTGCTTGATGCTGGCCGGTCCACACGGCCTGTATGAACTGGCTTCTGGGATTGGTTCCGTATTAGTAAACTTACCGCCGGTTACGGACCACCGTAGATGGGGTAAGTCGGGATTTACAATTGTTTGTGGTCGACCCCCTGTCTCCAGAGTGCAGAGACAGCATAGCTGACCGGTATGCTGGTCATCTGAAGGAAACACCTTACTGGTATACATCCCTGTTCCCCAGCAGTACGACTTCGCCCACAAACCCCCAGCATAGTGTAAAAAATTTTCTACACAGTGACAGTAACTGCTTTTAGTCTAATAGCTATCCTAACAACCTTCCTGTCATGGTAGAAATTTAAAAATCTCACGTGTTCAGTGCAATCGTGATTATCTTTTATTTTTATGAAACATAAGACTGTGGCTCGTTAGTTTAGGTACTCACTTAACCTTCAGAAAGTGGATAATACATTTAAATCTTTGCTCAAGTTCTCTAAGTCATCATGTGTAGTACCGTCAGTTCTCACAAAATACATGTGGTTTATTGTCACTCGTATACGATTTGCTCCTTTTAAGAAAGTCAATCAATACAGTGAAGAAATGCACCCCTATTCAGTTAGTTCCTCATCAAAATTGTACCAATCATACAGTGAGGTGTTAGTAAATAAAAAATATCAATTTTGAGACATGGCAAGAATAAAAATAATTAAGGAAATCAAGACTGCTTCGATTGGACACTAGTAACTAGCATCATGCGTCTTATCCTTTGTTTGCTGCCGACTGAAATCTGCCAGTCAAGTTTGCAGTGTGTGGCCATCATGCCACTAGGTGGCTCGCCATCACAGTGCACTTTGATTTGTTGTTATTAGATGGTTGGAGGCAGTCGGCAGGCTCCGTGGTTGTTGGTAATCACCAATCATCAGCAAGGCGTAACTGCAATTTTAAAGGAATTCACGTCCCTTTTGAGGTTCGAACCCCCGTCACCCAGTACAGTCTGCAGTCAGAGACGTTACCACTGTACTATATTCGTGCTCGTGATGCACTCCGTGTAGGACTGATTAGATACTTTGACTGAGCACTAAGTAGTGTCATGCGTCTAGACCTTCGTTTGCTGTGGCCACCATGCTATACACATGACACTAGTAGTCACATACTGCCTACTGTTCAATCAAATTATATAATACAATCCTACAAAAGGTCAGTAGCGAGTCTGAATAGCCTGAATAGCTCAGTGGTGTAACCTCTCTGACTACAGCACTGGGTGACACTAATTCGAATCTGAGGAGGAACTTAAAGATTTCAAATATGCCTAGCTGTCTTGTAAGTGGCCACTAGCACGAAATGTAGGTCAGGTGGGGGGGGGTTCCTGCTGATCGCCTCCAACCATATGAAATCAAGACTATTCAGCTAGTAACAACGGGTTATTACATAACCGATAATTTGTAAAATAATACTAACTAAGATGAATGTGATAAATGAATGAATAATTAGGTGATAATAGCATTAAAAAAAATCAGTATACGAATAAGTCAACTGAACTAGCTTGAATCATTGACCTACATGAGAATCTCTATCCAACATCCACACACACACACAATGCATCATATTTGTTTTAACCATTCAACGATGTCCTTGAGTCTCAGAATGTACCTATGCATACTTTCGATTGGTTTTTTCTAACTTTTGGTGAATACTTTGCGGTGATGAAGGAGAAATATCCTAAGGCGATTATTGATTGGTTGGTGCTTTAGATGGATCAACATTGCTTCACATGATATACTATCGATTGCTACTATACTTGGAGATCTTGAATGAAGAGGAAATGTATTGCGCAATAAATTATGCTGAGAAGTTTGTACTTTTTGTAAATATTTTGTCCACAATGAAGTTATCGGTTATTATGATCACTGTAGGAATAAAGGAAAAGATCATTCGTACGACTGTGTATACATTTCATGCAATTATTCCCCTTGATTAATTTGAATAAAGCTAGAACAACAGTGTGGATTTTGCAGAATAATATGGTACCATCCTTCATTTATTTCGTTGGCTTCTCATCAGCTGCCACTTACAGCCTGAATAAATTATGAGGTTTACGTACAGAAAAGTTTTAACATACTTGCAGATTTTACATGTTGTCAGTTGACAGAAAGTTCCACAATTAGTGAACATTGCTCAGAAAATTGTGCTTATATAGTTTTTACACAGGCAGTTCTAGCTTAAACAAAATAATTGTATGCATACAACGGTGAAGAAGTTACGTAATATAGACGAGAGATGCGTAAGAGGCAGAGTGACTAATTAGGTAACAATATACTGAGTTCAACTCAAATCTTAGAAACAAGAGACAAACAAAATTACAGATTATAAAAGTGGGGTGAGGTTAAAGCCAAAGATTATGTAGTCAAATGAAAGACAGAATAAAGACATCCAGTTACCAGGACGGGCAAGGAAAGACTAATAACTGCTTCTTTCTGAACACATAAATCTGGTTTCAATCGTTTGATAGAATTTGCTTCAGCAAACTTGAGGAGCTCCTTTGCCTATTGATAATTCTGAAGGATTTCTCAATTTCCATCTCATGACCCGTGTCGAGGAGATGTCTGGTAATAGCGCTACTATAACAGTTTGTTCCCTTGAGACGTAGACTTTTCGGCACATGTTCAGAAAATCGGAGGTGTGCCCTTCTTTCTGTTCTCCCAATGAGACTGCTCCCACAGATACACATAAATTTGTATACACAGTTGGAGTTAACATGAGAAGAGTATCTAACGACTTTTGACTGCACCAAAGAGCATGTTGTTCAATGGACGGGAACCAACTTAACTGCAGGATAGGCTCTGGTTAGTGACGTTCTCAGTCTTCTGTTGACCATTTCTGCAGTGTGTATACAGCATTAGGTGGACAGCGAAGACAAATAAAGGAGATGTGCAAATTTCTTTTGAACACCTAGATTTGGCTTATATTCAGTTGAATTCAGATTCCCTCTGTAGCATGTAACAATCAAACTCTTGGAGCATGACAGAGGTGGTTAGTGTGGAGTTGATTTCCTGTATTTGGTCTTTTGCCTAACGCAAATGTGGATGGTGTTCAGAAATTCTACGTTTAGTAGTGTTACTTGTTATAATATACTAAAATCCAGTGTAGATTTTTATATAGTACCCCTCCCTCTCACTTCTTCTCTAAACGTTTTTTTTCCTCAGGATCCTAAAGGTTTCATAATTGATCTGTTTCAATTTCTAACAATTGAATTACAAAATCTCAATTCCGAGAAACTCTACTCCAGTGATCAGCTATCTCGAACAAATCGTGTTAATTCAGAGTTGGAATTCACTTCAAAAGGAGGAGGAGGAGAAGAAGAAGTCATCTCTATTGATGATCCAGTTAGCTTAGATAATGATGATGGTGAAATTGATTGGGCTGCAGAAGCTTCACATATTACCAGTCAATGTGTAATGAATGTCACGTCTGCATTGGAAGCATTAACAAATGTAATACGTCATAATACTGGTAGGTTGGTTAATTGATTTTCTTCCTTTGTTGTCTTCTTTTGTTCAGTTGTGATTTTATATTTTTCTAAAGTGAAATTGTGCTCTCTGAGGAGCCGGTTGATTTAATTGCGAGGCTTTTGTTATCCCCCACCCACCTCGACAACATCTTTAGTGCAGGTCTTAGTATCAAATGAACTTATTCGCATTCTCTCTGTATAAATGATATTTACTTGTATCTCCTGATAACCATTGTGCTGACTAGTTGTTGTTAATTTACGTCTATATTGATCCCTTTTATTGACTTGCGATTTGTCTTTCTCGTCATGTGATTTGCTTCTTATTGGTTGGTAGACTTGGTCCACAGTCGTATGTTTGGTTACAGGATTGCATCATGAGCTGGTATTGGTTAGAGAGTCATCGGAAAACCCGGGAGTACTGGACAGCTGTTTCGCCCTAGTTTGAGACTTTTCAGCGGTAAGCGCCCATCAGGGTTCGAACCCAGGACCCTCTGGCTACAAGGCGAACTCGTATACCATTAAGCCACTGGGACCCGATCCAATGGCCAGTCCATGAATACTAACTTCTGCCAATTCACGATATAGCGCTACCTGGGGTTCTAATGGGAGTCGTGACCAGTAGGGTGCAGCAGGTCGGGTGTGGGGACGAATACTCGCCGAAGACATCGGCTAGCGGTTGCTCTATATAGCTGTCCAGTACTCCCAGGTTTTCCAATGACTCTCTAGCCAATACCAGCTCATGATTAAATCCTGTAACCAATCTACCAAATCCCTACAAACCAACACTTGAATAGTTGTATGTTTATTGGCCTCTAATTCATTTGAGTACCAGACTTCTAGAAATTCCATACGAGGTAAGTTTATTTTAAAAATGACACAGTGATGATGCAGTATTAACAAGTGGATGATGTTTCGAGCATAAATTATTATTATTATCATTATATATCATATCACTTGCTGGTTTCCTCAGAGTATGGCCAATCCAATCCACCTCCATTTCTTCCTTCATATTTGTTGCACAATCGGTTCCTGCTGGGTTGGTTCGCTCTCAGAGATCCCGTACTGTTGATGATCTTTTCTGGCCGGCCATCTGATCTTGAGCAGTATTGAGCGAAGACAGCTGTTAATGAAAGTCTTTAGTTTGTTTGATGTGCTCTTTATGATGTGCCGTGTATCTGATCCGAAGAGTAGCACTGAGTTCACATTGAAGTTGAAAATCCGGATCTTATATTCGTGTTCATGCTGAGCTGAGGAGTTGATCTCCACACAGACTTCAGAGAAATGAAAGCTTGTCCAACTTTCCCGATCCTTGCTTTGATATCGTCGTCAGTTCCGTTGGTCTGTAGTTGAAACGATGTTTCCAGGTAGGTGGGTGGGTGAAGGAGGTTGTTTCTTTCAGGTTCCTCCCATTTATGCTGGCTGATTGTTGTCTGTTGTTGTTGCTGTTGTTGTTGACCAGGAATCGTCATCACCTCTGTCTCCACCTTCTCTATGTTCACCTGAAGTCCTATCTGCTCTGGATGCTTCTTCTACCGCCAACTTGTTGCTTTTCACTTGCATATCTTCCAGTTTGTGGGAAATCAGATATATATCATCGGCGAAGTCCAGATCCTCCAAGTTTTTTGTGTAAGTCCATTTTATGCCTGTTTCCTCATTTCCCGTTGTCTGTCTCATTATCTAATCTACTGCAATCAGGAAGATCATTGGCGATAGTAGACAGCCTTGCCTTACTCCCGTTCTTACTTCGAAGGCTTCGGTAAGTTTCCCGTTGTGGATTACTTGGCATTCAGCATTGTCGTATAACTGTTGAATGAGATGTATAATTGTCGATGGGGCACCCCGTAGTAGCGAAGTAAGTTTCCAAATGACCTCCCGACTGACTCTGTCTGTCGAAGGCCTTTTCAATGTCGATGCAGTTGAGTGAGAAAGAGAAGTGACTGCCATTCTAAGCTCCGTTCAATGATGATCCGTAGAGTGGCGATTTGATCAATACATGACTTGTTTCTCCTGAATCCAGCTTGTTCCGGTCGAAGATTTTCATCCAGGTTGGCTTGTTTGATTCTCTCCAGGATGATGCGGCTTAGTATTTTGCTTGGGACATATCAGTTTAGTGACACAGCTTCACAATTTGTCTTATGCATATACTCTCTCTTTATGTCTCTCCAACTTTCCTATGTTGTTTGTTGCCACTTTCTATGTCTCTGGTACAGGCATTGCGTCGCGTCATTCCGATAGCACATGTGTGCGTGGTGTTGAGTCGATAAACAAAGCCTCAGTCAGTGACTGACCTCGCCCTATCTCCTATCACCCAACTATATTACTTTTTAATACTCTCACCCTGTCCCACCCACCCTATTTTTGTGATTGCATGCTAGGGAATGCAGTGCAACTGCTGAGCCCTGTTTTTTCTAAGTTATTTGACTTAGTAGGATCAATTATTCTAGGTCTAGCTAGATTTTTGTGCTTCACTAATCTAGTAAACCCTGCTTGATCTACTGGTTTGACCTATGCTTTAATTGACCTCACAGTCTGCGTTACACATACTATTTGGCGAATTGTATTATTTTTCCTAATTGGATCTATCGGGCTGGTGCTTAAGCCGATAAAGTTTATGTCTGAGTGAATTGGTTGGTTGAAATGTCACCCCCGAATAATTCCAGCCTCATTGAGAATTCTAAGTAAGGATACTTCTATTGTCCAACACAAGGAGACGAAAATAAATGGTCTCACACCAAAGTGGTAAGTAAGTAAAGCAGTTGTAAAGTAAAGTAGTCAATTGTGAATGCGAATATATATATTCAACAAGCGTGGGAAAAATCATTAGACAGTCTTACATGAATGGCTAATTATAATGGAGTGTCGATCCAAACATAGCGAATTGGCAGACATGTCAACAACATATATGAATATATGTCCCACAACGGACTGTCAACAAACACTCTATTTATTAATATAATACACATTATAAAGGAGACAAGTCCATACAAGTGAAGTGGTCACAGACTAACCGAGCAAACAGAAAAAGACCAACATGCACCAGGCAGCCAATGACTTTCCTTCTTTATGCGACAAGGAAGTTGGAGACTGGCGTATAAAGAAGGAACGTACCTTGATATGATTATGATCAATAATATATGCTCAAAACCTTGTCATCCAGTTGTTAATACTGCTTCACTGTGTGTGTGTGTGTGTGTGGAAACGATAAGTGTGTTGGTTTCAAGGGATAATGGGAACAACGTCACTCACTATGGATACAAGTACGTGGAGTGCGCCTTCTTGCTTCCTATGTCTAGCCACTACCAACCAAATGTTTAACCTCGGCATCCGAATATTGTATTGTTGCGTATTCGGATGACTGATTTACCAGAAATGTTACAGAAGGAAATCCTGTTATGCGTTATACATTTTTTAATTTCAATTTCAATCGCTTTATTTTTCTTAAAGATTTTCTACGTGACACTGTCAGCTGTGCACATTCGCAGAAAGCTTATTAATACAGTCCATTCTTATTGTGAAACTTTCGGTTATCTGTTTGTAATCGACACTGCCTTCATTTTCACTGAATTATCTCGTTTTTGAAATTTTTCTCAGGTTAACTTGACATAATTAGATTTAATAGAGTGTGAAATATTCCCATGACACATGAATTAAAAGTCAGTCTGAACGAAGAATATTCTTTTCAATAATTTCTCCTCTTCAGGTTCTTACAATTATAAAATGATAATATTTTTTTACGAGTTGGTCACAGATTGATATCAGTTAGAGAACCATTGAGAACCAGCCACTGGGAGTACTGGATAGCTGATGTTTCATCCCAGTTTGCGAATCATCGGCAGCACGCACCCACTGGAATTCGAACCCAGGACCTTCTGGTTACAAGGCCAGCTCGTGTACCAATTGGTAGAAGTTAGAATTCATTAGCCATTGAATCGGGTCCCAGCGGCTGAATGGTATACTAGCCTGCCTTGTAACCAGAAGTTCCTGGGTTCAAATCCCAGTGGGTGCGTACTGCCGATGATTCCAAAAGACTAGGATGAGACAGCAGTTGTTCAGTACTCCCTGTGGCTGATTTTCAATGGTTCTCTAACTTGTATGAAACCGTGATCAACTCGTACAAACATAACTAACCCTTAAAAACCAAAAACTATAGAAATTATAATATTTTTTGTCGTTACAATAATGATACATTCTTTTCAACGTAGAATAACAGATCAGTAATAAATAGTCGTATTTGTGTGACAAACGTGCTAGTTGGCTGAAATCGATTACAAAATATTATGAAATCGGAGACAATGGTGGTGATTAGTGAGTCATAATAGATTCGTACGATGTTGTGGGGTAGGAAAAATTGACAAGTCAGATCAACGATATAAAAGGTGTCAGGTGAGTGAGTGGCTAGTGCAAAGTGGTCTGTGTTAAACAGGAGATAGTAAGACTGCAATGAGAGGCTCATCATGAAATAGCCAAAATGTGTGAAATGAAACAGATGGAGGCATATATTGAGAAAACAGATAATATCACTAATAATAAATCCGGATAGTATAAATGAAAATTCGATAGTATTGAGAGATTGTTTGCATGAAGGGTATAAATTATGACGAATAATAATGATAAGTGGAATAGTAGGCAAAGAGAAACACAAAGTTTCCAAGTTTCGCCACAGTTGGAGCAGCATCTAGACGTATTCTTTTTGGATAAAAAGTTCCGATTTACTCAATCTTATCGCAACAGCTTCAGCTATCTGTGTAGGAGACGTAAGCGCACTGTACGTGATAACGACTTCGGAATCCGGCATATAACCCCAGCTTTTTATGCACTTAATCCCCCCCCCCTCGTGCTTAACCAAACTAGTAGCTGTTCTTGAACCCCTAAGGCGAACTTGCCCAATCGTCCGCCCAATATAAATTGGACTACAGGAAGAGTTGAAATGGTATATGCATGAAGAAGAGCCAAGGTTAGGTAAGATATCTTGGAGTTACTGGGTGAACACTGAATAGCTACTTAACCCTCTTGGTGTTTTTGTGTTTCTCTACGCCTGCTATTACACTTATTATTATTCGCCATAATGTATACCCTTCATGCAAACATTCTCTCAATACTATCGAATTTTCATTTATACTATCCGAACTTATTATTAGTGATATTATCTGTTTTCTCAATATATGCCTCCATCTGTTTCATTTCACACATTGGTTGTTTCACGATGAACCTCTCATTGCAGTCTTACTATTTCCTCCTATTTAAATGCATACAACTTTGTACTAGCCACTCACCCACCTGACACCTTTTATATCGTTGATCTGACTTGTCAATTTTTCCTACCCCACAACATCCTACGAATCACCACCATTGTCTCCGATTTCATAATATTTTGTAATCGATTTTAGCCAACTAGCACGTTTGTCACACATATACGACTATTTATATTTTGTCATCCTATGATAACTAGCCTGTTAGTGTACGTAAAAATGTATTCACCGCATGACTAACTGGCCATTATTGTAACGACGACAAATATCATATTTTATAATTGTAAGAACCTGAAGAGGAGAAATTATTGAAAGGAATATTCTTCGTTCAAATTGCCAATTTCTCCTCCTCAACTGGATTGTGAAACATTTTATCAAGTTGTAAACTATGAATTATCGGTGGCACAACGGTTAGGATGCTCGCCGACCATGCATATGGTCTATGGTTCGATCCCCGGCCATCGACTCACTCCTTTACCTCGCTAAGACAGAAACAATGCGGGTGAAGAGGAAGGCTTGGGCATGAGACTAGCAAATCCATTCTGTAAACATTAACACTGTTACAAAGAATTCAAGCCTCTAGCTTGAAGCCCTATCTTCGACCGGGAGCATGAAAGAAAAAAAAACCCAGAAATATTTCTTTTATCAGGCGTCTTTTGCACGAATTCTTTAATTCCTAATGGTTGTTTGCTGACGATGCTCAATAATGGGTCTCGATAACACCATATGTGATCTCATGGCCATGTTATCGCATTTTGTGTTTACTGGTATGAGCATAAAATAAAATATGCGCATAGTTTGTGAAGCCATAACACTGTGAATACTAATTTAACTCCAGATTACAATATTATTTCAATTATTACTATTATTAATTATATCCTTTAATTCCTAGAGGAACATAGGGTTTCAGCCACGCGTCTCCATTGCCTTCGGTTTTCTGCCGACTTTTTCACCCCGCTCCAAGTCTGCCGCCCACATGCTTCCATCTCCTCTTCACATCACTTCCTCCTCCAAGTCATCCTGGCACTGACGACCAACTCGCCGCTTCCCTTTCGGGTTCCACTAGAGCAATGGCTCCTCTAGTGATGTCACTTTATGGTTTCCTCAGAGTGTAGCCAATCCAATCCACCTCCATTTCTTCCTGTATATTTGTTGCACAATCGGTTCCTGCGGTTAGTTCACTCATTTCCAGAGATCCCTGTTTCTGATCTTTTCTGGCCAGTCATCTGATCTTGAGTATTGAGCGAAGACAGCTGTTAATGAAGGCCTGTAGTGTGTTTGAGGTGCTCTTTATGACGCACTCGCCAAGATCCTTATAGTGAGTAGCACTGAGTTCACATTGGAGTTGACAATCCGGATCTTATATTCGTTTTCATGCTGAGCTGGGCTGTTGACTTCCACACAGACTTAAAAGTAATGAAAGCTTGTCTTGCTTTTCCGACTCTGGCTTTGATGTCCTCGTCAGTTCAATAATATACATTAATATTATTCACTAGTAATTAACCAGTAACCAGTATCATGTGTGTCTAGTCCTTAGTGTGTATTGGTACTGATTGAATTGCATCAATCAAATTTGAAATATGTTGTCATTAAGTAGGGTGCAGTTTGAATTGATTTCACATAGTTGCATGTAATTGGGAAGCAGTTTTGGATACACGTTTCACGTCTATATTCGTATTTGTCACAACAAGGCACATCATCAACTTCAAAGGATTTGTGGTATATGATATTGGTTACACATTAATAAACAAACAATCAGTATTATCCGTTGCAGTCTTAACGAGTAAGTAGGTCAGTTGTCAGCTGGAAAAGCTCAGTAAGAAAGTTGCTCACTGTATTACTGGATAACTTCTTGTATTCGAATCTCTCTGGGGGATATTAGCTCCCTTCCTCATTTGAGGTTATAGATACGCTACGCTGACGAGTGCAAGTAAGTATTTAACCTAGGTGAAAGATTTTCAGTTAATCACCTCTCCAAACACTTCACTCATGTATATTAAAACAATCAGTTACCTTTATGAATTTAGTTAGACAAAGCAATAAGAATTTGTCTGAATCGTGTGTAATGTGTATTTGCGGAACACATTTCCAGCAATCTGATCACACACACACACACCAACTTGTCATAGGAATATATACAAAGTTAATAATGAGTCAAGAGGTGAGAAAATAGACTACTTAGATCACGTTAAAAGACTGCCATATTGAACGTCAAAATAACAATGAAGATCACTAAACCGAATAACAGAGGTAGTGGTACATCTACTCTGACTGGACGATTTAGTGTGATGATGAATTATTTTTGAACGCATAAAGATGGTTTAAACATCCTAGTTGCTAACCAGGGATTCCACGAACTTTAGGATACACCCCAAACACGTTTTATGGATAGATAGATAAGTTTAAAAGACATGTAAACATCAATGTTATATCCTGTCTCTATAATATGTTTCGCAATAGAGGACCTAAGTCGTCTGTTCTCACCATTAATGGGTTCTGGGGATTCTATCTGCTTCTGAAGCCAACCCTCACTTGCAGAGATCGATAAGTCCTCCCCATGCGTATGTGTGGTCACATGTTTATTCAAACTGATAAACGCAGTGGGATGTGACATCATTTTTCACGTGTTCAAAGGGCTTAGATGGATATATTGGCTTCATATTCTCAATCATTACGATCTTAGCTGCATGAAAAGTCTTCTTAACATCAGCTTTCAATCTCTTTTGCAGGTAGTATGACAATAATTGAAAATATGAAGCCAATATATCCATCCATGTAAGCCCTTCGAACATGCGTAAAATGATGTCACATCCCACTGTATTTACCAATTTGAATGTACATGTAGACACACATACATCGATCTCTGCAAGTAAGGTCTGCCTTCAGAGCATATCCCAATAAATGGCTTCAGAAGTACATAGAATCCCCAGAACCCATTAATGGTGAGAACAGACAACGACCTAGCTCCTCTACCGTGAAACATATTATAGAGACAGGATATAACATTGATGTTTATATGTCTTTTAAACTTATCTATCTATCTATCTATCTATCCATAAAACGTGTTTGGGGTGTATCCTAAAGTTTGTGGAATCCCTGGCTAGCAACTAGGATGTTTAAACCACCTTTATGCGTTCATCAAAAATAATTCGTCTTCACCACACTAAATCGTCCTTAGTTAACTTTATTTTGATACCAGTTAGGGTAAATGTACTATTACCTTGAATATGGCGGCCTTTTAACTTGACCTAAGTAGTCTATTTTCTCACCTCTTAACTTTTTACTAACTTTGTATATATTCCTATGACAAGTTGGTGTGTGTGTGTGTGTGTGTGTGATCAGATTGTTGGAAATGTGTTGCGCGAATACACATTACAAACGATTTATGCAAATCACGTTTTCGTGTCTGTATTAGTCTGTGCTATCATTTGTGTTTTACTGTACACACATCGATTAACCATTCACCTTTTATGTTTTTAATGCCCTCCCCCTTGATTTCTTAACAGGTCTAGATATCCAATGCATAGGTCATTTCTCTTTACTATTCTCAATACTTGACCTTCATGAACATCCTGAAATTCAATTGCGTGCATTAGATGTAAGTTTTGGATTAACTTTCTTCCATTTGATTTCCTCGCTTCTTCTTGTGCATTTCGAGTAGAATAAAATGCTTCAAACTTACAAAACTTGAAGTATTCAATAGAGGTGGTGTTTAGTTTTTTTTACGTGGTGAGGTTGTTGTTCGTCTCACACCCAACCTTCCATCTTTATCGGACTTACTATCGACTGACTAGTAAACTGGGAGAGGTTTGGTAGTAGTACGTCTACTGGGAATAAAATCCTGGACGACGTACGCGATGGCGAGTATTCTACCGCTGGAACGTCGTCTGGTTCACTCTTTCATTTGGTTGTTGCAACATTTGTTGTCATTTAATATATTTTACAGTTTCCATGCAAGTGATATGAACTGAGGATTGATAGAGGCCAAGTTAAACTTTAAGCACCACTAACTACCAAATGGAGTGCTACCACACTAATGACCTTGAAGCGCTCACTGGGCAAATTAGTGAAACCTGAAAAATAATGTTGTGTCATCATCAATAAAGTATGCTTTTCGAAGTGTTATGCTATTCAACAGGATATCTGGCAAGTTTCAGCTTATTTATTTTGGGAAAGTTTAAGTTAGGCTTAAAGCCAAGGACAGGTCAAGGTTAGGTTAGCCTAATAAAGGCGACATCAAGGTTGGTTCGAGTCAGATTACAGTTAGTTTAGGGATATTTTCATTTTAAGGTTAGGTTCAGGAAAGATTGGGGTTATTGTTAGTGTTAGAAGACGCAAATAATTACATGCATAGAATGTGGTTAAATTACTCTGTTGATGATATAAGAATTGAACTTGTGCACTATGGTGGTAGAGTATAATTCCATTGTGGGTATATTTATTTTGATTAAGTCTCACTATAAGCGCAATATCGCTTGAAATTTAGTCACTCGTTGATAAAGGCTCTCCCGGTCCAGAACAAACAAGAAGCCGGTCACTGTTTCTACGGTACTATTAGTAAACAAATCAATAATTATATATACAACAAACCTTAACGGTTTCAAGAGTACAAAGCACAACGCTTAACAGAAAGCAAAGTACCGCTATCAGAGCAGAATAACGTTAAAGCCAAAATTGCGAACTAGCCGGAACCAGACACGACCGTTCAGGTAAGCAGTCAGTAGAAGAATGAACCCAAGTAAGGCATGGCATAAAACAGAGAGCGGTTAAGAGATAGACAGAGCATAGGCACAAAGATAGAATTTAATTGGCTACTTAACCAGGTAGGAAGATACAGATGAAGATCAATAAATAAGATAAACTCGACAGAATAGTACAAAGTTAGACATGGGTCAGCAAAAATAACAGTTCACAAAATACTCTGATTGAGTCATGAGTTCAACTGTCTGACTAAACGGATCGAGGTAAAAACACATATACACAGTTCATTGAACAAGAGGGGATAGACAGCTTAGGCATGGATAATTGGGTTGCAACAACGCTAGACTGATCCGGGACAGGTTGACTTGATTCAAGGATGGAAATTGAATTGATCTTACACTCACAGTGGTGTTATACAGTAATATTTACTGATGATGTTTCGGGCACAATTTATTGCTCAGCAAAATATTTCTGTATTACACTATGAAACTTTATCAAAATAAATTTTACCCACAATGGAATTATACTCTGTTGATACTCCAATCTAAAACTGAGAGCTACTTTTATCACATGTGAGAGGAGGGTATCCTCTATAACACTTTTATACAGTTTTTATTATTTATTTTTGATTTTTGATTACAGCTTGCATTTGTTTTCATAAATATTTGTATTCCAGACACAAAAATGCCTCTTTCACATGGCTGTTGCGTTCGAGGTCATTTGCTGATTGGTGGTAGTTAGTGGTGCTTAAAGTTTAACTTTGCCTTGATAGATTCAAAAGCCAATCCTGTAGTGTGTAGCGCAGATATTATTTTGCAAATGTTGCCATACCTTAGATGACATCTCACCGTGATTTTCTTTTGGTAACTGAAAGCTACTCATATAACAGACAATAACTGATCTTTTTGAAGTTGTAAAAAGAGTCAACATCTTATTAACACAGTAATAATATTTGATGATATTAGACGGTTGCAGGCAATCGGCCACAGGAAGCCCCACTTGACCTAGGTCTCGTGCTAGTTGCCACTCACCAGTCAGTCAGCGAGGTGTGCCTGCAACCTTAAAGGAACTCATATCCCTCTTCTGAGAATCGAACCCGCGTTACCCAGTGAGTACTGCAGTCAGTCAGAGACGTTACCACTGACTTACCTAGTGGCATGGTGGCATGCCGCATTGCAAACCTGACTGATAGAATTCAGTCTGCACCAAAGATAGGACTAGACACATCACACTAACTGTGCATCGGTAGCACAGTGGTTAGTACGCTCGCCGACGACCATTCACATGGTCCGAGGTTCGATCCCCGGCCGACGCACGCCCGATATCCATGGTCGGCCTGCTAAATTTGGGCTACCGATATCACATGCTGAAAATTCCATACTTGTATCAAAAATACTGTGTGGAGTCAAGCTATAATAAAGAAATAATTACTAGTGTCCAATCACAGTAATATAATATTATTTGGTTGGAGGTGACTAGCCGTAGTGGACTCCAGTGTGTGTTGTTTTTTGTCCTAAATTTGGCACTTATCATCAGCTAATGGATGTACTTGCATCCCCCCCCCCCCCAATGTGTGAAGCTTTCCACATTGCGACTCAAATCCAGCGTCAGTTATCGTTCCAAACGCTACAACATTATCCTTCAGACTCTGAGAACCAAATCGTGTGCAACAGATTTCAGTTGTCACTGGTTGATTATATTGAACCGAGCATATATATGTATATATATATATATATATATATATATATTGAACGGAGGATTTCATCATGGGCTGACATTGGTTGGAGAACCATTGGAAAACCTTGGAGTACCGAACAGCTGTTTCGTCCTAGCTTCGGACCCTTCATCAGTATTCACCCACCGGATTTCGAACCCAGCACCTTCTGGTTACAAGGCGAGCTCGTAGACCATTGAACCACTGGGACCCGATTCAATCGCCAATCCATGATTTCTAACTTCTGCCAGTTCACGGCATAGCGTGACCATTTCGCTGTGTCTTCTTCGATGAGTTACTGCCTCATCTTCAACCTGCTGTACCTTACTGATCACGGCTTCCCATTAGAACCCCAGGTTAGCCGCCTGAATAGGGCCAGTTGCTAGTGACCATCAGAAGTTAGAATTCAAGGACCATTGGATGGGGTCCCAGTGGCTCAGCGGTCTGCGAGCTCGCTAGCCTTGTAACCAGAAGGTTCGAACCGTGGCGGCGGGTGGGTACTGATGAAGAGTCCCAAACTAGACTGACGAAACAGCTGGTTGTCCAGTACTCCCTGCAGGTTTTCCACTGGTTCTCTAACACTGGTATCAGCTCATCATGATGAAGTCCTCTATGCAATCAAACACAAAATCCCTACAAAACCAATACTTCTTGAAAAAATATATAATGTTCTTCATTTTGTACTTATTCAGGTTATTCAGTCTGTTTCAACCAATCCACAGTGCCTTGAAGATATGGCAGCATCACAATTACTAACATCATTGGTTGTATTATTTTTTATACTCCCACGAGGTAAGTAAGTAATTTAGTAAGTGTTTACTGGAATGCTTCTTTTCTTTCATGCCATGAGCGATGAATAAATGAGTGTGAAATGAAAATCTGACTAGCGTGCAGGACTCAAAACACTCTTGGGTCACCTGAGTTACTAATCTGGTGTCTGATCAGTCGGCTTTCGAAGCTCGTTTGGTGGTAGCTCGTCGAAATAGTTGTTTGGAAACCGATGTTTGCAAACCTTTCCATGGCCTGGATTTTCAATACACACTCAGTCATATCACGCATTATTTCAGTTGGTAATTTGCCAACCACCGACAGCTGTCTCAAATAGGTCTCACCGCTAACTAACTAACTGACATCAGCTGGAAAACTATTAATGAAAGCTATGGAGTACTACTGAGGAGCTGTTTCGCCTTAGTTCAAAATTCTTCACCGTTACATATGCTTAACACCACTAGAGACTCAACTCAGAATATTCAGGTTACTGGGTGAGTCCGTTGATCATTTAACCACCTGGACGCGGAATTCAAGAGTCCATGAATTCTAACGTCTGCCAACTGACGATATGTATCGCCACCCCCCTCCTCCTCCTCCTCCTTCAGTCGACTTCATATGTCATGAAGCTTCGCATCATAACTCCGGGAAATCTCATCTTCTGTAGTCACAGTTACAAATGAATAGTGGGTTAAAATTATCTCAAGTGTGTGTTGATTCGCGATGAAATCTTACTTGTTGTAATCAGTTAAATTACCTATAAATCTTAACGTTGAAACCCTAAACATAAGATCCGAATCAAATTGCACTAAAGTTGTGTTGGGATTAAGGCGACAAATATATATATATATATGAGTGTTAGGATTATCGAATTATGAACCAGTTAGGTGAATCGAATGACAATCAATGAAGGTGAATTGTATATCTAAGTTGTGGAGAGATTCAAACCGGAGTCCACACTGACGCACACCTGATATCTATGGTCGGCCTGCAAAATTTGGGCTACCGATATCCATGCTGAAAATTCCATACTTGTACCAAAAAATACGGTGTGGAATCAAGCTGTAATCAAAAATAAATAAATAAAAATGATATTGTCATCTGATGATAAAACCATCTGTGATAACCTTGGGTTGACAGAGAACTCAACTGAGCAGCAGCTAGTGTGCTGTAATGAACAAACAGTTACGTAAACTGTGATCAAGACTTGACCGAATAGTTTGCAAAATATAATTGGGCGCCGAGTGAGAAGTAGCCATTTGTAAACATTATATTTTTAAAATCTCACCGAAACTGAAATGAGTAATTCCAACGTTTCCTGTGTTCGGTAAACTGATCCGAACATCTTTAGGGAAATTCATCGAAATTAACTTAACAGCGGAGATTTATGTATGAAAAAGGACATCTCTTGTTTTCTATTGTTTTGGTTTGTAAGGATTAGTTATGTTTTACGAGTTGATCACGGATTGATATCAGTTAGAGAACCATTGAAAACCAGGGAGTACTGGACAGCTGCTGTTTCATCCTAGTTTGGGAATCATCGGCAGTACGCACCCACTGGGTTTCGAACCCAGGACCTTCCGGTTACAAGGCAAGCTCGTATACCATTCAGCCGGCCTACTCTTGTTTTTAAAAACTTTTTCCAATCACATGAGTCATGAAACAGGTATCAACATGTATAATAAGCAAATGTGTAAATATGCTTCACTGTAAACCCCAAAAGTGCACAAGTGATTATATCACATCCCATACAATTTACCAATTTTCGTGTGTGTGTGTGTGTGTGTGGACATACATACATAGGGAGGAGTAATCGCGCTTTGCACGTGAGGGTGGGAGAGCATATCCCAAAATGGTTAGAAAAACAGGTGAATTGTGACAAGCTAATAGATGCAGGTGGCAGACTACCAAATTCGTCTATAGCTAAACACCTAATCGAGATGAACCATAAGATTGATGTTAACTCAGCCTTTAAGGTCATCTATAAAAACGGTCAAGGGCGTTTACTGAAATACGCTGAGGCTATAGCTATTCATAGACTTAAGCCCCCCTTGTATATTCAAAAACAGTTCGTCATTACTCGTAACCTACCTTGGTAATCCTTATTTGATTGGATTACCAAACGTTTGTGTTAATTATTCTTAATTCCGTTTTCTCTCACTTTATATATATTGACTTGACAAGTAAATGTGTGATCAGATTGTTCGAAATGTACGGCGCAAATAGATCACATTTTTCAGATAGTCTCCGTCTTCTAATAACGCTATCAAAATTTATAAAAGGGACTAATTGTTTTAAAAGTGTATGAGCTGCGATCAAAATTGGACCTCAGACTTATAAATATTAGTCTGCTTTTATTAAAAGTCAATCTGAACGAAGAATATTTCTTTCAATAATTTCTCCTCTTCAGGTTCTTACAATTATAAAATATAATATTTGTGGTCGTTACAATAAAGATAGCCAGATATGCGGCGGATACATTTTTAACGTAGAATAACAGTTTAGTTATGGGGTGTCAAATAAATAGTCATATTTGTGTGACAAACGTGCTAGTTGGCTGAAATCGATTACCAAAATATTGTAAAACGGGAGACAATGTTGGTGATTAATCATAATAGAATTGTAGAGTGTAGGGTAGGAAAATTGACAGATCAGTTCAAGGTTATAAAAGGTGTCAGGTGAGTGAGTGGCTAGTACAAAGTGGTCTGAGTTAAACAGGAGGTGTGTTAGACAAACATATATGTGAACAATATTGTTGTTTTCAATCAGATCTTCTGCAGGCTTTACTCTAATTTACATAGACTTATAAATAAAAAATTGTTAACCAATGACGGCGATTTTGTGGATCAAATAATAATAATGTGGTAAATGTTTTGAACGAAATTAATAACGATGATTATAATGATAACAAAATATTGATAATAAGGTTTATGCAGGTGGCGATAAGAATAACAAAGGTAGTGAGTGATATGTGTATATGCAGACAATTCAATAAATAAATTAGGCCAAATCTTAAAAGTTGCGTAATACTAAAGGTGAAGTGGACAGATAATCAGAGTTTGAATAAATATCATAAAAAATACGAAGGAGATGGAAAATAAGAAAGGGTGGGAGGGTTTTGAATAGAATTCACCTACGCCAAGCAAGGGAGAGACGAACGTAGAACAAACTTCTTCTTTTGTTGTATGCAAAGATGACTAGGATGGTTCTGTCGAATTAATTCCCATAGCTTCGGCTAAGTGTAAAAGACGGGTTCTGATTCCGTTCGAAAGACTCGATGGAATGAGATAGATAACTTTGAAGGCACTTCTTCTTCTGTCCACTTGGTGACCACTGTTCACCAACCAAATGAGTTAAAATAGAACTTCTTATAGATTTTATTTGACCTTTTCCGAACCATGAGGGAAGATCCTCAGTAGTGCGTATGTTAAGCTGTCTAGTTGTTCACCCTATGTATAACAACTAAATTTGTAGGTACACATAGAAGTGGCACAGCTAGGTAGCTTGTCTTTCGTTTGAGTAACCATAATTGGTCGACTGGAAAATGACAGACAAAGGCTGGTGGGTGTATAAGTCAGTTTTATTGCTCTTGCTAATCTTACATGTAAAACTTTACTAGCCACGTCCCTATTAAATTGCAATTTTAAGAACAGTTGTTTGTTTTAAACTGTTGTCAGTTTCTCTTTATTATACGTGGTGTCCATGTGCCAGTCTCCCTACAAATCTACTAGGATAACCTATTTAGATCAGCGTATTTAGGATGTATCCTAACACATTTTCTAGAAAGTCATCTTTAGAGATACGTCTTGGTCTATTCGTGAGGCAGCATCTGACCAAATTGACTTTGTATCGTATTGGTACAAAACTGAGGCAATGTGTATGTTGTCCTACAGATGTAGGTTTTCTGTAGACATCTCTCTTGAGTGTGAACCATCCTGTCTTCTGCTCATTTGAACATTAAGGAATTGTAGTCTACCATCATGTTCTTCTTCACATCCATCTCTCATCTTCACTTCGCTCCCGCCAAATGCAAGATGATGTTACAGGACTGGACTACATCGACTCCTAGATTAGAAATAAGAAGTGAAGTGGTAGAGCACGTTGACCGCTTCACTTATTTGGGAAGTACCATCAGCCCCAACGGGCTGATCTCTGACAAAATCTCAGCACGAATACAAGGGGCTCGTTTCGCATTTGCCAGTTTACGCCGACTCTGGCGTAGACGAGATGTTCGACTATCGACCAAAGGGCGGGTGTACTGCTCATCAGTCCGCTCCGTCCTCCTTTATGGTTGTGAGACCTGGCCATTGAGAGTGGAAGACATGAAAAGACTAGCTGTCTTTGATCATAGGTGCCTGCGCTCTATTTCCCGTGTAAAGTGGCATAATAAGGTGAGCAACATTGAGGTTAGGCGTCGAGTTCTAGGTAAACAGGGGAAATCAATCGACGAGGTTATGAAGTTACATAGACTGAGATGGTTAGGACATGTGTTACGTATGCCAAGCCATCGCCTCCCTCGACGAGCAATGTTAGCGGATATAGGGTCAAGCTGGAAAAAAGCTAGCGGCGGTCAAACAAAAACTTGGCACCAGTCAATGAAATCCACAACAGTTGGTCTAAGCCACGTAGGAAGGTGTAGACTTCCAGGCTGGGGTCCTCGGGACGGTAAAAATCTATGGTTGGAAACAATTGGTGACATGGCTCAAAATCGTTCTCAGTGGCGCAGATGCATCCACTCCCTGTGACTTATGATCTCCAATGAAACTGTTTTGTTTTTCTTTATTACTCCTTTGTCTCACACCTCTGCTCACTGTTTGTATTATGCTTTTCTTGTACTTTCTTCTCTTGCTTCGCGTGCTACACGGAGTGTGGCGACTTGAACTTCCGCACATTTGTGTAAAGTTCTATGTCGAAAACAGACCATCTTCACTTGATATCTAATCAGTCGTATATCAGTCTCATATCGCTATCTTCCTCTGCTTTCTTCATCTTTGGATGTTTCTTACCCCCTCTCCCTCTTTTCTTCCATTTTATAGCACATTTTATTCTTGTACAAACAGTGGATCATTTAATAGCATCATCTACTCTACTGAAAGAATTTATCTATGCTGGTGGTTTAATCTATTTACTCCAACTGGTGTGTAGTTCACCACAACAACAAGATCGTCAAGCTACAGTACGCCTATTATCGCACTGTTTAATTAATAAACAATTTGGACGACGGATACAAGCCATTATGAATCAGTATTTGCCGAGTGTATTTGTTGATACATTGCGGGATCAACCAGAGAATTTTTTATCATTATTTGATGGTAAGTTTTTTATGTGAGTGTACTGACTGTTGCTTTTTTCATCACCTCACCTTTTTGTTCTCCGTTTTTTTTAATTATTTTCTGTTTAATAATAATAATAATAATAATGATTTACTATATTCCAAAAACAGTACTTGTGATACAGAATGGAATTTTCAGCATTAATCACAATATTGCATCTCATTTCCTCAAATTATAAATAAAAATTAATCACACAGAAAATTTTCCACATTTACAATAGAAGTAATGTCAAAAACATGCAGCATATAAAGTGGAAATAATAATAATGATAACAGCTAAGGTAACAATAATAATAATACAGGTGAAAATTTCCGTTGGCTTGTGTCACACAGTATTGGCAATGTGATATAGAAATCCTAACATGTTTAAAAATATTGAATATAATGTTCTCTTTACATGATAATATGGTGAGGGGAGAAACAAAGATTACAGCCGTCATGGAGATAAGTTGGTGTTTGCAATTATGAGAGTAAAACAAACCAAGAAGCAACAGGACCATAAATATCATAGAAATAATAAAGTAAAACTTGAAAGTATATAAGGATGGATGGATGGAGGAAATTGTTTATTTGCTAGATGAAAAAAGGTTAGTTAGTTCTTGCCTGATAATATTTTCATCACATAAAATACGTGCCCAGTATGGTATTATAGAATTTTTATACTTAGACGTGCGAGCATACAGTTTTCTGAAGTTACTTCTTGTTCTACCTGAGGAGATGCAGAGTGAAAGCTGAGGGTAAAGCGGATGCTCCAAGTCAGACAAAATTCCTTTAGCAAATTTATTGCACGAAGTCAAGTGCCTATCGACAACAACGTTAACTATGTGGTTCACTGGGACACCACTCACCCTACTGACAGTCTTCAGCATTCTACGAATTGTGACATAGTCCTTTTTAAGCAGCAAACCAGGAAAGAATAAGCGGGGGTGAACAATAAAGAAGAATGGGTAGGATGCAAGAGTTTATGAACTGTAAGAGGAGGGGTTGAGTTATACCCGAGTATCTTAACTTCCCAATGTAAAATGTTTGGCGGAACATTTTACTGGAGATCGCTAAGACATGGAAAGACCAGCAGAGATCAGAAGAGAGAATAAGTCCAAGATACTTAATTTTTGATTTAATTCCTATATCATTGTTCTCAATCTTACAACTGTCATGTCAACATAAGCTTGAATACGACGTTGTTTGCGTGCTCGTGCAAGTGTGTGCCCACTTATTACTGCCCGGCTGTCTGCCTACACCGCGGAAGTGGAGTCAAAGGGGATAACTGCTTGAGACGGGTCACACACATGGCGTCTCTGAAGCGGTTTTTTGGATAATGTCAGTATTAAGATAGGACTGTCGCAGGTTATGTCTGGAAAGACAAATTCTGGGAGTGACCTTTTCCATCTCCTTTACTTCCCCGGAAACGCGTGGCACCTTACTCCCTGGATATCCTTATTCGCCAGAAGTATGACTTTGCCCACAGATTTCTAACACAGCTGTAAGAGACGTAATCTATGTCTAACGGCTATCCAAACCATCTTTCTAGCATAGTAGGACCTGGAGGAACATTGGTCCCAGCCAGTGTATTTCGTTGTGCCATTAAGATATGTGCAAGCCCTACCACGGTAAAATTAGCAGCTATCAGTAGGGACTGTGGGAAATGCAGCACACCCGTTTGAGGCCTGAGGTTATAGTCTGACCAGTTAAACTAAAGCAAACATTTATCGTAAGAGGTAACTGTCCAAGTCTTTTACTTGAAGTTTACTCCATATCGTAGATAGCAGAGAGTAAGGTAAAGTAAAGAGTTGAATTCCCACTCTCAGTCATGCCAAGTAATTTATGGTGTGAAGGTATATAACTGAATGATTTGTAACAACTAATTTCAACTAAATAAGTAGTGTGTGGTCTTTAGTTTTCATTAGCTAGAAAGATAGACTGTATGCTGGACAGAAGTAAGGAGAGAGATGCAATTTTAGTAAACTGAATGCGAAATAGTGTAGTAAGAATTCTGATGGAAAATATTGTCTATAACTGGAATTCGTTTTATTATTATTATTATTGTTATTATTATTAGAATAGGGACTTGATACTCTGTGGGCACCAGAAGATGCGCCACATGCACAGACTGAAACCTGTGGTTGTCTTAATAGGCCGTCTTTCAACCTTTGACTTGAAGTCTAATCCACATGGCAGTGTGGCAATATCAGGAGCTACGTCCCCATGGTTGTGCCAACCATGCACATGGTCGGGGGTTCAATCCCCAGCCACTGATCCACTCCTTTACCTCGCCAAGCCAGTAGTAAAGCTGGCAAGGAAGAAAGGTTGGGAGTGAGGCTAGCAACCCTATCCTGTAAAAATAATTATCACTGCTACAGAAACTTCAAGCCTCTATCTTGAAGCCTTATGTTCCACTGGGAACGGAAAGAAATAAGAAGAAAACGTTCCCATGGTTGCTAGTGCCAAAACAAGTTCACGTGCCAATTGCTCCTTTTGTATTTTGGAGCCCATCTACACTATAGGTTTGGAATTGGGTTTTCCGGTTCCCCTAGGTAGACATGCATGTTCACCAGTCCGATTGTGAGCAACATAAATTATAAATCTCCCTTTCTCTTTTGTGAGGAGCACCGCCGTCATGTAAATAGAGTGAATAGAATTTAGGTGGTGGAGGGTGTGAACGCCCGGTGGCATGAGAATATTTCGAGTTGGGTGGGAGGGGGGGAGACCGGTGTCCACCCACCCTTGACCATACCAAGTTGTTTATAGAGGCAGTTCATTAATTGGTATGTACATAATTCACACCACATAACAAGACTTTTTTTGCTGTAGTGGGTGATAATTGATAACGTGACTAGATTTAAGTTATATTTATGGAACCTCGAAGCGCTTTACTCAAATTTTAAGAATGTTTATTCACTAAAGAATATAGTAAACAGAGTACTACTCTTAACTCTGACTCTTCCTACTGGAAAATCACTCAGCCCCATAATATAACTCCATGCACTGAAAAATCTTCAGTGGAAGCTTATTGCTTCCAGGTGTGATAATTGATCACGGCCGTTTCGTCATCAAACTAGGTGACGTCTTCATAAGTCACTGCATGAATAGTTAGAGATTCTTTTTCTGTTTGTTTAGTCATAGTCTAATAGCTCATCACTAGGTTGCCTACGCTTTTTCGACGACAACAACAACCATTGCGAAATCTAGGTTCAAGGATTGTTGCCGATTGCATCCAGCCACCTAATAACTATCTAATTGTACCTATAGGGGAGTGATGTTTCTATCTTTTGACTTTATAAAATTGGATTTAGCCACTGACAGAACTAAATTCTTTGCAATTAATAGTGTTCTCTGAGCTGGTTGGTTTAGTTGTGGAGCTTTCGTCGTCCCCCTGCTGGACAACATTTTCAGCACAGTATTTAGCATAAAATGAAATGATTTAAATTTTTCTTCATGAGTGATATAACTGCGTCTCTCAATAACCATCTTTACATGTGTATGGATGATTTTCTATTGACTTGGATTTTAAACTTTCTGGTCACCTGATTTACTTTTTATTAGTTGGTACATTTCGTCTATATTAACGTGTTTGTTAATTGCATATTCGTTTGAGTATCAAGCTTCTAGGAATTCCCTGACTGCACTTTTGGTGGCGTTTTCTCTCTCTAAGATTTCGCCATTATCCCAATCATCAAACTGATGTCCATAATTGTCTATGTGCATTGATACGAAACAGGAATACATATCATGTCTTTTCACGGCTGATTTGTGTTCCTGGATTCTGATTCAAAGGGGACGTCCACTTCGGCCACCGATGTAATGCCTGTTACAGTTCATACATGCAATTTATTTTGTAAATGGTATTAATTTTATCTCCTTTTTCTGTTGGATGGCTCTTTCGGTTAGCATAATATCGAATTAAGCGATTTGACTGGCTGGCTTGTGTGTCATATTTATATCAAACGGTTTCAGTATTCTAGCTGTTATTTCATGGGTATTTCTCATGTATGGTAGGATGAATTTTCCTATGGTCTTTGATGATGGTTCCTTGTTGGTGTTGTGATTCGATTTGAAACACTTTTTGATGAGATTTTGTAGATAACCATTGTCAATCACGTCTCACAAACCGTTAATGCCCAGCTCTCGCTACGCTCGGGCCCACGCTGTTCTTTGAAGATTTCAGAAACGCTTAGTTATAACGGACGAAAAAACCAAAACACCGATCTGCCGCTTGATATTTCTTTATTGTTACACCAACATATAAAAAGAATAAGTGAACTAAGGTTTCTGACGATGTTTCACTCTTCTTTCTGAACAGCGACCGATGAGACGATGACTGTCGTATTGATGCCTCCGCGAAAATTGGGGAAGTTGATTTTAAGCAAACAACCAAGAATTGATCGTTCAATCTTCAACTACATTGACAACCATTCTTTTTGAAGACCGTCTGTAGGTACTTTTCTTCCATTCTTTTGAACACCGAAGTAGTGTAACAGTGTGTTTGAACTCTCTTTTGAACAATGTCTGCACACAGTTTCTTTTGTGAGTGAGTAATTGGATTACTGCTAGTATAGTTGCGTATTTGATCTGTGTGCGTTGATTTTCTATATACTTGTGTGTTTCTAAATTTCCTGTGTTGGTTCTCCTGATCAAGACATCTAAAAATAGGATTTTGTTATCTAATTCTTCTCTTGTGAATTTGATGTCTTCAAATATGTAAACCGAAAAATCCATCCAACAGAAAAAGGAGATAAAATTAATACCATTTATAAAATAAATTGCATGTATGAACTGTAACAGGCATTATATCGGTGGCCGAAGTGGACTTCCCCTTTGAATCAGAATCCAGGAACACAAATCAGCCGTGAAAAGACATGATATGTATTCCTGTTTCGTATCAATGCACATAGACAATTATGGACATCAGTTTGATGATTGAGATAATGGCGAAATCTTAGAGAGAGGAAACGCCACCAAAAGTGAAGTCAGGGAATTCCTAGAAGCTAAACCTGGTACTCAAACGAAAATGCAATTAACAAATACGTTAATATAGACGAAATGTACCAACTAATAAAAAGTAAATCAGGTGACCAGAAAGTTAAAAATCCAAGTCAATAGAAAATCATCCATACACATGTAAAGATGGTTACCGGGAGACACAATTATATCGCTCATGAAGAAAAATTTAAATCATTTCACTTTATGCTAAATACTGCGCTGAAGATGTTGTCCAGCAGCATGGGGACGACGAAAGCTCCACAACTAAACCAACCAGCGAATCATCCACCTGAGCTACAAATCTTCTCTATTATTTCAGGACTCATTCTTTGTTATCGTTGTTGTTGTTGTTGTGAAGTTCTCTTCTCTCAATGAGTATTGTCGTATTTCAGTACACTACCGATGAACTCAACCTCAGACGAGCCAAGCATAGGTATTCAGAGTTTAAATCACCCCCCCCCCCAATCCCGTTAACAAGCACTATCAGTTTATGTGAGTGGTTTTCAACTACTTAAATTAACCAGTCAGTAGTATATACTATCATGTAATTAATTTCTGCATAATATTTAGTTTCATTGTCCAGTATAATCTTTCACTCTGTAATTACAATAAGTTTCTTCGTGTTTGTCTTTTCAGCTGATCATGAAAATCCAGAGATTATATGGGATGCAAGTCTACGGGATATGCTAAGCAAAGTTTTAAATGAACAGAGTCAAAGGTAGGCTTATTCTTAGCGTTATCTATTATCTCCTTGGCAAAATGTTTTGTGGGGGTAGAATTTTCGGTTGTTAGTTTTCCTCTTTCCCCTTTGAATCTGTTTCTTCTTCTCCGCTCTCTCTCTCTCCCTCTTTTTTAACTCGCCTTACCTTTGTGTGTTACATGGAGTAGTTATAATGGCAACTTGGACTACTGCTTCACTTCTTCACGAATTTTTTATGTTGCTATTCAGCCAGAGGTATCAGATGGTTGGAGGCAATCGGCCACAGGAAGCTTTGGACCTAGGTTTCGTGCTAGTTGGCACTCACCAGTCAGTCAGTTAGCAAGGCGTATCTGCAACTGCCTTGAAGGAACTCATGTCCCTTCTGAGATTCGAATCCGCGTCACCCAGTGCCACCTGCAGTCAGAGACGTTACCACTGAGCTATTCGGGCTCGCGATTGACCTCCTGTAGGACTGTAGTGGGTATTTTGATTGGGCACTACTAACTAACGAATACCTCAGTGGTAACGTCTCTGACTGCAGGTGGCACTGGGTGACGCGGATTCGAATCTCAGAAGGGAAATGAGTTTCTTCAAGGCAGTTGCAGATGCGCCTTGCCGACTGACTGGTGAGTGCCAACTAGCACGAAACCTATGTCATGTGGGACTTCCTGTGGCCGCTTGCCTCCAGCCATCTAATATCATCAAATCAATGTGCACCGTGATGTCCAGCTACCTAGAATGGTGGCCACATTGCAAACCTGACTGATAGAATTCAGTCTGCACCAAAGAAAGGACTAGAAACGTCACACTAGTTACTAGTGTCCAATCAGAATTCAGCCAGAGAGTTTGAATAAAGCAAGAATGAAGATTTTTCCAGGCTGGACATAACGATATAAGTACAAAACTTGGGCACTGTGCTGGTAGATTGATAATTCCATTATAGATAAAATTCCATTTTGATAAAGTGTCACACAGTGTTGTTATAGAGTAATATTAATTGATGACCACGTTTCGAGCACAAACTATTCCTGCTCATAATCATATCAAGGCACTACTCACGCAACTTTATTGCTTCATTTATATACATGAGTGGAATTGTTGATTAGACATTCGAATACAATTATATACCTACATGTTTACACATATAGAATATTCTAGATTAGTAGTCAATAACAATATTAGTGTTGTTTTAAATAATATCAATTTGTAAAGTAAGATCACAATGGAATCACCACAGTTCATTAAAGATGCTTAAATAATAATGATAATAAAGTTATATTAGCGAATAGAATATCAACTAAAATTAGGGAAATCGCACAAAAATTTAGGATCATTCAAACCTGGAGGGTCAAGGTAATGATAATGTCTGAACTAACTTCTTTTGGATGCACAAATTAAGCTTGTTTATATGGATCCTAACAACCAGCCTCAACAATATTTAGTTGTCGAACTCTTAAGGTGAAATTGACATTCGTTGGTATGCCGTAAATGACCCTGAAAGCCGCCTGGTTAACATCAATATTGTGTTCTATATTCACAAGATGAGATAGAATAGGGCTACGAATTGATTTGCTTTATCCCTTACTTAACTACCAGTTTGACCTATGTAACTGACCTCACAGTCATTGCAAGGTATTTTGTAAATTATATTATTTTGTCTAATTGAGTCAACTGATAGGGTCCTTTAGCTTACGGAGCCTGTCCTACCTGAGTGAGTTGGTAGGTTTGAATACCACCCTAATTCCTGCTTGATTGAGAATCCTACGTAGGGAGGGTCTCAGATGTCCTCTCTTTATATGTTAAAACTGTAAATGTCTTATATTCTTTCTTATTTACGTTATTATTACTAGTTTCACAATTATTTTTATTTTGCTTTTGACCTTTTCTGATCTTCCTAATGAATTCTATAGGATAGTTAGTTATTTAACACCAACGCGTCTTTTATGTGTTTTAGTTCATCATTTAGGTCTTTTCTTGTGCTACTTATTGCTACTGCTCGGTTTGTTAAACACTTAACTAAGCCTGCCTTAATAGTTAACGGATAAAATGAACTAAAGTCTAAGTATCTATTAGAATGAGTTGGTTTCCTGTACACATTGATGTACAGTGTACCTTCTTCTATTCGTTTTGTTTTACAATCTAACATCATAGCTAATTCTCCTTGTTCATTTTCCGATTCACAAGTAAATTTTATTCTCTGTACTGGTGAGTTTATGTGTGTGAGGAAGCTAGAGAGAGATATGTTCTGTTTTTAACACTGTGTGTGAAAGTGTCATCCATATATCTCCACCATATTTTTGGAGTAGGATTAAACGTATTAAGAGCAATATTTTCCCAGCTGTCCATAAATATGTCTGCTACGATAGGGGATATTGGTGATCCCATTGCTACACCTTCAGTTTGACTATATATTTTGCCTTGGAATTTAAAGATAGTAGATGTGAGGCATAACTGAATCCCTAACATAATTTCTTCAATGAGCAGCTTCGTCCTATAAGTGAGTTCAGGATCTGCAGTTAATTCTTGTTTAACTGCTTCTAAGGTGGGCATATTGATTGGTATATTAGTATAAAGACTAAACATTTTTTCATCATTATCTAGTTGAATGTCATTTAGTTTTTTTTCATCTCATATGAATTAGTTAGTTAGTGTAGAGTTTGAACGATTTCTAATGGGGCATAATATTAGAGCTAAGTGTTTTGATAATTCATAAATAGGAGTATTTCTAAAATCTACTATTGGTTGTATGGGGTAACCTGGCTTATGTATTTTAATAGTACCATACATTCTACTAGCATTATTAGTTTTAGGCATTAAATTAAACCATTTTGACTCCCACAGTGACGGCTTCATTCTGCGTATTAGTTCCGCTGTAGATTTCTTAACCTTATTCATTATTGTGTCTACAGGCTTCTTAATTTCTTCATATGGACGCGTTTGAATATATTCAGTAACTCTTTTGATATAGTCAGATTTATTCAAAACTACGGTGGCGTTTCCTTTGTCAGCTCTTGCGATGACAGTATTTTTATCCTGTTTTAGACTAATTAGAGCTACTCTTTCCGATGTTGTTATGTATGATTTTGTTTTCTTTTGATTTTTTCATCGAGTCTACACCGAACACATGCAATAGGTATGATTCACCACTCATACCTGAAATATGGAAAATACTACTACCAATCAAATCAAGTGAAAAATAATGGAACTATATAAATGAAGTTAGGAAGTTGTGTGAGTACCTTGATATGATTATGAGTGGCAATAAATTGTGCTCGAAACGTCATCAGTAAACATTACTGTATAACACTGTGAGACTTTATCGAAACAAAAATCTACCCATAATGGAATTATACTCTACCACAGTGAACAAGTTTTATTCTTATATCAATAAACTATACCTTGTCTTATTTTCTTTTGAAATTTGTTCTTTTTTCTGTAGCTTTTATGCTAAACAAACTGAAGATCGTAATATAAAATGGAATCTACCAGATTCCTTTAAAGTTCCTTATACTGATGTAATCGCGAGAAAAGCGAATGAACAAAATAAGCATAAACCGAATGAAATAGCTCAATATGTCGCTTGTCTTGGACCAATTCAAGTAGCTGGTGTCTACTTACACTTGTATATATCACATCCTGGTTGGACATTACGTCATCCGGAATTGTTTTTAAATGAATTAATGGAAAAATGGTATCAGGTAAGAAAAATGGAAAACTAAAAATGCAAAAACACAAGATATCCAGCATGATGCCTTTTGTTATATAAATGTTGTGTAATCTGTTTTGTTGTATAATATAATTTGCTCTTGTGGAGCTGAGTACATAGGCCGTACCATGCGCCGACTTGAAAAACGCGCTCGTGAACACTACCCAGCCAGGTTAGTAAAAGGAGACCAAAAGCGTGTATACAGTTCAGTGACAGAACATCTGGTTAATTCAGAACATTCAGCGCCTTTCGAAAAATCCTTCAAAGTAATGTACAAGATTTAATCAAACTTATCAAAGGGAGTGAAATCAAGACATCTGGGCATAGCCGAGGCACTAGCTGTGCAAAAGCTCAAACCCACGCTTTGTATACAAAAGAAATACGTTCAACCCCTGTCCCTGCCATGGCCATCATAAACAGGTAATTTTTTTAGTTAATGACCATCCTATCGCCTTTCTTACCTAAACTTCCTGTTTATTCATCTTATTTTAAGTTTTTCTTAATCCCTGTTTACACTACCATATTTTCATACCCGAACATCCTGTTTATTTTGTCATTTTACTATTTCCACACATTTAATCCCTGATTGCATGAACAATTACTCATCACATTAGTTCTTATCCAAACATCCTGTCTATTTTGTTATTTCTACATTTCTAACCCCCAATTGCACAATGTCAACCTTCTTGGCTATCATGATGCTACTTTGTTTGAGTTTTATCCGTCCTCCTGTTTATTATGGCATTCTAATTCCTAAATTTAATTTTTATTAATTTGACCCTTGACCGGATATTATTCTGGAACTTTCCCATCCATTTGATATAAATACACGAATGTACAGCCTAGATGATGACTTCGTCGAAAAGAAAATTTTCTTCGCTGCAATTGTCTTCTTAATAACTCCTATAACATAATTGTATAGTGGGTGGCATGATTGAAGATGAGATGAAAATTTGGGCTGTGATGGGATTCGAACCCACTACCTACGGGTTGCTAGTCCCAGTGGTCCGTGTGCTATTCACAAAATTTATCAACAGTATATAGACTCATAGGAAGTAGACGAAACTGGAGGCAACACTGTAAGTCTGTCACTCTGAAGTAGAAGCATTTGGTTCCAGGATTTCATCATGAGCTGACATCAGTTAGAGAACCATTGGAAAACCAACTGGGCATACTGGAGGTCTGCTTCTTCGGCCTAGTTTTTGGGGGAGGGGGTTTGAACCCAGGACCGTTTGGTTACAAGGCGAGCTGGCTCTTAAGACCATTAGGCCACTGGGACCCGATCTAATGGCCGGCCCTACAATTCCAACTTCTACGAATTCACGACATAGCCCGACCACTATCCAATGTCAGTGTCGATGGAGAGTATTCGTCCTCACGCCCGACCTACTGTACTTTATACGTCGCGGCGTTTATTTCTTGAATCTGGATCTAGCTTACGTTGTGGTCAGGGAATAATCTCGAGGCGTGACATCCGGCTATCAATCAAGGGACGTGTGTACTGCTCAGCTGCAGTTCGATCCGTCCTTCTCTATGGCTCTGAAACATGGCCAATACGAGTTGAAGACATGAAAAGGTTGACTGTTTTTGATCATAGATGTCTACGATCTCTTTCTCACGTTAGGTGGTTTAATAAGGTAAGTAATGTTGACGTTAAGCGTAGAGTGTTGGGCAAAGAGGGAAAATCAATCGACGAGGCTATAAAGCTACATAGATTGAGATGGCTAGGTCACGTGGTGCGCATGCCTAACCATCGCCTCCCCCGACAGGCATTACTAGCTGATATAGGTGCAGGTTGGAAAAGAGTAAGTGGTGGGCGGCCAAACAAAAACATGGAATCAATCCATGAAATCCTTGACAGTTAAACTGAGTCAGGTAGGGAGATTCAGACTTCCGGGTTGGGGCCCTCGGGACTAACTCTAAGAATCAATGGCTGGAGACAATAGGTGGTGACATGGCTCAAAATCGTTGTCAATGGCCAGCGCAGATGTATTCAGTCTCTGTAATCTTTCATATTTCTTTCTATCATTACCCATTTTGTTTCACTCTTATACTTGTCAAACTCTATTGATTCTCTTCACTCATCTTCTTGTCTACCTTTGTGTGTTATTTGAAACGTGGCAACTCGAACTGGTGCCCTTCGGTGCTAAGTTCTCTTGTTGAATCCAGACAGACAGACTGACTTTACATTAGTGTTAATAAATATTTGAAGGTGTCATTTAACTTTAATGTTCGTCTACTGACTACTTTAATGATTTCGAAAACAGTCATAAATTATTCTCTATTTTCTCTTCTGTTTATTCAGGCAGTACATCAGCTACCGGAGTCGAATATTTTAGTACGATTGTTGACTAGAGCGTGTAAAACTGTTCTAACTGATCGTCCAGGTCTGATTGACTCCTTGCCACGATCAGGTAATGTACATAGAATTTTGGAATTATTAGCTAAAATTGCTGATCCTGAGGGGGCTAGAGCTATTGTCATCCTCTTACATCAAATGTCATCAAGTAAAGTGAGTCCTGCTGTCATTTTTGTTCATTTTTTTTATTTTTAAAAGAGACCTTATTGATTACTTAATGTATAAAATTGCTTTGCTTCTATAGAATGTAATGGAGGCGTATCACTGAGATGGGTGTGTAAATGCTATTGTTGCATTTAGTAATCCTGATGGTTTAACTACGAAGCTTTTACTATCCTTCCTTCTAGACAACACTTCTTAACTTAATAATTAATTAAGTTTCTTAAACTTAATTATTACCCTGATAAATTAACCAGAAAGTATGTAGGGAAATGTAAAAATAAAATAAATAGTAACAGTAATGATAGTGATAATAATAACAACGAAAATAATAATAGTAATGTTAATGCATGTCAAATATGCGCAAGACAACACCAACAATAAGGAATCTAAATCATCAGTAGTAATTCCATACAAGGAAGGAAACTCGGAAACCACCTTACGCAGAATTCTTAACAACGCAGGAATAAAGTGGCTGCTGGCATTCAAACCACCCACAAATTCAATTAGAAACAAGCTTTGTCGGTTAAAAGATCAATCCTGTGTAGCCTTCAATACAAAACAATTCAATTTATCTAATACCCTGCCTGCAATGATTGTCAGGTCAAATACATAGGTCAAACTACTAGAACAGGGGCAGTCAGTCAGATTAGCCGAACATAAAAACCTAGCAGCAAAATCTAGATTATTTGACCCGAATAAGATTAAGAAACCTAGAGAATAGTTCAGCTATGTAGCACTATACTACACGCAGTTACACACAATCATACAATATGATGGGATAAGATGACAGTTTTAAAATCTAATGTCACAAGATGGAAGGAGCTTTGTTTATCGAATCAACTGACATAAAATACGTGTAATAGGAATGATTCAACACCTGTCCAGTCAGATATCTGGAAAATTCTACTACCACGCCTACGACGACGAATAAGAGAGAACAAAGAAAAACTATAAAACTCAGGTTTCAAAGTTGTGTGATTATAATTGCTGAGATGATTATGAACAGCAATAAATTTTGTTTGAAACTGTGTCATCCAGTAAATAATGAATACTGTTTCAGTGACTGTGTGTGATACATTTAATAAACAAACTAATATGGAATTACTTACTGCCACCACAGTGCCCAAGTTTTACACAGATATATTAATAGGACGGAAAACACTTTGTCTTAGTTTGGAGTTCGGACAGTGTACACTCATAATCTCGCTAGCAGTTTCTAGTTGATTAGTAACGAAATGTTTCTTGAAATCAAACAAAAGCCATCAAAGCCAAAATTTGAATATCACTTCACCTCCTGTTGTGGACGGTAAGAAATTCTAAAGGGGGAGGGTTGTTTGATCGATGAGGTGTTGAACAAGTCGGATAGATGAGAATATTTACTTATCTCTAGCGTTTGATAACAGTAACACGGTACGATGATTAGCTAGAAGTTCTAAAATATGCGTCATTGGAAAATTAGTCACTGTATGATAACGGTATCTCTTCCTAACCTGTTAATCTTTCATACAATCCCCCCCCCCCCGATGTTCTTAGTCAGGTAGGCTGTCACTGCTAAATAGGTTTCTAGGATATGTGTTGCTCATACCGATCCAACACCCCTACCACCCCCCCCTAGGTGAGAAAGGTTAACTGATAAAGGACTGAGTTTGGAAAAAGTTAAGATTGGTCGATCCAAAACCAGTCGATGAAGTCTTTGACAGTTGGTATGAACCAGGTAGGGATACGTACACTGCCTGACTGGCGTGCTTGGGATTCTAATAACCAAATATGACTCGGAGTTGTTCTCAGTGGCTCAGATGTATTCACTCTCTGTGACCTTTCATATCCATATCCATATCGTTACTGTTTTCCACGCTACTGTTCTTCTCCCCGTACAGTGATGCTTATTATAGTTGGGTTTAATTTCTTTTTACCTCTTACCTTCGTGTATTGCTTGGGGTCTGGTAAACAGAAGTACTGCACTTCTGTACAAAGTTCTTATGTCGAAACTAAGTCAGGCAGTAGAGCTGCTAAAGAGACCCTAACCAAAATAGAATAGTTCTGGTTAGCTTTCACAGGAGTTTTTTTTTTTAGCTAATTTTATCTTTTGACATCGATTTGTCTTGAAATAAGCCAATTCCTGAACTTTAATTTTACGTGGCTTTATAAGTTCTTCATAATCAGGTGTCCCATGATAGGATGTAACAATTGTATAGTGCTCTAGATCTTCAGCGGTTCTAAAACGAACATATCTCTGAGTAATAATATCCACGCTAAAAGTATTTTTCATGAGTGTCTTACATTCAGACAGTGAGTTTCAGCATTAAGTCAATCGCTGGACTCTTAGATTTATTATTATTAGCTAGCTAGTATGTCGACTTTGCGATGTCTATAGCACACTATTCGAAAGACCGTAGCTTAGTGTGTTTCGTGGAAGACTAGGCGCTGTGTGTGTTTGTTTCAAATACGTCAATCTATTGTGTGATATAGCATATCCACGGCATCACGAATGACATGAATCGTTGACCACAGATGTTTACGTTCTATCTCCCTTGTTCAGGTTTTGGACTAGAGCATTAGGTAAGGAAGAGAAAGATGGCTAGGAGAGATGTCGCGAATAATAAGCCACCACTTTCGTCGACGAACCATTCTAGCCGACATAGGATCAATCAGTCCAGGGAGACTTAGACTGCCTACTTGTCGACTTATGGATGCTAAGAACCAATGACTTGAGACTGTCGGTGATGCAGCTCAGGATCGTCTCCAATGGCACAGAAACATCCACTGTTTGGGATGTCCTTAGATTCACTAAACCCACATGTTTCTTTCCATATTACTGTTCTTTTCCTCTCACAATACCTTTGTGTGCTGCATAGAGTATGGCAGCTTGAACTACCTCATTTCTATGCAAAGTTCTTTATGTTGAAACTCAGACAGTCAGTTAGTAGAAGTAGATCTAAAGAGGCATCATAAAATCTGGTGAGTTTAACCATTACTGGCCTATATTCAACCTCCCTTTCTTAGCTTAATATTGTAACTTTTCAATAACTTTATCAGGGTTGATTATAGCAAATCGTTTAATTACAAAATATACATGATTTTTGTATATATTGCATAAAATATTGTTGTATATGTATATGTATAAATATTTTTACATCGTTTATAACCTTGTCTTTTTGTTTCATGTGTGATGCATATATAGTTATGTGTACAATCAATGGCTGAAAGTGATATGATTGGTGGATTAATACGTGTTGTTAATCAATGCATTGGTGAAGAATTAGGATTAATCGGTGAAACATTATTCTGTCTATTTGATACACAATACTCTGATCCATTAATTGAACAGGTATGTGGTCTGCTGCATCATTACAGTGTAGATATTATAGTGAAAATACGATCTATTTTATTTTGTTTGTTTTTTTTGTTGTTGTTGTTTTTATGGTTGGTAACATGTGCTATTTTATTGATTCTTGTTCAGTTTCCTTCATTTTGTAGTAAGTCACTAAATGTGTGACACTTGAACACTGAAAATGCGTCCTTTATTTTAGGGGTAGAATGCTCACCAACCAACCATGCAGGTTAGAGGTCAAGGTTCGATTCCTGACCGACGTACTTCACTTAACCTTGTCGAGTTTACTAACTAAACGCATAGTAAGCCTGGAGAAAAGAGAAGGTTGTGCCTGAAACTTCAAAGCTTATAGGGCTTGTGTTCCACTAAGAAGCCAAAGAGATGAAAAACAAAATCGTTGAAGATTGTCAACACATCCATTTGTAAAATCTTAGCGAGATTGAAATGAGTAATTCCAATGTTTCCGGAGTTCGGCTATCTGATCAGAACTTCTTCAGGGAAATTCATCGAAATTAACATAACAGAGGTTTATAGGCAGAAAAGAGGGACATCTCTTGTTTTTAAGAAACTTTTTCCAATCACATGAGTCATAAAACTAGTATCAACAAGTATAATAAACAAAATTGTATGAGCTGTGATCAACATTTGACCTCGGACTTACAGATATTGATCGTCTACCTTTGTTGAATACTTTCAACACAGTGAGTATGTGAACAGTTGTAAAACATTTTTCAACGTCTTCATAAGAAGAGGTAGACAGTTGGGAATTTTGACCAATTATTATTAATTAGTGATACATATCCATTCTTATTTATTTATTAATCAGGGTTTCCTATGCATCAGCTAACATCGCACCTTCATGTCTGTTCAAACTGTTAGTATCTAGAATTTTATGATTAGACATATTTTCAAAATTATCGTGTTTAGGATTAGAATTTAGTTGAAGCACCCTGTCGAACTTATTGCTTTGTCTTCTTTCTGAAGATTGAGCTGCTTTATTCGACCTACTGGAGTTGTCAGATGACTCTACAGGTACGGATTTAGGATTGAAATGAGTAATTCCAACGTTTCGTTCGGCAATTAATTGTACTTGTTGATACTTGTTTTATGACTCATGTGATTGGAAAAAGTTTCTTAAAAACAAGAGATGTCCCTCTTTTCTGCATATAAACCTCTGTTATGTTAATTTCGATTAATTTCCCTGAAGAAGTTCGGACTAGATAGCCGAATGCAGGAAATGTTGGAATTACTCATTTCAATCTCGCTGAGATTTTACAAATATAATTGTTGTTTTACGAATGTCTACTTCTTACTCGGCGCCCAATTATATTTTAGAACTATTCTGTCAAATCTTGACGACAGTTCATTTGAATTGTCAGCTTCCCTTTAGTAATTCAAAGAAAATTAGTACAATATGGCTTTATTCCACCTTGGGATTAAAACGTGACTTTCCAAAGCTGATGATATGATAGCATTACAAGATTTTACGTTATATGACCTTATCACATTGCTGAAGATTCGAAATATTGTTGGGTAAGGAGGAGTAGTGAAAGTCAGTCAGTCAGTCAATAATTTTGTTGCGTCTTCATCGACAGAATGTGCTGAGACGACTTCCAACATATCATCTTCGTCGACAAGTAATGTGTTAGCTGAAGAAAACTCCATTCCACTCCACTCCACTTTATAACTGTTTGTCGTAAGTCTTGTTCATACTAAGAACTTAAGGTATATTGTAAGTTCTTAAATTCTTAGTAACATGCTTGAAAATTGTTCATCGTCCTCCTCCTCATCGTCGTCGTCGTCTCTGAAGTTACTGACTATCTGTACTAAATTTCAGTATATATTGTTTGTCTTCAGTTATGCAACATAGTGGTTTAAAACAAGATATACAAGCGAACAATATTGTTGTTTTCAATTAGATCTTCTTCAGGCTTTACTCTAATTTACATAGATTTATATATAAAAATTTTTAACCAATGCCGGCGACTTTGTGGATCAAGTAATAATAATAATAATAATTTTTTTTTTGTGTAAATGTTTTGAACGAAATTAATAACGATGATTGTGCGTCAGTGGCACAGTGGTTACGACTCTCGACGACCATGCACATGGGCCGGGGTTCGAGCCCACACCGGCGCACACCAGATATCTATGGTCGGCCTGCGAAATTTGGGCTACCGATATCCACGCTGAAAATTCCATACTTGTACCAAAAATACAGTGTGGAATCAAGCTGTTACCAAAAATAAAAAATAAAGATAACAAAATATTGATAATAAGGTTTATGCAGGTGGCGATAAGAATAACAAAGGTAGTAATATGTGTGTATATGCAGACAGTTCAATAAATAAATAAATTAGGTCAAATCTTAAAAGGTGAAATGAAACGATAATCAGAGTTTAAATAAATATCATAAAAATACGAAGGAGATGGAAAATAAGGAAGGGTGGGAGCGTTTTGATTAGAATTCACCTAGGCCAAGCAAGCGACAAGCTACCTAGTTGTGCCACTTCTATCTGTATCCACAAATTTACTTGCTCCTGTGGAGAGAGCTATATCGAGCGGACAACTAGAGACAGCTTAACAAACGCATTAATGAGCATCTTCCTTCATGGTTTGGAAAAGGTCAAATAAAATCTTTCGGAAGTTTTATTTTGGCTCATTTGATTGATAGCGGTCACCAAGTGGACACAAATAGTGCCTTCAAAGTTATCTATCTCATTCCATCGAGTCTTTCGAACGGAATCAGCACCCGTCTTTTACACACATGGCCGAAGCTATGGGAATTAATTCAAGAGGACAATCCTAGTCATCTTTGAATACAAAGAAAGAAGTTTGTTCTACCTTTGTCTCTCCCTCGCTTCGCCTAGGTAAATTCTATTTAAAACCCTCCCACACTTTCTTATCTTCTATCTCCTTCGTATTTTTATGATATTTATTTAAACTCTGATTATCGTTTCCATTTCACCTTTGCAGACTTGGCCTAATTTATTTATTTATTGAATTGTCTACATATACACACATATTACTACCTTTGTTATTCTTATCGCCAACTGCATAGGCCTTATTGTCAATATTTTGTTATCATTATAATCATCGTTATTAATTTCGTTCAAAACATTTACCACATTATTATTATTTGATCCACAAAATCACCGTCATTGGTTAACAATTTTTTATTTATAAGTCTATGTAAATTAGAGTAAAGCCTGAAGAAGATCTAATTGAAAACAGCAATATTGTTCGCTTATATGTCTTGTTCTAATATTAAAAAATGGGAATGTTTAAAGATTAGAAATCACAATAGTGGTTTAAAACATCTTGAACGGGGATAGGTTAAATTAGCTACCTAATCATATTCGCAAGTTTCCTACACATCACCGACTTCACGTGAACATAGAGGAAACAGAGGTGATGAAGATTCCTGGCCAACAGCCACAAAAAATAGCAACAGATAACAATCAGCCAGCATAAATGGGAGAAATATGAAAGAAACAGCCTCATTTACCTACCTGTGAAGCATCATTTCAACTACAGGTGGACAGAAATGATGAGGATATCAAAGCAGAGAGGATTGTGAAAGCAAGACAAGCTTTCAATACTCTCAAGTCTGTGTGGAGGTCAACAGCACTCAGCATCAAAAATAAGATCCTGATTTTCAACTCCAATGTGAATTCAATGCTATTTGCTATACGGATCAGAGACTTGGCCAGCGCGTCATGAAGAGCACTTGGAACAAACTACAGACCTTCATCAACAGTTGTCTTCGGTCAATACTACTCAAGATCAGATGGCCAGCCAGAAAAGATCAGCTACAGGGAGCGATCTCTGGCAACGAGCGAACCAACCCAGCAGGAAAGAAAACAATAATAATAGTAATACAGACAAAATGAAATGGACAACTCCCCTAGGCCGTTCAGATACATAACCTGTTTCACATGGTGTTTAGAAGTGTATTTTTATTAAGACCTTTTTTCTGGTTACGCCCCACCTCAGGGTATATTCGGATGTACCCCACCCCTCAAGTGCCCATAACGGGGAGGATGCATAGGTGATCTGCTTTTACTCTGAAGGCAGTACCTTACTGTTACTACACTCCTATTCGCCCTCATATCTACAGGAAAATTGTTGGATGGACGTTTCAATGGAATGTGAACATCCTTTTGTATTTATTATACTGAAACCGCATAGACAACTACTCAAAATGTAGAATATTTAAATTTTTATCTAATATTGTTTCTGTATTCTTCTCCTCCAGGCTTTAAAACATGATCTTATCGGATTTGTATTACGTATGCTACAAAATGGTTTCCCATCGTCAGTACGAGAACCGGGTCAGACACGAGCTTATCTTATTAAAGCATTGAAAGCTATGCAGTATAGTGCTGTACATGGGGCTAAAGTAAGTCGGCGTATATGCGTTGTACGTTTTAGCTTAATCCTCATGTAATAATCTTCGCGTATTCGTGTGTGTTGCTCCCCCCTCCCCTTTAATATTTTATGGAAAATTAGCTGAATATACGATGCACAACCTTCTACTAAAGTGGGACACATTTCATTTTGCCACAATTGAAAAAGTACGCAAAAAGGTATAGAAGAAAACGGTATACGAAGAGACTATAATAAATGTACAGAAAAGCACATGGAGAAATAATGAAGATTTAATCTGTCTTTCTGTCTGTCGGGTTTCAGCATCGAACTTTGCACCGGTGTACACCAGTTCTAGTAGCCACACTTCAATCAGCGCACAAAGCAAGAAACGCAAACTGGAGACAGTAAACAGAGACATGAGGCAAGAAGAATAGTAATAACGAAGAACAATATAGTTTTATTGGCGATCGTAAGTCACAAGGAGTGGATACACCTGTGCCAGCCACTGAGAACAATTTTGAGCCATATCAACAATTGTCCCCAGCCTTCATTGGTGTTCACCTTCCCGAGAACCCCGCCCAGGAAGTCTACATCTTCCTACATGGCTGGCTTTAACTAACTGTTGTGGATTTCATTGACTGATGAGGCTATGTTTTGGTTTGAACATTAAGCACTGGCTGTTTTCTGATCTGATCCATACTATGTCAGCTAGCACTGCCCGTTGACGAAGACGATGGCTAGGCATGCGTAACACATGTTCTAACCATCTCAATCGATGTAACTTCACAGCCTCGGCGATTGATTTTCCCTGCCTACCTAGGACTCGACGCTTAACCTCAATATTGCTCACCCTATTATACCACTTCACACGGGAGATAGAACGCATGCACCTATGATCAAAGACAGCTAGCTAACCTTTTCATGTCTTCCACTTTCAATGGCCATCATATCTCACTCACAGCCATAAAGGAGGGGGATGGAGCGAACTTCTGAGCAGTACACACGTCATTCGATCGACAGCCACACAGATATCATGTCTACGCCAGAGACGGCGTAAACTGGCATACGCGAAACTAGCCTTCTATATCCGTGTTGAGATTTTGTCAGCGATCAACCCGCTGGCTTAGGCTGATACAACTTCCCGAATAAATGAAGCGGTCAACACGTTCCACCAATCACTTCACTCCGTATTTGTAAACTATGAATCAGTGTAGTTCAGCCCTGTAATATCATCTTACATTTGGCGGGAGCGAATCGCATGCCAGACATTCGTAGATTGCAGCTCAAGGTGTTCATAAGACTCTGCTCTATTTTGTCAGCCTCCTCGCCTAGAAGGACTATATTGTCTGCATATTCTAAGTCAACGAGATTATTCCCTGACGATAACAAGTCAATCCCTGAGTCTCTGAAGTGAGTTACTGTTAAGTCTATTCGTACATCTATAATAAAATTGAATTGAAATAGGGATAGTAGGCATCCTGAGGATTTAATAACTCAAGTAGTTCATTCAGTGTGAATGCATCTGCACTATTGCGAATGACTTTGAACTATTTTACACTAAAAGTCTCCAACTATTGATTTTAGAGGCTGAACGATCCTAACCAGACAGTCTACTCTTCCCTACCTGGGCTGGAATCAACAGTCAAACACTTGAATGAATTGATGCTATGCTGGTCCAACGACTGCTTAGAAGCTTTCATTCCCTTCTTATATGTGCTCTCCTCGATATCACTCTCACATGCTTTCTTTTCCCATTCAGATTCCGCATGAGGGTCTGGCGTGTAATGTCACTCAACCATCTTCTCAGTGTATGCCCAATCCATCTCCATTTTTCTCTGCATTTATTATGGCATGTTGGTTGCCAGAGTTTTATGTTGCTTACCTTTTCAGTCAAGTGAAGCCAGCTGTTGATGAAATTATGAAGTCTTTTTAAATGCCTATGATGATACCCTGAGTGTCTGAGCGACATTATTTTTGTTATTATTTGCTTTAATTCCTAGAGGGCTTCAGCCACACACGTCTCCATTGCGTTCGATTCTCTGCTAGAGTTTCTACCTGGCTCCAGGTCTGCCCACATGCTTTCATCTTCCTCTTCACATCACCCCCTCCTCCAAGTCACCCTTTTGCACTGACGACCAACTCGCCGCTTCCAATTCGGTCGGGTTCCACTCGAGCAATGTCCTGGCGTGTGATGTCACTCACTTGATGGTTTGTTTTCTCAGAGTATGGCCACCAATCCACCTCTATTTCTTCTTGCATATTTGTTGTGAACAAATGGTTCCTGGTTGGTTCGCTCATTGCCAGAGATCCCTCTCTGTTGCTGGTGTTTTCTGGCCAGCCATCTGATCTTGAGTAGTATTGAGCGAAGACAGCTATTGATGAAGGTGTGAAGTTTGTTTGATGTGCTCTACATGACGCGTCAAATCTCTGATCCATAAGGTAGTAGTGACTTCACATTGGAGTTGAAAATCCGGATCTTATATTCGTTTTCATTCTGAGTAGTGTTGTTGTCCTCCACACAGACTTGAAAGAAATGAAAGTTTGTTTTGCTTTCCCGATCCTTGCTTTGATATCCTCGTCAGTCCTGCCTGTAGGTGAAACGATACTTCCCAGGTAGATGGGTGGGTAAAGGAGGTTGTTTCTTTCAGGTTCCTCCAATTTATGCTGGCCGATTGTTGTCTGTTGTTGTTGCTGCTGTTGGTGTTGCCCAGTAATCTTTATCACCTCTGTTTTCTCTATGTTTATCTGAAGTCCCATTTTTGATGCTTCTTCTATCGCCAACTTGTTGCTTTTCACTCGCATATCTTCAAGTTTGTGAGAAATCTGACACGTATATCATTATTGGCGAAGTCCAGATCCTCCAAGTTTTTAGTGAGGGTCCATTTTATGCCTGTTTCCTCGCTGCCCACTGCAGCTACATAGAAAAGCACTCACTGACTTAATTAATATTTAGTGATGGAAACCCGTCCATCTCATCTTCATTATCCAGCTTACTCAGTTGTTGATGAAAGTGCATAGCCTGCTGGAATTACTTTTAGTGACGTACCAAGTCTCTGAACCATATAGAAATACTGACGCAACGCATAGAGCTACCTAGTGGCATGGTGGCCGCATTGCAAACCTGACTGATAGAATTCTGTCTGCATCAAACAAAGGACTAGGCACACACACATTACACTAGTTACTATCTAGTGTCCAATGAAACAAAAGTATCCAATACAGTCTTACAGGAGGTCAATCGTGAGCCCCAATGGCTCCTCAGTGGTAACGTCTCTGACTGCAGCGCTGGATGACGTGGGCTCAGTTCTCAGAAGTGGGTCATGAGTTTTTTTCAAGCTTGCAGATACGCCTTGCTGACTGACTGGTGAGTGCCAACCAGCACGAAACCTAGGTCAGAGGGGGGGGCTTCCTGTGGCCGATTGCTTCCAACCATCTAATATGAACACCTCTGGACTGACCAAATGTTCAATAGATGGTAATCAATCGCACTTTTTAGCTCACATGAGCCTTTATGGGACTTATACTTTCGTTGTCAGTATGATAAAAGTATGTTCAAATCTTAGTTTTATAGTTTGCCTACATTTTGATATTGTCTAAGTACTTTAAGCAAGCTGAAACGAATTGTCGAAATAGTAATAAAGGATGAGCTCATACTATGCCCCTAAACACTTTTTGTTCTTACCCTGTTCAATTTCATCAATAGGAAGAACTGTATGGAGTTTCAGAGTAGTTTTCACAACCAATAACAGTACTGTTTTATTTAGTTCATCTGTTTGTTTGAGTGATGTAAAGATGCACACCCCCACCCCCCACTGCGAAAATCCACCTTTTTGAATGAGCGCCACTAGAATATCAGTTAAAGACGAGGAATTTAGCCACAAGCTAACATCGGTTAGAGACAGATAATTGAAAACCAAGTAGTACAGGACAGTTAGCTGTTTCGTCCTATTTTGGGACTCTTCAACACTGCACACCACTCACGCCCCTAACCGGGAATCGAACCCAGGCCATTCAGGTTATAGGATCAAGCTCATTGGCCACCATTAAGCCGTTTGGGTTGGAATTCAGTAACCCATGTATCCCCCAACCTTTGTCAACTAGTGGTTTAGCGCTACTCTCACTAATGCCTTCAACAATCATCCACTTCACTTCATTGAATTCTGGACCAGGTAGCTGTGAATGATCAATAAGCCTGTCTGACTGGAAGGCGTGACCTCTTAAAGTAACCAGCTGCTTCGGTCTGGGCTACCGAGTAGTATCTCAACCCTCGCAAAAAGTCTGAGATTTGGGGTGGTGAATCTCTTGGCACTCATATTGATACTGAGTTTGTGTTTTAGGAGTAGTAATAGTAGTATTTATCCTCACACATTGCGTCGGTGGCACAGCGGTAGAATGCTCGCCAACCACGCCTCAAGTGGTTCGGGGTTCGATTCCCTGTCACCGATGCACTGCCTTACACCTCGGTAAGCCAGTAATAAGACTGGGAAACAGAGAAGGTTGGGCGTGAGGCTGACTAGCAACCCAATCCCGTACAAAATAAGCACCACTGCTACCGAAACCTCAAGCTAAAGGCTTGAAGCCCCCTATGTTCCACTGGGAACGTAAAGGAATATTTTAAAAAATCCTCACACATCACTTTGTGGACCCTATTAGTCACAACTTCTTACTACAACTCCAGGCAGTCACTAATGAGCATTCGAATAATTTCCAGTTGTTGATGCATAAGAATCTGACTAATTTTAAGTTAATTAACTAGTTGACTTGAGTTTGAGGACTACTAGAAACTAAGGTCACAGTTTCGTAATACTGAAGAGTCCCAAGCTGGAACGAAATAGCTGTCCAGTAGTCCTTGGCCCTCTAACTGATATTACTCCGTGATCAAACTTGAAACCAATCAAATCCCTGCAAACAAAAACTTGATGTTATCTAATTCAAGGCAACTACTTAGAAGATTTCAACCTAAGTATCTGTAACCCCGGAAGACTAATCGCATGACATTGCTTACTGTTCATTGGTGAATAGACAATACATCCATTTCACTCCTACAGGAAGTCAGTCTTAAGCCAGAATACCTCGGTGATAACGTCTCCGACTGACTGAAGCGCAGCTAGGTGAGAAGCCAATTAGAAATCACCCAGAGGACATGTTTGTACGTCGGCAGTAGAATGCTTGCCGACCACGTCTCAAGTGGTTCGGGGTTCGATCCCCTGTCACCGATGCACTGCCTTACACCTCGGTAAGCCAGTAATAAGACTGGAAAACAGAGAAGGTTGGGCATGAGGCTGGCTAGCAACCCCATCCCGTAAAAAATAAGCACCACCGCTGCTACAGAAACTTCAAACCTCTAGCTTAAAGACGCCCTATGTTCCACTGGGAACGTAAAGGAATAGAAAATAGGAGGACACATTTAACCCTTGAAGCCTACTGTCTAGATATGAGGCTATCAAACATTGTTTAACTCCCTCCCATAAACTAGCAAATAGTGGATTTAGGCATATGTTGTTTTAACATCAGTTGTGTGTATATTTATAGTTTTTCTTAAATATGATATTTCTAATTCTTGATGTGTGCTTTTTATTTACTTACCACCTAAAGGTCACTTCAATTTTGGACAGTTATCCTAATTGGGCAGATTATCGTGATCAAGGGCATGCGCTGTTTATCTCAAATATTCCACAGTCAGCAACTACCTATTTAACAGCTGGACCAGCATCCGGCAGTCTGCATAGTGGATATTTAACTTCGCATGAAGTAGCACCGCCACCTCCATCAATATCGAAACCGTATTCATGATTATCATCTTCGCATATTGCTGTATATGCATGCGGTCTGTTATGCCAAGTATACACCCATATACTCTCTGACATAAACTACACACACACCTACTCAGGACTTTCATCGGTCTGTGTCTAACTTCTTCTTTTTTTATTAATTAATTCATTAATTACTCCTTTTATCACACCAATGTGTTCCTTCCCTACTTTCTAATATCTCCTAATACTCCCCTACTTACTCCTACATAAAATACACCGGATATATACTACTACTACTAATAATAATGACACGATGATGATTAAATGGTGTAAAATATCAGTTGTTCGTTCTGTTTTATTGATTATTTTGTGAAGCACCGAGTACTTACCTTTCATCATAATATTCACGCTAATCAGAATAATGATAACAGTAACAATAAACAAATAAATTGGAGATTTATTTGCTCAATCACAACATACTACTCATTTCTACTGCTATCATCAGTAGTATACTATTTCCTTCCTTTCTGTTGATAACTTTTTCCCACAAATAATAACAACAATAATAATCACTGTTTACCATTCAAAGTTAGTTAGTTTATTTATTTCTCAAATGAGTTTTGACTTCTACAGAAATGAATATTCATTCTCTAATTTGTTTTGGTTGTTTTCGTGGTTGTGATTGTGTGTGTGTGTGGTAGGTAGGTAGGTGTGTTCGTCACACACACTCACGCACGCAAGCACACACCACACACACATAGTGTACAAAAATTAGGCAGGACACCTGATTGACTAACAGACAATAAATCCAATCATCATAATTGTGTGTGTATTGTATTCATGCTATCTATTACTTTGACTCCGTTTGTTCTTTCTTTTATTTTCCCTTTCTTTTCTTTTTTTTTGTTTATTCTATTATGCTTTGAGCAGAAAATTCTAACAAACAAAACATACGATAGATAGCTGCTGTTATTCACAATGATTTTGATATTTCTATATCTATATATATACATGTATGTATGATTGTATGAAATGAATAAAACTGATTTACGCAAATGGGTGGTGGCTTTATTCTCCCCTTTCCTCCTGTCTGTCTGTCCGTTTTGGACATAGAACTTTGCACATATGTGCGACAGTTCAAGTCGCCACATTCCCTCCATGTAGCACACAAAGCAAGAGAAGAAATGCATAATAGGGACAGTAAACAGAGGTGTGGGACAAAGGAATGGTAATAACAAAGAACAATATAGTTTTATTGGCTATCATAAGTCACAAGGAGTGGATGCATTTGCGCCATTGAAAAAAATTTTGAGCCATATCACCGATTGTTTCCAACCATTGGTTTTTACCGTTGCGAGGATCCTAACCACGAAGTCTAAATCTTCCTACGTGGCTGGCTTAAACTAACTGTTGTGGATTTTATTGATTGGTGTCATGTTTTGGTTTGACCGCCGCCAGCTCTTTTCCAGCCTGACCCCATGTCGGCTAACATTGCCTGTCGGCCGAGGAAGGCGATGACTAGGCATACATAACACACGTCCCAACCATCTCAGTCGAACTAACTTCACAGTCTCGTCTATTATCTCCCCTCTTTACCTAGCACTCGACCGAAGCCTAACCACAATATTGTTCACCCTACTAGACCATTTCACACAGGAGATAGAACGCATGCACCTATGATCGAAAACAGCTAGCCTCTTCATGTCTTCCACTCTTAATGGCCAGGTCTCACAGCTAGCCATAGAGGAGGATGGAGCGGACTGCTGAGCAGTACACCTGCTCTTTGGTCGATACACGGATATCACGTCTACGCCAGAGACAGCGTAAACTGGCATACGCGAAACTAGCCTTCTATATCCGTGTTGAGATTTCGTCAGCGATCAACCCGCTGGCTTAGGCTAATGCAACTTCCCAAATAAATGAAGCGGTCAACACGCTCCACCAACCACTTCACTCCTTATTTCTAAACTAGAAGTCAGTGTAGTCCAGTCCTGTAATATCATCTTACGTTTGGTGGGAGCGAATCGCATGCCAAACATTCGTAGATTGCAGCTGAAGATGATCAGAAAACTCTGCTCTATTTTGTCAGCCTCCTCGCCTAGAAGGACTATATTGTCTGCATATTCTAAGTCAACGAGATTATTCCCTGGTGAGGGAAATGTATCTCTTCACGTGAGCCAGTCACACATTACTTACCTGATTGTCATCAAATTACCTTAAAGTCTGTCTGTCTGGATTCAACAAGAGAACTTGGCACCGAAGTGCACCAGTTCGAGTTGCCACGTTCCAAATAGCACACAAAGGTAGACAAAAAAATGAGTGAAGAGAATCAATAGAGTTTGACAAGTATACGAGTGAAACAAAATGGGTAATGATAGAAAGGAATATGAAAGATTACAGAGACTGAATACACCTGCGCTGGCCATTGACAACGATTTTGAGCCATGTCACCACCTATTGTCTCCAGCCATTGATTCTTAGAGTTAGTCCCGAGGGCCCCAACCCAGAAGTCTGAATCTCCCTACCTGACCGACTCAGTTTAACTGTCAAGGATTTCATGGATTGATTTCATGTTTTTGTTTGGCCGCCCACCACTTACTCTTTTCCAACCTGCACCTATATCAGCTAGTAATGCCTGTCGGGAGAGGCGATGGTTAGGCATGAGCACCACGTGACCTAGCCATCTCAATCTATGTAGCTTTATAGCCTCGTCGATTGATTTTCCCTCTTTGCCCAACACTCTACGCTTAACGTCAACATTACTTACACCTTATTAAACCACCTAACGTGAGAAAGAGATCGTAGACATCTACGATCAAAAACAGTCAACCTTTTCATGTCTTCAACTTGACCTTAAAGTCAATGATAATAGGTTATGTGGAGACTTTTAATGACCAGCTTAATACACCGAGCTAGTCGCATACATCAAGCATAAAGACAGCAGTTTTAACTGAACTTGTACTCTGTTAGCACGCTGGTTGGTAAACACAGTGGTGAAGCCTAGTCAAACACAAACAAGGTTATAGAGGCCACTAGGGAATACGAACCTTAAAAGGTATGCATTCTGTCTGAATAGTTACCCTTGCCCCACTCCAGTCCCTAAACACTAGTTGTGTGTCGATTCCTTCTGTATAAAATGTGAAGCCTGTTTAGTAGACGCAGTTACCTCCATGCTTGCTTCTGCTGCCGCGTACCTACGGCTAATAAACCCTCTTCTAGGTAAGCTGAGCTATTGAGGACAAATCCAGTACTTAATTCAGCCTTTCATCAATCAAGATCCTACACTGAGTAGAAGTTCTACAGAATCAGCTCTTTTATCTAGTTTGTGCCATAATCCAGACCTACTTCAACTGTCTTTGTGATATCAGCCAGCATACCTCCTCAGGATTAGTGAAGCTAAAATGTGACTGTTTCCAAGATGATTCGATTCTAAATATTTCTAATCAGTGTCAGCCGGTGCATCTATTTCAAATACTGCATAAGCCTTACTTACTGAGACACGTTAGCACCTGTATTATATCTTCCTACATTACAAATAAAGTATGTTTTGCCTTATAGGGAATATATAATCTCAGATTATCCCCCCCCCGGCCACCTCAAGTTTCAGGTCACCATCTGTAATGGCACACTGGTGTTTTTAGGTAGGCAAAAGTGGTGACGGCAATGTACTGGGACGGTGTGCTTTAAATGCCTTTATCAGAATACACCACATACTAGATCAGACTAGGGTAAAAATCCAGATGACTTTGAACGAGTATTAAATCCGTAAGAATAGCTGTCCGCATTATAACCATTAATATATCATTTCAAGCTGAGGTTAATGAGTAAATAGGCTGATGATCCTCTAAGGAATGTACAAAGATGGTGTCCTAGAATCCACAACTCTAAAGTGGTGAATACTGACTCAGTTTCCTCTTATAAATCATCAATCAGTGTGGGTTATCATTTTTCTAAACGTGCACTATTGTTCATACAATACTACTACAGACAGTCACGACAGTTTCACCCATAATAAAGTATAGAGAATTCTCCACCCTACTACACAGTAAGCATTTACACCATAATCGAAATGTCGACTGCCTACCAACACTTGCAGTTCTACCAAGCTGTTGCTGATTCGCACCTATACTGCAGTTAAAAATATCATTTCCGAGTACATAAAGTCGACAAAGAATCTGTGATTCTTTACTTTAAAACGATGGAATATTTAGACTAAATGAATCTACGCATACGTTGATGCTACAGAACACGTGCATTATCCTCCAACCCTAAACATATATCTATTTAACGTGAATCAGGAAACCGTTAGCTTAAGCCATATCAAAACTGCAGTTGGACCAAGTACAATAAGACATATATATTCTAGAATCTATACTGCTAAGCACAGTTGCATACTTAGCTATTCCCAGAGTGTGCAACACCGACCGAATATAAAACAACAGCGTATCAATAGTTTGAATAGTTCATTTTTAACTTCATGTATTTTCATGATGAGTGGTAAAGCCATTGCCAAGGTTCAGTTGGCATCTCAGATCTTATTTTGATTTTTAAAGGTAGTTGTATTTGACGGATAATCAACCATTTCTTGAGACACTAATCAGAGAAGTGTCACGTCCACGCGTGCTTGCTAGCTATTTCAGAGGGGTCAAACAATTTAGGGAACAAAAAAGTTGAATACAAGCATATATAAGAATAATATATCATTGAAAATACCTCAGGAAGCTTTACCTGACTAACAAGAAGCAACTCCAGAGAAATCAGTTTGCAATATCGTACTTCGGAAAAACAGTATTGGGTCGACAGAGGATATACAAGAAGTATACAAATAAGTATTATCATCTTACTTTAATGATAAGTACAATATGGTTAGCATTATTTGTTGCAAATGTACATTATCACTCTAAGGACTGTATAGCTGTTTCTTGTATATCCTCTGTCGATCCAATACTGTTTTTCCGAAGTACGATAAAACAAACTGATTTCTTTGAAGTCGCTTATTGGTAGCCAGGTAAAGCTTCCTGAGGTACTTCCAATGATATATTATTCTTATATATGCTTTTATTCAACTGTATTGTTCCCTAAATTGTTTGACCCCTCTGAAATAGCTAGCAAGCACGCGTGGATTTGGTACTTACCTGGTTAATATCAAAGGGAGAATCTGACCCTGCCAACTATAACTACTAGTGGGGCCATAAGTGCACCTTCAATATCCTCCATAGCCATAAGTAATTCATTAAGGATCTCAGAATATCTTAGTGATTTGAAAGTGAATAATTATTAAGACTGATATAACTTAAGTAACAGGTATAGTAGTTGTAGGATACAGCTGCTATTCGACAGAAAGCTGATACTAATTTAAAGCAGTCTAACGTTTTACAAGGACAATATATACTTATCTTCTTGACCCCAATGCACACTGAAGCCACTTAATGCACTGAGCGATTACGCGGTCTTCCAAAATTCCATGTGACAATGTGAATTAAACTAGTATCACATCTACGACTGAGCAACTTTAACTAGAAACTTCATCGAAATGCATATAATCACCGGGAAATTCAGCAGCTTGTCTCATTCATCGCATGATCTCTACGACGTGTTATGGAATATTTCAATCATCATGGATGATAATAAATCGTTTAACATCATCAAAACATACATATAACTTATTTCTGTGGGCTATTTATCTTTCTAATGCCTGACTCCCATAGATAAACTGCCATAATATTAAGGATGACATTTTTAATAATAATCGTCTGGAATATCACGCCACTTTTACGCATTAATACGAACACGATACAGGAAAATATTTCTTTTTTTCAGCTGCAGAAGCCTAAAACTAGCCAAACATAATCTATTTCCACAACAGTGAACGACTACAACGCCTCTATGAGCGTGAACGCGACAACCCATACAGTGCGCCAACAAAAGCTATGTCGCCCGCCCAAACATCTAATGTTCAATATTGTCTTTACGACAGCATGATTCGTTATTTGTAATATTGCGAAATTGTCTCTCTAGTTCCATACCAGTAACCATTAACTCTCACTGATTAGTTACAGTTAATCATGTAAAAAGCCATGAATTCAGTCACATGTTAAACTGATGACCACAGCGAGCAACGCGGCTGAAATTATCCGTAACTTATCAAGGTCATTGGTGGAGTGAGACGCTCGAAGGTCATTTTCGTCCATATCAGTCGGCCATGTTGGATTGCGGTTCCGTAGCTGTTCGTCTACGCGTTTGTTGTTCCGTTTATGCTGCCGTTATACACGACTAATCTTGATGCGTATTGTTCACAAATGTTGCGTTTCACCTCATTTTTTGTTTCCGTTGCCGTTAAAATGAATTATTTCTTTGGTTTCGAAGCTTTTCACTACCAGGTCAGTGCATTCATTTCGGTGTAATTGTTTCATACCTTGTATTTATGCGGCTTTTAGTGTTTTAGTTGGTTTTCAGCTGTTAATGAATTGGCAATGTGTGGAAGTCTTGGAAATCATGCACGTGAAGATGTTTGGCTGGCAGAAGCAGTTGTTTTCAGTCCATTTATTGGTTGCCGTTATTCTTGTTGGCTCAGTTACGTAGATGTAGAAATCGTGAAAAAAGTGTCTTTCTCGTTCATGTTTACAGCATGCAACAATCTGCGAGTGAATCTGTTGAAGGGAACACCATCAGAGTTGATGTTAGCAAAGTTTTCGAAGAACAAATTAAACCTGGAAAATTTAGAACCTGGGTTGAAGTTGAAAAAGCTTTGAAGCTTTTTGAGAATGTGAATATACCATCCGTGTGTCTGCTATCATTTAAAAAAAATATATTGTGAGAGAATCTAAGCCAAATAAGGTTGAGCCGCATGAAAAGTATGAATCAAAAAAAAAAAAAAAAAAATGGGGAACTAAAAGAACCTGGAATCCTTAAGGGTAAGTGTTACTTATGCTTATTATTGCTTGATGTACTAGATCGCAATAAATGAACTAGGACTACCCGTAATAGAGCCAGTGTTAACATCCATTCGATGGGTTGCAAAACGGTTTTCAAAGCGGATAAAATACGGTGATCTGGTGAGTGTACAAACAATCCCAGTTAAAGGTAAGACATTAATTAGGAAGAATAACGTTTCGGGTTGTAGTCTACGATTGGTGGTTTCCTCGAAGTTGTGATTTTTCCGTGACTATAGACACAGATGTTCACGATCTGTAAAAAAAACTAAATAAATTTTCCTTGAACCAGTAGTCTTCTTTTCTTCGGCGAAACATCCGTTAATACGACTATACGATTAGGTAGCGAAGTAAGATGTTATGTGACTGAGAATCGTGGTTGTTGTGTTTTTGACTAATTTCGCGCATCTGACTGTTATAACCGCATGGATATAGCGTTTTCCTCATGGTACATTATGATATCTAGAAATCATAAGCACGCTGCCATCGGTAAATTTATTTTTACTTTTTAAATGGCTGCAAATAGTGAGTCGTTTGCGGTGATAGGATGAATACCTCTGAACGTTTTTGTGGAGACTAGGGTATATTTAATTTTTTCGAGTAAGGGACGATCTTTTTACCAAGAAAGTTCTCGGAATTTTCGTTATTCAAAGATAACGCTAAGTTGCCCACTAAGGTGGTAACTATAGGAGATAACCTTCAGCGGAAACTATATTAATGTAGTTTTAGGTAATGCGTCATAGAAGTAAGCATCGTAGGTTAATTGTGTCTAAATGTATTAAACGTTGTATAACTGATCAAACCATAGTTCTTACGTACGAGTTAGTTTTATAAATAATGAATGTACCGTACAAGCGTTTACCTTGATTTGCATACCTAGCTCATAAACATTATGCCTGCATGTGGCATACATTTAGGGCCAACACGCTGCGATGAATCAGTCCGAGATACTTCAAGTCAGACTTCATTTCCATATCACTATTATCAATTTTGCAACGGTCATAGGAATTAACACCTTCAACTAACTTTCGTTTACATCGGAAACTGAAAATAACAGTCTGACATTTCGAAGGATTTAGTTTAAGAGCATTTTCCCACTCCTAATAGAGAGCTGTTCATCTTAGTACAGTGTAGCTGGCAGTTAACAGACATTGAAGTAGTTAGATCGTCCGCGTGTTTGAAAAAGTTCTTTTCGTATGCATTCGTACAATAAGTTCATCAAACAAAAATACAATTGGTAATGGACGACTTCCCCCTGACCTACAGTGTACTGCTTTCTCCCTGATAAATAAGAATGAAGCCATCTAACAATCCAATACTCAGTTTGAGTTTCAGCAAGCTTATCTAACAGAATATCTCTAGGTACTGAGTCGAAAGCAAATGTGTGATCTAGGAAGGTGCAGCGAATTTAGCCCCATTGTCTATACTGGAGAAAATGTTGTGAAGCAAGACTGCAGCTGCATCTAAAGTACGTCTACTGTGTTTATAGGAGAACTGTTTGGGATCGTTAAAGGCTCTGAGTGAAGGTTAAAGATTAAGTAAGAGTAACTTTCCCTTAGTTCGTATATACCTCATTTGTATTGAAACAAAGGAAGCAGGTCTTATTAACGCTTGTAACACTAGAAAGTTTGGCATTTATGGGAGAATTTATGAAAGACTTGTTTAGTTTACACACACCAAATGAATAGGGAATACTGGAGGTAATTAGATGCATACAGGCGTAGGTTATTTAACATCTATAAAGTAGACATGCAAATACCGCAGTTTTTGATCACAGAAATGATGGATACTAGATAACATCCTATGATTCAACGGCATATTAGAAATAAATAAAAATTGTTTCTTAGCTGATTGTCAAGTGAACAGTCTATTTGATGATGTCACTGCATATTAACAGATTAGTGAAGTAGATATCAAGCCTAAGTTACTACATTTACTTGTACTACATACTTGGCGTTTAACAGTATACAGACTTTCAACTGGTTAGATAAGGCGACTTTAGAGTATCAAACAGTACAGAATTATTATTCAACTTGCTAAATCCCACTTAGCTTTTACAATGTGCTATTGTGTAGAAACAGACACGAAATCCTACTAATGACTAAAGTAACATTCTCATAATACTACAGTGAATTTCCATCCCACTAACTAAGCTTAGCGTTTATTATTCCTAATTCACTTATTACAAAAGCACATTGTATAGCGAGGAATTGAAGAAGTCTACAGGAAGAAGTAATCAAGAGTATATTAAACATTTGATTAATTTACAAAAGAAAATTCTGATGAAGGGTAATAAAGTTAGTTTGACCGAATGATGTTTCCGCTGATTTCATATTCGACAACCTCCGTATACCTGAAAAAATAAAGTACATGTTAGAACTAGCATAACATGAAGTTAACAAGAGATAATTCTACATATTAGCATACAATATGAATACAATCATTCTGTTAAAACTAAGTATTATCTCAGGGAGATAAATGTATTTGTAGTCTACAGCTGATATTTATGTTGACGCCGTATACATAAATATACATCATATGTTTTCCTGCATTTGAGGACTATATGCAAATTTCAAGGCAATCTCCGAAACATTCATACTATTGAGGCGTCATTCTCTCATCAAGCTTACTTGCAGATCAACTTCACACTAAACACTTTTACATGAAATGAAGTATTGCAAGTGTATAACTTAGAAGTTAATCCACAATCTCAGTAATGTCTAGTCCACAAGGTTTTGTGAATCCTACAGAAATCACATTTTCACATTTAGGAGACTATAGGCATCAAATATAAGCTGAACATGCCTCAACTCTAGACAGCTATGCACAGTGCTAACAACATAGTGAAACACTTCAACTATTGTAAAGTACACAGACCTGTTGTGTTGATGAGGATAATAATGTCATATAATGCAAACTAGAAAATTCAATCGTCATAGAGCATCTGTACTGCTTTGTCTAAATGGAAATCTCAGGAGAAATTCATCTCCACTATTGGTGATCAAAAATATTGTAGCATTAAGTATACAGTCAGTGGAAATTGTAAAAGAGAATAAATTCATATTAATGATAATAAAGCTGAATAGATTCAGTTCTAGTAACCACCTTCGTTTGTTATCCTATCAGTCAGCTTAGTACACAATGGCACAATATTATTATAGTTGAGATATTTTTGTACATTTAATTAACATAACCCATAGCACACTGCACCAACCAGTGCCAATATATATGAAATCCATTTAGAGATAACCTTTCAACTTACCATAATTCCTGTCCAACCACAGATAAAGTGAAAAGCACATCTAAATGACAACTTAGGTTCCCACCAACGATTCTGATAACATTTGCAGGTGATTTCCAAGTATTGAGAGAATTATTTTGTCAAAAAAGACTGTTCTTCACACGAAAATAGGCTGTACTGATATCCTGAGACATGAAGTCTTCATTGAATGATACTATGCCGAAAGATGCAGCTTCTACATGGAGTAAATGAGTGGTGTAAATGGCATTACCCTCTAACTATCCTATCTCCCTCATTACACCGACATTTTGATACATTCCATCTGAAACACTAATCATTGCAACCAATATGCTAAAAGTGTGTCGCAGTCAGATCACATGAGGCGGACACCAACATAACCAGCCAAAAAGTGGGAATTTCCCTCAATCTAGATAACATATAATACAATTTTATTAAAAATTATTGGCAAAAAAAATTCCAAACGTAACTTCTAGAGTACGTGACGAATAAGTCCAGCCAGCAACGCACCTCCCACCAAATGCGGCAGTGGGTCAGATGCCTGGCCATCACGTTGCGAGCGTAGAGCTGTCTTGTAAAATGGCATGCATTTCTTGTAAATTCACCCGTTTTTAGGATATATATATCATTATTACTACCGTCTGACGGGACTGGAACTGAGAGAAAAATATGCTGACAACTAGTAGTAGCATCGCTTCTACAGACTCAGCACCTGCTCCTGATATGGACCTCTTCACTATATCCTGGTACTTATCGCCACACTTGAGACACCGAGTCCAGCCTCAACACTTCAGAAATAGAACGTCTAAAGCTGTCTGTAGAAAAGCTGAATACTGAGATGAGGGATATAAGGTATGGTGAGGCCATGAATACTGAATATTCATAAAATATGGCTAGTGTACCTAAATTATCGGCATAGATTAGTGAAATAAAATCATAGATTTGTGAACTTACAATTGTGAGCACCCTTACCAGAACCATAATTTCTGGCGAACCTGACACGGAATCGCTAACCGAGGTAGACAACTTGATAAACTCCATCACAACAGAGGTTATCAAAAGACTAGATAAATAAATAAATAGATAAATAAATAAATCTATTCTCATGATACAGTACATGAGGGACGCCAGTTTACAGGCATCATCAAATTGTTACAGAAATAGGACCATATTATTCAGTCACAATTTACAGTCGATAGCAAAATATGTTTAACATGTACACTGGAGATTATACATACACTTGATAAATGTTAATCCCAATAGTATAAAACATCCTTTTCACTTATGTACAATCATTTCTGTGCATAGTTGGAAAAATCCGCTAGATTTCAGTGAGTGCAACACATCAGGAAATACAGAAGTATTGTCTTCGCATTAACAAAAAAACCAGGTCTTTGGTGGATGGGTTATAAGTGCCTGGGAAAAAAATAAAGCTTGAAGTCAATTTTCATACATAATTTTGTTGTGTGCAGAATCCTTGAATTATAGTTCATTGATGTGTTATTTTGAAATCAGTGATTTGTTTATCTCATTTGATCTGCAATGTCATTGTTGGGAGTAAAATACATAAGCTTTAGACGCATTAATTAATGGATTTCTACTGCTTGTGGGTATTTACTTCTCGTGAGGAAGGTTTTTGAATTTTAGTTGTTCCGACAGGAGTTGTGGATATTGACTGCTCAGCAACATTACGGATATAAGTTCATCACATTATCTTAGGAATGTTGGGTTGTAGTTGGTGAGGCATATATGATGTCCGACGAGCGTACATCTGTCCATGTGATGTTGTGGTGAGTTATATCTTTTTCATGTTGTCGGTTTATGTCCATTTTATTCCACTTATTGTGTTGGGTAGAAGTTTTACAAACGAAACTTCTTGTCTGTTTGAGGGTAAGTATCTTAATCGTTAATGTTTTATCTAAAATTATAAATATAGGCAAAAACAACAGGTGTAGTATTTAAGCTTATACATTAAATGGACCTATAATTTCGGAGGCTCTCAGATAGGAACTAGGACTACTGTCGTTTGCAAACTCGTGTAGTTTGTCGTTAAGCACTTTTTTGAATGAGGCCAATGTACCTGCTTGACGCATTTCCATTGGTAGTTTATTCCATATCTGTGCATACCTAATCAAATAAAACTTTTGCCTGGTAGCTGTTTTACATTGTTCGATAGCTACTGTACCCTTAGTGTGTCTTAGTTTGTAGCCACTGTCATCTGAAAGTCGAATGCCATTAGTAGAGGTAAAAACTAAGTGGTTTAGAAGCTTATAGTAAAGTGTTAAGTTTAGTCTCAGGCGTCTTAGCCATAGTGTTTCTAATCCTAGGGTGTCACATCTAGTGGAGTAGTTCGCACCATTTTCGGTTCCGAGTAATTTTGACGTGAAGTACCTCTGCACTCCCTCGACTTTCAATTTGTCCTCTATGCGTATACTACTATACATGAATGAACAGTAATCAAATAAAGGACGCACACAAACCTTGTACAACAGAATTCTGGACTCATTTCTGTAAAAGTTCCTGAGTAGAAAGCCGATAAGTCTGCGTGACTTTGACACTTGTTTGGAGATATGTTCAGAAAATGATAAGTCATGTGAGTATTTCAGTCCTAGGTCCAATACAGATTCCAGTCGTAAAAGTGCATGGCCTTGAATTGTCAGGTCAAGTTCTAAATTGTTGCAACCTATGCAGAGCCAGCCACATTTGTCGACATTAAACTGGAGTTGCCAGGTGTCACACCATCTATCCATTTTTTCTAATTCTTGCTGTATGGCGTTTACTGTTATTCCGAGATCTGTGTTCTTGCATTTATAGGTCACTTTTAAGTCATCTGCATATAGTATTGGTTTACCAACACTAAAGCATTCACAGATACTGTTTATATATATTATGAATAGGAGTGGGCCTAATACACTTCCCTGGATTACACCACTACTTACAGGTTTAGGCCTTGAGATTATCGAGCCAACTTTTGTTATCTGATTCCTGTCACAGAGAAATGATTTTATCCAGCTCAGGAGAGGGTCACATATCCCTAGTGAGCATAACCTGCTGACTAGCAGATTATGGGGGACTCTATCGAAGGCTTTTGTTATATCGAAATATAGCACAATTACTAGTTCTCTGTTGTCCCTGCTTCGTGTAACTTCATTGAAAAAGTCTATGTGACAGGTCGCACATGATCTCTTTTTGAGGAATCCGTGTTGTGATGGGTTGATAAGTTCATGTTCTAGTAAGTTGTCTGACACTTGGTCTTTAACCACTTTCTCCATTATTCGTGATATTACCGGTGTTATATTAATAGGTCTATAGTTGCATGCACTGGTTTTGGCCCCTGCTTTGTGCTTAGGTAATATGTATGTGGTTTTCCACACTTCAGGATAAGTTCCAGTTTCCAGTGACAGAGTAAATATTCTAAGTAACAAGACTACCATTTCCGTGCTACCATTTTTGTATATGACAGATGGTATGTCGTCTGTTCCAGTACTGCCATTTGACTTCAATGTCTTAATCGCTGAGTCTATATTTTGTATATTAAAATCTATTTCTCCTAATTTGTGGTTACTTTTGCAGGTCATTTGGAAATTTGGGGTCGGGTGCACTCTGGTGTCATTGCAAAACCACTCACTGAGGAGTTCACTTATAACCTGGGGATCGTTGTATATTACACCCCTATGTTCCAAGATGCTTACATTATTGTCTTTACTGCTTTTTAGACGTTTTTGCAATATCCTACAAAGTTCCTGAGTTTTGGTGTTACCCATTAGCGCTTTATTTTCCTCATGTTGTGACTTCATTTTGTGTTTCTCTTCAAGCAGTTTAAGAGTTTCATGTATTTGGTTTAACGCATTAAATTCCTTAAATACATGGTATTTCCTTTCAATTTCTTTAGTTTTAGTCGCGTTTTCCGGTCAATAAATGGAGTTGGTGTCTTTAGGGCAGATTTTAGGGGCGCGATTGTGTCTCTTGCTGAGCCAACTGTTTTGTAGAAAATCTCAAGTGATACTTCTAAGTTATTGTTGATGAAGTATTCTTCCCAGTCAGAACTTCTCAACAGATCTGATAGGAATTCCCAATCAGCATTCTTATAGTCCCTATATTGATAGCGCACCGGGGAATTTTTAGGTGTGTATTTAGTTGTTAGTCGGAGGGGTAGCGTGCAGTACAATATGTTGTGATCACTGTTATCGAGTTTATTTCCCACCTCTATCGAGATGGGCTCTATGTTATGACAGAGGATTAAGTCAAGAGTATTTTGGTTCCTTGTAGGGAGGCGCACGCACTGCTTCCATCCTCCTATGTCTATAGCTTGTAGTAGCTCTTCATGGATTCTTGGTCCTGTACAGGTATCCCAGTTTACTCCAGGTAAGTTGAAATCTCCACATACTACTTTGTAGTCGAAGTCCAGCGTGGCTACATGCTCTAGTATTTCTGCAATAGTTATATCAGTCATTTCAGGGCTATTGGGGGGTCTGTATATACATCCCACGAGAATTTTACTTTCGTTTGTGTGGATGCTTATCCACTTAGATTCTGGGAGTTTGTCAGTATTTGGGTTATTGAAAGTATTGGAGTTAGTGGATTTATAGGCATATATTAAGCAACCGCCTCCTCTTTTGTCAACTCTATCGTTCCTATAGATGTCGTAGTTGTCTATTACTAGCTTTGTGTCAGGTATATCAGTAGTAAGCCAGGTTTCAGTCACCATTATTAGTGTCAATGGAGTTGAAGATTGAACGATCAATTCATGGTTGTTTGCTCAAAATGAACTTCCCCAATTTTCGCGGAGGCATCAAAACGACAGTCATCGTCTCATCGGTCGCTGTTCAGAAAGAAGAGTGAAACATCGTCAGAAGTAATACTATGATTTATTATTGTAATATTTGTTTTCAGACCTTAGTTCACTTATTCTTTTTATATGTTGGTGTAACAATAAAGAAATATCAAGCGGCAGATCGGTGTTTTGGTTTTTCGTCCGTTATAACTAAGCGTTTCTGAAATCTTCAAGGAACAGCGTGGGCCCGAGCGTAGCGAGAGCTGGGCATTAACGGTTTATGAGACGTGATTGACAGTTTCTGACGATAGAAACAGATCTGGCGGATTGAAACAGTTGGTGAAAGTTTGGATAGTCGCCGTTCATTTTTCCTGGTGCCGGTCAAGTCCTCTTTGAACAAGCAATATCTGGAACTTATTTGGAATTGGGTCAAGTTCAACAATGCCTGGGTCAAAGAAGGGACAGAGTGTCTTGGATGCAAACAGGAAAGTAAGTCATGGTGACTTGTCTGTTAATTGTAACGATGTGTCTGATGTTAAGCATGACATGGTTGATGTTACTGTTTCGCCGTTCAGGGATAATAGGAACATCAAACTCCCTAAATTTGAACCACGGTGTTTTGATGGAAACCCGGCTGATTATTTACAATTTGTAAAGGAGTTTGAGATCATACTGAGTGGTTTTCTATTAAGTGATGAATTGAAGTTAATGTATTTGATGAGATATTGCACTGGAGATGCTTCAAGAGCTATACAGTGCTGTAAGTTTATGAAGCCGAAAGAGGGCTACTATGAGGCTATGAGCATATTACGTCAAAGGTTTGGAAGACCTTCGATGATTGCAGGGAAATTATTCGAGGCTGTTAAGGGTAATGGTGGTCAATTACAGGATGACTCCCAGGCACTCACTGAGTTTTTAGATAATTTGCTAATTTACAAGAATGGAATGATTTCGATGAATCGCATGAGTGACCTCAACTCGAGTTTTATACTAGAAGTAATAGCAAGACGTCTACCTACTCGACTGCAAAGGAAGTGGGTGAAGATGAGCTCCCGTATGGAGGATGAGGGTATCGAGCCAAAGTTTGATGATATCCTGAAACTGGTAAAAGATAGCATCAATCAATCTATGAGCAAGTTTTCCAGTCTGTTAGATCTCACCCCTAGAATAGAGCAGTCTGAGGGTAAAACGCACTCATTGATGACGAATAAGCCTCAGAGAGGTGGATATCGAGAAGGCTCCATGATGTCTAGTAATGCATATAAACTTAGTGAGTGCAACAGGTTTCGTAGTACATGCTCAACAGATAAGTTGCAAGATGCAAGACAAACACGGTTTTGTTGTACACGTGTGCAAGAGGTGCATACAGAAGTGAACTGTGAACCGGTGAGCAAGTTCAGTGATAAGCTAAATGTAAACTCCAGGTCTGACTCCGAATTGTGTGACGATAACGGTGTTGTGAAGAAGTCTGTAGTTGCAACTGGTAAGCCGTTGTTGAATAGAGTGTCACAGAATAGAGTTACTGCTTCAGAGTGCAGTTCTGACTCCAAAAGTTTACAAAGTATAACTAGTCAGAGTGAAGATATAAAACCTTTAATGATTTGTGAGGAGGAACCAAAATTGTCTACTTCTGTTATTAAAGAGTTTGAAAATGATGAACTTGACGGTAAAGTGAATATTCGTGATAATGATCATGATAGTGCAGTTTTGTCTTTGGTTGATCATGATGAAATGGAGGGAATGCCTACTACCGCTAAGTTAAATAAAGGTTCTGTACAACTTGAACGTGAAGTAGAAATAAATGCAGGGGCAGTTGCAGAAGGCATGCATACTTGTGAGACCGTCAGTGTGATTGATCAGCATGTAGCCCACCTATCATCAGATGCTAGTGCTAAACCTGAGCTGATAGTAAAAGACAGCAGTGGTGGTGGTCTTGCAGGTAGACAAATTTCTGAAAGTCGAGCAACAACAGCTTTTGATCCACCGCTAACTTCATCAACTGATATCAATCAGTCGTCGTTGGTGCTGTCATCCACAATGAAAAAGACGCCCATCAACTCAAGTATCTTGTGCAATGACTATGTAGTATCAGTTCGTTTGAAAGGACGAATATCAATGGTCAGTTTAGTGAGGATAAGCCAAGTGTAAACGAGAGAGTAATTGTTAAATTGACTTGCACGAATAAAGGCATTTCTAGTTTCAAGTTACTATTTGAATGTTATTATCTTTGGTGTAAATTACTCTGTTTCTACACTTGGTTGACCAGATACGTCGTGTGTTTGTTCGTCATCTATATTCTACGATACAATGACATGAGGGTGTTACCGTTCAGATTTGAGGATATAGCTGATAGAAGGAAGTTAGCAAATGAACTCTGCGACGATTTTCCAACCTAGGGCGTCAACCTGAGAAGGGTTGTAGGCGTACTGCTGTAAGTCCTACAATTCTTCAAAGGGTAGCGCATCAATGAGCAGTCCAATGTGCTCGGTGTGTGATTTTGTACATATGTTCATATTGTATATACTGAATTGATATCATCTGTCATCTAGCTGTTGGTAATTCTGTTTGTGTCCGGACGACTTCCACTTGGATCATCAACCTGAGAAGGAATGTAGGCGTACTGCTGTAAGTCCTACAGTTCTTCAAGGGTAGTTTGTCGTGTCAGAATCCACAACATTTGATGTAGTGATTGTACATATGTTTGTGTTAAATAGTTGTGTGAGTTCCAATTATTGTAATTGTTGGTTAATCTTGTTTGTGTCCGGACATTCCACAACTTACAATCGTCAACCTGTGAAGGGTTGTAGGCGTACTGGTGTAAGTCCTGCAATTCTTCCAAGGAATTCCATCAAGACATGATCCGCGAGTTTGTGTGTGCTGTTTGTATATATGTGTGGTGTGTCATATCAATTGGTGGTTTTTGGATTCATTGTGTTTACTCGTTGTTTTCGTACCTTGTTTTTATTGCGTAATTTTGTTAAAATTTTCGTCGTGATTACTTCTGAAGTTGTTTCGACTCTTCTACATCCATGAATGAATTGATTGATGTTAAGGACAGCAGATGGGTCGTATACGCCGGGGAGGCTAGGCTATTGCTGAGAATGAAATGCACACGGAGATAATTGTTAGCTGCGGTCCCACACGCCGGGGAGCGGGAGTGTAAACGACTGAGGCTCGCATGCGTCACCGTTACTAGAACTGAGGCAGAATGAGTGACAAGCGATTGCAGTGGTAATTGGTAGTGAGTAGATAAGAGGATGTGCGTAGAGTATCATGAGTTGGTGCTATGGTCACGTTGCATTCTGCAAGAGTCATTCTAGCAAGTGGCGATTGTGTTGCAAGATGTCAAGAGGAGGTCTCTGTCTGGAGGCGCAGGTCGTCATTGATGTGTGAGATTGTGCTGTGGGTATGCTTGTGGTGTGTTGGCTTTTCTGTTTGTTTTCCATTTCAGCTCTGTCCGTGTGACCCAGGTTCTCGCAATGGCATCCAAGTCAACGTGCATTGGTCGTGAAGGAAAAAAGGGTTGGATCCCTTTTTTGCCGGGGAGTGTCAATGGAGTTGAAGATTGAACGATCAATTCTTGGTTGTTTGCTCAAAATCAACTTCCCCAATTTTCGCGGAGGCATCAATACGACAGTCATCGTCTCATCGGTCGCTGTTCAGAAAGAAGAGTGAAACATCGTCAGAAGTAATACTATGATTTATTATTGTAATATTTGTTTTCAGACCTTAGTTCACTTATTCTTTTTATATGTTGGTGTAACAATAAAGAAATATCAAGCGGCAGATCGGTGTTTTGGTTTATTCGTCCGTTATAACTAAGCGTTTCTGAAATCTTCAAGGAACAGCGTGGGCCCGAGCGTAGCGAGAGCTGGGCATTAACGGTTTATGAGACGTGATTGACAATTAGTGTTGGCCGTTCTACGTATGCCAGGCAGCGAAGCGTTGTTATTTTATTAAGGAGAGATCTAGCATTCAGGAGCATAATTGTTAGTAAACCAGAGTTATTGGAGGAGAGGTTAACATGGTTACTTGTTACTATCCCTACGTTATGTTTGGAGGGGCTCTGAGGTGAGACAGAGTCAGTGTGTGTACTATTTCCTGGATGAACTGTGCAGCGAGTGGGGCTATTGTTTGCTACAGCCGAAAATTATCCTGTTGCATATTTTGACTATTAGCATCTATGGGTCGGCATCTGCGTTCATCTACTGGTGATATATGGTCTGCCCTGCAATTTGGGTTGTAGTTTGCTGGACCTAGGTACCCTATGTACTAACCTAAGTGGGAGAGTCTATAATACACTAGATGATGAAGTGTTAATAAAGGTTCAAGGCATCTTACTTAGGACGGCGAAAATGCCTAACCCGCAAACAAAGTGCTGTTGACTGAAAAAGAGTCAGCAAGACCAGTGCTGCCCTATACCCCTTTGGTTTATAACACAGACAGAGGCTAAGGAGGTCATCAACTCACAAAGTATTCCATTACAGGATATGAGCTACAAAAAAATAAAAGTTGAAGTAGACAAGACAGTGATCAAAAGGCGTGCTCACCTTACTAAACCTAATGGTAAGATGGGCAACACACCAAAAGTCACCAAAGTAGATAAACACAAGGCCAACAAGGTAAAACTCATAGAGTCCTACTCTCGAATCTTACAAAATTGGCTTCACAAAACATGATATCAACTGAAAGGCCATTGAATTATAATCTCCTTCTTATTGCAGCCCCTCCACTTTCTACCGTGGATGTAGTCATATCTCTGGATAGCCCCAAGACAAAAACTAGCGTCCCACGAAATTCCAAATCATCTTCTTATATCGATTACGTGCGAGTTAGGAGAGAATTCTGCCATAAATGACGCAGAAGTACATCACTACCAACAGAAAATTCACTATACTTGCAAAATCCTTTAATAAAATCCCCTCTGTAAGAGAAATTAGACCAGACTCCCCAAGCAAAATAAGGTGAGCACATACGCCCGTGGTATACCAAACCACACTAAAGCCAAAACTCGTAACTGACGTAGCCACGTCACTGTAAATGTTACAAGGGACAATATTCACAGTTCAGATACCAACCGCTCTAGATCTTCAAAGTACGGCACCCAAACATAATTTGACGGAATGTATGGCACAGGTCCACTGGGAATTAAACCACCGTGTAGCAGCGAACACAATGAGACCCATGTAAGGAAACATTCAGTGTCTCCAAGCATTAGGCAGAATAATAAATCATGTGCAGCCTATGGCACCAATAGTTTTTATCCACCACATCAGTGTTGGCGCTGACCAAACAAATGTCGGGGATGTTAACCCTTCTGAACCAGGAGCACAAGTGTCGGCTTCCTCTTCGAAAGAAAAAGGTACAGCCTAGTATGCACACAGCTATTAATCACAAGCAATGCTTGTCCAAACATAGGCCAGATAATGACTCCTATCCATGTCCCCAACCTACATAAGTCTACAATTACCTTATTATAAATTGAACCCGATAATGCAACATATTAATCAGCAAAAGGAGTAGACAATAACTCCATGGGAATAGGTGAACGTGGTATTGACAATATCTCTAACACAGATACGTCATGTCATGTGGAACCAGCGGATGCCTAAACACACTTTAACCTGATTAACGAGCTTCAATACTTCAAACATTACTTAAGCCATCAACTTCACCTAGTCCTTGTTAATGCTAGATCTTTCCGAAAGAAATTACTCATGCTCAAGGCGCACACACTGGCATAAAACCCTTCATAATCAATACCGCTGAATCTTGTTGTCAATCTTGTATACCAGAAGAATAAATAAGCATCAATGAGTATGCATACTTTGGATGCGACAGAAAGAGTGGTAAGGAAGGAGGCTGCCTTATGTGCTTCCTTAACAAAAAATACTGCATTATATCCAGAAAACAGGGAACCCAAGAACAAGCTCTAGCCTTTATGCGTCAGCGCACATTCCAGAAAAGCTACTGTACTAAACGGGTGTATTTACAGAGTACATAACAACTCTAGTGATTACGAGACTCGAATTTTAATGCACTGAAGCAAGTGTCCGCTCTTCCACACTACCATAAGATCATATGTGGAGACTTCAACCTAACCGAAGCCATCTGATATATATTAACACGCCCAGCTAAATATGACAACCTCTTAGGTACATCAGGCACTTCTGGCTGAAAAAAGCTGTCATCATCCTCAAAATAGGTAATAATATACTAGGCCTAATATTCTCCCAATATTCACAGTATAAGTCCCCTCTCAATCTAACTGAGTTCTAGGTTTACGGGTAGCGACCGCAAAAGGCTGCTGTGTGCAGTAACACTTCCACTATGTAGATATTCGGGGGACTCAAATGCTAAGTGTGATGTACTATATTTCACGCTTATGTACCCGAAGGTAAAAACTTCAAAGTTGCTTTCAAATTTAACCCGTAATGTTATTTCTCTGGGCCAGCCCTTCAGAGAGACTTTAGTGTCTTGAAACTGCTGCAATTGGTAAGGACGATTAGCTTTGGATTACGAAATGGCTATAGCAGAAATAAATATTTCAGCCCTTAAACTGTGACTACAGCTACTCATAAGGCAAGTGAACAACAGCTTACTCGAGGTTATACACACTGTGAAGTTGCATCATCGGACTGCTTGTTAATCGATTTTTGAAAGTGACAGACAATTGACCATCTCTCAGATGAAATCCAGCATTGTAGCGTCCGAAAGACACTTTGCTGATTTAGAAGGTGGCTCTTCTACCAAAACAATCATTCAGATTACGGGTCAGTGGATCGTAATACTGAAGAATAATAGTGGCACTTCTGAACCTTTAGTTTTGATGGCAGGGCCGAAGGCAAGTGGGGGTGTCAAAGACATGGAAGGGTCTTCATCATTCAGCAGGTGAAGAAGGCCTTACAAACAAAAAAGATGTGATTCGTGCTTGGTAACTCATCTAGTCCTTCTGAACTCCTCAATCGCTTAGTACATCTGAGTGGCTGTAGCACACTGTGTTGTGGAGGTTGTACTCTGGTATGAAATAAATAGAGGATATATCGTCAGTCTGATTATACCTGATTATATATATAGTCTGATTATATTACAATCATTTTTTGACATACAATTTTAATACAGAATCCCGCTGTTTTATATTCCAGTTTCCAAGCATGTTTTCAATGTTGTATTTCTTTCTTGGCTTTACTTAATGATGCACGTATTCAGATTTAGCTGATAAGATCAGAATGCTCTTGATCCTTGCATATATATCTCTGCAGAGATCTAACTTCTATTTGAAAGCGTTTACAGATGGAGCTGATTTTACTGAATCAGGTAAGGAGTTCCAGTCGTTGATCACTCTGTGTGAGAATCTAAATTCTGCACGTATTTTAATCATCTTCGGTTTGAGCACCCTTTTGCAGTGATCCTGTAAATGTGTCCTAGAAGGAGAGAAAAGTTTAGAAAGGTCATTTCCTAAATCACCCTAGGTATACAGTATGCTAAAATTACGTCACCTCTCTTCCTTCGATATGATAACGGGAAGAGATTTAAATACTCCATCCTCTTATCATAAGGAGGGTGTGAGATACCACTAAATTATTTCGTTCCTACCCTCTGTACTCTTGCCAGGGTATGTGCCTCCTTTTTGAAACATGTACTCGCCGCTTGAATGCAGTATTTTAGATGAGGCTGATATATGTTGCATAGAGTATTTGGAACATGCCCTCGTCTAATTGTTTGAAAGCCCTTCAAAGTGCTCATAGCATTCGAAAAGCCTTAGCTGCAGCTGCATTGCAATTTGCAGTTCTTTTCAAATCATTACTGACAATGATTCCTAGGTCCTTCTGTTCGTTAACATCAGGTAGTTCTGTGTCACCCAGGGAGTAAGACGTATAAGACTTTTGACCTAAGTGCATTACCGCGCTTTTCCTAGCATTTATTTCCAAACTCCATAGGCTTGACCACTCAGCTAATTTATCTAAATCGGTTTGTAGGGCCAACCTATTCTCGTTATTATCTATAGTTTTCTGTACCTTGATATCGTCTGGAAATAATAATGAAGATGAAGTAAGAATCCCTGGTAATTCGTTAACGTATCATAGGAATAGCAAGGGGCCTAATACAGTTCCCTGGGGCACTCCACTGGATACCGCTTTCCATCCCGATAGTACACCGTTAACTCTAACCTCCTGCCTTCTGCCCATTGGGTAATCTCTAAACCACTCACATAGGCATTGGTCTAGTCCGAAACCTTTAATTTTACTAAGGAGACCTAATTGGGATTCTTTATCGAGTGCCTTGCTAAGATCGATAAAAACCGCGTCCAATAGAAGGCTTTTATCTCTGGCCTCAACCCAGTCTTCCTTAGCCAATAGTAGGTTTGTCAGGCAGGATAGTCCTGGTCAGAATCCATGCTGTTCTACGGCCAGCAAACCATGTTTTTCAACATAAGCTAGTAGTTGATCCCTTATAATAGTTCCAATACCTTTGCCATAATGCATGTCAGACTTACCGGCCGGTAGATAGATAGATACCTCTCTTTTTGAAGATAGGGCTTATAATGGCATCCTTCAAGTCCCTACGTACCTTAGCCTGGGTCAGACACATTTGGAAAATCTCCGTAAGTGGAATAAATATTATATCCGCTAAGGAATTTAACCGATTAGAATGAAGTTCATCAGGCCCAGGTGATTTACGTGGCTTCAGTTTAGACAGAAGTTTGAAGACCTTTGTGTGCTCTACCACAATTGAGGACATCTGAGTGGCGATGGCAGTGACCTCGCCATATCCCTGGGTGATACGGTCAGACGAGAAGACGTCACACAAGCATTCAGAGAGGTTCTTAGTCTTTCCTTAGTCTGACTTAGACGCTTATCCACTAATGGTTATGATTGACGGTATACAACCTCCAGTTTTAGTCCTACGTTTAATATACGAGTATAGCCTATTTGGGTGGTGAACACAATCTAGTAATAACGGTATGTCAGACGCGATACGACTCTTGTTAATCACATAATGAAAGAGATTTCAAATTTCGCGGTAATCTTCAAAGAAATTTTTAATTTCTGTCATAAAAAATTGCTTCCATAAGACCTTCCTCCATATTGAGATCCTTCTTAATTTATTAGGAATCCTAGTGGGCAGATATGACGAATTTCGAAAAATAAACATCATATTCAACATTCTTCCCTTGGGTTCCTAGTAGAACATAGCGCTTTAACTGCACGTCTCCACTTGCTTTTGTCTTGCTTCTGCTGTACTTTTCACCTGCATCCATGTTCGTCCATACTGTTTCAACTCCTCTTCACACGACCTCCTCCATGTCACCCTTGCACTGACGTCCCACTCGCCGCTTTCCTTCCGGGTTCCACTCGAGCAATGGCCTGACGCGCGCGCGATGTCACCCAGCGGCCTCCTCAACGAGTGTCCAACCCATCTCCACTTTCTCCTGCATATTTGTTCGGTGGTCGGCTCTCATCTTTTGTTTTTTCCCAGAATTTCTTGTCGGTGATTCTTTCCGGCCCGGCCATCTGATCTTCAGTAAAGATCCAGCTAAGAAAGTACAGTTGTTGACAAAGGTCTGCAACAGGCTGTTGGAAATATTCTTTGTGACCTCCCGTGAAGTTTCTGATCCGTATAGAAGAACTGACTGACTTGATGTTTGTATTGAAAATCCTACCGAATTTTGTTGTTGATGCTGGCTGAGTGACGAAGATTTCCAGATTGGATTGGTTTCAGGTTGATGAATGTGTTTCTCGCCTTCCCGATTCTCGCTCGATTTGACATCCTCTTCCTTTCCGACTGCCTGTAGTTGAGACAATGCTCCCTAGATAAGTGAACGAAGTAACCTCTTTCAAATCCCTCCCGTTGATGGTGATTGGCGCTGGATGTTGCTGCTGTTGGTGTGGTTGATTGGTTATTTTCATGACCTCCGTCTTGTCTATGTTCACCTGAAGTCCTGTCTTGGCCGGCTGCTTCTTCGACCAGTTTGTCGGTTTTCGCTTGTAAGTCTTCGATTTCGTGTGGCATCAGACATAAATCATCCACTCGCGAAATCTAGGTCTTCCAGATTCTTCATGTTGGTCGAGGATATCTCTGTCCTCTCGTTTCCCACTCACTGTCTGACGCATAATCCAGTCAGTCCACCACAATTAGGAATATCATTGGTGATAATAAGCACCCTTGTCTGACTCCTGTGTTTACTCCAAACGGATCGCTGAGTTTTCCGTTGTGGATGACTTGACATGTGCCGTTGTCGTACAGCTGTTGAACAAGGTATAAAAGGTGAAGTGACACAATCTAGTGTATTCCTAAATCCCACCCAAGCTTCCTCGACATTCCGACTTGTATCAACTGACCAGTCAACTGCAGTTGCCGCGTTCCGGATTCTCTCTATATCCGCTTTCCAAATGTCTGGACGAGCAGATTTCGACCTGCGTATGAGGGAATGAATCTTAAACGTAAAATCAATGACTGTGGTTGTTGCTGCGTTTCACCACCCACGTTATTCCTCCGGTCAATCCGGAAGGCTTGCTTAAAAATGCCTTTAGCCGAATACAACGTCACCACAGCTCCAAACCACCCTATGCCCAAATAAAAAATTATGAATTCTGCTGAAATCTTTCGTATCTAACAGACATACCAGAGGTCTGAAAACTCAGATTTCGAACCTTTGTATATCAGCCAATAGTGAAAAAACTGATGTAACTCGTATGAAAATGTGGAGTAATAAGAATTCGACCGTTTTGTGACAAGCCGGTAAATTGATACATCACTGAAGGTGGTGGCTTTTGAACTGATAAAAGCATTTTGTTTTAGTGCATCGACAGAACAAACTTCTTTACCTCGTAATAACCGCACTGTTTTGACTTTTTATATGAGGAAAGAAAAACGTCGAAGATCTTATAAGGAATATTTTCATGACTTAGCACTAGTTTTGATTCCAGAACATGGGGTTCTAAGATTATGTCCTAAACGTCAGCCAAATGAGAGAGCTCAAAAGCTTCCACTGCTGGAATTCAAGAAACAGAAACTTGAACCATTGGAAAAAGTTTTGGCTGGGGCAACTTTATCAGTAAATGAAGTTCTTCGATATGAAGTAAAGGTAGGTATCATAAAATGCTTAGAATTACCCTACCTATAAAGGATAGTGACTTTAATCGAATTAACTTTGGCAACCACACATATGTTATCAGACCGGGTTTATCAGCTAAAAGATTCCTCATTCAGTGGGCAAGCCAATTAGATTACGAAGATCTGGTTAGAATATTCTCCAAGGGTGAGTACATTTTGCACTGTTCTCCCGGTATGCGAGTTTTTATTACCTGCGTATTTATTTCGGAATTAGAAATCACATTCGAAATAATTAAAGGTGAGACTTTGTGCTTTGTTTCTGACTTTTCAAAAACAAGCCTACTCACTCATGTGAAACGCATTAAAATGTAGACATATTTTTCAAACCGTTTTTCTTGTGATTTCCTACTATTTGGCATTATTAGTTGCTGAAATATGACGTAATTCGATGTCAGTGTTGGTCAGATACTTTTATTTCTAAATGTAGAAAAAGTAAGATAATTATTTTGGTACTCCTGCAAGCCAACTTTTCTTATATGAGTAGTAATTATAATTATATATATGTAGCCTTACTTTATAAATGGTTAAGTATTTATCTGGTCATTATGAGGTGCATTATAACGTCGTGCACTAACAATTCATATACCACAACTTTATACCGAATTATACCGAATGGTTAGATAGCCTGCTACAGTGTCCTAATCAAAAAAAGTGTAGACCACCACCCGATGTTGAATACTGACGTTCATGTAATTCATTGACTTTTGGGATTACTTACAGCTTCAGGTTGTACATTTCTATCAGGTTAGTGTACAAAACTATTAGTCGCTCAAATGACGTCTTCATTATGGTAAGAAACAGAGGGTTATGATATGATGTAAAGCTGAAAGTTAACTATGAATTGGAAAATAAATTCACTCCTCATTGCAGATTTTTTTAATAACCCCTAAGTCATTTGTTTTTCCCATTTTGGGCTTTATATCCATCGAACTGCCTTAAGTTGGGACGTTTAACACGACTAACCACATAGTAAAACTTTGTTTAGGCATTAATAATGTGTATTCTTAGAGCTGCTGAGTCACACAGATTCATATGGCGACTCTGAAGTCGATAGAATTCTTAAGGGGTTAAAAGAAGTAACTGTATTGCTGCTGCATAACTCTTCATAGTCACCAGTCTACAGCATTACATTCTCTGGTTTTGGACACTGTTTGCCCCAGTGTAAAAGATTACACCCTAATGATACATGGCTCTCAGTCTTTTTATTTGGCGTTGCTCGCGTTTGGCTCTTCACTAATGAGTTTTATGCTTACAGAACTTCAAAAAATCCTTCAGTACAAATTCTGTTTTGCACGGTTACCGTGGTTTATTTTTTATGCAGAGTGTGAAATAAAAAACAAGTCAGTTTTTGGTAGCTATGCTAAAATAAATTTTGCCTTATTTTCTACACCATTATTATTATTGTTCCCTTGGGTTCCTAGTAGAACATAGCGCTTTAACTGCACGTCTCCACTTGCTTCTGTCTTGCTTCTGCTGTACTTTTCACCTGCATCCATGTTCGTCCATACTGTTTCAACTCCTCTTCACACGACCTCCTCCATGTCACCCTTGCACTGACGACCCACTCGCCGCTTTCCTTCCGGTTTTCACTCGAGCAATGGCCTGACGCGAACGCAGTGTCACCCAGCGGCCTCCTTAGGGAGTGTCCAATCCATCTCCACTTTCTCCTGCATATTTGTTGGGCGATCGGCTCTCATCTGTTTGTTTGTTCCCATAATTTCTTGTCGGTGATTCTTTCCGGCCCGGCCATCTGATCTTCAGTATAGATCCAGCTAAGACAGTACAGTTGTTGATAAAGGTCTGCAACAGGCTGTTGGAAATATTCTTTGTGACCTCCCGTCAAGTTTCTGATCCGTATAGAAGAACTGACTGACTTGATGTTTGTATTGAAAATCCTACCGAATTTTGTTGTTGATGCTGGCTGAGTGACGAAGATTTCCAGATTGGATTGGTTTCAGGTTGATGAATGTGTTTCTCGCCTTCCCGATTCTCGCTCGATTTGACATCCTCGTCCGTTCCGACTTCCTGTAGTTGAGACAATGCTCCCTAGATAAGTGAACGAAGTAACCTCTTTCAAATCCCTCCCGTTGATGGTGATTGGCGCTGGATGTTGCTGCTGTTGGTGTTTGTTTGGTTGGTTATTTTCATGACCTCCGTCTTGTCTATGTTCACCTGGAGTCCTGTCTTGGCCGGCTGCTTCTTCGACCAGTTTGTCGGTTTTCGCTTGTAAGTCTTCGATTTTGTGGTGACATCAGACATAAATCATCCACTCGCGAAATCTAGGTCTTCCAGATTCTTCACGTTTGTCTGCCAGGATATCTCTGTCCTCTCGTTTCCCACTCACTGTCTGACGCATAATCCAGTCAGTCCACCACAATTAGGAATATCATCGGTGATAATAAGCACCCTTGTCTGACTTCTGTGTTTACTCCAAACGCCTCGCTGAGTTTTCCGTTGTGGATGACTTGACATGTGCCGTTGTCGTACAGCTGTTGAACAAGGTATATAAGGTGAAGTGACACAATCTAGTGTATTCCTAAATCCCACCCAAGCTTCCTCGACATTCCGACTTGTATCAACTGACCAGTCAACTGCAGTTGCCGCGTTCCGGATTCCCTCTATATCCGCTTTCCAAATGTCTGGACGAGCAGATTTCGACCTGCGTATGAGGGAATGAATCTTACACGTAAAATCAATGACTGTGGTCATTGCTGCGTTTCACCACTCACGTTATTCCTCCAGTCAATCCGGAAGGCTTGCTTAAAAATGCCTTAAGCCGAATAAAACGTCACCACAGCTCCAAACCACCCTATGCCCAAATAAAAAATTATGAATTCTGCTGAAATCTTTCGTATCTAACAGACATACAAGAGGTCTGAAAACTCAGATTTCGAACCTTTGTATATCAGCCAATAGTGAAAAAACTGATGTAACTCGTATGAAAATGTGGAGTAATAAGAATTCGACTGTTTTGTGACAAGCCGGTAAATTGATACATCACTGAAGGTGGTGGCTTTTGAACTGAAAAAAGCATTTTGTTTTAGTGCATCGACAGAACAAACTTCTTTACCTCGTAATAACCGCACTGTTTTGACTTTTTATATGAGGAAAGAAAAACGTCGAAGATCTTATAAGGAATATTTTCATGACTTAGCACTAGTTTTGATTCCAGAACATGGGGTTCTAAGATTATGTCCTAAACGTCAGCCAAATGAGAGAGCTCAAAAGCTTCCACTGCTGGAATTCAAGAAACAGAAACTTGAACCATTGGAAAAAGTTTTGGCTGGGGCAACTTTATCAGTAAATGAAGTTCTTCGATATGAAGTAAAGGTAGGTATCATAAAATGCTTAGAATTACCCTACCTATAAAGGATAGTGACTTTAATCGAATTAACTTTGGCAACCACACATATGTTATCAGACCAGGTTTATCAGCTAAAAGATTCCTCATTCAGTGGGCAAGCCAATTAGATTACGAAGATCTGGTTAGAATATTCTCCAAGGGTGAGTACATTTTGCACTGTTCTCCCGGTATGCGAGTTTTTATTACCTGCGTATTTATTTCGGAATTAGAAATCACATTCGAAATAATTAAAGGTGAGACTTTGTGCTTTGTTTTTGACTTTTCAAAAACAAGCCTACTCACTCATGTGAAACGCATTAAAATGTAGACATATTTTTCAAACCGTTTTTCTTGTGATTTCCTACTATTTGGCATTATTAGTTGCTGAAATATGACGTAATTCGATGTCAGTGTTGGTCAGATACTTTTATTTCTAAATGTAGAAAAAGTAAGATAATTATTTTGGTACTCCTGCAAGCCAACTTTTCTTATATGAGTAGTAATTATAATTTATATATATGTAGCCTTACTTTATAAATGGTTAAGTATTTATCTGGTCATTATGAGGTGCATTATAACGTCGTGCACTAACAATTCATATACCACAACTTTATACCGAAAAGCAAAACAAGCTTTCATTAATCTCAAATCTCTGTGGCGCTCAACAGCACTCAGCATCAAAAATAAGATCCGGATTTTCAACTCCAGTATGAAGTCAGTGCTACTATACGGATGAGAGACTTGGCGAGTCATAAAGAGCATCTCAAACAAACTTCAAACCTTCATTAACAACTGTCTCCGCTCAATACTCAAGATCAAATGGCCAGAAAAGATCAGCAACAGGGATCTCTGGGAGCGAACCAATCAGGAACCGATTGTGAAACAAATAGGCAGAAAGAAATGGAGATGGATTGGCCATACGCTGAGGAAACCATCAAGTGACATCACTAGACAAGCCCTCGAGTGGAACCCGAAAGGGAGGCGGCGAGTTGGTCGTCCAAGGGTGACTTGAAGGAGGTCATGCGAGGAGGAGATGAAAGCATGTGGACAGACCTGGAGCAGGTTGAAAAAGTTGTCAGAAAACCGAAGTCAATGGAGGTGCGCAGGTGAAGCACTATGTTCCTCTAGGAACTAAAGGATACAATAATAATAATAATTATACCGAATGGTTAGATAGCCTGCTACAGTGTCCTAATAAAAAGAAGTGTAGACCACTACCCGATGTTGAATACTGACGTTCATGTAATTCATTGACTTTTGGGATTACTTACAGCTTCAGGTTGTACATTTCTATCAGGTTAGTGTAAAAAACTATTAGTCGCTCAAATGACGTCTTCATTATGGTAAGAAACAGAGGGTTATGATATGATGTAAAGCTGAAAGTTAACTATGAATTGGAAAATGAAATTCACTCCTCGTTGCAGATTTTTTTAATAACCCCTAAGTCATTTGTTTTTCCCATTTTGGGCTTTATATCCATCGAATTGCCTTAAGTTGGGACGTTTAACACGACTAACCACATAGTGAAACTTTGTTAAGGCATTAATAATGCGTATTCTTAGAGCTGTTGAGTCGTACAGATTCATATGGCGACTCTGAAGTCGATAGAATTCTTACGGGGTTAAAAGAGGTAACTGTATTGCTGCTGCTTAGCTCTTCATAGTCATCAGTCTACAGCATTACATTCTCTGGTTTTGGACACTGTTTGCCCCAATGTAAAAGATTACACCCTAATGATACATGGCTCTCAGTCTTTTTATTTGGTGTTGCTCGCGTTTGGCTCTTCACTAATGAGTTTTATGCTTACAGAATTTCAAAAAATCCTTCGGTATAAATTCGCTTTTGCACGGTTACCGTGGTTTATTTTTTATGCAGAGTGTGAAATAAAAAACAAGTCAGTTTTTGGAAGCTACGCTAAAATAAATTTTGCCTTATTTTATACACCATTATTATTATTGTTCCCTTGAGTTCCTAGTAGAACATAGCACTTCAACTGCACATCTCCACTTGCTTCTGTCTTGCTTCTGCTGTACTTTTCACCTGCATCCGTGTTATTCCATACTCTTTCAACTCCTCTTCACACGGTCTCCTCCATGTTACCCTTCCACTGACGACCCACTCGCCGCTTTCCTTTCGGTTTCCACTCGAGCAATGGCCTGACGCGAACGCAGTGTCACCCAGCGGCCTCCTTAGGGAGTGTCCAATCCATCTCCACTTTCTCCTGCATATTTGTTGGGCGACTGGTTCTCATCTGTTTGTTTGTTCCCATAGTTTCTTGTCGGTGATTCTTTCCGGCCCGGCGATCTGATCTTCAGTATAGATCCAGCCAAGACAGTACAGTTGTTGATAAAGGTCTGCAACAGGCTGTTGGAAATATTCTTTGTGACCCCCCACCAAGTTTCTGATCCGTATAGAAGAACTGACTGACTTGATGTTTGTATTGAAAATCCGACCGAATTTTGTTGTTGATGCTGGTTGAGTGACGAAGGTTTCCAGATTGGATTGGTTTCAGGTTGATGAATGTGTTTCTCCCCTTTCCGATTCTCGCTCGATTTGACATCCTCGTCCGTTCCGACTTCCTGTAGTTGAGACAATGCTCCCTAGATAAGTGAACGAAGTAACCTCTTTCAAATCCCTCCCGTTGATGGTGATTGGCGCTGGATGTTGCTGCTGTTGGTGTGGTTGATTGGTTATTTTCATGACCTCCGTCTTGTCAATGTTCACCTGAAGTCCTGTCTTGGCCGGCTGCCTCTTCGACTAGCTTGTCGGTTTTCGCTTGTAAGTCTTCGACTTTTAGTGACATCAAAGATAAATCATCCGCCAAATCCAGGTCTTTTAGGTTCTAGGTTAGGTTTCTGTGTGGAATATAAGATTTCTACAGCACTTCTCCACTTTGTCCTATTCTCTGCAGTCCTCTTTACCAGGCTTCACACTAACACATAGTCTCTGGTCCCCTCCTCGAAAACAACTGCGCACTCGAGAGATTTCATTTGACGGTCTCCTCACTGTGTTCTCGATCCATCTCCATTTTCTTCTTTATATTTTTTTAGCAATAGGTTCCTGGTTGGTTCTTTGCCTTATCACAGTTTCTTGTTGCAAACACTTTCTGGCTAGCCGGTGTGTCTATCTGTTTTCGACATAGAACTTTCCACATATGTGTGGCAGTTCAAGTCGCCACACTCCTCCATGTAGCACACAAATCAAGAGAAGAAAGTACAAGAAAAGCATAACAGATACAGTAAGCAGAGGTGTGAGATAAAGGAATAGTAATAACGAAAAACAAAACAGTTTCATTGGAAATCATAAGTCACAAAGAGTGGATGCATCTGTGCCAGCTATTGAGAACGATTTTGAGCCATGTCACCAATTGTTTCCAACCATTGGTTTTTTTTACCGTCCCGAGGACCCCAGCCAGGAAGTCTATACCTTACTGCCTGACTTAAACTAAGTGTTGTAGATTTCATTGACTGGTGAATCCATGTTTTTGCTTGACCTCCGCTAGCTTTTTTCCAGCCTGACCCTATATCCGCTAACATTGCTCGTCGAGGAAGGCGATGACTAGGCATGCGTAACACATGTCCCAATCATCTCAGTCGATGTAATTTCACAGCCTCGTCGATTGATTTCCCCTCCCACCTACCTAACACTCGACGCCTAAGCTCAATATTGCTCACCTTATTATGCCACTTCACACGGGAGATAGAACGCAGGCACATATGATGAAAGACAGCTAATCTTTTCATGTCTTCCACTCTCAGTGGCCAGGTCTCACAGCCATAAAGGAGGACCAACCGGTCATTTGGTCTTCAGTGTGGAGCAAAGACACTTGTTGATGAAAGTATTCAGTAGCCAACTGAAAATGCTTTTGGTGACGCGTAGTGCAAGTTTCTGACACATAAAGATGGCATGCCTTAACATTGGTGTTGCATAACTGAATCTTGTTCTTTATTCTGAGTGTAGAAGATCTCAAACTCATCTCAGAGTGAGATGAAAGTGCGCCTTACCTTTCCAGTTAATCTAGCTTTGGCATCCTCATCCATGCCCTCAGCCTGTAGTTGAAACGATACCTTTCTAGATAAGTGAAGAGAGTAACCTCTTTCAAATTTATGCTAATACTGAATCACTGATACACTTATGTATAGCCGAAGTGGATACAATCTCATTTGTCTTCCTTTCTCTTAGTTTTGAGCTCAACTTCATCGACTTTGAAAAGGACTTTAACAGACAGCGTCAATTGAGAGGTGATTTAAAAACTACTTCGCTACTTTGGGATGCCACCGACAATTATAAATCTCATCCAACAGTTGTGCGACAATGCTGCATGCCAAGTAATCCACAACGGGAAACTCACGGAATCCTTCAAAGTGAAGACGGGAGTAAGACAAGGCTGCCTACTATCGCCAATGATTTTCCTGATTACAGGGGATTGGATAGTGTGGCAGACAGCGGGTAATGAAGAAACAGGCATAAAATGGACTCACTTTCACAAAAAACTTGGAGGATCTGGACTTCGCCGATGATGATACATGTCTGATTTCCCACAAACTGGAAGATATGCAAGTGAAAAGAAACAAGCTGGCGATGAAAGAAGCATCCGGAGAGGATAGGACTTCATGTGAACATAGAGAAGGTGGAGACAGAGGTGATGAAGATTCCTGGCCAACACCAACAGCAACAACAACAACAGACAACAATCAGCCAGCATAAATTGGAGGAACCTGAAAGAAACAACCTCCTCTACCTACCTACAAACCTGGGAAGCATCGATTCAGCTACAGGCGAACGGAACTGACGAGGATATCAAAGCGAGAGGATTGGGAAAGTAAGACAAGCTTTCATTACTCTCAAGTCTCTGTGGAGGTCAACAGCACTATTCAGCATCAAAACCAATATAAGATCCGGATTTTCAACTCCAATGTGACAGTGCAAGGGTGACATGGAGGAGGGGGTGATGTGAAGAGGAGATGAAAGCATGTGGGCAGACTTGGAGCCAGGTGAAAACTCTAGCAGAGAATCGAACGCAATGGAGACGCGCGGTTGAAGCCCTATGTTCCTCTAGGAATTAAAGGAAACAATAATAATAATAATAGTAAAAGTTTAGAAAGCCTATTAAAGTCATTTACCGTAGAATAATTAATAGTGCCGTTTGCTACTGGGTAATGACTGAAACGCAGTGATTTATACTTCAGTTAGTTAGTTATTCAACTATATAAGTGAATCAACAGTGAACTAAATTTTAGTGTCGTATGCTAGCTATCAACCGCTCTGGTTTGCATTCACTTAAAAATTTTTGCTGTATTATCATTTTTCATCCAGGATTCCTGACACTGCTTTATATGAATAATTCACTCTTACAGTGATTCCGGGGGTTGGGGTGGGACGCGGTGCGGAGAAGTGGTCAACTATGCTATGCTTAATAGTGTCTAACTTCACTAGTGTGTTGGTGAATTGAGTGAATCTCTAAAGTGAAGAGGATTTTCTCAAAAGTCGAATGTAATAAAGGTCGTCTGTGGTTTCGTTCGTGTTTATTTCTGCAGTACAATTTCGTTTTAGTGAGTTAACACAACCATTCAAAAGGCATGTGTGGAATATCCTTTCATAACCATAAGATTAAAGGTGTTTGGAAAAGTAAAAATTTGGACCAGCGCAAGATAAGTTGAAATGTACAATTTTAAGGCCGATATTTTCTAACATCCCTTCTCCAGAGATGGGAAACAGCATAGTTAGTTTGCTGGTCAAATGAAGGAAACAGTTTACTGTTATTACAGACCCACCGAACTGCCTCTAGTCAAACACAGCTACACAAACGACCTTTCCGGGTTTGTAAGACCCTCAGGAACATCAATTTCATCTATAGTGTAACTTGTTGGGTAATCATTGTGATACGCAAGCTGCATCACCATATCGAGATGGTAACCATCAGTCGATTTATAAGCAGAAGGTAGATTTAAAAAGAAATTTGTGTTTATTCATTGGAGAGAAATATCCCCCCCCACACACACATGAAACCAAAGTTAAATTCCCCATGTTATATGAAATAATTTTGGTTCGGCTGTTAAGAGCTGAGGTGCAACTCACTGGTATAAGCAATCAGCTTTCAGCCAACTGGTCTCATATCCGAGTTTTGCTCCACCGAACTCAGCTCAGGTGACTCAGCCTTCGTATCGTCAGCCTCCACAAAAGTCGTCGATTCTCATGACAGTTGTAAAATTGACGACAATGATATAGGAATTAAATCAAAAATTAAGTATGTTGGACTAATTCTCTCTTCTGATCTCTCCTGATCTTCCCATGTCTTAGCGATCTCCAGTAAAATATTCTGCCTGACATTTTACATTAAGAAGTTAAGACACTCGGGTATAACTCAACCAACCCCTCCTCTTACAGTTCATAAACTCTTGCATCCTACCTATTCTTCTTTATTGTTCACCCCCGCTTATTCTTTCCTGGTTTCTGCTTAAAAAGGACTATGTCACAATTTGTAGAATGCTGAAGACTGTCAATAGGGTGAGTGGTGTCACAGTGGACCACATAGTTAGTGTTATTATCGATAAGCACTTGACTTCGTGCAATAAATTCGCTAGAGGGATTTTGTCTGACTTGAAGCATCCACTTTACCCTCAGCTTTCACCTTGCATCTCCTCAGGTAGAACAAGAAGTAACTTCAGAAAACTGTATGCTCGCACGTCTAAGTATACAAATTCTATGATACCATACTTGAGCAGTATTTTATGTGATGAAAATATTATCAGGCAAGAACTAACTAACCTTTCTCCCTCATCTAGTAAATAAACAATTTCCTCCATCCATCTATCCTTATATACCTTCAAGTTTTACTTTTATTATTTCTATTATATTTATGGTCCTGTTGCTTCTTGGTTTGTTTTACTCTCATAATTGCAAACACCAACTTATCTCTATGACTGCTGTAATCTTTGTTTCTCCCCTCACCATATCATGTAAAGAGAACATTATATTCAATATTTTTAAACATGTTAAGATTTCTATACCACATTGACAATACTGTGTGAAACAAGCCCACGGAAATTTTCACTTGTATTATTATTATTACCCTAGCTGTTATCATTATTATTTCCACTTTATATGCTGCATGTTTTGACATTGCCCCTATTGTAAATATGGAAAATTTTCTGTGTGATTAATTTTTATTTATAATTTAAGGAAATTAGATGGAATATTGTGATTAATGCTGAAAATTCCATTCTGCATAACAAGTACTGTTTTTGGAATAAGGTAAATTATATTTATTATTATTATTATCATTGAATAAGTGTGCCTATTATCCTGGTGCACAGGAAATTGGTCCTGTACACCTGAGTTCTAGCAATTTAAAATTTATCAAGACTAGGTAACTGATTCCCTGCTAAATGAGGGACAAAATCCAACTGCTCATGTAGTCTTGGTCATGTGACAGCTATGCAATAGTAAAAATGCTATCAAGTTTGGTCATGAATCAATAATATCAGTTAGAGACAACTATTAAACAACCAGGGAGACCATGGAGATGGGTCCCAGTGGCTGAATGGTCTACGAGCTTGCTTTGTAACCAGCATATCCTGGGTTCGAAACTCAGTGGGTGCGTAGTGTCGATGAGTTTCAAACTAGGCTGATGAAAACCGGCTGTCCAGTACTCCCGGGTGATTTTCAATGATTCTCTAACTGACATCAATCCGTGGTCTAACCTGAAACCAACTCCTGGCAAATACAATTAGTTAGAGAAAGTAAACTTTTTTTAAAAAGATTTTTCATTGGAGTTGTACAGTTTTCCTGGTTTAAAAATCAAGACGCCTCTCATCCGTATAGATACTTTCGTTACCTGAGTTACAGTTAGTTCAAAACTGATTCACTTGGCTTGCATTTAGTCGTTCTAATTAATTATATGACTAGTTCTACTATTTTCAATGGTGGCATTAATATAATTATTATTTTTTCAAGACTCATTTCCAAAACGTGAGATTACGCACCACTGATTGATTAGTATGCGTCGTTGAACACTACGCACATTAACCAATAGTAATTCAAGTATTGGTTTGTAGGGATTTGGTCGATTGGTTATAGGATTTCATCATGAGCTGACATTGGTTAGAGAACCACTGGAAAACCATCTGGGAGTACTGGACAGCTGTTTCGTCCTAGTTTGAGACTCCTCATCAGTAGGCACCCACCGCGAGGGTTCGAACCCAGGACCTTCTGATTACAAGGTGAGCTCGTAGACCATTAAGCCACTGGGACCCGATCCAGTGGCCAGCCCATGAATTCTAACTTCTGCGAATTCACGATATAGTGCAACCACTAGCCAATGTCTTCGGCGAGTATTTGTCCTCACATCCTACCTGCTGCACCCTACTGGTCACGACCTCCCACCAGAACCCCAGGTCGGGTGTGAGGACAAATACCCTTTGAAGATATTAGCTAGTGGTTGCGCTTTGTCGTGAATTGGCAGAAGTTAGAATTCATGGGCTGGCCACTGGATCGGGTCCCAGTGGCTTAATGGTCTACGAGCTCACCTTGTAATCAGAAGGTCCTGGGTTCGAACCCTCGCGGTGGTGCCTACTGATGAGGAGTCTCAAACTAGGACGAAAAAGCCGTCCAGTACTCCCAGCTGGTTTTCCAGTGGTTCTCTAACCAATGTCAGCTCATGATGAAATCCTGTAACCAGTCAACCATTGGTAGTGTTTGCTAGCCTGAACAAAGGGATTTAAACAGTGAACAGCAATTTCACTGCCTTAAAGAGAAAAATTCATTAGCGGTGTACGCCTGTGGTTGGATTCATCACGTAGACATGGTTCAGTTGAATCAACCCAAATTCTGGTTATCTATTAGGGTGGACTGGTTATACGTTGAATCAAATTCTCACTTTAAACGACTTCGATCGACTTAACAAGTATTAATGGTTGATATGAGAATGATCTCCAACACTACTCATGTTGACAAATCAATGGCACTATAGTGTCTTGTATCTATGCTTGTTTCTTTGACTACCACTTATGTGATATCAATCAGATCACTCACATATTTCGTGGTGAACTGAATAGTTTCGGTTTCCAAAAGAAACCGCTCTCGGTGGAACTTCACTTCCTTGAACTGTGTAAATTGCACATCACTAATTAATTTGTGAGGTGAGTCAGTGGCGCAAAACAGTCGAATGCTCGCCAACCACGCCTCGAATGGTTCGGGATTCTACCCCCACTCCAGCCGACGCTTTCCTTTACCTCACCTGGCTAGTAATAAGACTGGTAAAGAAGGAAGGTCGGGCATGAGGCTGGCTAGCAATCCCATTCAGTAAAAATAAACACCAATGATACCGAAACTTTGAATTTCTAGCTTGAAGGTGCCCTATGTACCACCGGGAACGTATAAGAATAGAAAAAATAATTAGTTTGTCAGGTGCCAATTTAATATTCAGGGGTATCCTGGACCGACGTGAAGAACCTAGAAGACCTAGATTTCACGTGTGGATGATTTATGTTTGATGTCACACAAAATCGAAAACTTACAAGCGAAAACCGACAAACTGGTCGAAGAAGCAGCCGGCCAAGACAGGACTCCAGGTGAACATAGACAAGACGGAGGTAATGAAAATAACCAACCAACAACAACAACAGCAGCAACATCCAGCGCCAATCATCATCAACGGGAGAGATTTGAAAGAGCAATGTCTCAACTACAGCCGGTCGGAACCGACGAGGATGTCAAATCGAGAGAGAATCGGGAAGGCGAGAAACACATGCATTAACCTGAAACCAATCTGGAAATCCTTGTCACTCAGCCAGCATCAACAACAAAATTCGGTAGGATTTTCAATACAAGCGTCAAGTCAGTCAGTTCTTCTATACGGATCAGAAACTTGGCGGGGGGTCACAAAGAATATTTCCAATAGCCTGTTGCACACCTTTATCAACAAACAACTGTCTTCTCTGGATCTATACTGAAGATCAGATGGCCGGGCCGGAAAGAATCACCATCAAGAAACTATGGGAACAAACCAACAGACGACAACCGATCGCCCAACAAATATACAGGAGAAAGTGGAGATGGATTGGACACTCGCTGAGGAGGCCACCGCTGGGTGACATTGCGCGTCAGACCATTGCTCGAGTGGAACCAGGCCGAAAGGGAAGTGGGGAGTGGGTCGTCAGTGTGAGGGTGACATGGAGGAGATGGTGTGAAGAGGAGTTGAAACAGTGTGGACTAACACGGATGCAGGTGAAAAGTACAGCAGAAGCAAGACAGAAGCAAGTGGAGACGCGCTGTGTTCCACTAGGAACCCAAGGGAACAATAATAATAATATTTTAATATGATTCAGTTCCTGAACAATTGAAAACTGATAAGAAAATTGAGATCTTCTAGCCTAACTAAACTTCTTTTATTGCAGTTTACTAGTTCACCTATTCTACCTATTCTTCTCCTATGTTTTTCACCTGTATTCTTTCTTCGTTTGGCTTCTCAAAACGGTTATTTATTACATAACCTAGGACTTTATTTGAAGGCTGTAAGCAGAACTTAGTGGTGCGTCTTTGACATTGTAGCTAGTTGATAGGCATTTTAATTCTTGTAAGCTGTTCTTAGCTATAGTCGTCTTGTCTGATATTTGAACATCCACTTTACTATTCCCAACTTTCTCCTTGTCTCTCTTTGGGTAAAAGCAGAGGAAATTCCATAAATATTTATGCTCGTACGTTAGCAAATAATAAAACTCAACCATGCTATATTTAGCACAGGTTACATGTAAAGATTCAGATGTAAGAAAAGAGCTTATTATCATTACTGTTTCTTTTAGTTTCTAGAGGAACATAGGGCTTCAGCCACGCACGTCTCCATTGAGCTCGGCTCTCTGCTGGAGTTTTCACCTGGCTCCAATTCTGCCCACATGCTTTCATCCCCTCTTTACATGACCTCCTCCATGTCACCCTCACACTGACGACCAACTCGCCACTTCCCTTTCGGGTCCCACTCCATAGATGGGCTGACGTGTGATGTAACCTGATGGTTCTTTCAGAGTATGACCAATCCAATCCACCTCCATTTCTTTCTGTTTATTTGTTGCACAATCAGTTCCTGCTGGGTTGGTTCACTCATTGCCAGAGATCCCTGTTGCTGATCTTTCCTGACCATCTGATCTTGAGTGTTGAGCGAGGACAACTGTTAATGAAGGTCTGTAGTTTGTTCGAAGTGGCCTTCGTGACGCGGCGTCAAGTCTCTGATCCGTATAGTAAGTAGCACTGACTGACTTCACATTGGAGTTGAGAATCCGTTGCCAGCCTTATAACACTAACACTATTACAAAACCGCCCACTATCAACACGTTCAGAGTCCAGTAACTCCACAACAATGCGCACCGAAGTGCACAAAGCAGTAAAGAAATCAGCCTCCAACTGGACCGACACGTTGCTGATTTCGGCCTGTCTGACTCGGCCCTAAGAGTCAATCATTCTCTCAAAGTTACGGATTCATTTTGCCGACTTCCCTTACCTACATTGTTCAACTGCCAGAGGCTTTTCACTTAGCAGATCTGCTGTGTACATATGGGTACACCCAGCCACAAAAATTATACTGCCTGGCTCGGGTTTTCAAGGGCCGACAGGAGCGTTACGGACACCACAAGAAGGGTGGAGCTTTACGGAGGCTAGCCCCTTATCTCCGGACAAGCCGATTCCAGGGGGTGGATGCACTCGTAAAAAAGAAAGAAGAACTCTTTCCAGAACTCCCACCGACGTCTTCAAGTTCACCGGAAAGAGTAAATCTGCTGAACGTCTTTGTTCTTTTAAAAGAAAATAATTTATTGCAATATGTGCAATTTTGGAAATTCCATTCTGTTTCAGAATGATTGTACAGAATAAGGTTCATGAGGAACAAGATTTAAATTTTCAACACTAGTGGTTAGGACTCTTGCCGACCATGCACATGGTCCGAGGTTCGAACCCCTGCCGACGCACACCTGATATCTATGGTCGGCCTGCAAAATTTGGGCTACCGATATCCATGCTGAAAATTCCATACTTGTACCAAAATACGGTGTGGAATTAAGCTGTAATCAAAAATAAATAAATAAATATATGTTCAGGGAATTGGAGCGTAAGTCGTGAAAAGTATTTCCAACAGGCTACTACTGCACACTGCCATGAACATGTACCTTCGCTTGATGATACTGCAGATCAGTTGGCTGACTGTCCAGAAAGGATTTCCAATAATAATAACAATAATAATATTGTCTCTAGCTTAGATAGAGGAGCCATATATGTTCAGGGTGCCTTCCTAGATTACCCATCAGCCTTCAACTCTGTACCCAGGCCTTTTTTTGTTAAACAAGTTTGCTGCGTCACAGGCGCAGTGCAGGATTACCAAGTGGTTGCATTTCTGTTTTTCTGATGGGGAGCAATACACTGTTTACAATAGGAAGTCCTCCACTGCTTGCTTCACTCACTTTAGCCGGTGTTCCTCAAGGAGTTGTTTTTTCTGCTTTTCTGCTTTCCTTCTTCTTCCTACTTGACTTACTTGCCCATTCTCTCTGATGAAGCCAATTTTGTTAAGTATGCCAAAGATTTGACTGTTTCTATGCCGGCGGTTACTTTCCAGTCAGACTGTTACAAAACGAATAACTTTTTTAAAATCAAAAATTAGTCTGTATTATTATTATTATTATGTATTATTGTATCCTTTAGTTCCTAGAGGAACATAGGTCTTCAGCTGCGCACCTCCATTGCCTTCTGTTTTCTGACAACTTTTTCACCCCGCTCCAGGTCTGTCCACATGCTTTCATCTCCTCCTCACATGACCTCCTCCAAGTCACCCTTTGACGACCAACTCGCCGCTTCCCTTTCGGGTTCCACTCGAGCAATGGCTTGTCTAGTGATGTCACTTGATGGTTTCCTCAGCGTATGGCCAATCCATCTCCATTTCTTCCTGCTTATTTGTTGCACAATCGGTTCCTGGTTGGTTCGCTCCCAGAGATCCCTGTTGCTGATCTTTTCTGGCCAGCCATCTGATCTTGAGTATTAAGAGTATTAAGCTGTTGATGAAGGTCTGTAATTTGTTTGAGATTTTCTTTATGACGCTCCAAGTCTCTGATCCGTATAGTAAGTAGCACCGACTGACTTCACATTGGAGTTGAAAATCCGGATCTCATATTGGTTTTGATGCTGAATAGTGCTGTTGACCTCCACAGAGACTTGACAGTAATGAAAGCTTGTCTTGCTTTTCCGATTCTGGCTTTGATATCCTCGTCAGTTCCGCCTGTAGTTGAAACGATGCTTCCCAGGTAGGTAAAGGAGGTTGTTTCTTTCAGGTTCCTCCCATTTATGCTGGCTGATTGTTGTCTGTTGTTGTTGTTGCTGTTGATGTTGGCAGGAATCTTCATCACCTCTGTTTTATCTATGTTCACGTGAAGTCCTATCTTTGATGCTTCTTCTGCCAACTTGTTACTTTTCACTTGCATATCTTCCAGTTTATGGGAAATCAGACATATATCATCGGCGAAATCCAGATCCTCCAAGTCTTTTGTGTCAGTCCATTTTATGCCTGTTTCTTCGTTTGCCGTTGTCTGTCGCATTATCCAATCAATTGCAATCAGGAAGATCATTGGTGATAGTAGACAGCCTTGCCTCACTCCCGTCCTCACTTCGAAGGCTTCCGTAAGTTTCCCGTTGTGGATTACTTGGCATGCAGCATTGTCGTATAACTGTTGGATGAGGTGTATAATTGTCGATGGGACCCCGTAGTAGCGAAGTAGTTTCCAAATGACCTCTCGATCGACGCTGTCGAAGGCCTTTTCAAAGTCGATGAAGTTGAGATAGAGAGGTGACTGCCATTCCAAGCTTTGTTCAATGATGATCCGTAGAGTGGCGATTTGATCAATACATGATTTGTTTCTCCTGAATCCAGCCTGTTCCGGACGAAGTTTTTCATCTAGGGCTTGTTTGATTCTCTCCAGGATGATGCGACTTAGTATCTTGCTTGGAATGGACAGAAGCATAATTCCACGCCAGTTTTTACATTGACTTAAGTCTCCTTTCTTTGGAAGTTTGAATAAGTACCTTTCTTCCAATCCTCGGGTACTTTGCCCTCTTTCCACACCTTCTCCAGCAGTGGTGTCATCAAGTCCGCTGTTGTCTCTGGGTCTATTTTCAAAGCCTCTGCTGGGATTCCATCTGGTCCCGGTGTTTTCCCAGCTTTTAGCATCTTGATTGCATTCAGGACTTCTGATTTCGTCGGGGGGTCAGTGTTCACTGGTAGTTCTGCTTCCGTTGTTGGTATTGCTGGACGTGTTGTAGGTGGCGGACGATTTAGAAGTCTTTTGAAGTGTTCAACCCAGTGCTTTCTCTGTTCCACCTCTTTGGTGATTGACTTTCCATTGTCGTCCTTTATTGGCTTAATCTGTGTCGAACGTTTGCCCGAAAGGTTCCTAGTTGTTTGGTAGAGTGTGGCGAGGTCTGACTGACTTCACATTGGAGTTGAAAATCCGGATCTTATATTCGTTTTGATGCTGAGTAGTGCTGTTGACCTCCATACAGACTTGAGAGTAATGAAAGCTTGTCTTGCTTTCCCGATCCTTGCCTTGCTATCCTCTTCAATTCCTCCTGTAGTTGAAACGACGCCTCCCAGGTAGGTGGGTGGGTAAAGGAGGTTGTTTCTTTCAGGTTCCTCCTATTTTTGCTGGCTGATTGTTTTCTGTTGTTGCTGTTGATGTTGGCCAGGAATCTTCATCACCACAACTGTTTTCTCTATGTCTACCTGAAGTCCTATCTTCTCTGGATGCTTCTTCTGTCAGCTTGTTGCTTTTCACTTGCATATCTTCCACTTTTTACCAAAAGTACTGCCTGGAATAAAGCTATATTATTATTTCTTAAAGAACTCTGACAGACAACGAACCAACCAAGAACCTATTGCTCAGCAAATATGCAGAAAATATGGAAAGGGACTAGGTGCACACTGAGGAGACTGTTGAGCGACCTCACACGACTTACAGACTCTCAAATGGAGCCTGAATAGGAAATGAGTTTGGTGATTTTATGAGGAGGAGATTGACGCTTATGATGGTTAATGGTGGAACCAGTTAAAAATGGACTACAGACACTCGGGTGCAATGGAGATGAACTGCTTAAGCTTGGTACACAAGGGAACAATAATTTATCAATATATAATGTAGAAAATAAAAGACAGATTCAGCGAGGAAAATTTTCTTTGTCTGGACGAAATCATCTTCACACGCTGTACAGTCGTATTTATACTTACCAGAAAAAAAATATGGTGGTCTTTTATTGAGTAATAGAGGGTGGGTGACATAACTGATATAACTACTCAGAAAAGGCTTTAGAAGTGAAAATTAAAAGTTGTTAATTACGTGGTACTCAACGGGACAAAGATACAAGTTTGATAAGGTTAAAATTACTCTTGAGTGAGAATAAAGGTGGTAGTTGAATGTCAATTTAACAAGTGTGAAGACGGTGTGAAAATATACAACAGGAGCATATGAGATTAATAATAGTGAATTAATTATTAAAGCGAAAACAAACTTAGAACTAAAAACTAAAAAGAAAAGAAAAAAACACCAAAATTTTTTACAGGGAACGATTAGTGAAGAGGTTAACACCAAGTAGAAGAAGAGGCTGAACAAACGTTTTCTGTATACAGAATTCAGGGTTGTATCGATGAATTGCCAGCGCCTCCATCATACACAAAAGTCGAAAACTGACGCCCTTTGTACCATTTGACTTCACTTTGTAGATGATCTTGAAAGACGACTCTAGTAGAGCTACGTAGCCTGAGTTCACCAAGTGCTGGAGAATTGAGCTAGTAATTGTCTTGCATTGTACCTTTGCTAACCATTCCGGATAGTGATCAGAGATGCGTTTGGAAAGCGTGCGCTTTGTGCGGGCTGCCAAAACAACTAGCTCCACACGAGCAGGTGAATTTATAAACCTACAATGAGGTGGCCAAAAGCGGCAGTTTATCCTCCACACATCCGTTGATGATTTGTGGGCTGTAGAAATTGATACGTAGCTCAGCCACGAAGAAGGCTTTTCTCAGTGATCTCCGAAAGCAGCGATTCTTCAGAATCTCAGCTGCGCGGTATCACCTTTAAATTCAACACTCATAAAGAGCAGTTTCTTCGGCACCGTCTGGATTCCTTCAGGCTTTCCTCTTAACTTCATGTTTTTCTCGATAAATCTTGGAGGATATCCATTCTCTAGGAGAACTTGTCTGAGTCGCTCTAGTTCCCTATCGATTGTATCACTTGATAATGTATTTGCATAATACGTGTCGGTCAGTCTGATCATACAAAAGCAGTAAGATTAAAGTGATATTTTAAATAAAGATCAATACTTTCTGTTCTTTTGTCTTTTTTCTTTTTTCTGAAGAAGGTTCATTTCACCAAAGACCATCATCTGCCCTGGCTACCTCTGCCCTTCCATCTTACATCAAATTTGATAATCTTCAAGATGCTGACTTCATACTTGAAGATGATAGGAAAGACGAGAAGGTAGATAAGCGCATATTCAGTCTACGTCGTTCTTTAAGTGTACCAGCAGAAATCTGGTTAACTTTATCACAACAGGAAGCAGGTATTTTTTATTATATTGTTGTTGTATTTTGTGCTTCTGTTTCGATATATTAGCACAGAAATGGAGAGTTCAAGTCACTACACTCCATTCACAGCACAATAGTAGGGAAAAAAGAGAGAAATGTTAAATTCAAAACAAGTGGTGAACCAGCAAAGAGATTCTTTCCAGTGAATTTATTATCAAGCTGTACAATCGTATATATATATATATATATATATATATGGCTTTTAAGAAGTTATATCCGGTGTGGGAATTGAATCATAAGTGTAAATACATAAAATAATAACACTAATAATAGTATGAAATGTAATCAAAGTGATTTTGGTTATTATCATAGTTAAATATCAAGTGGCAAAACTATTAATGCCATCTGTAGAATAATTGACACCATGTATAGAACTTGTGTGTGCAATTATAGGATTAGTAACTCTATTATAGATAAGATTTTTTTATTTTGATAAGTCACACAGTGTTATACACAGTAATATTAACTGATGACCACCTTTCGAGCACAAATTATTGCTCATAATCATATCAAGGCATTACTCACTCACACAACTTTCTTGCTTCATTTATACACATGAGTGAAATTGACCAGATATTTAAATAAAAATCAATATAGGATAATGTACATTCAGAAATAATAATAATATGAGTGTTATCAATCAAATGCACTCAGATGGGAAATAAGACAAGTGTTTTTATAGTCATAATGATAAGTAACTTGTTAGAATGTTGTGATGTACGTGAATTGAAATAGAATTTCAGGATTATATATTATCCTCCTCTGATGTGACTGACTCGTGGTGATAATATCTTCCAAACACATCTCTGGTATTTGCATTGAGTCATTTCTGTTGCATGTGTTAGGTGTAGACTCAATGAACCAGGAATCAGTAGTCAATCTCTCTCTCCACCTACATAGATTACATCTTAGAATCTTAACCCTCTCCCACCATACTACTGTGTGGTTGTGTGTTAATGCATGTAGTACGATTGTTGAATTCTTCTTTTTAAATTACTTATCTTCCCGGGTGTGGTCAACCATTCTTACCTTAGCCGAATTCTTATGTTCCGCCAATCTGATTACCCCGATCTACTAGTTTGACCGACCTATGTAGTTGACCTCACAGTTATTGCAGGCTAAAAGACCTGGTGGACCCAATTAAACAAAATAGTATAACTTACAAAATAACTTTCATTGAGTTTACACCTAACATATACAACAGAAATGACTCAAGGCAAATACCAGAAATATGGAAGATATTGGTACATTAGTGTATTTATATCAAATGGATGAAAAAGTTCCAGAATAATTTCCGGCTAAGGGTCAAATTAACAAAAATTACAATTAGGAATTAAAGTGCCAAAGTAAACAGGGGGACAGATAAAACTCAAACAAACTAGCATCATAATTACTGAGAGGATCGACATATTGTGCAATTGGGGGTTAGAAATGTAGAAATAACAAAAATAGATAGGATGACGTTTCGAACACAATTTATGGTTCATAATCATATCAGTTTTGGTCGCAGAGATTTGAGTTTTATAGTTTTCTTTGTCGTCTCCTATTTGTCGTATGAGCAGTAGAATTTTCCATATATCTGGGACAGGTGTTGAAACGTTTCTATTACATGTATTTGTCGTTGATTCGATAAATAAAGCTTCTGATAGTGATAGTAATGATAATGATAATAATAATGGTAATAATAATAGTGATAATATTAATGACGACACCAACAATAAGGAATGTAAATCATCATTAGTAATTCCATACAAGGAAGAAACCTCGGAAACCACCTTATGCAGAATTCTTAACAAGGCAGACAGGAATAAAAGTGGCTGGCATTCAACCCCTACCACCACCACAAACTCAATTAGAAACAAGCTTTGTCGGTTAAACCATCAATCCTGTGGAGCCTATCAGACAAAACATTTTAGTTTATCTAATACCCTGGATGCAATGATTGTTAGGTCAAATATATGGGTCAAACTAGTAGAACAGGGGCAGTCAGACCAGCCGAACATAAAAACCTAGCAGCAAAATCTAGATTGGTTGACTCAAATAAGATAAGAAATCTAGCTATAGCACTGCACCACATGCAATTACACACAACCATACAATAGGATGGGATAAGATGATTGGATGACGTCATCCAGTAAACAATAATACTGTTTCAGTGACTGTGTGATACATCTAATAAACAAACTAATATGGAATTACTTACTACCACAGTGCCCAAGTTTTACACACATATTAAAAATAGACAGGATGTTTGGATCATAACTAATAGTGACTATCCCATTACCTTTCTTATCCAAACCTCCTGTTTTCTTAATCCCTATTTACACCACATTTTCATACCCGAACTTCCTGTCTGTTTTGTCACTTTTACTATTTCTAAATATTTAATAAGTGCGTCGGTGGCATAGCGGTTAGGACGCTCGCCGACCATGCACATGGGCCGGGTTTTGATCCCCGGCCACCGACCCACTCCCTCACCTCGCTAAGCCAGAAATAATGCTGGTAAAGAGGAAAGGTTGTGCATGAGTCTAGCAACCCCATCCTGTAAAATAAACACTCCTACAGAAACTTCAAGTTTCTAGCTCGAAGCTCCCTATGTTCCACTGGGAACGTGAAGGAAAAAAACATATTTAATCCCTAATTGTAAAAGCAATTGTTTATCGCATTAGTTATAATCCCACTAGATTTTTATATCCAAACATCCTGTCTATTTTGTTATTTCTACATTTCTAACCCCCAATTGCACAATATGTCGATCCTCTCAGTAATTATGATGCTAGTTTGTTTGAGTTTTATCTGTCCCCCTGTTTACTTTGGCACTTTAATTCCTAATTGTAATTTTTGTTAATTTGACCCTTAGCCGGAAATTATTCTGGAATTTTCCCACCCATTTATTATAATTACACTCATGTACATACAGTCTAGTTGATGACTTCGTCGAAAGGGAAAAAGTTTCTTCGCTGCAACTGTCTTTTTATTATTCCCTATGAGTTATTAAGAAGACAATTGCAGCGAAGAAAATTTTCTTTTCAACGAAGTCCATATGATCAAATATGTATATTCCGTGAAATCGAATAAAATAAAGACGTTACGTAACACTGTGTGAAATTCGCTAGGCCTAAGTCTATTTTCTCACTTCTTAACTCTTCATTAGCTTCATAAATATACATTCCTATGTCAAGTCCGCGTGTGTATGTGTGTGACAAACAAAATGTGTCTTCTTATTGCTTTGTATAAATAGAATTTAACGTCCTAAAACAAAACAGATTTCGAGTATTGGTTTTGCAGGGACTTTGTTTGATTGCATGGAGGATTTCATCATGAGCTGATATCAGTTGGATTGAGTCCCAGTGGCTCAACGGTCTATAAGCTCGACTTGTAACCAGAAGGTCCTGGGTTCAGATCCCGGTGGGTGCGTACTGCTGAAGAGTCCCAAACTAGAACGAAACAACTTTCCAGTACTCCAGGTTTTCCAGTGGTTCTCTAACTGATGTCAGTTCATGATGAAATCCTCCATGCAATCAAAATTGATTTCGAATGAAAAATGGAACGAGTGATACAATACCGGGGACAAATCAAAGTGAGAATAGTAATGGTGACAATTGACGCAGTAAAGGAAGAGTATACAAACTGGATATGATAAGGGATTATCATACTTTAGCATAGGGGGATTAAGACCATGACAGTTAGAGGGGGGGGATGAAAGAACTTTTTCTGTATACAGAGATCTGGCTGGTGTTTCTTTATTTTTGATGGCCAAAAATGACTGCAGCCATATAGATGAATTGGGTACGTAGTTATTTGGGCAAATTATTTTCCGCCCTGTAGATTACTTTAAAGGTGGAAGCAGTAGAGTTGGGTTGATCATTGTTGACCAGATTTTCTTATGATCGCGCTTCTTATTGCCCCTTTGTTCCACCTCTTCGTTAACGCCATTCAGGATAGTATTTTTGCACCCTCTTGGAGTAAACTCGATTCGAACGACCGATATACCTAGCTCCACTTCATATTTAACTATGATTATAATCAAAAACACTTTAACTGCATTTCATACTACTATTATTATTATTTTACGAATTCACACCTATGGTTCGATTCCCCTCACCAGATCAAATTTCTTAAAATGGAACCATACGATCGTACAGCTTCATAATAAATTCATTGAAAAGAATCTCCTTGCTGGATCACCACTTGTATGTATGTCCCAATGGGAATTTTACATGAGTTAGAAAAAAATGGGTCAAAAAATGACGTGCAGTAAAAGGACTAGTAACATGGGAAAGACATGACACTTTTGGTTGTTATGGGAGATCATGCAAACTGTGAATGCATCGATCATATCACCAATAGTCCTCAATTATTGGTTCTTTGCTTCTCAACGATGCCAGACAGGCAGTCTGGCTTCACCTCCCTACGAGTGGCTAATTCAAACCAGCTGTCAGCAATTTCATGAATTGATTTCAGGCTTGGATTTGACTACGCTTAACTCCATTCTCAGTTCACATTGCACAGTGAAGAAGTCAGTGGCTTGTCACTCACTCGCAACACATATCCTAGCCAAGTCAATCTATGGGGCTGGAAAACCACATTGACTGATTCCCCTCCCCTTACTTAACACACTTGACGTCTAACCTTGACATTATTGATTATATAGTACCGTCTAACACGGGATGTAGAATTCAGACAGTCTAGCTAACCCTTTTATCTCTCTCATTTTCATTGGTTATATCTCACAGCCACACAGAGTGAAGGACAGAGTGAACTGATGTTCAATACAGAACGTCTTTTGATCTGTAGCTGGATATACGCATTTTTGTTTTCTTACAATCTTGCTGCTATATTATTTTGTTTATTAGATGTATCATACAGTCACTGAAACAGTATTATTGTTTACTGGATGGCACGGTTTCGAACAAATTTTATTGTTCATAATCATATCAATTATAACCACACGAATTCGAAACTTGAGTTTTATAGTTTTCTTTGTCCTCTCCTATTTGTCATGGTAGGGGTAGTAGAATTTTCCAGAAATCTGCGACAGGTATCGAATCATTCCGATTACATGTATTTGCAGTTGATTCGCTTTAGCGAAGCTTCTGTTATCAATCTCTCCCTCCAACCTGTGATATCAGATTTCAAAATTGTCATCCTATCTCATCCTATTGTATGGTTGTTTGTAATTGCATGTAATGATTGGTATAGCTGAACTATTCTCTAGATTTCTTCTCTTATTCGAGTCAACCAATCTAGATTTTGCTGCTAGGTTTTTATGTTCGGCTAGTCTGACCGCCCCTGTTCTACTGTAACAACAGAAGACAAGGGCCAGGCAACAGATCGTTTTATTATGAAAATCAACACGTATTTATACCTATTTCACATACATTATTATAGACAAGCGCAGTCATCTGATTGGTTGTTTATCAGAAGTTAGGCAACAAACGCAGGCTTCTGATTGGTTGTTTCGGGATTCCTTGACAAATAGAGTTCTCTATCTGCGAATCATATTTTGCCACGTTAACTTTGCTGTGATTGGTTGTTGACTCAGCCTTGTTCATATTTTCTCACGGCCCATATTAACGTAGCTTAGTGTCGACCAATCGGCTAGCAGCCTGCTCTCACCACACTACTAGTCTGACCTATGTATTTGACCTCACAATCATTGCAGGCAGAGTATTAGATAAACTAAATTGTTTTGTTTTAAAGGCTCTACAGGATTTATCCTTTAACCGACAAAGCTTGTTTCTAATTGAGTTTGTAGGTGGTGTGAATGCCAGTCACTTTTATTCCTGCCTTGTTGAGAATTCTGCATAAGGTGGTTTTCGAGGTTTCTTCCTTGTATGGAATTACTACTGATGATTTAGATTCCTCATTGTTGGTGTCGTCATTAATGTTATCACTATTAATATTATTATCACTATCGCTAATATCATTACTTAATTATTTTTATATTTCCTTACATATTTCCTGACTAATTTATCCGGTTAATTATTAAGTTTCAAGGCTTCTTTTATGTGCATCACTTCCTGTTTTAGATTTTCGTTGGTACTACTCAGTTTTTGTGCTCTGTCATTTAAAAATTTCACCAGTCCAATTCTCACTGACGTAGGATAGGATGATCGGAAGTCCAAATATCTGTTTGAGTGTGTGGATTTCCTGTAAACTCTAATGTTCAACTTTCCCTTTTTTCATTTTTACGTTGCAGTCTAACATTGGAAGCTCCCCTTCCCGACTTTGTTATTCATAAGTGAATTGAATTGCTTCTAACTTCGAGTTAATGTGTTCGAAAATCTATCTATATCTTGTGTTCTAAGTACAGTGAATGTGCCATCTACATACCTCACCATACTTTTGGGGTGGGAGTGAACGTTTCAATCGCTATGTTTTCTCACCTATCCGTGAATATATCTGCTACAAAGAAAACTATAAAACTCAAGTTTCAAAGTCGTGTGATTACAATTGATAAAATGATTATGAACAGTAATAAATTTTGTTCGAAACTGTGCCTTCCAGTAAATAATAATACTGTTTCACTCACTGTGTGATATATCTAATAAACAAACTCATATGGAATTGCTTAATACCACAGTGCCCAAGTTTCACACATATATTAAAGTCTTGCTGCTATTTAAAAAGAGGATTATTGTTCAGTGAAGAAGCCCCTAAATGACTGTTATTTAATAGATTCATCTGTTTCGAGATGGTTATGTTAATTTGCGAAGCTTTCATCACCCTACTGGGTGACATCTTCAGCGCATACTTCGATTCGATGAAGTGAGCTCTTAGATTTCTCCACGAGTTTATTAATCATCTCTCCTGGTTGGTGGCCTTGGACGTGATTGGTTGTTTTTGTGTGTTTTTTACACCTTCTAGACTGCTACTTGTATTGGAACTGATTGTTTCTTTGACTAGTACTTTGACCCTTTGTATGTGAGGTTTCTTTATTATCGGTTGATAAATTTTGTCTATCTCGATGTGTCTATTGATTGATGATTCACTGGAATACTAGGCGGCTTCTAAAAATTCTCTAGCATTCTTGTTGTTTCCTCTGTCTAATATTTGAACGTTGGTTGTCCCAGTCGAATTGATGTCCGTGGTTGTCTGTGTGTAGTGATATGAGGGAGTAGATATCATGTCTTTCGACGGCTAGCTTATGTTTGTGGATACGAAGACGAAGGGGACGTCCACTTTGGTCAATGTAGTGTTTTTCGCAGTTGTTACAATTTATTTTGTAGATGACGTTGGTTTTATCTTCTTTCGCTGTTGAGTCTTTTGGTTGACACAGAGCTGTTTGAGTGAAGTGACTTTGTTGGTTTGTGTACGACGTCAATTCGTAGAGGTTTGAAGGGTCTTGTTGTGATCTCTGAGATATCCTTTATATATAGTAGGGCGACTTTCTTTGTGTTTCCATTGGGGGCTTGGGGGTATATGTCTTTTGATGAAATTCTGTGGATATCTATTCTTTCGGAGGACGTCCATGAGATATCTTTTTTCAATTTTCCTTAAGGTGGGAGTGCTGTAATCAGTCCTTGCCCTCTTCAATAGTGTTTGTATGCAATTCCTTTTGTGTGTTATTAGATTGTTGCTGTTGTAACTCACACATACCAAATCGTAAATTAATATACTCGTGGAGAAATCTAAAAGCTCGCTTCAACAAATTGGAGTGTATGCGCTGAAGATGTCGCCTACTAGGGAGATGGAAGCTTCGCAAATTAACCATTCAGCTCAGAGAACACAACCGCATCAAAATCATCCATCTGAGCTACAAATCTTCTCTATCATATCTATAATTACTCATTCTGATTTTATTATACCACTCACTATTCAACCACCTTTGGAGGAAATCAAAACAGATAAATTAGCGAAAAATAATGATGATAATAATGAGTTATTTTTTGTTTTAATGAACGATAGTCATACAAACTAATCAAATTTGCTCTTCGTTATTTAAAATAAATTTCAATAAACTCCCAAATTATCAATAGTCAAGGTCACCTTAGCACTTTGTAACAAACATATGTGATGATAGATTTACCTATATATATATATATATATAATGAATAGATAAAGTGTATTGATAATGCACTTAACAGTTTCACAAAAGAAAAGTACAAACCGAAAAAAAACAACCCATCATCCATCAGTGAATAGTTCACTCTTGAATCGATATATATTTAGTGATTGTGATTCTGAATAATCAGAGTTAAGTTGTTGTATTTACAAGTTGATCACGGATTGATTATATCAGTTAGAGAACCATTGAAAACCACCACCAGGAAGTACTGGACAGATGCTGTTTCATCCTAGATTGGGAATCATCGGCAGTACGCACCCACAGGCAGGGGTTCGGAGCCAGGACCTTCTGGTTACAAGGAAAGCTTGTAAAAACATAACTAACCCTTACAAACCAAAAACTATAGAAAATTAATCTGATGCTCGCTAGTGACTTGCTAAAGGTTGGAGTTTCCTGAGTTCTAGTGAGAAGTCGTGACCAGTGAGGTCCAATTAGATGTCACGTGTGTGTGGATGGATGTCCCACCAACGACAATGGTTGGGGTAGCGCTAAATCACGAATTGGTAGAAGTTTGAGTTCATGAGCTGGCCACTGAATCGGATCCCAGTGGCTGAATGGTATACGAGCTTGTTGGACTTGTAACCGGAAGGTCCTGGCTCCGAACCCCTACCTGTGGGTGCGTACGTTCGATGATTCCCAAACTAGGATGAAACAACTGGCTGTCCAGTACTCCAGTGCTGGTTTTCAATGGTTCTCTAACTGATATCAATCCATGATCAACTCATAAAAACAAAACTAACCCTTAAAAACTAAACTATAGAAAATTAAGTTGTTGTTTTGTTTTTTCGAGAATCAAGTAACCGAAGTTTAGTCACATCATACATATCACCGAGTTTGAACCGCATGAAAGAATTTATTGTGATTTATGCGAATTTACTCGCCGTAAATGGTGGCTATGCCTTTTTTTGTTTACTTCTGTGCTCTGAAGTTTCTGTAGTGATTTGACTGATAATTTTAGGAGTAGACTCGTTATCTAACACGGTCGTCTAACGGTCACACACACAGTTATTTCCAGGCTTAGAATAAGCTAATAAACTACACACCGAGGAGAGTGACATGAGTGCCAACATGCGCCAGGCAAGCTGTCTGGAGTGTAATCCGAAATGGCAGACAACGATTTGGGTTTTGGTGGCTTCGAAAGTGACATGGAAGAGAGTGTGTGAAGAGAAGGGGGTGGAAAGTTTATGGGCTGTTGTGAAGTCAGTTGAGAAGGGGGTACAGAAGACAAGACGAAATGGTGATGTGTGTGTGTGTGATGTTAGAGCCCTATGTTCGACTTGAAACCCAAGGGAATATAATAGCATTAATAGTAGCAGTAACGAATGTTGACTAATTCTCTTGATTCTGAAGCGTTCCACTTAACTTTTCTACTTGGCTACAAAGAGTAGTAGTCTATTTTAAGAAATAGGGCATGTTTATTCCAGACAGTGTAAGTAACTTTATCCTCCAAGTATTGGTTTGTAGGGATTTGGTTGATTAGATACAGGGTTTCATCATGAGATGTTATTAGTTAGAGAACCTTTGGAAAACCAGCTGGGAGTACTGGACAGCTGTTTCGTCCTAGTTTGAGACTCTTCATCAGTACGCACCCACCACGAGGAGGTTCAAACCCAGTACCTTCTGGTTACAAGGCGAGCTGGTAGACCATTAAGCCACTGGGACATGATCCAATGGCCGGCTCATGAATTCTAACTTCTGCCAATTCACGATATAGCACAAACACTAACCAGTGTTTTCGGCGAGTATTTGTCCTCAGACCTGACCTGCTGCACCCTACTGGTCACGACTTCTATCTTCAGTCAATATCAATATTCGTATTCACATACAGCCAGAGTAGGGACTAACATTTTGTTTCCTTATTCATGTGTTTAGTCAGAATGAGATACTTTTTCTCTCTAACCAAACCTTTTTCAGCCAATAGTCACAGTGAGTGATGACAGTTGTTGTTAGAATTTGTTTCAAGAGCCTTGTCTACATTTTACGCTATTCGGCTGCTTAAAAAATGACTTATTTGCTATTCTGACCTTCAGCTTACCTTCACCCCATTGAAAAGTGAATAATTACAAGGTTGAACAACAACTGATGTCAGTTGGAGAATCATTTAAAAATAGCAGAGTGTAACGGATGACTGTTTCTTCCTGGTTTGGTGATGTTCATCAGTACGCATGCAAGCCACGACACGACACACCAGGGAACAGACGAAGGAACTTCAAGTAGCGTGATGAGTTCGTTAACTATTCAGACACTGGAAGACAACTTGGTGTTCCAGTTGACTCTAACTGCTGTAAATTCTTGACATTTAGCGCCATTGCTATATATATATATATATTAAGAACACAAAATTCAGCGTTGAAAGCACCCTTTTCAACGAATTTATAATTAAGTTATACAATCTTATATGTATAATTATTATCCCTTTGTGCTCCGAGTCGAACATACGCCTTCAACAACACATCTCTACTTTGTTCTGTTCCCTGCCATCATCTTCAGCTGCAGCCACGACTGTGCATATTCTCTCATGTCCTCCTCCTCCTCCAAGTCACATGATTTCCTCAATGCCGCCCATGCCCATCCAGGATTCCAATCGAACAATGTTCTGCACTGAGGATGATATCATTCGAGGGTCTTGTCAACGTATGCTCGATCCATCTGCATTTTCTCCTACATATTTGTTGAGCAATCGGCTCTTGGTTGGTTTGCTCCAAGCCAGCCAGAATTTCTTGTTGACAATTCAATATTCCCATAATTTATTCAGAACAAAATATTTAGAGTGAACAATTGCGGTTTCAATAAATTCTTTGTCTTCAGGCTCTACAATTATAAATCCATTAATTTAAGCATACAATAGTCAGCCAGTAAAGGCGAATTAGAGTCATAACAGAAAGTGTATTGTGGAACAAGTATAAGATGGGATGGAATAATTATTTATATTGTTATTGTTCCCTTGGGTTCCTAGTGGATCACAGGGCTTCAACTGCACTTCTCCACTTGCTTCTGCTGTACTTTTCACCTGCATCCATGTTAATTAGTCCACACTGTTTCATATCCTCTTCACACGATCTCCTCCATGTCACCCTTGCACTGACGACCCACTCACCCCTTCCCTTTCGGGTTCCACTCGAGCAGTGGCCTGACGCGCGCGCGATGTCACCCAGCGGCGGCCTCCTCACCCGCGAGTGTCCAACCCATCTCCACTTCCTCCTGCATATTTGTTGGGAAATTGGTTCTTGTTTTGTTTGTTCCTTCCCACAGTTTCTCCTTGGTGGATGGAACAATAGTCTGATAGTTTTTTTTTAATATGCATGGTCAATGAGAACATGTGACAATATGAGATGAAGCAATTTAATTTAATGATGTATGTGTGTATATATAAATATAGTCAACGGAAAATACAGATTTCGTGGGCGACTGTAATCAGGGGTGAGACGAATGGGGCGGTCTAGACATAAGTTCAAGGTTGAAAATAACAAGAATAAGAATGACCCGTCGCACAAGAGGTGGCTCTCGTGGCCCAAGTGGTCTAGTGGATAACGCTTTGGCGTTTGAAACTATGGGTACTGGGTTCGAGCCTCGGTGGGAACATCATCACTCACTGAGAAATGCAGGTACATCCACTGGCTGACGAGTCCCAAATAGGACGAAATGCGCTTTATCCTGGATTCCACTGCTAGCCACCATCCACCAATTGTATACTGATTAAATGCCCAGACATCGTCGAAGCATCTGCACAAGAAGCCGACATGTCAACCTGAGACCGAGCACTTCGGTCCAATCAATCGACGGGAAAATCAAAAATTCAATTCAAGAATAAGAATGATTTTAAAATAATAACGATGATATGGTGTAAAAATACAAGCGCTATTGGTGAATGATTGTCAGATAATAATAATAATGAATATAATCAAGTGGAATGAACAGTAACCTGTATCATCGGTGATAATAGGCAGGCAACCTTGTCTTACTCTTGTATGCACTGAAAAAAGCCTCACTGAATTTTCCATTGTAGATCAGCTAACAAATGGCACTGTCATATACGCAGTTCTTGAATGAGGCCGATAAAGACTTGGGCACTGCATGCCATAGTGCAGTGCCTGGTTAACATCAATCTTATGTTCTGTATCCACAAGATCAGCCAGAATAGCGCTACGAATAGATTTTGTTTGGCCTTTGCTTAACCACGCAGGGTGATGTTCGGAAATTCAACGAGAAACACGCCTAATTGTGCGGCTATGTAACTGGCTCCACAGGAGCAGTTAAATTGGTAGATACACATGGATGAGGCGAATTAGGCAGTTTGTCTTTTACTCCCGAACGCAGAAGAGGAGTGGTCTTAAAGATACAACGTAATTCAGCAACAGGGAATGCTCGTTTTACCGCATTTCTAATACGCTGTGTTAGTATCTCGCTAGTGTTGTCCCGAAGGAACTGCATCTGAAAGAATAAGGCCTTTTTTGGAACTGTTGGTAACTTCGGCTGCTTTGGTTTCAGATTCATATTCTTATCAATAAACTTTTTTCAGGATAACCATTTTCACTTAGCAACCGTTTAATATTATTCAGTTCTTCATCAAGACATTCGTCCGAGCAAATCGCTCTTGCTCTGTGAACCAGGCACTTTATCAAATTGTGTTTGTATTTCAAGGGCACAAAACTGAGAAAATGTGTGTACTGGCCAGTTGATGTAGGTTTTCTATAAACACTCCTTCTTATTGAGCCATCATCTTTTCTGGTCATAAAAACGTCTAAAAATGGAATACTAGAGTCTTTTTCTGTCTCGATGGTAAAATGTATTGCAGGATGTACCTCATTAAATTTATCCAGGATGCTCTTTGCTTCCTTCTCGTTTTTCATAATCAAAAAAAGTATCACCCATGTACCGACAATAAAATCCTTCAGAGGCCCATTTTCTAGTTTCGCAAGGAAAATGTCGGCTAGAATCGGTCCTAGTGGTGACCGCATTGCCACACCGTCAATTTGTCTATATAGTTCTTTATTAAATAAAAAGTGGACATTCATTGTACATTTCAAGAGAAGCTCTTTCACAACACTAGCGAGATACTAACACAGCATATTAGAAATGCGGTAAAACGAGCATTCCCTGTTGCTGAATTACGTTGTATCTTTAAGACCACTCCTCTTCTGCGTTCGGAAGTAAAAGACAAACTGCCTAATTTCGCCTCATCCATGTGTATCTACCAATTTAACTGCTCCTGTGGAGCCAGTTACATAGGCCGCACAATTAGGCGTGTTTCTCGTCGAATTTCCGAACATCACCTTGCGTGGTTAAGCAAAGGCCAAACAAAATCTATTCGTAGCGCTATTCTGGCTGATCTTGTGGATACAGAACATAAGATTGATGTTAACCAGGCTTTTAGAGTTATTTACCGGATACCAACAAGTCTCAACTTCGCCTTGAGAGTTCGATTACTAAATATTGCTGAGGCTGTTGGGATCCACATTAAAAAGCCTAATTTGTGCGTCCAAAAGAAGTTAGTTCAGACGCTGTCCTTACCTTGGCCATCTAGGTTTGAATGATTCTCAATTTTTGGGGAAATTTCCTAATTTTAGTTGATATTCTACTCGCTATTATATCTTTAATACTATTATAATTTAAGTATTTTTAGTGAACTGTAATTGCATTGATCTTACTTTACAAATCGATATTATTTAAAAAACACTAATATTGTTATTAACTACCAACCTTGAATATTCTGTGTATATAAACATGTATATAATTGTAGAGCCAGAAGAGGAATTTATCGAAAAGAATATTCTTTGCTCGATTATTTTGTGTTTTATAGATATCTGAATGAACATTTTTGCAATAATAGTTTGCATTATTCCAAAACAGTACTTGTGATACAGAATGGAATTCTCAGCATTTCACTAAAGTATATTGCATCCAGTTAGTACATAAACTATAACTAAAATTCTACATAGATTGTGGGTAGTCTCAGTTAGTTTTGACAACAACATATTGGCATATCGGGAGCAAAGCCAAAAGTGAACAGAATGTTTGAAGGTGTTAGAAAAGTAGATGCTAGCAGATTTACTGGCGCAAGTGGTAACAAAACTGGTCGAGATATACAGAGTGTGAAAGAACGAACAAGAATGTTTTAAGTAGAGTTTGTAAGGAAGAGAGAAACAAAGCAGCACATAACAACACAAAAAGAGAAAAAGAAAAGAAAGAAAACGTTGCAACCACAAATAATATGAGTTGGAAAAACGAGATCAAGTTGTTCTACTGACTATTTAATAAGTTATAGGTATCACGCCTAATACTTTCTTTATCGCACAGAACACGAGCTAAGTAGGATATCGTTGAGTTTTTGTACTTGCTAGTGCGAGGATATAGTTTTCTATATAGGCTTCTGGTCTCCCTGCCTGATGAGATACAAGGGGAGAGTTGTGAATGAAGAGGGTGGTGTGAGTTAGATAGATAGAATGGATTGAGCCTATTTTTCACATGAGTCCATGTGCCTGTCGACCAGATTATTAACAAGCTGGTTCAGTGGCACGTTGCTTACCCTGCTGACAACCTTTAACATCCTGCGCAATAAGGTATAGTCTTTCTTCAGTAGCCTTGGAAGTACTAAGGGGGGAACAATAGAGAATAATAGACAGAATGCAAGAGTTAACAAATCGTAGGAGTAGGGGTTGGGTCATTCCAGAATGTCTGTCCAAATTGCTTCTCAGTCAACGCTGTCTGTTGAAGGCCTTCACGAAGTCGATGAAGGTGAAGTACAACGTCGGCTGCCATTCTATGCTTTGTTTTGTGATGACTATGCGTTGAGTTGCAATTTGATTAACACATGATTTACCATTCGTGAATGCAGCTGGTCCCGGTGAGACTCGTGGAATTCTTCATCCGTTACATCTTTTATTCTCTCCTGAATGACGTGACCTAGTATTTCGCTTGGCGTGGACAAGAGTATTATTTCACTCTAGTCCTTACAGAGTGAGGCTTAAACTGCCCTTCTTTGTCAGCTTCACATGTCTATGCTGAAAGTCGGTCTGACAGTCAGTAACTAGTGTGAAGTTACCGTAGATAAAAATTCTTATTGATACCAATAAGATTGTACTTTGTTATAATTGATGTAATAATAATTATGACTGGCAAGTTACTCTCCAGAAGAAGTTACGAAAAAAGAAACGATTTTGAGAGTATTCAAGAGAAGAAGTTACACTGACTATGGTGACTGATATGATAGTGAAGCGTTTACCGACAAAAGGCTTTGGAATTCTACATCATCTATACACATAAAACTGGAAAAAACATTTCAGCATCACAAGTTACTATGTTAGCCTTCCTTTTTACTTGAATAAGTCTGTGCATAGTTAGTTTAACTCATGTTTCTTTCTTCTCTCATATATAAAACAATAGATGATGCAGAGAAAACTTTATCATCGGAATTTTTACCTGGATCATCCACTGTCCCACCGAACACTACTCAGGCTACACAATATTCATTCTCTTCAGAATCTCAAAATACTATGCTTGATGAGTTTGTACCTACAGACGACAAGTCAAATGATGATCTACGTGAAAATGAATCAATGGATATAAATGAGTAAGTCTTTTGGTTAGCTTTTTGCTAAGTAAATTTTATACTACTGATAAATTGATATAAGTAGTTGGTTACCATTCATATCAACCATTATGGCTTGCTAGGCAGAGCCAGCCATGTAGAAGTGATTTAAAAAAACACCCCTGACGACCGTTCCACTCGTTCCATGGGCCAAGGTCAGTAGATGTCCTACCCAGTTTGACTGAGCTCAGAGAAGCGAATCAGTTGAAACCAACGGAATTCTGATTAGCTACTAGGGCGAAATGGTATTACGTTAAATCAAAACTATAATTTGTCAGTTCGATCCAGTACTGCATTGTGTTTGTAGAATACAATCAGTAGACCAATTTTTGTAGGATGTCCATTTTTTAATTTTCGTTTGTAACAGCGTTTTATTTTGATGTGGGTTGAAAGCGACTAGGATTTTACTGTATGACCTAGACTAGGGAATATAATATATTAGCATCAGGTCAAATTAAGTGGTCCTTGAAATTCCGGTTCTTTTTGATGTAATTGTATTCTCTGAGCAGCTGGATGGTTCATTTGCGAAGCGTTCATTATCCCTCTATCAGTCAACATCTTCAGCTCATACACTTCAGTTTGATGAAGTGAACTTTTAGACTTCTGCACGAGTTTAATAGTCATCTCTCCTGATGGGTGACATTGAATGTAATAGGCTGTTTTTTTTGTGTTTTCACACCTTCTAGGCTACTTGTGTGGGGGACTGATTGTTTCTCTGAATTGAAATTTGACCTTTTGTGTGTGAAATTCTCTTCTTATTGAAAAGAATGAATATCCATGGAACAAATCAAAGGCCTCCAAGGAAAGCATAGAGAAAATCAACTTACCAAATATGAAGGGCATCTCAGAAATCACGGAAAGACTCTTCATAACCCTAATGAAGAAATGTCGTCGCACACAAGCCAACAAAATCACTCCACTCGGGTGGCTCTGTGTGAAGCAAAAGACTCAACAGCGAAAGAAGATAAAACTAACATCATCTACAAAATAAGTTACAACAACTGCGAAAAACACTAAATTGGCCAAAGTGGACATTCCCTTCGTCTTTGTATCTATGAACATAAACTAGCCGTCGAAAGACATGATATCCACTCCCTCATATCGCTGTATAGAGACAGCCATGGACACCAGTTTGACTTGAACAACGTTAACATACTAAGAAGAGTATTGAAGTGTGTGAGCTGAAGGGCTTGACTAATGGAGGGACACTGAAATCTTCACAAATGAAGCATCCAGCTGTTCAGAGAACAACAACTGGATCAAAATCATCCACCTGAGCTACAGATCTTCTCCATCATATCCGAATTTCTGTTCGGATGTTAGACGAGTTAACAGATCTGCTGTATCGAGCTAAAAAACTTCAAGTCTAGATCGGAGGTGTTTCATTGATTTCCTGAACAGATTGCCAACCTCTGAGCCCTGTCAATGTTCAATGTCATTACAAATATTTTCTATTATGAATAATACGATTATTGTTACCAAAACAAAACTTGGTATATTATGCACACCAAAAGATGCGCCACACAAAATCGTACAGCTTGTACGTGCAAGGGCTGCGATACTGATCGGACACCCAGCGCGAAGTAGGCGATTGTTTCATGTGACCACTTAGTCCTTTTGGATTTTGGGGCCTGTGGATGCCATAGATTTGGAGTCAGAGTTATCTAACCCCGCTGGATAGTGCAGTATGTTCACCATCAGTCCTGTCAAAAGCTCCAGAGTTTGGCATTGAACCTTTCACTTTTATGATGAGGAGCACCTCTACTGAGTGAGGGGAGTGAACAGAACTTATTTGACTGGCTGAAACTATAAACGCCTAGGCTAATGGCAGAATTTAGAGAGTCATATCGAAGTCTACTCATCCTCATCTGTACTAGGCCGTTTATAAGAATATAGATATCAAATTCAATGCTTTATTTGCCTATAACATTTAAGCCTATTGTATCAGCTCACTAGGAGAGACAGTTAGCTGATAATTTTAATTTGAACAAAGAAAGAAGAAACAATGGCGGAGAATAATCTGGATCCATTTTATTTCGTCGGTTCTCATCAGCTGCCTACAACCTGAATTCTTTAATCAAATAAAAATAAAAAGTGAACAATTATAACAAACCGTTGTCCATTAGCAAGCGTATTGTCAGAACGTCATAGTAAAATAAGGCGTTGAGATTTACAGGGTGTCTAAAGTGTTACGATATACATATATATATGTATCTTGGTAGAGAGAAGTTTCTTGAAGAAAATTAATTAACAGTTGTGTTGTTGGGGTGGTAACAAAAGAAAATTAGGAATAGTTACGTAATTAGATAAGAGAATACCACAGTATTTAAAATTTCAATACACATGACTTCAGATGAGAAGTTGATGATGTAATACAGTGAGCAGGACTCAGAAGATCAAGAAAAATTATCTCTCTGTAGAGAGTCCAGAGAAAAATAAAGCGGTGATTGGGTGGAGTGAAAAGATAAGTTAACAAAATTAGAAAACAAAGAGTTACTAAGAAGTGAGTCACCAGGGTAATTGAAGTCCATTTCACATGTGTCTGCTGGAGCAGTTACATTGGAAGAACAGCGAAGAGAGTCTACGTCATATTCTGCGAACGTGTACCAAAGAGCCTCCGATTAAAGTGACCGAATTGTTTAAGCTCTTCAATCGCCGCCAAACACCTGATTGACACAGGACAGAGAGTAGATATGCTGGAATCATTCAAAATAATCAGCAGACAAAGTGCCTCAAGTCTTCTCAGGTTCGCTGAAGCTATAGCAATAGAACAATTGAAGTCTGACTTATGTGTCCAAAAAGAATCCATTGTTGGGCTTCAATTACCCTGGTGACTCACTTCTTAGTAACTCTTTGTTTTCTAATTTTGTTAACTTATCTTTTCACTCCACCCAACCCCGCTTTATTTTTCTCTGGACTCTCTACAGAGAGATAATTTTTCTTGATCTTCTGAGTTCTGCTCACTGTATTACATCATCAACTTCTCATCTGACCACATGTGCACTGAAATTTTAAAAACTGTGGTATTCTCTTATCTAATTACATAACTATTCCTAATTTTCTTTTGTTACCACCCCAACAACACAACTGTTGATTAATTTTCTTCAAAAAACTTCTCTCTACCAAGATACATATATATATATATATATATATAGGTATATAGGTATGTCGTAACACTTTAGACACCCTGTAAATTGCAACGTCTTATTTTACTATGACGCTCTGACAATATGCTTGCTAATGGACAACGGTTTGTTAAAATTGTACACTTTTTATGTTAATTTTATTAAAGAATTCAGGTTGTAAGCAGATGATGAGAACCAACGAAATAAAATGGATTCATATTATTCTCCGCCAAAATTTCTTTTTTCTTTGTTCAAATTAATAAAAGGGAATCATTGTATGACCTAATTTTGTTATTTTACTCGACTAATCTAAGTATTCGTTTAACAAGTTAGCATTATAAAAAAAGTCTTATTAATAAGAAATTAACCACTCTCTCTGTAATGGTGAATAATACAGGGATAATGAACCAGAGCAAGTGATACAGTTGGAAGACCTCGATAACGACAACAACGACAGTGTTTCAACAAGTGAAGAACATTCTAGTTTAGACATAGTCAAGGAAGATCAAGACGATGTAATGACTCCCTATGAAAATGTCAACGATGACATGGAAGTTGAGGTACAGTATACAAAAGACAACCCAACTGAGGATACTGTAACAACAAATGTCGATGTAAGTTATTGCATGTGTATTCGCCTTCTAGATAGTGTATCTTTTGGATTTTGGAAAAAATATTTATGGTGACCAGTAAGTATATTAATGGTTGTATTATCAAATGGGTACCACATACACTACCAATCAGGTTAAGGATCATCGGACATTTTGTCTAAGAATTCAACTTTTTTTCTTGTTTCGCTGTCTTCTTTGAACTATAGGCAGTGGGTTCAAGCCTTGGTGCGGGGAACATCATCACTCACTGAGAAAAGCAGGTACACCAGATGACGACTCCTAAATAGGACGAAATGCGCATCCTGTACCTGTTAGTCACCATCCACCAATTAAATACTAATTAATTGCCCAGATGTCGTTGAAGCCGACATGTCAACCTGAGATCGAGCACTTCGGTCCAATCAATCGACGGAAAAATCAAAAATTCAATTAAATAAACGTTGCGTTCACTTGTTCATCGTCAGTAACTATGATACAGTTTGTTAGTTTAATGCGGTTGGAAGGTTGGAGTCAAGACTTCTGAATACAGATCGACTCTCCGACTAGCAAACTTTTAGCACATGTAGAGTATATTAACACTTTTAAACAAGATCCTTTGAATGATAAGAATTTTTCAAAAGATGATTTGAATGTCAAGTCAGAAAGTCTCAAAAATTCTAAACGCTATAACTGACAAGTTGATAGAATAGGCAGCGAAGACACAATTTCAAAGGAGCATAAAGAAGACAGAGGTGATGAAGTCACCTAACCTGAATAGCAACAAACACCAACCACCATCAACGGGCGAAATCTAAAACAAGTCACATCTTTCCATTATGGGTAAATTTTGTTTTGATAAAGTCTCACAGTGTTATACAGTAATGTTTACTGATGACGTTTCGAGCACAATTTATTGCTCATAATCATATCAAGGTGATATGATTAAATGTTATTATTTCGCCGATGTTGTCAGCGAACCGAGGAACTGCAGTTTTACACGAACATTGGTTTTTCCGGAACTGTTGCCATACTGACTCTCCTAGGTGTTGCTGAATTCATATTTTTCTCAACGAACTTATCTGGATAACCAATTTTTCTAAGTAATTCTCTAATAATCCTAAGCTCCTCATTGAGGCGCGCAGCAATTCTTTGAACTTCAATAAAGAAGTAATGACTTGACATTTTAATGCTGAAATTCTGAATCTTATTCATCATGTTGACTACTACAGCAGATTTCTACATTGACTTCAAATTAATGGAGGTCTATCTCTCTCTCTCTCTTTTGTTTTCTCAACCTGAGCTTACCTGGCTTTGATACCCTTATTGATGGCTACTGCCTGTAGTTGAAACCACGATGGACAGCTGGATTAGAGAAAGATGTGACTTTTGATTCGACACTAGTAACTAGTGTGATGTGTTTAGTCCTCTCATTGGTGCAGACTGAATTCTGTCAGTCAGGTTGTAATGTAGCCACCATTCTAGGTAGCTCGCCACAACGGTGCACGTTGAACAGTCTGCACCAGTGAGAGGACTAGACACATCACACTAGTTAGTTACTGGTGTCAAATCAAAATACCCACTACAATCCTACAGGAGGTCAACCGCGAGCCTGAATAACTCAGTAGTAACGTCTCTGACTGCAGTACTCACTGGGTGATGCGGGTTCGAATCTCAGAAGCAGGGACATGAGTTCCTTCAAGGTTGCAGATACGCCTTGCTTACTGGTGGGTGCCAAATAGCACGAAACCTAGATTCAAGGCTTCCTGTGGCCGATTGCCTCCAACCATCTAACATCATGAAAGATGTGACTTGTTTTAGATTTCTCCTACTGATGATGGTTGGTGTTTGTTGTTGTCGTTGGTTAAGTGTCTTCATCACCTTTGTCTTCCTCATGTTCATCTGAGGTTGTATCTTCGACATTCCCCTGTCAACTTTTTCGTTGTCACCTGCAGACCTTCGAATCTGTGTAACATTAGATATAAATCATTTGCTAAATACAGGTCTTCTACAGTCTTTTCATCGGTCGAACATATGCCTGTTTTCTCATTGCCCAAGATCCACCGCATGATCCAGTCGGCCATAATCAGGAATATTACCAGCTGTAGTAGGCGGCTTTCTACCACCCCAGTATTTACTTCAAGACCTTACTGACCTTTTCGTTGTGTCATACTTGGCATTTGGCATTATAGTGCCAGTTAGCTGCGTATTTTTTTGTCGAAATTAAAGCTTGTCATAGAAAGATGAGGCGATTTTTTGGTCTCGGTTGAGACTGAGATCATAGTTACTGGACAGAAACTGGAAATATATAGCTTGCTTATTCAAAATAATTAGGCGAAGGGACAAATCCAAATCACTTTCTTATCTACGGCTCCATACCAATACGGATTATATACATGTAGTTTTAAATAGAAACTATACCAATCCTATTGTAATGTTAGGCGATGAGATTACTTCAGAATTGACCATCAACTAACTAACACCAGTTAGAGAACCACTGAAGTCAAGTTAAACTTTAGGCACCACTAACTACCAATCAGCGAACGAAGTCTCATTGTCCAATGAGATTCATGAACTTGAGTTCAATGCTGTATGGCGCTTGATTCGTTTCAAATGCGCACGCTAACGAAGTTATGGTTGCAATTCGAGGGGGATAATGTTTTCCAGTATTGCCTGGATTTAAGGTTGCTTAGAAGGAGAGAATTTGTTCGTGTAGTGGTGTGATAACTTTAAAAAGCTTTAGGAGGTCTACTGATGGATATGTCCATCGTTGTGCAATTTATCTGAGGCGAGTTAGCATTAGAAAAGGTAAGCTAATAATTTAAATATTTCATAGGAACTTTTTTTGCAAGGTCGCATCTCTCCTTAACGCAAATTGTGTATATTTGCAACTACTTGGTCTCAAAACAGCCGGTGAGAGGCTCAGCTGCTGAAACTGAGAATAGCCTCGTCTCAACAGTTCAGTGGTATGAGCACTGCAGAGAAATTGCATCGTGAAAAATGGAGAAAATGACTTATTTGTAGGGTGGAGAAGACATCGTTGTGCACGTCGACGAAACTGTGTTACTAAAGAAAAAATACAACCGTGGTCTTCATCGAGCCAACAATAATTGGGTAATTGGTTTATACGACACCTCCCTCCGAAAAGGATTCGCGGAAAGAATAGCAGACAGAAAGGCAACTACTCTAATATCTATTATTACCAGACTTGTGAAATGAGGATCAGTAATACATACGGATGAATGGAAAGGTTACAACTCTCTGTCATCTCCTGGATGTATTCATCATAGAGCGAACCGTTCCAGTGATTTTGTCAATCCTATTACTAGGACACACACACAAATTCTATTGAAGGATTTTCGGGTAGTTTGGAAAATAGGATCAGGGCTATAAATGGACGTCAAAAAGCATCTCATTTGGATGAATATATGTATAGAATGTGGTGTGACTTCTGTATTGACAGTCCTATGCTTAACTGCAAGATGTTTCTCTCACATGTTAGAGAAAGATTACCCCCGTGTAACAGTTTTACGCTTTTTTAATTCTTTTTTCCATAAATATACGTTTTCTTTTATCAAACATCCCTCTTTCATGTGATTGGTTCGTTCAAGGTCGTTTGCTGATTGGCTGTCAGTGGTGCTGAAAGTTTAACTTTGCCACCACTGGAAATTAGGAAATACTGGACATCAGTGTTATCCTTCAGCAGTGCACACCCACAGCTTCCCTAGAAATCGGGCCTGGTCGTGAAATTATTCAAATCGCTGAAAACCAGTACTTGAAAGTGAAATTATTTGCTGAAATCAGTTTTGTTTATCCCACTGATTGATCGGACCGAAATCCTCGGCATTTGTTGACATGTCAACTCTTAGTAAGGAAGCTTCGATGATGTATATTGACTAATATGGGGTTGTTTGGTAGATAATGACTATCAGTGGAACCTAGAATGAGCACTTCGTCCTGCGTAGGACTGACTCCTCAACTGGATTTATTTATAGCCAATATGAGTGCTGGTGTTTTTCTCACTGAGACTTGATTCCAGAACTCATCGTCACACCGAAGCAAGTCTTAAACAGGACAGAAGTGTACGTCTGGGATTCCGCTACTAGTCACTATCCATCGAACAAAATTAGTCAAGAAGAATGATTAGTTTCAAGGTGTTGGTGATGTGGAGCGCCTGATTACTAAATTCATGACAATTAGTTATAGAAAAAAGATGTAAACAGCGAAGAAAATTTTCTTTTCAACGATTCATTTTCATAAGCTGCTGCACAATTGTAATTATAAGATTTGATAGTGTGGAATATTCCCATATCACATGAATTTAAAGTCAATCTGAACACGAAGAATATTCTTTTCAATAATTTCTCCTCTTCAGGTTTTAACAATTATAAAATATAATATTTGTGGTCGTTACAATAAAGGCCAGTTAGTCATGCGGCGGATACATTTTTAAAGTAGAATAACAGATTAGTTATGAGGTGTCAAAATAAATAGTCGTATTTGTGTGACAAACGTGCTAGTTGGCTGAAATCGATTACCAAAATATTGTAAAACGGCAGACAACGGTGGTGATTAGTAAGTCATAATAGATTCGTAGAATGTTTTGGAGTAGGAAAAATTGACAAGTCAGTTCAAGGTTATGAAAGGTGTCAGGTGAGTGAGTGGCTGTGGTGTGTATTTAAGAGGAGGAGATAGCAAGACTGCAAATAGAGGTTCATTATGAAACAACCAATTCGTGTGAAATGAAATAGGTGGAGGCATATATTGAGAAAAGTCCGGATAGTTTAAATGAAAAATTCGATAGTATTGAGAGAATTATGACGAACAATAATAACTGTAATAATAATATTTGTAATAATAAGCGAAGAAAAAGAAACCAAGAGGGTTAAGGGAAGAAGCACTCTTGGTGAGAAGAATACCCATCAGTCCAAGTTTGACCACGGTAGGAACAGCGTCTGGACGTGTTGTTTTAAGTTAAAAAGTTTCTGTTTAGTTGGTCTTATTGCAACAGCTTCAGCTATGTGTAGGAGACGTAAGCGAAGCGTGCGTAATAACGACTTTGGAATTCGGTATATAACCCTGAAAGCTGTGTTGATACGATGTCCAGAATCGACCAAGTGTGACAGGATCGAGCTGTTTATGCATTTAATTCCCCCCCCCCTGCTGAACCAAGCTAGTAAATGTTCTCGAACCCGTCGACGAACCTATCCAATCGTGCGCCTCATATAACTTGAACACAGGAACAGTTGAACTTCTCTGGATATCCGTTCTCGCTTAGAGTGTCTCGGATGATCTGGAGTTCTTTCTCTACACAGTCTTCGGAACAAATAGACCTTGCTGTAAATGCTAAGCACCTGATCAGATTACGTTTGTATTTCATCAGTACGAAGCTAAGAGCTTTGGTCTTTCTAAATATGTTTCTTTTGACGGAACCATCCTCTATTCTCGTTAGCAGGATGTCAAGGAAATGTAGAGAGTCCTTGTATTCCCCTTGGACCGCTGGGTGAGCATTATTGAAGTAACTAAAAATCAATTCAATACTTAACCCTTCATCGTACACTACAAAAGTGTCATCCACGTAACGACAATACATTTCCATTTTTGCTATTTCCTCTTTTAATGAACTATTTTCTAGTTTCGCTAGAAATATATTCGCGAAAATAGGTCCCAGTGGGGATCCCATGGCCACTCCATCAACCTGTCTGTATATTTCACTATTAAACAAGAACTGAACATTTGTTGTACATTTAACAAGTAGTTGTTTCAGATTACTAATAACGACAACAAATATCATATTTTATATTTGTAAGAACCTGAAGAGGAGAAATTATTGAAAAGAATATTCTTCTTTCAGATTGACTTTTAATCGTAATTATATTTAACAAAGAAATCAGAAGACCAATCAGATACTCATCAGGTTTCTCCTAGAAAGCGTATTATGTAATGTAAGATGTAGCTTAGAAGGAGGACGTTACTCTGGCCACGGTAGAATAAGTGAATGTATGCGGCGCTTTTGAATGCCAAGGAGGTCCGGTTTTATATCCCGAATAGCCAATTATTCAGCTATGTACATATGGCCTTTGCGAAGTGTGTGTGTGTCACTGTGAAGCATTCATGCAAGTTGAGAGTGCTAGATGTCCAGAGTTGACGAGGTGTTTTCTAGGACGGAGCTGCTACTATTCTTCTTTACTCCTTTGGCTAACCAAGCTGGATAATGTTCCATAATACGTTTGTGGAAATCACGTTGCCTACTGCCGATATACTTTGCTCCACACGAGCAAGTAAACTGATAAATACACATTGATATGGTCAAAAGCACTATCTTTTCCCTAACGTTAAACCACGTTATCTGTCTGCTGGAGAATGTGATACGTAAGGCGGCTGTATGAAATGTCTTCTTTAGACATTTAGAAAGGCGGTTTCTAAGAATTTCTGCTTTGATATTACCCGTGAATTCCAATTTTTATGAAGAGATTTTTTCTTGGGAATGGTTGTGATTTTTGACGGCTGAGGCTTTCTTCCAGTGATTATGTCCATGAATCTTGGTGAATTAGATATGATAGAGAAGATTTGTAGCTCAGGTGGATGATTTTGATGTGGTTTTGTTCTCTGAGCAGCTGGATAGTTTATCTGCGAGGCTTTCATCATCCTACTAGGCGACATCTTCAGCACATACACTTCAGTTCGATGAAGTGAGCTTTGAAATTTCTCCACGAGTTCGCTATCAGTCATCTCTCCTGGTTACCTTCAACGTGACTGGTTGTCTTCGTGTGTTGTCACACTCTCTAGACAACTTGGAACTGATTGTTTCTTTGACTTGGACTTTGATCCTTTGCGTGTGAGGGTTCTTTCTTATCGGTTGATAAATTTTGTCTATCTCGATGTGACTATTGACTGATGATCAACTGGAATACCAACAGGCTTCTAAAAATTCTCTAGCATTCTTGTTGTTTCTTCTGTCTATTATTAGACAATAGACACATTGAGATAGACAAAATTTATCAGCCGATAAGAAAGAAATCTCACACACAAAGGATCAAAGTTCAATTTTATTGAATTTGAGATTTTCCCGTCGATTGATTGGACCGAAGTGCTCGGTCTCAGGTTGACATGTCGGCGGCCTCTTGTGCAGATGCTTCGACGATGTCTGGGCATTTAATTAGAATCTAATTTGTGGATGGTGACTAGCAGTGGAATCCAGGAAAACGCGCATTTCGTCCTATTTAGCGCTGGTTCGAACCTCGGTGGGAACATCATCACTCACTGAGAAATGCAGATACATGCAGCTGGAGGACGAGTCCCAAATAGGATAAAATGCGCATCCTGTGGATTCCACTGTTAGTCACCATCCGCAAATTAGATCAAAGTTCAAGTCAAAGAAACAATCAGTTCCAATACAAGTAGCCTAAAAGATGTGAAAACATGCAAAAACAACCAATCACGTCCAAGGCCACCAGGAGAGATGACTAATAGTGAACTCGTGGAGAAATCTAAAAGCTCACTTCATCGAATTCAAGTGTATGCGCTGAAGATGTCACCCAGTAAGGTGATGAAAGCTTCGCGAATTAACTATCCAGCTGCTCATAGAACACAACCACACATAACGCTTGGTGAGTACTCGTTCGCTAGTAGGATTCTACTTATGAATTTAATTCTCTGTCGTGTCTTCCGAACAGATTTTTCTAGTCCTTGAACATAATATACCCACTAGGTTAATTATTGGAAGTTAACGACAGATTGTTATTCCAACAGGAAATGTAAATTTTGCAGTATGGAAGGGGTGAATGATAATTGTGGAATTCAAGATCAGTGAATGAATTTCGAGTGGTTCAAAAAGCAAGTTGTTGTTGTATAAACGATAATTTCTAAAATAATAAAAATGACTATGAAGGAAGGACACCGCGCGCCAGGCCATTGCTCGAGTGGATCCGACAAGTGGGTCGCCAGTGCAAGCACGATATGTAGGAGATCGTGTGATTTGGCGAAGGGGATGAGAAGTTATGGGCATCTGAAGAGGATGGCAGAAAACAGAAGGAAATGGAGATGTGTTTGTTGTTGAAGCCGTATATTCCATTTATTTTTTTTATTTTTGATTACAGCTTGATTCCACACCGTATTTTTGGGACAAGTGTGGAATTTTCAGCGTGGCCCGAATTCGCAGGCCGACCATAAATATCAGGTGTGCGTCGGCGTGGGCTCGAACCCCGGATCATGTGCATGGTCGGCGAGAGTCCTAACCACTGTGCCACCGACGCATTCCATTCGAACCCAAGGAATAATAATGAGATATAGGTAAACGAAGGATGTTTATATCAAGCTACCGTACACAGATGATCATGACAGCTTGATAATTAGATAAAGAAGATAGTTGCAGCGAAGAAAATTTTCTTTTCGACGAAGTCATCATCTAGGAGGCTGCACATTCGTGTATTTATATCAGATGGATGGGAAAGTTCCAGAATAATTTCCGTTAAGGGTCAAATTAATAAAAATTAAAATTAGGATTTAAAATGCCACTATAAACAAGTGGAGGGACGGATAAAACTGGTGAACACTATCTAGCCTGGCTAGTAAAGGGAGACCGAAAAACGTGTACATATGGTCAGTTCCGGACATTCAGCGCCTTTCGAAAAATCCTTCGAAGTAATATACAATATTCAATCAAACCTATTAAAGGGAGTGAAATTAAGACCTCTGGGCATAGCCGAGGCACTAGCTATCCAAAAGCTCAAACTAATGCTTTGTATCCAAAAGAAATATGTCCAACCCCTGTCCCTGACATGGCCATCATAAACAGGTAAATTTTTTAGTAATGGCCATCCCATCGCCTTTCTTATCTAAACTTCCTGTTTATTCATGTTATTTTAAGTTTTTCTTAATCCCTGTTTACACTACCATATTTTCATACCTGAACATCCTGTTTATTTTGTCATTTTACTATTTCTACATATTTAGTCCCTGATTGCATAAACAATTATGCATCACACTAGTTTTTTTATCCAAAAATCCTGTCTATTTTGTTACTTCTACATTTCTAACCCCTAATTGCACAATGTCAATCTTCTTAGTTATTATGATGCTACTTTGTTTGAGTTTTATTCATCCCCCTGTTTATTATGGCATTTTGATTCCTAAATTCAATTTTTATTAATTTGACCCTTAACCGGAAATTATTCTGGAACTTTCCCATCCATTTGATATAAATACACGAATGTACAGCCTCCTAGATGATGACTTCGTCGAAAAGAAAATTTTCTTTGCTGCAACTGTCTTCTTAATTAGATAAAGATCGGATTTTGACATTTGAAAGATTATTTATGCAGCTAAGATCCGAATCATTGAGATTATGAAACCTTCATATCCATCTAAGTCATTACAGAGAACATTCCATTGTATCTATCAATTTAAATGTACGTGTTGTCATATATAAATTGGGGGACTCATCAATCTTTTCAAATAAAGGACTTCAGAGTATATTCCTAAATGGCTTCAGGAGCAAATTAAATCCTCTGAACCCAATAATAGTGAAAACAAATCATCTAGCTCTTCTATTGCGAAATATATGATAGAGGCAGTGGATAAAAGTGATGCTTACATGTCTGTTAAACGAGTCTACCAATAGTGTCACTCACGGCTTTTCGAGATGTATAAATGGGAATTTTGAATTAACGTTTGATCAAAGATTTATATCATTTAGAGAACCAATGGAAGCAAGATAAGTTACTGGACAGCTGGCTGTTTCGTTCTAATTTGGGATTTTTCAGCAACACAGGCAATTACATCCCACCAGGGATTGAACTAGGGCATTAACAATTCAGCTACTTCGTCTGGAATTCATATTATTACCAAAACATACGGTTTTATTTTATTCATACACTTGAATTTAACCAAAACTTTCTGTTCTTCTTTCAATTTACAGAATAAATTAGTCGATAACTTGCAATCAGCCTTACTCGAAGATGATGTATTCATCGACGAGAATTCCAATGTAGATAAGGCGAAATTTCAAGGTGATGTCGACCATGAAGACGCTGATTTAGACACAGGTCAATTCAATGAGCAATCAGGAAATATTTCTGCTAATAAAGCAATTAAAGGATGGGATGGTAGTTATCTACCATCTACACGACAGTTCACGCTGACATCATTAGAATTGAATGTATCATCACAAGATAGAACACCGAAATTTCCGGTGTTGTCAAGAACGAAAACTCTACCGAATATTAAACGAAGACCTGGGTAATTATTTTTTTACTATTATTATTATTATCCCCTTGGGTTTCAACGGGAACATAAAGTTTCACTAGCACATTCCCATTATAATAAAGATTTTAGTATTTCCCACTCAATGAATGAAAAACAAAACGATATCGTTGTTTTCACTGACGTTTCGCTATTTAATGCTGCTAATAGCTTTATCAAAGTGGTAATATTAAACCGGAATTTACAAAATCTCAGCATATATATCGAAGAGCACTCAATCAGCTCGACATCAGAGTTTTCTTCAAAACATCAGACACACGGCGAACGTTGGATCACACGGGATGGACACTGGATTAGTTCCCAGTGACTCAATGGTCTACGAGTTTGCTGGCCTTGTAACCAGAAAGTCCTGTGTTCAAACTCTGGCGGTGGGTGCTGCTGGAGAGTCCCAAACCAGAACAAAGCAGCTATCCAATACTCACTGGATGATTTTCCAGTGGTCCTCTCTAACCGATGTCAGCTAATGATGAAATCCAACAACCAATCAAAGAAATGCATAAGTGAAAAAGGAATGGCCATTTATGAATTTATCAGCAGTTGCCTTCGCTGGCTGATTCGATACTGAAGATCGGATGGCTTGTCAAGAAGGATAAACAACGATGAACTCTGTTAGGCAGCAAATCAACCAAGAAGCTATTGTGTCTGACAAAAATGCGGAAGAAACTGAACATGAATTAAGGGTAATCTAAGGAAACTGTTGAACAGCATGACACAGCAGGAAGACCCATAAGTACAAGTCGAAGGGAAAAAACGAGGGATTGAAGGAAAATAAACTATTATAGGCGATTGTGGGGCAAGTTAAAAAGGTTTAAAGGAAACAGAGTATAATGCAGATGTGCTGATAAAGCCACATGCTCTTATTATAACTCAAAGGAATAATAATAATACAATCATTTTTAGAGTCATCCAACGCTTTCCCCACAACCCGAAGCTTCAGGGTTCCATTCTCAATAGGGTCACAGCTGGGCATTGCTCAAGGCTAAACAAATAAGACGAGACCAATGTCCACTACTCCTGGATGATTTTTAATGGTCTTCTAACTAACCTCATTTGTTGTAATCTCACTTGAAAAAAAATCGGGTTGCTACAGATCAATACCTGAAAATTATATATAAGTGATCGCATTATAAAACCCAGTACACCTACTTCACTCTTAGACATTCTTAATGCTGAATATCCCTGTATGAATCCAAAAGGCCATCAATGTCTAGAACTAGATGAAATGGCTGTGTTCTGTTGCACCAGTCCAATCTTGCCGTCGGAACTTTAGGGATTGCCGGTTTTATTTGAGTTGAATCAGTTAAAAATGTTTTTCATCGAAATAGCTTTATGTATCGTAGAATATAAAGTAATCATAAATACTTTACTTCTGTGTGTAGACTTAACACATTGATGGCTTTCCATGAATATGAGTATTTTGTCAACAAAAAAACCACCAGTAGTCTGGATAAACTAAATAGGTTTTAACAGAAGAGCAAGTACATCTGATATATATATACATATATGTTGATTGTGACATCGTCTTCGTCGGAAATGTGAGGTGCTGACGAGTAGTGAATCAGTGAATACGATGACGGACTGAGAGATGTAATACAAACACCTACACTTGCAGACATCATATGCTGCAGTCATTGTCACTACTTTTGATAACTGCCGGCTATTAGTGATCCCGCATTACTTCCAGTGTCAGTCTACAAGTCGAATTCTGTGTTACACAAACATTATCCAGTTGATTTTCACACTTAAAGACCTTGCAAATCTGTTGAAATCCATTATCTAAACATCATATACAATCATCGTCTTATGTATGCATATGATTCACGTGGACAAGCGTACCTCATCACATTTGAATTACAATCGAGTATTTCATATATATCCAAACCAAGTTCACTTTTAACGGTTTGAAGAAATTTGGCCATGGGGTATATGATATTCATTATAATAAAGGCTTTTTTTGTATTTCCCATTCAATGAATGAAAAACAAAACGATATCGTTGTTTTCACTGACGTTTCGCTATTTAATGCTGCTTCTAATAGCTTTATCAAAGTAGTATTATTAAAACGGAATTTTCAAAATCCACTCAGCATCAAATATATAACAAAAAGTTAAGAGGTGAGAAAATAGACATGTTAGGTCAAGTTAAAAGGCAGGCATATTGAAAGTCAAAATAACAATGAAGATCAATCACTAAACCAAATAAGAAAGGTAATAGTACGTCTGTTATGCTATCAAAATAAAGTTTACTAACTTGATCATCGTTCTTCTGTCTGGTGTCATTTTTCGTGATCAAGTTGGTCAATTGGTAAAGTTAAGATGAAAATCAACTGTAGATTGTTGGATTTGATCAGTGTGTAAAATTATAAAAGCAGTGTGTGTTTACATAGTGAAATTTGCTTATCACATTCGTGTTGATTTTGCCACTTCATGGGGGAGGGAATAGGGGTGTTGTAACCAGGCCAGATTCTGTTTTAGTCCATCATTCATATTTAGGCAATTTGGATGCCACATGATATGAATGGCTGACTTCTGATGATATTAGACGTTCTTTGTGATTTCTGAAATTTTTCTGAATTATTTCAATATTGTCAAAATCAATTTTGTGGCCTGATTCTATAGCGTGTAGACAAGGTATGGCTGATGATTTTCGAAGTTTTTCTAGTTCAGCTGGATTTCTGGTGTTCATTTCTTCTGATTTTGATTTTTCGAGATGTTTGTCCGATGTAGATCGCATCACATTCCTAGTATTTTATTTTATAGACACAATTAGATAGAGAATCTTTAAGTATTTGGTCTTTTATATGGACTTTTATATGTGTCTGATGTTTTGAAGAAAACTCCAATGCTGAGCTGATTGAGTACTCTTCTGATGCCATCTGAGGTCTCTGCTCTATATGGAATGAAGACTGTTGAGGTCCATATTTTCCGAATGCGCTTTCGGCTATACTTAATGTCTGCATGGATTTTGTTGATGAATTTCCTTGGGTAGATTTTTTGCTTGGGAGTTTCAGTAATGTTTGATATTTCTTCTTCTTTTTCTTTCTCATCCGTTAAAATCACAGAGTATGCTCGTCTAAGAAGACTTGAAACAAGTCAAATCTTTGTGCTGATTGGGTGTGATGATTTGAAGTCTAAATATTTATTGGAATGGGTTTTCTTCCTGAATATGGATATACTAAAATGTCCGTTTTCCCTTCTCTTAACTAGGCAGTCTAGAAATGGTAGTTCACCACCGTCTGATTCTGCTTCCGAAATAAACTGGATTCTGGGATATACAGAGTTTATTTTCTCAAAGAATGAATTGTGTAGATCTCGTTTTAGTACTATAAAAGTATCATCTAAATATCTTAACCATATTCTAGGAGTGAGTATGCTTGAAAAGATGCTATTTTCGAATCTATTCATGAAAAGGTCAGTGAGTATTGGGAGACTGATGAACGCATAGAAACACCATTTGCCTGCCTATATAAAGTCCCTTTAAAAGTAAAATAATTACTTTCTACACAGAATTTCAAGCTCTTAATTATTTCACTGGTGTCCAGTTGACATCTTTGTGATAGCGTTGTACCTGATTCTAGTAGACTGGAAATGATATAATTTTACACGCTGATGAAATCCAAGAATCTACACTTGGTTTTGTTATTTTTACGAGTCGACCAAATTGACAACGAATAATGACCCCAGACTGACGAACGATGATCAAGTTAGTAAACTTTATTTTGATAGCATAACAGACGTACTATTACCTTTCTTATTTGGTTTAGTGATTGATCTTCATTGTTATTTTGACTTTCAATATGCCTGCCTTTTAACTTGACCTAACATGTCTATTTTCTCACCTCTTAACTTTTTGTTATATATTTGATGCTGAGTGGATTTTGTAAATTCCGGTTTAATAATACTACTTTGATAAAGCTATTAGAAGCAGCATTAAATAGCGAAACGTCAGTGAAAACAACGATATCGTTTTGTTTTTCATTCATTGAATGGGAAATACAAAAAAAGCCTTTATTATAATGAATATCATATACCCCATGGCCAAATTTTTTCAAACCGTTAAAAGTGAACTTGGTTTGGATATTTATACTATATCCCCATTTCATCATGTTCTGTACAGTTTTCTTCAGTCGGCCCCACGATTGCCCATGAGCTCTCATCTCCCCTTCACACGACCTCTCCCACGTCACTCTTGAAAGTTCAAGTCGTCGGAAAATTGTCTTCCTTAAACACGGGTGTTATTTAAAGTGATGGTACTAGATTCATACGGCATAGACTCTTTGATATTGTGGTACTCATTGATTTATAATACTATAGATATTAAATAGTTGGAGGCGATCAGCAGGAAGCCCAGTCTGACCTAGATTTCGTGCTAGTTGGCATTCTTTATTAAGGTGTATCTACAACATTGAAGGGACTCATGTACCCTCTGAGATTCGAATCTGAATGCTTAGTGAGTTGATTCCACTAGTGTGTATGACTAATCAGTGTAATGAAAGTGATACGGTTACCAAGGGAGTGAGAGATTAACTACACGCTCTTTCTGTATGCATAAGTTTGTTCTGAGACGTTTGATTGGAACTGCCTCAGCAAATCGTAGTAGATTCGCTGTCCTTTGTATGTTTAATATTTTGAAGGATTTGGAAATCTCGACAAAATGACCCGTATCCACTTAGTGGGTGTCTAATAATTGAACTCTGTAAAATATCTGCTTCCTTTTAAGCAGAAGTTTCTCGGAATATGCTCTGAAAACCGGATAGAAGCCCTTCTTTCTGTCCTTCCAATGTACTTGCTCCCGCAGGTGCACCTAAATTTATAAATGCATTTGGAGTTAACATCAGCAGGGTACTTATCCAGTTTCGATTGGCTTATAGAGCATGTAGTATTGTGTAGTGTCACCAGATTGGCTGCAGAGAAGCATCTCTTTATTGCTCCTTTCATCCTCTTTTCAATCTTTTGCGATGTTGTTTATCCTTTGTATGGGAGGCAAATGAACACTTTCTTCTTTTCAACTGTTGGATACTTCTTTTTCTCATCTCTTTCTTTGCTGTATTTTAGGATAAATCCTTTTGAATACCCATTTGGCTCAAGGCATTTTTCAACAAAGCTTAATTCTTCTTTTACCTTGTTAGGTGAACATAACTTCCTGGCCCTGTCGTACAGCGTCCTTACTAATCCCCGCTTATAGCTCATAGGGCAGAAGCTGTTGTGGTGAAGATATTGTCCGGTGCAAGTTTCTTTTCTGTAGATGGACTTTTCTACCGTTTCATCGTTTCTTCTTTTTACATTTAGGTCCACGAAATTGGAATCATCGTTGTGTTCGTATTCCATGGTGAATTTAATGTTTGGGTGGATCTCATTAAGGCAGTCAAATAATACGGATGCCTGACTCATGTTGTTACAAACAACAGATGTATCACCGACGTATCAATAATAGTATGTTGTTTCATTGATACCGTCAGTCATCCGCGTCTGTTTGAGATAATCCATGAAGATGCCGGTTAGAAGAGGTCTTAGATGTGAACCCATGGTGACCCCGTCAGTTTGTCGGTAGAGTTGGTTGTTGAATTTGAACTGGATATCTTTTATGCAAAGAATTAGTAGGCGTTTCATCTCTGTTTCCGTTAATGGCAATAGATCTGTTTGTTTACAATTGATATCTAATGTTTCCACCATTGGTACATTTGTAAATAAGTCAGTCACGTCGTATGACACCATTAGTTTATTTGATATGTCAACGTGATCGACTTCTTTAGAAAATTAGAAAGTGTGTTATCCAAGCTATGATTTGAAAATTTCTGTCGAATTGGCTTCAGTAAATCAGCTAGCCATCGAGATAGTTTGTGGCATGATGAGTTTATTATTGATAATATGGGTCTTAAGGGTACATTGGCCTTATGGATTTTTTGGTAGACCCTACATAAATAGGATTCGTTCACCCTTTGACTTGAGTTAATTGTAAGTTTTGTTGTTAATCAATTTCTTGATGAGTAGTTCTTTGAGGCATAGATGTATTGAGTTGACGTTTATGTTAAAAATTAAGATCTTGTTTCTTATGCTGAGTACAACCGACTTCTGAAACTGATTTCAAATGAATCAGTTTGTCTTATTTTCTCAAAGTATATTTGCTTATAAATCACCTTTCCATTTATATTTAGAATGAACTCCAGAAAAGCATCATTGACTAACTCCAATGCAGTTCATGTACGGGGGAAAAGATTTAAGTCAGACACAGATCAACCAACCTCCGAGTCTTCATTTAATCTACCTCCAATTACCTCAAAATCAAAATACAACGAAGCTGAGATGGATCCCACCAACAAGGAGAATCTAAATAAAGAATCTTATGAAGAACACCAAAGAGATGCACAACATAAAGACGATGATGAGAACTATGATGACAGAGAGTTTGATGAAACCACAGTGATCAGTATTGAGCATGGAATGTCGTTTAATACACCAACAAAATATTCTTCAGAGTCTTTAACTAAACTACCTTATTTAACAGGTGAATTTTGACTATTACGTATTTATATATTGACATCTGTGTATAATGCATTTACAACCATTATGCGTCTATGATTCAATAACGTAATGCTCTCCAGATAAGTTGGATGTCCAGGTTGTATTCCTGGCTGACGTGTGCCTACACCTCTCTTAGTTTACTTGCTGTAGATAAGCCTAAAGAAGCGGAAAGACTGAGCTAGTGAAACCTTTGATTACCGAAACTCCACTGCTGAAACCTGAAAGCTTAAAGCTGGATGTTATGCACAGAATTCAAAATAGGATTTATTGATAGCTACCTATATGCACAGGATCTGTGTTTATCGCCTTGATTGACATGCATAAGAAAATAAGAATCCAGAACTATATAAACGGGCAGTTTGATGAAGACAGTGTCATTACTAATATATGTGTAAAACTTGGGCACACTGTGGTAGTAAGTAATTCCATATTAGTTTGTTAATTAAATGTATCACACAGTCAGTGAAACAGTATTATTATTTACTGGATGACACAGTTTCGAACACAATTTATTACTGTTCATAATCATCTCATTAACTGTAATCACACGACTTTGAAACTAGAGTTTTATAATTCTCTTTGTTCTCTCCTATTTGTCGTCGTTAGGGTAGTAGAATTTTCCAGATGTCTGGCTGGACAGGTGTTGAATCATTCCTATTACACGTCTCTGCATTTCAATCGATAAACAAAGCTTCTGTTATCAATTTCTCCTTCCTTCCATCCTGTGACATCAGATTTTAAAACTGTCATCCTATCCAATCCATCCTATTGTATGTTTGTGTGTAGTATATGAGTGAGTGAGTGCTATAGCTGAACTATTCTCTAGATTTCTTAATTTATTTGGGTTAACCAATCTAGATTTTGCTGCTAGGTTTTTATGTTCGGCCAGTCTGACTGACTGCCCCTGTTCTACTAGTTTGACCTATGTATTTGACCTGAGAATCATTGCAGACAGGGTATTAGATAAACTAAATTGTTTTGTTTTAAAGGCTCCACAGACAGGATCCTTTAACCGACAAAGCTTGTTTCTAATTGAGTTTGTGGGTTTGAATGCCAGTCACTTTTATTTCTGCCTTGTTAAGAATTCTGTGTAAGGCTTCCGAGGTTCCTTCCTTGTATGGAATTACTACTGATGATTTACATTCCTTATTGTTGCTGTCGTCATTATTATTATTATGATCATCACTGTTATTATTATCATTATTAGTGCTATCATTATTATTAGTATAGTCATTATCGTTGATTATACTAATAATAATGATAGCACTAATAATGGTAATAATAACAGAGCTCTTCGCCGACTTCTGCGCCTTCAACGAACTAGTGATTGGTGGCAGTGTATACAAGCACAAAGATATCCACAAGGCTACATGGGTGTCACCAGACGGGCAAACCAAAAACCAAATCGACTTCATCTCAATCTCAAGGAAGTGGAGGCGCAGCCTACTGGACACAAAAGCAAGAAGAGGAGCAGACGTTGGCTCAGACCACTATCTCGTACAAGGGACAATCCAAATCAAATTAAAAGCTTTCAGGGAAACAGGAGCTGCAGATAGACCACAAGCCAAGTTCAACACTCAAAAGCTGAAGGACCAGGCTACAAAGGACATCTTCATTGCAAGCATAAAGGACAAAGCCGAGACACAAATCAACACTAGCGAAGAGGTCGGCGTCGAAAAGCACTGGAACAACTTGAAAACGGTGTGGAGTCAAACCTGCATAGAAGTTCTAGGCAGAAAGAAGAGACAGGACAAACAGTGGCTCACTACGGACACTTGGAAACTAATAGAAGAGAGAAGGACAGTGAAACAAAAGATTATCCAGTGCACTGACGAGCAACAAAAACAGGAGCTGAATGCAAGCTACAATACACTGAACAAAAGAGTGAAGAAGAGTGCCAGGGAAGACAAAAGAAAATATTATGAAACCATGGCAAACGAAGCAGAACAAGCTGCAGGCAAAGGAGACCTCGCCACACTCTACCAAACAACTAGGCACCTTTCGGGCAAAAGTTCGACACAGATTAAGCCAATAAAGGACGACAATGGAAAGTCAATCACCAAAGAGGTGGAACAGAGAAAGCACTGGGTTGAACACTTCAAAAGACTTCTAAATCGTCCGCCACCTACAACACGCCCAACAATACCAACAACGGAAGCAGAACTACCAGTGAACACTGACCCCCCGACGAAATCAGAAGTCCTGAATGCAATCAAGATGCTAAAATCTGGGAAAACACCAGGACCAGATGGAATCCCAGCAAAAGCTTTGAAAATAGACCCAGAGACAACAGCGGACTTGATGACGCCACTGCTGGAGAAGGTGTGGAAAGAGGGCAAAGTACCCGAGGATTGGAAGAACGGATACTTATTCAAACTTCCAAAGAAAGGAGACTTAAGTCAATGTAAAAACTGGCGTGGAATTATGCTTCTGTCCATTCCAAGCAAGATACTAAGTCGCATCATCCTGGAGAGAATCAAACAAGCCCTAGATGAAAAACTTCGTCCGGAACAGGCTGGATTCAGGAGAAACAAATCATGTATTGATCAAATCGCCACTCTACGGATCATCATTGAACAAAGCTTGGAATGGCAGTCACCTCTCTATCTCAACTTCATCGACTTTGAAAAGGCCTTCGACAGCGTCGATCGAGAGGTCATTTGGAAACTACTTCGCTACTACGGGGTCCCATCGACAATTATACATCTCATCCAACAGTTATACGACAATGCTGCATGCCAAGTAATCCACAACGGGAAACTTACGGAAGCCTTCGAAGTGAGGACGGGAGTGAGGCAAGGCTGTCTACTATCACCAATGATCTTCCTGATTGCAGTAGATTGGATAATGCGACAGACAACGGGAAATGAGGAAACAGGCATAAAATGGACTCACACAAAAAACTTGGAGGATCTGGACTTTGCCGATGATATATATCTGATTTCCCACAAACTGGAAGATATGCAGGTGAAAAGCAACAAGTTGGTAGAAGAAGCATCCAGTGAAGATAGGACTCCAAGTGAACATAGAGAAAACAGAAGGTGATGAAGATTCCTGGTCAACACCAACAGCAACAACAACAGACAATAATCAGCCAGCATAAATGGGAGGAACCTGAAAGAAACAACCTCCCTTACCTACACTACCCGGGAAGCATCGTTTCAACTACAGGCCAACGAAACTGACGAGGATATCGAAGCAAGGAGCGGGAAAGCAAGGCCAGCTTCCATTTTTCCCAAGACTGTGTGGAGGTCAACAGCACTCAGCATCAAAAATAGGATCCGGATTTTCAACTCCCCTGTGAAGTCAGTGCTACTATATGGATCGGACACTTGGCGCGTCATGAAGACCACCTCAAACAAACCACAGACCTTCATCAACAGCTGTCTTCGTTCAATACTCCAAATCAGATGGCCGACCAGAAAAGATCAGAAACAGGGATCTCTGGCAATGAGCGAACCAACCCAGCCGGAACTGATTGTGCAACAAATAAGCGGGAAGAAATGGGGATGGATTGGCCAGACTCTGAGCAAACCATCAAGTGACATCACTAGACAAGCCATTGCTCGAGTGGAACCCGAAAGGGAAGCGGCGAGTTGGTCGTTAATGCGAGGATGACTTGGAGGAGGTCATGTGAGGAGGAGATGAAAGCATGTGAACAGACCTGGAGCGGGGTGAAAAAGTTGGCAGAAAACAGAAGGTAATGGAGGTGCGCAGCTGAAGCCCTATGTTCCTCTAGGAACTAAAGGACACAATAATACTAATCATTATCGTTACTATCATTATTTATTTTATTTTTTACATTTCCTTACCTGTTTCCTGACTTATTTATCCTGGTAAGTTTCGAGTCTTCTTGTATGTGTATCACTTCCTGTCTTAGATTTTTCTTGGTACTAGTCAGTTTTTGTGCTCTGTCACTTAGACATTTCACCAATCCTATTTTTACTGACATGTCCAGCCAGATATCTGAAAAATTCTACTACCCCTACGACGACAAATAGGAGAAGACAAAGGTAACTATGAAACTCGAGTTTCAAAGTCTTGTGATTACAATGGATGAGGTGATTATGCACAATAATAAATTGTGTTCGAAACTGTGTCATCCAGTGAGTAATAATACTGTTTCTCTCATATTGTGTGATATATCTAATAAACAAACCGGTATGGAATTATAGTGTCATTATATTCAGTTCTTAAACCTGATCCCTTTTTATTGCCCCATTCCGCAGTTCGAATTTTAGGCTTAAAAACGTAGCATCGCTTTGTATTATTATCATGTGGTCAAAGGTCGAAGTATCCTGAGACTCAGGTTTTCAGACTAGTTCAGTTTTTGAGCATATCGAATCCGTCACGTTGAACTGGAATGGTTATAGAATATCCGCGGAACAGGTGATTCAGCCAATAATCTCTTTTCAACGAATTTATCTTAAGTTTGATCACTGATTGCCATAAGTTGGACAGCAGTTTCACCTTGGTATGAGAGACTCATAAGCAACCCACCAAGTTTTCAACCTAGGACCTTCTGACCTACTTGGTCAGGAATGAGGACAAATGTTGACCAGCAATAACATTGGCTAGCGACGGCCGCGCTAAGATTGTAACTGCAGAAGGCTAGATACGGAAGCCAAGGTATATTTCCAAGTGGTCAGACCACTATTTATATCTATCTATACAGTTTATATTCTTTAATGGATCATTGAGAGTATGATTTTCGTTAACATTAATCGACGTGAAATAGAATGTTCAGATACAGATATTATTCTGTTGCTAATGCAGTACTGAACACATTGTATGTATGACACCACCATACTCGTCCACCCGTCAAATACTTTTGACTGAACTCGATTCAGTCTTCTTGGTGCTGGCGTCTTTGTTTGACTGTTTTGCTGTATCGAGTTTCGAAGCGCGCTGACGTTCACTCACTCATCTTTCCTCGCACTTTTGCTGGTATATACATGACCTTGTTTCTCGGAGACCGTGTATGGTCCTTCCCACTTTTGAAGCAGTTTGCGTGACTCTGACGCGTATTCGTCCGTGTTCACCCCACATTATCATATGCTGCCTTCTCCTGACCTCTCAACAACGTTCCAAGTAAAAGCTTCTTCGCTGATGGATCTTGAACACCATTCAACTCCACAGCAGCATCAAAGCCCAGCAAGAAGAACCATATGTCTCCTTCTTCAAAAACTGCAGGTAGAGGCTTTTCATTTTTTGGCAGGCAGCAACGTCAAATGTAACTGCATAAGGAAAGACACAGAAATAGAGGTATATTTTCAAGTGACTGAACCGCTCTACATATGTATATAAACGGTTTTATATTCATTAGCCAATCACTCAGCGTGTGATTTTGGTTAGCATTATACGACATGAAGTATAATGTACAAATACATTTATAGTATTCTGTTGCTAATGCAGTATTGAACTGTGGGCATATGTGAGACTAATATTCCATAGGAATTCGCTGTATGTATTACACCAGCACAAAATCACAAATTGCTAGAAGTTAGAATTCATGGGCTGTTGAGTCCAGTTCCGACGACTGAATGTTCTACTAGCTTGACTTTTAACCGGAAGTCCATGGGTTCGAACCCTGGCAGTGGATGCGTACCGTCGATGAATTCCTGACTAGGACGAAACAGCCATCCAGTACTTCTCAGTTTGGTTTCTGCTGATTGTCTAAGTGACAATCAGCCGTTATCTGAAAGAGGGCTGGGTCAGTAAGCAATAGAAAATTACGTAACAGGGTGATAATTATAATAGGATAACATTGCAAAAGAAGCTATTTTTGAATTAGATAATTAAAGGTCACAGGTAAGATATGCAGAAAATTGTTCAAAATGAAATTGAAACGACTGAAGTGCTAAGGTAAATAAATGGGGACACTTTATGAATGAAGATTACTGTACTTTTGCACAGACGATTATCATGAATGGCGATGGCTGGACATCTTCATACAAAGATCTGGCTTTTCTTCGATTACCAAAATTCAGCAATGCAGATAGAATGCATAATGACGTGAGCAAGTTATTTTTCGCCTTTAAAGGAGAGTCTGGATCAGATGTTCTTGCGTTTCCTATCAACCTAATTCCTCATCGTAACACTTAGGATAGTATTTTCGCCGTTTGAGACCGTCAAATGACCAGTTTAGCCTGCTCCACCCAGGCGGAACGGATAACATAAACATGTAAAATGTTTGTCCCCGAGGGTACAGACCAATCATAAGGTATAGCCATAGATACAGTCACTGAGTATTTGGCGCAGCAACGAGTAAAGAAGCCGGATAATATCTCTGAAGGCATAATTTCACTATTGTTCCCGGTGAGTTTATGAAGGTACTTTTTTACACGAAAGTCTGATATAGCCTTAGTCGTCAAAATGATGTTCATGTGATGAGTTTCATCTAACGTCTGAATTTGAATAACTCATCCGAGGTTGGTTTGTGGTTTTGATTGGTTTACAGGATTTCATCATGAGTGATATCAGTTAGAGAACCGACCTACTGATTACAAGGCTAGCTTGTATACCATTAAGCCACTGGGACGCGATGGCCCATGAATTCTTTCCAGTGGTTCTCTAACCAATGTCAGCTCATGATGAAATCCTGTAACCAATCAAATTCCTACGAACCAACACTTGAATATCAATGAGATGGTCACTGGCGACTGGCCCTATTCAAGTAGGTAGCTACCTGGGTTTTTAGTGAGAAGTTGTGACCAGTAGGGTGCAGCAGGTCAGGTCTGAGGACAAATACTCGCCTAAGACATTGGCTAAGGGTCGCACTGTGTCATGAATTGGCAGAAGTTGGAATTCATGGGCTGGCCATTGGATCGGGTCCTGGTGGCCTAATGGTCTACGGGATCGCCTTGTAACCAGAAGGTCCTGGGTTCGAACCGTGGCGGTGGGTATGTACTGCTGAAGAGTCTCAAACTGGGGCGAAACAGCTGTCCAGCGCTCCCAGGTTTTCCAATGGTTCCCTAACCAATGTCAGCTCATGATGAAATCCTGTAACTCACCCAAGTGTTTTGTTGATACAGCTGTCTCTTTCAAAGCCTATTCTACATAATATATCGGGAGGACAGCATAATGATCTCAAAGGCCGACGATGAGATGTTAGTGATCTTATAGCTGTCATATCAGCATCTGTTCCTCTCTCGATTAATGATCTCAGTATGGTTGAGCAGTGAAATGAACCAAGGCTTCATGTAGTAGCTTACCAGTGTAAGTCATTAAGTAGACTGGTTGTCGGTAACTGGCAGTAGAATCCCATAGAGGCATTTCATCGTATTTTGAGACTTGTCTTCTGTAAGTGATGTGTTCTTGCTGAGAAGAGGACCATGGTAAACATTATTCAAACATCGTCTCTCAGTGAGGAAAGTGTTGAAATATCCAGATGACGAGTCCCGTATTGGACAACATACGCCTACTAAATTCCACTGCTTGTCAACATCAACCAAAATTAATTCACGCGAGACCTTGGACACCGTGAAAGTGTCCGTATTAAGAGTCGACATGTCAACCTGATACCGAGTACTTCAGTACTTCAAGACAACCAACTAATCAACAGGAAATACAAATATTACTCTCAACACAAATAGGTTATTGAGTTATTCTAAAGAATCACTGAAATAAACAAGAAAGAGATTGGCGGAAGGAGTACATAGAACTCTGGACCGATGCGCGACAGTTCAAGTCCCCACACTCTCTCCATGTAGCACAAAAAGCAAGAGAAGAAAGTAGAAGAAATGCATAATAGAGACAGTAGACAGGGATATGACACAAAGGAATAGTAATAATGAAGAACAATATAGTTTCCTTGGAAATCGTAAGTCACAAAGAGTGGATGCATCTGCGCTATTGAGAACGATTTTGAGCCATATCACCAATTGTCTCCAGCCTTCATTCGTTTTTACCGTCCCGAGAACCGCAACCATTCAGGAAGTTTGCACCTTCCTACGTGGCTTAAACCAACTGTTGTGGATTTCATTGACTGATGAAGCCATGCTTTGGTTCAACCACCGGTAGCTCTTTTTTCAGTCTGTCAGCTAACATTAACCGTCAAGGAAGGCGATGACTAGGCATACGTAACACGTGTCCTAACCATCTCAGTCGATATAATTTCACAACTTCGTCGATTGATTTCCCCTTCTTACCTAGGACTCGACTGAGGCCCAACCTCAATATTGCTCACCTTATTATAGTACTTCACATGGGAGATAGAGCGCAGGCATCTATGATCAAAGACAGCTAGGCTGGCTTTTCATGTCTTCCACTCTTAATAGCCAGGTCTGAGGCGAAATTTCACATACAGTTTCCTTCGTCAAACGAAATTACTCAGGAATCTACTTGACACCGTGATTGGCAATAAAGAAAGCAAGTATAAAGCCATGACGTCACATACTACTGTTTATGTTAGTCAGTAATGTATGTGTGCTGAGAATCAGTCCAATAATGAGAATGAGCTCAAATTTTACAATTTACTGTAAAGTTAGTCTGTATTAGACAATTAAAAAAAGCCTTAGATCTGTGTACACAATGACACTTTTAATTTTTCGCTCTTTTGCGTTTTTTGTAGAACAACCGCTTACAACACGTCCCGTCGTTATGCCGACTTCTAGTATTGAAATGTCACTACAAGGTTCGTTTGTATTCATAGTATTCTAACTTTTACTTTTTCAGAGAGTGGCGTTGATTTTTCAACCCCCGTAGACATTAATACTCATTACGACTGAGTAATGGAAAGTTTTAGGGGAAAATGAATCACAAGACAAGGTTTCACTTTCATCAATTCATTCGCCTGTTGATCCTTTGAGAGACTGTATCTACATTCAATGAAAGATGAATAAAGGCCTTCTTCGTTATAACCCAACCTTAATTTGGGTAGTTTAGGGTATCCGCGCTAATTCCATGATGTGCGTTGGTGGTTTGGTGGTAGAATTCTGGCAAATCACGTACGTACTTGGTCGGAGGTTCGAATTTCGGCCGACACACATCTAGACCTCACTTAGTCGGTTGTTAGTCTGAGAAAGAGTAAACGTTGGGGATGAGGCCAGCATCCCCACTGGTTTAAAAAGAATAACATTACTTTTCAAGCATTGATTTGTAGGGATTTTGATTGAATGATTACCTACTAGATTTATTCATGAGCTGATTTCGGTCAGAGAACCATTGGAAAACCAGCTGGGTACCCTCAAAGGTTCATCAACAAGTATGGAAGATCTGAAGTCACAAATGTAAAACAAATCACAGTGGGTAAAAAGCCAATCTACATTCAGCTTGATTATAAAGGTGAAAACGTTGCAGCGATAATCAACAGAAGGCTGAGTACATCACTAGCCATAGTCTATCCTGCAGCTAAGCTCGTCTCCGTCTATCGAACAACTTGCTCTTCGGTGCAATCAAAAATCGATAGATATCCTTCTCATGTTAACTATTCCAACTGTATATACAAATTTACATTTGAAGAACAGAAAGAAGGGCATATCTACAATTTTCTGAACATGTACCGAAAAGCTTACGTCTAAAGGGAACAAATGCTTTAAACAGTGACATCGCCAAGCATCTCCTTGATACGGGTCGGTCGTGAGGTGGACGTCGAAAAGTCGTTCAAAATTATCAATAGGCAAGCGCCTGAAACCTGATTTATGTGTGTGTCCAGAAAGAAGCGGTTATCGGTCTTTCTTTGTCTTGCCTGGTTACTGGATATTTTTTATCTCGCTTTCATCCGAATGCGAAATGCTGAAAAGTTTCCATTGTGTATGATTATTAATGTCGGAATAGTGTTTAATATTACATATATATATATATATTTAGTGTATGCATATATTGATCGATTGATTTTTGTTTAAAATGAACTGTCTGTGCAAGTATGTCAAAATTGTTTTTGTCGATATATTTAATAATGTCTTTGGCCTGTAAGCAGCTGAGCTGACGAGAAGGCGACGAAATAAACACTGATGGTACAACTTTATTCTGCTAAAACTATAGAAGTAAATTTGTAAAATATAGATATTACATTTGAAGATACCGTATTTTCATATTTGACGTTAATGGCCTTTAATAGTGTCTAAGAACTTGATCACATATCTCACAATATACTTTACTATCTCTTTATTTAAGGCTTTGAGGATAGTTATCGATCCTTTAGCTAAAGCATAATAGGATGAATTTTGCATCTTTAGAGTTGATCTTAACGGTACATCAGGTTTATGTTCTTTGGATGAGCCCTAATAATCTCAGTTTTGTATATACTCATGATTTTGAGCTCGTTCAAATACATATCAATATCTTGTATACTTAAATACATTATTTTTAAATTTCAAGAAAATATTTATTTAGGGGACCATACTTATTAATTACTTTTCTGTTACAAAGGTATGAACGAAAAACAATCTGGAGAACGCCATTTGATGAATCACATCCATGGTCCAAACGATGACAATGATCATACTGAAGATGAAAATAGGTCAATACAAAGAAAAAATAAAACAGACACTACAAAAGTTGTCAATGCTGTTGTCAACAAGCCACGACAAAGTATCACTATAAACCTTGAACCGAATCTTCCACCGATTCAAACGAAACGAGATTTTAGCTCAACTGAAACTGTACGCAAACCTTCTCTAACAATACCGTTAAGCAAAACGTCTGGCAACAATAGGTTGAATAAAACAGCACGTATCGATGAAAAGGATATACTGTTCGCTTTTATGCCAACAAATCAAACTGATAGGCCAGTGGATGCACCGATAGAGAAAGAACCTAAAGCCCAATCAAAACGTAAGTACACGTTTACATGGATCTGTGTTGTTAAAATTAAAATTATTATTATTTGCTTTAATTCCTAGAGAACATAAGGCTTCAGCTACACGTCTCTATTGCGTTCGGTTCTCTGCTAGAGTTCTCAACTGGCTGCAAGTCTGCAACCCACATGCCTTCATCTCCTCTTCACACGACCTACTCCAAGTCATCCTCTCATTAACGACCAACTCGCCGCTTCCCTTTCGGGTTCCACTCGAGCAATGGCTTGTCTAGTGATGTCACTTGATGGTTTGTTTTCTCAGAGTCTGGCCATCAATCCATCCCATTTCTTCCCGCTTATTTGTTGCACAATCAGTTCCGGCTGGGTTGGTTCGCTCATTGCCAAGATCCCTGTTTCTGATCTTTTCTGGTCGGCCATCTGATCTGGAGCAGTACTGAACGAAGACAGCTGTTGATGAAGGTCTGTGGTTTGTTTGAGGTGGTCTTCATGACGCGCCAAGTGTCCGATCCATATAGTAGCACTGACTGACATCACAGGGGAGTTGAAAATCCGGATATTATATTCGTTTTCATGCTGAGTGCTGTTGACCAGCACACATACTTGAGAGTAATGAAAGCTTGTCTTGCTTTTCCGATTCTGGCCTTGATATCCTCGTCAGTTCCGTTCGCCTGGTAGGTGGGTAGGTGAAGGAGGTTGTTTCTTTCAGGTTCCTCCCATTTATGCTGGCTGATTGTTGTCTGTTGTTGTTGCTGTTTGTGTTGACCAGGAATCTTCATCGTCACCTCTGTTTTATCTATGTTCACTTGAAGTCCTATCTTTGATGCTTCTTCTATCACCAACTTGTTGCTTTTCACCTGCATATCTTCCACTTTGTGGGAAATCAGATATATGTCATCACTGGCAAAGTCCAGATCCTCCAAGTTTTTTAAAATTTAAACTGAACACTATGAAACAAAACAATTGAGGAAAGAATACCCATTTTCGATAATTTCCTTCTGTTCTGGCTTACAATTATATGTGTGTATGTTTATAAATACAGAGACTATTCTAGAATAATCTTCATTAACGATACTGGTGTTTTTTTTTAAATATTATCGATTTGTTAAGTAAGATCAGTGGAATTATAGTTTAAGAAAGACGCTTAAGTTATAAAAAGCATAAAAATGTATTAGTAAATAGAATATCAAATAAAATTAAGAAAATTTCTACAGAAAAACTGAGGATCATTCGAACCTAGATGGCCTAGGTAAGGACAATGTTTGAACTAACTTCTTTCGGATACATACATAAATTAGGCTTCTTAATGTGGTGGATCCCAACGGCCAGCCTCAGCAATTTTTTTCAGTAGTCGAACTCTTAAGGCAAAATTAAGATTTGTTGATATGCAGTAAATGACTCTGATAGCCACCTGGTTAACATCAATCTTGTGTTCTATATCCACAAGATGTGATAGAATAGCGCCAAGAATAGATTTTGTTTATCCTTTACTTAACCAACCACTGTGCAGGTGATGTTCGGAAATCCGACGATAAATACACCTAACAGAATGGACTATATGTCTGGCTCACTCCACAGGAGCAGTTAACTTTTTTGGTAGATACACATGGAACAGGTGAAATTAGACGGTTGATCTTTCCCTCCAGAATGCGAAATAGAGGATTGGTTTTAAAAGACGCAACGTAATTCAGCATCAGGGAATGCTCTTCGCTTTACCGCATTTTTAACGGGCTGTGTTTAGTATCTCGGTGATATTGTCCCCGAGGAACTGCATTTGTAAGAATAAGGCCTTTTTAGAAACCGTTGGTAACTTGGGCTGCTTTGATTTTTGATTCATATTATTGTCAATGAATTTTTCTGGATAACCGTCCTCACTCAGCAACTTTATTAATATTAGGCTCTTTTTTATTTTGTTTTTGATTTACAGCTCGATTCCACACTGTATTTTTGGTACAAGTATGGAATTTTCAGCGTGTGATATCGGTAGCCCAAATTTTGCAGGCCGACAATAGATATCAGGTGTGAGTCGGCAGGGGATCGAACCTCGAACTATATGCATGGTTGGTGAGAGTACTAACCACTGTGCCACCGACGCACATTCATCAGAGTAGATTGCTCTTGTTCTATTTACCAAACACTTTATTAGATTGTGTATGTATTTCAAAGGCACGAAGCTGAAAAAAATGAGTATACTGACAATCATTTGTAAAAAATTATATTTGTAAAATCTCAGCGATATTGAAATGAGTAATTCCAACGTTTCGTTCGTCAATCTAGTCCAAACTTCTTCAGGGAAATTAATCGAAATTAACATAACAGAGGTTTATATCCAGAAAAGAACATCTCTTGTTTTGAAAAACTTTGTCTAATCATATGAGTCATGAAACAGGTATCAACATGTATAATAAACAAAATTCTATGAGCTGTAATCAAAATTTGACCTCAGACTTACAAATATTGGTCTACTTTTGTTAAACACATTTAACAGAGTGTGCATGTGTGTGGGTAGACAGTTGTAAAACATTTCTTAACGTCTCCATCAGAAGATATGGATAGTCGGGAATTTTGACCAAGTTTTATGATTGGACGTATTTTCAAAATTATGGTGTTTAGGATTAGAATTTAGTCGAACTTATTGCTTTGTTTTCTTTCTGAAGATTGAGCTGATTTATTCGACCTACTGGGGTTGTCAGGTGACTCGACAGCTACGGATTTAGCATATGCATTTTGTTGCAGACGACGGAGAGTAGAAACACGATGATTGTGCCAATTACATAGTTTCTTTGTTATTTTAATTCGGTTGCATAATAATTCAAATGAACTGTCTGTCGTCAAGATTTGACAGAAAAGGTCAAAAACTAGACTCTAATCCTAAACACCATAGTTTTGAAAATACGTCTAATCATAAAATTCTAGATACTAACAGTTTGAACAGACATGAAGGTGTGATGTGTGTTAGCTGATGCATAGGAAGTCCTGATTATTAAATAAATAAGAATGGATATGTATCACTAATTAATAATAATAATAATAAAAATAATTTTCCCTTCACGTTCCTAGTTGAACATAGGGCTCCAAGCTAGTGGCTTGAAGTTTCTGTAGCAGTGTTTAATTTTTACAGGATGGAGTTGCTAGCCTCATGCCCAACTGTTCCTCTTTACCAGCATTATTTCTGGCTCAGTGAGGTAAAGGATGCGCCGGCCGGGGATCGAACCCCGGACCATGTGCATGGTCGGCGAGCGTCCTAACCGCTATACCACCGACGCACACTAATTAATAATACTTGGTCAAAATTCCCGACTGTCTATATCTTCTTATGGAGACGTTGAAAAATGTTTTACAACTGTTCACCCACCCTTACACACACATACACACTGTGTTTAAAGTGTTTAATAAAGGTAGACCGATATTTGTAAGTCTGAGGTCAAATTTTGATCACAACTCATACAATTTTGCATACAATTGGTGGATGGTGGCTAGCAGTGAAATCCAGGATGCGCATTTAGTCCTATTTGGGACTCGTCAGCTGGATGTACCTGCATTTCTCAGTGAGTGATGATGTTCCCACCGAGGCTCGAACCCAGTGACCATAGTTTCAAACGCCAAAGCGTTATCCACTAGCCTCGGTGGGAACATCATCACTCACTGAGAAATGCAGGTACATCCAGCTGACGAGTACCAAATAGGACGAAATGCGCATCCTGGATTCCACTGCTAGCCACCATCCACCAATTGTATACAAATCAAATCCCAGACATCGTCGAAGCATCTGCACAAGAAGCCGACATGTCAACCTGAGACCGAGCACTTCGGTCCAATCAATCGACGGGAAAATCAAAAATTCAATTCATACAATTTTGTTTATTATACTTGTTGATACTTGTTTGTGGTCGTTACAATAAAGGCCAGTTATGCGGCGGATACATTTTTAACGTAGAACAACAGATTAGTTATGGGGTGTCAAATAAATAATCATATTTGTGTGACAAACGTGCTAGGCTGAAATCGATTACCAAAATATTGTAAAACGGGAGACAATGGTGGTGATTAATCATAATAGAATTGTAGAGTGTGGGGTAGGAAAATTGACAAGTCAGTTCAAGGTTATAAAAGGTGTCAGGTGAGTGAGTGGCTAGTACGAAGTCGTCTGCCTTAAACAGGAGAGAGTAAGACCGTAATGTGAGGTTCATAATGAGATAACGAATATGTTAAATGAAACATGTGGAGGCATATATTAAGAAAACAGATAATATTACTAGTAATAAGTCCGTATAAATTAAAAATTCGATAGTATTGAGGAAATGTTTGCATAAAGGATATAATTATGACGAATAATAATGACTGTAATAATAATATTTATGATAAGCAAATTTTAAAAAAAACCAAGAGGGTTAAGGGGAAGGAGCACTCTTGGTGAGAAGAAAAATCTTCAATCCAAGTTTGGCCAAGGTAAGAACAGCGTCTGGACGTGTTCTGTTTGCATACAAAGTTCCAGTTGAGTCGATCTTATCGCAACAGCTTCAGCTATGTGTAGGAGACGTAAGCGAATATGACTATTTATTTGACACCCCATAACTAATCTATTATTCTACATTAAAAAAGATACTTGTTTGGACAGTTTTTAAAAACAAGAGATGTTCTTTTCTGGATATAAACCTCTGTTATGTTAATTTCGATTAATTTCCCTGAAGAAGTTTGGACCAGATTGACGAACGAAACGTTGGAATTACTCATTTCAATCTCGCTGAGACTTTACAAATATAATTTTCTTTTACAAATGTATATTTCGCACTCGGCGCCCAAATCTTTGCCAACTGTTCTGTCAAATCTTGACGACATTTCATTTGAATTATATTGGCAATCAGTTGATGTAGGTTATTTATGTTCACTTCTTCATATATATATATATATATATATATATATATATATATATATATATATATATATATATATATATATATGTATAATCTTTTGCTCTCTTTTTCTCTTAAACTGTTTCTGTTAAGCTGAAAACTTTGTGCAAAGGAGACAGCGAATATTACAGACAACTGAGGAGAATGTGGCGTTGATACCAGTCGATTCTCCAAAGAAAACATGGAAATCTGCGAAGGAGAATGTTGCAGCTTTTAATCAGACTGTTAAAAGAGGTAATAAAGATTTTCAGGCGTTAGCATCCATTCTGATTATTTAATATCTCAAACGGATTCTTAAAAGCTCTATTGCAACTAGCCATTTAATATTTACCGTTCGTCAGTGGCACAGAGGTTCACACGCTCGCCGACCGTGCACATGGTCCGGGGTTCGAACTCCGGCCATCGACGCAATCCTTTACCTCGCTAAGCCAGAAATAATGCTGGTAAAGAGGAAAGGTTGGGCATGAGGCTAGCAACCCCATCCTGTAAAACTAAACACTGCTACAGAAACTTCAATCTACTAGCTTGAAGCCCTATGTTCCACTGGGAACGTGAAGGGAAAAAAATTAATATTTACCAGCTTTTATGATGAAAAAAGGGGCGTCAGTGACCGATGGTTATTATCGCACTCCCCTAAAACTCGACATGATCACGGTTATAATTACTAATTCTTCCTTGTTTTATGAGTGGAACATATGTCTTCGGCAGTACATCTTCTTTGTACTCGGTAAGACGCCATCACTTTCAACCGGTTTAAAGAATGTACCTCTGAGCATGATCTTCTTTGTACCTTGCCTCAAAGTTATGCACAGCTCGTGGTTTACGATTCATATTCCATTCGGGTGCTTGGCAGGCATGTAATATTGCTAGAATGTCTTCACATTGTGTATTCAATCAATTAATGCTTGCTTCTGCATATTCGTTGGGTAATAATTCGTTAACAAAATACAAGCGAATGTTTTATATATCCAAATGAAGTTCACTTTTAACAGTTTGAAAACACTTGGGCGCTGGGTATATGATAATAATAATAATAATAATAGCTTTATTCCAAAAACAGTACTCATGATACAGCAAGGAATTTTCAGCATTCAGTACAATATTGCATCTAATTTACTCAAAAACGACAAAAAAAATTAAAAATACACATTACATAATAGTAATAAAACGATTGTTATAGCAGCTACGTAGCAAAATACTGTGTGCCATACGGAGAAAAATATGTATAAAGTACAAAATTGTAGTAATAATAGTAATACCAACTAAAATAAAATAGCAGAGTAACGATTTAAACGATAGAAAGTGTGACACCATAAAATACAGAAAGATGAACGATAAAAGGGTCGATTCACTGTGCTAATTACATAGTAACTTGTAAGTTTCACGTCTAACAGAGTCTTCGTCACATAAAGTACGCGCTAAATAGGGTATTGTAGAATTTCTATACTTAGTAGTACGAGCATATATCTTTTTATATTGACTTCTCGTCCTACCTGATGAGATACAAGGGGACAGGTGTGAATAAAGGGGGTGCAGAGGGTCTGACATTATAGCCTTTGCCCATTTCGTACAGGAATTTATATGCCTCTCGACTATAGTATTAGCGAGCTCATGCAGTGGCAGACCACAAGCTCTACTCACAGCATTTAATACTCTTCGTAATATGATATAATCTTTTTTGAGAAGCCCAGGAAAGATTAATGGAGAGCAATAGAGTACAATAGGTAAAATACAGGAGTTTAAAAATTGCAAAACTAAAGGTTGGTTGATACCTGATTGTCTTAACTTTTTAATGTAGAAGGTAAGACGAAACATTTTCTTAGAGATAGATAAGATATGGGATGACCATGAAAGGTCAGAGGAAAAAACTAATCCAAGGTATTTAATGCTTGATTTGGTTTCAATTTCCGTGCCATCTATGCTACAGGGATCATGAGAGTTAACTAGTTCAAGTAAGTCACGTCGATGCTTGAAAGTAAAGTCAAGCGCCTGACATTTGGAAGGATTTAATATAAGACCATTTGACTTGGACCAGTTGTTGATGTCCAACAGAAAGCTATTAAGTTTGGAGCTGTCAGACTCGGAAGTGATAGGCAGTGATACAGTCAGATCATCTGCATATTTGACAAAGTTAGTTTCGTTTGAATGAGGTAGGTCATGTAGGAAGAAAGAAAAAAGAAAAGGAGAGAGGACAGCACCTTGTGGAACACCGGATTTTGTAAGCGAGGTAGAAGAAGATTTGCCGTTATATACAGTATACTGCATTCTATCAGAAAAATAGGAATGCAACCAACTCTTAGCCCAGGATCCTGTTTGTGTCAACGATAGCTTATTTAACAAAAGGCCCCTAGGTACAGAGTCAAAAGCAGATGTGTAGTCTAAGAAAGCACTACGAACATATTTAGCACCTTTGTCTAAACAAGAGACAACATTGTGATATAAGACAACCGCAGCATCCAAGGTACTTCTACCATGTTTGTATGCAAATTGTTTAGGATCATTAAAAGGTTTCAAAGCGGGTTCAAGACGAAGTAAAAGTAATTTTTCCATCAATTTTAAAAAGGGGGAAGTAATTGCAATAGGCCGAAATTTAATATCAGAACCAGAAGATGGTTTTGGTATAGGGATAATTTTAATGTTTTTCCATGCAAAAGGTAGAACGTTACCGGAAAAAGAGGCATTAAAAATGTTAGTAAGAGGATAACACAAAATATCAGCACAATTCCTGAGGACAATGGCAGGTATGCCGTCAGGACCAAGGCTTTGAGAAGGCTTAAGAGACCGGAGACATTTAAGCACATCAAGGGTATTAAAACCACTAAAGTTATTGTCAATATGATTTGTATCATTTGGAAGGGTATCAACAGAAGAGCGTATGAAAGATTTATTAAGAGTGTCAACATTAAGAGATGGAACAGAAATACATCGCTTACCGTTAGTAATTTCTTTGAAAAGTTTCCATAAATTAGAAGGGGTTTTACATGACAAAAATCTTTGATTATATAAAACACTTAGTCTTTTTATTTCCAGTTTTATCAGCATGTTTAACTTTTTTACACCAGGCTTATCATTAGTTTTGAACAACAGTTCTTTATTTCTACGTAGCTTTTTGAGATATGGCGAAGATAAGCGATCAAATCGAATGAATAATGTTTCTTTAGGACAACATATTTCGAAACAGAATTTAAGATAATCGGTAGTGTTTGTGATTGTTTCATCTAATGTTTGTTCTGTAAATAAGTCCCAGTTAGTGTCTTTCAACATGCATCTGAGCTTGTCTAGGTTGTCTTTTGAGTAGCATCTCCGTTGAACTTTACTGTAGAGGTGAGAAAGGACACCTTTGTGTGATTTGGAATATATTTTAGGCAGTACACGTATGATGCAGTGGTCAGAATTAAGTAGAGGAGCACGTTTGCGAGCTTCATATATACCAACATCATTGATGAATACTAGATCCAGTTTTTTACCAAGACGGGTGGCAAAGTTAACAATATTGTCATGACCAAGTGATATAAGGAAGGAGCAATCGCTTCCATTGAAGTCGCCAGTTACTATTGATAAAGAGTTCTCGAAACAAGCTGCAGCAAAAGCGGTGAATTCATCGGCGAACATAGATAAATCCAATATGGTACAGCCAGGAGAGACATAAACATTAGAAATATAAATGAATTTGTATTTTGACAGGTGTTTCGGGCGACATCTCACAGTGATGCAATCAATGAAGTCATTCGAGAATTTGAAACAAACTTTGTTTGAAATGGACCATTTTGAGTGAATAAAAGTTGCAACACCTCCACCACATTTTTTCTTGGAACAAACACGGTCTTGTCGAAAAACATTGAAATTGTTTAGAGACACAATATTGTCATCGTATGAGTCATGGAGCCAGGTTTCTTGCAGAGTGACAATACCAGTATTGTGGTAGGTACTAGAAGACAACAGAGACTGAAAATCCAGAATTTTATTAGGCAGGGACCGGCAGTTGGTACTAATGATAACTGGAACAGTGGTGTGATGTATGGGTGTAGATTTTAAGGCACGCTGCCAACCTCCATGGTGCTTTTTCTTGAGTTTATTGCAAATATGAAAGTTTTTGGGTTTAAAACGTTTTATAAAATCCCGGGAGTGGATAATACGATTAGAATGCATAATGTGATATGTAAATACCAATAAAATACGAGTAAATAGATGCAAAATGTACATGGAATGTGGTAGCCCAAAATATTTAAACAGGCCGCCAAGGTCATTCGTTATGATATTCATTATAATAAAAGTTTTTATGTTTCTCAATGAATGAAAAACAAAACGATATCGTTGTTTTTACTGACGTTTCGCTAGTTAATGCTGCTGCTAATAGCTTTATCAAAGTAGTAATATTAAACCAGAATTTACAAAATCCACTCAGCTTATACATAACAAAGAGTTAAGGGGTGAGAAAATAGACTTAGGTCAAGTTAATAGGACATATTGAAAGTCAGAATAACAATGAAGATCACTAAATCAAATATCAAAGGTAATAGAACATCTGTTATGATATCAAAACAAAGTTCACTAATTTGATCATCGTTCGTCAGTCTGGGGTCATGTTTCCTTGTCAAGTTGGTCAATTGGTAAAGATAACAAATCTTTAAATATTCCCATTTATAATATTAGAACAAGGCATATAAGCGAACAATATTGTTTCCAATTAGATCTTCTTCAGGTTTTACTCTAATTTACATAGACTTGTACATAAAAATTTTCAACCAATGACGGTGATTTTGTGGATCTAATAATAATAATATTAATAATAATACGGTAAATGTCTTCGACATTGGAATTCAAATTATTAGTCTAAAAGAGATGCTTTCAAGATGTATTATGAATGTACACTTCACATTCAACAACCTTTACTACAGACAAATAGACGGCATTGCCATGGGTTCTCCATTGGGGCCAATTTTTGGCAGATTTCTTTCTTGATAAGGTTGAAAATGGTTCATTGAAACAAGTAATAGATAAAATGGATTCTTATTTTCGTTATGTTGATGACACGTTTATTATTCTTGAATAGGATAGCCAACAAAAATGAAGTGTTAATAAAATTAATTGATGCACATCCATCTCACATGTTCACTTGTGAAGAAGAACATGATGGTGGACTACATTTTCTTGACGTTCAATTGAGCAGAAGAGAGGATGGTTCGCTCAAGAGAGATGTTTATAGAAAACCTACATCTGTAGGATAATATACACATTTCCTCAGTCTTGTACCGATCTGATAAAAAGTCAATCTGGTCAGATGCCTCACGAATAGAGCAAGATGTATCTGTACAGATGACTCCCCACAAAATGAGTTAGGATATCTAAAATACGTTGGTCCAAGTGGGAGACATATGAACACCAGGTACAATAAAGAGAAACTGACCACAGTTGAAAAGAAATAACTGTTCGCGAAATTCCAGTTTAATGGGGATGTTACTAGCGAAGTCTTACATCTGAGATTATCGAGAGCGATAAAACGGACTTATACTGCCGCCACCCTCTGTTTGTCACTTTCCAACTGCCCAACTTTGATTGCTCAAGTGAAAGATAAGCTACCTAGCTGTGCCACTTCCATGTGTATCTATAAATCTAGTTGCTCCTGTGGAGAAAGATATATAAAGGGCGAGTAACTAGACAGCTTAACAGAAGCATTGATGAGCATCTTCCTTCATGGTTCGGAAGAGGTCAAATAAAATCCATAAGAATATCTATTTTGGCTCATTGGATTGATAGGGGTCACCCAAGTGGACAAAAATAGTGCCTTCACAGTTATCCATCTCATTCCATCGAGTCTTTCGAACGGAATCAGAACCTGTCTTTTACACTTAGCCGAAGCTATGGGAATTCGAGAGAACAATCCTAGTCTTTGCATACATCAAAAGAAGTTTGTTCTACCTTTGTCTCTCCCTTGCTTTGCCTAGGTGCATTCTGTTCAAAACCCTCCCACTCTTTCTTATCTTCCATCTCCTTGGTATTTTTATGACATTTATTTAAACTCTGATTATCGTTCCATTTCACCTTTTAAAATTTGACCTAATTTATTTAATAATAATAATGATTTACTTTATTCCAAAAACAGTACTTGTGATACAGAATGGAATTTTCAGCATTAATCACAATATTGCATCTAATTTCCTCAAATTATAAATAAAATTAATCACACAGAAAATTTTCCACATTTACAATAGAGGTAGTGTCAAAAACATGCAGCATATAAAATGGAAATAGCAATAATAATGATAACAGCTAGGGTAATAATAATAAGAATACAAGTGAAAATTGCCGTTGGCTTGTGTCACACAGTATTGGCAATGTGGTATAGAAATCCTAACATGTTTAAAAATATTGAATATAATGTTCTCTTTACATGATATGGTGAGGGGAAAAACAAAGATTACAGCCGTCATGGAGATAAGTTGGTGTTTGCAATTATGAGAGTAAAACAGAGAAGTAACAGGACCATAAATATAATAGAAATAATAAAAGTAAAACTTGAAGGTATATAAGGATGGATGGAGGAAATTGTTTATTTACTAGATGAAAAAAGGTTAGTTAATTCTTGCCTGACACTATTTTCATCACATAAAATACGTGCCAAGTATGGTATCATAGAATTCTTATACTTAGACGTGCGAGCATACAGTTTTCTGAAGTTACTTCTTGTTCTACCTGAGGAGATGCAAGGTGAAAGCTGAGGGTAAAGTGGATGCTCCAAGTCAGACAAAATCCCTTTAGCAAATTTATTGCACGAAGTCAAGTGCCTATCGACAACGACGTTAACTATGTGGTCCACTGGGACACCACTCACCCTACTGACAGTCTTCAGTATTCTACGAATTGTGACATAGTCTTTTTAAGCAAACCAGGAAAGAATAAGGGTGAGCAATAAAGAAGAATAGGTAGGATGCAAGAGTTTATGAACTGTAAGAGGAGGGGTTGAGTTATACCCGAGTGTCTTAACTTCTTAATGTAAAATGTCAGGCGGAATATTTTACTGGAGATTGCTAAGACATGGGAAGACCAGGAGAGATCAGAAGAGAGAATGAGTCCAAGATACTTAATTTCTGATTTGATTCCTATATCATTGTCGTCAATTTTACAACTGTCATGAGAATCGATGACTTCTTTTAACTGTCGTTTACATCTTAAGCTGAAATCAACAGTTTGACACTTAGAAGGATTCAGTTTAAGACCGTTAGACTCAGACCATTTGCTGACTTCCGATAGAAAGCTATTTATTTTAGTACAATCTAGCTGGGAGTTAACAGCCATTGAAACCGTTAAATCATCAGCGTACTTCACAAAGTTTATTTCATCAGAGTGAGGCAAGTCATGCAAGAAGAAAGAAAAAAGAAAAGGAGAAAGAACAGCGCCTTGAGGGACACCAGCTTCAGTAGGCAATGAAGTGGAAGACTTCCCTTTATATACGGTGTACTGCTTTCTATCTGAGAAATAGGAATGTAACCAGTTAACAGCCCAACATTCTGTTTGACTAGCAGCAAGTTTATTTAATAAGATGTCCCTAGGGACCGAGTCGAAAGCAGATGTATAGTCTAGGAAGGCAACACGAACAAATTTAGCCCCCTTGTCTAGACTGGAAGCAATGTTATGATATAAGACGGCAGCTGCATCTAAAGTGCTTCTACTGTGCTTATAGGCAAATTGTTTAGGGTCATTAAAGGATTTAAGCGAAGGTACAAGACTAAGTAAAAGTAATTTCTCCATAGTTTTCAAAAAAGGAGAGGTAATAGCAATGGGTCTAAATTTGACACATGCTCCAGTAGAAGATTTAGGTATGGGTACAACTTTAATGTCCTTCCAAACGGCAGGCACAATATTATCGGAAAAAGATTTGTTAAATAGATCAGTGAGAGGGTGACACAGAATATCAGAACATTTTTTAAAAATAATACTAGGTACATAATCGGGACCTAAGCTCTGGGAAGGGTTTAGAGACTTGAGGCACTTTTGAACATCATTTGTGTTAAAACCTGGAAAGGGGCTATTATTAACACAAGTGATGCTGGGAAGCATGGCATTTGAGGGAGAGTAAATAAAAGATTTGTTAAGAGTACATACATCAAAAGAATATGGAATATTGTTTATCTGCTTACCACCAGTGATTTCCTTAAATAGTTTCCACATATTAGAAGGATTTTTGCAGGATATGAATTTCTGGTTATATATTACATTCAACCTCTGCATTTCAGACTTAATTAAGAAGTTAGTTCTTTTTACACCACTTTTATCTTTCATCTTATACAGTTTTTCCTTCTCTCTACGAAGCTTTTTAAGTTGAGGCGAGGAGAAACGGTCAAATTTGACGAATAGTGTTTCTTTTGGACAACAGATTTCAAAACAGAATTTCAGATAGGATGTAATATTAGAGATATTGTCATCAAGTGAATCATCATTAAACAAATCCCATCTTGTGTCACTGAGCATGTTTCTAAGATGATGTACGTTCTCATTTGAGTAGCATCTGTGAACAACTTTCTTAGACAAGTTTGAGAGGGCTTTACTGTGTAACTTTCCGTAAATTTTGGGTAAGACTCGTACAATACAATGATCAGAATTGAAGAGTGGGGCTCTTTTACGAGCTTCGTATATTCCAGAATCATTTATAAATACTAAATCAAGTGAAGTATTTTGTCGAGTTGGGAAATTAACAACATTTTCATGGCCCAGCAATGTAATAAAACTGCAGTCGCTGGAGTTGAAGTCGCCAGTCACTATAGATAAGGAGTTACCAAACGAAGCAGCAGCAAAAATAGTGAATTCATCAGCGAAGATAGATAGTTCTGAGGGACTGCAACAAGGTGTGATATAGATATTTGTGACAAAAATGAAGCTATACTTAGGTAAGTGTTTAGGTCGACATTTTACGGTTATACAGTCAATATTGTCATTTGAGAATTTGAAGCAGACGTTGTTGGCAGTAGATCACTGAGAGTTTATAAAAGTGGCAACACCACCACCTCTCTTCTTCCTTGAGCTGCATCGGTCTTGTCTGTAGATTGTAAAACCAGTTAAGGAGACTAAATTATCGTCATATGAATCATGGAGCCAAGTTTCTTGAAGAGTGATTACACCAGTATTACAATATACATTTGAGTATAATAGAGAATGCAAGTAGTTAATCTTGTTCGATAATGACCTGCAATTTGTGCTCATAATCACAGGAACAGTCATCTGATGCATTGGAGTACACTTTAATGATCTCTGCCACCCACCATGATGCTTTTTCTTAAGGTTATTATATACTCGTAAATCAACAAGTTGAAAACATTTTAAATAATCGCGAGAGTAAGTAATGCGACTAGGATACATAATTGAATAATTAAAACAAAATAAATACGAGGAAATAGATGCAATATGTAGAATGGAAATTTTGTTAGCCCAAGATTTATTTATTGAATTGTCTACATATACACATATATGCATATACTACCTTTGTTATTCTTATCACCTGCATAAACCTTATTATCAATATTTTGTTATCATTATAAACACCGTTAATAACTACGTTCAAAACATTTACCACATTATTATTATTAGATCCTAAAAATCACCGTCATTGGTTGAAAATTTTTATGTACAAGTCTATGTAAATTAGAGTAAAGCCTGAAGAAGATCTAATTGGAAACAATATTGTTCGCTTATATGCCTTGTTCTAATATTATAAATGGGAATATTTAAAGATTTGTTATCTTTACCAATTGACCAACTTGACAAGGAAACATGACCCCAGACTGACGAACGATGATCAAATTAGTGAACTTTGTTTTGATATCATAACAGATGTTCTATTACCTTTGATATTTGATTTAGTGATCTTCATTGTTATTCTGACTTTCAATATGTCCTATTAACTTGACCTAAGTCTATTTTCTCACCCCTTAACTCTTTGTTATGTATAAGCTGAGTGGATTTTGTAAATTCTGGTTTAATATTACTACTTTGATAAAGCTATTAGCAGCAGCATTAAACAGCGAAACGTCAGTAAAAACAACGATATCGTTTTGTTTTTCATTCATTGGGAAATACAAGAGCCTTTATTTTATTGAGGTAAATTACTGTCTACCAATTTGGCTAGGATCCAGCCCTCACCACAATTATACTTCACAAAAAGACTTGATAGATTTCAAGATAGAACAGCAATCGACTTCGTTTGGAGGAATATTAAAAACCAAGGATCACAAGACAGCTAGCTACCTCGTTCTTGGTTGGGATTCCTGAATAGTACGTCACCCCACCAAGAATCGAACCGAGGGCTGTCATATTATAAGGTAAACTCGTTGACTATTAGCTCTGTATATATCTCGAAGTAGATATGATTGAGAAGATTTGTAGCTCAGGTGGGTGATTTTGATGTGGTTGTGTTCTCTGAGTTGGATTGTTGATTTGCGAAGCTTACATCACCCTACTAGGTGGCATCTTCGGCGCATACTTCAATTTGAAGTGAGCTTTTAGATTTCTCCACCACCTTGAACGCGATTGGTTGTTTTTGTGTGTTTTCACACCTTCTAGGCTACTTATATTGGAACTGATTGTTTCTTTGACTTGAACTTTGACCCTTGGTGTGTGAGGTTTCTTTCTTATCGATCGGTAGTAAATTTTGTCTATCTCGATGTATCTATTGATTGGTGATTCAGTGGAATATCAGGCAGGCTTCTAAAAATTCTCTAGCATTCTTGTTGTTTCCTCTGTCTAATATTTGAACACTGGTTGTCCCAGTCGAATTGATGTCCGTGGTTGTCTGTATGTAGTGATATGAGGGGCTGGATATCAAGTCTTTTGACGGCTAGCTTATGTTCATGGATACGAAGATGAAGGGGATGTCCACTTTAGCGAATGTAGTGTTTTTCACAGTCGTTGCAGCTTATTTTGTAGATGATGTTGATTTTATCTTCTTTCGCTGTTGGAGTCTTTTGTTTGACACAGAGCCAGCTGAGTGAAGGGATTTTGTCAGTTTGTGTGCTATATCAATTCCCCATTAGGGTTTAAAGAGTCTTGAAGTGATTTCTGAGACGCCCTGTGTACATGGTAAGTTGATTTTCTTTTTGTTTTCTTTGGGGGACTTTGATTTGGTTGGTTAGGTTGGGGTGGATGTCTTTTCATGCAGTTTCGTAGATATCCATTCTCTTAGGAAGACGTTCATGAGATATTTTTCTTCAATTTTCCAAAAGTGTTGCAATGAAGTTAGTTATTGATCAATCTTTAATATTCAGATTTTATCATTTGTAATTAGAGATATGAACTTAATTTATTTTACATTTTAGCCATCAGGCCAGCACCTAATCCAAACGATTTCTGTATGACAGTATGGAGTTATCAAGAAGTGAAACAGGAGGAAGGTAATTTCTTTTGTTCATATTTCAATTAGAGAGATTATTAAAACAATTAGTACCTTTGATAAATTTGAATAAGGCATTAAGAGGACAAATTTCGCGAGAGATGATATCGTCATTTCATAGTTTCCTTACAACCGCTTTACAACTAACATGGTTAACAATAATAAAATAAAGATCATGACAATTACTCAGTTAAATAAAAAAACAAAAGTACATACTAATGACCAATCATATTTACATAGGTCATGTAGTCCATGGTAGGCGAAGATTGAAGTCTGTTGCTTTTTGTACACACAGTTTAGGCGGTGTGTGATTAATCCCCAAAGTGCTTCCATCACATTCAATAACCTTGATTTAGAGTTATGTGATGAAATAACTGTGAAACAGCCATTAATTAATACTGATTTCGTGACCTGACATTGATAAGTGTTTTGCAATGGATGATGCTGGATTTCTATTCAGACTAATAATTGCATTGGGCTTTTCCATATGATTTAGTAGCCATTTTGGAATATGTTCTTTTCGATGACATTGGAACACTCTGTTGGTTCTACCTATATAGGTGTCACCGCTGCTGCAGGTGAACTTGTAGATACAGTTTGAAGTAGAGTCCACAGAATTTCGTCCTTTAATCGTAGGCACAAGGATCGAAAATGTTCGGTAACTGAGGAAAAGAGATGCGGGACGTAGAATGTGCGTTTGATGGCTGACTGAAGCCTTTGAGCTAGCTGTCAACTGCATAATCTGGTCGCCCTTGAATGGTAGATTAATAAAGATAGCTTTCTTTGGTACAGAAGCTGTCTTTCCAAGATGTGGTCTATCCTTACCGTGACAATTGATGAAGTTTTCTGGATAACCATTGGCTAATAAAACTGAATGTATATGTCGAAACCCATCCATCAATGTGTCACTCGTGCATTTGTTTTTTCGGGCCCTTGAGAACAAACATTTCACTCAATAGGGAACGTTTATACTGGATAGGAACAAAACTGGTAAAATGAAGATATTGTCCACTCCATGTCTGTTTACGAAAAATAGATGGTTGAATCGTCCCCCATCATCTCTCCTGGTCATTGCAATATCCAGGAAACCGAGTTTGTTATTCGATTCGATTTCGGAAGTCACTCGAATATTTGGATGCATATGATTAAATAGAGCAATAAAGTTTTCAATAGATTTACTATTATTACCAATGACGGGAGTATCATCTATATAATGTTTATAAAGCATAAATTCTCCAAGCATACCTTGCATCTGTTTCTCTAATTTCGACATGAATATATCTGCTAACAGGGGCCCAAGAGGGCTCCCCATCGCAACACTATCGATTTGTTTGTATGCCTTTTCTTTGAAGGTGAATCTAATATTTTCTGTACACATTAAGATGATGTCTCTGATGTAAGTTACAGGAATAGGTAAGTTTATCCCATTGCTTGAGATTTAATCGCAAATCAAATCAACAGTTTCATGAAGGAGAACATTGGTGAATAAAGATTCTATGTCAATTGAACATATAACCTTTTCATTAATGTTCAGCATGCCTTGCATTTCTGTAAGATCAAATGAACTTTTTATAGAATGATTTGATAATAAGTCTCTTACAGGCGTAAGGACCTCTGTAATCCATTTGGCGATTTTATGGTAAGGAGAATTTGACATGTCTAAGATGGGTCTCAGTGGGTTCCCAATTTCGCGGATCCTAATTAATAAGAAAGGTTTTTATGTGGATAGATTATGATCAATTCAGCAATAATTATTATTCATCTTCCTGTAAACTACATTTATGAATAAAATCCAAATATATATATATATATATATATATCTGAGTGTAAAAGTTTGTATTTTAGTTAGTTCCAATATAATTCCTATGTGTGATGACACTTTGCAACCGAAAAAAAAACAGTTGATTGGGTACAGGGGTTAGAATTCTCGTCGACCATGCAAATGGTCCGGGGTTCGATCCCATACGGACACAAACCTCATATTAATTGGTTGGCTTGCAAAATTTGGGCTGCCGAGATCAACTGCTGAAGACAACAGCCAGGAAGCAGATCATTTATTAAGGAAATCAACACATATTTATATATTTCCATGTACATTATTATATATAATTGTTAGCAGACAAACACAGTCTTCCCATTGGTTGTTTTTTCACTGAAAGTTAATCATTCATCTCTGTGTGGCTGTTTCGTGAACGTCAGATCATCTATCTGCTAGTTGTATCCACCTACTCAAAGTCTTCTGTGATTGGTTGTTGAATCAGTCTTCGTTCTTATTTTTCTCACAACCAATATTGGGGACATAAACATTGACGTAAATTACTGTTTACCAGTTTGGCTAGCAGCCAGCTGTCACCAGCTCTCACACCAAAAATACGGTGTGGTTTAGGCATTACTACTACCGTGGTGAGAGCCGGCTGCTAGCCAAATCGGTAAACAGTAATTTACGTCAATGTTTATGTCCCCAATATTGGTCGTGAGAAAAATAAGAACAAAGACTTATTCAACAACCAATCACAGAAGACTTTTCGTAGGTGGATACAATTTGCAGATCGACAATCTGAACTTCAATAAACGGGCACGAAGAGATGATAGATAAGATTAATGTTCAGCGAGAAACCACCAATCAGAAGACCGTGTTTGTTCACTTAAAATAATCGATCATAATGTACATGAATATCTATAAATATGTGGTGATTTGCTTAATGAAGGATCTGTTGCCTGGCCCTTGTCTTCCGTTGTTAGTCTACTACTATTTCCTAGCCTTCTTTCTGACCTACAAATTCATAAAACCTGTGCTATTTCCCCTAATTTATCTGAAATTCAGTTCAGTGTCACATTTATACTCACCATCACTTACAGATGACTTTGAAATGATTCTGCACTAAAAATCGATAGGTATTATCCCAGTGAGTATTGGTGATTGTCTTACTTATTGCCATCAACTACTGTCAGCTAAGTGAAACATGTTTTCAGATCAATAATAATAATGTTATGAATTATTACAATAAAAGCTTTAAATGCAGCCGTAGATTATAACAGCAGGTAGTATAGCTAGTAGTGCGTTGGTTCCTTAGCGGTAGAATGCTCGCCAACCACGCCATATGTGATCCCCGGCTCGACTCCTGGTCGATGCACTCACTAATTTACCTCACTAAACTGGTAGTGATACCGGCAAAACAGAGAAGTTTGGGCATGAGGTTAACAACCCCACTGTGTAAAAATAATTACCACTGCTAGCTACCGAAAATCCGAAGCTCTAGCTTGAAGCGCTCCCAGTGTTCCACTGGGAACGCAAAGGAATAAAACAAAACATAGCTAGTAGTACTCGGGCTCAGGATGTGTATTTCGTCCTATTTAAGACTTGTCCACCGGTTGTCCCCATATCCTTCTGATATGACCTTTAATACACTAGTTAGTTGTGCTAATGAATTTACTATCTAGTCAATTGTTTCAAACAATATTAACAACAGTAACACGGCACGCTGCCACTGAAAACGTGATGCAAAAAGTCATGGACAGCTTTTTCTGTCTCGTAACAACAGTGAGAATGACTGAGAACTGGACAGTTGTTTCATCCTAGTTTGGGAATCATAGACAGTACGCATGTACTGCAGGGGGTTCGAAACCAGGACCTTCCGGTTACAAGGCCACCAAGCTCGTATACCATTCCAGCCACTTTCGGGTGCCAATTCAATGGCCAACACATGAATTCTAACCTGTACCAATTAATTCGTGATTTAGCACGTCTGGCATCAACCAATATCATCGGTAGTAAATCCATCCTCACAGTTTACTGGATGGATCTCACTGGTGTTACGACTTCTCACTGGAACCCCAGGGTTCGAAGCCCCTCTGCAGTAGATGCGTACTGCCGACAATTCCCATACCAGAATGAGACAGCTGTCCAGTACTCCAACACTGATTTTCAATGGTTCTCTAACTGATATCGATCCGTGATCAACTAGTCAAAACAAATGCAATTCTTAAAAACCAACTATTGAATATATATATATATATATATATATATATATATATATATATATATATATATATATATATATATATATATATGCTTTAAATAACCCTGAGAGACACTAACGCCATTGATAAATTAAAGCAGTTGACAACCAATAGGAATCGAAAATCATAGGTGGGGTACGAGAAGTACAAATGTGCGTAAAAACAACATGTAGAAAATCAGGTCTATATATCACCTTCTGTGATGATGGTGCTTCTAATGGGATTCGAACTTGAAACTGATCGTTTCAAACAGTATTTTGTTCAAAATATATAATATATAGAGTTAAGTGTTTACCTACTTCATTTAGTGAATACTGTACACGATTAAATAGTGATTATTTATATACATTATACATATATATGTACACTGAATCCATTTTGGTCTCACTATTCTTATATTTTAGTTCCATTCTCTGAACTGCTTACAATACTACTATCAGGAAAGCCGGATTTAATTTCAAAAAGAATATTTACTGAAATTCAACCAGAAAGGGATTTAGCACAAGAATTGAGGGTAAGATAAGTCTCATTTTAAATATATAAGTATGTAACACTATTAGATATTTGGGAGCAGTAGGCAGAGAGACATTCCCGACCTAGATTTCTTGCTAGTTGTCACTGATATGCTATCTTGAAGAAATTCATGTCTCCTCTGAGATTCGAATCCGCGTTATTCAGTGCCGACTACAGTCAAAGACGTTACCGCTGAGCTATCCGGGGTAGGGAACGAAATCTTGACAAAGTGACCTTCTGTTCCTTCAAGTTCACCGATACGCCTTGCTGACTGGTGAGTAGTAACAAGCAGGAAGCCTAGATCAGGTAGGGCTTTCTGTCGATTGCCTCCAACCATCTCACGTCATCACTTTACAGTGCACCTATATAATTCATTAAGGTCATACCACATACACGGAAATGTCTGCCTGTTTCCGACGTAGGACTTTGCACAGATGTGCGGCAATTCAAGTCGTCACACGCTCTTTTTGTAGCACACAAAGCAAGAGAAGAAAGTAGAAGAAATGCATAACAGAAACAGTAAACAGAGGTGTGAGACAAAAGAATAGTAATGATGAAGAACGATATAGTTTCATTGGAAATCATAAGTCACATGGAGTGGATTTATCTGCGCCATCCATTGAGAACGATTTTGAGTCATATCACCAATTGTTTCCAGCCATTGGTTTTTACCGACTCGAGGACCCCAACCAGTCAGGAAGTTTACACCTTCCTACGTGGCTTAGACTAACTGTTGTGGATTTCATTGACTGGTGACATGTTTTGGTTTGACCGCCGCTAGCTAGCTGTTTTCCAGTCTGACTCTATGTCAGCTAAGATTGCCCGTCAGTCGAGGAAGGCGATGACTAGGCATACGTAACACATGTCCTAACCATCTCAGTCGATGTAATTTCACAGCCTCGTCGATTGATTTCCCCTCCTTACCTAGAACTCGACCGAGGCCCAACCTCAATATTGCTCACTTTATTATACCACTTCAAACGGGAAATAGAACGCAGGCACCTATGATCAAAGACAGCTAGACTGGCTTTTCATGTCTTCCACTCTTAATGGCCAGGTCTCACAGCCATAAAGGAGGATGGAGAGGACTGATGAGCAGTACACCCGTCCTTTGGACGATAGCCAGCCGGATATCACGTCTACACTAGAGACGGTGTAAACTGGCATATGCGAAAATAGTCCTCTGTATTTGGGCTGATATTTCGTCAGAGATCAACCCGTTGGCGTTGGCTGATGGTACTTCCCAAGTAAGTGAAGCGGTCAACGTGCTCTACCACTTCACTTCCTATTTTTAATCTAGGAGTCGGTGTAGTCCAGTCCTGTAACATAAACTTGCATTTGGCGGGAGACAGGCATGGAACGAGGGTGGTACAACTGTCAACAACCTGGAATATAATCCTGGTTACACGAAAATGAATGATCAAAAAAAGAACTTTGTATATATGAGTACAAATCATAAATGTCTGAAATAAAAAAAAACAATTTCAATAGTTGGTGTCATCACGGGCAGTCATTTTGCTCGAAATATTACCAAAAAACAAAAACACTTTTCATTGTGTGTAAAGCACATTAAAATATTATTATTATTCCCTTGTGTTCCGAGTGGAACATAGCGATGGCTTCAACAACACATCTCCACTTTTTTCTGTTTTCTGCCGTCCTCTTCAGCTCGGTCCATGATTGACTATAATCTCTCATCTCTTCTCATACGATCTCCTCCATGTCACCCTCGCACTGACAACCCACTCATCGCTTCCTATCGGGATTCCACTCGAGAGCCTGGCGCAAGATGTCATTCGACGATCTGCTAAATCTGTGACCGATCCATTTCCACTTCCTCCTACATATTTTATGGATAATCCCCATCCAGGTACTAATGAAAACAAAACATGTAAATCAGTGAAGAGTCTCTTTTCGCCGGCGAATTCATTTTCCTAGCTGTACAATCGCAAATATATATGTATAGGTTATTTTGTGTGTATGTGTACATTAAGTTTGTCAAACAAATTGCAATTGGTTATGGTTATTTTAAGTAAACAGGTGAAGGTTGGTAATACAAGTCAAGAAAACTAGGTGTTAATGAAATTAGGGTAGTAACAAAGGTGATGAGTTGTCACAAACAGTTGTTAAAAAAGAAGTTATGTAATAGTATGAATAGCTTGATGGTGAATTTTACTCAGGATGCACATAGAAACAAACTAGATAATAGGAAATTACGTAAGAGTTCTAAATGAATAGAAGAATTATGAGCAATTAAAGAACAGGCAAACAAACAAAATGAAGTCATCAAAATCAACAAAGTTGTTACCATGACAGTGGAAGTGGTTGAGTGATTCTCTTTTGTAGCACAGCCTCAGTTTTTCTGTGTGAATGGCCAGAGCCTCCGCGATACAAAGGAGACTAAACCGTATTGCCTTTGATAGGTTATTCTTGACTCTGTAGATTACTTTGAAGGAATGATCAGTGCTAACCAGGCGTTCGATTATTGGACTCCTTATTACACCACTACTGCCTTTTTGCAACCATGCTGGATGGTGTTCTTGAATCCTCTTGGACAGGATGCGCGTCGAACGGCCAATGTACCTGGCTCCACAGTAGCAGGTGAACTGATATATACACATAGAAGTGGTCAGATGCGTGATCTTGTCCTTGAGGCTTCTGCGGATCAGTGGGCGACTGGAGATCTGTTCCCTATGCTGAGTGAAGTAGAAGATTTCCGAACTGGTTTCAGATTGATTAAGGCATATCTTGCCTTTCCGATTCTGGCTGTAACATCTTAGTTCGCTCCACACTTAGTTGAAACGATGCTTCCAGATATTGAAATATTAGAATACTTTATATGATCTTGTAGTTTACTTTTGGTAGCCTTCTTTTTAGCCAATAATTCATCCGTTTTCACCATGATCTGTTATTTGTGAGTAACTTTCTTAACATCGTTGATTCATTAATCGTTTTAGTGTCTTGGGTGATAGTGTTCACTACCCTTCTGTGATTTATTATGTGTATATGAATACTCGCCAGCCATTTAAGAGATCCAGGTTTAGCTTTCTGTTGACGCTTTCTTAAACCTCACTTATGCTTTATTAACCAAATTCAGTCCAGAGAGAAACAGGTTTACGTGTAAGCTCCTGGCAACTTCCCCCTTTTAAAATAAAAAAAACGACACCATTGTTACTGAAGGTGTGCGTCGGTGGTATAGTGGTTGGGACGCTTGCCGACCATGCAAATGGTTCAAGGTTCGATCCCCGGCCGACGCACTCCTCTACCTATCTAAGCTAGAAATAATGCTGGTGAAAAGGAAAGGTTGCGAATAAGGCTAGCAACTCCATCCTGTAAAATAAACACTCCTACAGAAACTCCAAGCCACTAGCTTGAAGCCCTGTGTTCCACTGGGGAACGTGAAGGAAAAAAGTCCATTGCAAGTGTAGTAATTCAACAAACTTCTTCTGCACGCAGGGTTCAGAGCTTAGGAAGTGAATCGCCATTGATTCTGCAGTTTGAAGAAGTCTGATTCGTACACCTTTAGGAAGACAACTTCTTACTCTGTAGACGACTCTGAAGTTTGTTTGGGGTGTGGGTTGGTGTCCAGATTCTATCAGATGTTCTGAGATGGAATTGCGGGACATCGTTTTTCTCTTTTGTTGTATAACCATGTTGGTAAGTGTTCGGTGATACGTTTGGAAAGCGAACGCTGGGTACGGCCGACATACCTGGCTCCACACGAGCAGATGAATTGATAAATGCACATTGATGAAGCCAACAGTGGTAGCTTATCCTTAACGTTCACATGAATCATAGGTTTTGTGGAGAAGGTTAGTCGTAGTTCAGCTGCGAAGAAGGCCTTCTTAAGTGAGCGCGACGATCGATTTTTTTAGTGTTTCCAAAGATATATCTCCATTGAATTGAAGGTTCATGTAGAGTAGTTTCTTAAGTTCAAAGAATGCATGGTATCACTTAAATGGACTATTAGATCAACAAATCTTCGTGGCTAGCCATTTTGGAAACTGTCCACATTCGGTTTACAGACGATGTTATACACTAGCTGAACACAGTAATGCTCCACTTCAGCCTACTAAGAATTCCAACATTTTTTGACCATGAATTGTACTATCGATGGAGATGAAAAGTCAGTTTAGTCAATAAGGCAATTGTGAAATACGTTACGCCAATAGGAGTAGTTCGGCCAATCACGCACACCAACCAAATATTGTTTGCTAGCCAGACTGAAGTGGTGTGAACACCGAAAGGCCGTTTCACTCATTTGCAGCCGGGCTTGTCAGTCGTGTTCCGCGTTTGACTCATCTCAGATAAAGGAATCATATGGAACTACCCGTATTCTGGTCAGCTACTACGGATAACTGGGAATACGTTAAGTCAAATCCAGAATTCGCCTTTGCTACTGGTCGGTGTGAGTGTTATGCAACTACTCGCATTAACCACTCAGTAGTATAACAGGTGAAGGGAAGATGACTCACTAGCCTGAAGAATATTGATGACTGTAGTGGGGGAAATAAGATGATGACGGTGATGTGTGTAAAGAACAACGATGCTCAGTAGGGCTTCTTGAACTTTTGAAAGTGTTTGGGCTCTTGTGTTACTTCCCATCTGCCGCCCCCACTGTGGAAGTTGATTTTTTCTCCGGGTATCTGAAACCGAGAGAGAGAGAGACCCCACGGGAGAACTGCTGGAAGCCTACCGGTCACACACGGTCTGTATGAATCGACTTTTTGGATTGGTTCCGTATTAGTAACTTACCTACGGTTATGGATCACTGTAGGGGTAAGTCGGAATTTGCAATATTTGAGGTCGGCCTTTTCTAACATCCTCTCTCTCCAGAATGGACATCAGACAGCATAAGTGGCTGGCATGCTGGACATCTAAAGAGACACCTTACTGTTGTTACATCCCTGTTCCATAGCAGTACGACTTCGCCCATAGACTCTCAGCATAGTGTTAAACATTCTAATACTATACCGGTAACTGCTTTTAGTCCAATCATCATCCTAACAACCTTCCTGGCATAGTAAGACCAGCAGGAACAATAGTTACAGCCATTTTAGCTTGTTGGGTCATTGCGATATGAACGCGCGACCACCACGTCAACGTAGTAGCTATAGGTCAGTCAGTCAACCACCCTGCCAGAATCTGGTTCTCACACATTACTTATCTTTTGATCTCATATCTCTGTCTACTGTCTCTGTTTTGCATTCCTTTCTGCTTTCTTCTCTTGCTTTGTGTACTAAGAGAAGTGTGGCGGCTCGAACTGTTGCACATGGATGTAAAGTTCTACTTTGAATCCAGTTAGTCAGTATGAAGGGTCATATATCTATGATTGCCTAATTGATCGTCATTTATGATCTCAAGCAGATCACATATTGTGGCGATCTGCATAATTTAACTTTCCAGCGTTAAAGTAAAGTGAAGTCTTTTCACCTTGAACTGTGTGCAGATTGGAAAAATCGCGGATTCGATCAAATGTGAAATATTTGACAATTCTATTTCTATTAACTTAATTTTTAGCCTATTTTCTACATTTTAGACTGCTGTTGAAACAATCTATCGTGTTCTACCAAAAGCTCATGCATTCGGTACTGTTGCGACATTGATTGGAATGCGACCAGGTTATAAATTAGAAGTACAAATACTGAAACATGGTCATAAACAAAAGGAATATAAGAATACAATTAGCAAGACACTTGTTGATGCTTGTAAGTTTGACTACTTATTTTTGATATAGAAATTATGAAAAATAGTATAGAAAATCAAAACAAGTGGTGACTCAGCGAGGAGACCGTTTTCAACAAATTTATCATCAAGCTGTACAATCGTATATATATATATATATATATATATATATATATATATATATATATATATATATGGTGTTTTTAAGAAGTTATATCCGGTGAAGGAATTGAATCATAGGTGTGAATGCATAAAACAATAATAATAATAGTATGAAATACAATTAAAATGTTTGTGATTATAATCATAGTTAAATGTCAAGTGGCAAGACAATTATTGTCATATATAGAATAATTCATAGGGTGGATAGAACTTGGAAAAGGGTGTGCAATTTTAGGATTAGTAGACAAATTGAATAACATAAAAATAAAGACGTTACGTAATACTACGTGAAATTTGATATTATTAATACTATATCCTTTAATTCCTAGAGGAACATAGCCCTTCAGCCACGCGTCTCCATTGCCTTCGGTTCTCTGCTAACGTTTTCACCCCACTCCAAGTCTGCCCACATGCTTTCATCTCCTCTTCACATCACCACCTCCTGCAAGTCACCCTTGTACTGACGGCCAACTCGCCGCTTCCCATTCTGTCGGGTTCCACTCGAAAAATGGCTTGTGTCGTGATGTCACTTGATGGTTTGTTTTCTCAGAGTATGACCAATCCATCTCCCTTTCTTCCTGCCTATTTGTTGCACAATCGGTTCCTGCTGGGTTGGTTTTCTCCCAGATATCTCTCCCTGTTGCTGATCTTTTCTGGCTGGCCATCTCATCTGGAGTATTGATCGAAGACAGTTGTTGATGAAGGTCTGTAGTTTGTCTGAGGTGGTCTTTATGACGCACCAAGTCTCTGATCCGTAAAGTAGCACTGACTTCACATTGGAGTTGAAAATCCGGATCTTATTTTTGATGCTGAGTGCTGTTGACCTCCACACAGATTTGAGAGTAATGAAAGCTTGTCTTGCTTTTCTGATTCTGGCTTTGATATCTTCATCAGTCCCGTCCGCCTGTAGTTGAAACGATGCTTCCCAGGTAGGTTCCAGGTTCCTCGCATTTATGCTGGCTGTTTGTTGTCTGTTGTTGCTGTTTGTGTTGACCAGGAATCTTCATCATCTCTGTTTTATCTATGTTCACTTGAAGTCCTATCTTTGATGCTTCTTCCATCGTCAACTTGTTTTTTTTCACATGCATATCTTCCAGTTTGTGGGAAATCAGTCATATATCATCGGCGAAGTCCAGATCCCCCAAGTCTTTTGTGTCAGTCCATTTTATGCCTGTTCCCTCGTTGGTTGCCGTTGTCTGTCGCATTATCCAATCTACTGCAATCAGGAAGATCATTGGTGATAGTAGACAGCCCTGCCTCACTCGCGTCCTCACTTCAAAGTCTTCCGTAAGTTTCCCGTTGTGGATTCCTTGGCATGCATCTTTGTCGTATAGCAGTTGGATGAGATGTATAATTGTCGGTGGAACCCCGTACTAGGGAAGTAGTTTCTAAATCACTCTCGATTGACACTATCTGTCGAAGGCCTTTGCAAATTCGATGAATTTGAGAAAGAGAGGTGACAGCCATTCCAAGCTTTGTTCAATGATTATCCGTAGTTTGGCAATTTGTTGAATACATGACTTGTTTCTCCTGAATGCAGCTTGTTCCGGTCTGAGTTTTTCATCCAGAGCTTGTTAACATAGAATTTAATGTTTCAAAACAGGATTGATTTAGAATGACAAGTGGAACGAGTGAAATAATATCGGAGACAGTTCAAAATGTGAACAGGAATCGTAACGATTGATGTAATTAAGGACGAGTACAAAAAGTGCATAAAGAAAATGAAAAAATGAAAAATTGGTACAGCCAAAATATGATTGGGGATTACCATTCTTTAGCACAAAGGGATTAAGACCATGAACGTTGGAGGGATTAAACGAACTTTTTCTGTGTTTACAGAGATCTGGCTTTTCTGTTTCGATAGCCAAAGATGGCTTCAGCAATACAGATAAGTCGGGTACGTAGGGATTTGGGTAAATTACTCTTTGCCTTGTAGATGACTTTAAAGGCGGAGGCTGATTTTCCATGTTACAATGGGAATTTTCCATGAGTTAAAGAAGTGTATTACCCTTAAAACAAATAAGAAAGAAGAAAGAGAAATATAAAAATTAAGTTTTGAAATTGTATAGTTACAATTAATAGTATGATTATGAACGATGAATACTCTTCGAAAGGTCATCCAGTAAATTAATACTGTTCACTGACTGTGGTGGATTGGATTATGTGACACACACACACACACACAAAGGTGTTCGAGAGGATAGGAATGCGTTGGACCGACTTTAGAAGATTTGAAATTCTCTGACTGTTCATTTTTAATGTCACTTAAATCCGAAAACTAACAAGCTGGTAGAATAAGAGAAAGGAATAAGAGAAGACAGGACTTCAGGTGAACAGAGAGAAGACAGAGATGCTGAAGGCAGCCAACCAACCAATAACAACAGGTGCCGATTGTCATCAACCGAAGAAATTTGAAAAAAAAATGTCACCTCCTTCACTTATCTAGGCAGTAGTGTTTCAATATTGTCAGCTGGCACATATATGACGATGCCAAAACCAAAATCGGAAAGGCAAAAGTCATACCATCATCATTCCGAAATCAGTCTGGAAATCTTTTGCATTCAGCATTGGAAAACCATTGGGAACCCACCTGGGAGTACTGGACAGTTGTTTCGTCCTAGTTTTGGACTCTTTATCAGTAGGCACCCACCGGGATTCGAACCCAGGACGTTCTGGTTACAAGGCGAGCTCAGGTCCCAGTGGCTTAATGGTATACGAGCTAGCTCGCCTTGTAACCAGAAGGTCCTGGGTTCGAGTCCCGGTGGGTGCGTACTGATAAAGAGTTACAAACTAGGACGAAACGACTGTCCAGTACTCCCAGGTGGGTTTTTCGAATGGTTCTCTAGCTAATGTCAGCTCATGATGAAATCCTGTAACCAATCAAATCCCTACAAATCAACACTTGAATGCTGCGATTTTCAATACGAATGTTGAGGCAATCAGTTCTTGTATATATTGGGTCTGACAGTTGGTATGCGCGTCACCCAAAAGATTCCCAACAGTCTGTTGCAGACCTTCTATCAACAGCTGCCTTCTCTCCATAAACAGGATCAAATGGCAGGCCAGAAAGAATCGTCAAAAAGAAACTTTGAGAAAGACCTAATCAAGAACCTATAGCTCAACAAATATTCTGGAGTAAATGGAGACGGGTGCTGAGACAGGTGCTGAGGAGACCACTGAAAGATTCCACGCACCGTGCACACACCCTCAAATGTTACTCGGACGGGAAACGATGAGTTACGGTGTCCAAGGTTGACATGGAATAGATGAAAGCTAATGGCCAATTGTACCATCAGCTGCAGGGAACTGCAGTGAACAGGACAAAATGCAGATGTGTTGTTGAAGCCCCATTTTTCTATAAGGGAATCCAAGGAAATATTAACACTATACTACTGTGTGATATTTCTAATGAATAAAAATAATATGGAACTAATTCTTCTACCCAGGTTTTGTAGAAAGTATGTCAAGTTCCTTCATCACACCAAACCAGTATACACCGATGTTACCTATGTGAAGATTTTTCATTTCTGGATCAACCAAGTTGGAAGAATAGAGGGAAGGGTTATTGTCCGCATTTCTCATCACATACCAAAGCACCTGAAGCTGAACGGTTCGAAAGCACTAAACAGTGCCACTGCGTGTCATCTACTGGACACTAGTCATATTGTAGACAACCTGAAGTCGTTCAAAATAATCAACAAGCAAAAGAAACCTAGCTTGCTGAGCTTTACTGAAGCAGTTGCTATCAAACGACTCAAACCAAATCTATGTAGGCAGAAAGAAACAGTGGTGAATCTTGCACTGCGCTTGTGATAACAATAAAATATACAACTTTCATGAGTCACCTTTTTCATGTTCAGAAAACTCTACTCTCTCATCTAAACATGACACACCCCACCTTGTTTCTTTTCTTTCCTTCTTTCTATTGGCTATTAGATACACCATTTTCTTTAGTTACGTAATCTACTTTTTTGTTATGCTATTTCGAGCTTAACCTTGTTTCTATACGCAACTCTGTTTTTTGTTTCCAAGCCCAATTGTCTAATTATTCTATAAATAGTCAGTGTTTGTAACTGAAAATCAGTTAAATCATTCCGGACTAATGTTACTTTTAATTCCTACCACCAATTACTCCTTATGATCGTGGCAAAGTATGCTCATATCTTTAATGTAATTCATATTTTTTTTATCCTTCAGGTTGTAACCAGTTGAGAAGACTCCTCGAAATAATAAGAGATGAGGTCATAATATTATCCTGGTACAATTGTTGTTCTTGCTTTGTTCAAGTTGGATGTGATGACAGATTCACATATTGGTGTTTCGTTGGTGAATCCATTACTTAGAGTTCAGCCTTCTCGGGTAGTAACTGTTAAAAAAAACAGATGCTTAGAGTCACCTAATTCTCGCTGTTCCACTCTCTAGATGATATTATTTCACAGCGATGAAATGAAGATGAAATTCTATATTATATTATTGTTTCCTTCCTGGCGTCCAGTTCTCCACCACCAACGTTTTCATCACCTGGCTCCACGTCTGCCCACAGGCTTTCATCTCTTCCTGCTCTTCGCATAACCTCCTCCTCCATGTCACTCTTGCACTGACGACCAACTAACTTGCTACTTCCCACTAGGGTTCCACGGAAGAGGCAGAGCCTGGCGTGTGATGTCATTGACTTGATGGTTTGTTTTCTAAGAGTATGGTCAATCCAATCCACCTCTATTTCTTCCTGCATATATATATGTTGGGCTGGTTTGGTTCGCCCATGGCCAGAGATCCCCTCTGTTGCTGATCTTTTCTGACCGGCCATCTGATCCTGAGTGCTACTGAGCGAAGACAGCTCTTGATGAAGATGTGTAGTTTGTTCGAAGCATCCTTCGTGATGCGATACCGAGCCTCTTATTTCGCTTTGATGCTTCTTCTAGCGCCAACTTGTTGCTTTTCACTTGTATATCTTCCAGTTTATTGGAAGAAATCACCGAAAATACCAACTGAGTCATGAAGAAAATAAAAGACAAATTAAGCGAAGAAAGTTTACTTTATAGACGAAATCATCTTCAGAGGCTGGCTGTACAGTCGTATTTATACTTAGAAAAATGTATAGTGGTCTATTATTGAGTAATAGGGAGTGGGTGACATAGCTGATAAAATTATTCAGCAGTGGCTTTAGAAGTGAAAAGAATTAAAAGTTGTAAATTACGTGGTACTCAACGGGACAAAGATACAAATTCGATATGGTTAAAATTACTCTTGAGTGAGAATAAAGGTGGTAGTTGAGTGTCAATTTAACAAGTGTGAAGAGGGTGTGAAAATATACAAGAGGAGCATATGAGATTGATAATAGTGAATTAATTATCAAAGCGAAAGCAAACTAAGAGTAAAATTAAAAATTAAAAAGAAAAACAAAAGAAAAAATCGAAATTTTTTACAGGGAACGATTAGTGAAGAGGTTAAGACCAAGGTAGAATAAGAGGCTGGACAAACTTTTTCTGCATACAGAGTTCAGGGTTGTATTGATGAATTGCCAGCACCTCCGCCATACACAAAAGCTGAAACCTGATGCCCTTTGTACCATTCGGCTTCACTTTGTAGATGATGTTGAAAGACGACTCTGGTGGAGCTACGTGGCCTGAGTTCACCGAATGCTCGACAATTGAGCTAGTGTAATTACCTTACATTATCCCTTTGCTAACCATGTCGGATAATGTTCAGAGGTGCGTTTGGAAAGCGTGCGCTTTGTGCGGGCGACCAATATAACTAGCTCCACACGAGCATTGAAGTGGCCTACCTAAAGCGGCAATTTATTCTTCACACATCCGTTGATCCGTTGAATCTAAATCATCTGTTGATTTGTCGACTGTAGAAATTGATACGTAGCTCAGCCATAAAGAAGGCTTTCCTCAGTGATCTGCATAAGCAGCAATTCTTCAGGATCTCAGCTGCGGTATCTATCACCTTTAAATTCAACACTCATAAATAGCATTTTGTAAGCATAAATACGACTGTACAGTCAGCCTCTGAAGATGATTTCATCGATAAAGAAAATTTTCTTCGCTGAATCTGTCTTTTATTGCAAGAAGGAGATGAAATTTCAGTCTGCATTAATTTTAAAACAGGCTATTTGAGCGCGATACAAAATAATCTTCCGATAATTTTGTTAATTTTTTTTCTTGTTGCGTTTTAGTTAAACACAGTGCAATTCAACAAGCTATCCCAAATCAAAATCAGCATGAATTGGATAAACTGATCTCACAGTTTTCTGAAGTTTGTAGTATTGTGGCGACGGAATTAATTGGATCAGAGACACTGAAACCTGGTAAAAACTTTATTGGTAAGTTAAGCATCAGGTTCTTGAAAGAATGTATCAATTTTTGATTAATGATTGACTAGAAAAACTTTAAAGTGTGCATAAAAAATTAGCTGGAATGCAGAGATACCTTTGAATACCTTGATCAGAAATCTCCGAATGACCGGTATGTGATTCATTCTTGGTGTTGAACTAGACTACACCACGCCGTAGCTTAAAGTTAGGTGGAGAAGGGGTTGAGCGTGTTGACCACTTCACTTATTTGGCAATTTACATCCACTTTAGTTGACTGATCGCTGATAAAATCTCTGCACGAATACAAAAGTCCAATCTGGAATTTCGCAACTAACATCATCTTCCACGTTGGCATGTAATATCGGGCTTTCGTTCACAGTACGTGTGAATTGCCTAGCAGTTCTCTCCGTCCTACTTTATGGCTGTGAGCAGAATAACCACTGGAAGTGGAAAATATATGAAAAGGTTAAGTGTTCTTGACCACGGATGCCCTGTCGTGTTCCATCTCGCGAGTCGTATGGTGTACTGTGGTTGTAATATCGAGGTTAGTGTTATGTACTGCTGCTGCTGAGTGAGTTATTAGAGTAAGTTTTCCCCGTCCCCAATTATGTTATATACTGCTGCTGAGTTATTAGAGTTTTCCCCGTCCCCAATTATGTTATTTTCTGCTAAGTGGTTAATAGAGTATCCCAACCCAGTGAAATGGTACGAATGTACGAACGTGAGGACAAGAATAATAAAGCAAGAGTATGTATGAAAACGGCTAAAACACATGAACCAATAAGATAACGTCTTACCATGATTGGTTGTAATGTCATGTGATAACAAGGTCATACATTGTTTATTTAGCTGGTGGACAGACAAAAGCATATTGTCAGTTATAATGAAATATCGATCCATTTACACATAGCAGAATATAATAGACTGTCAAAAACAAAACACACATGATGTGGGTACATAACAGTTAGTTTATTAGATGTATCACACAGTCACTGAAAGAGCATTATTTACTGAATGATACAGTTGCAAACAAAATTTGTTGTTCATTATCATATCAACTGTAATCACAAGACTTCGAAACTTGAGTTTTATAGTTTTCTTTGTCTTCTCCTATTTGTCGTCGTTGGGGCAGTAGAATTTTCCAGATATCTGGCTGAACATGTCAGTAAAAATAGGATTGGTGAAATGTTTAAGTGACGGAGCACAAAAACTAAGAAGTACGAAGGAAAATCTAAGACAGAAAATGATACACATAAAAGAAGCCCGGATAAATTAGTCAGCGAAATGTGTAAGGAAATGTAAAAATTAAAAATAAATAATGATAGTAGCTATAGTGATAATAATGATAACATTAATAATGATAATAATGATAATAATAGTGATAATAATAATATTAATGATGACACCGACAATAAGGAATCTAAATCATCAGTAGTAATTCCATACATGGAAGGAACCTCAGAAACCTTACGGAGAATTCTTAACATAAACAAAATAACAATAATATTTTTATTTTATTTAGTTTATCTAATATAATACCTTGCCTGTAATGATTGTCAGGTCAAATACATAGATCAAACTAGTAGAACGCTGTCAGTCAGATTAGCCGAGCATAAAAACCTAGCGGCTAAATCTAGACTGATTGACCTGAATAAGATAAGAAATCTAGAGAATAGTTCACTTATAGCACTCACTACATGCAGTCACACACAGCCATACAATAGGATGGGTGGGATAAGATGACAGTTTTAAAATCTAATGTCACAGCTGGCTGGAGGGAGAGATTGATAACGGAAGCTTTGTTTATCGAATCAACTGCAAATACATGTAACAGGAGTGATTCACCACCTGTCCAGCCAGACATCTGGAAAATTCTACTACCACGCCTACGACGACAAATAGGAGGAGACAAAGGAAACTATAAAACTCAAGTTTTGAAGTCGTGTGATTACAGTTGATGAGATGATTATGAGCAGTGACAAATTGTGTTCGAAACTGTGTCATCCAGTAAATAATGAATACTGTTTCACTCACTGTGTGATACATCTATTAAAAAAAACTAATATAGAATTACTTACTGCCACCACAGTGCCCAAGTTTTACGCACATACTTCTGCATACTTGTTAGACAACAGGTTTGTGATTAGTTCGTTGCCAGATTACCTCGTCGGTTGTCCCTTCTGACCATCTAATCGTCAATACTATCAATAGAAGGTATATCTGTTTATGAAAGCTAGCAGTGTAACCCACTGGAAATGCTTTTTTGTGATACACCACGTCTATATTTGTGTATAGAAACACTGATTTAATATTACTGTCCTCACACACACACACACTTTAACCTGAAGTTATGCCTTTTTCATGATCTGTTTCCTCTCTTTATTTTCCTCTTCTCAGGTGTAAACCTGGATACTCTAATCATGAATTTAGTGAAAGGAGCTATCTACGACACGCCGCTTGCTTCTCGTGGTGTACTCAGCGGATTATTAGCTACAGCTGGTGGAGGCATTGAAGCACTGACAGGTTTAATTACAGCAGCAGGCGGAGGAGTTGAAGGATTAGCTAAACTACTGGCAACAATTTCTAATCCTTCAGAAGCTATTGGCGAAATACTTCGAAGTCTTAATGATGATCCAGTGAAAGCTTTGCAAGAGTTTTCAAAGGCTATGGGTGGAGGTATTGATGGTATAAAGAATATTCTAAGTGCACTGGGTGAAGATAAACAGAAAGGGTTTCAAGAACTTGTTAAACAAATTGGTGGTGGTGCTGAAGGACTGAAAAATCTTTTCGAAGCAACTGGAGGTATCAAAGCATTGATGGAAGGTTTGTTTGGTGAAGGTGCAGAAGGGCTTACTGGACTAATAGCAGCTGCTGGTGAGGATGTGGAAGGTCTTAAAAATCTGATCGAAGCTGCTGGTGGTGGAATTAAAGGACTTCAAAATCTTATTGCGCTAGGTGGTGATCAGGTCAGTGGGTTGAAGAATCTTCTGACGGCTATCGGTGGTAATAATGTAGGTAAGCAAGTTTATTTTAATCCTGAATTATTTTAAAAAATAAGGCGATTACTTTGATTGATGGTGACTAGCAGTGGAATCCACTAGGATGCACATTTCATCGTCCTCTAAACTCGTCACGGGATGTAACTGCACTCCTCAGTGAGTGAAGAAGTTTCCAGTGAGACACAAACCCAGTACAATGCATCAGTGGGAATATCTTCACTCACTGAGGAATGCACGTACATCCATTTGCAAAAGAGTCTCAAGTAGGACTAAATGCTCAACCTAGATTCCACTGTTAATCAGGATCAACCGAATTTCTGTATGCATCCTGAATACAATTCATTCACTGAATTATTCGTCTTAATGCGTAACTCTACTGTCAGGTGATCCATAACGGAAAGCTCCGCGAGGCATTCAGAGTAAGTACAGGAGTAAGGCAAGCCAGCTGCCTGTCTATTATCACCGATGATACTCCTAATTGTGGTGGACTGAATTATTCGTCAGACTGTGGGGAGCGAGTAGGCAGGAATACATGGGACCACCAAGAAGAAGACTCTAGAAAATCTGAATTTAGCACATGATATATGTCTCGTGTCACACAAACTCGAAGGCTTGGAGGCAGGCAAAAACCAAGAAATTGGCAGAAGAGGCTGGTAGGCATGCAAGCAGCGAATACAGTGTTGATCCCAGGTGAACATTGAGAAGACAGATGTGATGAAGATAACCAGGCAACAGCAACAGGAACTACAACAACAACAGCAACAATCAAGGCCAATCATCATCAACGGGAGAGGTCTGACACAGGCTACCTCCTTTACTTATCTGTCTAGGCAGCATCGTTTCAACCACAGGCTGTCGGATAGCACAGATGAAAATGTCGAAGCCAGGCAGGATTTTAAAGGTACAGTGGTTAGGACTCTCGCCGACCATGTACATGGTCCGAGGTTCCACCCCCTGCCGACGCACAACTGATATCTATGGTTGGCCTGCAAAATTTGAGCTACCGATATCCATGCTCAAAAATTCCATACATGTACTAAAAATACAGTGTGGAATCAAGCTGTAAATCAAAAAGGAAAACAAGTATGCCTTCGTCAACCTAAAAACCAGTTTGGAAATCCACTGCGCTCAGCCAGCATCAAGAACAAGATTCGGATTCTGTTTAACACTAATGTCTGATTTCCCACAAACTGGAAGATATGCAAGTGAAAAGCAACAAGCTGGCAGAAGAAGCATCAAAGATAGGACTTCAAGTGAACATAGATAAAACAGAGGTGATGAAGATTCCTGGCCAACACCACCAACAGCAACAACAACAGACAACAATCAGTGTAAATGGGAGGAACCTGAAAGAAGCAACCTCCTTTACCTACCCACCTGGGAAGCATCGTTTCAACTACAGGCCAACGGAACTGACGAGGACATCAAAGCCAGAATCGGAAAAGCAAGGGAAGCTTTCATCACTCTTAAGTCTGTGTGGAGGTCAACAGCCCAGCTCAGCATGAAAACGAATATCAGATCCGGATTTTCAACTCCAATGTGAAGTCAGTGCTACTCACTATGAGGATCAGAGACTTGGCGCGTCATAAAGAACACCTCAAACAAACTTCAGACCTTTATTAACAGTTGTCTTCGCTCAATACTACTCCAGATCAGATGGCCAGCCAGAAAGGATAAGCAACAGGGATCTCTGGCAATGAGCGAACCAACCCATCAGCAACCGATTGTGCAGCAAATAAGCAGGAAGAAATGGAGATGGATTGGTCATACTCTGAGAAAACAAACCATCAAGTGATATCACTACACAAGCCATTTTTCGAGTGGAACCTGACCGAATGGGAAGCGGCGAGTTGGTCGTCAGTGCAAGGGTGACATGGAGGAAGTCATGTGAAGAGGAGATGAAAACTTGTGGGCAGACTTGGAGCGGGGTGAAAAGGTTGGCAGAAAACAGAAGGCAATGGAGATGCGCAGCTGAAGCCCTATGTTCCTCTAGGAATTAGAGGTTATTATAATAATAATAAATAATTCTGAGGAGACTGTCGAATTACATCGCGTTCAATGCGGACCATTGTTAGAGTGAAATCCCAGTGCAATGAGTAGAGATGAATGGATACTCAGTGAGAGGGTGACATGGTGGAGATCGTATGAGTTGGAGGACATGAGAGATTTTCAGCAATTGTGAACCCATCTGAAGAGGACGGCAGAAAACAAAACCAAATGGCGATGTGTTGTTGAAGCCATATGTTCCACTTGGAACCCAAGGGAATAATAATAATAACAATAACGTAACTCTACTACACTGATTCAACTCCTTTAATGCACTGATTAGTGTTAAATACTATGTCTGTGACAACTTATCACTTCTATTACTACCCTCTTTTATGATAAACATATTGTATCTTTAAATATTCCTATATATAAAATCAGAACAAGACATATAAGCGAACAATATTGCTGTTTTCAATTAGATCTTCTTCAGGCTTTACTCTAATTTACATAGACTTATATATAAACAATTTTAACCAATGACGGCGATTTTGTGGATCAGATAATAATAATAATAATGTGGTAAAAGTTTTGAACGTAGTTAATAACGATGGTTATAATGATAACAAAATATTGATAATAAGGTTTATGCAGGTGGCGATAAGAATTAAAAAGGTGGTAATATGTGTGTATATGTAGACAGTTCAATAAATAAATAAATTAGGTCAAATCAAATGGAACGATAATCAGAGTTGAAATAAATATCATAAAAGTACGAAGGAGAGGGATGATAAGAAAGGGTGGTAGGGTTTTGAATAGAATTCAGGTAGGCTAAGCAAAGGAGAGACAAAGGTAGAACAAACTTTTCTTGTTGCATGCAAAGACTAGGATTGTTCTCTCGAATTAATTCCCATAGCTTCGGCCTTGTGTGTAAAAGACGGGTTCTGATTCCGTTCGAAAGACTAGAAGGAATGCGATAGTTAACTTTGAAGGCACTATTTGTGTCCACTGGGTGACCGCTATCATCAATCAAATGAGCCAAAATAGATATTCTTATGGATTTAATTTGACCTTTTCCAAACCATGAAGGAAGAAGTTAATAAATACGTTTATTGAGCTGTCTAGTTGTTCGGCCCATATAGCTTTCTCCACAGGAGCAACTAAATTTATGGATACACATGGAAGTGGCACAGCTAGGTAGCTTATCTTTCACTTGAGTAATCAAAACTGTATCACTGTGCGTCGGTGGCACAGTGGTTAGGACTCTCGCCGACCATGCACATGGTCCGAGGTTCCATCCCCTGCCGACGCACACCTGATATCTATGGTCGGCCTGCAAAATTTGGGCTACCGATATCACATGCTGAAAATTCCATACTTGTAGGAAAAATACAGTGTGGAATCAAGCTGCAATCAAAAAAAATAAAATAAAATAAATCAAAAATATCAAATATTGTATATAAATAAGATTGTGCAGCTTAAGAGCTTCTTCACTGAAAGACTTTTCTAGGTTCTTATTAATGTTCGGGAAAGAAGTTTCCACGAATATTCTTGGTTTGTCAGTATAGGTGATATGAAATAACTCTGATTCTGTTAGCTTTTCTATACGACATATACACACACGTCTTATCCAAGTCGTACTGCTTTCTTTTTCTGCAGCTGATGCCCTGTCGACTTTGATCACTGCTGCTGGTGGTGCAAAAGATGGACTAGCTGCCCTATTACAAGAATCCGGTGGAGGTGTCAAAGGTTTGGAGAATTTAATTGCAGCTGTAGGTGGTGGCGTTGACGGATTGAAAAACCTTTTGAAAGCAACCGGAGATGATCCAACCGAAGCGTTAGCCAACATTTTGCTAGCAGCTGGAGGCGGCGTGGAAGGTTTTCAAAATCTTTTAAAGGCTGTAGGTGGTCAAGATAGTGTTGAAGGGCTTAAGAATCTGTTCGGTGTTATGGGAGGTAATCCCAACGAAGCATTGGCCAATATCTAAAAGCTGCTGGTGGAGGTGCTGAAGCTTTGAAAAATCTACTTCAAACAATTGGTAACGGTGTTAGCCCTGCTGACGGCTTGCAAACGCTACTTCAGGCTTTAGGTGGTGATCCTGCAGAAGCATTAACTAATTTCATCGCTTCCGTTGGTGGTGGCGAAGAAGGTCTGAAGAGTCTTATACAAGCTGCCGGTGGTGATGCAGTCGGTGGTTTAACTAATCTTCTCAACTCATTAGGTGGTTCTACTAAGGAAGCCTTAGAAGCATTATTAACTGCTTCAGGTGGAGGAATAGACGGTCTACAGAAATTGGTGGCCGCAGCTGGCGGAGGCGTTGACGGCTTAAGAAATATACTTGAAGCTACGGGAGGTGGTGCTGAGGGATTGAAAAATTTGTTATCTTCCCTTGGAGGTGAACCTGCGGAAGTCTTGAGAACATTATTGACAAATATCGATGGAGGTGAGTTATATAATCTAGGTGATGAAATCATGCTCTTTCTGACTCATTTTTTTAATTTGTTTGTAAAATATGTGGGTCTATTTCATGCATGATCACAAAGACTGACGCTCGCTCACAAGACACCAATTTCAGGATGAAGCCGCGTGAATTTTTATAGACAAGCCGTCATGACCGGGATCCACCAGGTGGAGCATTGGATGGCGGTAGCGGTATACATCTCGAATCGGCAGAACTGATCGGCTGGCCACTGGATTGTAATCCATTGACTGAACGGTCAACGAGCTTGTCTCATTACCTAAAGGAGGTGGATTCAATCCTCGGTAGGTTCTTGAAAGCGTACTCCTGAGGAGTTCACATGAGGACGAGACGAATGTCCAGTACTCCCTAGCAGTTTTCAATAGTTCTTTTACTGATATCAACCCGTGATTAAACTTGAATTTGTATATTATTGTAAAAGGGTACATCTGATGTAGCTAGCTGTATAACTAGAAATAACCAGGTAATTGTCTATAGAATTTCAAGATTCGACTGACACTCCTCTGGAAAGCTAAATGGGTGAAATTTCACTGGATGATACTTGGAAAGAATCAGGTCTGACATATAAGTAGAGCTTTTCGGTTACCTGACAAAAATATTCCCCTACCTAATTTTTCAATGGGACAATTTATTAGTTGAAGATCAAGGGACGGCTCTGTGTTGCAACTTAGTCATTTTGTAAGCAAAACGATTTGATGAGTTAGTTCTAAGTAGACACTGTTCATAAGACGCAGAATATGAATATTGTTGGCTTCGAAGTATTCCTTTAGGAATTAAGTAGTTTTTTTTTTTTTTGATTACAGCTCGATTCCACACCGTATTTTTCGGTACAAGTATGGAATTTTGAGCATATGAAGTCGGTAGCCTAGATTTTGCAGGCCGACCATAGATATCAGGTGTGCGTCGGCAGGGGGTGGAACCTCGGACCATGTGCATGGTCGGCGAGAGTCCTAACCATTGGTGAAATAATAAACAATGATAACACACATGAAGGTCAAATTTGGCTACAAGATATACTGATGCTGTTTATTGAGTCACCGAAGTCAGATGAATCTAAAACTTTACACATTTTTAGTGATTTTGAACTTTAAAGCAATTAGAAGTTAATTGGTGGGATCCAGGATGTGCATTTCGTTCTACTTGGGACTCGTCACCCTGGGCACTGACCTCACTGCAGAATTTAGGCACATCCAGTTGACGAGTCTCAAATAGAACGAAGTGAGCATCCTGGTGGATTCCTATGCTAGCCACCATCTACCAATTAAATTTTGATTACATGCCCAGGTATTGTCGAAACATCTACTCAAGAAGCGGGCACGTCAACCTGAGTTCGAGGATTTCAGTCCAGTCAGTCGATAGGAAAATCTTCAATTGAATTGATTAATTTAAAGCAATTAGTTGAGTTTATGAGCCCGTATATACCTACAGGAAGACGTAATTTATCTGAAATATGTAGTATGTATTTTGGAAATTCTCATCACAAATGTACTTGCCATACATATTTATATATAAGGTAGGAGATCATAAAATGATCACAATCTTTTTTATCGAGATGCATCGAAATGTTGGCCGATCAACATCACAAATAAGAGATAGTAAAATAAGATAGGGAGGAAGGGGGTGCAGATATTTTTATTATTTAAAACATTTGGTCCCTTTTATAAATTTGGACAGGGTTATTAGAAGGCGAAAGTTATCTGGAAAATGTGATGTACGAGCGCCATACATTTCGAACGATCTGATCACACTCGATTTTAGATTTACCCGTCGACTGATTGGACCGACGTGCTCGGTCTCAGGTTGACATGTTGGCTTCTTGTGTAGATGCTTCGACGATGTCTGGGCATGCAGTTAGACGCGAAAACCTAAAATTAAATTCAATAATTAATATGTCCCATTGCATAAGAGGTGGCTCTCGTGGCCCAAGTGGTCTACTGGATAATGCTCTAGCGTTTGAAACTATGGTCACTGAGTTCGAGCCTCTATGGGAATATCGTCAGGCACATCAAGATGACGAGTCCCAAATAGGATGAAATGCGCATTCTGGATTCCACTGCTGATCACACATTTACTTTTCAAGTCGATATATATATATATATATATGAAAACATTAAGGGCAGTTATGCTAAACAAAGTGAAATAAAAAAGATTTAAGAATGATTAACACAACGTTTGGTAATCCAGTCAAATAAGGATTAGCATGGTAGGTTAAGAGTAATAATAAACTGTTTTGGAACGTTCAGTGGGTAGGGGATGGGAGCTTATTTTTATGAATAGCTAGAGCCTCAGTGTATTCCAAAAAGTCATTGGCCATTCCGTTATAGGTAAATTTTGTTTTGATAAAGTCTCACAGTGTTATACAGTAATGTTTACTGATGACCACGTTTCAAACACAATTTATTACTGCTCATAATCATATCAAGACACTGTTCACACGACTTCCTAACTTCATTTTTATAGTTCCATTATTTTTCACTTTATTTGATTGGTAGTAGTATTTTGCATATTTCGGGTATGAGGGATGAATCATTCCTATTGTATGGGTGTTTGGTGTAGACTCGATGAACCAGGCAGGATTCAGTAATCAATCTCTCTCTCCACCTACCTAGATTACTTTTTAGGATTTTGACTCTTTCCTACCCACTCTATTGTGTGATTGTGTATTAATGCACGCAATGCAATTGCTGATTTTTTTCTAAATTACTTACCTTCTCAGGGTCAACTATTCTTACCTTAGCTAAATTCTTATGTTCTGATAATCTGACTATCCCTGCCCGATCTAGTAGTTTGACCTATGTAGTTGACCTCACTCACAGTCATTGCAGGGTATTTTGTAAATTATATTATTTTGTCTAATTGGGTCAACTAGGTCCTTTAACCTACAGAGCTTGTCCCTGAGTGAGTGAGTTTTTAGGTTTGAATGCCACCACCCTAATTCCTGCTTTATTTAGAATCCTACGTAGGGCCTCAGATGTCCCCTTCTTATATGGTATAACTGTAAATGACTTATATTCTCTCTTATTTATGTTATTATTACTAGTTTCACAATTATTTTCTTTGCTTTTGGCCTTTGTTGATCTTCCTAATGAATTTTAAAGGATAGTTATTTAACACCAACACCTCTTCTATCTGTTTTATTTCGTCATTTAGGTCTTTTTTTTGCTACTTAGAGCCATTGCTCGTTTTGTTAAACACTTAACTATGCCAGCCTTATTGTTATTTATTATTGCTCCCTTGGGTACCTAGTGGAACATAGGGCTTCAACTGCACGTCTTCACTTGCTTCTGCCTTGCTTCTGCTGTACTTTTCACCTGCATCCATCTTAGTCCATACTCTTTCAACTCCTCTTCACACGATCCCCTCCATGTCACTCTTGGACGTCCCACTCGCCGCTTCCCTTTCGGGTTCCACTCGAGGGCTTGACGCGCGATGTCACCCAGCGGTCTCCTCAGCGAGTGTCCGATCCATCTCCACTTTCTCCTGCATATTTGTTGGGCGATTGATTGGTTCTTGTTTTGTTTGTTCCCATAGTTCCTTGTTGGTGATTCTTTACGGCCCGGCCATCTGATCTTCAGTATAGAGCGAAGACAGCTGTTAATAAAGGTATGCAACAGGTTGTTGAAAATATTCTTTGTGACCCGCCAAGTTTCTGATCCGTATAGAAGAACTGACTGACTTTACGTTTATATTGAAAATCCGAATTTCGTTGTTGATGCTGAGTGACGAAGATTTCCAGATTGATTTCAGGTTGATGAATGTGTTTCTCGCTTTCCCGATTCTCGATTTGACATCATCCTCTGTTCCTCCTGTAGTTGAGACAATGCTGTCTAGATAAGTGAATGAAGTGATCTGTCGTATCAAAACAAAATTTACCCATAATAGAATTACACTCTACCACACTGCACAAATTTTATTCTTATATCAATGAGCCCTTGGCCATATTTTTAAACGACCTTAAAGGCTGTGTTGACGTCATTCTCATGGTTCATCTCGATTAGATGTTTGGTAGCCTGCCACCTACGTCTATTGATTTTCCACAATTCATTTGTCTTTCTAAAAATCTTCGAGAAAGGCTCTCCCACTCTCAAATGTAAAGCAATGATTACTACCGCCCCCCTCTATATGTGCGTAGGTGCATACACACACACACACGAAAATTGGTAAGTAGTATGGGATATGACATAATCACTTGTGCACTTATCAGGTTTGCAGTGGAGCATATTTTGCGTGTTTTTTAATAATTACAAGCCTGGCTGCCTAATAGGTCCTACGGATGATCGAATTCAACATTTGTCTCAAAATCCCCACTGTTTATTTCACCGTTATACGGTAATCTGATGAAAACCATTGAAAACCATGGAGTACTAGACAATTGTTGCATCCCTGGTTTTCAATGGTTGATATCGATCCGTCCTCAAATTCGTAAAAACAAATCAAATCCTTACAAACGTACTCTTGAAAATTTGATGAGAACATTTTGTTTTAGGGGCGGCATTGAGTGCATGTAAGTTTAGAGTTAAACTGACTTTTACAACTGTTTAAACATTTTAAAGGACACCCATTTTCAACAAGAGTACCCATTTATTTAATCATATATGTATGCATGTCAGATTGTCTGAAATGTATAGCGTAAATACATCTTATTTTTCAGATAACCTCAATCTTATAATAAAACTGTCTAATTATTCTTCTTCTTCTTTTATTATTATTACCAAGACAGGTTCAGAGTTTTTTTCCTTCGCGTTCCCCAGTGGAACATAGGGCTTCAAGCTAGTGACCTGAAGATTCTGTAGCAGTGTTGTTTATTTTTACGGGATGGGGTTGCTAGCCTCATGCCCAACCTTTCCTCTTTACCAGCATTTTTTCTGGCTCAGCGAGGTGAAGAAGTGCGTCGGCCAGGGATCGAACCCCGGATCATGTGTACGGTCGGCGAGCGTCCTAACCGCTATACCACCGACGCACAAAGGTTCAAAGTAATGACAAATAATTTATAAATAGTAATAATAATGTACTTTATTCCAAAATAGACAGTAATTATAATATACAATGAAATTCTCAGCATTTGTCACAATATTGCACCTGATTCACTCAAGATATAAATAAAATTAAAACAAAATTAACCAGAGGAATTTGTCCACATTTACGATATAAAGTCAAAAATATTCGAAGCACGAATTGAGAGTGTTAAATATAATAATAATGATAATAACAGTGAGTTTGTTTCAAACAGCATTGTCAATTCAGTTTGGAAATTTTAGCATGTTATAGATTATTGAATCTAATATTCTGTTGATATAGCACTGTGGTGAGGGGAAATACAAAATTAACAGTTATTCACACAGCTTAAATCATGTTCACACTTATGAAAAAATTTACAAATAAAAACAAAAAAATGAGAGGATTGTGAATATAAGAAGTACAATAACAATAAAGGTTGATGTTGTAAGGGTGGAGGAAATGGTTAATTTAGTAGTGCAAAGAAGGTTAGTTAGTTATTTCATGCCTGACACTATTTTCATCATATAACACACGTACAAAATATGATATGGTGGAATTTTTATACTTAGACGTACGTGCATAAAGTCTTCTGAAAAGACTTCTTGTTCTACCTGAGGAGACACAAGGTTGGAGCTGCGGGTACTGTAGTGGGTGCTCACAGTCTGACAAAATTCCTTTAGAAAATTTGTTGCATGACATCAAGTGCCTATCAATGACAGTGTCAACGATATGGCCCAATGGGATACCACTCGTCCTACTGACTGACAGTCTTCAGAGTTCTACGAAGTATGACATAGTCTTTTTAAAGCAATCCAGGAAAGAATAAGTAGGGGTGAACAGTAAAGAAGAATAGGTAAAATACACGAATTGATAAACTGTAAGAGGAGGAGGGGTTGAGTTATGCCTGAGTGCCTTAACTTCTTGGTGTAAAACGTCAGACGAAATATTCTTTTAGAAATCGCTAAGACATGGGAAGGCCAGGATCGGTCAGAAGAAAGAATTAATCCAAGATACTTAACTTCATACTTAATTTCTATATCATTATCATAAATTTTACAAGGGTAATAGGAACCGACGGCTTCGTTTAACTTTCGTTTACATCTGTAGGTTTTACAGAAAACAGCCGTATGATCTATCTCTGTGGTAAGCTTAGAAAAGAGAGAGACATAATGTTGGACAGTTATTTCCGGGGTGTTAATTGAATCAGGTGATTTTATTTGTTCCTCTGGTCACTTTGAAATGTTCTATACAACTGTGACCTCCAGAGATCAGTGGCTTCTGCCATATATACGTGTGACGTGTGCGTACATGTAAATTGGTAAGCACATAGTGACTTGTAACACTGTCATTTGGATACTATGAAGGTTCACAGAAGAACATTCTTCCCAATTCGTTCTACGAACATTGAGTTTCGATGCATAACAGTAGGCGCTCTTAGGTCTTTGTTTAGTTACCAGACTTTAGATGATCACCCTTTAATAGTAAAGATATTTAAACATCCTTTGTGACGATTAATGGACACTTGGCTATTATCTAATAATATTTTAATCAGGCTTTTTTTATTTCTTCCTCAATGGCATCCTCTATACATAGACGTTGGATGGGGCTGAACAAGCTTTTAACTAACCCGTTTTTTTCATGCTTGAAGAGAGGGGGAAGAAGGAAAATGTAATAATTTAGATAATGTCCCATCCAGGTGGACAGATCGCCTTGTTGACCATAAGTGGGCAAATTATTTATTCATTAAATAAAGTCGTACAGGTGGTAAGTAGTGAGCCCAAAATAGCTGAGTGGTAAGGTCTCTGAATGCAGCACTGAGTCATACATGGTTCAAATCTCAGAGGAGAAATGAGTCCCTTCTCAATGGTACACATTTGATAGGCTGATGAGTGCCAAAGGTCACGAAATGTGGCTAAAGCATATCTTCCTTTAGACTGACCCCAAGCATCTAACATCAGTTCAGAGTGTCATGTAACCTGGCAAGGTAACTGAATTCTAAAAACCTGACTGATAGAAATCAGCATGCAGCAACACATCAAGAACTAGACAAATGTCATTGGTCGATTACTCTCTGGTGACGAATGAATTTAAAGGTATTACTCTAACACTGTACTGTGTATGATCTACGACAATGTTGATATCTACTGTCACTTTGAACATGTTTTAGGTGGTTGGCGACAATCATCAAAGAAGCATTCGAACTCGTTTTCGCGTTTACTGGAGCTAACTAGTTTGGTATATCTGAAACTTTAAAGGAACTGATTTCCCACTGGGCAGATTTGAACTTAAAACAAGCAATAAATGTTACTAAAGCAGGATTTAATGAATTCGTCAAATTTCGGTGAAACTCTTCCTCAGCTGAATACTCTACATACATGGATATATATATACTTTTGAAATTACATTGGGAGATATAAGACTGATAAGTAAACAAACTACATTGAAATAGCTATGCAGAAAGACAGGTGCGAATGTTTTACAGGTCATGTTCAAATAGATAATTGAGGGAGAGAGAGAGGGTAAAAGAAATCAGAATTAAGATAAATTGCATTACGCCTCGATTACATCACTTAGATAAACAATTAGTCATTTGAGAAAGCATATAACAAGAATTGCAAACAGACTAATATCAATAGTAATAGTTATAATAACAATAATAATAGTGTTGAAGTGAGTTAAGATAATCCTACTGATAAAGGATAGTTTTAAATGAATCAAGAATAATAATAATAAGAGGTAGAATAATAAGTAAAACGTATTACCATGGTAGATTCAGAGTCACGGCCATCTCCTTTTGTACACAGAGACCTGGTATATACACTCGAATTGCACAAGCCACCTAAATTGCAAACATCTTGTTTCTTTGTTTGCTGACAATGGTGAATGACTTAACGGCGTCGATACCATGTCCGTAATCCACAAGATGTTTTGTTATTGAGGATTATGGCACTTTGCACTCAGCTGTTTTCAACTATTTTGGCAAATGCTCCATCATGCGAGTAGTCAATCGCCTTTCTGTAGGTACGACCTATGTATTTGCTTCCACAAACACACTCATCAAATTGATATACGCAGTTTGATGTGTCAAGGACTGGTGACTGGTATTTCCCAGATTGTTGAAGCACTTGCTTAGTGGTGTTAAGGATAACAAGTTTTGCAGCATAATGAGTTCTCTTGATGGCCTTATCGAGTCTTTGTTTGACTACTTCCTGTACATCATCTCCTTTGAATGGTAAACTGGCATAGTCAGGTTTCTTCGGAACTGTTTGGATTGTTTCGCATGGTCCTAATTTCTTTAGAGTATTTATTAGTGAACTTCTCAGGATATCCATTCTTAGATAAAATATCCTTCAGAGATTTTATTTCATGCTCAATAGTACTGTCAGAACAAATTTTTCGTACTCTATTGAACAGTGTTCTGATTAAGTTCTTTTTATACTGGATTGGAACAAAGCTCTTGAAATATGCATATACTGTCCTGTCCTGTCCATGAAGACTTTGTAAATATAGATCTTTCGATTGTGCCATCATTCATTTTTGCTAGAATAATGTCTTGGAAGTTAATGCTATCTTTTTCCTCGTGTTCTACTGTGAAAGTGAGATTTGGATGGCATGAGTTGAATTTTATCAACAGGTGGTCTTCAGCTTTTGATGTGATTCCACAGACAACAAAAATGTCATCAACATATCTTAGGTATATATCCGTTTCTTGTATATGTTGCTGCAAGGTACCGGTTTCTAGGCCTGACAAGAATAAGTCAACGAAAAGTGGTCCCAAAGGACTTCTCATTGCGACATTATCAACTCGACGGAATAGACGCCCGTCGAAATGGAATTGAATTTGAACTTACTTCACTCCAGTGCTGAAGCAAAAGACATTATCACTAAGCTATTCAGGTTCACAATTAACCTTCAATCAGGCTGTAATGCGATTTAGTGATTGATCGTCAGACATTAAGTATCACTAGGTGTTGTTCTTTACTGAATTCCATCGGTCAAGCCGCAAGAATTTGCTCCAGTGAAGAGAAGTAGATAGACTAATAGACTGTAATCTTTGAAACAGTACAGATTTATAGTTGATGTGGATCATTTTCATGTAGCTGCATTCTTTGAGCTGAGGTTTTTTAACTCGGAACAACATCTTAAGCACCAACTTTGGTAAAAAACTGGACTCATTCGATTGCTTCATCAATGATATAATTAACTGTATCTTTCGGCAATCTTCCACGTGTTTTCAAAAGTTTGTTTGTAGGGTTTTAATTCGTTTCAAGTTTGATCACTTGTCGATATCAGTTAAAGAAGCATTGAAAACCACCAGAGGGCACTGGAGAGCTGTGTTTAGTCCTAGCTCGGGACTCATCATCGGTACGCACCCACCGGGTTTTGGACCAAGGACCTACCGGTTACAAGAAGAGCTCGTAGACCATTCACAGTCACTGAAACTTGACTCAATGTCTCTCAGATTCTAACTTCTGCGAATTCGTCACTGTCTAGTAAGTGACTGTACGCCAAAGTTCCTTGTAGTTCTAGTGGGAAGTTGTGATCAGTGAAGACCGCCCGGTCTTTAGTAAGGGCAAATACTCACCGATTAGATTCGTTGGTGTTCGCAATAAATAATGAATTGGTAGAAATCCACGGGCTTGATTTGTAACTGGAAGGTCCTGGGTGCGAAACGTGTTGGGTGCGTACTGACGAACTGAGTCCGGAACTAGGACTAAATAGCTGTCCAGTACTTCATGGCAGTTCTCAATGGTTCTCTGAATGATATCAATCCATAATCGAACTTAAAACAAATTCCCGTCGTATTTAGCTGTTCATTCGCCTTAGTATTGGTCATTTTTGTTGAACTGACCTGGATTTTGACTTGCATAGGAAAATGTGTGGAGATGTTAAATACAGTGAGAACACAGAAAATCCTACGGAATTCCCAGAAGCCTTGTATTCAGATGAATCAGAGACTAACACTCACAATAAGACAGATCAAGTTTATCAATCAATAAAGAATGAGCAAAATGACGAAAAATTCAATAACAACAACAAGTACTGTAAAATGTGGTGTATTTGCGCTATACATTTCCAACAATCTGATCCCTCACACATTTACTTGTCAAGTCATTATATATGAGAAAGTTGAATTAAACAAAGTGACAAAAAACAGTTTGATTAAGAATGATTAACACAAACGTTTGGTAATCCAATCAAATAAGGATTACCAAAGTAGGTTAAGACTAATGACAAACTGTTTTTGAATGCACAGGGGTGGGGCTTACGTTTATGAATAGCTATAGCCTCAGCGTATTTCAATAAGCTCCCTTGACCGTTTTTATAGATGACCTTAAAGGCTGAGTCAACACCAATCTTATGGTTCATCTCGATTAGGTGTTTACCTATAGACCAAGTTGTTAGTCTGACACCTGAATCTATTGCTTTTTCACAATTCATTTTTTAGCGGACGTTTACATGTATTATGTTGAGAACTTGTCCCTTGATTTAATTTATAATTTGCCCTTCTATAGGAGATATTTAGATGATATCATTTTGATATGCGATGATCATGAAGATTCGAGTTGTTTATTAGACAGACTTAACTCTGTACAGAATCATATTAGTCTTACATGCGAGGAAAAAAGTCACAACCATCTTGTATTTTTAGACATGCTTCTGAGTCGAAGAGATGATGGTTCAATAAGACGGTCTATCTACAGAAAGCCCACTTGGACAGGGCAATACCTTAATTTTCACAGCTTTTGTCCATTACAGTATAAGAGGGGCTTGGTGAAGTGTCTATTCAAGAGGATTCAGCGTATTTGCACGGCTGATGTTATGGACAGAGAAAACGAAATATTAATGGATACTCTTGTTGATAACGGATATCCTTTGAAATTTTTAAACAGGTGTAGAAGTCAACTAGCCTCTAAACCTACAATCCATACCGTCCCTAAGAAAAATGTTTTCATCAAATTACCATATAACGGGGAAATAAACAGTAGGATTGTAAGACAAAGGTTGAATTCGATCATCCGTAGAACCTACTATGCAGCCCAGTTTGTAATTGTGGAAGAAGCTAAAAATATGCTTCACTGTAAACCTCAAATTGCACAACTGATTATATCACATCCCATACAATTTACCAATTTTCGTGTGTGTGTGGACATACATACATAGGGAGGAGTAATCGCGCTTTGCACGTGAGGGTGGGAGAGCATATACCAAAATGGCTACAAAAAAATGAGTTGTGAAAAAGCAATAGATTCAGGTGTCAGACTAACAACTTGGTCTATAGGTAAACACCTAATCGAGATGAACCATAAGATTGGTGTTGACTCAGCCTTTAAGGTCATCTATAAAAACGGTCAAGGGAGCTTATTGAAATACGCTGAGGCTATAGCTATTCATAAACGTAAGCCCCACCCCTGTGCATTCAAAAACAGTTTGTCATTAGTCTTAACCTACTTTGGTAATCCTTATTTGATTGGATTACCAAACGTTTGTGTTAATCATTCTTAATCAAACTGTTTTTTGTCACTTTGTTTAATTCAACTTTCTCATATATAATGACTTGACAAGTAAATGTGTGAGGGATCAGATTGTTGGAAATGTATAGCGCAAATACATCACGTCACATTTTTCAGATAATCTCTGTCTTTTAACAACGTTATCCAAATTTATAAAAGGGACTAATTGTCTTAAACAAGTACTGTTGCAAATTAACAGATCAATCTCAACAACGATTGTCGGGAAGGAGATGCTATGATATTATCCGTTGAGAAACAATTCAAATCAGTTCACTTTTAGACTTAAAATTGCACTGGAGCCGTGTTGTCTAGAAGGACACTGAAAGTTTTGCAGTTAAGTCATTCATCTCATAGAATCTGATGACATTAAAAGTCTCTAATCCTCTCCCACTTTGTGGCTTAAGGCGATACAATTATTCAATATTTGAACAAAGCAAGAACTACAACTACTACTACGAACTACTACTATTTCGTTGCCTTCTTGTCAGCTGCTTACAGGCCACAGTCATTATTAAATATATCTACAGAAACAATTTTAACATATTCGCACAGAGTTCATTTTAAACAAAAATCAATCGATCAATATATGCACACAGTAATTATATATATAAAAAAACTTGGAGGATCTGAACTTCACTGATGATATCTGTCTGATTTCCCACAAACTGAAAGATATTCAAGTGAAAAACAACAATTTGAAGATAGAAGAAGCATACAGAGGAGATTGGACTTCACGTGAACATAAAGAAAACAGAAGTGATAAAGATTCCTGGTGAACACCAACACCGCGAACAACAACAGACAACAGTCAGCCAGCATAAGTGGGAGGAACCTGAAAGAAACAATCTCCTCTACCTACAAACCTACAGCCTGGGAAGCATCGTTTCAACTACAGGCCAACGGAACTGACGAGGATATCAAAGCAAGGATTGGGAAAGCAAGGCAAGCTTTCATCACTCTCAAGTCTGTGTGGAGGTCAACAGCACTACTCACCATCAAAACGAATATAAGATCCGGATTTTCAACTCCAATGTGGAGTCATTGCTACTTCCTATATGGATCAGAGACTTGGTGCGTCATGAAGACCACCTCAAACAAACTACAGACCTTCATCAACAACTGTCTTCGCTCAATACTCAAGATCAGATGGCCAGCCAGAAAAGATCAGAAACAGGGAGAGATATCTGGTAGCAAACCAACCCAGCAGGAACCGATTGTGCAACAAATAAGCAGGAATAAATGAAGGTGGATTGGATTGGCCATAGCCTGAGAAAACAAACCATCAAATGACATCACTAGACAAGCCATTACTCGAGTGGAACAAGGCCGAAAGGGGAGCGGCGAGTTGGTCGTCAGTGCAAGGGTGACATGGAAGAGGGGGTGATGTGAAGAGGAGATGAAAGCATGAGGGCAGACTTGGAGCCAGGTGAAAACTCCAGCACAGAACCTAACACTATGGAGATGTGCGCAGCTGAAGCCTTATGTAACTCTAGGAATTAAAGGAAAAGAATAATATTATATGCATATATATATAATATTACACACTATTCCGAACAATAATAATCATACGCAATGGAAACTTTTCAGCATTTCGTATTCGGAAGAAAGAGAGATGAAAAATATCCAGTTACCAGGATGGGCAAAAAAAAGACTGATAACCGCTTCTTTCTGGACACACACATAAATCAGGTTTCAGACGCTTGATGGAAATAGCTTCAGCAAACTTGAGGAGAATTGAGCTCTTTTGTCTATTGATAATTTTGAAAGACTTTTCAATGTCCGCCTCATGACCCGTGTCAATATTTGTCTCAAAACATAAATTCAAACTTAAACATCCTTCCTATAATGAATAATCACCCCTAATGTCTTCTTTATACCTAACTAACTAAATAACTGTTTGAATTTCTTTTCTTTTTCAACATAGGCTTGGCAAATCTTATCGCAGCTGCTGGTGGTGGGGCATTAGGCCTTAAAAATCTACTGAATGCTGTAGGCGGTGGTGCAGAGGGATTGATAAGCCTGTTAACTGCAATGGATGGTGATCTCAATGAAGCTTTGATTAATTTATTGAATACAACAGGGGATCAAAAATCAGATTTAAAGAATTTAATTGAAGCACTCGGTGGTGGAACTGAAGGCTTTGCAAATCTGCTGAAAGTTATCGGTGATAAAATGCCTATTGCGGATCTATTGAAGACATTAGGCGGTGGAGTTGAAGGATTGGCAACTCTACTGAATTCAGTCGATGGGGGGAATAAAGAGGAAATAATACAAATGCTGATCAATTCTTCCGGTGGAGGTGTAAAAGGCTTAGCCAACTTACTGAAGACTGCTGGAGGTGGTGTTGATGCAATCAAAGAAATTCTTAATTCCCTAGGAGGTGGTCATAATGCATTAGCAAAATTGCTAGCTAGCTGTGGTGATAATCCAGCTGAAGCGTTAAAAGTTCTACTGGAAATGTTAGGCGGAGATGAAAATGCATTGAAAAATTTATTAGTTGCAAGTGGACTTGATCCAAGCGATCCGAATTCTTTAAAGCTACTGTTTGAAGCTTTAGGTGGAGCAGAGGCGGGTTTAACAACCTTGGTATATGCTTTAGGCGGAGGTGATGCAGGTTTAAAGAAACTCTTGGAGTCTCTTGGTGACGACGCGATTGTTACTCTTATTGCAGCCGCTGGTGGAGGTGAGCATGGAACAGGAGCTTTAATTAAAGCAATCGGTGGTAGAGGAATCGATGGTCTGACAGCTTTATTAAATCTTCTTGGTGGAGGTGAAAATGGTCTTGCTGTATTAATTGGAGCCGCTGGAGGTGGACAGTCTGGTTTAGCTGCATTGCTTAAGGCAGCTGGTCAATTTGCTGAGGATGGAGATGGTTTGTCGGCACTTATAGCAGCTGCAGGAGGTGGTGCTGAAGGCTTGGAAGCATTAATTAACGCAGCTGGTGGTGAAGAGGTTGGGCTAGAACAGTTATTATTAGCTGCTGGTGCTACAGACGCCAATTCAAAATCTAACATTTTAAAACGTCTTATCGAATCAGGAGGTGGAGGTCAGGAAGGCTTTAATAACCTGCTAAAAGTTATTTCTCGTGGAAAACGTGACAGAGCTATAAATGGACTTAGCGGTCTGCTTAAAGTTCTTGGAAATAATCCAGAATCGTTAGAAATACTTTTAGGAGCTTTTGGTGGTAATTCAGGTGGGTTGGCTGATCTTCTGGCAGCTGCAGGAGGCGGAGCAGAGGCTTTACAGTTGTTAATCAATGCAGCTGGAGGTGGAACTGATGGGCTATCAAAGTTATTGGCTGCAGCTAAACTGGATGATATTGGACAGTTGGCTGATATTTTAGCCGCTGCAGGATTAAGTGATGATGTGGTTGCAGCGGCTAGGGCTGGTGATATAATGGCGCTTACAGGTAGGTGGTAAATAATGAGTTTTACTATGCACGCAGTGTATAGCATAATGAATGTTTGAACGATTGATAACATTTTCAGCATGTGATATTGGTGGCGCGAATTCAGCAGGCTCACACCATTGATATCCGTTGTGCATCGGCCGCGAATCGAATCCTGACCTATTTGCAGGGTCGACGAGCGTCCTAACTGCTGTGTACCACCAATGGACATCATGTGTGTTGAGCAGAGCTCATCCTTTTTACAGTCTTACCGAAACTGTTTTTATGCAAGCAAGGAAATGAAACTCGGACAGAGATTTGATTAGATAAACCCACTTATTCCAAGATAGATCACAAAAAAGTGGCCAGTTAAAAAGCTATTGAAAGTCAGCGAGTACTGGGCAGTTGATTTGCCTTCGTCTGGAACTTTTCAGGGGTATGCATCCGTGACTTTGCTAGAAAGCAGCCCCAGAAACTTCAAGTTCTCTGAGCCTTTAGTGAGAAAACGTGACCAACAGGCTCCATCAAGTTGTATGCCAGGGTAAGTACTCGCTGGTGATTTTGGCTGGTAGTGGCTTCATATATGTTACAAAATGGCGAGGGTTAGAACCCATGAACCGTGACATTCTATCCCCCTATCTGAATCGTAAATTAGGTCGCTTGGTATCCTGAAGGTCTTCAGTTTTATCCTTTATTGGGTCATGCGTATGTATTACTGAGAAGTTCGAAACTAACAAGAAGTACGCCGTGGTTTTGAGTGGTTTTTTAACTGATACCAATTCATGATCAGAACTGAAATAATTTAGAAATTGGAAAACGGGTAGTCGTCTAACTTTCTGCTTGTCAGTATTCCTTGTTACCTAGTCTTTCTGGTCGGCCATCTAATGACTGACTTGACATTAGTGTTGAAAATCTGGACCCTATTCCTTACGCTAACGGCAGTAGATTTCCACGCTAATTTCAGAATAATGAAGTTTTGTTATGCTCCTCCATTTCTGACTGGCTTTTATATTCAAATCCATGTCATCTACCCGTAGTTTAGATGATGCTGTCGAGGTGATTTATTGAGGCAACTTCCTAAAGACTTCTCCCCTCTACAGTGGTTGGTGCTGGTTGTTGGTTGACTATCTTCGTCACTTCTGTCTCTTTTACTTTTTTTATCTGAAATCCCGTCTTGGTTGCTTCGTGTGTCAATGTGTTGTTGATTCTGGCTTGTAAACCTTCTGAGCTTACGAGACACGAATCATTAAGTCATCTATGAAATTTAGATCTTCTAAAGTCTTTTGGCTTGTTCAACTTATGCTCGTCTTGTCACACCTCACAGACTGCCACATAATCCAGTTCATAACAGTCAGGAACATTTCGGTTATGATAGATATCCTTGTCTTACTCTTGTCTTCATTTGGATAGCTTTGTTGAGTTTCTAATTAAGAATAATTCGGAATGTGATGTCGTCATATAGCTGTTTAGGTAGGCTTATAAATGCTGGTGTTCCTTTACTCCGAGCGATTAAATCTGTAGAAGGTCTTTTCACGAGTGTTAATGGAGTTGAGATTAAAGACATGACTGTCATTCTGGGCTCTGTTAGATGGTGGTAATGCATCGTCTGTTCCCCTGAAAGATTTGTTTTTCTTGAGTGTCCACTTTTCGATAGATTAAATGCAATAGTTTTATAATCAAATACTCGTTATATGAAATCACCTTAAAATAAAGTTAGTTATTCTACAAAATATCTTGGTAGTGTTAAATAAATTTCTGCATTAGGTGACTTCTGAATAAATTCAAACGTCTATTTTGACTGATTGTTTAAGTCTCTAAATACTGACGCATTTTTAAATAGTTGTTTTATTAGATTTTCAGGACACTGGAAGACATACTGATCTGTTGAGTTCCTCATTCATCTTTTTACCTGTTCCAGTATACAGCTACATGTCATAGGTGCCAGCGTTCTATCTCCCATTTGAAGTGGTATGGTAGGGTGAGCAATATTGAAGTTAGGGTTTGGTCGAGTGCTGTAGAAGGAGAGAAAGTCAATCAGGAGGTTGTGAAGTCACACCGATTGAAAGAGATAGTTGGGGCATGTGTTACTTATGCTTAGCCATCGCGTTCCTTGACCGATGGGCAATCTTAGCTGACATAGGATGCATCAGGCTGTAAAAGAGTTAGCTAGTGGTGGTCAAAGTAAAATATGGCGGCATCAGTCAACGAAATTCACAAATATTCACTGACCATTAGATTGGCTCCTGGCGGCCTAATAGTCTACGAGGTTACTAGCATTGTAATCACAATGTCCTAGGTTCGAACCCTAATGGGTACTCAATGCTAAACAGTCCAGGTTTTCCAATAGTCCTCTAACCGAGATAAATTCATGATGAAATCCTGAAACAAATCCACAACAGTTAGGTTAAGCCATGTAGGAAGATGTTGACTGCCACGCTGGTTGGACTCCTCGGGATAATATGAGCCAGTGGTCAATGGCTTTAGATGGATTCACTCTTTGTGACCTATAATATCCAGTAAAATTCGATAGCTCTTCCATATTACTATTCTTTTTGCATCATATCTCAGTTTATTATCTGTCTTTTTAGCCTGCCTTTACTCTATTGTCTGTCTTTGTGCGCTACATGGAGGGCGTATGGCAGTTCGAACTGCAGCACATCTGTGCAAAGTTCTACGTTGAAACCATTTATTTAGTCTGTCACAGCTACATACAGTCTTACTTCTTCTTCTTATTCCTTCTGATGTTTACAGATGCTGTAGCTCGTAATGCGGCGAAAGAATATAATGTCAGAATGGCTGGTGGTCGACGTAAGTTAACTCTATTTCTCCCTTTTTACTTCAATTTATCATTTTTCTAATGAATATTACCCACTGAGATGGAAAACAGGGATTTCAGCAATAAAAATTCTCTTTGCTACAATCTCATCTTCATAGCTGCACAAACATATTTTTACGTGGACAATAAAGGACAATAACAAACTTGAAATTAGTCAAACCTATGATATTTTAGATGTCTGCTTGATGTTCTGTGTCAGTCAGGTTTCTTATGGTTACGCTACTCAAAGATTTACTTCCTCATAATCATGAATGCTTTGGTGCGTGTTCAGAAAATCTACTATTCGCCCTTCCCTTGTTCTGTTCTCCCAGTGTATCCACTTTGGGAGAACAGGCGAAGGCCTGATCGTAAATTTTCCAAACATGTACCGAAGGGTTCATAATTTAATTAACGGGAAGTAAATCTTTGAGCAGCACAATAATGAAATCCAAGGAAACTGACGGCTGAACACTATTTCCATTGCTCACGACTGACAAACTAGAAGACGAAAGTGCCTGAAGTTCCAGCAGAAAGTTGTAGCCAGCAGCACCTACTGAGCAGAATTTGAGGACAAACACTTACCGATGACATTGGCTGGCAGTTGTGCTATATATCGTGAACTGGCTGAAGTTCAGATTCATAGGCCAGCCATTGAATTCCTCCCTGGTGACTCAATGGTGCTAGAACACACCTTGTAGCCTGAGGTTCCTCATTTTAGATATCTCTGGTAGGTTCATGCATATGTGCTTTTGCTGCTGACAAAGAGTCCCGAATCAGGATGAAACAGTACTCCCAGTCCTCCCTGGTTTTCAACAGTTCTCTGACCGATGTTAATTTGTGATCAATTTTGAAACCAATCAAATCTGTGCAAGCCAGCAGCCGAAAATAACAAATGTATCTACTTGTGTCAAAACATTTCACACTGAGTGAGTGATAGTGTGTGGTGAGAGCTGTCTGCCAGGCAAAATTGTAAGCAACAATTGACGTCAATGTTTACGTCCCCAATCGAGGTCACGAGAGAAAAAAAACAAGGCTCAACCCTGTCCATTCCAAGCAAAATACTAAGTCGCATCATCCTGAAGAGAATCAAACAAGCCCTGGATCAAAAACTTCGTCCGGAACAGGCCGGATTCAGGAGAAACAAATCATGTATTGATCAAATTGCCACTCTACGGATCATCATTGAACATAGCTTGGAATGGCAGTCACCTCTCCATCAAACTCAACTTCATCGACTTTGAAAAGGCCTTCACTAGACAGCGTCGATCGAGAGGTCATTTGGCAACTACTTCGCTACTACGGGGTCCCATCGACAATTATACATCTCATCCAACAGCTATACGACAATGCTGCATGCCAAGTAATCCACAACGGGAAACTTACGGAAGCCATCGAAGTGAGGACGGGAGTGCGACAAGGCTGTCTACTATCACCAATGATCTTCCTGATTGCAGTAGATTGGATAATGCGACAGACAACGGCAACCAACGAGGGAACAGGCATAAAATGAACTGACACAAAAGACTTGGAGGATCTGGATTTCGCCGATGATATATGTCTGATTTCCCACAAACTGGAAGATATGCAAGTGAAAACCAACAAGTTGACGATGGAACAAGCATCAAAGATAGGACTTCAAGTGAACATAGATAAAACAGAGGTGATGAAGATTACTAGCCAACACCAACAGCAGCGACGACAACAACAACAGACAACAATCAGCCAGCATAAATGGGAGGAACCTGGAACCTACCTGGGAAGCATCGTTTCAATTACAGGCGGACGGGACTGACGAGGATATCAAAGCCAGAATCGGAAAAGCAAGACAAGCTTTCATTACTCTCAAATCTGTGTGGAGGTCAACAGCACTCAGCATCAAAAATAAGATCCGGATTTTCAACTCCAATGTGAAGTCAGTGCTACTATACGGATCAGAGACTTGGCGAGTCATAAAGAGCATCTCAAACAAACTTCAGACCTTCATTAACAGCTGTCTTCGCTCAATACTACTCCAGATCAGATGGCCAGCCAGAAAAGATCAGCAACAGGGATCTCTGGAAATGAGCGAACCAATCAGGAACCTATTGTGAAACAAATAGGCAGGAAGAAATGAAGATGGATTGGCCATACTCTGAGCAAAGAAACCATCAAGTGACATCACTAGACAAGCCATCGCTCGAGTGGAACCCGAAAGGGAGGCGGCGAGTTGGTCGTTCAAGGGTGATTTGGAGGAGGTCATGTGAGGAGGAGATGAAAGCATGTGGACAGACCTGGAGCGGAGTGAAACAGTTGTCAGAAAACAGAAGGCAATGGAGGTGCGCAGCTGAAGCACTATGTTCCTCTAGGAATTAAAGGATACAATAATAATAATAATCAACCCTGAGTAACTCAACAACCAATCACAACAGACATAGCGTGGGCAGATACGATTCGTCAGAAGAAGCTGCTTCTCTGTTAACAATAACGCTAATAATAATGTACATAAAAATCTATAAATATCTGTTGATTTTCTCAATTAAACGATCTGTTGCCTGGCCCTTGTCTTTTGTCGTTAGAGTAGCATTCAATTGTGATAGTACTGATGTAGATGACTATTGATTCACAACTTGATAACAAATACGAACAAACAAGCAGAGGAAAGTATAAAGTACAATGACCACTTGTAAATAAATGACAGGAAGATTAAGGGGATTCAGGAATATGCATCTTTTGATTTGTCAGGTCAGATGAAATAAGATGGGAAAATATCATGACTGAATTATCGTTAATAAAATAAATACATTTGAATAAGGCATTTAGAAGACAAATTTCGCTAGAGATGATATCATCATTTCGTAGTTTCTTTACAACCGCTTTGCACAACTAGCATGGCTAACAATGATAAAATAAAGTTCATGACAATTACTCAGTTAAATAAAAACCAAAAGTACATACTAATGACCAATCATATTTGCATAGGTCAAGTAGTCAGTCCATGGTAAGCGAAGATTGAAATCCGAGCGACTTACAACCTCGAATCGAATAACGAACTCGGTTTTCTGGATATTACAATGACCAGGAGATATGATGGAACGATTCAGCGATCTATTTTTCGTAAACAGACATGGAGTGAGCAATATCTTGATTTGACCCGTTTTTTCCTATCCAGTATAAACGTTTTATTAGCTAATGGTTATCCAGAAAACGTTATCAATTGTCACAGTAAGGATAGGCCACAGCTAGAAAAGACAGCTTCTGTATCAAAGAAAGCTGGCCATCTTTATTAACCTGTCATTCAAGGGTGACCGGGTTATAATACAGTTGACAGCTAGCTCAAAGACTTCAGTCAGCCATCAAACGCACATTCTATGCCGCATCTCTCCTTCTCACTTACCGAAAATTTTCGATCCCTGTAACTACGATTAAAGGACGAAATTCTGTGGACTCTACATCAACCTGTATCTACAAGTTCACCTGCAGTTGTTGCGGTGACACCTATATAGGTAGAACTAACAGAATGTTCCAATGTCGTCGTCGAAAAGAATATGTTCCAAAATGGCTACTAAATCATATATAAAATTCCAGTGCAATTATTAGTTTGAATAGAAATCCGTTACCATCATCCATTGCAAAACACTTAATAATGTCAGGTTACAAAATCAATATTAATGACTGTTTCACAATTATTTCGCCATATAATTGTAATTCAAGGTTGGTTATTAAAGGTGATGAAAGCACTTTGTGGATTAAGCAAATGCAGCCTAAACTGTGTATACAGTCAAAAAATAGACTTCGTAAGTCACTCGGATTCAATCTTCGCCTACCATGGACTGACTACTTGACCTATTTAAATATGATTGGTCATTAGTATGTACTTTTGGTTTTTATTTAACTGAGTAATTGTCATGAACTTTATTTTATCATTGTTAGCCATGCTAGTTGTGCAAAGCGGTTGTAAAGAAACTACGCAATGATGACATCATCTCTCGCGAAATTCGTCTTTTAAATGCCTTATTCAAATTTATCAAAGGGACTAAGTGTTTAACAATAAATGAAGTTTTAGAGTATGATAAATCAAAGTGTAATAAGAAAAAGCAAAAGAAATGGAACGACATAGAGTAAAGAAGCATAGAGACGTTTTTCTAAGTCACAAGGTAAAATTAGGTCAAATGTGAAGAAAGACACTGTACAAATTAATTCTGTAAAAAGGAGTCTGACCTTATTTTATATATTGCCAAGTCTTCCACACCGTATTTTTTGGCACAGGTATGAAATTTTCAGCATGTGATATCGGTAGCCCAAATTTTGCAAGCCGACCATAGATATCAGGTGTGCGTCGGTAGGGGATCTAACCCCAGACCATATATATATATAGTTCAACATTCAAGTGTTTTGTTTATTTTAATTCAATCTTGTAGCAAAAGAACTTTGCCGAGAAGAGAAAGAATGGCTTCGTACACGTCCAACAGGTCCTATACGTAAGTAATTGTATAAAAGTTATCCATCTCTCTGAGGACTGTTTATTTACCACAAGTATGAAAAGGGCTGATGTTGGTTGATTGTCTTCATTACCTCCGTCTTCTCTATGTTCACCGTAGAGTCCTGTCTTTGCTGCTTCTTACAGGAGTGGACTACATTTACTCCTAGCTTAGAAATAGGGAGTGAAATAGTAGAGTGTGTTGACCACCTCACTTATTTGGGAAGTTGCATCAGCCAACGCCAGCAGGTTGATCTCTGACGAAATCTCAGTACGGCTACAGAGGGCTAGTTTCGCATATGCCAGTTTACGCCGTCTCTGGCGTAGACGTGATATCCAGCTGGCTATGGACCAAAGGGCGTGTGTACTGCTCAGTAGTTGGCTCTGTACTCCTCTATGGCTATGAAAAATAGCCATTTCAAGTGGAAGATGTGAGTCGGTGGTATAGCGGTTAGGACGCTCGCCGACCGTACGCATGATCCGGGGTTCGATCCCTGGCCGACGCACTCCTTCACCTCGCTGAGCCAGAAATAATGCTGGTAAGGAGGAAAGGTTGGGAATGAGGCTAGCAACCCCATCCTGTAAAACTAAACACTGCTACAGAAACTTCAAGCCACTAGCTTGAAGCCCTATGTTCCACTGGGGAGCGTGAAGGAAAACAAAAAGTGGAAGACATGAAAAGACAAGCTGTCTTTGGTCATAGGTGCCTGCGTTCTATCTTCCGTGTCAAGTGGTACAATAAGGTAAGCATTATTGAGGTTAGGCGTCGAGTGCTACGTAAGGAGGATAAAATCAATCGACGTGGCTGTGAAGTTACACCGATTGAGATGGTTGGGACATGTGTTATGTATGCATGCCTAGTCATCGCCTTCCTCGACAATGGTCAATGTGAGCTGATATAGGATGTATCAGGCTGGAAAGGAGCTAGCGGCAATCAAATCAAAACATGGCTTCATCAGTCAATGAAATCCACAACAGTTAGTTTAATCCACCTAGGAAGATGTAGACTTCTTGAATGACTGGTTGGGCTTCTCGGGACAGTAAACACCAATGAAGGCTGGAAACAATTGATGATATGACTCAAAATCGTTCTCAATGGCTAGTGCAGATGCATCCACTCTTTGTGACTTATTATTTCCCATGAAACTATATTGCTCTTCGACATTACTATTCTTTTGTCTCACACTTCTGTTTACTGTCTCTATTATACATTTCTTCTTCTACCTTCTTCTCTTGCTTTATGTGCTTGAACTGCTGCATATCGGTGCAAAGTTCTATGTCGGAAACAGGCAGTATCAACCGGGTTGATAGCTAACTATTTGAGTAATGAACAATCGTTTAGAAGTAGTCGATAAGATGCAAGAGAACAAACGATTGAAATCAGGGTTGCAAAGGTATTAACGAGACTCCTTAGAGTTTATCACACAGAGTTTTATTCAGGAAGACAAATGAGGAAGAAATTTCTAATTCCATGGAAGTGAAAGAAGCCGGATAAAACCTTTCTGAAAACACAAGGTTCAGGTCTGTAACATGTTGGAAACCCTTTTGTGATGGAACAGGCACACAGTACGAGTTTCTGATTCGTATAGAAGAAATGACTGACTAACTGATTGACGTCACATTTATGTTGAACAGAATCCTAATCTTGTTCTTTATGCTGTGACTGACTGAGTGAGTGAGTGAGTGAAGCATAAGATTTCAAAACTGGTTGATGAAGGTGTATTTCGCCTTTCCGATTGTGACTTTGACTTCGTCAAATATTCTCTATAAATCTTAAGAGGTAGTTGTTAAGATAAGGTAGTTCTGTAAATGAAAAATCCTCATATTGAAATCAAAACAAGATTTTGAGCGAACAATTGTGGTTTCGATAACTTCTTCTTCTTCAGGCTCTACAGTTAGTTATAAATCCGTGAATAATAGAGTACATATAGCGCCAATAAAAGCAAATGAAAATAATATCAGAAACTGTATTGGGGTGCATGTGTAAGTTGAGATGATAGTCCATTAGTTAGCATAGTCAATTTAATGTGTATAGGATGTTTAGTCAGAAAAATGTGATGAAGTGTGAATGAACAATTGGGTGGTATATAGTGTTGTTTTATAGTCAACAGAATACAAATATCATTGGGGTGAGAGAAATGCGATAACCAAAAAATACATACAAATACACATTAACAAAGGGGACAGTGAATGTGAGGGCTAACCGATAATGCCTAATGATAAAATAAAGAGGCTAAATTGTAAATTGTAATAAGATGTTACAGAATTGGTAGGCTTAGTATAAAATCATAAAGGTTGACAAAAAGTAAGGATAACAATGAGGTGAAATAAACTTGGTGGAGAAATAGATAATAAAGACATGATATCACAAAATGATAGTAATAATAATAATGCTACGAAAAATTATGATCCTGGTGACCTTATAGTTGGCCAGGGTAGGCAAAGGGAGTGAATAAGTTTTTTCTATACACAGGTCTGGTCTCTCTTTTTGTTAATCGCTAAAGCCTCAGCTATGGCTAGGGCGTAATTGTGTGCCTTTGGGAAGATTGTCCGGTACTCGATACACACAATTGTAAATGACTCATCTACTTTGATGCTGTGTTCGCTATCCACTAGATGAAACAGAATTGCACTATTTAATGATTTGGCTGCTCTTTTCCCAAGCCAAACTTGAATATGTTCACGAGTGCGTGAAGATAAATTCCTTTAGGTACGACCTATATAACTAGCTCCACAGGAGTATATGAATTTATATACAAACACTGATGTTGCCATTTTGGGCAGTCTACCTTTGATTCACAGTGTCAATATCCGTTTGGTTGAGAAAATGACGTGCAATTTAACGGCATTAAAAGTTCTTTCAATTGCTCTCGTTAATCTATGGTTTAATATATCGCTGGATATATCGCCTTTGAATTGTACATTTAAATAAAGTTTTTTCTTACTTACTGTGTCTCGCTTGGTTTTATGTGTAGGAAATTTCTCCTGACGTTTAGCCCTGTTAAAATCAACCAGCGGGTTATTCTAAAAGAGTAATTTAGTCATCAAATCTCTGTTATGGATTCATATCTAAAAGAAGCTTGAGTAACCAAGTTTTTACATTCACGCCATGCAAGATAATTATACTAATAAAAAAATCTAGGTATTGAGGGATTACCTTGAACTACACTCTCAATAATGGGCCAAGTTAAACTTTAAGCAGCACTAACTACCAATTAGTGAATGACCTCAAATGTTCAAATGAGGTTCATGCACACGAGTTCATGGTTGTATAGCGCTTGATTTGTATCAAACGAAGTTACGCTTGCAGTTAGATGAGGATAAGGTTTTGCAGTATGGCCTGGATTTGGGGTTGCTTAGGAAGAAGAGATATATCGCCTCATGAAAAATGGAGAGAATTACTTCGTTGTTAGGCGGAGAAGGTATCGTCGTACACGTGAACAAAACTGTGTTACTGAAGAAAAAATACAACCGTGGTCGTGAGCGACTTGTGAAGCAGGGGTCCATTGTACATACTAATGAGTGGAAAGGTTATAACTCGCTTTCATCTCTTGCATATGATCAGCACAGAGTGAACCATTCTAGGGATTTTGTGGATCCAATTATAGAGACACACACGAATTCTATAGAAGGATTTTGCCGTAGATTAAAAAATAGGATTAGGGCTATAAATGGATCTCATTTATAGTCATTGGGATGAATATATGTAAAGAATGTGGTGTAACTTTTCTATTGACTCTCCTATGCTAAAGTGGGAGATGTTTCTGTGACATGTTAGAGAAAGATACCCTATGTAACAGTTCTATGCAGTTGTTATGCTTTTATCCAAAAATATACTTTTTCTTTAATCAAAAGTCCCTCTTTCTTGTGAGTGGTTCGTTGAAGGTCGTTAGCTGATTGGTAGTTACTGGTGCTTAAAATTTAACTTTGCCCAATAATGTGTATTACTTCCACTGATGTTAGTGAAGTTTTGACAACAATCGACACAAAACCTTGCGCTTATATTCGCCTACACCAAGTAAGATAGTCAGAAGTCGTCATTTTCTCCATTTGAAATCCTCGAAGTGATTGACTCTAAGGTTTTGTCTACCTCCACAAATTGATCATCTGTTGAGCCCAAAAAAACCAGTTACAGGATTTTATCATGAGCTGACATTGGTTAGAAAACCATTGGAAAACCTGGGAGTGCTTGTCAGCTACCTCGCCACAGCATACGACTCTTCAAAGGCACGCACCCACCACCAGGGTTCGAACCCAGGACCTTCTGCTTACAAGGCGAGCAAGCTCGTGGACCATTAAGCCACTGAGATCCGATCCAAAGGCTCATGAATTCGAACTTCTGTGAATTCATGACATAGCGCGACCACTTCTCAATGTCTTCTCCGATGACTAACATAACACTGGATCAAGTTCTACTGGCTTAATGTTTTATCGGCTTGCTCGCCTTGTAACCAGAAGGTCGCGGGTTCGAACCCTGGTGGGTGGGTACTGCTGAAGTGTCCCAAACTAGGACGAAACAGTTGTCCAGTACTCCCAGGTTTTCCAATGGTTCTGTAACCAATGTCAGCCCATGATGAAATCCTGTAACCAATCAACCAAATCCCTACAAAAACCAATACTTGAAAACCAGTTAGTCAGTTTAAAAAACGTTAAAATACAAATGTTGACTTTTAGTTCTGAATATTTTGTTCGGAAGCAAACACCATTCTTTTTGTCAAACTTTTTGTATAAATCTTAATGAAATAGTTAAGTCAACTGGAGTCTCGCACATACCATAGTGTATATATTTCTGTCTTTTGTTCACAGGTTTTATCCAGAAAATTATAACTGCTAAAAGGAATTACAAACGATGGAAAAGGGTTAGTTCAAAGTTTTATTTCTAATGAGCTGAGCTTAGCGTTATGACACTATTCTTTCATAAGCACTACTAAAAATCCCTTACACTCACATAGCGGGAGTGTTCTTTCTTTTTACCCGAAATAAAAGCACGTATATGACTGTCTGGTGGATTTCAGAAGAACTGGATTGTCGAATGGCTGCAGTCGTATTTCTCAGGAAGAAAGCAGTACACTGTATGTCAGAGGAAGTTGTCCACTTCATTGCTTACTGAGGCTGGTGTCCCTCAAGGCGCTGTCCTTTCTCCTTTTCTGTTTCCTTTCTTTTTGCACGACTTGCCTCACTCTGATGATGAAATGAACTTTGTTAAGTATGCCGATGATCTTACTATTTCAATGTTTGTTAACTTCCAGCTAGACTGCACTAAGATGAGTAGCTTCCTATCAAGAGTTAGCAAATGGTCTTCGTCTAATGGTCTCAAACTAAATCCTTCCAAATGTCAGACTATTAATTTCAGTTTCCGATGTAAAAGAAAGTTAAATGACGAAACCATTAGTTCCTATGACTGTTGAAAAATCGATGTCAGCGCTATAGAAATGAAGTCTGAAGTTATGTATCTTGGATTAATTCTTCGTCGTCACCTCTCCTGGTCTTCACACACATCTTAGCGATTTCTAAAAGAATATTTCGTCTGACCTTTTGCACTAAGAAGTTAAGGCACTCAGGCATAACTCAACCCCTCCTCCTCTTACAGTTTGTCAATTCGTGTATTTTACCTATTCTTCTTTGTTGTTCACCCTTACTTATTCTGTCCTGGATTGCCTTTAAAAGACTATGTCATACTTCGTAGAACTCTGAAGACTGTCAGTCAGTAGGACGAGTGGTATCCCATTGGGCCATATCGTTGACATTGTCATTGATAGGCACTTGATATCATGCAACAAATTTTCTAAAGGAATTTTGTCAGACTGTGAGCACCCACTACAGTACCCGCAGCTCCAACCTTGTGTCTCCTCAGGTAGAACAAGAAGTCTTTTCAGAAGACTTTATGCACGTACGTCCAAGTATAAAAATTCCACCATATCGTATTTTGTACGTGTGTTATATGATGAAAATAGTGTTAGGCATGAAATAACTGACTAACCTTCTTTGCACTACTAAATTAACCATTTCCTCCACCCTTACAACATCAACCTTTATTGTTATTGTACTTCTTATCTCAGTTTTTTGTTTTTATTTGTATATTTTTTCATAAGTGTGAACATAATCTAAGTTTTGTTATAACTATTAATTTTGTCTTTCCTCTCACCATGCTATATCAACAGAACATTAGATTCACTACTCTATAACATGCTGTAGTTTCCAAACTGAGCCGACAATACTGTTTGAAACAAACTCACTTTATTATTATTGCCATTTTTATTATATTTAATAATCTCAATTCGTGTTTCGAATATTTTTGACTTTATATCGTAAACGTGGACAAATTCTTCTGGTTAATTTTGGTTTAATTTTTAACTTTATTTATATTTTGGGTAAATCAGGTGCAATATTGTGACAAATGCTGAGAATTCCATTCTGTATTACAAGTATTGTTTTTGGAATAAAGTAGATTATTATTATTTATACGCTGGTGTACCTACGACAGCTGAGAAACTCCATTTTCAGGCCTGTGGTGCACAGGGGATCTATAATCCCAAACAGATCGAAAGTTTTATGAACCTTTTTCAGTCACCAGTAATCGTCAGAATGCATGCAGGCAGCTACATTGACTTGCATATCAGATTTCAAATCAAAGACTTTGAGGATAGGCTCGCTCCTAAAGAAAGCCACCTACTTAGCTCTTGGGGCCTGGGAAGTTTCTCAACTCCCTCAGAAACTTTATAAGATTTCTCTGTGTTGCGTCTTTTGGTTCCCATAATGCATGAAGTTTGTGTTATTAATGATAACAATAATAATAATAACACTGTTTTATGACTTTCGCCTTCTATCAGATAACCGAAATGTCTTCGATGGCACAACAGGAACTTGATTTGACCATTTATCCAGCACTTTCTCAATCAGTGAGTTAATTTTTCTTAGTTCGTAAGTGAATCTGAATTGCGAAGGCCCTTACTTCTATCTGACAACTGCATTTTATTATTCTGTTGATATACGGAAAAAATTCAATCTTAAAGTGATAAGTAACCTTATCAAAAAGTACTGTCTATAGTGACTTGCTACAGGATGGAGTTTCCTGGAGTTCTAGTGGGAAGCCGTAACCATTGAGGTCAAATTAGATGTCACGTGTGTGGATGGATGTCCCACCAACGAAAACGTTTAGGGTCGCGGTAAATCACGAATTGGTAGAAGTTGGAATTTATGTGTTGGCCGTTGCATCGGTTCCCACTGGCTGAATGGTATACGAGCTTGCCCTGTAACTGGAAGGTCCTGGGTTGGAATCCCAGGGGGTGCGTTCTGCTGATGATTCCCAAACTAGGATGAAACAGAAGCTGTCCAGTACTCCCTGGTTTTCAATGGTTCTCTAACTGAGATAATCAATCCGTTGTGAACTCGTATAAACTGTCTACAATACCAAACTACTTGTAAGTAACAAGGCAAATTTGAAGTAAATGTCATTGCGGTTATTGTTCGCTCGGGGACGTAAACGAATAATAACATAACATAATACGCTGTTTCCACAATGAGTTGCAAATTATGACTCATTAGCTTTATTATATGAAACAGTGACCGAAAGGTTTTAAGTTTGGTACCACGGAAGGCGCTCGCTACTCTCTGAACAGTGAGGACAATAAGCTATGGATGGAGTGAAGAACTTCAACCAACATAAACGAGATCTCAGCTTGTCTACATCCTGATTAACTGTATACATCCATAGACTGATGTATCATGCAGGAAACAAAACAAAGATCATAAAATGCGTGTTGCAGCGTTCATCTTGAAACAGGCTCTGAAAATAAACCTTCACCACTGATCATCATACATGTTAGTTGGTGGTTCAGTGATAGAATATACTTGCCAACTACGCAACCCATTGTCTAGGGCTCGTTGACTGTCCGACGCCCTCCTAAACCTCGCCTAGTCGGTAATAAGCCCTATAAAAAGGGGGGGTTGGAAGGCGTGCGGCTAGTAATCCAACCCCATAAAAAATAAACACCACTACTATTGAAACCTCAGAGGTTAATCTTGAATCCTTGTGTTCTACCGGGAACACAAAGGAATAATAAAACTGGTCAAATATAAAAAGAAATGACGTTTCAGGACTTCAGCATGAACTGGCATCGGTCAGAGAGCCATCGGAAAATCAGCTGGGACTACTTGTTGTTGGCTACTTCGCCACAGCATAGAACTCTTCAAACGTACGCACCCGCCACCAGGGTTCGAACACATGACCTTCTGGCTACAAGGTGAGCTCGTAGACCATTAAGCCACCGGAGCCCGACTCAATGGTCCATGAATTCCAACTTTTACCGATTCATGATGTGGCGTGAACACTGGCGAATGTCATCGGAGAGTATTTCTTCTGTTGCTTCAAAATAAAGAGCTACCTTGGGAAAGGATCAAGTAATCCACCTATGTCCTGCGGAAGAATTCTAAGATTAGATTAGAATACGCACGTGATATTTTCGTCTCCTGAACATCCAAAGTGAAGTTATCATGTTTCTGACATTTGCTTCTCCCCTTCGTCAAAGATAAACTGGTAGTACAGGATTGGCTGGCACCGAATTCCACTTTTACGATAAAAAGTAAAGTGATCAGAGTTTTACATCACATTAGCTTATTTAAGAAATTGAACTATACACAACCGACTGTCTGATGATGCTAAAGGACTGGACTACATTGACTCCTAGCTTAGAAATAGGAAGTGAAGTGGTAGAACGTTTTGATCATTTCACTTATTTGGGGAGTTGCATCAGCCAACGCCAGCGGGTTGATCACTGACGAAATCTCAGCTAGGATAAAGAAGGCCCGTTTCGCATATGCCAGTTTACACCGTCTCTGCTGTAGGTGTGATATCAGGTTGGCTGTCAACCGAAGGGCGTGTGTACTCCTCATCAGTTTGTTATGTCCTCCTCTATGGCTGTGAATGAAACGTGAACATTTAAAGTTGAAGACATGAAAAGGTTAGCTGTCTTTGATCACTGGTACCTGTGTTCTATCTCCCATGTGAAGTGGTATAATAAGGTGAGCAATATTGAGGTTAGGCATTGGTCGAGTGGTAGGTAAGGGGGGGGGGGGGGAAATCAGTAAAGGAAGCTGTGAAGTTACATCGAATGAGATGGTTAGAATATGTGTTACATATGCTTAGTCATCACCTTCCTCGACCAGCGGGCAATGTTAGCTGTTATAGGGTCAGGTTGGAAAAGAGTTAGCTAGTAGTGGTCAAACCAAAACATGGTGACATCACTCAATGAAATCCACAACAGTTACTTTCAGCCACGTAAGGAAGTGTTATTTGAATCTATGGTTGGGGTCCTCGGGATAGTTGAAGACAACTGGCAATATGTCTCGAAATTGTTCTCAATGGTGCAGATGCATCCACTCGTTGTGACTTATAATATCCAATAGAAGTATATGGTTTGTAAAAAAATTGTATTTGTAAAGTCTCAGCGAAATTGAAATGAGTAATTCCAACGTTTCCGGAGTTCGGCTATCTGGTCCGAACTTCTTCAGGGAAATTAATCGAAATTAACATAACAAAGGTTTATATATAAAAGGAACAACTTTTCTTTTTGAAACTTTGTCCGATCATGAGTCATGAAACAGACATCAACATGTATAATAAACAAAAATTGTATGAACTGTGATCAAAATTTGACCTCAGACTTTCAAAATTAGTCTACTTTTGTTAAAAATATGTGTATATGCAGTATACAATGGTGTGTGTTTGTGTATTTCTCTCCATAAGAAGACGTAGACAATCGGGAAATTTGACCAAGTGTGACCAAGTTGTTGATACATACCCAGTTTTATCTATTTATTAGTCAGGATTTGTCATGCATCAGTCAGCTAACATCACAGCTTCACGTCTGTTTAAACTGTTGGGATTCACCTATATATTTAGGTCTTCTGCAGTCAGCCAATCTTTCTTTATGTGAACCGAAACCTTAGTCTTATCAAAGTCAATTTTGTGTCCCGTTTCTATCGAATGTAGTGCAATGACTGAGTTGTTTTCTAGCTTCTTTAAGTCTCCAGAGGTCTTTGGAACCACCTCTAGACATTGTTTATGCTCTTTCACTCTTATATTTACCTGTCTAGAAGTTACGCCTACATTTACGGCGTTACAATCCCCACAATTGATCCGGTATTTATATAGGAGGTGAAGGTGTGTTGTTGGCTGACTGATGCATGGCAAATCCTGACTAATAAATAGATAAAATTGGGTATGTATCAACAACTAGTCACACTTGGTCAAATTTCCCGATTGTCTACGTCTTCTTATGGAGAGAAATACACAAACACACACCATTGTATACTGCATATACACATATTTTTAACAAAAGTAGACTAATTTTGTAAGTCTGAGGTCAAATTTTGATCACAGTTCATACAATTTTTGTTTATTAAACATGCTGATACCTGTTTCATGGCTCATGATTGGACAAAGTTTCAAAAGTAAGAGATGTCCCTTTTATATATAAACCTTTGTTATGTTAATTTCGATTAATTTCCCTGAAGAAGTTCGGACCAGATAGCCGAACTCCGGAAACGTTGGAATTACTCATTTCAATTTCGCTGAGACTTTATAAACAAAATTTTTTACAAATGTCTACTTTTCACTCGGCGCTGAATTATTTTGCAAACGTCCGGTCAAATCTTGATCACAGTTCATATGAACTATTCTTTTTGCCGTATATCTGTGTTTACTGTCTCTGTTTTGCATTCCCTGTTGACTTTCTTCTCCTGCTTTGTGTGCTACATGGATGGAGGGGTATGGCAGGTCGAACTGCTGCACATCTGTGCAAAGTTCTATGTTGAAACCAGTCAATCAGTCAGTCGGTCGGTCGGTCGGTCAGGACTCTTTGATGACAAATAGTGAAGGCCTAAAACCTACACTTCTGTGAGTTATGCCACAAACCTGATAATTCGACTGAAACAAGTTTTTTATTTACTGAGAACTTCATTGTTATCCCACATTACTAAAATTAAACTTTATTTCATTTCATTTCAGACAATAGAAACCTCTATGCATAATCTCTATCCTTATCATTACACTATTCAAGATAAGCTGAACGGATTTGCATCTCGACTGAACTCGGGAATATTTGAAACGCTTACGACAAAAATTCAACAATTAGACACGCTGATTGACTACAACTCCAGAGAAACAGATCTTTTGTATGAAAATCAATTTGTCGAAGAACAGCGTATTATCCGGCAGGAGGCAGAAACAGCAGGAGAAGACGAAGAAGAAGGAAGACATAGATCTGATTCATCTGGAAAACTCACAATGATGCCCAAAAAAGAAGAAGGAGAAGAAAGGCGTCAGCGACAAGAGAAAATTTTATTAGAAAATAGAAAATTAGCGGAAACATTCGACGAATATGTAAATATGCGGAAAAGACTAAGAGATGCAGAAATGATGGAGAATTATAAAAGTTAGTTCAATTTTGTTTTTTCGCTTTAGTTTAACTCTTCAATAATGACACGGTTGACTGACTTATTCACATGTGAGCTAAAATTTATCACTTCGCCAAGGTTACTCACTATATTTCTTTGTTCAGTTCTCATAATGCTAGGGGAATGACGAAAGGATAAGCAAAGTGGGAACTCTAGCAACGAACCAACCAACAGTATACTGTCCAACAGATATGTCAGGGTAAATGGAGATGAATATGAAACTTGATGAACAGACCGACCGTTGAGTGATATGACATGCCAAGCCCTCTACTAGAGCTCATGTGGGAAATGAGGAGTTGAGTTGAAGATCCTAAGGGTGATTGATACCTGAGAGTGGTTCTCTAACTGATGTCAGCTCATGATTAAATCCTCCATGCAATCAAACAAAATATCTCTACAAAACCAATACTCGAAAATTAATCTGATGCTCACTAGTGACTGGCCCTATTCAGGCAGTTAACCTGGGGTTCTAGTGAGAAGCCGTGACCAATAGGGTACAGCAGGTTGAAGATGAGGCAGTAACTCATCGAAGAAGACATTGCGAATTGGTCGCGCTATGTCGTGAATTGGGAGAAGTTAGAATTCAAGGACCATTGGATCGGGTCCCAGTGGCTTAATGGTATACGAGCTCGCCTTGCAACCAGAAGGTCCTGGGTTCGAATCCCGATGGGTGCGTAATGCTGATGAGTCCCAAACTAGGACGAAACAGCTAACGAGTACTCCCAGGTTTTCCAGTGGTTCTCTAACTGATGTCAGCTCATGATGAAATCCTCCATGCAATCAAACAAAAATATCCCTACAAAACCAATACTTGAAAATAAAAATGGATGAAATGGAGGTGTGTTGCTGACATCAATGTTCTAATGTTCCACTCAGGACTCAAGGGAATAACAATGATAACAATAATATAGAAGGTTATGGTTAATTTAGGAATGACTAAAGTTCGTCCATGATCACATCTTTTTTTATGCTCTTCTTTTGTTTGAGACCATTCCTTGTCCCTCTGACTAGAAGACAAAACTACGAAATTTAAATTTTTTAGGAGCAGTCCAATATACTAAGGTAAATGGGGCTAGCCCAATGTCACGCCCAACCTCCCCACTTTTCTGTACTTACTACTGGTCTGAGAGGGATTTGGAAGTGTGTCAGCTGAAGTGTGAATCTGTATCTCATGCGTGGCTATTGAGCATTGTACTGCTGAAGCACCGATGCATATTCTCTGGCATAATCTTCTCGGCTGCCTTTTACGCATGTGTTTAGATATGCTGATATAAACATATATATATATATATATATTGTTCATTCCTCGAGTTCGCGGTGGAATATGACGCTTTACTGGCACATCTCCACTGCATTATTCTCTGCCAACGTTTTCTGCTTGCCCCTCGACTGTCCACAAGCCTTCACTTCCTCCACATATGGTCTACTCCATGTCAGTCTTGTAGCTACAACTTTTCGCTTACTTTGTGAGTTACAAATGAGGTTCCGACTTTTGATGTCACTGAGCGTTCATTACAGAGGATATACATATATAATAAGTTTCCAGACCGCGGGTGTTACGAACTTCCCGGGAGTGCCGAGTCAGATTGATTCGTTATAAATTATTTAAACTAATCCCAGCGTGTTTAAGAAAACATCATAACAAGATTTTTCTGAACGTTTCGCTGTGTAAGCAGATTTATTCGGATTTTTAATAATCATCAAAATATATAGTCAAAAATTTTTACATAAATTGAATTCAGTTTATTTGAAGGTCATTTGTCCATGGACATTTTTACCAATTTAAATATGTAAGCAGTCATCACATATATGTGTAATGACTAATGTCAAATTGTTGTTGTGTTCACTCTTCTATAGTTGATTATTAAAGATTAGATTTGTATGAGTGTGTGTGTGTACGTATTTTCTATAGTTTGGTTTGTAAGGGTTGTTATGTTTTTACGAGTTGATCACGGATTGATATCAGTTAGAGAACCACTAGAAACCAGGGAGTACTGGACAGTTGCTGTTTCATCCTAGTTTGAGAATCATCGGCAGTACGCACCCACTGGGATTCGAACCCAGGACCTTCCGGTTAAAAGGCAAGCTCGTATACCATTCAGCCACTGGGACCCGATTCAAAGTATGTATGTTATTTGTCATATGGAAAATACGTGAAATCACATGTGATAAACATGATACTACATGTTTTAAAAGGTCATGGAGGCTCATAGAGTGTTTGTTGTTTTTTCATCTGTTTTGCTTCATTAGAGTTTACCATATAGGTGATAAGTCTATCCCTTCTTTCCTATTCACTGCATTTGATGTGGTTAAAATGTGCAAGTTTCAGAGGTCAACGTTTCTTCATGTGAATGAAATCCTCTTCCAAGAATTTCGACATTGTCGAAGTCAATCTTATGTCCACTGTCTATCGCGTGCATTGCTATAGCCAATCTTTTTTCTAGACTTTTTAATTCTACTTCATTTCTAGGTGGACGTTTCGTGCATAGTCTATGTTCATTCACTTTGACCTTCACCTGTCTACTGCTCTCCCCTATATAGCATGCATCACATTCTGAACACTTTATACTGTAAACACAATTACTTTGTGACATTCTGGGAACTATATCTTTGACATTCACCATATATACATATATATTTTTGTTGGGGGATACGCTTTTAGCTGCTTCTCCACCTTGGTGTTTATCATTTTTTGTGTTCATTATCGATAGAAGGCTTCTGCTGACAAAAATCTGCAGTCTGCTGAAAATGCTTCTAGTAAATCGTCTGCAAATTTTAAAGTAAATATAAGTTCCTTCAAAGCTGAGGGCATATTTTGATGATTCTTTATCGTTAGTTGGGAATATCCAGTTTAGCAGAGTATCTTATCGACTTAATATATGTGTACAACTTAGGCACTGTGGTAGTAAGTAATTCCATATTAGTTTGTTTATTAGATGCATCACGCAGTGAAACAGTATTATTTACTGGATGACGTTTTGAACACATTCTAGAATTGTTCATAATCGCATCAATTGTAATCACACGACTTCGAAACTTGAGTTTTATGGTTTTCTTTGTAGCAGATATATTCATGGATAGTTGGGAACACATGGCGATTGAAATGTTCACTCCCACCCGAAAAGTATGGTGAAGGTATGTAGATGACACATTTACTGTACTTAGAACACAATAGATTAGATAGATTTTTAGAACACATCAGCTTGAAGGTAGAGGCAATTCAATTTACTTATGAATTGGAAAGTCAAGAAGGGGAGCTTCCAATGTTAGATTGAAACGTAAAAAGGAAAGAAGACGGGAAGTTAAACACTAGAGTTTACAGGAAACCTACATATTCAAACAAATATTTGGACTTCTGATCATCCCATCCTATGTCAGTAAAAATAGGATTGGTGAAATGTTTGAGTGACAGAGCACAAAAACTAAGTAGTATCAAGGAAAATCTAAGACAGGAAGTGATACACATAAAAGAAGCCTTGAAACTTAATAATTACGCGAATAAATTAGTCAGGAAATATGTAAGGAAATGTACAAAATTAAATAAATTATGATAGTAGCGATACTAGTGATAACATTGATAACAATAATGATAATAATAATAGTTATAATAATAATAATGACGATACCAACGCTGAAAATTCCATACTTGTACCAAAAATACGGTGTGGAATCAAGCTGTAATCAAAAATTAAAAAAAAATAAAAATAATAAAGGAATCTAAATCATCAGTATTAATTCCATACAAGGAGGGAACCTCGGAAACCACCTTACGCAGAATTCTTAACAAGGCAGGCAGGAATAAAAGTGGCTGGCATTCAACCCCCCACCACCACCACAAACTCAATTAGAAACAAGTTTTGTCGGCTAAAAAATCCTGTGGAGCCTATCAGACAAAACAATTTAGTTTATCTAATACCATGCATGCAATGATTGTCAGCTCAAATACATAGGTCAAAGTAGTAGAACAGGGGAAGTCAGACCAGCCGAACATAAAAACCTAGCAGCAAAATCTAGATTGGTTGACCCAAAGAAGATAAGAAATCTAGAGAATAGTTCAGCTATAGCGCTCACCACAAGCAAATACACACAACCATAAAATAGGATGGGATAGGATAAGATGGCAGTTTTAAAATCTAATGTCACAGGATGGAGGGAGTGATTGATAACAGGAGCTTTGTTTATCGAATCAACTGCAAATACATGTAATAGGAATGATTCAACACCTGTCCAGCCAGATATCTGGAAAATTCCACTACCACGCCTACGACGACAAATAGGAGAGGACAAAGGAAACTATAAAACTCAAGTTTCAAAGTCGTGTGATTATAACTGATGAAATGATTATGGACAGTGACAAATTGTGTTCGAAACTGTGTCATCCAGTAAATAATGAATACTGTTTCACTGTGTGGTACATCTAATAAACAAATTAATATGGAATATCTTATAGACTATCTGTAAACGTCTAGCTTCAAAATTAAGTGCACGACGAAATCATGAAACTGCATTCACTGTTGATATTGCACATATGTGTGAATGCTTCTACCTGTTATGCTATGCCAACTGATTTGTGTCCACTCCCTAAATACACTTTATAATGTCATTTCGAAATAAGGATAGGCACAGGATTCACACTCGATGGTTACTCTTCGACATCATATACAACCAGTATAGTAATAGCTAGGAAGTATTATAGTTATTACTATTATTATTATCGTTCCCCTCGCTTCTGAGAACATTGATGCGAAGAAGCCTTAAGGACAAGAGCCCACATCTGACCACTTCTGTGTGCATATATCAGTTTACCTGCTGCTGTGGAGTCAGCCAGGTACATTGGTCGTCTGACGCGTATTCTTTCCAAAAGGGTTCAAGAACACTATACTGCATAGCTATAAAAGAGTAATGGTGGCCATATAAGGAGTGCAATAATAGAACATCTCGTCAACACTGGCCATTCCATTTCAACAAACGCCTCCTCCTTCAAAGTGATCTACAAAGTGAAGAACAACCTACCGAAAGCAATCAGCTTTCATCTCCTTTGTATTGCTTAAGCTGTAGCCATTCAGTTAGAAAAACCAGAGTTATGCACACAAAAGAAAATCATCCAACCACTTGATGATAACAACCGTACTGACCTCTACTGACTTGATGTGTGGGTGCTCCTTATAACATTTGTAGTTTTTAGAATTCTGACATAATTCCATATTTTATCTTGTTTCTATGTGCATCCTAATCACAACTCATTGATTAAACTGTTCATCTTCTCATGAGACTGTATTACGCTTATTCAACTTTAACGTGTTGTTGGTGGCACAGCGGTAGAGTGCTCGCCGACGACTTATGTGGTCCGGGGTTCGAATCCCGGCCGATGCACTCATTTACCTCGCTAAGCCAGAAAAAATGCTGGTAAAGAGGAAAGGTTGCGAATGAGGCTAGCAACCCCATCCTGTAAAATAAACACTGCTTCAGAAACTTCTAGCCACTAGCTTGAAGCTCTATGTTCCACTGGGGAACGTGCAGGAAAAAACTTTCATGTGTTAATAAATATGTTTTTTGATAAGACATCACCAGTAACCTCTTACCAATCTTCAAATGACCCCCCACCCAACACTAGTTACAATTTAATTATTCATCACATTTTTGAAATACCTTGACAAAAATAACCCTAAATTATTTTCATTCTTATCGGACAAATCTAATGTACACACACATACAAAAATTAGTATATATAATTGTGATTGTAGAGGTAAGTGAAAGACTCTTCGCTGAACTACATGTTTTGTTTTCATTAATGTCTGGATAGGGATTATTTATGAACGTAGGGATTCACTTGCACATCTCCATTGCGTTCTGTTCTCCACAGTCCTCCTTGTCTGGCTCCATGAATATCCAAGAGCTGTCACTTCCTCCTCACATCAACTTCATCATGTCACCCTCGATCCTACACACTCAATTCCTGATTTCCCATTCGGGTTCTATTCAAGGACCTGTTGTGTAAGCCCACTCAACCGTCCTCTCAGCTCATGCTCAATCCATCTCGATTTCCTTCTGCGCATTTCTTGGACGATAGCTCCTTGGTTGGTTGGTGGCCAGAGCTCCTCATTTTTATATTCTTTCTCACACGTCATCTGATCTTCAGTAATGGTAAAAAGTGGCAGTTATTGTTGAAAATCTTCATTAGGCAGTTGAAAATGCTTGACATCACTCTCCAAGTCTCTGAACCATATTGAAGCACTGAAGTGACACCAGTGCTGGAAATCCGTATTTTGTTCCTTGTGTTCATTGGTGTATATCTATTTCAACAGTGATAAATTATTATGCAGCAAAGAGTAATAAACTTTCTATGTATTTGTCCATATAGGAAGTTTGTCCTACATAAGAGACGACAGTAGGCTTGTCATTCAACAATCCTTCAAACATTTTGATTGGACACTAGTGACTAGTGTTATGTGTTTAGTCCTTTCTTTGGTGCAGACTGAATTCTGTCAGTCAGGTTTGTAATGTGGCCACCATTCCAAGTAGCTCGCCAACAATCATGAGCCCGAATAGCTCAGTGGTAACGTCTCTGACTGCGGCACTGGGTGACGCGGGTTCGAATCTCAGAAGGGTTATGAGTTCCTTCAAGGTTGCAGATACGCCTTGCTGACTGATCAGTGCCAACTAGCACGAAACCTATGTGTAAGGCTTCCTGTGGCCAATTGCCTCCAACCATCTAAAATCCTTCAAACAGCTGGATTTTACTGACTAGTGGGTGTCTCTATCACTTTCTGTTATAATCTACAATTAATAAAATAAAATAAAAATTAAAAATTAAAAAATTAATAAAATAAAAATCTTCGTGCAGTAAACACGAAGATCGGATACAGAATATGGTAAGGTTGATAGTTTGTACTATTATCCTAGAAATATTTCAGGTCAAATGTCACATTAGCGAAACTACATAATACATGGGTGGGAAAGTCCAGAATAATTTTCGGTCAAGCGTCAAATTAACGAAATTACAATTAGGAATTAAAATGCCATGAAAAACATGGGGGAATGGATAAAACCCAAACAAAGTATCATCATATCTACTTAGAAGATTGACATATTGTGCATTTAGGGGTTAGAAATGTAGAAATGGCCGGCGGCAATCATAAACAGGTAATTCTTTCAAATAGTGACTATCCCATTACATTTCTTATCCAAACTTCCTGTTTATTCATGTTATTTCTAAGTTCTTCTTTTTTTTCCTTCACGTTCCCCAGTGGAACATAGGGCCTCAAGCTAGTGCCTTGAAGTTTCTGTAGCAGTGTTTACTTTTACAGGATGGGGTTGCTAGCCTCATTCGCAACCTTTCCTCTTTACCAGCATTATTTATGGCTTAGCGAGGTAAATGAGTGCGTCGGTCGGGGATCGAATCTCGTACCATGTGCATGGTCGGTGAGCATCCTAACCGCTGTGCCACCTACATTACCATATATTCGTATCCAAGCTTCCTGACTTTTTTGTTATTTCTACATTTCTAACCCCTAATTGCACTAATATGTTAATCTTGTCAGTAATTATGATGCTAATTTGTTTGAGTTTTATCCATTCCCCCATGTTTATTATGGCATTTTAATTCCTAATTGTAATTTTATTAATTTGAGCTTTGACCAGAAACAGTTATGGAACTTTCTCACCCAATCTGCGATTAGTAGTAGCAGTTACGATAGAAATTTCCTTCCGAATGATTTAACAAGTAGCTTTAATGAATGAAGTTGTTTATTTCATACATTTATTCCCCTTAATGAATTTGAACAAAGCAAGAACTACAGTTTTAGCAGAATAAAATGGTACCATCTTTTATTTCGTTGCCTTCTCGTCAGCTGCTTACATGGCAAAGACATTATTAAACATATCTACAACAACAATTTTAACATACTTGCACAGAGTTAAGTTTAAACAAAAATCAACCGATCAATATACTCATACACTAAAAATATATACATATATAAATATGCAATATTAACCACTATTCCGAACAATAATAATCAAACACAATGGAAACTTTTAGCATTTCACATTCGGAGGAAAGAGAGGTGAAATTATCCAGTTACCAGGGCAAAGAAAGGCTGATAACCACTTCTTTCTGGACGCATTCAGGTTTCAGGCGCTTGATGGAAATGGCTTCAGCAAACTTAAGGAGAATTGAGCTATTTTGCTTATTGATAATTTTGAACGACTTTTCGACGTCCACCTCATGACCCGTGTCGAGAAGATGCCTGGTGATGGCACTGTTTAAAGCATTTGTTCCCTTTAGACGTAAGCTTTTTGGTACATGTTCAGAAAATCGTAGATATGCCTTCCTTCTGTCCTTCCAATGTAACTGCTCCCGCAGATACATGTAAATTTGTATACACAGTTGGAGGTAACATGAGAAGGATATCTATCGATTTTTGATTGCACCAAAGAGCAAGTTGTTCGATAGACGGGAACGAGCTTAGCTGCAGGATACGCTATGGCTAGTGATGTACTTACCGTCAAATCTGCTTTGATATATGATGACTTTACCTTTCCATACTGTTACTTTCAAAAGTTTTTAATTATCCTCAGGCAGTCCTTTAAAATTGATTTTACCTATAGTTGATTTCTCAGAAATAAAGAAAGGTCAACATCATCTACCTGCAGTAGAAGTTAATGAAATCGAACAGATCATGGAGACTATGAATTCAGATGAGTTCAGGTACCTTTTTTTTGAAATATTATTCCTTGAGATGTTTAATCTCTGCTGTTAAATTGGGTGTGTGTTCTCGTAGTATAACTACACAGTATTTTAGTCATTTATAGTCCTATAATACTAATGTAAATCTCTTTCAGAAATCATAGCGGAAGATATTCGCATAGAAAACCGATAATATTTTGTGCAAATGGAACAATCACACGTTAAATACATTTTAGTCAAATTCCATCACGAACCGAAGACTATCAGAAACGAGGGAGTATTGGACACCCATTTCGTCCTAGTTTGAGACTCTTCGACAGTACGCACCAGAGATGGAACCTAAGACGTTCAGATTATGAGGTGGGCTCGTTGATCAATCAGCCTTGTGGAACGGAATCCAGTAACTGGCGTATAGATACTAACTTCTGTCGATACACGATTCTTAACTGCATCGCCAGTCCTTGTGAATAGATTTTTCAAAAGAATGGATACTGAACAAAGAGTACTCTTTTCGATAACTTCATCATCAGACTCTACAGTTATATATACATCATAGTGAATGAATGAATCAGCGTTATGAACAACATTAATGTTGTTCAAATAACATGGAATCAGTAATATTGATAGATTACAGCTCAATAGCATCAACATAAAATAAGCTGAATGTCAGAAAAATTAGGAAAGATAATATTACAAATTCATGAATTTATAGTCTCTACTGAAAGCCTGCCAGGTCAGTATTAGTGGCTGGCTGGACGTGTTTCTTTTGCACACAGAGCACTGGTTGTCTGAGGCGAATTACAATAGCCTCTGCTGTTTAGAGCATGCGGTAGGTCAGTGTTTTTGAAAACTTATTTGGTACCCGGTAGATGATAGGGAGGGATTTTGCAATGCTGGCTTTGTGGCCGGTTTGCACCAGATGGTCTAATATCGAACTTTTAATGGTTTTAACTACACCTTTACTTAGCTATAATGGGGTGTGTTCTCGAGCACGAAAAATCAGGTTCCTAGAGCAACGGCCAATATAATAATAGAATTTAATAATTCCATTGTAGCATTAAGAACACAATATTCAGCGAAGAGAATTATCAAGCTGTACAATCGTTCATACATGGTTTTTATGAAATTATATACGGTGAGGGAATTAGGTCAAAGGTGTGAATACATGAAACAATCATAGTAGTATGAAATGCAGTTAAAATATTTGTGGCTATAATCATAGTTTAATGTCAAGTGGCAAAATAACTAATGTCATATATAGAATAATACATAAGGTGTATAGATTTTGGAAAGAGGTGCATAATTAAAAGACTAGTAGACGAATATAAAATGTTACATAACATGGTGTGAAATTTGATAAGATAGAATTCAATAATTTAAAAATAAAAAATTAATAATTTTGGGTTTAAAATGACAAGTGGGTCAAGTGGAAAGATTCAGAGTGAGAATAGTAATAGTAATAATAATAATAATTGTAATAATAAGGGAAAAGTACATAGCTAAATAGACCAAATAAATAAACGTCTATCCCTCTACGACCAAGGCAGAATTAGGGATTGTACATACTTCTTTTGTACACAAAGGTCTGGCTTAAAGTCATGAATTGCGAAAGCCTCAGCTGTCTTTAGAAGTCTGTGACGAATAAAACACGGGAAGTTAGCATGGATTCTATATATGATCTTGAAATCATGGTCAGGGTTGATCGAGTGACAGAATTCGACCAGCTGTTCCAGAATAGAGCTTCGCACACCCTTCCTTTCTCCCTTGTAAAACCATGCTGGAATATGTTCTCGTATCTATGTGGAAAGTGTGTCGGTGGCATAGTGGTTAGGACGCTCGACGACCGTGCACATGGTCCGGGGTTCGATAACCGGCCGTTGCACTCCTTTACCTCACTCAGCCAGAAGTAAAGCTGGTGAAGAGGAAAAGTTGGAAATGAGGCTAGCAACCCCATCCTGTAAAAGTAAAGCCATTAACTTGAAGCCCTATGTTCCACTGGGAACGTGAAGGAAATTAAAGAATCCATGTGGAAAGTGTCCTCTGACTAAGGTCAGTGTACCTTGTTCCACAAGAGCAGGTGAACTGTTAGATGTGCATGGAGGCGGCCAGATGGGGAGCTTATCTTTTACAGAGGTAGAGAACAATTTGCGGCTCGTGAACGTCATCTGTAATTTAGCTGCTGGATGTGTCTTACTGACTGATTTAGAGAGACGAATTTTGAGCATATCCGAAGCTTGATCACCTTTGAATTCCAAGTTCATGAATAAGGTTTTCTTTGGAACTGAGTTGGTGACCATTTTAGACTGTTTATCTTTCATCTTGTTGTCACTAAATCGGTTAGGGTAGCCGTTTTCTGCGAGTGTGGCTTTTAAGAAGTCAAGTTCTGAGTCAACGCAATCAGAACTACAAATTTTCCTTATCCTAAAGCAGAGCAAATGAATTAGGTTCCTTTTCCTGGAAATAGGCACCAACTGTAATAATTAGTCAATCTCTTAAAAATCATGTATATACCATTGTACAGCTTGATAATAAATTCGTTGGAAAGAGTCTCTTCGTTCGCTGAATATCGTGTTCTTAAATACATTTCAGTCAAATTCCATCACGAACCGAAGACTATCAGAAACGAGGGAGTATTGAACACCCATTTCGCCCTAGTTTGAGACTCTTCGACAGTACGCACCAGAGATGGAACTTAAGACGTTCAGATTATGAGGCGAGCTCGTTGATCAGTCAGTCTTGTGGAACGGAATCCAGTAACTGGCGTATAGATACTAACATCTGTCGATACACGATTCTCAACCACATCGCCAGTCCTATTGAATACATTTTTGTCATTGTAAAAATCTTGAATCGTGCGACTAACTGTCTCCAGACAGTCTATACTTCATTGAATGACGTCCAAATTTTGCTTGACCGTCCCTAATTCTTTTTTTCAGCCTAGTCATATTTGAGCCTGCATAGCAACAGTTTCATCGCTGTAAATGTCTCATTGTATATACTTCATTATAACATAAATCATTACATAAAACAGTGGTGCCCTGCTTGAATCATTGGGCTACCTAAATTCCTGTTCAATACAATGAACATATGAACTTGCGTCAGTGGCACAGTGGTTATGACTCTTGTCGACCATGCACACGGTTCGGGGTTCGATCCCTGGCCGACGCACAACTGACATCTATGGTCGGCCTGCAAAATTTCATAACTGTACAAAAAATACGGTGTGGAATCAGGCTATAATCAAAAAATAAATTATATTTTCTTCAATTCTTATTGTTTTAACTTCTCGATTATGTAACAGAGTAGCAAAATTTACTAGCTAGCACATTTTTAATTGGCTTTCAAACTGCCAGCGTGCATTTCTTGGAGACGAAGGAAAAACGTCAGAAGATAGAGTAGTCTGTTCTTCAGATTGAACAGCATTACTTCACAAAATGAAATACCATAGATTGATACTATACATGAAGATCCTAGATGACGTGAAAATATCATGCAATAAGTTACCCTGAGAATCCTGTACACTATGTCGATATTTTGTTCGGAATAAAGCTATTATTATCATCTTAATACATTAAATTATCATTTTGTTTATCAGTGCTTTAGAAGCAGCAGACAACATAGAAGGTGAAGACGGAGAGACAGGGGACGAAGGCCAAGAACAAGTAAAGACACATGAAGAAGTAACAACCCGCTCCAATGTGTATTCAAGAATTCTAGTCTTACACGATTTAATGCGTGAACATATTGGTCTGAAACGTGACGCTAAGGTAAATAAATAAATTATGAAATGGCTTTGTTTTCTTCCTAATGTATTAATGTATTCTTTGTTGATATATTAGATGGTAGGAGGCGATCGGCTACAGGAAGCTTTGAACCAAAGTTTCGAGCTAGCCCGCACTCATCAGTCAGCAAGGCGAATCTGTAACCTTGAGGGAACAACTCATGTGTCTTCTGAGATTCGAACCTCCGTCACCCAGTACTGTAATCACAAAGGTTACCACTGAGGAACTATTCGAGCTTGTGACTGACCTCCTATGGAACTGTATTAGGCACTCTGGTTTAAGAGGAGGAGGCAGTCGGTAACTAGTGTAATGTATCTAGTCCTCCCATTGCAATGTGGCCACCATCAGGCTAGGTGATTCACCATTATGGTGAGCTCTGAATTGTTGTGTCCAATCACAGTATTCAGCACAATCCTATAGGAGGGGGATCCTGTACCCAAATAGCTCATTGGTTACGTCTGTGACTGCACTATTCGATTATGTGGGTTCAAATCTCACACTGGGAGGATGGGCTCCTTCAAAATTACAGATACGTCTTGCTGACTGACTGGTGAGTGCCAATTAGCACGAAACCTAGGTCAACGCATTCCTGCGGATTGCCTTCAAACACCTAATAGCAACAATCCAAAGTGCACTGTGACGGTGAACTACTTAGCCTGATGGTGGCCACATTACAAACTTAACGTGACTGATAGAATTCAGTTTGCATCAAAGAGAGGACTAGACACATTACACTAGCTACTAACTAGTGTCAAAATGTATTCTTTCTCTATCGTTTATGTACAAGTGATCTGTTAAGTCTAGGTGTTACTGGTAGTCTGGAAACTGTTGTGAACCTGCTTTTTATGCTTCTAGGTGTTCATCAGATATATATATATATATATATATATATATATATATATGTGGCAGACATCACTTAGCAGTACAGTTTAAGAAATAACTGTTTAGAGATAAAACGACTGAGTTATTTGGAATTAAACATATCTACAATGGTGAAGAAACTCATAAACCTTTTGGAATTCAAGTCTGCTTCACTCTGTGCTACAGTCAGAGAGGCCACCACTGAGCTGTTCGGGATGAAAATTGACCTCTAGTAGACATGTAATGGAGATATAGATTTTTAGATTGAAAAGAACAACAAGTTCAGCAAAGATGGCGATCTTTTCGGCGATTTCATTCTCAAAACCAGCTGTACAATCGCATTTATATAGATTAGCTTACATGGATACAATTATTATTCGTTTAATTCCACATAGTGTAACGGTGATAATAATTTTCAACTTGATATGAAAGTGTGAAGGTAAAAATATACGTATTACAAGGGGCTTAGAGACAAGATTGCATAGGATTAGAAAACAGTTACAACGTATGGAAAAGTAATATTTGATAACTGGAGAAATAATTTTACAGGCGAATGAAAGGTGATAATTATTTTCAACTTGATATGAAATACAAGAGGCTTAGAGACGCAGGGATAGAACGAATAACAGGTGTCAACAAAATGAGCACGGAAACAAACTGAAATCAAAATTTTCAACTTGAAATGTAAGTTAGGAGGTATGAATATAGATTACAAGAGGCATATAAACAAAAAATGACACAGGATTAGAATATAATTTGGTAAAATGGTTATTCTAAACGGATTACAAGTGTGATCAGGAGGAGCATGGAAACAAACTTAAAATAACTGATTTTATTGGTGAAGTTGGTGAAGCAAAGGATTATCCAGTGCACCGACGAGCAACAAAAACAGGAGCTGAATGCAAGCTACAATACACTGAACAAAAGAGTGAAGAAGAGTGCCAGGGAAGACAAAAGAAAATATTATGAAACCATGGCAAACGAAGCAGAACAAGCTGCAGGCAAAGGAGACCTCGCCACACTCTACCAAACAACTAGGAACCTTTCGGGCAAACGTTCGACACAGATTAAGCCAATAAAGGACGACAATGGAAAGTCAATCACCAAAGAGGTGGAACAGAGAAAGCACTGGGTTGAACACTTCAAAAGACTTCTAAATCGTCCGCCACCTACAACACGCCCAGCAATACCAACAACGGAAGCAGAACTACCAGTGAACACTGACCCCCCGACGAAATCAGAAGTCCTGAATGCAATCAAGATGCTTAAAGCTGGGAAAACACCGGGACCAGATGGAATCCCAGCAGAAGCTTTGAAAATAGACCCAGAGACAACAGCGGACTTGATGACACCACTGCTGGAGAAGGTGTGGAAAGAGGGCAAAGTACCCGAGGATTGGAAGAACGGATACTTATTCAAACTTCCAAAGAAAGGAGACTTAAGTCAATGTAAAAACTGGCGTGGAATTATGCTTCTGTCCATTCCAAGCAAGATACTAAGTCGCATCATCCTGGAGAGAATCAAACAAGCCCTAGATGAAAAACTTCGTCCGGAACAGGCCGGATTCAGGAGAAACAAATCATGTATTGATCAAATCGCCACTCTACGGATCATCATTGAACAAAGCTTGGAATGGCAGTCACCTCTCTATCTCAACTTCATCGACTTTGAAAAGGCCTTCGACAGCGTCGATCGAGAGGTCATTTGGAAACTACTTCGCTACTACGGGGTCCCATCGACAATTATACATCTCATCCAACAGTTATACGACAATGCTGCATGCCAAGTAATCCACAACGGGAAACTTACGGAAGCCTTCGAAGTGAGGACGGGAGTGAGGCAAGGCTGTCTACTATCACCAATGATCTTCCTGATTGCAATTGATTGGATAATGCGACAGACAACGGCAACCAACGAGGGAACAGGCATAAAATGGACTGACACAAAAGACTTGGAGGATCTGGATTTCGCCGATGATATATGTCTGATTTCCCATAAACTGGAAGATATGCAAGTGAAAAGTAACAAGTTGGCAGAAGAAGCATCAAAGATAGGACTTCACGTGAACATAGATAAAACAGAGATGATGAAGATTCCTAGCCAACATCAACAGCAACAACAACAACAGACAACAATCAGCATAAGTGGGAAGAACCTGAAAGAAACAACCTCCTTCACCTACCTGGGAAGCATCGTCTCAACTACAGGCGGAACTGACGAGGACATCAAAGCCAGAATCGGAAAAGCAAGACAAGCTTTCATTACTCTCAAATCTGTGTGGAGGTCAACAGCACTCAGCATCAAAAATAAGATCCGGATTTTCAACTCCAATGTGAAGTCAGTGCTACTATACGGATCAGAGACTTGGCGAGTCATAAAGAGCATCTCAAACAAACTTCAAACCTTCATTAACAGCTGTTTCCGCTCAATACTCAAGATCAGATGGCCAGAAAAGATCAGCAACAGGGATCTCTGGGAGCGAACCAATCAGGAACCGATTGTGAAACAAATAGGCAGAAAGAAATGGAGATGGATTGGCCATACGCTGAGGAAACCATCAAGTGACATCACTAGACAAGCCATTGCTCGAGTGGAACCCGAAAGGGAGGCGGCGAGTTGGTCGTCCAAGGGTGACTTGGAGGAGGTCATGCGAGGAGGAGATGAAAGCATGTGGACAGACCTGGAGCAGGGTGAAAAAGTTGTCAGAAAACCGAAGGCAATGGAGGTGCGCAGCTGAAGCCCTATGTTCCTCTAGGAACTAAAGGATACAATAATAATAATAATAATAATAATAATAATAATAATAATAATAATAATAATAATAATTGGTGAAGTTCAATAATAGCGTCATCCCAGGAGTGTGAACGCTCCAATGACCTTGAAAGCATGCTAGTCGTTGGCTAGCGGCATCTGTCATTATCATAGCTGAAATATCAACGCTATCCACCAACTTAGGGGCAAATTTCACCCAGATCACGCTTTTAAGTACTGTTAGGACAATGTGTTAATAGCTCGTTAGGATTAGGATTAGGGTTAAGGTAAGTATTGTGGTAGGGGTTAGGATCAGGGTTATAGTTAGCATTAGGGTTAGAATCACGTTTTGAATAAGGGTTATTATTAGGGTTAGGGCTAAGGTTAGGTTTAGTGTTAGGGTCAGGATTAAACTTATGGTTACGATGAGGGATAGATTTATAGTTGATGTCATTTATTTTAATTTTTTTACTATTCACGTTTTCCTGGTAAGTAGTCGTCTATCCTCCTGCTGGAAACCATAATAATATAACCGAGGGCTTTCTGGAAGACTGCAAGCAGGATGAAAGAGATGAAAAACTCACAAGAACAGTTTATCTGTAGTCATCTCGGTGAATACATGTATAGAAACTAGCCTAACTTAGCAACTGATACTCCTCGTTACAATTAGGGCGAATTTTTAAGCAAGATAAGAGAAAGGTAACCTGTTTAATGCGTTTTCAAGCATTTTCTTCTCAATATACATTAGTTTTCGAGCAAACGTTCCTCATTTTTATGATTGGTCAGCTGAAGGTCACTCGTGCGTTCGTACCCCTTGGACGCTATTGTAGAACCTCACCATTTTATAAATGAAGAGTTAGGACGAATTGAACGAAGACAAAGAGAGAAAATTACACACAGAGAGAACAAAACATAAAAAATGAAGGATAAGGGAACATACCGAACTAGGTCCATGGTAGTTGTAAAGGCTGGCTCTCGCCATATGCATGGAGAAGCTGGAGCTATGTGTTCGAAAGAAACTAGTCCAGCACTTGGTGCTGGTGCAGACTGCATTCCATCAGTCAATTCTGAGATGCAATCAACACGATAGGTGGCTTATATATTCAAATGTTTATTTTTTAGTTGCTGCTTATCAAAAAACACTGAGAAGTCTAACTTTATTGAAATATACCTCAGCGCTCAGTCATTGTACTCAATTTTAATGGCTGGATAAATGATGAACCACTATTTTAGCATCCAAAGTAGAATACAAAGCTAAAATATGATAAATTTTGAGCGAAGATTTTCACAGCAGCAGTGTTCAGATATTAATCCAGATTCCTATCACTAATGCATTTCGTAAAGACAGTAATTTGATGTATTTCGTTTGTTTAATTGAAAGCATTTCCCACAGTGACATCAGCAATAATTGGAGAAGAATATTGATAGGTAAACAATTATTTAACTGATATCCTGTCTCAGTTCTAAGCTTGATTGGTGTACACAACTACAACGCCATAAGTTATCAGACTCTAGAAGTGTTACGTCTTGTAATTGTTACTTTGAAGTCTACTCCGATAAGATTTGCATCTGAAATCAATTTGTTATTTACTATGAATTAAAACCACTTGTGAAACTAAATGACTTCATTCATTTATATTTTTATGAACTTTGCTTTCTGTGCGTTTTTGAATTTAGATTACACCCGCTTTTGTATGGTCATATTTTGAATTATTAAAACAAATGAAGAGGCAAGTTCAATCATCAGCTGACTTAAATCAAGTTGGCGAAGACGGGACAAATTCATCAGTTAATATTACAGTTTAGTGATATTTATCAACTGTGGATAACAATAATAACGAAGATTAAATTGAAACTTGTACTATGTGACATTTTCTAAATATTGTGAATATATAAATTGTCTTTCTCTAATGAGGTCAAGTTTACATTTTCTTTAAATAGCTGTCCGTGGTATTTGTTTGCTCCTTTTTAAACAGTCGGAGTTTTTCAGAAATAACTAACTGTTTTTTTTAATTTGAAATATGATTTAGGTGTTCAGTCTCTCCTCAAATATAATAACGAGAATGTGCATACGACGAGCCTTGCGCAAACTTCCATTGATTTCCTTGAGAGAAGAGTTATTCAACAGTGTTTAATACATAAGTGAGAAATTATTCATGGGATTAAGAAGCATATTGCAGTCAGATAACAAACATTTAAATCCTAAGTACATCTCTTAACATTTATAGGCACAATACTACCTACTTGTTATTTCAGCAGCCCATTCCTCAAAGTGAAGTATCTGAGGTCAAATGTTAAGCCAGTTATGTGATAAAGCCTTCGATTTGCACAAAATGTATGGCTATACAATGGCCATGACAATATCTATTGAAAATCCAACAAGCAAACAAGCTCGTAGTGCTTCAAGCAGTATAGACGATTGTGACTATAACAACACATGGGTACTGCAAAAATAGCGCATAAAAGTAACGTTATAAACTTATTTTATGTTGCCATTTGGAATGGGATGTATTTCCGTAAAGACAGATAATCTGCTCTCTTATCTGTGAAGTTGTGACTTATGTACTTACTGGCACAATAACCCCATTGGACAGTTTTGGCCTGTTTATTAATGTCTTCAATCTCTGTGGGATTTCAATATTATACAACCGATCAGACTTGGTTTATTTACAGCTTCAATTCCTGAGGGGTTTGTAAATATCCAGTAGTCGTTTTTGTCAGTCTGATTTTTGTTTCTATCTCATTGTAGGAGATAAGTTCAAGTTATCAGTCACTTACACTATCGTGTTCTGAAGGCACATTCTGGTCAAGTTACACGGACCCGCAACCAAATACCATTCTATTATAGAAAGATGAAAATGAGTGACCATTAGGAGAGCCTTAATGCCTACGGAATCACTTTGACAGTCACCACTTCCTAATATCCCATCTCGTGGAGGTTTATTTCTTCTTGGAGTACATCAAACAGAAAGGCCATTAGCATTGCGCGACCCGAGAAATTAGGAGACAGAAGTTTAAGGCCTGTGGTGCAAGATGGATTCAAATTTGTTAGTGGAGTAGTGTCTATGATGAAATCTCACGTTTAACTTTAGACTCCCACAAGGCAAGTCAGGATGTACACTTTTTAGGTTTCATTTATTCTCACACTTTCTGTCAATATCCAGCTCTTACTACGCTGGACCTCACGCTGTCCCTCGAAGACTTTCAGAAACACTTTGTATTAACCAACGCGAAAACCAGAACACAGATTGGCGACTCGAGAATCCTTTATTCTTACGCCAATATGTAACCAACAATAAGGTTATTATATACAAGGCCTAAGAATAAATGTTATAACAGTAAATCACGATAATACTTCTGATAGTATTTTATCTTCCTCTGAACAGCGAACGATGAGACGATGACTGCTGTATTGACGACTCCTGCGAAAAATATGGAGGAGTTGGGTTTGAGCAAACAACCATGAATTGATCGTTCAATCTTCAACTACATTGACAGGTGGCGACAAAGAAATACAGAAATGCAAGAAAAATACTAGACAGAGTATTTACTACCTTTTGGACTGAATACAACAGGCTGGAGTAATTCGTAACTGGTGGCCATCCACTGACAGATGATACATGTGTCCAGACATCAAAGAGCATCAGAAATCACACATCATTAGCCGGATTTGATGCTACAGCAACGTCGCCTCTGAAGAAATAAAACAATGAGCATTTCAGTGTCGTTGACATAGCATCTGTATCTCAACCTAAGGAGTACCATCCACAGAGTATATGTAAGAATTCAATTCGGATGATGTCACAATACAGTTATCAAGTAACCTTGTACTTACAATAGCTATGATTTACATAAGTTCCTATTATTGGCTGAAGAGATATTCGGGGAGTTTTCTAAAGACGGCATAAGGGCTTTACACAGGTGGAAGCTTTTCAGTAAGTAAACAAACTGCGACTTGAGAGATATAAAGTTTTGAGAGAACCGAAGGGAACGCACTAAAAGGAAGTTTGCACAATCGAAAGTCTTAGTGGCAAACCCCTTAAAAGCCTGAAAACACCTGGAGCTATCAGTGTCAGATGGCTCACTGTGAGATCGTATATCATGGAGATCATTCTTTCTGCAATCGACCTGAGTATGAACATGGGGATGTTAATTGAACTTCTTGAAAAGCGAGCCCCAGGAGAGGTAACGTTATTGTCAGCAAAATCTTTTCATGTGCCTCTAAATTCTTATTTGCGTAGTGCGAATGGACAACATACCGACATCATAATATCCCATTCCATGTGGTGTTCAGACATATAGCTAAAGCTTCTAATTCCGCCTCATGAAATTATCCTTTAGAATACCTTCATAGTGATTAACAAGAGATCATCGCTATTCCGGATTGTATCTTAAGTGAAAACCGACGAGTTCTTGCGGGGGCATGTAATTTGTGCTTAATGTGATAGATGCCCGTGGGGTATCATATAATACCATTTTAAAGTCACTATTATTCCTGATCGTAGCCACTCATCCACTAGATGTATTACAACGTCCTGTACCTCTCTAAACTACTGGTGAAAAGTTGTCAAAACTATGAGGACGAGCAATCTATCGTGAAGAGCTCCCTAATTGTCTAGAATACACTTTGTCGAAGTTCGATGGGTTTGTTTTCCATTTAAATGAATAATAATAAGTGTGAGTTCTTCATGCCATCTATTAAATAACTTAGTTTTTGGTGGGTAAAGGTGGTCACTGACCAGAACTGGAAAATATTGTACCCACTCAAAAGATGTCTAATACTCACAACACAAATACGTCACATTCCTTTTCGGGATTATTCTGTTTCTACAGTTCTTTCGTCCCAGAAATGCGTCGTTTAGGAAAACCGTTAAATGAACTGTTGGAAAAAGGTGACGAATGGAACTAGTAGAGTGTGTGTTAGCACGCATATGAGAATGTCAAGGAAATATTAACTTCCAGTTTACTGCTAATACACTGTGACCCTAATTTGGAAATTATCGTTGCATCTAATGCAGCTAGTTATAGTGCTAGTGCAGTTGTCCCACGTATGTTAAGAAGTGATGTTGCAAAAAGGAATTGCACGCGCCTCAAGGACAGAAGAAACTATGACCAGATCAAGAGAGGGAAGGTGTTTGAATCGGAGTTCGCAGTGAGGATATTCCATGAATTGCTTCAGGAACACAATTTACACTGCCTACGGATCACAAGCATATGCTGTCAATTTTTGGCTCTAAGAAAGGAATTCCAGTTTACATAGGGACCTGTCTTAAGCAGAGAGCGGTTACATTCTGAGTTATAATTTTAGATTTAAGTATAAGGCTACACGCAATTTTGGTTGTTTCGCACGATTATGAAAGTCACAAGGAAAAAAAGCTATGGTGGTGGCTGCAGTTTCTGTCGAAGCAAATCTGATAGGAATTGTAATAAACGCCGTAAAATCTGAAGCGTTGACAGATGCATGGACGGAAATATCTGATTATTGTGATTCTATGATAAATGGATTAGCGAGATTTCTTCAATATGGTTGGCTATCACAACTCGACTGCCCACAAATGCAAGGGTTTTATAAAGAACGAAATCCTTCCCCCACCCCAGCTGTCTTGTAATCGTGTAATGAAGACTGAAGTTTTCTGTCACACACCTACTTTTCACCAAGGAACCGCTAGACTGAAAATGATGGCTTGGGGAAAGGTTTATTGGCCAGAAATAGGCAGAGAAGTAAAACACATAGGACAGAGTTGTAGTGGATAGGCTGACGCCGCTAAGCCACCAATATAAGTATTACTAAAGTTATGGCATACGCTGGAACATGCATCGATGGGAGCTCTTACTGGTTCTTCTGGCATATTTTAAGCGAAACAATTTCCAGCAATAACCGATGAATTTTCGAAATGGTCAGAAATTCGTATCATGAATAAAGTTTCTGCGACAGCTACAATTCGAAGACTTAGAGTTTAGAAACCGACGCTTCCATCAAAATAATTACCAAACTTACCAACAGGCGTTCTGTTACATTGCAGAAAACCAGTGGTGCTTATGAGTCTTTATTTTGGAGAGCATGGCAAAGGACAAGTGGATTGAGGGGTACCTATTCGAACAAACGGAAGGGCATTCACCATTCACAAGATAAAGTAGGCATTACAAGCCATAAAGAAGATAAAGTTCCTACACGGTTGCCCGTCCCACCCTTCTTCTCAGTCACTTACAACATCTGCATGGCCATATGACACCGCGATGTAAAGGTCCCGCACAAGAATGGGAATAGCCGAGGTGTTGCAAATAAGCCATATTTCCAGTCCTGTTTTGGCAAATGACGAAGAAGCGGTTACTAAACAGCCAAAGCTTGCGTTCATAACTCAATTGCTTTCATTCGGAGTGTGGGAGCTTTAAAACGCAAGGTGAGCAACCATGAATATTATATCCTCACTAGTAAGCTTAAAATCTCGGCCAATAGTCATGCGGCGACAAACTGAAATGAGACTATCAGAGAGTGCATTGGAACATCTACCATCAGACAATTTTCATCCACAAATTACTTTAATTTTCAAATATTCTTGCTCATGTTTTTGTCTCATCCTCATAATAATAATAATAATAATAGTATATTCTCATTTTGTACATGAGGGACGCCAGTTTACAGGCATCATCAGTCTGATAAATTACATATACGATTAGCAATCATACTTAATAATAATGTTTTAATAAAATACACATTTTTTTCCTACCTGTGTAGGACACATCAAATGTACAGGCATGGATAAGGATTATTTAAATTTCATAAATTTGGTTTATGATTAAATTACATGGTTGCTGACGTTTCTGTCTTTGGTTTGTGGGAACAATATGATAACCAGTCATTCAATGGAGCACATCATGAAATATAGGAATATTGTCTTTGCATTAACAAAAAAACCCAAGTATGTTTTGGGTGGATTACAAATACTTTGGAAAAAATAAAGCTTGAAGTAATTCCGAATCTCATTTTTGATTTATATCCAAATTGGGTAATAAGAAAGTATCGTGACGTTGTACTACAAACTGATACCTTTCCATTGGTATAAGAGTATATTCCACAAATGTAATCCGGGTTGCTTCGTGGGGAAAGTTGATTCGTTATTAACTAGGCAACTGAAAGATACGGGACCAATAATGTTTGCAGATCATTTGTCATTGTAAATGGCCAAACATCCACATTATTCATTCTCATTCAAAAAGTCAAATGGAAGCTAAAATGGTGAGAGAAAAAAGAAGACACAACAGCAAAGCAAGAGGAGTCCTTAAGGAGTGATTAATAAATACACGCATATATATTCTGTCTAGTAACTATGGTTATTTTTGTTCACTAACTAACTAGTCCCGTTATGCTAACTTTTATATTATGTGTAAACTAATATTACTGTCATGTGTAGAAATGTTTATCATCTAGTTCCAATAATATTAAAATTTATAATTGTAGTTTGTTGTAACTACACGTTTAAAGAACTTAAAATATCTATGTAGGGTGAAAAAGAAGGTGTAAGAGTCAGGCGCAAAAGTGCATTGTCATCTTTGAGTAGTCTGGTGACTGAGGAGATGAACACTGGAAGTGTGTTTGCATCGCGCACATAAGCTGGTAGTCTATTCCAAATGACTGAAAACTTATTTAAGAAGAAGTTGTACCGCGCGTAAGTCTGACAGTGCTCTATAGCAGCTAGGTTGTGGTGATTTCTAAGATGGTAAGTGGTGACAGCGGTAGGTTTAGTTATTGGCTCGGAGGAATGCAAGAGAAGATTAGTTAGCTTATAGTAAAAGATAAGGTTTAGCTTAAGACGTCTTTTCCAGAGGGGTTCGAATCTTAGTCTTTCGCATCGCTCATGGTATTCCAGACCACTTTCTAAACCAAGAGTTCTTGAGGTAAACTGCCGTTGCACTCCCTCTAATTTATGCTTGTCATTTTGTCTGAGTCCGCTAGGAATAAACGTGCAGTATTCTAAGATAGGTCGGACACATACTTTGCATAATAAAACCCTAGTTTTATAACAAAAGAAATTGCGTGTTATGCATCCTATCAGCCTTCGTGCTTTACGTCTGGGATAATCAGTTTGTTCAGAGAACGTTAGGTTACTAGAGTATCTAATACCGAGATCTACGACTGAGTTGAGCCTAGCTAGTTTTCGCCCATTTATTTCATGTTTAGCAATCTCCAAATCCGTCTTCTTATTTAACCTAAGCCATTATCGCTGTCACGCCGTTCTATTCAGCAGTGATTAGTTTGAATAAAGAAAGAATGAACGTATTTGTTAAACAATGCTAGCCCGTTCCATTTAATGGGTTCTCCTCCACTCCATATATCCTAAACAATATCAAAAATATAAATCACAAAAGGTTTAGCTGTACTCTAACCACAATGTGATGAAGAGTAAAAGCAACATAATTTCGAAATGACCTCAGTAAAGAAATTATTGAGTACCGAAAGCGCTAACTATTTGCAGTACGATTAGAAGAGAAGGAGGAAGCACAGTTCAAGTTTTGCGTGGAAACAAAGACTGATTACAGGCAGAATACAACACAGAAGGCAGTTTAAATTTATGCTCAATGTGTTGTAAAGCTTGAGGAAGTGGGAGTAAAAGAACAAGTGAAAATGTGACACGGGCAATTAATGTGGTGATTCACAATTTCTATCTCTGTATTGTTTAAATACTTACTGTTGACTGTTAATATGTTTCTTATATGAATTGCATAATAATTCCGCTAAATACAAATTCCTGAATTCTGCCCTCTCTGTGTTTTGGTTGGATTCGTGTAATTCGGTCATCTTGAAATACTAATACTTCGATTACAATAAATTACTACAAATTGGCGTCGCGATGGAACTAAATAACCTGGGAAAACTTCCTATTAATGGTTCTCCACGGGAGATTGCTGATTATTTGGAATACTTCGATGCGTGGTGCATTTCAAAGAATGTTCGGGATGACAAAATACCAGCACATTTCATCACTGCTATTGGGCTAGATGCGTATAGCCTAGTAAAGACCCTGTCGTTTCCAGATCAACCTATTTCTCTGTCATATGTCAAGATTCGTGAACTTCTGACAAATCACTTACATGTGACTACATTTGAGACCAGAGAGAGGGCTCAATTCCATAAACTGGTTCGTGCTCCCAACCAGAGAATTAGAGACTTTATTCTGCAACTCCAAATACAAGCTTCAAAGTGTAACTTTGGAGATCAGCTGTATACTCAACTACGTGATCGTCTAATTGCTGGAATCAATATTCCTAAGTTAGAGAAAGAGTTAATTCAGATTCATTCTTGTACTTTTCAAACTGCTAAAGGTTTATGTATTACATATGAAGATGTCAATAATGAATACTCTGCTCCCACTACGTCAGTGTCTGATGTTATGCTTTCTAAAGTCGAAAATACAAGTGGTAATGGAAACCAATCCAAACTGCCGTCCACAGGTAATAGAATGCAGCGAGAGATCAAAAACATTAGACCGTGTTTTTCCTGTGGAAAGTTACATCTACGAAGCACTCGCCGTTTTCGGGGTGCTAAGTGTCACAAATGTGGTAAAGTTGGACACATCAAGACGGTTTGCAGAAGTTCGAATACTTATGTTGCTCAACATTCTTATAATTCTCCCAAGCTGTCTAGTAAAATGGAGTCAATGTGTCTTTCAACCTTTCAAAATAGTCAAGCAAATCCAATGAAAACCACTACAAGTTCGGCAACTCAAGTGTCAACTGTCTCCAAAAATGAGGTAGCTGAGTTACAATGTGAACTGTCGAAAACACGGAAAAAACTGAATGAGATGAGAGAGCAACTGATTAAAATGGAGGAATTAATGCATATGCATAGACTGCGTCTGTCGAATGCAGAGCACACAAGTACCCGTGAAAGTCCTGCAAAACTTTTCAAATCTCGAATTCTCAAAAAGCATCTGATGTCCACGACTTCTAATGATAATGTACATTAGAAGTCGTGGACATCAGATGCTTTTTGAGAATTCGAGATTTGAAAAGTTTTGCAGGACTTTCACGGGTACTTGTGTGCTCTGCATTCGACAGACGCAGTCTATGCATATGCATTAATTCCTCCATTTTAATCAGTTGCTCTCTCATCTCATTCAGTTTTTTCCGTGTTTTCGACAGTTCACATTGTAACTCAGCTACCTCATTTTTGGAGACAGTTGACACTTGAGTTGCCGAACTTGTAGTGGTTTTCATTGGATTTGCTTGACTATTTTGAAAGGTTGAAAGACACATTGACTCCATTTTACTAGACAGCTTGGGAGAATTATAAGAATGTTGAGCAACATAAGTATTCGAACTTCTGCAAACCGTCTTGATGTGTCCAACTTTACCACATTTGTGACACTTAGCACCCCGAAAACGGCGAGTGCTTCGTAGATGTAACTTTCCACAGGAAAAACACGGTCTAATGTTTTTGATCTCTCGCTGCATTCTATTACCTGTGGACGGCAGTTTGGATTGGTTTCCATTACCACTTGTATTTTCGACTTTAGAAAGCATAACATCAGACACTGACGTAGTGGGAGCAGAGTATTCATTATTGACATCTTCATATGTAATACATAAACCTTTAGCAGTTTGAAAAGTACAAGAATGAATCTGAATTAACTCTTTCTCTAACTTAGGAATATTGATTCCAGCAATTAGACGATCACGTAGTTGAGTATACAGCTGATCTCCAAAGTTACACTTTGAAGCTTGTATTTGGAGTTGCAGAATAAAGTCTCTAATTCTCTGGTTGGGAGCACGAACCAGTTTATGGAATTGAGCCCTCTCTCTGGTCTCAAATGTAGTCACATGTAAGTGATTTGTCAGAAGTTCACGAATCTTGACATATGACAGAGAAATAGGTTGATCTGGAAACGACAGGGTCTTTACTAGGCTATACGCATCTAGCCCAATAGCAGTGATGAAATGTGCTGGTATTTTGTCATCCCGAACATTCTTTGAAATGCACCACGCATCGAAGTATTCCAAATAATCAGCAATCTCCCGTGGAGAACCATTAATAGGAAGTTTTCCCAGGTTATTTAGTTCCATCGCGACGCCAATTTGTAGTAATTTATTGTAATCGAAGTATTAGTATTTCAAGATGACCGAATTACACGAATCCAACCAAAACACAGAGAGGGCAGAATTCAGGAATTTGTATTTAGCGGAATTATTATGCAATTCATATAAGAAACATATTAACAGTCAACAGTAAGTATTTAAACAATACAGAGATAGAAATTGTGAATCACCACATTACTACTGTCATTGTGGTGCACTGCAAGATATGCCAAACATGCTGAAACCCACAGAATATTAAATAGAGTGATTTTTACTGCCAAGAACCAGCTGTAAAGAAGTTATTTAGGTTCTGTTCTAAGTTATGTGAAACGTATTGGGTACAAATGCATTAGGAATTCTGCTTCTATTTAAGTCCATCAGAGAGATGAAACGGTCATGAAAGTAAAAACTGTCATAAGTTCTATACTAGCTGTGCTAAAGCAAATTTCTTGCTCCTTGAACACGATGTCCATTGCTTCTCTAACCGGAAACTACTTTTTTCGTGATGTATCTGATTTGGAAACCTTATCTTCCTAATCGGTGAATTAAATTCACCTATCGCTTCCGCACTGAATCTCTGTGTGGTGAATCCGGCTGTTTTGAGCTACTTATGTATTAGCATCCTTCTCGCTCGTTCAGACAAGTGAGACATGTTGGTCTGCCACCTGATCGGTGTGAATCCTAATAGGCTGAAAGTGCTAGGTAAAGTCAAAAACTGTTTATTTTTCTTACCTTATACCTTAGCGATCCTTTTCTTCTTCTACTGTTTGTCAGATAGTGCCGTTATCTTTTGTTTATATATAAGCATAATTTGTAATGAATGGCAATATGCCTGTCGAAACTAGCCTAAAACAGAGCAGTAAGACGCCATATTTTGCAGTGACTAGGGCTAGAGTCATTGGAGGAAGTAACCTCATGGATATTAACTATTCCGGCACACCGATTCTCATAACCCGTGTACATGTCACCCTGTGTGATACTATGCCTACATTGCCACAGTATAGCACTGAATCTGCACAGGAAAAACCTAGCGGATATGATACCACACCCGTACCCATAGGAAGCCAGTGTGTAACACACAGAAAAACTAAAAAGATACGCTCAAGACGTCTTAGGACCTCTAAGGCATTTTCCAGAATAAGCAATGGATGCCAGGCCCGTAGCGTTGTTGTTTTAGGGACAAACTCAACATTTGAATGCAATTTTTGCAAACGATAGGTGTACTGCCGTTGTGACAAAGGAGTTACAAAACCACACTATGAGTTTATGCGAAATAATCAGAGCCCGTGGTTCTGGTGCATTTGCCTACTTTGTCACTGTGTCACTGTCTGAGACAGGGTATCCCTGGTTAAAAGAAATAGCACACCAGCTTTTCGTCTTGAGATAGTTTAATAAAGCGTTCCACCTGGCAATACTACATCAACAAAACTAGACAGAACCCGTAAACATTGTCTTCCAGATAACAGACTGGATTGACGACTCCCTCCAGGTTACGCTAAGGATAGCAAGGGAGGATGGAATCGCCAAAGCACAACTCGCATCCGCTAGCAAGCATGGTGATATAACAAGGGCTAGTTAGACATTGATGACCCTGACCCTCCAAAGGAGCACAAGCAGTCAAAGACCAAACATATGCCTCCGGTGCTTTTTGGAGAGTCTCGAATTGCAGGTCGTCTCATCCCACACATCTCACATTGCTCAGCTCCCCAGCGCTGCTGAGTGTAAGGTTCAACTCCCAGAAACAGTTGGACCTAGTACTTTAGCAGTGGTACGAGACCAACATTAAAATGGGAGGATGTCAGTGTAGTCGAAGATTAGACGATCAATTCATGGTTGTTCACTCAAACCCAACTCCTCCATATTTTTCGCGGAGGCATCAATACGACAGTCATCGTCTCATCGTTCGCTGTTCAGAGGAAGATAAAATAACATCAGAAATATTATCACGATTTATTGTTATAACTTCAATGGTCGGCTTAAACATACAGGTCATCGCCATTTGTACACAGCACCACGTCATCCTCAGTCAAACGGGTTGACAGAAAATTTTGTACGAACATTAAAGAGTGCTATAGCATCAATAAGTCCTAAGAATTTTAATGAGCTAGATAGATGTGTGGATAACTTCTTACTTCAATATCGCAATGCGGAGCATACGAGTACCTATCAAAGTCCTGCTAAGCTATTCAAATCTCGAATACTCAGAAAGCATCTGATGTCCACGACTTGCGATGTACATTATTACAGAGAGAATGACTATAGACCTTCTGTTGGAATCATACTACAAAAAGTGGGAAATCGAATGATGAAGATATTAGACATCGAAGACCATTCAGCTCTTAACAGACACCTGGATCAAGTGAGAATAAATGAAGTAGGTTGTCAATCACGTCTCATAAACCGTTAATGCCCAGCTCTCGCTACGCTCGGGCCCACGCTGTTCCTTGAAGTTTCTCAGAAACGCTTAGTTATAACGGACGGAAAAACCAAAACACCGATTGGCCGCTTGAGATTTCTTTATTGTTACACCAACATATAAAAAGGATAACTGAACTAAGGTCTGTGAACAAATATTACAATAATAAATCATAAGATTACTTCTGACGATGTTTCACTCTTCTTTCTGAACAGCGACCGATGAGACGATGACTGTCGTATTGATGCCTCCGCGAAAGTTGGGGAAGTTGATTTTGAGCAAACAACCAAGAATTGATCGTTCAATCTTCAACTCCATTGACATAGGTCGTTCCGATTATAATTTTAATGATTCCGCTACTAATCTCGATTTTGTAGATAATTCAGAAATAAGTCTAGATGATAATGATGAAAATAATATCACAGAATCAGTTAGAAGATCGCAGAGACTGGCAAGCAAACTGCGACATCATTATAAATACGCAAGGAGACATTTGACGTGTGGCGGATGCGGTTGTAGCGGTAAATAATTCCCCAAAATTATTGACCACAGCAACCACTCACCATTGGATACTGACCACCACTGTTTAAGTCGACTTGTTTAGCTGAAAGCTTCCGGTCAAGCATCCCCGCCACTTGGTACCCTGTCGTGTCACGTGCACGATCACTAGCCAACTAAGCGTTCGTCTGACGGCTTGTTTTGGACCCGCAATATATCACGTAGTTTGGACGATCAAATATTGGCTTCTGCTTTGTTTTTGGTACGCGAGAATTAATAAGTTAGAAGTTGCTGCATAAGAGATTCCCTCAACATCTAAACGGTAATTGACAATTTCTATCTCTGTATTGTTTCAACAGTTACTGCTGCTTGTTAATTTATTTCTTATATGAGTTGAATAATAATTCCGCCAAATACAAATTCCCAAACCCATCCCTCTCCGTATTTTGTGTGAATTCTTGTAATTCGGTCAACGTGAAATACTAATGCTACAATTATAAATAATTACACATTTGTTCTTAGACCCTGTGTAATAACATTGTTGTTGGTAACATATTGGCGTAAGAATAAAGGATTCTCGAGTCGCCAATCTGTGTTCTGGTTTTCGCGTCGGTTAATACAAGTGTTTCTGAAAGTCTTCGAGGGACAGTGTGAGGTCCAGCGTAGTAAGAGCTGGACACTGACAGTTTATGAGACTTGGCTGACAGTTTCTGATAGTGTTTGGATAGTTTCCGTTCGTCTTTCTTGGTGCTTGCCAGCCTTCTTTGGACAAGTATTATCTGGAACTTTTCTGTAATTTTCGGTCAAGTTCAATGATGGCTGGGTCAAGGAAGGGACACTGTGTCTTGGAAGCAAACAGAAAAGCGAGTGATGTTGACTTGTCTGTCACATGTAACGATGTGTTTGATGTTAGGCACGATAAGTTTGATTTTAATGTTTCGCTGTCTAGGGATAATAGGAATATTAGGCTTCCTAAATACAAGCCTCAATGTTTCGACGGAAACCCAGCTGACTATCCACAGTTTGTAAAGGAGTTTGAAGTCATGTTGGGTGGGCTTGCATTAGATGATGAAATGAAGTTGATGTATTTGATGAGGTACTGCACTTGAGTTGCTTCAAAAGCTTTACAGTGCTGTAAGTTCATGCCGCCAAATAAAGGGCATACTGAGGCCATGAAGATATTACGTCAAAGGTTTGGAATGCCATTTATGATATTCGTAGCATTTTTGAGACCGACAAAGGTAATGGGCGGCAGTTAAGGGACAACCCCGAGGAACTCGCAGAGTTCTTGGATAATTTAATGGTACACAGAAATACCCTCGTTTATCTCAACCATATGGATGAGTTAAACTCAAGTTCGGTGATTGAGACAGTTGTCAAGCAATTACCGGTTTGTCTACAAGGGAAGTTCATAAAGGTTAGTTCCCGACCAGAGGAAGATGGTTTGGAGCCTGGATTCGATGATATTGTGAGGCTGGTGGAAGACAGTGTCAACCAGGCGACGGGCAAATTCGCCAGCATTTTGCATTCTATGGTAGAACCTAAGGAACCGGTGAATATATAGAAGGCAATTTTAGTGAAGGCTCAAGGCACAACAAGAAAGGATGAGTGTATTGTTTGCCATAACACGCATCAGCTGAGTAGTTGCAATCGCTTCATTGCTATGTCTCCCGTAGAAAGGTTAAAAATGGCAAAACAGTAGCGGTTGTGCTTCAGTTGTTTTAAGACGGGGCATACAAAGTTGAATTGTAAGGCGACGAACAAAGGAAGTAGTGGTTTAACCGATATAATAATATATTTCTTCCTGTTCATGCAGGAACACACCAATCGTACAGGCATGGATAAGTTATTATATAAATTACACATATAAATTACCGATATCCACGCTGAAAATTCCATACTTGTACAAAAAATACAGTGTGGAATCAAGCTGTAATCAAAAATAAAAAAAAAATAAAAATAATTTGATGTATGATGAATTCACAGTTTGGTTGTTCTTTCTGACATTAGAGTCAGTCGGAACAGTCTGCTACAAAGTCTGTTTGTGTAGCACATAAACAGATATAGAAATATTGTCTTCGCATTAACAAAAACCCAGACATCAGATGAATGCAACACAAATATCTGGGAAAATAAAGCTTGAAGTCAATTCTTCTTTATAACTTTGTTGTGAACAGCACCCTTGGCTTAAAGTTTATTGATGTATTATGTTGAGATCAGTGATATATTTATTCCATTTTTCAGCGGTCTTATCGTAGTTTTATAACAGGAAAGAAATGTGATCGTGGATGCGAAAACTAGATAAGGTCATGTTAAGTTGTTTTATTGCATCAAATGGTGCCGAGGTCGATTCCAGAATTCTCCATTTTCGCTGTTCGTGTCTGCATAGCGGACTGTACACGTAAGTTGAGTAAAATGTTGGAAACCATTTGAAAACCAGTTGCTTCTTCATTTCAGATCATGAATACTCATTTACAGCATGTTCGCCAGCGCCTTCAAATGGTACCATTGGATCGTTCATGGAATTTGAGTGGTTATAAGTTAAATTTCATTTCAGTTTAGATGCAGGGTTGTTCGACCTCGGCCAGAAGATAAATAGAAGATTATGCTCAGCAGCAGAATACCAGGAAGGGAAAGTATGTGAACATGAAAAGGACATTAATGTTATATGCATATATAAATGTTTATGTCGATTGTATATTATACTCTAGTAAACGTTTACCTATATTGTAGTTGTGTTTTTACGTATTTATGCGAAGTCTTAGAGTTTATTTAGTGTCATAATGTGTAATAATGAGTTTGAGTGTTTTAGTGTTCTAATGGCTGATGCGTTTTAGAAATAAGTGATGGGTTCTGGTCGGGATAGTCATTGGGATAAAACAGTTTATATAGCAAGCGTTTGAAAGTTACAATAGAGTGACAGGTCCTATTTCTAGGGTAAACTGTTCCAGTATGTTCCGTACTAAGTCTTTATGCATCCATGCTACTAGTATATTTATAGCTTTTAGAATGCTAAGGGTACTGAAGTGCATTTTTTAGATGCTGTAGTAGACTAATAGTCGATTCTTTCTGGGAATAAATAGTTTATTAATATAATCAGTAGAGTGAAACAGTCTGTTCAGAGAATTTGGTTAAGTGTAATGGTAACTTTAGACCCCTTGACAACCCACAAGTTTATTTAGAGGTATTACCAGTTAGGGTGAAATGACCGAAATCTTCGGTAGAGACTTATGCATTGTTGGATAATGGTTCAGACGTTACATTGATAGATGCTAAGCTGGCTGGCTGCTTGGGCATTAAGGGTCCAAAGCAATCCTTGGTTCCAAATACTTTCAATTCTTCGAAAACGGTAGTATGTGAACGAGTATCATTTCAGTTAGAATCCTTGACTACTGGGGAAACCGTTGAAGTAGATACTCCTTACACTACCAAAAAAAAAAAAAAAAAAAAAGCTATAGTACCTAGTCGTGAAACGGTTGTCGGTAAGCCATACCTGTGTGACATACGGTTTCCAACACTGCAAGATGGTAGAGTGAGAATACTCGTTGGATGTAGTGTGCCAGAAGCTCACAAGGTATTAGAAGAGGGATTCGGAGGTAGACATGATCTGTTCGCGACGAAAACACCGTTGGGATGGACAGTGAGAGGACCTATACCCATGGTCCACATATCATCATTAGTTGCAAACGGTGGGGACAAACTAGTGACTATGATAAGAAATATGTATGACAAGGAGTTTTGTGACTGTGGTGTCCCAGAGAAGGGTCGTTCTGTAGAAGACTTAAAGGCAGTTAAAATAGTTGAGGAGTCCTGTAAATACGAAAACGGACGTTTCAGCTTTGACCTACCATGGAGATTTAAAGATAGACAGTTGGTTTGTAACAGAAAAGTTGCTCTTAAGAGACTAATGGGTTTGAAGAAGAAGTTTCTGACGGATGCAGATCTCTGGATCAAATATGATGTCGTCGACAAACATGTAATGAAGGGTTACTTTGAAGGACAGGTTGATCAGAACGAGCCAGGGAAGTGGTATTTGGCTCATCATCCCGTCTTTAACCCGAGGAAGCCAGGTAAACTCGGTGTTCTGTTCTGAGAAACATGAAGGAGTCTCTTTAAATGATAATCTGTATAGTGGCCCAGATTGCGTGAGCTCATTAGTGGGACTGGTGTTAAGATTCAGAAAGTTTACAGTTGCTGTCGCCGCGGATATTGAGGAAATGTTCCTACAAGTGAAGGTGCCAGAGAGCGACAGAGGCCACTTAAGGTTCTTGTGGTTTGATGATGGTCCTTGTGGTAAGGTGTCAGAATATAGGATGACAGTGCATCCATTTGGTGCCACGTCCTCCCCGTTTTGTGCTAATTTTGCTCTACGAAAGGCAGTGTCCACATTTGGTTCTAATGATTTGCTGGACGTCATCGATTGTTGCTTCTATGTGGATGATTGTTTAGCCTTCTTCGTGATGATAAGTCTGCAGTTAGATTTGCAACAAGCATTACTGAAGTGTTAGCTAAGGCCGGCTTTCGTTTAACTAAGTGGGTCTCGAACAGCCTAGACGTTTTGAAGCATATAGTTCCAGAAGACAGAGCACCTACTGTACGAGATTTGCCTGTTGATACTCTACCAGTTGAACGCACATTAGGTATGCGATGGGATGTGAACTCTGATACCTTTGGATTTAGTGTTGGTGATTTTGATAAGCCAGTTACACGGAGAGGTGTGCTCTCTCTGTTGTCGTCCGTGTTTGACCCACTTGGATTAGTAGCACCTTATCTACTTCCGGCTAGGAGGTTATTTCAAGAGACATGCAGGAAAGGGTTACAGTGGGATGAACCATTAAGTGAGAGGCAGAGAGGAGAGTGGAAGGGGTGGGTTAACAGTTTAAGAACGCTGAATCTACATTCCGTCTCATGCCCACTTAAGCCGTCGAGAAATCATGATATAATTGACTTCCATGTTTTTCTGATGCCTCTGAGGTTGGATTTGGTGCAGCCATCTACATCAGAACCACCTTAAGGGATGATATAGATGTTCTCCTGGTGATGGGTAAATCTAGAGTTGCACCTCTAAAGACGGTTTCGATTCCGAGATTAGAACTTACTGCAGCCTTACTAGCTGCGCAGTTATTCACAACGATGTGTAAAGAGTTGGATTATCCCAAGTATCCCGTAACGTTTTGGACTGATTCGATGTCTGTGATATATTGTATACGAAACGAGTCAGCAAGATATGCATGTTTTGTAGCTGACAGAGTATCTCAAATTCGTGAACTAACAACTGTTGAGCAGCGGAGGCACGTACCGTCTGGAAAAAATCCAGCTGATCTAGCATCGCGAGGAGTTATTGATATGAATGTGGTTAAAAACAGGTGGTGGAAAGGTCCAGAGTTCTTGCTAAGGGCTGATAATGTGTTGCCTGGTAGAGAAGATGAAACACCGATAAACGAGAGTATCTTGGAGTTTAAGACAAGTGTCAGTTTAACATCTACTCAAGAAAGACATTCAAGTTTACATCCACTTTTCAAATATTATTCTTCTTGGTACAAGCTAGTGAAAGCTGTTTCGTGGTCGGCACGATATGTTACATATTTAAAGGTCATGCATCTTGCGGGATACGAAAATATGAATGTGGGGCCTTTGAGAGTCGAAGATATCAGAAATGCAGAGTTAGCGATTTTGAGGGCTGCTCAGTGGGAAGCGTGGGGTGATATTGCCAAGGAGGAAAATCCCGATTTCGCAGATTTCAAGGTGCGGTTAGATCGATTATTTTCGATAGTTTCCGAAGGGATCGCTAGAGTTGGTGGACGTCCGAATCGTCACATGAGACTGGCCATCCAACCCTATTACCTTGCTACCATCCAGTCACTGATCTCACCATAAGACACTGCCATGTTCTTGAAGGTCATTTGGGTACTTCGCAAGTACTATCAAGTATTCGATGTAAGTTCTTGATAGTGAAGGGAGGTACTGCTGTCCGTAAAATAATTGATAAGTGCATGGAATGTAAACTCCGAAATGCCCGTTCAGCACAGCAGATGATGGCACTGCTCCCAGCGTGGCAAGTTTCTGAAGGGAATTATCCATTCGAGTACGTCGGAGCGGATTTGTTCGGACCTTTTGTAGTGAAGAGAGGCAGAATCGTATGCGAAAGATATGGCTGTTTATAAGCCTGTTTGAAAATGAGAGCTGTGCATATTGGGATGGTTCATACGTTAACTACTGATTCATTCGTGCTAGCACTACGTAGATTTATAAATCACCGAAGTGCACCGAAGATGATGTTCAGTGACAGAGGGACTAATTTTGTTGGCTGTCACGCCGAGCTTAAAGAGTACTTCGAAAGGCCTCAAACGAGAGTTCATGAAGAGTTACTGAAAAGAAACATCGAGTGGCACTTCAACCCACCATATGCTAGCCATAGAGGTGGGCTATGAGAAATACTTATAGGAATTATCAAGCGTATTTTAAGCTCCATAATTAAAAACCAGAGTTTGAATGACGAAACGTCGGAGACATTTTTGTGTGAAGCCGAACAAATACTAAATGACCAGACGCTATTACCTGTGAGGGACGACGTCAATGATTTCGATGTGTTAACCCCAAATAAATTATTGTTATTGAGAAATAACCCTGAAATAGTGGACTCAAGTGGGGAACGAATACCTACGACTAAAAGATGGAAACAAGCCAGGCACATGAGGGATGTATTTTGGTAAAGATGGTTAAAGTAGTATGTTCTAACACTGCAAACCAGAGACAGGCGGAAAAAGTTGTGCAGAAACTTGAAGGTCAGTGATATAGTCTTAGTAGTAGATAAATGTGCCACAGGTAGATGGCCTTTGGGAGTGGTAGAAAGGCTACTCGGTGGTGGTGATGGGTTGGTGAGGACGGTTGGGGTGAGAACAAGTTGTGGCATGTTGGTGCGAGATATTAGAAAACCGTGTCTACTGGAGGGTGCTGAGAGTTGAATCAGAGGATGAACCACTTGCCGATTTTGCAACCTAGGGCATCAACCTAAGAAGGGTGTAGGCGTACTGCTGTAAGTCCTACAATTTTTCAAGGGTAGTTCGTCAAGGCAGAATCCACAACATTTGATGTATTGATTGTACATACGTTTGTGTTAAGTAATTGAGTGGGTTCTAATTAAATAAATAAACAAATTTATTCTCATAGTACAGTACATGAGGGACGCCAGTTTACAGGCATCATCAAATTGTTGCAGAAATAGGACCATATTATTCAGTCACAATTTACAGTCGATAGCAAAATATGTTTTACATGTACGCTAGAGATTATACATACACTTGATAAGTGTTAATCCCAGTAGTATAAAACATCCTTTTCACTTATGTACAATCATTTCTGTGCACAGTTGGAAAAATCTGCTAGATTGTCAGTGAGTGCAACACATCAGGAAACACAGAAGTATTGTCTTCGCATGAACAAAAAGCCAGGTCTTTGGTGGATGGGTTATAAGTGCCTGGGAAAAAAATAAAGCTTGAAGTCAATTTTCATACATGATTTTGTTGTGTACAGAATTCTTGAATTATAGTTCATTGATGTGTTATTTTGAAATCAGTGATATGTTTATCTCATTTGATCTGCAATGTCATTGTTGGGAGTAAAATACATAAGCTTTAGACGCAATAATTAATGGATTTCTACTGCTTGTGGGTATTTTCTTAGCGTGAGGAAGGCTTTTGAATTTCAGTTGTTCCGACAGAAGTTGCGAATATTAACTGCTCAGCAACATTACGGATATGAGTTCACCACATTATCTTAGGAAAGTTGGGTTGTAGTTGGTGAGGCGAATATGATGCTCGACGAGCGTACATCTGTCCATGTGATGTTGTGGCGAGTTATATCTTTTCCATGTTGTCGGTTTATGTCCATTTTATTCCACTTATTGTGTTGGGTAGAAGTTTCACAGACAAAATTTTTTGTCTATTTTAATTGTTGATCAATAATAAAGTAATGTATATTTTCATATAACCATAAATTTACATGAGACTGCATGCCCTTTTTTACAGACACGATCAAGTAAGATATAGTGTCAAATCTCAGATTGTCTACAAGTTAATAATGTTTAAACAGAAAAATATCTGATACATATAATACACTCATTGTCTGAACTAGGCCGTATAGTTATTGAATTGCACAGTTGTCCTCCAGGTTGAGCGGGAAAATCGACTTCGTTTCGTTTTCATCCCGTGGTCGTAGGCATACGATAACCATTCAATATTGAGGTAAGTACAACTTTTCCAAGGGATTGAAGTCTGTTTTAGAAAAATTAAAGTGCTGAGGTGAATCATTAAATTGTAATGAAATAGGTAAGTGCAAGTATCATTAATAAATGCATTAAAAAAAGAAAACTCCCTAGGCTGACAATGCTCATTTGCAATGTATAATGCTACCCATATAGGTCTTACTATCATCATGTCCACTTTTGGTTTCAATACATTTATCCTCAGTTGTGCCAGTTGTTTTTGTTTTATACCTTTTTGTGCATTTAGTGCACAACCGCACCCCACAGAGAATAGGAAGAGAATAAGCCGAATCAAATTCATAACGAGCCATAAAATGTTAGGTTTAACGGAATATAATGAGGACTAAGTAAAGACGTTATTAGAAAATAAATGAGATAAGACATTGTGAAGTGGTATGTAAACATCTGACGATGGATAGCAGGTTAATTTATAAGATGTTCCATAAATCTGTGCAGAGCCTACGTGGTCGCAACTCAACAATAGGCTGAGCGAATGTTATATATTTAAAGGTAGAAGCATGACCTGTCAAGGCGTTCATTATTATCTTTTTCAAGATAAAGATCTAAGCCCTCAGAAAATTCAGAAAAATCTCGACCTTCAAATTGCATATTGCTGTTCCTGTAGAATGGGGCGATTCACCTTAGTGACCACCACCATATCTATGATCAGCTAGCACCACCCTCCCTCCTTTTTTGATGTTAGGCTCTGAGACTATGATTATTATGGCTACAGCAAATATATTGCTTGGTACCAGACATGTTCGTACCCCATATTCCATCTCCCTGGCCTTCTTAATGAGTGCTTCAAATAGGTCTCCACGTACATCTTTATGAACACATTATATATGTATGCATGCGTCCTAATGGACAGATTACTTTATAAGAAGTTAAAACTTTAAAAAATAAAAAGTATAGGTTTTGTGAATAGTGGAGCAAGATTCAGCAGAACACTATGGTTAGGGTTCAATGTAGGCAGTATGAACTGAAGGTACGGTCGTTTGGCAGGACTTAGTGTACTAAATTATCATGACAGCCATAAATATAGTAAACATTTGACATTGCAAAGTAACCTGTCTACACATATTATAAAAAGATATTAACACTGAACCAACAAAATTTTAGCATTTGGTTAACAATGCTGCAGAAGGGTTGTCAATGTAGTTGAAGATTGAACGATCAATTCATGGTTGTTTGCTCAAAACCAACTTCCCCAATTTTCGCGGAGGCATCAATACGACAGTCATCGTCTCATCGGTCGCTGTTCAGAAAGAAGTCAGGAGACAACTGTCAGAAGTAATACTGTGATTCATTATTGTAATATTTGTTCACAGACCTTAGTTGTAACATTGTTTATATGTTGGTGTTACAATAAAGAATCCTCGGGTCCCCAATTGGTGTTTTGGTTTTTTCGTCCGTTATTACTAAGCGTTTCTGAGAAACTTCAAGGAACAGCGTGAGCCCGAGTGCAGCAAGAGCTGGGCATTAACGGTTTACGAGACGTGGCTGACAAGGGTAGTTAGTCTCACAGGTAGCCGTAAAGTAAATCAATCTATATATGATATGAGTATAATCAATGTCATAATTCGTATTATCAAAGAACACATTAGGCTGAATAACTGAGTGTTATAAGGAAAATAAGAGCGGTAAACCAAGAGAACATTTGCTGCGTAAACATTTTAATCATTTTAATGACAATCTAATTTCAAGAATTGAACATGCATAATTACTAAGTGTTATTATATTGGTATTGGGACTAGTGTACTTTCCGTAGTTAAATATTGAAAAGCCATTGTCTCTCCACTCTACCAGCAGTTGAGATCTTTGAGGCGGGCTAGGGTGGACATGTTTATATGTTTTTCTAGGCTCCTTTTGAAACTGTCAGGCCTTTCACAGGATCTAATCTCAGAGGGTAGTTAATTCCAAAGTTTGCAATATTTAATGGTGAAGAAGTTAGCTCCAGTGGTGAGTTTATGGGTGTTGACCTTGAGAAGGTAGTTGTGGTTGCGTATTCCATACGATTTAGGATTAACCCAGGTTATGGACGAGTTGCTGTTACAGTGCTTTCTTATAACTTTGAATAAGAGAAATAAATTGCACTTCACTCTCCTTAACCATAAGGGTTCTAAGTCCAGTCGAATACATCTGTCAAGGTATTCTATTTGCTGATCATAGCCTAATATGCGTTTCGTGAGGAATCTTCGAACACTTTCAACTTCTTTTCTGTCTGCTGATTTAAGGCTACTGTATAAGTGGGCACAGTATTTTAAGATAAGATAAGATAAGCTTTATTCCAAAACAGTACTTGTGATACAGAATGGAATTCTCAGCATTTTACTACAGTATTGCATCCAGTTAGTACATTAACAATAAATATAGTTCTACATAGATTAAGGTTATCTCAGTCAGTTTTGACAACAACATATTAGCATATCGGTAGCAAGGCCAAAATTGAATAGTGTTTGAAGGTGTTAGAAAAGTAGATACTACTAGCATATTTACTGGCGTAAGCGATAGCAAAATGGTCGAGGTATACAGAGTGTGAAAGAATGAACAAGAATGTTTTAAGTAGAGTTTGCAAGGAAAAGAGAAACAAAACAACACATAACAAAACAAGGTAGAGAGAAAACGTTGTACCTGTAAATGATGTGACTTGGAAAGACGAGATCCATTGTTCTACTGACTATTTAATAAGTTAAAGGTTTCACGCCTAATGCTTTCTTTATCGCACAGAACACGAGCTAGGTAGGGTATGGATGAGTTTTTGTACTTACTAGTGCGGGCATATAGTTTCCTATATAGGCTTCTGGTTTTCCCTGAAGAGATACATGGGGAGAGTTGTGAATGTAGAGGGTGTTGTGAGTCAGATAAAATGGATTTCGCCCATTTTTCACATGAGTCCATGTGCCTGTCCACCAGAATATTAACAAGCTGGCTAAGTGGCAAACTGCTTACCCTGCTGACAACCTTTAACATCCTACGTAATAAGGTATAGTCTTTCTTCAATAGCCCAGGAAAGACTAAGGGGGAACAATAGAGAATAATAGGCAGAATGCAAGGGTTAACAAATTGTAGGAGTAAGGGTTGGGTTACACCAGAATGTCTTAACTTCTTGATGTAGAAGGTAAGACGGAATATTTTCTTAGAAATCGTCAAGATATGAGACGACCAGGAAAGATCAGAAGATAGAGTGACGCCTAGGTATTTAATTTCCGACTTGGTTTCTATTTCAGTGCCATCTATGTTGCACACCTCGTGAGTGCTAACCAGTTTGTTTAGGTCAGATTTATGCCTAAAGGTGAAATTAACTGTTTGGCATTTGGAGGGGTTTAAGGTTAGACCGTTTTCCTTGGACCATTGGCTGATTTCTGATAAGAAGCCATTTAGTTTAGAGCAGTCACTTTGACATTTGACAGGTAAAGATACAGTTAGGTCATCAGCATATTTGACAAAGTTAATGTCATTTGAAGATGGTAGGTCATGTAGAAAGAATGAAAAGAGAAGTGGGGAGAGTACAGCACCTTGGGGGACACCAGCTTCAGTGAGCACAGCAGAGGAGGATTCGCCTTTGTATACGGTGTACTGCATTCTGTTTGAAAAGTAGGAATGCAACCAGTTAGTGACCCAGGACTCGGTTTGTGTCATGGAGAGCTTATTTAGCAAGAGACATCTAGGTACAGAGTCGAAAGCAGAAGTGAAGTCAAGAAACGTGCAGCGGACATATTTGGCACCTTTGTCTAATGATGAGACAATACTGTTGTGTAAGACGGCTGCAGCGTCTAAAGTACTCCTACCCTGTCTGTAGGCAAATTGTTTGGGGTCTTCGAAGCTTTTAAGGGAGGGTTCGAGTTTAAGAAGTACTAGTTTTTCCATGAGCTTTAGAAACGGGGAAGTGATGGCAATGGGTCTGAACTTTACGTTCTTGCTATTTCCAGGTTTAGGGACAGGGACTATTTTAATGTCTTTCCATGGAACAGGTACAACGTTTTCGGAGAAAGAAGCATTTAGGATATTAGTTAGAGGAGAACATAAAGCATCTGCACATTGTTTTAGAACATATGCAGGTATGCCATCAGGGCCAAGACTATGTGAGGGCTTAAGAGTTTTAAGACATTTCAAAACATCGAGAGTGTTAAAGTCCTGGAAGTTATCAGCTACAAGATTAGTAACGTTAGAAGTGGTTATAGTAGAAGGAGAGCGTATAAAAGACAGATTAAGAGCATTAACATCACAAGAGGGAAAAACATTACATCGCTTACTATTGCCAGTAATTTCATTGAAAAATTTCCACATGCTGATAGGAGATTTGCATGATAAAAGTGTTTGGTTATAGATAGCATTAAGATTTTTGATTTCAGATTTGATTTGAGCATTAATCTTTTTAAGTCCTAACTTGTCTTTGCATTTATATAACATTTCTTTTTGCCTGCGAAGTTGTTTGAGATGGGGAGACGAGAAGCGGTCGAGGCGTTTGAACAGTGTTTGTTTGGGACAGCATATGTCGAGGCAGAACTTAAGATAATCCATTATATTGGTGATTGAGTCATCTAATGTACTTTCATAGAATAGATCCCAGTTGGTATCTTTTAACATGCATCTTAGATTGAGTAAGTTGTCAGATGTGTAGCTTCTTTGTTGTGCTATCGTAGACAGGTGTGAGAAGATTTTAATATGTGTTTTGCTGTATATTTTTGGCAAAACGCGGACAATGCAGTGATCGGAGTTTAGTATCGGTGAACGTCTACGTGTTTCATATACTCCTTCGTCATTAGTAAAAACTAGATCGAGTGTTTTTATTTGTGCATGGTCGAGTGGAAAATCTGACTATGTTTGTGTGACCAAGAGCTTCAAGAAAGGAGCAATCTGAGGTGTTGAACTCTCCAGTAATAACGGATAGAGAGTTGTCGAAGTTGGCAGCAGCAAACATGGTGAATTCATCAGTAAAATTAGATAGATCAGATGGAGAGCAACTAGGGGAAATGTACATGTTTGTAATATAGATTCGTTTATATTTGGGGAGATGTTTGGGGCGACATTTGATAGTAATACAGTCAATGAAGTCATCTGAGAAGGTGAAGCAGACGTTATTTGAGACAAACCATTTAAAGTGAATAAAATTTGCGACGCCACCACCATTTTTATTTTTACAACATTGACGGTCTTGACGAAATGAAATAAAGTCCTTTAGTGAGATAAGGTTGTCATCATACGGTTCATGCAACCACGTTTCTTGTATTGTGATTATGGCGGTGTTATGATAAGTATCAGTTGACATCAAGGATTGTAGGTACATTATCTTGCTTGGCAGAGAGCGACAGTTTGTGCTCATTATGACGGGTACCGTGGTTAAGTGTATTGGTGTACGTTTGAGAGCTCTCTGCCAACCACTACGATGTTTCCTCCTTGGTTTCTTTGGAATATGAAAGTCATTTGGTCGCAGATGATTAATAAAGTTACGAGAGTAAATGATTCTGTTAGAATTCATATTTAGGTGATAAATTTATGTTGGTAAACAGTAGACTGGATGCAAAATGTAGATATTATAGTAGCAGGCCCAAAAATTCGAAAAGGCTGCCAAGGTCGTTGTTTGGGGCGAATGCATATCTTATATATGGCTAACCTGGCTTCTGGAGTGTAAAAGTTGCGTAGTACAAAGCCGGTTAGACGTTTACAATCAGATACCACCTTATTTGCATGTTCAGTAAAGGTAAGATCTGAGTATTTTACCCCGAGATCTGTGACTGTGCTCGTGTTTGAGACAAGGTCGCCGTGCATGTATAGACACATGCTAGGTTTCCAACGTCCGAAGTATGTTATCCCAGACTTAGCTGGATTGAACGTTAACTGCCACTTTTTACTCCAATTACATAAACTATTTAGGTCTTGTTGGATTTTACAAGCAATATTCATATTAGTATAGTCAAAATCAGACAACTTTGAGGTCATCTGCAAAGAGGTACGGCTTGCCATACTTGATGATAGAGAGAATATCATTTAGAATACAATGAATAGGGTAGGGCCATGAACACTACCTTGTATCACGCCAATGGTTATCGATTTGGATGTTGATAAGTAATGGTTGACTTTAACTAACTGTTCTCTCCCTGTAAGAAAGTAGGTTATCCACTCAAGTAGCCTTCCACTTATTCCATAAGATAGGAGTTTCAATATGAGTCTGTTATGTGGGACCTTATCAAAAGCTTTCCTAACATCTAGAAGTAATGTTGCTGCCGAACGAACTTTGTCTACACATTCAGTAATGTGGTCGAAATAATGTAACTGGCAAGTAATGCACGATCTTCTATTTAGGAAACCGTATTGGAAAGGGGATATTAAGTCATTCGAAAGCAAATACTGAACGATTTGCTTCTTTACAATCTTTTCCATCACACGTGAAACTACGGAAGTGATGATGATGCGGCGGTAGTGTAGTAATTTATTGTAATCGGAATATTAGTATTTCGAGATGACCGAATTACACGAATCCAACCAAAACACAGAGAGGGCAGAATTCAGGAATTTGTATTTAGCGGAATTATTCTGCAATTCATATAAGAAACATATCAACAGTCAACAGTAAGTATTTTAAACAATACAGAGATAGAAATTGTCAATCACCACATCCGCCACACGTCGAATGTCTCCTTGCGTATTTATAACGATGTCTCGGTTTGCTTGCAAGTAGCTGCGACCTAACTGATTCTGTGATATTATTTTCATTAGTATTATCTGGACCTATTTCTGAATTATCTACAAAATCAGGATTATTAGCGGAATCAATAATATTATAATTGGAACGACCTACTTCATTTATTGTCACTTTGTCCAGGTGTCTGTTATGAACTGAGTGATCTTTGATGTCTAATATCTTCACCACTCGATTTCCCATTTTTTGTAGTATAATTCCAACAGAAGGTCTATAGTCATTCCCTTTGTAATAATGTACATTAGAAGTCGTGGACATCAGATGCTTTTTGAGAATTCGAGATTTGAAAAGTTTTGCAGGACTTTCACGGGTACTTGTATGCTCTGCATTCGACAGACGCAGCCTATGCATATGCATTAATTCCTCCATTTTAATCAGTTGCTCTCTCATCTCATTCAGGTCTTTTCGTGTTTTCGACAGTTCACATTGTAACTCGGCTACCATATTTTTTAAAACAGTTGATGCTTGCGTTGCTGAACTTGTAGTGGAGGTTCTCATTAGATGAGATTGAGTATTGGGAAAACTTGAAAGAGACATCGACTGCATTTTACTAGACAGCTTGGGAGAATTATAAGAATGTTGAGCAACATAAGTATTCGAACTTCTGCAAACAGTCTTGATTTGTCCAACTTTACCACATTTGTGACACTTAGCACCCCGAAAACGGCGAGTGCTTCGTAGATGTAACTTTCCACAGGAAAAACACGGTCTAATGTTTTTGATCTCTCGCTGCATTCTATTACCTGTGGACGGCAGTTTGGATTGGTTTCCATTACCACTTGTATTTTCGACTTTAGAAAGCATAACATCAGATACTGACGTAGTGGGAGCAGAGTATTCACTGTTGACATCTTCATATGTAATACATAAATCTTTAACAGTTTGAAAGGTACAAGAATGAATCTGAATTAACTCTTTCTCTAACTTAGGAATATTGATTCCAGCAATTAGACGATCACGTAGTTGAGTATACAGCTGATCTCCAAAGTTACACTTTGAAGCTTGTATTTGGAGTTGCAGAATAAAGTCTCTAATTCTCTGGTTGGGAGCACGAACCAGTTTATGGAATTGAGCCCTCTCTCTGGTCTCAAATGTAGTCACATGTAAGTGATTTGTCAGAAGTTCACGAATCTTGACATATGACAGAGAAATAGGTTTATCTGGAAACGACAGGTTCTTACTAGGCTATACGCATCTAGCCCAATAGCAGTGATGAAATGTGCTGGTATTTTGTCATCCCGAACATTCTTTGAAATGCACCACGCATCGAAGCATTCCAAATAATCAGCAATCTCCCGTGGAGACCATTAATAGGAAGTTTTCCCAGGTTATTTAGTTCCATCGCGACGCCAATTTGTAGTAATTATTTGTAGTCGTAGTATTAGTATTTCAAGATGACCGAATCACACGGATCCAACCAAAACACAGAGAGGGCAGAATTCAGGAATTTGTATTTAGCGGAATTATTCTGCAATTCTTATAAGAAACATATCAACAGTCAACAGTAAGTATTTAAACAATACAGAGATAGAAATTGTCAATCACCACAGGTAGTTATCTATGTCCGCTGTAGGTCCGGTTTTGTGAATGGATACAACGTATGATTTCTTGCAGCTATTTGGATATGTTCCACTCCTTATCAAAGTTGAAAATATCTTGAGAAGAATTAGATTCATGTCATTTCCACCATTTTTTAAGAGGGCGGAAGGCATTACATCTTGGCCGGCAGTATTAGTAAGCTTAAGAGTTGCGATAGCTTTATCGATTTCTTGGGCGTTTACGATCACATCGCTTGAACACTTAATGAATGCTTCCTCAAACATCCTAATGATATTGGAACAAAATCACCTTGAGGGATTTTGAATTTAATCAATTTCACAGGCGCTATGACATCATTAACAGACTGTACATTGCCATAGAATTTTTCAAGGACTTACTCTAGGGAGTCATTAGTAAAGTAAGAATCCCAATTAGAGTATCTAATCAAGTCCTGATACAGGTCCTAATCAACATGTGTCTATAGTCTTATAGGTGTCCGACTAACTTCGTTTCCGTGTGTAGTTTCTGGAGAAATATTGAACGAGCATGCTATTATTTTATGATCGCTACCTGGGAATTCATTTCCCACATGAATTGTAGATGGTGCTACGTTGATCGTGAATATAATTTCAAGAATATTATCGGACCTAGTGGGAACATTTATATGTTGCGTCCATCCTCCTGTAATGATGGAATTAAGAAGATTATCATACATCGAGGGTCCAAGAAGTGTACGCCATGATATATCAGACAAATTGAAGTCACCTCCAATTATATTATAACTGAAGGGAGATTGGATGCAACACTAAATATGTTGCTGAGTACGTTATCGTATTCGCGGTTGGATGACGGCGGTCGGTATACACAACCTATAAGGATAGGTTTACTTCTGAGAACTTTTATTTCGACCCACACCGAATCATTAAGTTGTGACAGGATAGGGTGACTAAAATGCGTTGCACAAATTGGTTGTTTAACGCATATAAGTGTTTCACCCCCACGGCCTGTTTCCCTATCCCCTCGAGAAAGATTTTACTTGTCAATTGATAAGCCTTCATCCGTAATATCACCTGAGCACCAGGCTTCAGTGATCATGGTCAGCGACGGATTGCATATAGAGGCTAACGTACATAATGCTAAGTGTTTGCTGAGAACTGATCCAGCATTTATGGGGATCACGGGTAGACTTTGACTACTTGGTTGCAGTGTATGGGCAATATCGTAATAAAATACTCTACGGTTATCAACTGAATACGTGTAGTCGTTATCGGATTCATTAATCACAATTTTTTGATCACTAGAGACGTTTTCTTTAATTTGATACTTAGGGATTGGTTGTGAAAAGTCACTCGTGTGTAGTTGGTCGCTTAGGTATTGCGTGCTATGGGAGATACTAGTAGGATAATCTAAGGTATTAGGTGTGAACGAGGTGTTTGCTATCTGCCGGGGAAGAAGCAGTTTCCCTGTTGTAAGGTGTTCGCTGTACCAGCAAGGAATTGGTCTGATATCATGCGTGCTACATGCATGATCCCAGGCGTTTCTGCCAGTTGTCGCTGGAGAAAATTTTGTTCATGTGAATTAGCTAGAGCTGTGCAGTCTGCATAGTTATAACCGAAATGTGTGATCGGCGTGTTGTTGTGTGCAAATGACTTAGATCCCTTTGTCTGGTTAGAGTACAGCCTAGGCCATGATGAACATTGTGCTGCAATCTGCATGTGTCCCCTACTGAATGCATGGGAATTATGACAGGTCACTATACGTGTCTTTGACCTAATGTCTTTATTCTCAGACTGATGTTTCCTGTACATCATGGTTGAGGGTGCATTCGTGAAGGGATGAGCAACTTCGTGTTTTCGAAGTGGTTGGGGAGATATGTGACGATTGTTTCTCGTTATCAAAGGACTGGTAGTGGAAGTCGGAAGTGAGTAAGCTCCTATGGTAAGTGGGTTATGCCTAACTTGAGGAACATGACTAAGTTTAGATGGTTGTCCATCAGTAGGATGGGCCAGTGACCCTTTTGAAACTTTCGTACTTATGGGCTTTAGTGTTCCGGGTCTATCGTTTGGTTTAGGTTTTTCCGTATTAGTCGGCTTGTGTAATTTGGGCTGCTGGTGACTAGTAGGATTTCCTAATAAACTGGATTTCTGTTGAATAGTCTCAACAGTTCTTTTGGTGTTCCTAACGGAAATAGGTCGTTAATCATATCGCCTTTTATTTACGCCAACCTGGGTGGCCACATGTGATTGCTGCTTCACAGTAGCCAGGCTAAGAGGTTGTCCGGTATATGATTTCCGGAGAGATTCAAAGTGTGCAACCGAATTCAGCTTAGGCTTTTTCGTGGGTTTGGCATTCCTGCCAGTGTGCAAGGGGTGCACGTCAATGCTACGATCTGTTGACATTTCTATGTCTGCGATTTCAGTATTTAGAGCTAAGTCTTCAACAGTTGCTTGACTACTGTTAGTTTGTGCATGCGATATTATCTGGTACTCTTTGTCATCAGGCAATACAACGAAAGAAGTATTAACATCGGTTGTCTTGTTGGGGTTATCTTCATTTAGTTTACCTGCGTGGAATTGTTTTTGGCAAGAAGTTAAATCAGGTACAATCCTGATATTGATGTAGGGTGTTGAGGAGCCAAGAGTTTTACCAGACTCCAAAAATTTCTTCGCTAGGTCAACAGACTTAAATTTGAAGAGTACAGGACATGGGTGGTTTGCAGATTTCTTGCGAAGACGCAGAACCTGGCAGTCAGATACAGAAATGTTGCACGCCTGTAGACAGATTGCTTTAAGTTTGACAATAGGTACATTGTTGGTATGTTATATCGTAAGACATATGAGGACATGACCCTCTTTACAGCCTCTGCAGTCAAAACGTCTAGCAGGCGCTCAGATTTGAGAAGTAAATCTAAGCAAATTTCTTGTGATGGATCACAAAGTTGGATGAAAGGAGTGATACTTTCAAATTTATCCTGCAGGTCTGTTATGGATTTCTGAAGGATCTGTATATCACTAGTGTTACGGGCTGCGTTATCAAGTAGTTCTCTCGTTAAGTTTGGTACTATAACTCTCGGCGTATCGATTGATCTTAGTGCAGATTCGTCGCCAGAACTAATGGTTTTAGTAAACTGCTGACAATTTGATGCTAGTCTCTTGACAGCACTAACTCGCTTAATAGCTTTGACCATTATGGAGGTAAAGAGTCTTCTACATCCACGAATGAACTGAATGATTTTAAGACAGCAGATGGGTCGTATATGCCGCGGAGGCTAGTGCTGATAATGACATGCACACGGAGATAAGGATTAGCTTGAAAATCACTGATTGAGTATGAATGTTTCTATTTAGACCGTGGTCCCACACGCCGGGTAGCAAGAGTGTAGACGACTGAGGCTTGCATACGTCGCCGTTACTAGAACTGAGTCAGAATGAGTGACGAGCGATCGCAGTGGTAATCGGCAGTGAATAGATAATAGGATGTGCGAAGAGTATCATGATGTGCTGCCATGGTGACGTTGCGTTCTGCAAGAGTCATTCTAGCAAGTGGCGATTGTGTTGCAAGATGTAAAGAGGATGTCTTTAACTGGAAGGCGTAGGTCGTCATCGATGAGTGTGATTATGTTGTGGGTATGCCCGTGGTGCGTTGGCTTTGCTGTTTGTTTTCCATTTCAACTTTGTCCGTGTGACCCGGGTTCTTGCACTGGCATCCAAGTCAACATGTATTGGTCGTGATGGAGCAAAGGGATGGATCGTTTCTTGACGGGGAGTGTCAATGTAGTTGAAGATTGAACGATCAATTCATGGTTGTTTGCTCAAACCCAACTCCTCCATATCTTTCGCAGGAGTCGTCAATACGGTAGTCATCGTCTCATCGTTCGCTGTTCAGTGAAGATAAAAATACTATCAGAAGTATTATCGTGATTTACTGTTATGACATTTATTCTTAGACCTTGTGTAATAACATTATTGTTGGTCATATGTTGGCGTAAGAATAAAGGATTCTTGAGTCGCCAATCTGTGTTCTGGTTTTCGCTTTGTTTAATACAAAGTGTTTTTGAAAGTCTTCGAGGGACAGTGTGAGGTCCAGCATAGGGAGAGCTGGACATCGAAAATTCATGAGATTTGGCTGACAGAGGATATACTCAATGCTGAGTATCCTAAGGAAGCACTAGACTGAGGTCAAAATACGTCCCTATACCTCCGTAACACTGCAGTGTTGTGGCAGTGAGAATCACAGCAGGTGTCACCCTAATGTTCTGACTAAATCCAAGGAAAAATTGGAAGTCAGGCCGGTTATATTGGAGTCGGCCAACTAGTCGCAATATAAAATCCTCTGCCAGAAGACAACGTAGCGTCAACCACCCCACAACACGCCGAGATTGTGAGACCCACTGTCAGCAATGAAAGAGGGTAGAAGGGGAAAGCAGGCGAGCTCGGAAGCCTCCAGTCATGCCTACACCTTAAAATAATCATACTGACTGAAACCTGGCTAACCACATTGTTGCCGACAATTAAATCAATATAAATGATTTGTTTCTGGTCAAGCGAGAAAGGAATAACATGGTAAGGGAGGGGTCGCCACATACTTTGATAGGCAACTTAGATGTGTGCGTGCGACGTGCCCACCACTCACTGAACTTCCAGACTCTATATGGTATCATTTCACTCCTGAGCTCTTTCTAAGGTGAGACCACACCTTAAAGCGCACAATATCATTGTTCCCCTACTGCTTTGAGGAGGCGCGAACTTTTTGTAAAGAGTTCACTGACTAGTGACAAAAGGGGTGATGGATCTCCCAAGCAAACCGTATGATGAAGGGATAAAGAAATCAAGCCTTTTCACACTTGGTTGCCGTTGGCTTGGGGGCTTATTCACTGCCTATAAGACTACAAATGACAAGAATCACTCAAAGAAGGTGTTCTACCATAAATTATGTATGGGATTCCAGGAGGGAATATACATGTATATGTATATATAGGTTTTCTTCATTTCTTTCCGTCTTTTAGTCTGCATAACATACAATAATCATATCTGTTATTATTATTGTCTCTTCTCTTTTATCGACAAAACCGGAGGACTTACCGGTGAAACGATCAGTTCTATTCACAGTAGCAGCACGGTCTGAACGCACCGTATACAACAACCTACATATAATTAATCCAGGCAGCACTCCTTTTGGAGTCAACCAAAGCTGCGAAAGTCGAGTGGCAAGACAGACTACTCAGAAGTTTATCGAAGACCAGGAATTTTTACCTCACAACCTAGAAGCGAGCATAAAGAAATCAAATTGGTTTACATTAGCTCGCAAAGACCACATTGGATATCGGGTATAAGGCATATGTGAGGCCACACCTTGAGGTGCATAATATCATTGCACCCCCGCTACTCGAAAGGGATGCTAACATTCTAGAAAGTGTCCAGAGACGAGCGACAAAATGGGTAATCGGCCTCCGCAACAAATCATATGAGGAACAACTAAAGAAATTAGGTCTTTTCACACTTAGTTACCGAAGGCACAGGGGAGACCTCATCACCGTCTACCAAATCCTAAATGACCAGGCCCACCCAAATAAAAGCATCCTGCCATTAAGTGACTATAGGCTTCCACGAGGTAACCCGCTAAGGATAGCACACCAGAGACCAAAGACTCGAGTGCGATCACATTTCTTTTCGCTTTGTGTTTGCCGTCTCTGGAACGCTTTACCGGCGGCCGTGACTACAGCGCCTTCTCTGGAGATTTTTAAGCGGAAGCTAGACAATCATGCAGAAATGCAAGGTTTGTGTCTCAATGGCTTATCCCCATAAAACTTGAAACCACACTGTCAATGGATAAGCGTACAAACTAAATCCCCACGACCTATTCTGCCTCCTCTCGCTCTATCTTTTCCTTAGGTCACCTTTATTATTCCACTTATCTCAACCTATATTACCTGCACTGCAACCCATTATTTTTATTCTTATTATTATTACTACTATTCTGCTTTTATGACTACACCGAATGACCAACGGGAGTTAGGTCAAACTCCATTCACGGCAGCAATACAGTCCTAACCTACTGCATACTACAAACCACATCTCGACCAATCCTCGCACCACTCCTCCTGGAGTCTACCAGAGCTAAAGCAGTCGAGTGGCGGGACTTACTACGCAGAAGCTCACCGAAGATCTGGAACCTCTACCTCACAATCAAGAAGCGAGCTCAAAGAAATCACTGGTTTATACTAGCTCGTAATCAGGATATTGGATATTGGATGAACTTTTATCGCGGGCTTTTCTTAATCGTGGCGCTTCGTAATTTGTTTGCGCTCACTAGACATTTAGTGAACACTGTGGTCGTTGTTTCTTAGAGTGATATCTACAACACTTTAGGAAGAATGGAAGCTTTTGTACCGATAGAAAATTAGGAGATTCTGCATCAGTTCTACGAAAATTAGTTATGTATTCCTGGAATATGTAACAAATGTGCAGCAGGTAAGTAACTGTTATCAAAGTACTACAATTTTTTTAAAGCAGTATTCATATATGGTCACTGAATTGGGTAGCATCTCATCTATCACAAGCTCAAAAGTGTTTTTTAACTTTGTTATATGGGAAAATTAAGCGAATTATGTGGATACAAATGTCGTCCATTAAAATACTGGCCAGTATTTGATGTTAAACACCAGTGATGCTTTAGGATACTAGTCTAAGAATTTATTTTGTCATTTTAGTGTTTTCGGAATTTGAGTTTCACATAACACATCTGTGTTGAATCACGTTTTGTTCATTGATGAAAATAGGGAGCGTATGCAGGACAAAATGGCTGCCTGTCAACATATATATATATATATATATATATATATATATATATATATATATATATATCGTTGAATGTCATACCTTATGAGATAGGCTTGCAACCGACAGAAATGACTGTGGTTTCGTAAATGGGAATACAGCTTTATATGCTGAAAGTAGGTGCTTTAGCAAGACGCGAGTGAAAACCGGCTATCTGTTTTTTAGAATGGTCGGCATGAGAGCATTTGTCGTGGTCCCAGAGTACTAACCTTAATCACCTAATGCTTGTATAACCATTAAATAAGTCAAATTATATATATGTGTGTATATATATGTATAATTATTAAATGTGCGTTACCTTAGGTCTCTTCACCTCAGCAGGGCGAAAATGAAAATTCTCTAAATCTATGTTAAACTCTAAATTAACCCGATACTGTAGAACGAAGAGGGACTTGTAGAATACGACTGAGATGAAACTTTTGAATTTCCAAAACGTTAGCTCTAACATATTCTGCGCCATTAGGCTGACACTAATCGTTCTCTTAATGAACGACCCTAATTCATATTTAAAACTCTTTTTATCAATTACACGCGTTGGTTTCAAAGGCACAGACTTTTTTAAGATCAGATTTCACTGCATTTGTCGAAACCGACGAATCATTCTAACGGTTACAGTAAAACATTAATCATTCTTTTTTCCTTGGGGCCCGAGTGGAACATGCGGATTTAACAGCATATCTCTATTTCCTCTTGTTCTCTGCAGTCCCTTTTACCTGGCTGCATAATATTCCATTAGCTTTCATCTCTTCTTTATATAATTTCCAACATATCTGTCTCAGATAACCTACCCTTCACTTCGTATTCGGGTTCTGCTCGAAAATCTGCCTGCCGAGTGATTTCACTCAAGACCTCCTCAGAGTCTATCCAATTGATCCCCCTTTGTCGAGTAGTAGGTTCTTAATTTGGCCATCGCCATATTACCTTGTTACTAATCCTTCTAGCCGCCAAACTTTCAGTATTGAACGAAGTCAAATACTGATGAAAGTCCGCACTAGCCTGTTGAAAATTCTTTTCGTGCTTTGCACACTGAGTCTCTAAACTGTAGAGAAGCACTCAGTAGACTTTAGTTTTAAAAATCCAATTCTTATGCTGAGTGCAGCACATTTCAGTACTGATTTTAGATAAACAAAGGTCCTTTACGATCCCGACTGACTGGATTTGACAATCTTATCTGTAGTTGGAAAGGTGTTTCGGAGGTAAGTAAAGTAGTTCACTTTATTTAGGTTTCTCTCAGTGTTGATGATAGGTGCTTGTTGGTGGATATCCTCATCACCTTAGTCTTCGCTATGTTTACTTGAAGTCCCGTCTTCGCTGCTTCTTCTGTCAGCTTGTTGGTTTTCACTTGCAAACTTTCGAGTTTTTGTGATATTAGACATCAATCATACACGAAGTCCAGAATAATCGAGAACTTTCTTATCACTCCAATGCACGCCTCTCTTCTTGTTCCTCACAAACTCCTGCATGATTCAATCCATGGCCGTCATGAATTTCTGAGGTGATAATAGGTATCATCGCCTTATTCCTGTAAAGTATACTGGCAGTAACAGTATTATGTCTCAAGTCTTCTAGAGTGACAAACAGACCTCATGTGGTATCGTTCATAGGACAAAGAAGTATTAATAGCGAATTACTGGTTGGTAGAAATGCCTGCATGGTGTATATTACTCAACTTATTGTGTACCTGACCATCTGGATTCTGTGTAGTTATCTTAACCTTTTCATAGTTTGAATGTGCATTCATACTGTAAGCAATATTCTCTTTGCAATATTATGCCTATTATAAACCAACCTTTTATTTAGAGGCCAACTTAAACCAGAAGCGAATACTGAGAAAGCTGCTGACAAACATGACTGATAGTGAGAATAAAAGTGAACGTCCACACCAAAGAAGACATCCTCAACTGCTTCGCCAGATGGAACAGGATGAAATTACCTTTGTGTATGTTCAATACATTTTCTTAGAATCATGTGTAAGCGTTGAAGAATGTGGAATATATACATATATATGTATATACGTTTTCAAATTTTGTCTGTTTGTAATATTTTTAAGTTCACAACTATTGTTATCAGATGGTTGGAGGTAGTCGGCAGGAAGCTTTCCCCATACCTAGGTTTCGTGCTGGTTGACACTTTCCTGTCAGCAAGGCGTATCTTCGATCTTGAAGGGTCTTATGCCCATTCTGAGTATCGAACCCGAGTCACTTGGTGCTGCAATTGGAGATGTTATCACTGAGGTATTTGGGCTCGTGACTGACCTCCTGTTGCACCGTAATGGGTACTTCTTCGCGACATCTATAAAATCCAGTAACTTTAAGTGAAAAAAACTCCTTAAAAACTGAAAGGTAAATAAGGTTGGTTGGGACTCATCTCTCTACCATAAGTCGGTCTCCAAATACATCTGTCATGTACATACCAAGGTAATCCGGAAAAACTCAGTGCTAAGTAGCCAAACCGGAAGCCAGATTATTAGAATGTAATTTGCTGAAATGTTAAAGGTAGAAAATTTCCTTCGGCCTAACTTCTTCAAAATTGTGGACCTAGTCCATTAAGTTTCACACTGTTACTACACAATACTACTCTCTATCTTTGAGACATTCCAGTAATATTTCTCACGTGTGCCTCTAAAACAATATGATGTTTCTCACCTACCTTTATGCAGTAATGTGATGTTAACCTTTCTCAACTGCATATAAGAAACAATTATTCAAGTGTTGGTTTGTAGGGATTTGGTTGATTGGTTACAGGATTTCATCATGAGCTGACATTAGTTAGAGAACCATTGGAAGCCTACCTGGGAGTACTGGACAACTGTTTCGTCCAACTAGTTTTGGACTCTTTAGAATTACGCACCCACTGACAGGGTTCGAACCCAGGACCTTCTGGTTACAAGGCGAGCTAGCTCGTATACCATTAAGCCATTGGGACCCGATCCAATGGCTAACCAATGAATTCTAACTTCTGCCAATTAACGACATAGCGCGACCGCTATTCACTGTCCTTGACTAGTTTGTCTTGTCCTCACACCCAAGCTGCTGCATCCTACTTTCACGACTTCTGAGCAGCAGGCCGTGCGTGAGGACAAATACTCGTCGAAGACATTGGCCAGGGGTCGCGCTATGTCGTGAATCGGCAGAAGTTGGAACTCATGGGCCATTGGATCGGGTCCCAGTGGCTTAATGGTATACGAGCTCGCCTTGTAACAAGGAGGTCATGGGTTCGAACCCCTGTGGTGGGTGCGTACTCCTAAAGAGTCCCAAACTAGCTAGACGAAACAGCTATCTAGTACTCCCAGGTGGGTTTCCAATAGTTCTCTAACTAATGTCAGCTCATGATGAAATCCTGAAACAATTATTGCTTAAAACTTTCAGTTAAAAGGTGAGAACAATATGTTTTTTAATGATAAAATAGGACCTTTAGATAACACAGTAGTTGAAAGTTTCTGTTCAGTTGAACTCATTGGGAAGGTATCCTCATGCAAAAACAAGAAAACGAGTATTTCTCAGTTATGAATGAGAAATTACTTCTTTTGGGCCAGTAAACTCTTGATACCCGTTTCATCCTGGTTTGGATCTCTCCAGCAGTACGCACCCACACCGAGGGTTTGACTCCAGGACCTTCGTAAGCTACAACGTAAGCTGGTAGACTATTCCGCTATTTGGATCCGATCCAGTGGCCCATGAACTCCAATTCTTGATTTCAGGGATTTGCAGTAGGTACGTTTTGATGAAGAGAAACAGCTATCCAGTACTCCCTGGTGGTTTTCAATGGTTCTCTTAACGACATCATTCCGTGATGAAATTTGGAAGTAATTAAATTCCCACCAACTAGCTCTTGACGAACGCAGCTGGGTCTGATGAAACCAGCCAGCCAGCTATGCCTAGCGTTTTGTGATTTGAGAACAGTTGGCATCACAACTAAACGAATGATGGATATTGATTGGTTCTCCTTATTCAGACAGTTGTAGTGAATTATTCGGTTTCCATTATCGCTAGTGTTTTGTCTGTTCATAACTCGTCAAGTAGTAGAAGCTCTAGGCATTCTCCTGAGATGATTGGAAATGAGAATACAGGTAAGCCAATGAATCCAATAATACACGCTGCTTTGGTTTGCCTTCAATTCCTCACTTTCTATGGCTGCTACCTTAATAATAATAATTTGCTTTATTCCAAAACAGCACTTGTGATACAGAATGGAATTCTAAGCATTTCACTAGAGTATTGCATCCAGTTTGTACATTAACAGTAAATAAAATTCTACGTAGATTAAGGGTAATCTCAGTTAGTCTTGACAACAACATATTGGTAGATCGGGAGCAAAGCCAAAATTGAACAGACTGTTTGAAGGTGTTAGAAAAGTAGATACTAGCATATTTACTGGCGTAAGCGGTAACAAAAAGGTCGAGATATACATAGTGTGAAAGAACGAAAAAGAATGTTTACAATAGAGTTTGTAAGGAAGAAAGAAACAAAGCAGCACATAACAGAGAAAAAAAGAGAGAAAAGGAAAAGAAAGAAAACGTTGTACCTATAAATGATATGCGTTGGAAAAACGAGATCAAGTTGTTCTACTGACTATTTAATAAGTCATAGGTATCACGCCTAATGCTTTCTTTATCGCACAGAACACGAACTAAGTAGGCTATGGTTGGGTTTTTTTACTTGCTAGTGCGAGCATATAGTTTTCTATAAAGGCTTCTGGTTCTGCCTGATTAGATAGATACAAAGGGAGAGTTGTGAATGAAGAGAATGGTGTGAGTTAGATAGATAGAATGGATTGAGCCTATTTTTCACATGAGTCCAAGTGCCTGTCGACCAGAATATTAACAAGCTGGTTAAGTGGCAAACTGCTTACCCTGCTGACAACCTTTAACATCCTACGTAATAAGGTATAGTCCTTCTTCAGTAGCCCTGGAAGTACTAAGGGGTAAGAATAGAGAATAATAGGCAGGATGCAAGGGTTAACGAATCGTAGGAGTAAGGGTTGGGTTATACCAGAACGTCTTAACTTCGTGATGTAGAAAGTAAGACGAAATATTTTCGTAGAAATTATCAAGATATGAGACGAGCAGGAAATATCAGCAGATAGAATGACGCCTAGGTATTTAATTTCCGACTTGGTGTCTACTTCAGTGCCATCCATCTATGTTGCACACCTCGTGAGTGCTAACCAGTTTGTTTAGGTCAGATTTATGCCTAAAGGTGAAATTGACTGTTTGGCATTTAGACGGATTTAAGGTAAGACCGTTTTTCTTGGACCATTGGCTGATTTCTGATAAAAAGCCATCTAGTTTGGAGCAGTCACTTTGACATTTGACAGGCGAAGATACAGTCAGGTCATCAGCATATTTAACAAAATTAATGTCATTTGAAGATGGTGGTAAGTCATGTAGAAAGAAAGAAAAGAGAAGTGAAGAGAGTACAGCACCTTGAGGGACACCAGCTTCAGTGAGCACAGCGGAGGATTTACCTTCGTATACAGTGTACTGCATTCTGTTTGATAAGTAGGAATGTATGGACTTTACAACATTTCTGTAGTATATCCCTATTTATAGTGTTTCTCTACTTAATTTTAATTTAGACAACCTAACACTAATGAAAAGGAATATAGTAATGGTAGTAGTAGCTGGAAGACTCCAAAACAGCATGGTCCCGACAGACTTTCATTGCATACAGAACATGCTACAACAAGTGATAAACCCACGTGTTCTTCACCAATGGAAAGTGATAAACAACAACAGCCACCCCACAGTAACCGTCATCATCTTCCACCAACACAAGATAGTCGGACTAGCAGTAGTACTGGAAGTGGAGCAACCGGGGGTACAAGTGCAGGAAGTCAAAGCAGTGGAAGTAAACAAGGCAGTGGCAGTGGGAGTAGCGGGGGTAAGCCTAGATTGGCTGGTTCAGGTGCACTTAGTCGTGGTACACGATGCAGTAGTAGTGCTTCATCGTCAACTGAAGAGACTGAGGCACGTGAAAAACGCTTCGGTAGTGTAGATCTCCATCCTTTGCCTAGTGTTGCACTAACAGCTATGATGAATCAGGCAATGCGACGTAGTTTGTATACTGAATCGTCTATTCAAAATACTGAACAAATTCAATATGCTACACTACTGGCAGCGCATAAAAGTTATGCAGATTCTTCTGGTCAAATTGATGTACAGTTAAGTGCAGCATCTGTCCCGCAGTCGAAAAATGATCTAGTCAGTCTGTTGTCACAACAAACAGCAACTCGTAATAATATTAATAATAATAATAATTCAAATTCTCCAGAATCATCTGTTTCTAATAATACGACTGCTGGCCAGATGGATACACCACAGTTGAATCAAAATTTTCTACTGCAATTATTTCCACCTAACTTATTGTCAAGTAAGTTAGTATATATATGAGTTTAATATGCATTTATAGATATAAATTTCAAAACCTAATCGTCTTTAAATCGTTTTGTTAACACATTTAAAATAGCTCAAGGCTTTCTTGTTAGTCGGTGGTCTGCTTTGTAAATTAGTTCACACACACACACGTTCAAGTATTTTGAATGGATAACAGAGTTTTTAACTTAACACAACAGGTTGATCAAAATCACCGCAGTTCACGTTGTGACACTGTGTTGTAACACACATAGTGAAATCCTGTCTCATTGAGAACGACTTTGATCCAAATGGCACTCAATCCGTTATTCCATATTAGTTTGTTTATTAGATGTATCACACACAGTCAGTGAAACAGTATTAGCATTTACTGGGTGACACAGTTTCGAACACAATTTGTCACTGTTCATAATCATCTCATCAATTGTAATCACACGACTTTGAAACTAGAGTTTTATGGTTTTCTTTGTCTCCTCCTATTTGTCGTCGTAGGCGTGGTAGTAGAATTTTCCAGATATCTGACTGGACAGGTGTTGAGTCATTCCTAATACATGTATTCTCTTTCAGTTGATTCGATAAACAAAGCTTCTGTTATCAATCTCTCCGTCCCTCCACCCTGTGACATTAGATTTAAAAACTGTCATCCTATCCCATCCATCCTATTGTATGGTAGTGTGTAAGTGCATGTAGTGAGTGCTATAAGTGAACTATTCTCTGAATTTCTTATCTTACTTGGGTCAACCGGTCTAGATTTCGGTGCTAGGTTTTTATGTTCGGCTAGTCTGACTGACTGCCCTGTTCTACTAGTTTGACCTATATATTTGACCTGACAATCATTGCAGCAGCGTATTAGATAAATTAAATTGTTTTGTCTGATAGGCTCCACAGGATTGATGGTTTAACCGACAAAGCTTGTTTCTAATTGAGTTTGTGGTGGTGATGGGGGTTGAATGCCAGCCACTTTTATACCTGACTCCCTTGTTAAGAATTCTGCGTAAGGTGGTTTCCGAGGTTCCTTCCTTGTGTGGAATTACTACTGATGATTAAGATTCCTTATTGTTGGTGCCGTCATTAATATTATTATTATCATCACTATCGCTACTATCATTATTTATTTTATTTTCACATTTCCTTATATATTTCCTGACTAATTTATCCAGGTAATTATTAAGTTTCAAGGCTTCTTTTATGTGTATCACTTCCTGTCTTAGAATTTCCTATAAAATACATACTTAAAAAAACAAAATAACTAAATTCACATAAGCTTTGATACTTACTTATTCATCCTTTATTCTTTTTCTGTCTTTTGTAAAACTATTAGGATTAATCTGCCCTGTTCATGCGGATTCTTTACTTGCCCAACTATCTCATAGTCTTTTAATACGAAATAATAATAATAATGGTAAGCAGTTTTTCCGAATGATGATTATTTGTCATACGTATGTGTTATTGTCATTTATTTATAAGAAAATATATTGTCAACATTGAGACCTACCTGTTGACACGAAAATGTGGAGCATTCATCAAATTACACAAAAGTACATAAGTATTATTATTATTGTTATTGTCTTGGATCTAGGGCTTCAAAAACACGTCTTCATTTCATTCACACTTTTTCCCCTCCTCTCCTCTCCCCTCCACATTTAGCTGACTCCATAATTGTCCTAAAGCTCACATCTACTTTTCATACGATATCCACTATGTCACTCTCGGACCAAATACCCAACTCTTTATCTCGCTTTCTGCTGGAGGGTCTGCCTGCCACACAGTGTAATTCAACAGTTTCTCCGGAGCGTATGTTTGATCCATCACCATTTCTTTCTGCACATTTGTTGGGCAGTAGGTCCTTCAGGTGAACATAGAGAAAACAGAGGTGATGAAGATTCCTGGTCAACACCAACAGCAGCGACAACAACAACAGACAACAATCAGCCAGTATAAATGAGAGGAACCTGAAACAAACAACCTCCTTTACCTACCCACCTACCTGGGAAGCATCGTTTCAACTATAGGTGAAAGGAACTGACGAGGATATCAAAGCGTTAGAATTGGGAAAGCAAGACAAGCTTTCATTACTCACAAGTCTGTGTGGATTTTCAAGTCCAATGTGAAGTCAGTGTTACTCACTATGAGGATCAGAGACTTGGCGCGTCATAAAGAACACCTCAAACGAACTACTGACCTTCATCAACAGCTGTCTTTGCTCAATACTCAAGATTAGATGGCCAGAAACAGGGATCTCTGGCAATGAGCGAACCACCCAGGAACCGATTGTGCAACAACTAAGCAGGTAGAAATGGAGGTGGATTGGATCAATGTGTGAAAATCTCCTGCACTCAGCTAAAGCAAAATGCATGAACCAACCATAGACCTACTATTATGTATTATTATTTCCTTTAATTCCTAGAGAGACATAGGGCTTCAGCCGCGCGTCTCCATCGCCTTCGGTTCTCTACCGAAGTTTTCACCCCGCTCCAAGTCTGCCCACGTGTTTTTATCTCCTCTTCACATTGATATAAGAATAAAACTTGTGCACTGTGGTAGAGTATAATTCCATTATGGGTAAATTTTTGTTTTGATAAAGTCTCACAGTGCTTGTTTACTGAATGTTTACTGTATCAGGAAACATTACTGTATAACACTGTGAGACTTTATCAAAACAAAAATTTACCCATAATGGAATTATCCTCTTCAAATTAACTCATCCATGTCACCCTCTCACTAACGACCGACTCGCCGCTTCCATTTTGGGTCCTACTCGATGGCTTGTCTAGTGATGCCACTTGATGGTTTGTTTCCTCAGAGTATGGCCACCAATTCATCTCCATTTCTTCCTGCTTATTATTTGTTGCACAATCGGCTCCTGGTTGATTTGCTCACAGAGATCCCCATTTCTGATGTTTTCTGGCCAGCCATCTGATCTTGAGTAGCATTGAGCGAAGACAACTGTTAATAAAGTTCTGTAGTGTGTTTGAGATGCTCTTCATGACGCAGCAAGTCTCCGATCCATGTAGTGAGTAGCACTGACTTCACATTGGAGTTGAAAATTCGGATCTTATATTCGTTTTCATGCTGAGTGCTGTTGACCAGCACACATACTTGAGAGTAATGAAAGCTTGTCTTGCTTTTCCGATTCTGGCCTTGATATCCTCGTCAGTTCCGTTCACCTGTAGTTGAAACGATGCTTCCCAGGTAGGTGGGTAGGTAAAGGAGGTTGTTTGTTTCAGGTTCCTCTCATTTATACTGGCTGATTGTTGTCTGTTGTTGTTGTCGCTGCTGTTGGTGTTGACCAGGAATCTTCATCGTCACCTCTGTTTTCTCTGTGCTCACCTGAAGTCCTATCTTTGATGCTTCTTCCATCGCCAGCTTGTTGCTTTTCACATGCATATCTTCCAGTTTGTGGGGAATCAGACATATGTCATCATCGACGAAGTCCAGACCCTTCCATTTTTTTGTGAAGGTCCATTTTATGCCTGTTTCCTCGCAGCCCGCTGTCTGTCGCATTATCCAATCTACCGAAATCAGGAAAATAATTGCTGATGGTAGGCAGCCCTATCCTACTCCCGTCTTTAGTTCGAAGGATTCCGTAAGTTTCCCATTGTGGATTACTTGGCATGCAGCATTGTCGTACAACTGTTGGATGAGATTTATAATTGTCAGCGGCATCCCGTAGTAGCGAAGTAGTTAGAAAATCACCTGTCGGTCGACGCTGTCTGTCGAAGGCCTTTTCAAAGTCGATAAAGTTGAGAAAGAGAGGTGGAGAGCTGACTGCCATTCCAACCTCTGTTCAATGATTATCCGTAGTGTGGCGATTCGATCAATACATGACTTGTTTCTCTTGAATCCAGCATGTTCCTGTCGAAGTTTTCCATCCAGGATTGAATATCTGTAGAATAACTAGGCGAATCTTCTTAAAATAAAATAAAAAATACCTAAAGGGTTTGTTTAAATGAAGCAGACAGATTTTCAAAAAAGTTAGTCGTTATGAACAAAAAAGTATTTCCGATAATAAAAATCACTCTATCATTATTTTTTTATTTCTACTACTGGGATTCGAACCCGGGACCTTCCGGCTACAAGGCAAGCTCGTATACCATTCAGCCACTGGGACCCGATTCATTGGCTCGTGAATTCTAACTTCTACTAATTCGTGATTTAGCGCAACCCCAACCATTGTCGTTGGTGGGACATCTATCCACACACGTGACATCTAATTGGACCTCACTGGTCACGACTTCTCACTAGAACTCAGGAAAATCCAACCCGTAGCAAGTCACTAGCGAGCATCAGATTAACTTTCTATAGTTTGGTTTGTAAGGATTAATTATGTTTTACGAGTTGATCACTGATTGATATCAGTTAGAGAACCATTGAAAACCAAGGAGTACTGGACAGCTGCTGTTTCATCCTAGTTTGGGAATCATCGGCAGTACACACCCACTGCCGAACTAGGGGGAAACAACTGTCCAGTACTCCCAGGTTTTCCAGTTGTTCTCTGACCAATATCATCTCTTGATTATTATTGTTCCCTTGGGTTCCTAGTGGAACATACGGCTTCAAATGCACTTCTCCACTTGCTTCTGTCTTCCTCCTGCTGTACTTTTCACCTGCATCCACCATGTTAGTCCATCCTGTTTCAACTCCTCTTCACACGATCTCCTCCATGTCACCCTCGCACTGACGACCCACTCGCTGCTTCCCTTTTGTCCTGGTTCCACTCGAGCAATGACCTGACGCGCGCGCGACGTCACCCAGCAGCCACTTCAGCCTTGAGTGTCCAATCCATCTCCACTTTCTCCTGCGTATTTGTTGGTTGGCGATTGGTTCTTGTTTTGTTTGTTACTTCCCATAGCTTCTTGTTGGTGATTCTTTCCGGCGCGGCCGTCTGATCTTCAGTATAGAGCGAAGACAGTTGTTGGTTGATAAAGGTCTGCAATAGACTGTTGGAAGTATTCTTTGTGACTCGTCCGCCCGCCAAGTTTCTCATCCGTATAGAAGAACTGACTGACTTGACGTTGTTTGTATTGAAAATCCGGCCGAATTATGTTGTTGATGCTGGCTGAATGACGAAGATTTCCAGATTGGTTTCAGGTTGATGAGTGAATGTGTTTCTCGCCAACGTGTTCCCGATTCTCGCTCGATTTGACATCCTCGTCCGTTCCGACTGCCTATAGTTGAGACAATGCTCCCTAGATAATGAAGTGAATGAACAACCTCTTTCAAATCCCTCCAGTTGATGGTGATTGGCGCTGGATGTTGCTGGTGTTGTTGTTGTTGGTGAAGGTGGTTGCTTATTTTCATAACTTCCGTCTTGTCTATGTTCACCTTGAGTGCTGTCTTCGCCGGCTGGTTCTTCGATCAGTTTGTCGATCGGTTTTCGCTTGTAGGTCTTCGATTTTGTGTGACATCAGGCATAAATCATGCACAAGCGAAATCCAGGTCTTCTAGGTTCTTCACGTCTGTCTGTCTGTCCAGGATATCCCTGTCTTCTCGTTTCCCACTCACTGTCTGACGCATAATCCAGTCCACCACAATTCGGAATACCATTGGTAATTGGGGAAGATTTGTAGCTCACTTGGATGATATTGAATTATCTGTGTTCTCTGAGCAGCTGGTTGATTTAATTGAGGAGCTTTCATCTCCTCCCCCCGCTTCTAGAACAGAGAAGAGAACACAACTAATTCAAGATATGTGACTTATAAGTGAATAAACTGCAATGAATTATCAATGCGAAAATGACATGTGCGAGTGTTTTATAAGCCAATTTCAGGCAGATAAGACGTGTTAGGTGAATGACAGATCAAAATTAATATTATAAATGGATCATAGTTCAGTTACATCACTTAAGTAGACAATTATTAATCAGAGAAGGAACTTTAAAATGTCAGGAATTGTAAACTTATTAATATTAATAATTACAGTAGTAAGAGTAAAAATAATGACAATAGTAAAACGAGTTAAGATAACAGTACTGATAAAGGATAGTTTCAGATGAATCAGGAATATTCTCAAGGATTGGTTTTGTAGGGTTTTTTTTGATTGGTTAGAGGACTTCATGATGAGCTGATATCAGTTAGAGAACCATTAGAAGACCAGAACGGAGTACTGGACAGATGTATCATCCTAGTTTGGGACTCTTCGACAGTATGCACCCACTGACAGTGTTCATACCTGGGATGTGATGGTCACAAGGCGAGCTAGTAGACCATTCAGCAGCTGCCACTGGAACTCGATCCAATGACCAGGCAATGAATTCTAACTCCTGTCGATTCGTGACATAGCGTGACCAATTCGAAGCGTTTCCTTCAATGAGTTATTGCCTCACCTTCAACCTGCTGGTGCACCTTATTGGTCACTAACAGCTCATGATGAAATCCTCCAACGAATCCGGAATAATAATAATAATAAAAGGTAGAATAAAAAATTTCAAGTGACTACCATTATTTTCTTCTGTACACAGAAATCGAGTTTACAAAACTCTACTACTTACAAAGGTGTCTGCAGTTGCATGTATCTTATTGTTTATTTGTCTGGTGACAACAGTAAATGACTTGGCATCATCAATATATATATATATATATATCATGTCCATAGTCTACAAAATGCTTTATTTTAATGAACTTTTGGATACTTTGACTTCAGTTATTTTCAACTACTTTGTCACTGATGATCTGAATAATTTTGGGTTCTAAACGAAATTGCGATCAACTTTCACCCTCTTTGGAATTGGGTAATTCCCTGAAGGCGATTTAACCAACAAATTGTGAATTTTATTCAATATATATGTATCAGTAGTTTACCCAACCAACTAGGCAGAATTCGGGTGGTTTGAACTGATTCGAATCTCTAGGAAGAGTTGGACCGGGTTCATCGCTGATGATGAGCTCTGCCTCAAACGAGTGTTTACATCATGAGCGGTGTGCAACTCTTTTGCAATTAATAGTGTTCTCTGAGCTGTTTGGTTTAGTTGTGGAGCTTTCGTCATCTTTCTCGATGACATCTTCAGCGCAGTATTTACGATAAAGTGAAATGATTTCAATTTCTTCATGAGTGATATAATTGCGTCTCCCGGTAACCATTTTACATCTATATTGAACACTTTCTATTGACTTGGATTTTAAACTTTCTGGTCACATGATTTACCTTTTATTAGTTGGTGTATTTAGTATATATTAACGTGTTTGTTGATTGCATTTTCGTTTGAGTACCTGGCTTGTAGGAATTTCCTGACTGCACTTATGGTGGTGTTTCCTCTGTCTACGATTCCGACATTGTCCCAATCATCAAATTGATGTCCATAATTGTCTATATGCATTGATACTAAAGAATATATATCGTGTCTTTTCACGACTGATTTGTATTCCTGCATTCTGATTCGAAGGGGACGCCCACTTCGACCACCGATATAGTACCTGTTACAGTTCATTTATGCAATTTATTTTGTCAATGGTATAAATTTGATCTCCCTTTTCTGTTGGATGGATGTTTCGGTTTGCATAATATCGAATTAAGCGATTTGACTGGCTGGCTTGTGTGCTATATCTATATCAAACGCTTTCAGTATTCTAGCTGTTGTTATTTCAGAGATATTTCTCATGTATGGTAGGATGAATCTTTTTCTTGTGGTCTTTGATGATGGTTCCCTGTTGGTGTTGTGATTCGATTTTAAACACTTTTTGATGAAATTGTGACGGGGATATCTATTCTTTTTGAAGACCGTTTGTAGGTATTTTTCTTCCATTCTTTTCAACTCTGGAGTGCTACAGTGTGTTTGATCTCCCCTTTGAACAATGTCTGCATACAATTTCCTTTGTCAATAATTCGATTATTCCTAGTACACTTGACAAAAAACTTGGAGGATATGGACTTCGCCGATCATATATGTCTGAGTTCCCACAAACTGGAAGATATGCAACTGAAAAGCAACAACTTAGCGATAGAAGAAGCATCAAAGATAGGACTTCAGGTGAGCACAGAGAAAACAGAGGTGACGATGAAGATTCCTGGTCAACACCAACAGCAGCGACAACAACAACAGACAACAATCAGTCAGCATAGATGGGAGGAACCTGAAACAAACAACCTCCTTTACCTACCCACCTACCTGGGAAGCATTGTTTCAACTACAGGCGAACAGAACTGACGAGGATATCAAAGCAAGGATTGGGAAAGCAAGACAAGCTTTCATTACTCTCAAGTATGTGTGCTGGTCAACAGCACTCAGCATGAAAACGAATATAAGATCCGGATTTTCAACTCCAATGTGAAGTCAGTCGGTGCTACTATACGGATCGGATACTTGGCGCGTCATGAAGAGCACCTGAAACACACCACAGATCTTCATCAACAGTTGTCTTCGCTCAATGCTACTCAAGATCAGATGGCTGGCCAGTAAAGATCAGCAACAGGGAGGGATCTCTAACAATGAGTGAATCAACCGAGCAGGAACCGATTGTGCAACAAATAAGCAGGTAGAAATGGAGATGGATTGGCCATACTCTGAGGAAACCATCAATTGACATCACTAGACAAGCCCTCGAGTGGAACCCGAAAGGGAGGCGGCGAGTTGGTCGTCCAAGGGTGACTTGGAGGAGGTCATGCGAGGAGGAGATGAAAGCATGTGGACAGACCTGGAGCGGGATGAAAAAGTTGTCAGGAAACAGAAGGCAATGGAGGTGCGCAGCTGAAGCCTTATGTTCCTCTAGGAATTAAAGGATGAAATAATACATACTACACATGAGTATTAGATCTATGTGCGTTGATTTTCTATATACCTGAGTGTTTACAAATTTCCCGTGTTGGTTCTCCTGATTTAGACATCTAAAAATAGGATTTTTTTTATCTAATTCTTCTTCTCTCGTTGTGAATTCGACGTCTTCGTATATGTTGTTTATTAATTTATGGGTGTATTCTAAATCACATTTCTCTTAATTATTATAAAAGTGTATCATCCACGTAACGTACCTGTCCAGATTTTCGGCTTAATTATAGGTAGAGCTATTAATTCTAATCTTTGCATGACAGTATGGTATGCAACTCTACTCATTTCGGCCAGTCAGTAGTATATACATATACACACTCATCCTTTTTTATTACTTATTTGCAAGACATAAGTAAATAAAACAGATAATAAAAGTCATCAAGTACAAAAATTTTATCTTTTATCAATTTAGTGACAAAAAATGAACAGATTACTGGAAATATGACATCTATACGGACAGTGGGCGATGATGGTGGCGCTGGTGGTGGTGGGGATATCAATGCTAACAGTATGAGACGACAGTCAACAAACACAGCGACACCTACAACCCTACCAACAACAACAACAACAACAACAACCACTACTCCTACAACTCCACCTACTGCGTTATCAGCAACTGGTATCATCCCGAGTATACCACCAGTAGTACAATATCCAGGTAGTATGACAGAGTCAAATAGCAGCACAACTGCTAATAATATGATTAGTAGTACTGGGAATAATAATAATAATAATACTAATCAAGCCGGTGGTGGTCCTCAGCGTATTGGTCTATATTATCTTGGTCCTACACTTGGTCGGGGTAATTTTGCTGTTGTCAAATTAGGAAAACATTCTCAGTTAGCTGTAAAGGTAAAGTTAATTTCAACTTTTTCTTGTCTGCTTTATTTATTGGGTTTGAAAGTTTACTGTCTGATGTCAGATTGTAACAACAGAAGACGAGGGCCAGCCAGGCAACAGATCGTTTATTCACGAAATCAACACATATTTATAGATTTTCATGTACATTATTATGGATTATTGTTAGCAAACAAACACAGTCTTCTGATTGGTTGTTTCTCACTGAAAGTTAACCTTGCATCTCTTTGTGACTGTTTCTTGAATGTCAGATCATCTATATGCCAACTGTATTCGCCTACGCAAAGCCTTTGTTCTCATATTTTCTCACAACCAATAATGGGGACGCACACATTGACGTAAATTACTATCTTGCAGTTTTGGCTAGCAGCCAGCCCTCACCACACTCGTCCGCCTGTCAAAGACTTGCGACTGAAGTTGGTTCGGTCTTCTTGTTCCTAGGGGCTTTGCTCGTTTTTCTTACTGTCTGGAATCTCGGCACTCGCTGATGTTCACCTGTTTCTCTTTGTTTACCATTGCGACTGTGTCTGCGTAACCCCGCCATCTCAAAGTGATCATATGTGGTCCTCCTTACTTTGGAAACTGTTTGCCTGACCCTGTCTCACATTCGTCAGTATTTCGGCTCACACTTCCATATGCTGCTTTCTCCCAACCTCCCAGCAGCGTCCTAAGTAGCAACCTCATCGCTGATAGATCTTGAACGCCACTTAACTGCACAGAAGCCTGGAAGTCCTGCCCGAAGATCTATATGTCTCCATCAAAAGCTGCAGGGCATAGGCTTTCCATTTGTCGGTAGGCAGCGACACCAACTGTGACGACAGAATACAAGGACCAGGCAACAGGTCGTTTATTATGGAAATCAACACATATTTATAGATTTACATGTACATATTATAGATTGTTGTTGGTTGTTTCTTACTGAAAGTTAATCTTTCATCTCTTTGTGACTGTTTCTTGAATGTCAGATCATCTATGTATTAACTGTATCCGCCTACCCAAAGCCTTTGTTTTCATTTTTCTCACGACCAATATTGGGGACATAAACATTGACGTAAATTTTTGTCCACCAATTTTGACTAACAGCCTGCTCTCACCACAAGATAACTGAATGCAAATCAAGTTATTTTGGTTGAAAATGACCTACAGTGAAACCCAACATGTGCACTTCTCCCCATTCGGGACTCGTCATCAGGATGCATCTGCATGTCACTCAGTGAGTGAGTGTATTCTTCCTACTGAGATTAAAATTCATTGCTTCAATCTATAGACATCGTTGGCATGTCTGTACTAAGGGCTAGCATTTCAACAGAAACCGAGTATTTCTGCCCAATATACAATCAACCAACGGAAAGTGTTAGTTTGTGATGAGAGCTGGCTGCTAGCTAAAGTTGTTAGACAGTAATTTACGTCAATGTTTGTTTATTATTATTATTGTTATTATTGTACCCTTTAGTTCCTAGAGGAACATAGGGCTTCAGCTGCGCGTCTCCATTGCCTTCGGTTTTTTGCCAACTTTTTCACTCCGCTGCAAGTCTGCCCACTTGCTTTCATCTCCTACTCACATGACCTCCTCTGAGTCACCTCTCATTAACGACCAAATCGCCGCCTCCGTTTTGGGTTCCACTCGAGCGATGGCTGGTCTAGTGATGTCACTTGATGGTTTGTTTCCTAAAAGTGTGGCCAATTCACCTCCATTTCTACCTGCTTATTTGTTGCACAATCGGTTCCTGCTCGGTTGATTCACTCATTGCCAGAGATCCCTCCCTGTTGCTGATCTTTTCTGGCCAGCCATCTGATCTTGAGCAGTATTGAGCGAAGACAACTGTTGATGAAGATCTGTGGTGTGTTTCAGGTGCTCTTCATGACGCGCCAAGTATCCGATCCGTATAGTAGCACCGACTGACTTCACATTGGAGTTGAAAATCCGGATCTTATATTCGTTTTCTGAGTGCTGTTGACCAGCACACATACTTGAGAGTAATGAAAGCTTGTCTTGCTTTTCCGATTCTTGCTTTGATATCCTCGTCAGTTCCTTGCCTGTAGTTGAAACGATGCTTCCCAGGTAGGTGGGAGGTAAAGGAGGTTGTTTCTTTCAGGTTCCTCCCATTTATGCTACTGATTGTTGTCTGTTGTTGTTGTGCTGCTGTTGGTGTTGACCAGGAATCTTCATCTCACCTCTGTTTTCTCTATGTTCACGTGAAGTCCTATCTTTGATGCTTCTTCTGCCAACTTGTTGCTTTTCACTTGCATATCTTCCAGTTTGTGGGAAATCAGACATATATCATCGGCGAAATCCAGATCCTCCAAGTCTTTTGTGTGAGTCCATTTTATGCCTGTTCCCTCGTTGGTTGCCGTTGTCTGTCGCATTATCCAATCTTCTGCAATCAGGAAGATCATTGGTGATAGTAGACAGCCTTGCCTCACTCTCGTCCTTACTTCGAAGGCTTCCGTAAGTTTCCCGTTGTGGATTACTTGGCATGCAGCATTGTCGTATAACTGTTGGATGAGATGTATAATTGTCGATGGGACCCCGTAGTAGCGAAGTAGTTGCCAAATGACCTCTCGATCGACGCTGTCGAAGGCCTTTTCAAAGTCGATGAAGTTGAGATAGAGAGGTGACTGCCATTCCAAGCTTTGTTCAATGATGATCCGTAGAGTGGCGATTTGATCAATACATGATTTGTTTCTCCTGAATCCGGCCTGTTCCGGTCGAAGTTTTTCATCTAGGGCTTGTTTGATTCTCTCCAGGATGATGCGACTTAGTATTTTGCTTGGAATGGACAGAAGCATAATTCCACGCCAGTTTTTACATTGACTTAAGTCTCCTTTCTTTGGTAGTTTGAATAAGTATCCGTTCTTCCAATCCTCGGGTACTTTGCCCTCTTTCCACACCTTCTCCAGCAGTGGCGTCATCAAGTCCGCTGTTGTCTCTGGGTCTATTTTCAAAGCTTCTGCTGGGATTCCATCTGGTCCTGGTGCTTTCCCAGATTTTAGCATCTTGATTGCATTCAGGACTTCTGATTTCGTCGGGGGGTCAGTGTTCACTGGTAGTTCTGCTTCCGTTGTTGGTATTGTTGGGCGTGTTGTAGGTGGCGGACGATTTAGAAGTCTTTTGAAGTGTTCAACCCAGTGCTTTCTCTGTTCCACCTCTTTGGTGATTGACTTTCCATTGTCGTCCTTTATTGGCTTAATCTGTGTCGAACGTTTGCCCGAAAGGTGCCTAGTTGTTTGGTAGAGTGTGGCGAGGTCTCCTTTGCCTGCAGCTTGTTCTGCTTCGTTTGCCATGGTTTCATAATATTTTCTTTTGTCTTCCCTGGCACTCTTCTTCACTCTTTTGTTCAGTGTATTGTAGCTTGCATTCAGCTCCTGTTTTTGTTGCTCGTCAGTGCACTGGATAATCTTTTGTTTCACTGTCCTTCTCTCTTCTATTAGTTTCCAAGTGTCCGTAGTGAGCCACTGTTTGTCCTGTCTCTTCTTTCTGCCTAGAACTTCCATGCAGGTTTGACTCCACACCGTTTTCAAGTTGTTCCAGTGCTTTTCGACGCTGACCTTTTCGCTGGTGTTGATTTGTGTCTCGGCTTTGTCCTTTATGCTTGCAATGAAGATGTCCTTTGTAGCCTGGTCCTTCAGCTTTTGAGTGTTGAACTTGGCTTGTGGTCTATCTGCAGCTCCTGATTCCCTGAAAGCTTTTAATTTGATTTGGATTGTCCCTTGTACGAGATAGTGGTCTGAGCCAACGTCTGCTCCTCTTCTTGCTTTTGTGTCCAGTAGGCTGCGCCTCCACTTCCTTGAGATTGAGATGAAGTCGATTTGGTTTTTGGTTTGCCCGTCTGGTGACACCCATGTAGCCTTGTGGATATCTTTGTGCTTGTATACACTGCCACCAATCACTAGTTCGTTGAAGGCGCAGAAGTCGGCGAAGAGTTCTCCATTTTCATTCATTTCTCCGAGAGCTTCTCTACCCATGATGAGTTCCCTTCCTATATTGTCTGGTCCCAGTTTGGCGTTCATGTCTCCCATTAGTATTTTCATGTCGCCAGCTGGAGTATTGTCCATTGTTGCCTGTAGTTGTCTGTAGAATTCTTCTTTCTTTTCGAGGTCTGCGTTGTTTGTGGGTGCATAACATTGTATGATTGACACTTTCCTTCCTTTGGAGTTGAATCTGGCGGTCATTATCCTGGACGAAATCGCCTCCCATTGTATCAGGGCTTTCGTTGCCGTTGGTGACATCATGATAGCCACGCCCTCGGTGTGCGTGTGGTTATCTTCTGGGTGACCGGAGTAGATCACTGACTCACCCGTTGACAATTTGGTGAGTCCACTCCCATTCCATCTGCTTTCACATATTCCCAGCACTTGGATTCCGTATCTTTTCATCTCGTTGGCGATCTGGGCAGCTTTCCCTGTCTCGTACATAGTGTGGACGTTCCATGTCCCCACACAGACTTTTTCTTTTGGTGGTGGAGGTTCATTGTGCTGAAGTTTCTGTAGCAATTTTGTTTACAGGGTGGGGTTGCTAGCCTCACGCCTGAGAAAGAATGGTTACATTAAGATAAAGTTTAGAGAGAAGCGACCTTTTGGGTTGCTTCCCTTAAAATTGGAAAATAACGGGCAGAACAATCAGAACAACACCAGCAAAAGGAAAACAGTTCACAGCAAAAAGGGCAAAAAGCGACAACAACGATACAATACAACAACATGCAATATAGTTCAGCACAGTTAACTAAAATGATATCTCAACCATAAACTCACTGTCTTGGAACAACTTGAACATGTAAATCCAACAATATATACAATTATAGATGTGCTTATGTTTAAAAATTTCACAAATCCAAATAGTTAGTTATAGGTATTATCTATCAATAAGATTATATCCCCTGATTTAGTGTTCGAAAGGTAAATAATTGTAATAGTTCCCACAAACTCTTGGTATTAAATTTTACAGAAACAAGAGTTTCTATAAAATTAGGGAAAAGTAGCGCAGTAGTCGAAAAGCGCGCCCCAATGTTTGTTTAAATCCCCAATATTGGTCGTGAAAAAAATGAGAACAAAGACTTTGCGTAGGCGGATACAGTTGGTATATAGGTGATCTGACATTCAAGAAACAGTCACAAAGAGATGCAAGGTTAAAGTTCACCGAGAAACAACCAATCAGAGAACTGTGTTTGTTTGCTCAAATAATCTATAATAATGTACATGGAAACATATAAATATGTCAATTTAACAAGTGTGAAGAGGGTGTGGAAATATATAAAAGGAGCATATGAGATTGATAATAGTGAATTAATTATTAAAGCAAAAGCAAACTAAGAGTAAAATTAAAAATTAAAAAAGCAAAAGAAAAAATCGAGATTTTTTACAGGGAACGATTAGTGAAGAGGTTAAGACCAAGGTAGAATAAGAGACTGAACAAACTTTCTCTGTATACAGAGTTTAGGGTTGTATTGATGAATTGCCAGCGCCTCCGCCATACACAAAAGTCGAAACCTGATGCCCTTTGTACCATTTGGCTTCACTTTGTAGATGATGTTGAAAGACGACTCTGGTGGAGCTACATGTTTTGAGTTCAGCAAGTACTCGAGAACTGAGCTAGTAATTGTCTTGCATTGTCCCTGTACTAACCATACCGGATAATGTCCAAAGATGGGTTTGGAAAGCGTGCGCTTTGTGCGGGCGGCCAATATAACTAGCGCCACACGAGAAGCAGCTGAATTTATAAACACACATTGAGGTGGCCCAAAGCGGCAGTTTATCCTTCACACATCCATTGATCATTTGTCGGCTGTAGAAGTTGATACGTAGCTCAGCCATAAAGAAGTCTTTCCTCAGTGATCTGCATAAGCCATTCTACAGGATCTCAGCTGCGCGGTATCACCTTTAAATTCAACACTCATAAAGGGCAGTTTCTTCGGCACCGCCTGGATTCCTTCAGGCATTTCTCTTATCTTCATGTCTTTCTCGATAAATCTTGGAGGATATCCATTCTCTTTGAGAACTTGTCTGAATCGCTTTGGTTGTGATACAGTCGATGGGGAACTGGAGCGACTCAAACAAGTTCTCTCTGTATACAGAAAAAGTTTGTCCAGTCTCTTATTCTACCTTGGTCTTAACCTCTTCACTAATCGTTCCCTGTAAAAAATTTTTAATTTTACTCTTAGTTTGCTTTTGCTTTAATAATTAATTCACTATTATCAATCTCATATGCTCCTTTTATATACATTTCACACCCTCTTCACACTTGTTAAATTGACACTCAAATACCGCCTTTATGCTCACTCGAGAGTAATTTCAACCTTATCAAATTTGTATCTTTGTGCCGTTGAGTACCATGTTATATAAATATGTGTTGATTTCCATAATAAACGATCTGTTGCCTGGCTGGCCCTTCTCTTCTGTTGTTACAAGTTAACGTAATAACAAATGATGAATGTAGCTCATCTTGTACTTTTGACAGGTATTGACAGTATTTCTCGTCTGTAGAGATGATAGTAAGTAGGTAAGTGGTTCACATACATATTGCAAAACATGAATTTGTGTTTTTGTCCACTAAGAAGTTTACAACATCATCAGTATTTGATTGTTTCTGTGAGATCAAAAGAGAAATCTATTCATTATTGATAATTAATCTGATATGCACTAGTGATGAATGCCTGCAGGACGAATTTGCTTGGAGTTTTTTTGTTTAATATAATATAATAATTTTGCTTTATTGTAGAAACAGTACTAGTGTGGTACAGTTTGGAATTTTCAGCACTTTATCTACAATATTGCATCTAATTTCATCGCACATTTTAAAAGGAGTATTTCAAAAAATAAATATAAAAAGAACAACAAAAACAAATAAAGACACAAAAAAAAACAAAAAAAAGCGAAAACAAATACCAAGAAGTAGAAAGGAAAATAAACAACATAATAAATAATACCTCAGTATTGGGTAGTGGAAGCTGTGATATGTTTATGCGTGGTGAACAGTAACACAGCTATAATCATACAAGAAGTTATGAAATGATATTTAGTAGAATGTTTATCGTCAAGATTTTGATTTTGATTTTTGATTACAGCTTGATTCCACGCCGTATTTTTGGTACAAGTATGGAATTTTCAGCATGGATATCGGTAGCCCAAATTTCGCAGGCCGACCATAGATATCAGATGTGTGGACCCGGTCGGCGAGAGTCCTAACCGCTGTGCCACCGACGCAGTTGATGGATGATCAGTTAATTTGATTGAACTACACTAAACAACCATAAAATAAACATTTCGGGGTTTTTATTTTTATTGTCAGCTCTAATGCGGTGTTTGTAGTGGTAGTGTGAGTAATCCTGCATAGTACAAAATTTTAAGATGGTTATAATGGCGTTCACAACCAAGATTGTCAGTTAATATTGCTGAACAAAAAACAGCCACAAAACTAATATTACATGATGGTTAATGACAGGACAATTTTGTAATACTCATAGTGATAATATAGTTGGAACCAGTAGATACACAAAAGAAGGAATACAATAAAGTACAAAAAAGTAAGCCAGTATTAATAATTTAGGTAGGTAAGTATGTTTAAGGAGGTTGTTCACTATAGAATACAAATAAGAGAGAAATAAGAGAGCCAAAATTATGTTAATAACAACAAAGCGATTAATAGGTTTCGCGCTTAACATTGTCTCTGTCACTTAGAACACGAGCTGGCTAAATATGGTATCGTTGGGTTTCTATACTTGGTTTTAGGAACATATATTATTTTGTACTGATTTCTGGTTCTACCTGATGAGATACAAAGAGAGAGAGTTGGGAATAGATGGGATGTTGGGGGTCAGAGAGTATGGTTTTTTGCATGTAGTGAGATGCCTTTCTACAAATGTAGTGACGAGCTGACTGAGTTTTACACCACTAGTCCTACTAACTACCTTCAACATCCTTCTCAGGATGGTATAGTCAGTCCTTTTCTGTAGCCCAGGCTAGACTAGTGGGAAGCAGTAAAGTAGAATAGGTAAGATACGAGAGTTGGGTGATTCCAGATAGTCTAAGTTTCTTAATGTAGTAGGTTAGACGGAACACTTTCTTAGAAATCGTTAGGATATGAGATGTCCGAGTAAGGTCGGAAGATATTTTGCATTAGACTTAGTTTTAATTTTGAGTCCCCTCAATGCTAAAGGCTTCATGAGTACTTTCTAAGTCCATAATTAGGTAGGAGGGTATGAGGACAAATACTCGTTGGTAACATTGCCTGATGGTCACACTAAAATCACGAATTCTTAAAAGTTAGAATTCATTGGGTTAGGCCCTGGTGGCTAGACGGTCTGCGGTGAGTTTGCTTTGTAACCCGAAGGTGGTCCTAGGTCCGAAACGCCTCACCCCCTTCGGTGGGTGATTACTGCCAATGAGTTCTAAACCAGGAGGAGGTGAAAACTGTTCACTAACTCATGGTTTTTAGTCGTCTACTAACTGATATCAGAATTCTTGATCAAAGTTGAAATAACTTCTAGCCGTTTGTTTTTGCAAATATAGCTTATTGAGTGTATGGAAAAGCTAATGACTGCAAAGTAATCTTTATCACATAGATTGAAAACTAAAAAACGGTTTTTTCTAGGAAATTAAAGAGCTCTGAGAAAGTTTTCCGTTCCCCTTTTTTTTGGACATGCTTTGACGATTATTTACTAACCGTTGATGTAATTAGACAGGTGAACTGGATTGTATTATGTTATTTAGTGTGAATGCTGACTAAAAGTTAGAATCCAAGGTGTATCTCCCTACCTGAGAATCGCCAGCCGGATGTACCTGGAATTCCTAGTTAGTGATAGTGTTCCCAGTGAATAGGATGTGGAATGAGCATCTTGCTGGATTCCACGGCTAGTCACCATCCACCACTAAATAACATCACATTGATCTCTTCTGATACCTTCAAGGCGTCCGTACTAGCAGCCGAAGTGTCAACAGAGACCGAACATTCCGGTCCAATCAGTTAACAGGAAAATCAGAACTGACTTAAACAATGAACAACTATTGTCCATTGGACAAGAAGTGGGTCCCGTAGCCCCTCTAGTAGCCCCCAAGTGGTCTAGCGGATAACGTTTTTAGCATTTGGGTAGATGAGTTCTAAGGTTCTAGCTCCAGTTTAGAATAACATCACTTACCGGAGAATGAAAGTCCATCCGGCTTTAGAGTCACACTTAGGGAGAAATGTACATCCACCGTTGAACAATAATAATTCAAGCTAATGTTTAGACGTCGTTGAAGCGTACGTACTAGGCGTGGAATTGTCAACAGGGACTGAACATTGCGGTTCAGTATGGTGGTCAGTTTACAGGGGACTGACAAATGAGCTTAAAACAAATAATAGATCCTAGTAGAATAAGAGATTGGACAAACGTTTTCTGTGCACAGGGTTCGGGACTGTATTGACGAATTGCCAACGCCTCTATCATACACAAATGCCGAAACCTGACGTCCTTTATACCATTTAGCCTCATCTTGTAGATAATCTTGAAAGATGACTCTGGTAGAACTACGTGTTTTGAGTTCATCAAGGGCTCGAGAACTGAGCTAGTTAGTAACTGTCTTGCATTACACTTTTTCCAGCCATGTCAGATAATGTTCAGAGATGCGTTTGGAAAGTTTGCGCTTTGTGCGGTCAATATGACTAGCTTCACAAGAGCAGCGGGTTAATTTATAAACACACACTGAAGTGGCCCGAAGGAGCTGTTTTTTCTTCACGCATCCTTCACATTCATATCAAATTTCCAACACTTTTTTCCTTTGTGCCATTGAGTACTACGTAATTTACAACTTTTGTTTTTACTTCTAAAGTCACTTCTGGGTGATTATATCAATGTCAACCGCCCCCCACCCCATTACTCAATAACAGACTACTATACATTTTTGTTAAATATAAATACGCATTTAGTAGTGTTCTCTGAGCTGGTTGGTTCAGTTGCGGAGCTTTCGTCGTCTTTCTGGACGACATCTTCAGAGCAGTAGAAGACAATGATATAATGGTGTCCTTTGATGTCACAACATTATATACTTCAATTACTCCAACACTAGCAACAGAAACTACGCAACAATTACTCTATAGTGATGAAAACATAAAAACGCAATGTTTAACTTGGATAGAACTAATAAAATTATGCCTTACAACATACTTCCAATTCAATACTCAAATATATGAACAAATAAAAGGAACAATAGGATCACCGCCCATATTAGGATTAATAGCTGAAACCGTTATGCAAAGATTAGCACTAATAGCTATACCTACCCATAATTAAACTGAAAATCTGGACAGGTACGTTACGTGGATGATACACTTTTGTAATAATTAAGAGAAATGTGATTTAGAATATACTCATAAATTAATAAACAAAATATTTGAAGACATCAAATTCACAACGAGAGAAGAACAGTTAGATGACAAAATCCTATTTTTAGATGTCTCAATCAGGAGGAGAACCAACACGGGAAATTTAGAAACACTCAAGTTTATAAAAAATCAACGCCCACATATCAAATACGCAACTATACTAGCAATAATCCAATTACTCACTCACAAAAGAAACGGTGTGCAGACATTGTTTAAAAGAGAGATCAAACACACTGTTACACTACTTCGGTGTTCAAAAGAATGGAAGAAAAATACCTACAAACGGTCTTCAAAAAGAATAGTTCCCCACAAAATTTCATCAAAAGTGTTTAAAATCGAATCACAACACCAACAGGGAACCATCATCAAAGACCACAAGAAAAAGATTCATCCTACCATACATGAAAATATCTCTGAAATAACAACAGCTAGAATACTGAAAGCGTTTGATATAGATATAGCACACAAGCCAGCCAGTCAAATCGCTTAATTCGATATTATGCAAACCGAAAGATCCATCCAACAGAAAAGGGAGATCAAATTTATACCATTGACAAAATAAATTGCATAAATGAACTGTAACAGGTACTATATCGGTGGTCGAAGTGGGCGTCCCCTTCGAATCAGAATGGGTGGGAGGAGATGAAAGCTCCTCAATTAAATCAACCAGCTGCTCAGAGAACACAGATAATTCAATATCATCCAAGTGAGCTACAAATCTTCCCCAATTACCAATGGTATTCGAATTGTGGTGGACTGGATTATGCGTCAGACAGTGAGTGGGAAACGAGAAGACAGGGATATCCTGGACAGACAGACAGACGTGAAGAACCTAGAAGACCTGGATTTCGCTTGTGCATGATTTATGCCTGATGTCACACAAAATCGAAGACCTACAAGCGAAAACCGACCGACAAACTGATCGAAGAACCAGCCGGCGAAGACAGCACTCAAAGTGAACATAGACAAGACGGAAGTTATGAAAATAAGCAACCACCTTCACCACCACCACCAACGACAACAACAGCAACAACCAGCGCCAATCACCATCAACGGGAGGGATTTGAAAGAGGTCACTTCATTCACTTATCTAGGGAGCATTGTCTCGACTACAGAAGTGGAACGGACGAGGATGTCAAATCGAGCGAGAATCGGGAACACGTTGGCGAGAAACACATTCACTCATCAACCTGAAACCAATCTGGAAATCTTTGTAAGTCAGCATCAACAACAAAATTCAGTCGGATTTTCAATACAGACAATGTCAAGTCAGTCAGTTCTTCTATACGGATCAGAAGCGTGGCGGGGGGTGGTCACAAAGAATACTTCCAAAAGGTTGCAGACCTTTATCAACCAACAACTGTCAAATTTATACCATTGACAAAATAAATTGCATAAATGAACTGTAACAGATACTATATTGGTGGTCGAAGTGGGCGTCCCCTTCGAATCAGAATGCAGGAAAACAAATCGGCCGTGAAAAGACACGATATATATTCTTTAGTATCAATGCATATAGACAATTATGGACATCAATTTGATGATTGAGACAATGTCGGAATCGTAGACAGAGGAAACACCACCATAAGTGCAGTCAGGGAATTCCTACAAGCCAAGTCTGGAGGAGGTCATGCGAGGAGGAGATGAAAGCATGTGGACAGACCTGGAGCAGGGTGAAAAAGTTGTCAGAAAACCGAAGTCAATGGAGGTGCGCAGCTGAAGCCCTATGTTCCTCTAGGAACTAAAGGATACAATAATATAATAATAATAAGCCTGGTACTCAAACGAAAATGCAATCAACAAACACGTTAATATATACCAAATACACCAACTAATAAAAGTAAATCAGGTGATCATGTTTAAAATCCAAGTCAATAGAAAGTGTTCAATATATATGTAAAGATGGTTACCGGGAGACGCAATTCTATCACTCATGAAGAAATTGAAATCATTTCACTTTATCGTAAATACTGCGCTGAAGATGTCATCGAGAAAGATGTCGAAAGCTCCGCAACTAAACCAAATAGCTCAGAGAACACTATTAATTGCAAATCATCTATCTGAGTTACAAATCTTTTGTATTATTTCAAAATATAAATACTACTGTTCAGTCTGCGAGGATGATTTCGTCGATAAGGAAAATTTTCCTCTCTGAATTGTCTTCCATTCTTAAAAGTTCACTATCTTGAACACTAGAATAATGTAGCATTTCATTTATATTTTCAGTTTATTGCATAAACTTCTGACTGTTCTATATGTAAATGCAATTCTCACTACTGGTCTAAGTGAATCGTTTCCATCCATCCATCCATTCGTTGCTTGGGTGAACCAATTAAGTAGTGTAGAACAGTAGTGGACAGTAGACAGTCGGTATTCTTGTATTACTGTGGCAATAATAATTAATGTGCTTCTTAAATAGGTATCAAGTCTGTCTCTCTGTTTTCGACATAGAACTTAGCACTGGTGTGCCCCAGTTCAAGTCGCACTCCCTCCATGTAGCACACAAGCAAGAGAAGAAAGTACAAGAAAAGCATAATAGAGACAGTAAATGGAGGTGAGAGACAAAGGAATAGTAATAACAAAGAACAATACAATTTCATTGGAAATCATAAGTCACAAGGAGTGGATGCATCTGCACCAGCCATTGAAAACGATTTTGAGGCATACCACCGATTGTTTCCAGTCATAGGTTTTCACCGTCCCGAGGACCCCAACCAAGACGTCTACACCTTCCTCCGTGACTGGCTGGCTTAAACTAACTGTTGTAGATTTCATTGACTGATGAAGCCATGTTTTGGTTTGACCGCTGCTAGCTAGCTGTTTTTTAGTCTGACCCTATGTCAGCTAACATCGCCTGTCGGTCGAGGAAGGTGGTGACTAGGCATACGTAACACATGCCCTAACCATCCCAATCGGTGTAACTTCACAACCTCGTCGACTGATTTCCCCTGCTCCTTACCTAGAACTCGATCAATGCATAACCTCAATATTGCTCACCTTATTATACCACTTCACACGGGAGATAGAGCACAGGCACCCATGATCAAAGACAGCTAGGCTGGCTTTTCATGTCTTCCACTCTCAATGGTCAGGTCTCAGTCACAGCCATAGAGGTGGACGGAGCGGACTGATGAGCAGTATACCCTCCCTTTGTTCGATAGCCAGTCGGATATCACGTCTACTAAGCCAGAGACGGAGTAAACTGGCATATGCGAAACGAGCCCCCTGTATCCGTGCTGAGATTTCGTCAGAGATTGACGATACATTGACGTTGGCCGATGATACTTCCCAAATAAGTGAAGCGGTCAACGTGCTCTACCAATTCACTTCCTATTTCTAAACTAGGAGTCAGTGTAGTCCAGCCAGTCCTGTAACATCATCTTATATTTGGCGGGAGCGAATTGCATCAAGGTATCAAGTAATAAATAAGGGAGGATAATAGTCAGGTAAACGCAGAGGAAGTGAAAGAGAGTAAGTAGTGCTTGGAGAATTATTTTAACATATAACCTAAGGTGTCTATTACCTAAATTGTTTTTTGTTTTTATCTGTTTTTTCCAAAATTTCAGGTTGCCATTAAAATTATGAATAAAGATTTAATAGGTTCTAAAAACCTGGGGAAAGTTTCACGTGAATTAGAAGCTATGAAACGTTGTCAACATCCTCATATTATTCGATTATATCATGTTATGGAAACGGAATCAAATATATTCATGGTTACAGAATATGCTAGTAAAGGTGAAGTATTCGGTAAGTTTCCAACCCCACCCTCGCTCCCCGCTTTATCAGTTTTTGTAACCCGACCTAGTGTTTAATCTGTTAAATTATACTTCTGATTGACTAACTAGTCGGTATTTGTGTGTGTCAGTGGCGCTTAGCCTTAGAGTGTTCACCAACCAGGCCTCATTTGGTTCGGGGTTCCGTCCCCGGCCGGCAGACTCCTTTACCCTTGCTAAGCCGATAATAATAAGACCGGTAAGAAGGGAAGGTTGGGTATGAGACTAGCAACCCCACCCCCTCCGCAAAAAAATAAACACCGCTGTTACCGAAACTTCAAAGCTCTAGCTTGAAGTCCTACGTAGTTCCACTGAGAACGTGATGGAAATGTGGTTAGTCGGTATGCATCGTGACATGACATTAGTATGTACTACTACAACAGAATGAATGAAATCTGTTCTTTTGATGATTGATGGACGAAAGAAGGACGCTTCGATGTTGGATGATTAGAGATAATCGGCAGGAGGCCTTCAACCTATGTTTCGTGCTTATTTTTTACACTCTCCAGTCAGTAAGGTGTATGTGAAGTCTTTCAAGGAACTCATGTCTCCTGTGAGATTTGAACGTGCATCACTCTGTGTTGCGATCAGAGACGTTACCATCGAGCTATTTGCGGTTATGACTAACTTTCTGTGGTACTATATTGAGGTACTTTGATTGGATACAAGGTAATAACTGGTGTTATATGTGTCAAGCAAGTTCTTTGCACTGATGCAGACTTAATTCTATCAGTCAAGTTTGTAGTGTGATCGCTAAGCTAGATGACCTGGCTTTGCGACGCTATCTAATATTGTGGTGAGAGCTGGCTGCTAGCCGAAATTGGTAGACAGTAATTTATGTCAATGTTTACGTCCCCAATATTGGTCATGAGAAAAATAAGAACAAAGACTGATTCAACAACCAATCACAGGAGACTTTGCGTAGGTGGATGCAATTCGCATATAGATAATCTGAACTTCAATAAAGGACCACAAAGAGATGAAAGATGAACGTTCAGCGAGAAACAACCAATCAATAAAATAATCTATAATAATCTACATGGAAATATATAAATGTGTTGATATCGTAAATAAAAGATCTGTTTCCTGGCCTTTGTCTTCTGTTTTTACAAATGTAACTTTAAATAATTTCAAACAATCAGTAGGAAGGCCTGTCTGACGCAGGTTTCATGCCTGTAGGCATTCATCAGCAAGGCCTATTCACAACCTTGGGTGACACAATTCGTTCTACACCGACGCCAAGGACTAGACGTACGTACTCATTATTAACCCGTCAAGGAGGGATGCTTCTTCTGCTGACCTTCAGATATTAATTTCTACATCATATGTAGGTGATATTATTATTATTATTGCTATTAACATTCCCTTGGGTTCCGAGTCGAACGTAGAGCTTCAACATCACATCTCCATTTCGGTCAAGTTCTATTCAGTCCTTTTTATTTTAGCAGTCTCAACGATTGCTCATAAGCGCTTTCATTTCCCCCTCCCTATACAATCACTTCCATGTCGTTCTTAGACCATCGCCATTTTATCGGTCCCCATTTAGGCTCTTCACGCATGAGCTTGTCTGGAGTGTGGCGTCATTCACAGCTGTCTTCTCAGAGTGCATCTGATCCAACTCCATATTCCTCGGGATATATTTTCGGCAGTTTGTTTTGATTCTTTTGATGTTTTGATAAAGTCTCACAGTGTTATACAGTAATGTTTACTAATGACCACGTTTCGAGCACAATTTATCATTGCTGCTCATAATCATATCAAGGTACCCACACGACTTCCCAACTTCATTTATATAGTTCCATTGTTTTTCACTTGATTTTCGTTTGATTTGTTTGGTAGTAGTATTTTCCATATTTCAGGTATGAGTGATGAATCATTTCTATTGCATGTGTTGGGTGTAGACTCGATGAACAAGGATTCAGTAATCAACCACCTCTCTATCTCTACCTACCTAGATTACTTCTTAGAATTTTAACCCTCTCCCACCCTATTGTGTGGTTGTGTGTTAATGCGTAAAGTGAAATTGCTGAGCTTTTCTCTAAATTACTTATCTTCTCAGGGTCAACCATTCTTACCATAGCTAAATTCTTACATTCTGATAATCTCACCACTCCCGATCTATTAGTTTGACCTATGTACTTGACCTAAGTCACAGTCATTAGAAGGTATTTTGTAAATTATATTATTTTGTCTAATTGGGTCAACTGGGTCCTTTATCGTACAGAGTGTGTCCTGAGTGAGTGAGTTTTTAGGTTTGAATGCCACCACCCTAATTCCTGCTTTATTGAGAATCCAACATAGGGAGGGTCTCAGATGTCCCCTTCTTATATGGTATAACAGCAGATGATTTATATTCTTTCTTATTTACGTTATTATTACTAGTTCCACAATTATTTTTATTTTGCTTTTGACCTTTTCTGATCTTCCTAATGAATTCTATAGGATAGTTAGTCATTTAACACCAACGCCTCTTCTCTCTGTTTTATTTCATCATTTAGGTCTTTTTTTGTGCTACTTAGTGCTACTGATCGGTTTGTTAAACGCTTAACTAAGCCTGCCATAACAGTTAACTGATGAGATGAATTAAAGTCTAAGTTGGTTTTCTGTACACACTAGCGTGCAGTTTACCTTCTTCTATTCGTTTTATTTTACAGTCTAACATAGCTAATTCTCCTTGTTCATTTTCCGATTCAAATGTGAATTTAATTCCTTCTACTTGTGAGTTTATGTGTGTGAAGAAGCTAGAGATATGTCCTTTTTTTAACACTGTGAAAGTGTCATCCACATATTTCCACCATATTGTTGGAGTAGGATTAAACGTATTAAGAGCATATTTTCCCAGCTGTCCATAAATATGTCTGTTACAATATTGGCTATTGGTGATCCCATTGCTACACCTTCAGTTTGACTATATATTTTGCCTTGGAACTTAAAGATAGTAGATGTGAGGCATAACTGAATCCCTAACATAATTTGTTCAATGGGTAGCTTTGTCCTATAAGTGAGTTCGGGATCTGCAGTTAGTTCTTTTTAACTGCTGCTAAGGCCATGTTGATTAGTATGTTAGTATAAAGACTAGTTGTATCAAAACTAACCATTGTTTCATCAGTCTCTAGTTGGATGTCATTTAGCTTATTTTCCATCTCATATGAATTAGTTGGTCTAGAGTTTGAGCGATTTCTAATGGGGCATAATCTTAGAGCTAAGTGGTTTGATAATTCATAAGTAGGGGTATTTCTAAAATCTACTATTGGTCGTATGGGGTAGCCTGGCTTATATATATATATATATATATATTCAGTAATCAACCTCTCTCTTCACCTACCTATATTACTTTTTAGAATTTTAACTCTCTCCTACCCTATTGTGTGGTTGTATGTTATTGCATGCAGTTCAGAGCTTTTTTCTAAATCACTTATTATCATGGGATCAACCATTCCTACCTTAGCTAAATTGTTATATTCTGATAATCTCACTACACCTGATCTACTAGTTGACCCTATGTCGTTGACTTAACTCACAGTCATTGCAAGGTATTCTGCAAACCTACAGAGCCTGTCAGAACATAACAATTTAGCTAAGGTTAGAATGATTGATCTCACGATGTTAAGTAATTTAGAAAAAATCCTCAGTAGAGCATTGCACTGCATACATTAACACACAACCACACAATAGGGCGGGTGGGAGAGGGTTAGAATTCTAAAACGTAATATAGATAGGTGGAGAGAGAGATAGAGAGAGAGGTTGATCACTGAATCCTTGTACATCCGATCTACACCCAACATATGCAATAAGAATGACTTATCATTCATACCGGGAATATGGAAAACACTACTACCAATCAAGTCAAGTGACGAAAAATTATGGAATTATATAAACGAAGTTAGAAAGTTGTGTGAATAGTGTTTTGAAATATGTTTATGAGCAGTAGTAATAAATTGTGCTCGTAACGCGGTGGTCATCAGTAAATGTTACTCTATAATAACGCTATGAGAATTTATCAGGATAAATTTTCCCTCGATTGGAATTCTACTCTTCCACAGTGCATAAGGTTCTATTCTCATATCATCATTAATTCATGCAAAACTATTAACGATTAGTTTTAACCAGCTGATTTGCCCATCTATCACTCTAATCAGCTGCTAGTTAGCTATATGTTAAAACACTTCTAAATATATGCGTGGTCTTTATCCATAGCCTTGCGCATATATATTCATGTATATCGTTTAATTATTGATACAATGAGGCTTTCGATATTAGATGAGTAGAACACTGAATTGCATCATCAATTTTTGCATGTTTCCTCCTTCCGTTGTTCCTCTTTTTTTGCTTCTTCTAATTCTGAGTAAACTAATATGTGTGTATGTATGCATATCCATGCAATCTAAACAATTTCAGCGAATATAATTCAGTCAATACAATAATGCAAAGCTTTAAAAAAAAAGATTGGCATTCCTATACCGTAATTAAATATATCTGATGAAAGTCTGTTAAAACACAGGTTATACATACATACTTTGACGATTCACAGCAAATTTATTTGAAGTAATCGAATACACTTTATATAAGCAAATGAATCACATGCATTCTAATATATGTGTAAAACTTGGGCACTGTGGTAGTAAACAATTCTATATTAGTTTGTTTGTTAGATGTATCACACAGTCAGTGAAACAGTATTATTTACTGGATTACACACTGGCGTTTACCGGAAACCCTCACATTCAAACAGATATTTGGATTTCAGATCATCCCATCAATGTCAGTAAAAGTAGGATCGTGAAATGTTTAAGTGACAGAGCACAAAAACTAAGTACTACCAAAGAAAATCTAAGACAAGAGGTGATACATAATAATAACTACCCTGATAAATTAGTCGGGAAATATGTAAGGAAATGTAAAAATAAAATAAATAATGGTAGTAGAGATAGTGATAACAATAATAATATTAATGACGACATGCATGGCAAATATGCGCAAGACAACACTAACAATAAGGAATCTAAATCATCAGTAGTAATTCCATACACGGAAGGAACCTCAGAAACCACCTTACTCAGAATTCTTAACAAGGCTGGAATAAAAGTGGCCGGCATTCAAACCCGCACAAACTCAATTAGAAATAAGCTTTGTCGGTGAATGCATCAATCCTGTGGAGTCAATTAAACAAAACAATTTAGTTTATCTAATAACCTGCCTGCGATGATTGTCAGGTCAAATACAGAGGTCAATGTAGTAGAACAGGTTCAGTGAGTCAGACTAGCCGAACATAAAAACCTAGCAGTTAAATCTAGGTTGGTTGACTTAAATAAGATAAAAAATCTAGAGAATAGTTCAGCTATACAATAGGATGGGATGGAATAAGATAACAGTTTTAAAATCTAATGTCACAGGATGGAAGGAGAGATTGATAACAGAAGCTTTGTTTATCGAATCAACTGATAGTGAATACATGTAATAGGAATCACTCAACACATCTGGAAAATTCTACTACCACGCCTACGATGACAAATAGGAGATGACAAAAAAAACTATAAAACTCAAGTTTCAAAGTTGTGTGATTATAACTGAAGATATGATTATGTGCAGCAATAAATTGTGTTCGAAACTGTTTCATCAAGTAAATAATACTGTTTCACTGTGTGATACATTTAATAAACTAACTAATTTGGAATCACATGCATTCTTTCTCTATGTTGGATGGTTCATCTGCGTACCTTTCATTGTCTTCCTAGATGATATGATCAGCGCAGATTTCAATAGGAAGTAAATTTATTTATTAAACTCCCCTAAAATGTTATAACTCCCTCCCCCTCTTATGACCTTGGCTGTGATTGGTCGTTAGCTTTTTATATCCGTATCGATCTGTTATGAATATAACCAACCAACCAACAACAACAACGACACCAGCAACATCCAGCGCCAATTACCATCAACTGGAGGGATTTGAAAGAGGTTGTTCATTCACTTCATTATCTAGAGAGCATTGTCTCAACTATAGGCAGTCGGAACGGACGAGGATGTCAAATCGAGCGAGAATCGGGAATACGTTGGCGAGAAACACATTCAATCGTCAACCTGAAACCAATCTGGAAATCTTCGTCACTCAGCCAGCATCAACAACATAATTCGGCCGGATTTTTAATACAAACAACGTCAAGTCAGCCACTTCTTCTATACGGATCAGAAACGTGGCGGGGGGTGGTCACAAAGAATACTTCCAAAAGGTTGCAGACCTTTATCAACCAGCAACTGTCTTCGCTGGTTCCATACTGAAGATCAGATGGCCGCGCTGGAAAAAATCACCAACTGGAAACTATGGGAACAAACCAACAGACTAGAGCCGATCGCCCAACAAATATGCAGGAGAAAGTGGAGATGGATTGAACACTCACGGCTGAGAAGGCCGCCACTGGATGACATCGCGTGCGCGTCAGGCCATTGCTCGAGTGGAATCAGGCCGAAAGGGAAGCAGCGAGTGGGTCGTCAGTTCGAGGGTGACATGGAGGAGATGGTGTGAAGAGGAGTTGAAACAGTATGGACTAACATGGTGGATGCAGGTGAAAAGTACAGCAGGAGGAAGACAGAAGCAAGTGGAGAAGTGCAGTTGAAGCCCTATGTTCCACTAAGAAGAACCCAAGGGAACAATAATAATATATAATCGATCGATTGAAGAAGCTCAATTCAAGATTTCAAAAGACTGAAATTATTAGTGAACAAAAAAAGAATTCTTGTCGATAACTTCATCAGTAACTACAGCTACATACATCCATTATAGTTAAAGAATTATTGTTATCATTGACGACATTAATACGTTTAAAAAAGTAAATAAAATCGTTACTATTCATAAATATAACACTACACTGATTAAAAATACCAAATAAGTTAAGAAAAATAAAACGGAATTTAGGAATTTTATAGGTTCCGTAACAGACCATGGTAGCGCAATAGTTGACTGGGTTTATCTCTGTTGGACACAGAGCTCTGGTTGTTTCAAGCGAATTGGAATGGCCTCTGCTGCTGTCTGGAATATACAGTACCTTGAGGTCTTCGACAATTAATCCGACACCCGTTAGAGAGAGATGATAGAGATGGTATTCTTGTTTTATGCTGCCTTGAAAGCCTTTTTTGGATCAAGTGATCTATATTATCAAACTGTTGATGGTTTCTGATACAAATTTATTTAGTCCCACTGGTGTAGGTGTTGTAGAGCAGAAGACACTAAGTTCTTAAAGCAGCGGCCAATATAACTGACTTAGATTCTAACGTTTTGATCGTGTGACTGATTCTCTATTGGTTGATAAATTTGATATATTCAAGTATTGTTTTGTAGGGATTTGGTTGATTGATTACAGGATTTCATCATGAATTGGGCTATTGGATCGGGTCCTAGTGGCCTAGTGGTTTACGAGGTCGCTAGCCTTCTAACCAGAAGGTCCAGGGTTCGAACTACTGTGGTGGGTGAGTACTGATGAAGAGTCCCAAACTGGGATGAAACAGGTGTCCAGTGGTTCTCTAACTGATGTCTGATGTTCTGTATGCTGTGATGAGGTGCAAAAGACTTTCACACAGTGATTCTAGATTGATGAAGGTGTCTGTCTTGCCTTTCCCGATCCTGGGCATCTTTGACATCTTCATCTTTTTGCAGAATGCCTGTAGTTGAAACGATGCATCTTAGATAAGTGATGGAAGTAACCTCTGTTACATCCCTTTCATTGAAGGTGATTGGTGTCGAGTGTTGTTGTTGCTAGTTAGTTATTCCATATTAGTTTGTTTATTAAATGTATCACACACTGGGTGACGTTTCGAACCAAATTTATTGTTCACAATCATATCAATTGTAATCACACGACTTCGAAACCTGAGTTTTATAGTTTCTTTTGTTCTCTCCTATTTGTCCTGGTGGTAGTAGGATTTTCCAGATATCTGCAACGGTGTTGAATCATTCCTATTACACGTCTCTGTATTTCAATCGATAAACAAAGCTTCTGTTATCAATCTCTCGCTCCCTCAACCCTGAAACATTAGATTTTAAAACTGACAGCCTATCTCATAGCATCCTATTGTATGGTTGTGTATAATTGCATGTATTGAGTGCTATAGCTGAACTATTCTCTAGATTTTTTATCTTATTTAAGTCAACCAACCTAGATTTAGCTGCTAGGTTTTTATGTTCGGCTAATCTGACTCACCGAACTTGTTCTACTACTTTGACCTCTGTATTTGACCTGACAATCATCGCAGGCAGGGTATTAGATAAACTAAATTGTTTTGTTTTAAAGGCTCCACAGGAATGATGGTTTAACTGACAAAGCTTGTTTACCTAAATCATCCATTGGAGTATGTGTCAAATTTAGACCTATTGCTATTACCTCTCCTTTTTTGAAAACTATGGAGAAATTACTTTTACTTAGTCTTGTACCTTCGCTTAAATCCTTTAATGACCCTAAACAATTCGCCTATAAGCACAGTAGAAGCACTTTAGATGCAGCTGCCGTCTTATATCATAACATTGCTTCCAGTCTAGACAAGGGGGCTAAATTTGTTCGTGTTGCCTTCCTAGACTATACATCTGCTTTCGACTCGGTCCCTAGGGACATCTTATTAAATAAACTTGCTGCTAGTCAAACAGAATGTTGGGCTGTTAACTGGTTACATTCCTATTTCTCAGATAGAAAGCAGTACACCGTATATAAAGGGAAGTCTTCCACTTCATTGCCTACTGAAGCTGGTGTCCCTCAAGGCACTGTCCTTTCTCCTTTTCTTTTTTCTTTCTTCTTGCATGACTTGCCTCACTCTGATGAAATAAACTTTGTGAAGTACGCTGATGATTTAACGGTTTCAATGGCTGTTAACTCCCAGCTAGATTGTACTAAAATAAATAGCTTTCTATCGAGAGTCAGCAAATGGTCTGAGTCTAACGGTCTTAAACTGAATCCTTCTAAGTGTCAAACTGTTGATTTCAGCTTAAGATGTAAACGACAGTTAAAAGAAGTCATCGATTCTCATGACAGTTGTAAAATTGACGACAATGATATAGGAATCAAATCAGAAATTAAGTATCTTGGACTCATTCTCTCTTCTGATCTCTCCTGGTCTTCCCATGTCTTAGCAATCTCCAGTAAAATATTCCGCCTGACATTTTACATTAAGAAGTTAAGACACTCGGGTATAACTCAACCCCTCCTCTTACAGTTCATAAACTCTTGCATCCTACCTATTCTTCTTTATTGTTCACCCTTATTCTTTCCTGGTTTGCTTAAAAAGGACTATGTCACAATTCGTAGAATACTGAAGACTGTCAGTAGGGTGAGTGGTGTCCCAGTGGACCACATAGTTAACGTCGTTGTCGATAGGCACTTGACTTCGTGCAATAAATTTGCTAAAGGGATTTTGTCTGACTTGGAGCATCCGCTTTACCCTCAGCTTTCACCTTGCATCTCCTCAGGTAGAACAAGAAGTAACTTCAGAAAACTGTATGCTCGCACGTCTATGATACCATACTTGGCACGTATTTTATGTGATGAAAATAGTGTCAGGCAAGAATTAACTAACCTTTTTTCATCTAGTAAATAAACAATTTCCTCCATCCATCCATCCATCCTTATACACCTTCAAGTTTTACTTTTATTATTTCTATTGCATCTATGGTCCTGTTACTTCTGTTTGTTTTACTCTCATAATTGCAAACACCAACTTATCTCCATGACGGCTGTAATCTTTGTTTTTCTCCTCACCATATCATGTAAAAAGAACATTATATTCAATATTTTTAAACATGTTAGGCTTTTTGTACCACATTGTCAATACTGTGTGACACAAGCCAACGGCAATTTTCACTTGTATTATTATCATTACCCTAGCTGTTATCATTATTATTACTATTTCCATTTTATATGCTGCATGTTTTTGACACTACTTCTATTGTAAATGTGGAAAATTTTCTGTGTGATTAATTTTATTTATAGTTTGAGGAAATTAGATGCGATATTATGATTAATGCTGAAATTTCCATTCTGTATCACAAGTACTGTTTTTGGAATGAAGTAAATTATTATTATTATTAATTTAGCTTGTGGGCGAGGGGGGTGGTTGAATGCCAGCCACTTTTATTCCAGCCTTGTTAAGAATTCTGCGTAAGGTGGTTCCCGAGGTTCCTCCTTGTATGGAATTACTACTGATGATTTAGATTCCTTATTGTTGCTGTCGTCATTAATAATAGTATTATTATTATCATTATTATTATCACTACTATCATTATTTATTTTATTTTTACAGTTCCTTACATATTTCCTGACTAATTTATCCGGGTAATTATTAAGTTTTAAGGCTTCTTTTATGTGTATCATTTCCTGTCTTAGATTTTCCTTCGTACTTCTTAGTTTTTGTGTTCTGTTGTCACTTAAATATTTCACCAATCCTATTTTTACTGACATAGGATGGGATGGTCGGAAATCCAAATATCTGTTTGAATGTATGGATTTCCTGTAAACACACACACTAGTGTGTTTAACTTCCCATCTTCTTTCTTTTTGGTTACCGATTATCACCTAGTGATTCTCTATGTTCCACTGGAGTGTCTTGTCTTCGCTGCCCGCTTTTCCATTCAGTTTTTTGTTTCCCCTGTAAGTCTTCGCGTTTGTGTGACAGTAGACACAAATCATTCACGCGTGAAATCCAATGATCTTCTAGAATCTTCTGATCTGTCTTGTACTGGAAAAAAAGGCGACATGAAAATCTAACTTGATACACGCATAATGATTGTACAATATATTATCTGTGTATGGACATATATATATATATATGTATGTACTTAACTGTCTTATTGGAAGAAATGGAGATGGATTGGATTGGTCATACTCTGAGGAAACCATCAAGTGAGTGACATCACTAGACAAGCGATTGCCCGAGTGGAACCTGCCGAAAGGGAAGCGGCAAGTTGGTCGTCAGTGCAAGGGTGACATGGAGGAGCGGGTGATGTGAAGAGGAGATGAAAGCCTGTGGGTTGCAGACTTGGAGCGAGGTGAAAACGTTGGCAGAGAACCTAACGCGCAATGGAGACGTGCGTGGCTGATGCCCTATGTTCCTCTAGGAATTAAAGGAAATAATTATAATAATAATAATAACTGTCTTATTTTATTCTCTGTTATCATCACATAGATCATATCAGCTTGTCGCATGCATTCACTGAGAAAGAAGCTAGAGAATTATTCTGGCAAATTGTTTGTGCTATTGAATTCTGTCACAATTCTGGTATTGTACATCGAGATTTAAAAGCGGAAAACTTATTGTTAGATTCTGATTTTAAAATTAAAGTTGCTGGTAGGTTGAATGTTTTGCTGTTGTTGTTGTTGTTTATTCTTGGGTTTATTTTTCTTTTTTTATTACAGTTAGCGTTAGTTAGCGAGGTGGGGAGATGGGGGAGGTGATTGTTTCTGATCAACTTAGGTGAGGTGTTGGGAATTTCCAGCGGAGTTTATTGCATAACATTTTCTCTTCGTCCAAGATCTGCGCATAAAAGATTCGACTGACAGTAGATCGTGTGATACAGTCCCTTCTATCTGACCTGTAGTTCAAACCAATCCCCCCCACCCGTTATGATATCTCTTCTTTTTTTCCTTTTGAGAAAACATGACATGACATTAAGTTGAATGAATGCTAGTTATTAAAATGTTCAGAAGTACATTTTATGAATCAAGAACACCACTCACAGGAACAGCCATCTCATATACTAGGATAAGCTGTGTATCGAGGATAATTCTCTTTTAAGTATTGGTTCTGTAGGGATTTTGTGTTTGATTGCATGAAGGATTTCATTATGATGAGGTGACATCAGTTAGAGAACCGCTAAAACACCTGCAGGGAGTACTGGACAACTGTTTCGTCAGCCTAGTTTGGGATTCTTCGTCAGTACGCACCGATTTTAGTAGAAACCCGCGAAACCGCAGGTTGTAAATGTTTTTTAAATACTCTGTTTGGTAAACAACACTATTAGAGGGGTTATTTTCTACTAGATTTAAACCATATTGAATATGCAATGACCCATATGCAATATATCGATGGGGATCCGACCGATAGCTGCTACACTATGCCGGGGGTCTGAGGGAGAAGTCATACTGCTGGGGAACAAGAATGTTACAGCTGCAGTGAGGTGTTTCCCTCAGATGACCAGCATACCGGCCAGCTATGCTGTCTCTTCACTCCGAAGAGAGAGAGGGTTAGAAAAGGTCGACCCCAAAAATTGTACATTCACACTTACCCTACGGTGGTCCGTAACCGGTGGTAAGTTTACTAATACGGAACCAATCCCAGAAACCGGCCTCAAGCAGTTGTCCCCTGGGGGCTCTGCGATCACGCAACACTAACCCTCTCTCTGGTTCAGGTACCTGAAGAATCAACCAACATCCACGTTGTGGGCAGCCGAGAAGTAACAACCGCGCACACACAATTCCAAAAGCACTATTGATGGGTATTTTTTCAGTAGTCCAAATTTTAAGCAAGTCGTCTAAGGATGTTGTCATTGCGTAATGTTTTTGTTTGTTTCTACAATAGTGTTACAACTAGCATGGATGATAATGATTAAAAATGTTTGGCAACTGTTTATTTATGCACAGTAAAAGGACATATTATTATTCACAAATCATATTTCAATAGGTCTTGTATTTCTGACATGGATTCGATTCTAAGTGAATTTTAGCCACTTAGGAATTAACTGGTAATCACACAATAGGGCGGGATACAGTAAAAGTATTATAAGGTAGTTTCGTTAGGTGGAGAGAGAGAGAAAAGGAGGTTAATCACTAAATCTCCTTAATATTTTGATGACAATCAGGTGTTGGTTTGCAGGGATTTCACTCGTCACTATCTTGACCATGAGCTGATACCAGTTTAAGAAAACCAACGGAAAACCTCCAAGGAGTGCTGAATAGCTCTGTTTCCTCCTAGCGTATGAGTCTTCATTAATACGCATCCACCACAGGAGTTCGAACCGAGGACCTTTTGGCTTTCTCCGGTGAGCTGGGAGACGATTCTCTAACTTATATGATCCCATGATTAAACGCGTAATTATTCAAACCACTTGCAAACTAATAAACAATTGATAATTAGTCTGATGTGTGTGTCGGTAGCACAGTGGTTAGGACGCTCGCCGACCATGCAATGGTCCGGGGTTCGATCCCCGGCCGACGCTCTCCTCTACCTCGCTAAGCCAGAAATAATGCTGGTAAACAGGAAAGGTTGAGCATGAGGCTGGCTGGCAACCCCATCCTGTAAAATAAACACTGCTACAGAAACTTCAAGCCACTAGCTTGAAGCCAGTGGCCGTGTGAAGGAAAAATTATTATTATTATTAATTAGTCTGATGCTCCTTAGCGACCAGTTATATGTACAAAAACAACCTCCTTTACCTACCCATCTACCTGGGAAGCATCGTTTCAACTACAGGCGGAACTGACCAGGATATCAAAGAGCGATGATCGGGAAAGCAAGACAAGCTTTCACTACTCTCAAGTCTGTGTGGATGTCAACAGCACTACTCAGCATGAAAACGAATATAAGATCCGAATTTTCAACTCCAATGTGAAGTCAGTGCTACTCACTATACGGATCAGAGACTTGGCGCGTCATAAAGAACACCTTAAACAAAATACAGACCTTCATCAACAGCTGTCTTCGCTCAACACTACTCACGATGGATGAGTGGCCAGAAAAGAACAGAAACAGGGATCTCTGGCAATGAGCGAACCAACCCATCAGGAATCGATTGTGAAACAAATAAGCAGCAATAAATGGAGGTGGATTGGATTGGAGATACTCTGAGGAAACCATCAAGTGACATCACTAGACAAGCCATTGCTCGAGTGAAACTCGAAAGGGAAGCGGCGAGTTGGTCATCAGCGCAAGAGTGTCTTGGAGGAGGTCATGTGAACAGGAGATGAAAGCCTGTGGGCAGACTTGAGCGAGGTGAAAACGTTAGCAGAGGATCGAACGTAATGGAGACGCGCGGTTGAAGCTCTATGTTACTCTAGGAATTGAAGGAAATAATAATATACATACAGGAAGGGAACAATAAATAAAGATACAGAAAATTACTGGGGGAGCCCCAGTGAGAAGTCGTAACCATTGGGGTTCATCCAAGTCAAATAAGGATACAGCTACTCTTCGATGACACCGGCTATTGGTTGCGCGCTCTGACATATTATCTGAGCTGACAGTATTATTTAGAATTCCTAAGTCATTAGGTCGCAATCTATCTCGCTGTGTAACCGGAAGATCCTGAGTTTCAACAACTAATAGTGGCTGCGCGCTGATAAGGAGCCCCGAACTAGGCAGAAACACCTGTCCAGTACTCCTGATTTCTGCTCTCCTCTTGTTAGAAACGAATCCGATTTTTCTTATTGTTACCATTTTTTTAAACTTAGTCGGATTACTGTTATAATCTTCATACTTATATACATTAACCTTGTAATATTTCACTCCTGAAAAACTCACTTTCATTATGATGAGTGTTTTTATTTTATTGATTTCTAAATTTTCGATGCATGTAGTAATTTAGTAGGCAAAAAAAAACAGAAAGACTGAGCAGAAAATTATTCTTTTTGATATCTTTTACATCTGGGGCTGGACAGTTATATGCATATAAACACACACATAATATTTAAAGAGTGATTTCCAAGAGCTGATCTGTAAGGATTAGATTTGTTTATACCATGGATTGACCGCGGATTGATATCAGATAGAGAACCATTGAAAACAAACAACCAGGGGTTACTGGACAGCTGTTTCATTAGCCGAGTGTGGGAATCATCGGCAGTACACACCCGCTGAGGTTCGAACCTAGGATCTTCCGGTTACGAGACAAGCTCGTAGATCATTTAGCCACTGGGATCTGAGGCAAGGGCCATTGAATTCTAACTTGTGCTTATTTGTGATTTTAGCGCCACCACCAGCCTATGTTATCGGAGAGTGCCTGTCCTCACTGTCGACCGGGTAGTCCTTTTGTGGATCGGATCTCTTTTTCTCTGTTTTCTATATCTTTGTTTGATACATGTTAGGAGTGTGGCAACTTGAAAGTCTGCACTTCTTTTGGAAAGTTCTATGTCGAAACTTAGTTGGTCAATCAAACAGTCAAAGAATAAGTAATTTCTTGGAGTATGCGTACTGCTAAAGAGTCCAAAACTAGGTCGAAACAGTTGTCAGTACTCCCTGCAGGTTTACCAGAGGTTCTCCAACTGATGTCAGCTCGTGATGAAATCCTCCATGCAATCAACAAAATCCCTACAAAACCAGTACTTGAAAATTAATCTGATGCTCGCTAGCGAATGGCTCTATTCAGCCAGTGACTTGGGGTTCTAGTTGGAAGTCGTGACCAGTAGAGTACAGCAGGTTGAAGATGAGGCAGTGACTCATCGTAGAAGACGTTTCGAAGTGATCGCGCTATGTCGTGAATCGGCAGAAGTTAGAATTCAAGGACTGGTCATTGGATCGGGTCCCAGTGGCTCAATGGTCTACGAGCTCGCCTTGTAATCAGAAGGTCCAGGATTCTAACTACTGTGGTGGGTGCGCAATGATGTAGAGTCCCAAACAAGGACGGAGGAAACAGCTGTGCAGTACACCCTGAGGGTTTTCCAGTGGATCTCTAACTGATGTCAGCTCGTCATGATGAAATCCTTCATGCATTATTACTTATCAATCACAAATTACGTAGAATTCATTTTTCCAGATTTTACAAAAGGAAAACTAACTACTCATTATATAACTTATCAACCTCTGTTTATTTTTTTAATAATTTTTATACATTCAATTATTCAGATTTTGGATTTTGTAATTTTTTTCAAAATGATCAATTACTGTCAACTCATTGTGGTAGTCCTCAGTATGCTGCACCAGAATTATTTAAAGGTGAACCATACGACGGAACTTTGGCTGATGTCTGGGTAAGGCTGATACTCATTATTATTATTACTAGTTATGATCACGTTATTATTGTTATTATTCCCTTTAATTCCTAGAGGAACATAGGGCTTCAGCCACGCACGTCTCCATTACGTTCGGTTCTCTGCTAGAGTTTTCACCTGGTTCCACGTCTGTAACCCACATGCTTTCATCTCCTGTTCACATGACCTCCTCGTAGTCATCCTTGCACTGACGATCAACTCGCCGCTTCCCTTTCGGCCTTGTTCCACTCGAGCGATGGCCTGGCGTGTGACGTCACTTGATGGTTTGTTTTCTCAGAGTATGGCCAATCCACCTCCATTTTCCTGCCTATTTGCTGCAAAATCGGTTCCTGCTGGATTGATTCGCTCGCAGAGATCCTTGTTGCTGATCTCTTCGGATTATCTAATCGGAATAAATCTGCTGAAGAAGCTGTGGCTTACACGGCGAAACGTTCAGAAAAATCTTGTTTCGATTTTCTTAACACGCTGGGATTAATTTAAATAATTTATAATGGAAGTATTTTTGAATTTTAATTTTGACAAATATTATCGCTTAGAATACATTTCACGAAACGCCTCAATTTTCTTTTTTCTTTTTTTTTAAAAAATATTTTAGAGTTTAGGTGTTATCCTATACATTCTTGTGTGTGGTTCATTCCCATTCCCCGGTGAATCACTTGGCGATATTCGTACTCAAGTACTTCGTGGTCTTGTACGCTTTCCGTTTTATCTGTCGACTGCTTGTGAACAAGTAATCCGTTGTATGCTACAAGTGGATCCTATTCGTAGATTTAAATTGAAACAGGTAGGTAGGCGTTAAACAGCTGATTTGAGTGATCTTTTTTGTTTTCTCCTTCCCTACTTCTAAGTTACTTTTACGAGTTGTTCACGGATTGATTATATCAGTTAGAGAACCATTGAAAACCAACCACAGGGGAGTACTGGACAGCTGCTGTTTCGGGAATCATCGGCAGTACGCACCCACTGGCATTTGAACTCGGGGCCTTCCAGTTACAAGGCCACTTAGCCCGTATACTATTCAGCCACTGGGACGCGATTCAATGGCCAACACATGAATTCTAACTTCTACCAATTCGTGATTTAGCGCGACCCCAGGCATTGTCGTAGGTGGGACACCCATCCACACACGTGACATTTGGATGGACCTCATTGGTCACGACTTCTCACTAGAACCGACTCCAGGAAACTCCATCCTGCAGCAAGTCACTAGCGAGCATCAGATTAATTTTCTATGGTTTTTAGTTTGTAAGGGTTAGTTATGTTTTTACTTGTTTATTTGTCATATCTCACAGTCTACAGTATTCTCATCAATTATTCTCTGTATTATAATGTTATAGGTTGGTTGGTGCATACTTTCTCCCGCCTCACGTTGAAGTGAACAGAAAGTGTAGCACTTGTGTGAAAGAGTCATAAAAAAAGCACCAGTCGTGTGTGTGTATGTAGTTGTGGTGACGTTGACGCACTATCAGACACCACCTGAATGGTATTCATTAGAGAATCAGGCAAATCTTCTACATGGAGGCTGGACGGTTGTGTATTCACTTTACACTGAAATGTAGCATTTGACTGAGACATCGTGTACGTACGTAGAGTAAATGGAGTTGGCTGTAGCATAATTAATCCCTAGTGACTGATCACTTTCGTGTACTGTCTCGCATAACGATTATTCTTCAATGACTTCATTATAAATAATGAAGGTTTTTTGTATTTCCCACTCAATGAATGAAAAACAATCAACGATATCGTTGTTTTTACTGACGTTTCGCTATTTAATGCTAATAGCCTTATCAAAGTATTATTAAACTGGGATTTTCAAAATCTCAGCATATATATAACAAAGATTTAAGAGATGAAAAAATAAACTTAGGTAAAGTTAAAGGGACGTATAGAAAGTCGGAATACTAATGCAGCTCACTAAACCAAATAAAACAAATAATAAAGGTTCTCTATCTAATTGTGTGTATAAAATAAAATACTTAGAATGTGATGTGATGCGATCTACATCGGACAAACATCTCGAGAAATCAAAATCAGAAGAAATGAACACCGTAGAGCATATGTTCGACCATCGAGAAATCCAGTTGAACTAGAAAAACTTGAAAAATCATCAGCCATAACTTGTGTATATGAGATAGTATCAGGCCACAAAATTGATTTTCAAGCATTGGTTTTGTAGGGATTTTGTTTGATTGCATGGAGGATTTAATCATGAGCTGACATCAGTTAGAGAACCACTGGAAAACCTGGGAGTACTGGCAGTTGTTTCGTCCTAGTTTGAGACTCTTCACCAGTACGCACCCACCGGGATTCGAACCCAGGACCTTCTGGTTACAAGGCGAGCTCGTAGACCATTGAGCCACTGGGACCCGATCCAATGGTCCTTGAAGGGTGCAGCAGGTTGAAGATGAGGCAGTAACTCATCGAAGAAGACATTGCGAAGTGGTCGTGCTATGTCGTGAATCGGCAGAAGTTAGAATTCAAGGACTGGTCATTGGATCGGGTCCCAGTGGCTCAATGGTCTACGAGCTCGCCTTGTAACCAGAAGGTCCTGGGTTCGAATCCCGGTGGGTGCGTACTGCTGAAGAGTCTCAAACTAGGACGAAGCAGCTGTTCAGTACTCCCAGGTTCTCCAGTGGATCTCTAACTGATGTCAGCTCATGATTAAATCCTCCATGCAATCAAAATTGATCTTGACAGTATTGAAATAACCCAGAAAAAGCATTTCAGAAATCACAAAGAACGTCTAATATCAGAAGCCAGCCATTCATATCAAATGGAATCCAAATTGCCTAAATATGAATGACGGACTAAAACAGAATCTGACCTGGTTACAACACCACCCTCCCCTTCCCTATGAAGTGACAAACTCAACACGAATGTGATAAGCAAATTTCACTATGTAAACACACACTACTTTTATAATTTTACACACTGATCAAATCCAACAATCTACACTTGGTTTTGTTACCTTTACCAACTGACCAACTTGACAACAAAAAATGACCCCAGACCAAAGAACAATGATCAAGTTAGTAAACTTTATTTTGACATCATAACAGATGTACAATTACCTTTGATATTTGGTTTAGTGATCTTCATTGGTATTTTGACTTTCAATATGTCATTTTAACCTGGCCTAACCTGTCTATTTTCTCACCTCTTAACTCTTTGTTATAAATATGCTGAGTGGATCTTGTAAATTCCGGTTTAATATAGCTGCTTTGATAAAGCTATTAGGAGCAACATTATATAGCGAAACGTTAGTAAAAACAACGATATCGTTTTGTTTTTCATTCAGTGAGTGGGAAATACAAAAAAGCCTTTATTATAATGAATATCATATACCCAATGCCTAAATTTTTTCAAACTGTTATAAGTGAACTCGGTTTGGACATATATAATTCTTCAATGACACTCTCTCTTTCAAATGGTGAAAATGAAATACACACACAAATGTTGAGTGAATGAAAAGAGAAGACATACACGACTCGTTGGTTCTGGCCTTTATGGGCTGAAATACTTAACTGTTGTTATTCGAATGTGGTGAGGTACGCTTGTCCACGTGAATCATGTATATATGAGACGATAATTGTATATGATGTTTAGACAATGGATGTCAACAGATTTGCAAGGTCTTTAAATGTTTGTATAGCACAGAATTCGACTTGTGAACTGACACTGGAAGTAATGTGGGATCAGTAATATCCCGATGATTATCAAAAGTAGTGACACTGACTGCAACACATAATGTCTGCAAATGTACGTGTTTGTATCATATCTGTCAGTCCGTCATCGTATTCACTGATTCACGACTCGTCAACACCTCACATTTCCGACGACAAGGTCACAATCAACCCGTGTCAGATGTACTTGCTCTTCTGTCAAAACCTATTAGTTTATCCAGACTACCGGAGTATTTTTTTTGTTGACAAAATACTCATATTCATGGAAAGCCAGTAAATTGTTTAGTCGACGCACACAGAAGTAAAGTACATATGATTACTTTATATTTTACAATACATAAAGCTGTTTCGATGAAAAACATTTTTAACTGATTCAACCCAAATAAAAGTCGACAATCCCTTAGGTTCCGACATAAAAACATTGGGCTGCTGCAACAGAACACCTCCATTTCATCTAGTTCTCCGCAGTTTTTTTTATAGCTACTTCCACAATTCCTACTAAGGTTCCCAGTTTACTTTTCACACGACCTCTTCTACATCACACTCGGACTCCTAACTCGTTGTTTTCCATTTGAGTTTAACTCAAGTATCCAGCTAGTGCGCCATTTCACTCAGCGGTCTCCTTAATAATAATAATAATAATAATTTGCTTCATTCCAAAATAGTACTTGTGATACAGAATGGAATTCTCAGCATTTCACTAAAGGAAATTGCATCCAGATAGTACATAAACTATAACTAAAATTCTACATAGATTGTGGGTAGTCTCAGTTAGTTTTGACAACAACATATTGGCATATCGGTAGCAAAGCCAATAGTGAACAGAATGTTTGAAGGTGTTAGAAAAGTAGATACTGCTAGCAGATTTTCTGGCGCAAGCGGTAACAAAATGTCGAGATATACAGAGTGTGAAACAACGAAGAAGAATGTTTCAAGTAGAGTTTGTAAGGAAGAAAGAAACAAAGCAGCACATAACAACACAAAAAGAGAAAAGGAAAAGAAAGAAAATGTTGTACCTATAAATGATATGAGTTGAAAAGACGAGATCCAGTTGTTCTACTGACTATTTAATAAGTTATAGGTATCACGCCTAATGCTTTCTCTATCGCACAGAACATGAGCCAACCAAGTAGGGTATGGTTGAGTTTTTGTACTTGCTAGTGCGAGCATATAGTTTCCTATATAGGCTTCTGGTTCTGTCTGATTAGATAGATACAAGGGGAGAGTTGTGGATGAAGAGGGTGGTGTGCGTTAGATAGATAGAATGGATTTAGCCCATTTCTCACATAAGTCCAAGTGTCTGTCGATCAGAATATTAACAAGCTGGTTCAGTGGCACGTTGCTTGCCATGCTGACAGCCTTTAACATCCTACGTAATAGGATGTAGTCCTTCTTCAGTAGCCCTGGAAAAAACTAAGGGGTTGTGAATTTCTCCCGAAAGAAATCCGAAACGATAATCCAAACTATAGATTTAACCACACGTAGAGTGACGCGTAAAGTCCAAAATACAGGATATCCTGAAATACGGTACTTTATTACATAAAAATAGATATATAATATACAAACCTCAAAATGTGAGGTGTCTGTGGCTAAATGACGTCAAATGCACAACCACTGTGCAGTCAATAAGTAAAAACAGCAATGCTGTGTCAAGCTCGATCCACGCGTCGGTTCAAACGGCCCGCGAATGCCAAGCAAAGAATAAACAAATATGAACAAACAACTTTCATTAGTAAAGCATACACTATAGGGTAAATGCAGCAAATAATGTTTAAGGAGAAGAAAAATAAGAACTATACATTAATAGAATGATAATAGAACAAGTAATTTAACTGCAGTTGTAAGTAAATGTCATTGTTATAAATTAACATATAGAAATCATACTACTTACTAATGGCAAGTAGTATAATGTTTAACAAAGGAAAGATTGAGAATGAACAGGTAGGAAAGGAATTAACAGGGGTAAGAATAGAGAATAATAGGCAGGATGCAAGAGTTAACGAATCGTGGGAGTAAGGGTTGGCTTATTCCAGAATGTGTTAACTTCTTGATGTAGAAGGTAAGATGGAGATGATATGACCAGGAAAGATCAGCAGATAGAATGACGCCTAGGTATTTAATTTCTGACTTGGTTTCTATTTCAGTGCCATCCATCTATGTTGCACACCTCGTGAGTGCTAACCAGTTTGTTTATGTCAGACTTATGCCTAAGCGTATATTCCAATCCATCTCTATTTCTTTCTGTATATTTGTTCGCTAGCAGGCTGTTTGTTGATTGATTCTCTGTGAGAGTTTTTTGTTGCTAAACGTAACCGGCCATCTGTTCTTCAGAATAGTGCGGAAGCAGCTGCTAAAAGATTACTGCAGGCTGTAATGATGCCAATCGAAAAATGATAAACGAATAACTTTTGTGAGAAGATGGCCTATCGTTTTGTAGAGTCCTATCTGCCTTACTTCAGAATTTCATTTAAATTCGATAAGTACACCTGCGACCGGAACAATCTGGATTCAGAAGAGACACAAGTCATGTTTTGATCAAATCACCATACTACGGATCATCATTAAACAGAGCTTGGAATGGCAGTAAGCTCTCCACCTCACTCAGCTTCACCGATTTTGAAAAGGACTTCGGCAGACAGCGTCGACCGACAGGTGATTTGGAAACTACTTCGCTACTGCGGGGTGCCACCTACAATTACACGTTTCATTCAACAGTTGCACGACAGTGCTGAATGCCAAGTAATCCACAACGGGAAATTTACGGAATCCTTCGAAGTGAAGTTAGGAGTAAGACAAGGCTGGCTGCCTACTATCGCCGATGATCTTCCTGATTGCAGTAGATTGGATAATGCAACAGACAGTGGGTAATAAGGAAACAGGTATGAAATGGACCCACACAAAAAACTTGGAGAATCTGGACTTCGCCGATGATGACATATGTCTGATTTCCCACAAACTGGAAGATATGCAACTGAAAAGCAACAAGTTGGCGATAGAAGAAGCATCAAAGATACGACTCCAAGTAAACACAGAGAAAATGCAGTTGATGAAGATCTCTGGGCAACACCAACAGCAACGACAACAACAACAGACAACAATCAGCTAGCATAAATGGAAGGAACCTGAAAGAAACAATCTCCTCTACCTACAAACCTACCTGGGAAGCATCGTTTCAACTAAAGGTGAATGGAAATGACGAGGATATCAAAGCGCCAGGATCGAGAAAGTAAGACAAGCTTTCATTAATCCCAAGTCTGTGTGGAGGTCAACAGCCCAGCTCAGTATGAAAACGAATATAAGATCCGGATTTTCAACTCCAATGTGAAGTCAGTCAGTGCTATTTTACGCATCAGAGACTTGGCGCGTCATAAACACCTCAGACAAACTTCAGACTTTTATTAACAGCTGTCTTCGCTCATTGCTCAAGATCAGATAGCCGACCAGAAAAGATCAAAAACAGGGAGGGATCTCTGGCAATGAGCCAACCGACCAACCCGGCAGGAACCGATTGTGCAACAAACATGCAGGAAGAAATGGAGGTGGATTGGTGGCCATACTCTCAGGAAACCATCATGGGACATCACTAGACAAGCCATTGCTCGATTGAAACCTGAAAGGGCAGCGGAGAGTTGGTTGTTAGTGAGAGAATGACATGGAGGAGGTCGTGTGAAGAGGAGATGAAAGCGTGTGGACATACTTGGAGCCAGGTGAAAACTTTAGCAGAGAACCGAACGCAATGGAGATGTGCGTGGTTGAAGCCCTATGTTCCTCTTGGAATTAAAGGAAACAATTATATTATAATAATAAAAAGTGCACCTGCTAAAGAGAAGCTGGACTTTCTGATTGCTTCCTGTGTTCATTTTAATTAAATAGACGTACTTCAGCAAACAGTATTTGTTTCGTAACTTTACTTCAAAGGTTTACAGTTATACAGCAATCTGAAAGGTTACGGAAAATGCCAATGAAGGTCACTTCTTAATACTGGATGGCAACAAAACATTTGAAATGATGTGTCAGGAAGAATAGTGAATGAATTAAAAAGCTTAGTTAATCAGTTTTAACAATAACAGTAACAGTAATGACCCAAATCTACTTACTGCTGCAGACATTTAACTGTTGCCATCCAGCAATAAAATAGACTCTTGAAATGGAAAACGAGTCAAAAATTTCCCGCCTCCTCCCCTTGACATGGAACTAACAAGAAGAACTGGTAGGACCACAGGAAGATAGATCTATAGAAAAGCTACTTGTGCGTCGGTGGCACAGTGGTTAGGACCCCCCTGACCATGCACTTGGTCCAGGGTTCAAGCCCGCACCGATGCACACCTGATATCTATGGTCGGCCTGCAAAATTTGGACTATCGATATCCATGCTGAAAATTCCATACTTGTACCGAAAATACAGTGTGGCATCAAGCTGTAAATTAAAAAAATAAAACAAGCTTCTGTAGCTGCGTACCCACTCAACAAAAGCGGAATTTAATTAGAAACACAATTAGATATTTTGAGTGAAATCTTCACTCAAAATGGATGCCCACCATGAATCATTGAGAAAAATATCAAACCAACAATTTGGAGAAATGAAACTTCACTTGTGCCGAAAAAAGAAGCTCTACATGAACTTGTATTTCAAGGGAGATATTCTCATGGCTATGATGGCATCATCCCTGAGAAGAACACTCTTCAGGCAACGTTAAGGATAGTGTTCTCCAGTCGACCACTGATCTTCAGAGAGCTTAAAGACAATATCCCGCATGTCAACACTTCTATGTGCATATATCAGTTCACCTGCTGTTGTCGTTCGATGCGAATCCTGTTCAAGAGGAATCAAGAACATTATCCAGCATTGTTGCGAAAAGACAATAGTGGTGCAGTGACAAGGGGTGGGATAATTGAACACCTGGTTAATACACTGATCATTCCATCTCAACAAATGACTCTTGCTTTAAAGTAATCTACAGAGTCAAGAATAACCTACCGAAGGCAATTCCGTTTCTTCTTCTTTGTATTGCTGAAGCTCTAGCCATTCACATAGAAAAACTAGAGCTGTGCATATATGCAAAAGAGAATTACTCAACCACTTCTATTATAATGCTAAGAAAATGAATTCGCTAAAAAGATACTCTTCGCTGAACTACGTGTTTTGTTTTGCATTAATCTGAAAAAAAACGTCAAGTGACGCATATTGCTCAGAATTGATTGCAACCGCCTGGAAACAATCGTACTGTGATGAAAGCAGGCGGCTAGCCAATTGATAGACATCAATTTACGTCAGTGTCTATGTCGCTAATATTGGCCGTGAGAAAATATGAACAAGACTGATTCAACAACCAATCACAGCAGACTTAACGTGGGCAAATAGGATTCGCAGATATATGGCTTAACTTTCTGAGAAACTAGTCACAAACAGTACAGAATAACCTTGAGCAAGAAACAACCAGTCAGAAAACTGTGTTTGTCTGCTTGAATAAGCTATAATAATTTACATGAAAATATACATGGGTTTTACAATGCGGTCACTTATAATTTTCAGGTATTGATCTGTAACAACCCGATTTCTTTCAAGTGAGATCACAGCAAATGACGTTAGTTAAAAGATCATTAAAAATCACACAGGCGTATTGGACACTGGTCTCGTCTTATTTTTTTAACCTTTAGCAATACCCAGCTGTAACCATTTTGGGAATGGAACCCTGAAACTTCTGGTTGAGGGGAAAGCGTTGGATGACTCTAAAAATGATTGTACTTTTTTCTATAGTTTAGTTTGTAAGGGTTAGTTATGTTTTTACGAGCTGATTATGGATTGATATCAGTTAGAGAACCATTGAAAACCAGGGAGTATTGGACAACTGCTGTTTCATCCTAGTTTGGCAATCATCGGCAGTACGAACCCAGTGAGTTACGAACCTAGGACCTTCCGGTTACAAGGCCAGCAAACTCGTATACCATTGAGCCACTGAGACGCGACTCCTTGGTGACCAACACATGAATTCTAACTTCTACCAATTCGTGGTTTAGAGCGACCCCAACCATTGTCGTTGGTGGGACATTCCTCCACCCAAACTAGGATGAAACAGTAGCTGTCCAGTACTCCCTGGCTTTCACTGGTTCTCTAACTGATTGTATTATTATTTCTTTGAGTTATAAGTAGAGCATGTGGCTTTATCAGCACACCTGCATTATACTCTGTTTCCTTTAAACCTTTTTAACTTGCCCCACAATCGTCCATAATAGTCTATTTTTTTCAACTCCTCGTTTTTTCCCTTCAACTCGTTCTCAAGAGTTTGCCTGTTGTGTCATGTTGTTCAACAGTTTCCTTAGATTACCCTTAATTCATGTTCAGTTTCTTCTGCATATTTGTCAGACATAATAGGTTCTTGGTTGATTCGCTGCCTCACAGAGTTCATCGCTATTTAATTGTTGGTTTGTAGGGATTTGGCTGTTACAGTTACAGTATTTCACCATGAGCTGGTTAGAGAACCCTTTGGAAAACAAGCTAGGAGTACTGGACAGACAGCCGTTTCGGCCAGCTAGTTTGGGACTCTTCAGCAGCACCCACCGCCACGGTTCGAACCTAAGACCTTCTGGTTACAAGACGAGCTAGCTCGTAGACCATACAGCAGCCACTGGGACCCGATCCAATAGCTAGCCCATGAATTCTCACTTCTGCCAATTCACAGCATAGCACTACCACTAGCCAATGTCTTCGGCGAGTATTTGTCCTCACACCTGATGACCTGCTGTACTCGACTGGTCACGGCTTCCCACTAGAACCCCAGACAACTTCACACCTGAATAGGGCTAGTCGGTAGTAGTGAGCATCATGCTTCTGTTAACCAATACTGCTGAAAAAAGGGAAAAAAAATACTATTAATTTATGATCGCATATCATTTGTTCGCTTTTTTTTTAGAAAGGATCGTATATTACTTACTAGTAGACTTGTAGGCGGAAGTGTCTGTAATGTTTTTATGTGAATAAATTTATTTTTACACACACTGGAAAAAGGGTGGCAATATAGGGAACATGTGATTTTAGTTTGTTTTCAATCACTTCAAACAATTTTGTTGTCTGATTGTGCTGGATAATTTGTTCACTCCATAAAAATACGTAATAAAAATAAAATAATTTGTTTAAAAGAAGGCAATTACATGCGATAATGAGTGTGGGCATTTAACAAGGATTGATAATTATAAGTAGTGTGGAGTTACGTCTAATGAATGAATGAGGTATTAACATGGGTAGAGAGAAAGAGGGAATAAAAGAAAAGTTTGGGAATGGAATACTTAGTCCAAAGTCGTTTGTACTTTCTGGTGGCGTTTAAACTAGTTTGTTTGTCAATAAAATGCTAGAAATACATACTCTCACCTAAAATTTGACTAATATACACACGTATTTACAAGCATTTTTTATAGATTTCCTCTTCTTTTTCGCTTGTTAATTATGATATCATTACGCCTTTTGCAGCATAACAATCTTCAATGAAGACTGCGTGTGGTTTTGACATAGAAATTCAGAAAATACTTTGACTAACATCATATATGCCATTCATTGGTGTCTGTACTCAAGAATCATTTCAGAATATAAGAATAAAACTTGTGCACTGTGGTTTAAATGAGGGGACATCTGAGATCCTTCGAAAGATTCTAAATAAAGCAGGAATTAAGGTGGTTGCATTCGAACCCTCCTACAAACTCATTCAGCTGGGACAAGCTCTATAGGTTCAAGGACCCAGTTGACCCAACTAGACAAAATAATATAATTTACAAAATACCCTGTAATGACTGTGAGTTAGGTCAGCTACATAGGTGAAACTAGAAGGTTGGAAGTGGTCAGATTGTCGGAACATAAGAATTTAACTAATGTAAGAATGGTTGACCCCGAGAAGATAATTAATTTAGAAAAAAACTCAGCTATTACACTTCACGCATCAACACACAACCACACAATAGGGTGTGTGGGAGAGGGAATAAAATTCATATTGAGTCGGAAAATGAACAAGGAGAATTAGCTGTGATGTTAGACTGTAAAATAAAACGAATAGAAGAAGGTAAACTGCACGCTAGTGTGTACAGAAAACTAACTTAGACTTTAATTCATCTCATCAGTTAACTGTTAAGGCAGGCTTAGTTAAGCGTTTAACAAACCGACCAGTAGCACTAAGTAGCACAAAAAAAGACCTAAATGATGAAATAAAACAGAGAGAAGAGGCGTTGGTGTTAAATAACTAACTATCCTATAGAATTCATTAGGAAGATCAGAAAAGGTCAAAAGCAAAATAAAAATAATTGTGGAACTAGTAATAATAACGTAAATAAGAAAGAATATAAATCATCTACTGTTATACCATATAAGAAGGGGACATCTGAGACCCTCCCTATGTTGGATTCTCAATAAAGCAGGAATTAGGGTGGTGGCATTCAAACCTAAAAACTCACTCACTCAGGGACACACTCTGTACGATAAAGGACCCAGTTGACCCAATTAGACAAAATAATATAATTTACAAAATACCTTCTAATGACTGTGACTTAGGTCAAGTACATAGGTCAAACTAATAGATCGGGAGTGGTGAGATTATCAGAATGTAAGAATTTAGCTATGGTAAGAATGGTTGACCCTGAGAAGATAAGTAATTTAGAGAAAAGCTCAGCAATTTCACTTTACGCATTAACACACAACCACACAATAGGGTGGGAGAGGGTTAAAATTCTAAGAAGTAATCTAGGTAGGTAGAGATAGAGAGTGGTTGATTACTGAATCCTTGTTCATCGAGTCTACACCCAACACATGCAATAGAAATGATTCATCATTCATTCCTGAAATATGGAAAATACTACTACCAATCAATTCAAGTGGAAAACAATGGAACAAAATTTACCCATATTGGAATTATTTCAGAAATTACAAAATTTCCATTTACGTATATAGAGGGGAAAAAACAAAACGAATGAAAAATATATTCCTTTTCGACTAGTGCCTCTTCAACAGCTCCACAAATTTATATATATTAGAATAAGACATATAAGCGAACAATATTGTTGTTTTCAATTGGATCTTCTTCAGGCTTTACTTTAATTTGCATAAATTTGTATATAGAAGAACGAATTAACCAATGACGGTGATTTTGTGGATCAAATATTAATAATAATAATACTGTGGTAAATGTTTTGAACTTCAGTGATGACGATGATTATAATGATAACAAAATATTGATAATAAGGTTTATGCAGGTGGCGATAAGAATAACGAAGGTAGTAATATGTGTTTATATGTAGACAATTCAATAAATAAATAAATTAGGTCAAATCTTGAAAGTTACGCAATACTATAGGTAAGGTGGACAGACATAGAAAGGTTCGATGGAATGCGATAGATAACTTTGAAGGCACTACTTCTGTCCACTTGGTGACCGCTATCAGTTAGATGAATCAAAATAGAACTTCGTATATGTTTCATTTGGCCTTTTCCGAACCATGTTGGAAGATGTTAAGAAATACGTTTATTGAGCTGTCTAGTTGTTTGCCCTATATAGCTCTCTCCACAAGAGCAGCTAAATTTGTAGATACACATAGAAGGAGTAAAGCTAGGTAGTATGTCTTTCACTTGAGCAGTCGGTGGCACAGTGGTTAGGACGCTCGCCAACCGTGCACATGATCCGAGGTCCGATCTCCTCCCGACGCACACCTGATATCCATGGATGGCGTGCGAAATTTGGGCTACCGATATCCATATCCATTCCATACTTGTACCAAAAATACATTGTAGAATGAAGCTGTAATCAAAAAAATAATAATATTAATTGATCGGCAGCTGGAAAATGACAAACAAAGGATGGTGGTAGTATTAGTCCATCTTATCGCTCTCGATAAATGACTAGCTTTGCTTTGTCTTTCGCATCAATAAACACCTTATTTGACATTTGGATGAAAATGATATACCGAAATTTGATGGTAGCTTCATTGAGTCGTTTCTGGAGAAGGTTAACTCAGAAATTTAGACCGTTCTGGTTTTTCCTTTTATCAGTTATAGTTGTGCATCGGTGGCACAGCGGTTAGCATGCTCGCCAACCATGTACATGGTCCGGGGTTCTATCCCCAGCCACAGACACACTCTTTTACCTCACTTATCCATTAGTAAGACTGGTAAAAAAGGAAGGTTGGGCATGAGGCTGGCTAGCAACCCCATCCTGTAAAAATAATCACCGCACCTACAGAAACTTCAAGCCACCAGCTTGAAGCCCTATGTTCCACTGGGGAACGTGAAGGAAACAAAAAAAGTAGTACAGTGACTATTGGCCACACTCATTATCTATTACGCGATAGATGCATGAGAAATTTTTTAATCATTCCATTGCATTCCGAATGTCTTCAAGGTTTTAAAGCTTCAGTGGAAGTTTTATTCCGAATAGGTGTGGCTGATGCTTGTGAATTTCTCAATCCTCCTGCTTTCACGTGCTTTCAACTGTCTAGTGAATTAGCTGATGTTTTGGAGTACGTTGAACAAGAAGAAAAGATGCTGTGTTTCTTGCTTAGCTGGCAAGCATTCTACTACTACTATACTATTGAAACACTTGATAAGAAATATATAGTATATGGGGTTTAACGACAACACTGCTTCTAAGTCTAAAACCATTGGAAGATTATTTCCCTTATTATTATTATTCTCTTTGGTTCTGAGTGGAACAAAGGGCTCCAACAACAACAACAACTTTTCAGCTACCACCACGATCGCTCATAATCTTTTATCTCCTCTTCGCACGATCTCCTTCATTTCACCCTAGGACTACCCACCTGTCGCTGCCTATTTGGAACTCCACTCGAAGGCCTGGAGTGCAATATCACTTTACAGTCTCCTCAATGTATGCCCAACCGATCCATCTCCTTTTTTCTCCCACATATTTGTTAAGCAATCAACACTCTTAGTTGGTTTGTTCTCACAATTTCTTGTTACCAATTCTTTCTGACTGGCCATTTAATCTTCACAATATGCAACCAGCGAAGTAGGCAGCTCTTGATAAAGGTCTGTAACAACTTGTTGGAAATTCTTCCAGTGATTGATACGCATTGCAAATTTCTGTCCTGTGTAAAAGAACTTAGTGACTTCAAATTTGTTCTGAAAATCCAGATCTTGGTGTTTATGCTGGCGCTGAGTAAGTGGAGAAGATTTCCAAACTGGTTTCAGGTTGATGAAGGTGTATCTTGCTTGCCTTTCCGAATCTGGTTGGCTGGCTGGCTGGCTGGTTGACTGGCTTCCACACCTTCAACCACTCCTACTGCCTGTGGTTGAAACGATGCTATCTAGCCAGATAAGCGAGGGCAGGAAGAAGTACTGGACAGCTGCTGTTTCATCCTAGTTTCATCGGTACGCACCCACTGGGATTCGAAACCACGACCTTCCGGTTACAAGGCAAGCTGGCTCGTATACCATTCAACCACTGGGACCCGATTCAATGGCTCATGAATTCTAACTTCTACCGGTTCATGATTTAGCACGACCGGAAGGTCCTGGGTTCGAATCCCAGTGGGTGCGTACTAATTCCCAAACTAGGATGAAACAGTAGCTGTCCAGTACTCCTTGGTTTTCAGTGGTTCTCTAACTGATATCAATCCTTGATCAACTCGTAAAAACATAACTAACCCTTACAAACCAAACTATAGAACATTTATTTTTAATGAAATCATATCAGAAAAAAAACACATTGATGATTGCAGCGAAGAAACATTTTTCACAGGTTTTCCAATAGTTCTTCTCTAACTAATGTCAGCTCATGATGAAATCCTGTAACCAATCAATCAAATCCCTACAAACCATTACTTAAACACATCATCAGCTAGGCTACAGATTCATAAAATAATATAAACATGGGATAAGAAAGTTTCATATTAACTATTTCTCGTCAGAGAACAAACTATAACAAATAACAAGATGAAATTATATCATATGAATAGGCATTAAAAGGGGACAATAAGAAAAATAAACAGGAAGTTCAGATAAAATCAGAATCATCGAATATTAATCGTTGAGAAGGTAGATTTCTTATGATGGCCATGGTATGTATGATGGTGGTCTGCGTATAACTTGAGCTAACCGAAAACGTTGACGTCTCTATTGCAGCATATATTTTCTCTCATTTGGTTTGTTTTAATCGATTAAGATATGACCCTTAAGAGTATTTTTATCTACTCTTGTGTGTAGTTAAAGCGTTTACAAGCTTCTGATTTTCAAGTTTTTGCTAAACTTCTGAAAAGGTCTGATTAAGGGTGGTGACATGTTCCAGTTTTCTGAGATAACTATTCTCTAGTTATGTTCTTTCGTCTCAAAATGTACTTCTGAACATTTCTTTTACAACTGGCTTTCAACCAGATATCGTGGATGGATTTCTTGAAGGAAGGAGACAAAGCAGATATGTGCTTCGTCAGCTCAGAGACCACTGTGTCCCTGGAGATACTGACAATTAATATTTCGATATTCAAGTGTCGGTTTGTAGGAATTTGGCTGATTGGTTACAGGATTTCATCGTGAGCTGACTTCAGCGTTAGAGAACCATTGGAAAACCAGCTGGGAGTACTAGATAGCTGTTTCGTCTAGCCGGTTTTGGACTCTTCATCGGTACGCACCCACCACTGGGGTTCTAAGTGACGACGAGCTAGCTCGTATACCATTAAGCCATTGGGACCGGATACAATGGTCAACCCATGAATTCTAACTTCTGCCGATTCACAACATAGCGCGACCACTAGCCAATGTCTTTGCTGGCGAGTATTTGTCCTCACGGCCGACCTGCTGCACCCTACTAGTCACGACTTTTCACTAGAACCCCAGGTGACTACCTACCTGAATAGGGCAAGTCGCTAGTGAGCATCTCATTGATATTCAAGTGTTGGTTTGTAGGGATTTGGTTGATTGGTTACAGGATTTCATCCATGAGCTGACATTAGTTAGAGAACCATTGGAAAACCTGGTCGTGACCAGTAGGGTGTAACAGGTCGGATGTGAGGACAAATACTCTCCAACGAAGACATTGGCTAGTGGTCGTGCTATTGTGAATCGGCAGAAGTTAGAATTCATGGGTTGACCATTGGATCCGGTCCCAATGGCTTAATGGTATACGAGCTAGCTCGTCGTCACTTAGAACCCCGGTGGTGGGTGCGTACCGGTGAAGAGTCCCAAACTAGCTGGACGAAACAGCTGTCCAGTACTCCCAGCTGGTTTTTCAATGATTAATAATATTTTAATATTTTGCTTGAAGATATTGTATGAAGGAGAATATCATGCAATAAACTCGTCTGGAAATTCTGCACATCATATAAATTTTCTGCAGAATAAAGATTTTATTATTATTATTATTATTAAAGACAAAGGTTGGCTTGAAGTTTGATTTTTGAAGTTTGAAGTTTTTGATTCAGATATAATCTGATGTCCTGATCCCACTCCTTTAGAGAGGTTTGATCGGATGTTGTATAGAAGAAGGATCACTCAAATGGAGCTTAGTGTCTTGAATTCATGAGATGTTCTTTTATTGAACTATAAAGACACTTACATTCTCCCTTCGCTAGTGAGGCTAGATAGTGTCGCTGAGTGCGGTTTACAAGTGGACTCACGGTACAACACTATCCCCAAAACTGAGGCATTTCAAACCTACAGTTCTATTATTGACTTGCATTATTTGATATTATAAACCAATCTCCTGCAAACAGTATATTTATTCACAACTAGGCTGAATGTACAAAACTTTGATTTTCAAGAGTTTTTTTGTAGGGATTTGATTTGTTTCACGTCTGATCACGGATTAATGATATCTAATGCTCACTAGTGATTAGCCACAGCATCAAGTTGCCTGGAGTTTTGTGAAGAAGTCATGATCAGTCGGCTCTAGCTGGTTGATAAGGAGAATAAATATTCTCCGATGATATTGGGCTGGTGCTAGTAGCGCTAAAATCACGAAGTGGTGGTAGAAGTTAGAATTCATGGCATGGCCGTTGGATCGGGTTGCAGTGGCTTAAAGATCTACGAGCTTCCCTTTAACCAGAAGGTCCTAGAGTCGGAGCCTAGTGATTGCGTGTTCTTTATCAGTTTCAAGCCAGGATGAGACAGCTGTCTAGTATTCATTGATAGTTTTCAAAGATTCGCTAACTTATAACAATCCATGGTCGAAGTTAGATCTGTGATTTCATGAAATCACAGTTTGTGTGTGCATTGTTTAGCTCTTTTGTTTACTTATACGAATCACGAAAAATACCCATTTATTCATAAGCAAAAACACAGTTTTTTTGTTCAGAAATTTCTTCTGGTTAATTAAAGGCGAACGTAGAATTGCGAAGTCGTCTGTTTGTGATCACCTGTTAGAGCCTGGTCATTCAGCCCCACGTGATTCATCCTTCAAAGTTATCTACATGGCAAAATCGAATCGCTCAAAAGTTTACGTTTTCTTCACTTATGCATAGCTAGCCGAAACTTTAGCTATACATGAACAGAAACCTAAATTATGTGTGTTCAAAAACGTTTTGTCATAGTAATGTTCTTTCTAGTTTTTATTTTATTTTACCACTTGAATTCTTTCCACCTCACTTCACAACTTTATTCTTATCGTAATCCTAATTTTTTAAAATTTTTAGACAACACTTGACATTTTTGATATCAATTCACTTATAAAACAATCTTTAACAATTTTGTAATTTATCCACTTTAACTCTACCCGTTATAACATTTTAATTATCGTTATTCCTATCACATATATGTATGTATATTTGTGGTGAGAGCAGGCTGCTAGCCAATTGATAGACATTAATCTACGTCAATGTCTAGGTCTATATTATTGGCCGTGAGAAAATATGAACAAGGCTGATTCGGCAACCAATCACAGCAGACTTAAAGTGGGCAAATATGATTCGCAGATAGATGGCTTAACTTTCCGAGAAACTCGAAAACAACCAATCAGAAGACTGTGTTTGTCTACTTGAATAAGCTATAATAATGTACATGAAATATATATAAATATGTGCTGATTTTCGTAATAAAATGATCTGTTGCCGGCTCTTGTCTTTTGTTGCTACATATTGACTGAGCAATTATTTAGTGCCACTTAATAACCTTTTTCTGTAATGTAAATACGACTGTACAGCTTGAAAATGAAGTCGTTGAAAAGAAATTTCTTCGCTGAACAAAAACTGTGTTTTTCCTTATATCAATGTCGCTAATTAATTTCATTATTTACTTATTATTATTACTGTTATCATTTTGTTTCTAGGTTATGACAACAGCATGGATGCTGGAATCCCGAATGTCGAGCATTACAAATCACTAATGAATAAATATCAAATTCATGCTAAAGAACGTCAATTTGACATTCTATTTCATCATCAATATCCTGAGCATAGTAAAATTGCTAAAGAAGAATATTTGGAAAGGATAGAACGCAAGTTAGATATTGGTATTATCAAGGCCTTATCAAGTGAAGCGGGTTTAGATGAAGAACAGGTAGGCGGTACACTAATGATAATAATTTTGATTATTTTCAATCCTTGTAATTGATTATTGATTTATTATTATTTCCTTTTATTCCTAGAGGAACATAGGGTTTCCGCCACGCGTTCCAGTGCGTTTGGTTCTCTGCTAGAGTTTTCACCCAGCTCCAAATCTGCCCATATGGTTTCATTTCCTCTTCACATGACCTTCTCCATGTCATCCTCTCACTAACGACCAACTCGTCGCTTCCCTTTCCGGTTCCACTGGAGCAATGGCTTGTCTAGTGATGTCACTTGATGGTTTGTTTTCTCAGGCTATGGCCAATCCAATCCACCTCCATTTATTCCTGCTTATTTGTTGCACGATCGGTTTCTAGTTGGTACGCTCATTGCCAGAGATCCCTCTCTGTTTTTGATCTTTTCTGGCTTGCCATCTGATCTTGAGTAATGAGCAAAGACAGCTGTCGATGAAGGTCTGTAGTTTGTTTCAGGTGCTCTTCATGATACCGCGCCAAGTCTCTGATCCGTATAGTGAGTAGCACTGACTGGCTTCACATTGGAGTTGAAAATCCGGATCTTATATTCGTTTTGATGCTGAGTAGTACTGTTGACCTCCACACAGACTTGAGAGAAATGAAAGCTTGTCTTGCTTTCCCAATCGTTGCTTTGATATCCTGGTCAGTTCCGCCTGTAGTTGAAACGATGCTTCCCAGGTAGGTGGGTAGGTAAAGGAGGTTGTTTCTTTCAGGTTCCTCCCATTTATGCTGGCTGATCGTTGTCTGTTGTTGTTGTGCTGTTTGTGTTGACCAGGAATCTTCATCACCTTCAGTTGAAGTAAACATTTTTTGGATACTCATCGAGGGCATTAGTTCAGAGGGTAAGGCTACATCAAAGAACTGACAAACTTAGAAATCACGGGTGGTGGTTGGATTCCTACCCAATCGGCTGAATGGTGAATCAGCTTGGTCGGATGACCTGAATTCCCCGGATTCAATCACTGATGGGAGGGCATTGGATGCATACTGATGAAAAGTCTCAAACGTGGGCGAAACAACTGTCCTGTTCGCCATGATTTTCAATGATTACTGATTGATGTTGGTTCGTGACAAAATCCAGCATGTGAAATATTTTGTAGACATAAGAGAGAATTATATTTGCTATGAATGTATACATGTTAGCCTAAAGATGTCGACACTGATTGGCAGTGAACTATTTGAGAAGTTATTTTGTAGGTTATTCATGACTCTGTAGATTACATTGAAGCAGGAAGCGTTTGTTGAGATGAAATGATCAATGTTAACCAGGTGTTCAATTATCACGCTTCTTATTGCACCACTGCTGCCTTTTCGAAACCATGCTGGCTGGATAGTGTTCTTGAATCCTCTTGGACAGGGTGCGCGTCAAACGACCGATGTAGCTAGCTGGCTCCACAGCAGCAGGTGAAATGATATATGCACATAGAAGTGGTCAGATGCGGGATCTTGTCCTTGAGACTTCTGCAGATCAGTGGGCGACTGGAGAGCACTATTCTTAGTGCTGCTGCAAAGAATGTTGTTCTCAGAGATGATGTGATCCTTCTCTTGAGAATATCGCTTGATGAATCTCCCTTGAAATCCAAGTTCATGTAGAGTTTTCTTTTAGACGCAATTAAAGTTTCGTTTCTCTGAATTATTGGTCTGATATTTTTGTCGATGAATCTTATTGGGTATCGATTTTGGATGAATATTTCTCTTAGAATATCTAATTCTGTTTCCAGAACGTCGGGACTACAGGTTTGTCGGATTCGGGTGGTAAGTGATTTAATTACATTCCGCTTTTGTTGAATGAGAACCCAGCTAGAGAAGCTTGTTAGTTGACTATTCCACATAGGTTTTCTATTGATTGATCTTCTTAGGCTCCTATCAATTCTTCTTGTTAGTTCGACATCATGAAACGGAATTTTTGACTCGTTTTCCATTTCAAGAGTGAATTGTATTGCTGCATAGCAATTGTTAAATGTCTTCAGCAGTAGATTGATGTCGTTGTTGTTGTCACAAATAATGAAAATGTCGTCCACGTATCTTTTATACAGTCGCAAATTGTCAATGCTTGGCTTTAGTAGACCTCTCTCGAGGTTTGCCACGAAGCAATCTGATAGTAGTGGACCCAACGGAGATCCCAATGCATTTTTACATTTTTTCTCTATTTCTCTCTCTCCCTCCAACTTCCCTTTGTTGTTTTTTGCCATTTCCCATATCTCCGGTATAGGTGAGGCGTTGCGTCATCCTGATTGTACGTGTGAGGTGTTGCATCAATAAACAAAGCTTTAGACAGTGATTAACCCTCTCTGTCTCACACATACACACTTTCTCTCTTAGCCATTAATACTTTCTGCCTTTCTCACCCAACCTATTTGTGATTACATGCGAATGAATACACTGCGCAATGACTGAGCTACTTATCCAAGCTATTCAACTTAGCCGGGTAATTATTCTACATCTAGTTAGCTAAATTTTTATGTTCCAATAATCTAGCTGACCCCGTTCTACCTACAAGTCTGACGTATGTCAGTGACACCTCACTAACAATCATTACATGGTATTTGGTAAATTGTATTATTTCTCTTAAATTGGGTCTATTGGTTCCTTCATCCGACAAAGTTTATCTCTGAGTGAATTGATCGGTTGATCAGTTGGTTTAAATGCCACCCCGAATAATTCCAGCCTCATTGTGAATTCTACGTAAGGCATCTCTGACGTTTCTCTACTATATGGCGGTACTATAGAGGCTTTGAACTCTGTATTATTTTCGTCCTTTTTATTGCTAATCTTATTGTTCTTTGATGGTTCTTCCTATATACCTGAGTAAATTCTGCTGGGTGGTTAGTCATTTAATAATAATAATTTGCTTTATTCCAAAACAGTACTTGTGATACAGAATGGAATTCTCAGCACTTCACTACAGTATTTCATCCAGTTAGTACATTAACAATAAAATTCTACATAGATTAATGGTAATCTCGGTTAGTTGTGACAACAACATATTGACATGTCGGTAGCAAAGCCAAAACTGAACACAGTGTTTGAAGGTGTTAGAAAAGTACATGATAGTATATTTACTGGCGTAAGAGGTAACAAAAATGTCGAGATATACAGAGTGTGAAAGAACGAAGAAGAATGTTTCAAGTAGAGTTTGTAAGGAAGAAAGAAACAAAACAGCACATAACAAAAAACGAGAGAGAGAAAAGGAGAAGAGAGAAAGAAAACTTTGTACCTATAAATGATATGAGTTGGAAAGACGAGATCCAGTTGTTCTACTGACTATTTAATAAGTTATAGATATCACGCCTAATGCTTTCTCTATCGCACAGAACACGAGCCAAGTAGGGTATGGTTGAGTTTTTGTACTTGCTAGTGCGAGCATATAGTTTCCTATATAGGCTTCTGGTTCTGTCTGATTAGATAGATACAAGGGGAGAGTTGTGGATGAAGAGGGTGGTGTGCGTTAGATAGATAGAATGGATTTAGCCCATTTCTTACATAAGTCCAAGTGCCTGTCCACCAGAATATTAACAAGCTGGTTCAGTGGCACGTTGCTTGCCATGCTGACAGCCTTTAACATCCTACGTAATAGGATGTAGTCCTTCTTCAGTAGCCCTGGAAGTACTTAGGGGGTAAGAATAGAGAATGATAGGCAGGATGCAAGAGTTAACGAATTGTGGGAGTAAGGGTTGGCTTATTCCAGAATGTGTTAACTTCTTGATGTAGAAGGTAAGACGGAGAGATGAGACGACCAGGAAACATCAGCAGATAGAATGACGCCCAGATATAATTAATTTCCGACTTGGTTTCTATTTCAGTGCCATCTATGTTGCATTCCTCGTGAGTGGCAACCAGTTTGTTTAGGTCAGATTTATGCCTAAAGGTGAAATACTTCTTTAACTTTTTCATTTTATTATTTAATTCTTCTGGCTTACTAGTTAGGCTTTTGGTTCAATTATACAGGCATTTAACCAAACCTATCGTTACTATTGATACTGGAGGGGATGAATTAAAGTGTAAGTATTTATTAGAGCGTGTCGATTTCCTGTAAATGCTAGTATCCATCTAACCCACCATCTTGTTTTCGTTTTGTTCTACAGTCTAGCCTGGCCAACTCATTCTGTTTCTTTTCCAACTATGTTTCTGTGTGTAATATAATATAATGTAAACATACTCTTTTTCTTTAGATTCGTCAGTCCACTATTCAACGAAAATATGATCGGCATCATGCTGCTTATGAATTATTAAAGGATAAAATCAAGTTCTTCTATCATAATCCTATCCTACGACGTTTTGTGAATGATGAATTACAAAAAGAAATGAACAAATCGTGTACAACACTAAGACAAAATCAAAATCCGTCATGGCAATCGACGTCTAGTGTTATTCCTGGATGTCGATCACGCGGTGAACAGATGACGTCGAGCAGCACACCGTCGACACAGTTAGCCACAGTACCTGATGTCCTGGATGAAACAATGTCAGAAGGACAAGCGCAGTCGACTGATATACATATGTCTAGTGATTCAAGTGATATATCAGATGTTCAAATGAAGGATAATTATTCCTCTGTGCCTGATTCCAGCATTGAAAGCAATAATGTTGCTACCACTACTACTACTATTATCCCTACAAATACTGATCCCACAACTACTGCTGCCTTACTGGCATCAAGTTCTAACATTATTCCTGGAAATACATATGTTAAGGATGATAAACAAAATGATGGGCAGGTCAGTGGGAGAAAACAGAAAGAAGGCAGTCTAAAGGAGTGGAAAAGTGCTTCGCAGGTATATGGATATTATCAGTTGATTGTTTTGTTTGTTGTAAACAGCTTTGAATGATAAAAACAGTTGTCTAAGTAGTTTAGCCTACTGTGGTGTTTTTTTTCTGTTAGAAGAATAGTGTGGATGAGGTGCATTGGTGGTTTGGCGGTGGAATGCATCCTCGAATTATATTGTGGCTGGTAAATACTAAATATAAGTCACCTGCATAGAAACCCCGTTTAATACATTTAGATAAACAACTTTCTATTACTTCAGAAATACTGTCACCTTTGAAAGCCAAACTCATAAAAGTCGTTTGGCACTGTAATTTGAATGGGGACGGTTTCTTTCTCGACGTTTCTGTCAGCATACCTTCTAGGATATCCATTATTTATAAGAGTTGTGCTAAGGCTTTCTAGTTCCGTGTTGATCGTATCGACAGAGAAAATTTTCCGAATTTTAGAGCATAGAGAACAGATAAGATTTCCCTGCCTGCCTAGAGGTAGTCAACTGTTGAAGTTAGTGTACTGCCATGTAAATTCTGGCTTTCGGTAGATTGACCTTGTTAACGTGCTGTCCTCTCTTCTGTCTAGCTAGTATTACATCGCAGAGGTGAAATGCGGAGTTCTACTCTTCTTCCATTAGTGAAAAGCATAGATGTGACTGAGAAGCATTACATTTTTAAAGAAGCTCGACAATTTTCGTCACAAATAATGATGAAGGTGTCATCAATATACTGCTTATATGTATGCAAACTTGAGATTGAAAAGAACGAGAAGTTCAGCAAAGATAGCGGGCGATCTTTTCAGCGATTTCATTCTCAAAAGCACCTGTACAATCGCATGTGTATAGATTAGTTTACATGGATACAATTATTATTTGTTTAATTTCACATAGTAACAAAGGCGATAATAATTTTCAACTTGATATGAAAGTGTGAAGGTAAAAATATATGTATTACAAGGGGCTTAGAGACAAGATTGCATAGGATTAGAAAACAGTTACGACGTATGCAAAATTAATATTTGATAACTGGAGAAATAATTTTATAGGCGAATAAAATGTGATAATTATTTTCAACTTGATATGAAATACAAGAGGCTTAGAGACAAAAATTACGCAGGGATAGAACGAATTACAAGTGTGAACAAAATGAGTATGGAAACAAATTGAAATCGAAATTTTCAACTTGAAATGTAAGTTAGGAGGTGTGTGAATATAGATTACAAGAGGCATAAATACAAAAAATTACACCGGATTAGAATGTAATTGTAAAATGGTTATTCTAGACGGATTACAAGTGTGATCAAGAGGAGCATGGAAACAAACTTAAAATAACTGATTTTATAACTGAAAAAATGGGATGAATTGAATGAAGGCAAAGAGAGAACATTACACACAGATAACAAGACAAGAAAACTGAAGGATAAGGGAACATACTGAACTAGGACCATGGTAATTGTAAATGCTGGACTAGTTTATTTTGAACACATAGCTTCGCCTTTTCGATGCATATGGCGAGAGCTTCAGCAGTACAAAGAAGTCGAAAACACACTGCCTTTGGTAGATTTTTGTTTACTTTGTAAATGACTCTAAATGATGAGTCGGTTGAGATTCTGTAACACATGTTGACTATGTGGAATTAAACAAATAAGAATTGTATCCATGTAAACTAATCTATACACATGCGATTGTACAGCTGATTTTGAGAATGAAATCTCCGAAAAGATCGCCCGCCATCTATACTGAACTTCTTGTTGTTTTCAGACTTGAGATTGTTTCTTTCAATGGTCCCCTCTCCAAGCCCGCCTTAAAGACATCAGCCAACAAACAAGTGGTAGTTTTTTCTGTTTTCAACTTGAAAGCTGTAGAGTCCTTCTAAAAAATCCGGAATGTTAGCTGTGATCGATCAGTTTGAGTTATACGTAAAATTCAAAAACACAGGATTTGTCTAAAGTACGGTACAGCTGAATGTCGTCTATAAGGAAAGGGTGTGTCAGTATTGTTCCATAGTGAGATAAAAAAGCACTCGAACATCCACATAGAGAATAAAAAGATTAGAATAAAGTAATTTCGACAGAAAGTGGAATATATAAATAAATAAAGCTCAATTTTCCTCAAGCTTGGCGAAGCCAATCTCTATCAAACGCCTGAAACCCAATTTATGTATTCAGAAAGAAGCAGTCATCAGTGGATGTCTTTACTTTCTCTCTCTCTTTCATTTGATAACGCAGTCTTTGATTTTGTTTAATCTCAACCCCATTTGATATAATGCAATTTCACCCATCTCTTGTTCCTACGATTTCTGCTGAACTCATTACATTGTTATTGAATTGAATTTTTGATTTTCCCGTCGATTGATTGGACCGAAGTGCTCGGTCTCAGGTTGACATGAGGTGGCTCTCGTGCCCAAGTGGTCTAGTGGATAACGCTTCGGCGTTTGAAACTATGGGAACTGGGTTCGAGCCTCAGTGGGAACATGATCACTCACTGAGAAATGCAGGTACATCGAGCTGACGAGTCCCAAATAGGACGAAAAGCGCTTTATCCTGGATTCCACTGCTAGCCACCATCCACCAATTGTATACTTATTACATTGTTACTCAGTTTGTTAGCTAGCTACTCGCCTTTATTACGTAACGCCTTTACCATTGTATGTATATATATGTCCAAACCAAGTTCACTTTTAACAGTTTGACAAATTTAGGGGATTGGGTATGTGACACTCATTATAATGAAGATTTTTGTATTTCCTAATGAATAATAAACAAAACGATATTGTTGTTTTTACTGATGTTTCGCTATTTAAACTGTTGCCAATAGCTTTATCAAAGTATTATTAAACCGAAATTTACAAAATCCACTAAGCATATTTATAACAAACAATTAAGAGGTGAGAAAATAGACTACTTAGGTCAAGTTAAAAGGCAGCCATTTGAAAGTCAAAGTGACAATGGAGATCACTAAACCAAATATCAAAGGTAATAGTACGTCTGTTATGATATCAAAACAAAGTTTACTAACTTGGTCATCGTTCTTCAGTCTGCGGTCATTTTTGGTTGTCAGGCTGGTCAATTGGTAGGGATAACAAAACTCAGTGTAGATTGTTGGATTTGATCAGTGTGTAAAATTATAAAAGCAGCGTGTGTTTACATAGTGAAATTTGCTTATCACATTCGTGTTGAGTTTGTCACTTCATAGGGAAGAGGAGGGAGGTGTTGTAACCAGGTCAGATTCTGCTTTAGTCCATCATTCCTATTCAGCTCAGATAATTTGGATTCCAATTTGATATGAATGGTTGACTTCTGATGATGTAAGACGTTCTTTGTGATTTCTGAAATCGTTTTTCTGGGTTATTTCAATATTGTCAAAATCAATTTTGTGTGGCCTGATTCTATCTCGTGTAGACAAGTTATGGCTGATGATTTTTCAGGCTCTACGGTGTTCATTTCTTCTGATTTCGATTTCTCGAGATGTTTGTTCAATGTATGTTGCGTCACATTCCAAGCAAGCATTTTATTTTATCGACACAATTAGATAGAGAATCTTTGGGGATTGGGTGTTTTATATGGACAATTTGTTTCGTAGTGTGTTTGATGTTTTGTAGAAAAAACTCTGATGTTGTGCTTATTATTTAGTACTCTTCTGATATCATCTGACGTTTCTGATCTATGTGGAGTGACAAGTAATAAGGCTGATGTCTTTAGAATACACTTTTGACCATATTTAATGTCATTGTTAATTTTATTCATGAAGTTATTTGGGTAGTAATTTTTCTTGACAGTCTCAGTAATGTTTGATATTTCTTGATATAAGAATAAAACTTGTGCACTGTGGTAGAGTGTAATTCCATTATGGATAAATTTTGTATTGATAAAGTCTCACAGTGTTATACAGTAATGTTTACTGATGACGTTTCGAGCACAATTTATCATTGCTGCTCATAATCATATCAAGGTACCCACACGACTTCCTAAATTCATTTATATAGTTCCATTGTTTTTCTCTTGATTTTCACTTGATTTGATTGGTAATAGTATTTTCCATATTTCGGCTATGAGTGACGAGTCATTCCTATTGCATGTCTTCGGTGTAGACTCGATGAACTAGACAGGATTCAGTAATCAACCTCTCTCCCTCTCCACCTACCTAGATTACTTTTTGGAATTTTAACCCTCTCCCACCCTACTACATAGGTGAAACTAGTAGGTCAGGGATAGTCAGATTATCAGAACATAAGAATTTAACTAATGTAAATATGGTTGACCATGAGAAGATAAGTAATTTAGAAAAAAGCTCAGCAATTGCAATGCATGCGTTAACACACAACCACACAATAGGGTGTGTGGGAGAGGGTTAAAATTCCAAAAAGTAATCTAGGTAGGTGGAGAGGGAGAGAGGTTGATTACTGAATCCTGTCTAGTTCATCGAATCTACACCGAAGACATGCAATAGGAATGACTCGTCACTCATACCCGAAATATGGAAAATACTATTACCAATCAAATCAAGTGAAAATCAAGAGAAAAACAATGGAACTATATAAATGAATTTAGGAAGTCGTGTGATTACCTTGATATGATTAGGAGCAATAAATTGCGCTCGAAACAGGGCCATCAGTGAACATTACTGGATAACACTGTGAAACTTTATCAATACAAAATTTACCCATAATGGAATTTGATATTTCTTCTTCTCTTGCTTTCTCATTCATTGACATCAAAGAGTGTTCTCGTCTGAGAAAACCTGAAACAACTGATACCTTTGCGCTGATTCGGTGTGATGATTTGAAGTCTAAACATACTTTCTCACCCCTTAACTCTTTGTCATATGCATATGCTGAGATTTTTGTAAATTCCTGTTTAATAATACTTTGATAAAGTTATTAGCATTAAATAGCGAAATGTCATTAAAAACAACGACATCGTTTTGTTTTTCATTCATTGGGGAATACAAAAACCTTTATTATAATGAATTGTGTGTATACATTGATTTTTGAACTGTCTGGGTAAAAGCTATATGAGTGCAGCTTTGTGGGCACTTTCATTAAGGCACCTTACATGATGTAATATTTGCAAGTATGTTAAAATTGTTCTCTACATAAACTTAATAATTTATTCAGGCTGTAAGCAGCTGAGGAGAGGGAAGTCAACGAAATAAACAATAATGGTACCATATTATTCTGTATAAACTTTTGTGCTTGCTTTATTCGGATATGTTTAACTGTACAGATGAAATAGAATATTAATACATTAAATGTGGTAAACTTTAGTAGCAATCAACAGTTATGGATACAGAGTAACAACAAATTAGAAAACAGATATCAATTCATACTATTGACTAACGACAAGTAGTATAAAACTGAACACATTGGGACTCGTCCTCCAGCTGGATGTATGTACATTTTTCAGTGAGCGATGGTGTTCCCCGCACAGAGGCTCGAATCCAGTTCCCATAGTTTCAAACGCCAAAGCGTTATCCACTAGACCACTTGGGCAACAAGAGCCACCTCTTGTGCAACGGGTCATATTAATTTTAATTGAATTTAGAATTTTCCCGTCGATTGATTGGACAGAAGTGCTCGGAATTTGAAACTATGGGCACTGGGTTCGAGCCTCGGTGCGGGAAACCTCATCACTCACTGGGAAATGCAGGTACATCCAGCTGGAGGACGAGTCTGAAATAGGATGAAATGCGCTTTATCCTGGTGGATTCCACTGTTAGTCACCATCCACTAATTAAATACTAATTAAATGCCCAGACATCATCAAAACATCTGCACAAGATACCAACAGACATGTCAACAACCTGAGACCGAGCACTTCGGTCCAATCAATCGACGGGAGAATCTAAAATTCAATTAAACTTTGGTTTATGTTTTTTACTGGTAGTTTCAGTTGCGCAAAAGTAAACTTTACAGACACCTTCAGTGCGAGTGTGTATGTGTGTAACCTAAGAAATCGTGGAAATTCACATCCACAAGAAAAAAAGATAGCTTGTTTTTGGTTTTCATTTAGGCATCTAAAGCCATCATTTCTGAAAAGAAAAGATTAAGTTCACTTGAAGCTGAAGATGTTTTTCTCTTTCTCTCCCTCTCTCGCTTTTTTTGTTTCTTCAGCCCAAGAATACAGAGTTGAGCGCTGCAATACACATCCTAAAAGTGAGTTTTCTGTCGGTTTTTTTCTGTGTTTTTGCTTCTCACACTGCATTTCTGTGATTTTCGTCACTATTTTGTTTCTTCGATCTTTGATTTTAGCATAATTCGCTTCTATTGCGTGTGTGTGTGGGGATAGTAACTAACAGCGTGGACATTTAGTTCTCTATTTGGCGATTGTCATCTGGATTTGCCGGGATATCTCATTGACTAATGTTATTCCAAATGATACTTGAATCCCCAGCAGGCACCAATTTCAAATGCAAAGTATCTAATTATATTATTGATTATTGTTCCCTTTGGGTTCCTAGTGGAACATAGGGCTTTAACTGGCCGTCTCCACTTGATTCTGTCTTCCTTTTGCTGTACTTTTCACCTGCATCCATGTTAGTCTATAGTGTTTCAACTCCTCCTCACATGATCTCCTCCATGTCATCCACGCACTGACGTCCCACTCGCCGCTTCCTTTCGTCCTGGTTCCACTCGAGCAATGGCCTGACGCGCGCGTGATGTCACCCAGCGGCGGTCTCCTCAGCGAGTGTTCAATCCATCTTCACTTTTTCCTGCATATTTGTTGGGCGATCGGCCTAGTCTGTTGGTTTTTTCCCATAGTTTCTTGTTGGTGATTCTTTCTGCCATGGTCATCTGATCTTCAGTATGGAGCGAAGACAGTTGTTGGTTGACAAAGGTCTGCAATAGCCTGTGATGTTGAATTATCTAGTATGGTTGGCACACTATAAACTTGACTGAATAACACAATTCAGTCTGTACCAAACAAAGGACTAGACATATCACACTAGCTACTTAATATTGTCCAATCAACGTATCACTGATTTTCAATAAAAGTTTCAATCAGAACACATGACGTAATCTCCAAGACTATACAGTTCTGTTTTGTTAGTGTAATCACCAGGGCAGTTCAAGGTTCAGCACTGTGTCTTTCTGTATACATTGATAGATTCACTTTTAACCGTTTGATAGCGAATGCTTCAGCAGAAGACTACCAGGCTAGGTTTCTCTGAACTGTTGATTATTTTGAACACCTTTAAGTTATCCACAATATGACCAGTGTTCAGTAGATGGGATGCATTCGCCATGCTTTTAATAATGCTTTTAATCTCTTTAGTCTCAGGTTATTTGATATGTGTTGGGAATTACGTCTACGATAATTATTTTCTCTGTTATTCCGATGTATGTACCTTAGTACGTACATGTAATCTGATGGTAGGAGCAATTGGAGGTAACATGAGCTGGTAGTTTGTCGACTTCCGATTGCTTTACACAACTATTTATTTAGAAAACAGAAAGATTGAGCAGCGAAGAAATATTTACTTTTCAATTAGATCCTCATCTCACTCTGGCTCTACCTTATATGACACGTATAGCATTTTTATTACAATACACAACAGTTTACCAATCATCAAGTAGCACTGATATGCTTGTTAACAATAATTAGTCAGTCAGTGTCAAAATGTCAATGGGCAGTGGGGTGATAATTAACGAAGAAAATCAATGCACACAGTTGAAAGGTAAAATGGTTAAAATAAATTAACTTTACAAGGATAACACGTAATTAAGGATGAAGTTGTCAGAAAAAATAAAAAATAAAATAATTTGGACAATAATAATTTTTATAATTTTAAATGTTTAGGGGGAGGGGGGCGAAGTAGTCCTGTTTATACATCCATGTAACGATGGCCAAGGAAGGTAAGGAAATTGGCTGTACATATTTCTTCTGAACACATAGGTATGTCTGGCTTCTTCAGGTGGATTCCTATTGCTTCAGCTGTTGTATGTAGAAGACGAACTCGTAGAGCAAATTAAGATTACTAGGAATGCGATAGATAATTTTAAATGCTGTATTAACGTCAACCTTATGCTTACTATCTACAAGGTGTGCTACAATAGAGCTACGAATAGATCTTGTTTATCCCTTGCTTAACCATGCTGGATGATGTTCGGAAATACGATGATGAGCCTGCCTAATTTACGTCCAATGTAGCTGGCTCCACAGCTGCAGTCAAACTGGTAGATACAAATAGAGGAGGAGGTAAATTTAGATAGTTTATCCTTATTTCTCGAACATAGAATAGGGGTGATTTTGAAGAGACAATGTACCTCTGCCGCATAATAAACTCCTTTAACTACATTCTTCAGGCGCTGATTCATTATTTCGCTGATGTTGTCACTGAGGAGGAACTGCAGTTTTATGAACATTAGTTTTTTTCGGAACTGTTGCTATACTGACTCTCTTAGGTGCTGAACTATTTATTCGACATATATCGACAAGCTTGACGGCTTGATATATATTCTTTTCACTTCCTGTAGTTCTCTATTTTCCACTCTTTTTTTTATAATTTCACTTTATTGTCGAGTAATGAGTGTCCCTTGTTTGTAATTCGTGTTAGGCTGATGAAGATGAAATCCTCTCACATTTCGGCATAGATCCAAGTCCAATGACTAAATCATCCTTTTCAAACTCAACTCGACGACATACCCTCCAATTTGCTACATCTCTATTTCACAAGCCATCTCATCATCGTGATAATGCAGATAGTATCATGACAGCAAACAATGGGGATGATGATGACGACGGTGATGATAATGGTGTTGCTGATGATGACAAAGCTGGTGGTAGCCTTCAACCTGTACAACCGAATACAACTTCAGCGACCACTTCAGATACCACCTCCCCCCAGGGAGTTTTAGATGGAGCAGCGAATAAACTACATGAGCAAAGTGATGTTGACAATAAGAATAAGAATCCAAATCAGGGGAACGCATCTACTACTGAAGGGAATAGTACAAAACGGTCTACAGTACGTCGGTTTCCACGACAAATCACTCAACCACATCCAAATCGATTACAGTATAATCAAAATAATGCTGAAAATTCTGATCAAATGTTACGCGTGAGTTTATTTTCAATGGAAATAATAATAATAATGATTTACTTTATTCCAAAAACAGTACTTGTGATACAGAATGGAATTTTCAGCATTAATCACAATATTGCATCTAATTTCCTCAAATTATAAATAAAATTAATCACACAGAAAATTTTCCACATTTACAATAGAGGTAGTGTCAAAAACATGCAGCATATAAAATGGAAATAATAATAATAATGATAACAGCTAGGGTAATAATAATAATACAAGTGAAAATTGCCGTTGGCTTGTGTCACACAGTATTGGCAATGTGGTATAGAAATCCTAACATGTTTAAAAATATTGAATATAATGTTCTCTTTACATGATATGGTGAGGGAAAAACAAAGATTACAGCCGTCATGGAGATAAGTTGGTGTTTGCAATTATGAGAGTAAAACAAACAGAGAAGTAACAGGACCATAAATATAATAGAAATAATAAAAGTAAAACTTGAAGGTATATAAGGATGGATGGATGGAGGAAATTGTTTATTTACTAGATGAAAAAAGGTTAGTTAATTCTTGCCTGACACTATTTTCATCACATAAAATACGTGCCAAGTATGGTATCATAGAATTCTTATACTTAGACGTGCGAGCATACAGTTTTCTGAAGTTACTCCTTGTTCTACCTGAGGAGATGCAAGGTGAAAGCTGAGGGTAAAGCGGATGCTCCAAGTCAGACAAAATCCCTTTAGCAAATTTATTGCACGAAGTCAAGTGCCTATCGACAACGACGTTAACTATGTGGTCCACTGGGACACCACTCACCCTACTGACAGTCTTCAGTATTCTACGAATTGTGACATAGTCTTTTTTAAGCAAACCAGGAAAGAATAAGGGTGAGCAATAAAGAAGAATAGGTAGGATGCAAGAGTTTATGAACTGTAAGAGGAGAGGGGTTGAGTTATACCCGAGTGTCTTAACTTCTTAATGTAAAATGTCAGGCGGAATATTTTACTGGAGATTGCTAAGACATGGGAAGACCAGGAGAGATCAGAAGAGAGAATGAGTCCAAGATACTTAATTTCTGATTTGATTCCTATATCATTGTCGTCAATTTTACAACTGTCATGAGAATCGATGACTTCTTTTAACTGTCGTTTACATCTTAAGCTGAAATCAACAGTTTGACACTTAGAAGGATTCAGTTTAAGACCGTTAGACTCAGACCATTTGCTGACTTCCGATAGAAAGCTATTTATTTTAGTACAATCTAGCTGGGAGTTAACAGCCATTGAAACCGTTAAATCATCAGCGTACTTCACAAAGTTTATTTCATCAGAGTGAGGCAAGTCATGCAAGAAGAAAGAAAAAAGAAAAGGAGAAAGAACAGCGCCTTGAGGGACACCAGCTTCAGTAGGCAATGAAGTGGAAGACTTCCCTTTATATACGGTGTACTGCTTTCTATCTGAGAAATAGGAATGTAACCAGTTAACAGCCCAACATTCTGTTTGACTAGCAGCAAGTTTATTTAATAAGATGTCCCTAGGGACCGAGTCGAAAGCAGATGTATAGTCTAGGAAGGCAACGAACAAATTTAGCCCCCTTGTCTAGACTGGAAGCAATGTTATGATATAAGACGGCAGCTGCATCTAAAGTGCTTCTACTGTGCTTATAGGCGAATTGTTTAGGGTCATTAAAGGATTTAAGCGAAGGTACAAGACTAAGTAAAAGTAATTTCTCCATAGTTTTCAAAAAAGGAGAGGTAATAGCAATGGGTCTAAATTTGACACATGCTCCAGTAGAAGATTTAGGTATGGGTACAACTTTAATGTCCTTCCAAACGGCAGGCACAATATTATCGGAAAAAGATTTGTTAAATAGATCAGTAAGAGGGTGACACAGAATATCAGAACATTTTTTAAAAATAATACTAGGTACATAATCGGGACCTAAGCTCTGGGGAGGGTTTAGAGACTTGAGGCACTTTTGAACATCATTTGTGTTAAAACCTGGAAAGGGGCTATTATTAACACAAGTGATGCTGGGAAGCATGGCATTTGAGGGAGAGTAAATAAAAGATTTGTTAAGAGTACATACATCAAAAGAATATGGAATATTGTTTATCTGCTTACCACCAGTGATTTCCTTAAATAGTTTCCACATATTAGAAGGATTTTTGCAGGATTTGAATTTCTGGTTATATATTACATTCAACCTCTGCATTTCAGACTTGATTAAGAAGTTAATTCTTTTTACACCACTTTTATCTTTCATTTCATATAGTTTTTACTTCTCTCTATGAATTTCAGATAAGATGTAATATTAGAGATAGTGTCATACACTGTTGAATATCAATACTGCATATCACTCATTGTCTATTTTTGTACTCGATTAAAATTTTCTGTTATGAAGCTTTAACTGATACAGAGTAAAATATGACTAGTGTAACTTGAAATCTGTTAAGTCCCTGCAGATCGAAATTTGGGAATTAACGGAATGCTTTCTAGTAATCGACCACAGATTGCAGTTGTTTGTTGAGTTCTAATAAGGGTGGTGACCATCCCGGTACATCAGGTAGGCTAGGTAGACAGACAGTTGTCTGTGACACTGGCTGCCTGCAGCTCAATAAGTTGTGGACTGACAGGAGTTGGACCGGCCGTTGGAATATCTGAATAAAACAAGAACAACAGCGTGGATTGTGCAGAATAATGTGGTACCATCTTCGTTTATTTCGTTGGCTTCTCATTAGCTGCTTACAGCCTAAATAAATTATGAAGTTTATGCACAGAAACGTTTTAACATATTTGCAAATTTTACATGTTGTCAGTCGACAGAAAGTTCAAAATCTAGTGAACAATGCTTAGAAAACAGCGCTTATATAGCTTTTTACACTGGCAGTTCAGGTTTAAACAAAATAAATGTATGCATACAATGATAAAGGAGTTGTGTAATAAAGATGAGATATGCGTTAGCATCACAGTAACTAATAAATTAGGTAACAACGTACTGAGTTCAACTGAAATCACAGAAACAAGACACAAGCAAAATTACGCTGTATCAAAGCGGGTGAAATTAAAGTCAAAGATTACGTAATCAGGTGAGAGAATAGGGACATCCAGTTACCAGGATGGGCAAGGAAAGACTAATAACTGCTTCTTTCTGAACCCATAAAGCTGGTTTCAAGCGTTTGATAGAAATTGCTTCGGCAGACTCGAGGAGAATGAAGCTCTTTTGTCTATTGATAATTTTAAAGGATTTCTCGACTTCCACCTCATGACCCATGTCGAAGAGATGTCTGATAATAGTGCCACTATAAGAGTTTGTCCCATGAAACGTAGGCTTTTCAGCACATGTTCAGCAAATAGGAGGTGTACCCTTCTATCTGTTTTCCCAGTGTAACTGCTTCCGCAGATACACTTAAATTTGTATACAGAGTTGGAGTTAACATGAGAAGGGTATCTATCGACTTTTCACTGTTGTTCGATGGACGGGAACCAACTTAGCTGGCTGCAAGATAGGCTGTGGCTAGTGACGTTCTCAGTCTTCTGTTGACCATTTCAGCAATGTTTTCACCTTTAAAATCTAGTTGAATGAAGACAGGCTTTTTTTCAACTGTGATTTGTTTGGTATTTGAGCCTTCACACCTTCCATATTTGTTAATGAATTTTTGAGGATAACCGTTGTTTTTCAGCACCTTTTCGAGAATCGTAAATTCTTCCTCTAGTTTCTCTGCAGAGCATATTCCCTCGCTCTACAATACAGAGTCTTGACTAGTGGACAAAAACTATTAAAATGTAAGTATTGTCCATTCCATGTGAAATTTCTGTAAATTGACCTCTGGAGACTACCATTTTCTAGGCGTTGCATGGCGATGTCAAGAAATACAACTTTCCATCATTTTCATGTTCCATAGTAAATACAATATTTGTATATGCGTTGTTGAATATTCTGAGTAGGTAGGAGGCATAACTCTCCTTGTTGCATACTACAAATGTCATCGACATTTCGACGACAGGAAGTTGTTTCGTCGATTGCATGCTTCAACTTTGTTTTCTCAAGGTTTGACATAAAATATCTGCTAAAATAGGGCTAAGTGGACTGCCCATATTTGTTTTGATTACCGCTTGATCATACACCGTATTTTTGGTACAAGTATGGAATTTTCAGCGTGTGATATCGGTGGCCCAAATTTTGCTGGCCGACCATTGATATCAGGTGTGCGTCGGCAAGGGATCGGACCCTGGACCATGTGTATGATCAGCGAGAGTCATAACCGCTGTGCCACCGACGCACACCATGTAAAACTGGAATTAGTGACTGAATGGTCAATGGTCGGTCAATAGTATCGAACTCGTAACCTGTAGCTTATTGGTTTGATCTTTGATAAAGTGGTGGGTGGATCGACATTAGTTAGAGAAGTATTGAAAACCAAGCAGCCCGTGTTTGAGACTGTTCAGCATTTGTCACTCCTATTGTAACAACAGAAGGCAAAGGCCGGGAAACAGATAGTTTATTAAGGAAATCAACACGTATTTACTGATTTTCATGTACATTATTATAGGTTATTGTTAGCAGAAAAACACAGTCTTCTGATTGTTGTTTCTCACAGAAAGTTAATCTTGCATCTCTTTGTGGCTGTTTCTTCAATGTCAGATCATCTATATGTTAACTGCATCCACCTACGCAAAGCCTTTGTTCTCATTTTTCTCATGACCAATATTGGAGACATAAACAAACATTGACGTAAATTACTGTCCACCAATATTGACTAATAGCCAGCTCTCACCACTATCACTCCTAGAGGGATCGGACTGTGGGTCTGAAACGAGCTTATGTATCCTCCCGCTACTGGGATGGAATTTAGAGGGTTGGCCCACAAACTTACACTGAAAATAAAAAAATAAACTTTTCCCTTATTTTCAAATTTCTAATAATGTCTTTTTTTTAAAATACATCTCATATATCAGAATCGGTTAGATTGGATGCCAAACACTTGGGAGACGACAACTCAGTCCGAGTTTAAAAAACCCTGATGATTCAATCACAAAGACCATATTTAAATAAAATAAGTAAACAAAATGATCAGACGTTGACATCCCTTGAACTTGGACAAGAGGCGGCGACAACTCGGATGCCAATGATGGAAAGCAGTCCATCGTCGTCAACGACAACATCACAGCCACCACCACCACCAATGGAGACAACCCAAGCTGGCAGTGTTGTTAATCGTCAAAATACTCTACCCATACTAATTGATCCAATGAAACAGACAACAGAATCAGAAAGTATGCAAATAGTAGAAAGTATTTCAATGGATTATAATGAGAATATACCTTTGAACACCTTGAATATATCTTCATCAAAATCTGAATATCCAAAAACTCCAAGTAATAGTCTTTCTTATGTGTTCTATTTCGGGTTGTTTTTGTTAAAATTGTTACATTTGATGTTTATTAAAAATTCTAAAAGACTGACTCTAGTGAACGAAGAATATTATTTGAATAAGGAAGGCATTTAGAAGACAAATTTCGCCACAAGATGATGCCATCATTTCGTAGTTTCTTTACAACCGCTTTACACAACTAACATGGTTAATAATAATAAAATAAAGTTCATGACAATTACTTAGTTAAATAAAAAAACAGCAAAATTACATACTAATGACCAATCACATTTTTAAATAGGTTATGTAGTCGTCCATGGTAGGCAAAAGAAGGTTGAAGTCAATTGTTTTTTGTACACACAGTTTAGGCTGTATGTGATTAATCCGCCAAAGTGCTTCCATCACCTTCAATAACCAACCAACCAACCTTGAATTAGAGTTATGTGGTGAAATAATTGTGAAACAGTCATTGATATTGATTTTGTGACGAGACACTAATATGTGTTTTGCAGTGGATGATAATGGATTTCTAGTCAGATTAATAATTGCATTGGGATTTTCTGTATGATTTAGTAGCCATTTTGGAACATATTCTTTTCGACAACCACATTGGAACATTCTGTTGGTTCCTATATATCTATATAGGTGAACTTGTAGATACAGTTTGAAGTAGAGTCCACAGAACTTCATCCTTTAATCGTAGTTAGGTACGGGATTGAAAATGTTCGGCAAGTGAGAAAAAGAGATGGTTGGTACCAGGAGACGCAATTCTGTCACTCGTGAAAAATTTAAATCATTTCACTTTATGCTGACTAAATATTGCGCTGAAAGAGGATGTTGTCCAGCAAGGGGGGGGGGGTTGGCGATGAAAGCTTCACAACTAAACCAATCAGTTCAGAGAACACTATTAATTGTAAAACATCCCCACCTGAGCTACACATCTTTTCTATTATTTCAAGAACAAAGATATTTTAGATTATCTGAACTGATAACTAAAGTATGGATGAATCATTGACCCTTTTAAATATGGTACCAATAAAGTATGGGAATCAGAATGGTCTTAGTAATATGTACTTTTCTGGGTGGGGAACAATACTTGTTTTATATTGCGTAATATATTTCAGATTGCAAGTGTACAATACATTGCTATCACGGAATAAAGCATAGAAAATGCCAGTCAGGTCTGTATCTCTCACTACATCAGCTTCTTACATTGACTTCGAAATCGTCTTCCAAAGACGTTTAGGAGTGATATTAGATGGTTGGAGGAAATCAGCCACAAGAAGCCTCACCTGACCTAGGTTTCGTGCTAGTCGGCACTCACAAGTCAGCCAGCAACGTGTATCTGCAACCTTGAAGGAACTCATGTCCCCCTTCTGAGATTCGAACCCAGTGCTACCTGCGGTCAGAGACGTTACCGCTTAGCTATTCGAGCTCGTGATTGACCTCCTGTAGGAGTGTAGTGGATATTTTGATTGCACACTAGTCAGTAACTAGTGTGATGTGTCTAGTCCTCTCATTGGTGCAGACTAAATTCTATCAGTCAGGTTTTTAATGTGGCCATCATTCTAGGTAGCTCTAGATTGCAGATACTCCTTGCTGATGAGTGCCAACTAGCACGAAATCTAGGTTAGGTGGAGGTTCCTATGGCCGATTGTCTTCAACCATCTAATATCATCAAATCAATGTGCACCGTGATGGCGAGCTACCTAGAATGGTGGCCACATTACAAACCTGACTGATAGAATTCACTCAGCACCAAAGAAAGGACTAGACATATCACACTAGTTACTAGTGTTCATTCAGAAAGGTTTAGGAGTGTAAGGGTTGTAATGCTGACCACCTTCGTGTATGGCGACTATTCTACCACTGGACACCAGGTGGAATAAATTTGGTACTACATAGTATCAACTGAAGAATTAATGAGAATCGTGTAAAATTGAGAGCCTTCTTATATTATTATTCATTATTATTCCCTGGGTTCTGAATGGAACGGAACATAGGGCTTCAACAACACATTTCCACTCTTTTATATATTTCCGTTATCCTCTTCATCAGCTGGCTAGCTCCACGATTGTGCATAATCTCTCATCTTTTATACTCACATGATCTCCTCCATGTCACCCTCACTCTTGGACAACCCAGTGGTTGGTTCCTATTTGGATTTTGTTTGAGAGCTGCCCTGGCGCGCGATGTCTCCTCTTCGACGGTCTCCGCAATGTGTGCCCGACCCATGTCTATTTCCTCCTGTATATTTTTTGAGCGATCAGCTGTTGGTTCGTTCGTTCCCACAGTTTACTGTTAATAATTCTTTCTGGTCATTTGATCTTGATGTCACACAAAATCGAAGACTTACAAGCGAAACACGGCAAAGTGGTCGAAGAAGCAGCCGGCGAAGACAGGACTCCGGGTGAAAATAGACAAGACGGAGGCTATGAGAATAACCGACCACCATCATCACCACCACCAACAACAACGACAACAGAAACATCCAGCCCCAACACCATCAATGGGAGGGATTCGGAAGAGGTTACTTCATTCACTTATCTAGCATTGAGCATTGTCTCAACTACAGAAGGAGGAACGGACGAGGATTTCAAATCGAGCGAGAATCGGGAAGGCGAGAAACACATTCATCAACCTGAAACCAGTCTGGAAATCTTCGTCACTCAGCATCAATAACGAAATTCGGTCCGATTTTCAATACAAACAACGTCAAGTCAGCCAGTTCTTCTATACGGATCAGAAACGTGGCGGGGGGGGGTCACAAAGAATACTTCCAAAAGGTTGCAGACCTTTATCAACCAGCAACTGTCTTCGCTGGTTCCATACTGAAGATCAGATGGTCGCGCTGGAAAGAATCACCAACAAGAAACTATGGGAACAAACCAACAGACTAGAGCCGATCGCCCAACAAATATGCAGGAAAAAGTGGAGATGGATTGAACACTCACGGCTGAGAAGGCCGCCACTGGGTGACATCGCGTGCGCGTCAGGCCATTGCTCGAGTGGAACCAGGACGAAAGGGAAGCAGCGAGTGGGTCGTCAGTGCGAGGGTGACATGGAGGAGATGGTGTGAAGAGGAGTTGAAAGAGTATGGACTAACATGGATGCAGGTGAAAAGTACAGCAAGAGGAAGACAGAAGCAAGTGGATACGTGCAGTTGAAGCCCTATGTTCCACTAAGAAGAACCCAAGGGAACAATAATAATAATAGTAATAATAATATGGAGCTAAGGCAGCTGTTTAATGAAAGTTTGCAACAGGTTGTTGGAAATGTTTTTCGTGACACCCAGTGCACGTTTATGACCCGTATAGGAGGATCGACTTGATATTGGTGTTGAATAGAATCTGAATCTTGTTCCTTATGCTAAGTGTAGAAGATTTCCAAATTGGGTTTCAGGTTGATGAAGGCATATATATGTATATTTGTCAGTGCTTATCTCCATGGCATACTTTCAGATAGTGAAACAAATGTTCAGTGTTGGAAAGTCGAAGTTGATCAAGGATTAAAAGAAAAAGTGCCTCACATTAACAATAATCCTCAATGTTTAAGTTCAGCTAACTCTGCGGCTTTTGTTCGCCATATAACAAAAAGAAAGGCTTAATGACATTTCTGATAACACTTTTAAATCTAAAAAATGAATTAAACTAACACTTTTTTTATTTATTTTTTTATTTTTCATCTTTTTTTTATCAGTTGAATGTTCATATATGCCCACATCAAGAAGTCCTCAATTAGTCCCCTCACAGTTAACTAATCTACAAAGCAATCCACGTGATGCCCTACTGGATCGTATTCCAGAACAGATTTCAGTGGATATGAATACTGATCCTAATAGAACAATAACAGCAACGGCAACAACAACAACAGATGTAAGTGTGTTTAAATTGAAATAACTTTTAGAAAAAAAAATATTTTTTAGTACAAGAAATAATTATTCTTCAGAATTTATGTTTCTTAGTATCATTTCAAATAATCTGATCACACATTTACTTGTCAAGTCGATATATATATATATGTATATACGTATTTGCACGGCTGATGTTGTAGACAAATAAAATGAAATATTGATGGATACTCTTGTTGTAAACGGATACCCTTTAAAATTTTTAAAGAGGTGTAGAAGTCAACTAGCCTCTAAACCTACAATCCATACCGCTTCTAAGAAAAAGGTTTTTATCAAATTACCGTATAATAGGGAAATAAACAGTAGGATTTTGAGACAAAGGTTGAATTCGGTCATCCGTAGAACCTATTATACAGCTCAGCTTGTAATTGTCGAGAAAGCTAAAAATATGCTTCACTGTAAACCCAAAAAATGCACAAGTGATTATATCACATCCCACACTATTTACCAATTTTCGTGTATCTGTGTGTGTGGTCACATATACATAGGGAAGAGTAATCGTGCTTCGCATGTGAGGCTGGGAGAGCATATCCCAAAATGGCTATAAAAACAAATGAATTGTGACAAGCCAATAGATGCAGGTGTCAGACTACTACCAACTTCGTTTGATCGAGATGAACCATAAGATTGATGTTAACTCAGCCTTTAAGGTCATTTATAAAAACGGTCAAGGGCGCTTATTGAAATACACCGAGGCTATAACTATTCATAAACTTAAGCCACCCTCCTGTGCAAATACATCACATTGCTTTTCAGATAATCTCCGTCTTCTAATTACTTTATCCAAATTTATAAAAGGTACTAATTGTTTTAAATATCTTAGTATCAGTGAAAGTGTGTGTGTGACTTTAATTCTCTTTTCCGATTGAAGCCTTCCATCTTCTATCAATCAAAATCTTGTGGTTTACTCTTGGGCTGAGTTACTGCCACGAAAGAAAGAGAAGCAGGTGGTTGTTTGAAGGGGTTAGCCTACCCTCTCGCCTGCCTAGCCCTCTTGAATATTATTCGTATGCAATTCTTTTTGTATGTTATTGGTTTGTTGCTATCGTAATTCAGTATTTGGTTTGTGTGAGTAGATTTTCTATAAACTTGAGTTTTTAATTCCCTTTATGTTTCTCTAGGAACCTAAGGGAGTAATAATAATGATATTGTATCAAATGCTTTCCAATTAGCACCATTTTTGAAATACATCAGTGTGAGAAAAAAAAAACAGAAAATGGGGGAGGGAGAGCTGTTTCTTTTGTTTCGGTAGCGTCATATGTTTTTTTTCACACTTATATAATCCTGATAAAATATTTTCATTTATTTTGTCGTTTTTTTTTAACCCAACAGAATACAACTCACATTCCGATTGAAAAATCCTCTGTGTTAGAAGATTCCTGTTGGTCTGCTGCACACGATGAAGATGAAGATGATAATGCATGCGATCCTGCTGCTGGTGTCCTGCGTACACTCCTGCCACAACTTAATCTACCGGCTAATTTACCAGCTATGATTCATCAGCCTGTTGCATGTTTCACTGTTAAAGATCCAAATTTGTTAGCACCACCGGAATTTATGACTCCGCGTAAGTCGACTTCAGTATTCACTAATTATTTTACCCAAGAATTAGTTAGTTGATGGGAGATATCAGTTGGACAAAACCATTGAAAAGCCCTTGAGAGCACTGAACAGCTGTTTAGTCCTAGTGTGGGGCTGGCTCCTCATCAGTACTTAGGATGAGTGAGCTCGTAGATCATCCTGATACTGTGATCCAATCCAATGATCAGCCCATGAATTCCAGCTTCTGTCAATTCACTGTATGGCGTGACCACTAGCGGTTGTCATCGTTGGCGAGTATTTGTCCTCACACCTGATCTGCTGTACCACACTGGTCAGATATCCTCACTAGAACCCGTTAGTGTACGCATCATATCGTGAATCGACAGCAGTTTGAATTCATGGACTGGCCATTGGATCAGGTCCGAATGGCTTAATAGTCTACTAGTTTGCCTTGTAACCAGAAGGTCCTGAGTTCAAACTTTATATTATTATTATTATTCTCTTCGGTTGTAAGTTAAACAAATGACTTCAGTTGTCTCCTTTCAGTTTCATCTAGTTCTTTGCATTCCTCTCTAGCTGGATGCACGATTGCCCACAAGCTTTCATTCCCCCCCCCCACCACGGTCTCCTTTAAGTCACATTCGAACCAACGCCTAACCTGTCGTTTCTCATTCAGATACCATTGGATGGCTTACCTGACACATGGTACTCAAACGACCCCTCTGAATATACCCGACTCATCTCTATTTCCTTCTGTCTACGTGACGGTTTAGCAGTAGATACTGCAAGTTCCTCATTACTCATCCTTTCTGGCCATCTCGTCTTCACTATCAGCCGGAGGAAACTGCTGCTGAAAGTCTGCAGTCTGTTAGAAGTACTTATGGTGGCGTGTGCATACCAAGTCTCTGAACCTTCCTTATACAAGCGCTGAGTGAAGTAGATTTCCACACTGATTTCAGGACAATGCAATGTCTTTCCTACTTTTCCCATCCTGAAATCCTCATTTGTGCTGCCTGTAGTTGAAACGGTGTTACCTAGATAGATGAAAGAAATGACCTCCGTCAAACCTCTCCATTTGATAGTGTTTCTTTCTTGTCGGTGTTGGTTGTCGGGTATCTTCACCATCCCTGTTCATCACGCATCATAAATATTCATCAGAATCCTCTGAAGTGTGTACTGACTACCAGGTGATAGGTGCGGACTTCCAGTTACAGTTTTATGCATTTAGCTGTGCTGCAAACAGGTAGAATATAAACTACCCTTCAATAGTTATTGTGACGTTGTCTTAGCGGACGTCTTAGTAATTCATTATGCAGAAATTTTAAGCGGACCTATATTCTAACTGTGAATGAACACGCATTCAGTATACGGCAGATGTATTCAAACTGTCGAAGCAGAGGTACCGACCTACTTTTAAGCTGTTAATTATAAATATAATATATTATTATTTCATAAGGCTAACCTGGATTTCTTTTTATTTCACAATTTAGACAGTTCTAGCTTTCCTCGAAGATCGTCTGATGGTGCAGCTGATTTACAACCACTCCATCGACCTGTTATCACTGTTGGCGGTAGTTATCCTGAACAAGCGAATTATCGTAAAGGGGTTTGTAATATTTCTTTATGATGTTTTTTAAAATCTTTTGTGCACCGACTGAAATATAGGAAGGACTTCGAGCTTTGTTCTGAAGTATTAGTAGTAGTGATGCTTCTTTACGTTGTTGGGTTGTTAGTCTCACGCTTGCTTTTCCTATTCACCAGACTAACTATCCAGCTAAGCAAGGCTTAGAAGTGTATCGATAGGATGTCAAACCCCCGGATCACATGCGTAGTTGGCGAGCACTCTACCGCTGACGCTCATTTCCTTATGATACTGGACTTTAATAAACCTCACATTTGGAAAATACACATATATATATATATATGTGCAGTAGAAAAATGACGACCTCATTCGACAACTGTATGACACTGACATGTGTCATGTGATACACAACGGGGAACTCAGTGAGGTGTTTGAAGTGAAGACAGGAGTAAAACAAAGCCGCCACCTACCATAATTGACGATATTCCTCATTTTGGTGAACTGAATTATGCTTTAGACTGTGCACAATGAGCATGAGGACACGAATAGATATAAGTGTAAAACTTGGGCACTGTGGTGTTTGAGTATAACTGCATTATGGATAAGATTTTATTTTGATAAGTCATACACAGTGTTGTACAGTTATATTAACTGATGACCACACGCTTCGAGCACAAACTATTGCCACTCATAATCATATCAAGGCACTACTCACACAGCTTTCTTCCCTCATTTAGATGATAAGATAAATGATAAGATGAGAGATGAGATCATCCGTTAACTGTTAAGGTAGGCTTAGTTAAGTGTTTAACAAACCTAGCAGTAGCACTAAGTAGCACAGGAAAAGACCTAAATGATGAAATAAAACAGACAGAAGAGGCGTTGGTGTTAAAGAACTATTCTTTAGAATTCATTAAGAAGATCGAAAAAGGCCAGACGAAACATAATAATAATTGTGAAACTAGTAATAACAACATAAATAAGAGAGAATATAAGTCATCTACAGTTATACCATATAAAGAGGGGACATCTGAGACCCTCCCTAAGTAGGATTCTAAATAAAGCAGGAATTAGGGTGGTTGCATTTAAACCTACAAACTCACTCAGATAGGACAAGCTCTGTAGGTTAAAAAACCCAGTTGACCCAATTAGACAAAATAACATAATTTACAAAATACCCTGCAATGACTGTGAGTTAGGTCAACTACATAGGTCAGTCAAAGTAGTAGATCGGGAGGGGATACTCAGATTGTCAGAACATAAGAATTTAGCTGAGGTAAGAATGGTTGACCCTGAAAAGATAAGAAATTTTGAAAAAAGCTCAGCTATTGCACTTCATGCATCAACAGACAACCACACAATAGGGTGGGATAGGGTTAAAATTCTAAAAAGTAATATAGGTAGGTGGAGAGAGGGGTTGATTACTGAATCCTTATTCATCGAGTCTACACCCAACACATGCAACAGAAGTGACTCAATGCAAATACCAGAAATATGGAAGATAATATTACCTCAAGTCAAATCAGAAGAAGATAATAAATAATCTTAAAATTTTATTTCAATTCAAGCACATCAAAACATTCTAGCAAGTAGCTTATTATGACTGTAAAACACACTCGTCCTTTTTCCCATCTAACTGCAATTGATCAACAACACTCGTACTATTATTTCTGAATGTACATTATCTCACATTGATTTTAATCCAATATCTAATTGATTCTACACATGTTTATAAATGAAAGAAAAAAGTTGTGTGAGTAACTTGATATGATTATGAGTGGCAATAGTTTGTGCTCGAAACGTGGTCATCAGTTAATATAACTGTACAACACTGTGTGTGATTTATCAAAATAAAATCTTATCCATAATGCGGGACACGAATACTCTGTATCGATAAGAAGACTGTAGAAGATCTGGACTTTGCGTATGATTTATTTCTAATATCTCACGCAAACTCCAAGACTTACAAGCGAATGGTAGGCAGCTAAGACGGAATTCAAGTGAACGTAAAGAAGACAGATTTGATGAAGATAACGAACCAACCAATGACAACAGCCTGCACTAATCACTACTTAATGGAAGAAATATGAAAGAGGTCATTCCCTTCACTAATCCAGGAAGTATCGTTTCAACTACGGCTGGTGGAATGGATGAATATGTCGTAACCGGAATTGGCATATGCGAGGTTCACCTTCATCATTCTGAAATCAGTTTTTTTTTGAAAAAACTTCTGCATTCAGTACAAACAAACATAATCGGGAATTCAAACACCAGTGTTAAGTCAGCCGGTTCTTCCATATAAGTCAGAGACCTGGTACGCGCATCTCACTAAGTGCATTTCCCACAGACTACTTCAGACTCTTATAAACAGATGCCGAGTTCTCTGACTCCATATTGAAGGTCAGTTCGCCGATGCGGAAGAATTAGCAATGAGAAACTCTTGCTGGGAACAAACCAACCAAGAATGTACTATTTAAAAAAAACATTCCGAAGAAAATTGAGATAGATAAGACACACGCTAAGGGGACCATTGGATGATATCGCACGCCAAGAAAATCCCTGAATGGGAAACAACGAGTTGGTCGTGTGACTCATGGTGATATCAAGGAGGTTGTGTGAAGAGAAGCTGAGAGTCTATGGGCTGTCATAGGATTACAGAGAATAGGACAGAGTGGAGATGTGCTGCTAAAGCCGTATAATCCACCGGGAATGCTAAGGAATAATATCAGTAATATGTTTTCAAAAGAATGCCTACTATACAAAGAATAGTCTTCTTGATAACCTGCTCTTCATCAGGTTGAATTAGTGTTACGAACAACAGTACTGCTGTTTACATAACATCGAATCAATAATACTGATAGATTACAGTTCAGTGCATCAACATAAAAATAAGCTGAACGTCAGACAGAGAAATTAGGAAAGATAATATTACAACTTCATGAATTTATAGTCTCCACTGGAGACCAGGGTAATAGTAGTGGCTGAACTTGCTTCTTTTGCACACAGAGCAGTGGTTGGTACACGAGAATTGCGATAGCCTCAGTTCTTTGGAGCATGCAGCGCTTCGATGCTTTTACAATTTATTTGATACCCAGAAGATGATAGGGAGGATCCTTCAATGCTAGCCTTTTGGACGTTTCGGAAAAGGTGGTCTAAGGTCGAACTGTTAATGGTTTTCACTACACCTTCACTTAGCCATACTGAGAGGTGTTCTCGAGCACAAAAAATCAAGTTCCTGTAACGACGGCCAATATAACTCACTCAACAAGCTCAGTTGAATTGGTAGATACAATTAGAAGTGGCTAGTTAGTCTAGATACTTCATCTTTCAATCGAGGAATCACCCTCGGTCGTGTAGAGAATAATACGTGTAGTTTGCCAGCATTAAAAGTTCTTTGAACTGATTTTCTTAATTGCTTACTAATTATTTCGCTTGATATATCGCCCTTAGATTGCAGTCGTATGTATAAAGGCTTCTTGCATATGTTTCTTAGATAAATTTGTCGGGATAGCTATTTTCAATCAAGGTATCATATACAATGCTTAGTTCGTCTTCAATTACTTCTTCTGAGCATATAGCTGTAACGCTATTTTGGCTAAGGGTCCTTACTAAATTTCTTTTGCACTGGAGGGGGACGAAACCATGAAAATGTGTATATTGTCTTGTCCATGTACTTCTCCGATACAAATTCTTCCTATACTACCATCTGGTTTTCTTGTTAGGAGGACATTCGGGAAGGCATTTCTGTTTTGGGATTCCTCTTCACACGAAAATTTCACAGCACAGTGTACTTCATTGAATTCAGTTGTTATTGTGTTCCTATCCGAATCATTATCATAAAGAATAAAGGTGTCATCAATATACCGGCAATAAAATGAGAATTTTTAGTTGATATATATGAATGTTCAACTTATTCTATTGTGTACTTACAAATACCCCTTTGTGTTTTGAATAGATTGTTTATCAATTCTTTAAAATTCTCCTCACAAATACCTTTTCGGATATTTCTGTTGAATACTCACAGAGTTCTGGTGCTGAAAGTGAAAACTCCTCTTTAGCTGTAATCAATTCTGTACGTGCATCTAAACCTGAGTCAACAGAAGCAACTTCACCGTCTGTAAATCTGCCTAATTTATCCGATTGGGTAAGAACATCTCGGCCAATGTATGATAAGATACCAACTACGGATTACGATCCTTTAAAGCTGTCAGTATCATCACCATCGTCAGCATTTGCAACAGTGGTGACAACAACAATAACAACAACACCAACAGGCCAACAAACATATGAATCACGTTCACGATCACTAGCTGCTCAACAACGGTCTTTATTCTCTGCTCTCCATTCGCATAGAAGACGTCTACCCCTAGGTTTATGGTGGAAACTTACACATAAAAAATTTAATCAAACTGGTGAAGAGTTTAGAAATGAGTTATGGAAAGCTCAGTTTATTCGACATCAGAAACGCTTTAGTTTACCAGTGAATTGTGGACCAGTCAGACGACCGTCAGGTAAGGAATCATAATAATAATAATAATTTGCTTTATTTTAAAACAGTACTTGTGATACAGAATAGAATTCTCAGCATTTCACTACAGTATTGCATCCAGTTAATACATTAACAATAAATAAAATTCTACATAGATAATGGCTAATCTAGGTTAATTTTGACAACAACACATTGGCATGTCGGTAGCAAGCCAAAATTGAACAGTGTTTGAAGGTGTTAGAAAAGTAGATACTACTAGCAGATTTACTAGCGTAAGCGGTAACAAAAAGGTTGAGATAAGAAAAAAAAGAAAAGAAAGAAAACGCTCCATCTTTATATGATACGAGTTGGAAAGACGAGATCCAGTTGTTCTGCTTACATTTCGCAAGCCATAGGTTTCGCGCCTAATGCTTTCTTCTTTATCGCACAGAACACGAACTAAGTAGGGTATGGTTGAGTTTTTGTACTTGCTAGTGCGAGCATATAGTTTCCTATATAGCTTCTGGTTCTGTCTGATTAGATAGATACAAGTGGAGAGTTGTGAATGAAGAGGGTGGTGTGAGTTAGATAGATAGAATGGATTTAGCCCATTTTTCACATGAGGCCAAGTGCCTGTCGACCAGAATAATAACAAGCTGGTTAAGTGCGTCGGTGGCACAGCGGTTAGGACTCTCGCCGATCATGTGCATGGTCCGGGGTTCGAGCCCACGCCGACGCACACCTGATATCTATGGTCGGCCTGCGAAACTTGAGCTACCGATATCCACGCTGAAAATTCCATACTTGTACCAAAAATACTGTGTGGAATCAAGCTGTAAATCAAAAATAAAAATAAATAAATAAAATAAAAAGTCGAGAGTTGCTTACCCTGCTGACCAGTTTTAACATTTTGCATAATAAGGTATAGTGTTTCTTCAGTAGCCCTGGAAAAACTAAGGGGGAACAACGGAGAATAATAGGCAGGATGCAAGAGTTAACGAGGGAATTTATATACAGCTTGGCAATAAATTCATATTAACTGTGATCAAGATTTGACCGGACAGTTTCAGAATAATTGCACGCTGAATGATAAGTAGACATAAGTAAATATTATATTCGTAAAATCACAGAGAGATTGAAATGAGTATTTCTAACGTTTCCTGAGTTCGGAAAGCTGGTTCGAAGTTTTTGAGGGAAATTAATCGAAATTAACATAACAGAGGTTTATATGCAGAAAAGAGGGACATGTCTTGTTTTTATAAACTTTGTCCAATCATATGAGTCATGAAACAGGTATCAACATGTATAATAAGCAAAATTGTATGAGCTATGATCAAAATTTGACCTCAGACTTTCAAAATTAGTCTACTTTTGTTATACGGACTTATTATTAGTGATATTATCTGTTTTCTCAATATATGCATGCCTTCACCTGTTTCATTTAACACATTCGTTATCTCATTATGGACCTCTCATTCCAGTCTTACTATCTCCTGTTTAAGGCAAACCACTTTGTACTAGCCACTCACTCACCTGACACCTTTTATAACCTTGAACTGATTTGTCAATTTTCCTACCCCACACTCTACAATTCTATTATGATTAATCACCAACATTGTCTCCCGTTTTACAATATTTTGTTAATCGATTACAGCCTAGCACGTTTGTCACACAAATATGACTATTTATTTTGACACCTCATAACTAATCACTTATTCTACGTTAAAAATGTATCCGCCGCATGACTAACTGGCCTTTATTGTAAAGACCACAAATATTATATTTTATAATTGTAAAAACCTGAAGAAGACAAATTATTGAAAAGAATATTCTTCGTTCATAATATGGGAATATTTCACACTATCAAATTTTGTTAAACAATTTAAATAGAGTGTACTTAACAACAGAATTTTAGTGCGTCGGTGGCACAGTGGGTACGACTCTCGCTGACCATCCACATGGTCAGAGAGTCGATCCCCTGCCGACGCACACCTGATATCTATGGTCGGCCTGCAAAATTTGGACTACCGATATCACTTGCTGATAATTCCGTACTTGTACCAAAAATACAGTGTGGAATCAAGCTGTAAACAAAAAAAAAATTACTTTCGACTAAAAGTTCATGGTCGTAGATAACTGAATGGGAAAATAAACGTGTATATGCAGTATACATTGGTGTGTGTATGTGTGCATGGGTAAACAGCTATAAAACATTTATTAGCCTCTCCATAAGAAAATATAGACAATCGGGAATATAGATCAAGTATGATCGATTAGTGATACATATCCATTTATATTTGTTAATCAGGATTTACCATGCATCAGCTAACATCACACCTTTACGTCTGTTTAAAATGTTGGGATTCACCCATATATTCAGGGCTTCTGAAGTCAGTCAGTCTTTCTTTATACGAACCAAAACCTTTCTGTAGAACCTTAGTCCTATCAAAGTCGATTTTGTGCCCCGTTTCTATTGAATGTAGTGCAATCACTGATCTGTTTTCAAGTCTGCCAAGATCTTTGGAACCACTTTTATATACTGCTTATGCTCCTTCACTCTTATATTTACCTGTCTGGAAGTTTCTCCTACATATACGGCATTACAATCCCCATAATTGATCTGGTATACACAATTCTGCTGGTTTTCTTATTCTATTTTATCCTTAACCTTCACCTGTGATGAGGAACGTAAGGTGTTAGTTGCACGAAAATACACTCTCATGTCATATTTATTAGGGCTTCGCTTTATCTCATCTGATGTTTCTTTACTGTAAGGAATCACCATGTCTTACTTAGCACAGAAGGTTTCAATTCATCCTTCTCTTCACATTTTTAATATCTTTTTATAAAGGCTATGGAGTAATTATTTGATTAAAGTGTAGATTGAGTCAATTTTAGTTCCCCAGTGATCTCTTCCTCCCACTCACTAACTAAACGTTTGGTTTTGTTAATCAGATTCTTGGCTACAGTTACTTTGGTAGTAAAGGGATATGATGAATAGAGTAATCTAAGTACCTATTTGAACATGTTGGCTTTCTGAAGATGTTTATTTTTTAAAGTTGACCATCTGATTGTCTTTTTTAATGAATGGTGTCTTCGCTGAATTAGCGTGGGAGAGCACTGTTGAAGAGTTCCAAACTAGCTGAAAGCAACAGCTCTCCAGTTTTCTCAGATTTTCCCTATGGTCCTCTAAATGATGTCAGCTCATGATGGAATCGTTCAAACAATTATTACATTTCATACAATTGGTTGCCTTGATAAATTTCGATAAAGAAAGGAAGACGAAATTTGCAGTATAAAATGATACCATCATTCTATTTCACAGGTTCTCATCAGCTGCCATTGACTACCTGAAATTACAATGACTATATAGATGATAATAACATACTTTAATGTTTGAGTGGTAGTAGAGAAGCGATACTATGAAAATGACGCATCGAAAATGATGAAAGCATTACAATTTTTTTAGTTTAAGTTTTCACCATCAATTTATACACTTTTAAAGTTGAAAAGAGTGGGAAGGGTAGGGCAGAAAACAGAAAACATTGATTAACAGAACAGTGTTAGCTTGTAGGTTTACATAGCAACTCAAAAAGTAAAAGCAGTTACAGTTTATGAGATTAAGATTTGTTCAGTGAGTTGAGATCACTGAATTACATGACTAATTAATATAATCAAAATCAAAATTCAGCTATCAATGGAGTGAGAGGTTAATCATACTCTCTTTTTGTATGCATAAGTCTGGTTTAAATCGTTTGATTGCGATCGCTTCGGCAAATCGTAGTAAATTTACTGCCTTTTATCTATTTAATATTTTGAAGGACTTAGAAATCTCTACGAGATGCCTAGTATCAACATTATGTCTGGTAATTGCACTCTGAGAATATTTGCTTCCTTTCAGGCACAGGTTTTTTGGAATATGTTCAGATAACCGGATAGAAGCCCTTCTCTCTGTCCTTCCAATGCACTGGCACCCATAAGTGCACGTAAATTCATAAACGCAGTTGGAGGTGACATCAGCAGGGTATTTATCCAGTTTTGAGTGGATTATAGAAGGAGTAGTGCTGTTCTTTATCGAAATTATTAAATTATTTGGAAAAAGTCATTAAATATCCTACCAGCTATTTATTTATTTCAATAGACACCAACCTATCTTCCTAAATATTGGAAAGCAACTTAATACTCGCTTTAACTCGCTTTTAGCAAATCAGCAGTGTAAATAATTCTTGTATTGCATTTTAGACACTGTGAAAACAGAGCTACAGTGTAGATGTCATCAACCGTTAACTTCAGAGTTATTACAAGAAATTCAACGAAAGCTACACGACACCTCATGGATACAAAAGCTGAACACTACAGAAAGCTCAGAAGTCAAGTGTTCAACTTCTGCTACCAGTAGTACTGCTGAGAGATGCTTTAATGCTGAAAATCTGACAGAGATATATCGTCGTGGAAGTGAAGCTAGTCAGTTGACAGCCTGGGAACAACGATTAAGACAAGTTAGTCAGTTTGTATATGCTTTTTTTTAAATGGACAGCTCATAGCTAAATTATCTTTTTCTTCTCATATATATTCCAGTCTAGGAGATTTTTTTCCTTCACGTTCCCCAGTGGAACATAGGCTTCAAGCTAGTGGCTTGAAGTTTCTGTAACAGTGTTTATTTTTACAGGATGGGGTTGCTGGCCTCATGCCCAACGTTTCCTTTCTACCAGCATTATTTCTGGCTTAACGAGGTAAAGGAGTGCATTGATGGCCAGGGATTGAACCCGAGACCATGTGCATGGTCGGCGAGCGTCCTAACCGCTGTGCCACCGACGCACAGTCTAGGAGATAGTTTTATTTATCTCATTCCTTATTTTGATTAAGCCTTTATAGTCAGTTTATTTTGGTTCTTTACCACCCAAATGAAAAGCCCCAAGCTGTAAATTTTCCGGAGTGACGCTGTAATTTCTCTCTTTCTATTATCACGACCAACAATTACTCTTTTCTGAACTTACTGTGTGTGTGTTGTCTACTAAACTAGGCAAGGTGTAGAAATGTATTGTCCGAGAGTCGAATCAGAATCACACAGTATCTGGCAAGCATTCCACCATCGAACCATCGGTGCTCATGTTAAATATTTAACAAAAAAAAATACTCTGTATAGTTAATACTGAAATCATTTATTACTCATTTCTAACCTAGGATAGCCTATTGAGGTCTTCTGTTGTACGTTGGTGGCACAGCGGTTAGGACGCTTGCCAACCGTTCACATGGTCCAGGGGTCGATCTCCGGCCGATGCACACCTGATGATATCAATTGTCGGCCGGCTAAATTTGGCCTACTGATATCACATGCTGAAAATTCCATACTTGGCTGATTTCTGATAAAAAGGCATTTAGTTTGGAGCAGTCACTTTGATATTCTACAGGCAAAGATACAGTCAGGTTGTCAGCATATTTAACAAAACCAATGTCATTTGAAGATGGTGGTAAGTCAAGTAGAAAGAAAGAAAGAAAGAAAAGAGAAGTGAGGAGAGTACAATACCTTGAGGGACATCAGCTTCAGTGAGCGCAGCAGTGGAGAATTTACCTTTTTTACAATGTACAGTATTCTGTTTGAGAAGTAGGAACGCAACTAGTTTGAGACCCAGGACTCAGTTTGTGTCAATGAGAGCTTATTTAGCAAGAGACATCTAGGTACAGAGTCGAAAGCAGAAGTGAAGTCGAGAAACGTGCAGTGAACTTATTCGGCATCTTTATCTAACGATGAGACGATACTGTTGTGTAAGACGGCTGCAGCGTCTAAAGTTCTCCTACTCTGTCTATATGCAAATTGTTTGGGGTCTTATCTGAAGTAAATCATGTGATGTAGAGTTGTTGCCTATGAAGACAGTGAACCAATTCTGTACGGTTGTCGGTTTTATCGGTATTTTCCTCGCAAATGTATCAATTACACACACACACACACATATATAACAAAAACAATTATTGTATCGCCCCCCCCTCTCTTTGGTTTTTAGTATAGTGACCTGTATAATCCTGGAACGCATACCCAATCACATCCGCATTTCATCAACCTATTCCTCAAATAGAAACGGATGATGATGATGTTGACGAAGAAGAAGGGAAACTCAATTCACTCTATCCATACTTCTCCTCCCAGTACACAGATGAAATGCTTATCACAAATAGTACAGAAGGTCAAGATATGAATCCTTCAGTTAAAACAATAGCTGAGCCAATCACAGTAGTAACAACAAGTAATACCAGTCCTAAACAACCTGTCCAATATAATACACAATTTCTATTCGATTCTGTCAGGGAGGATAATTCTCTTCTTCCTGGTTGGAATGAATCATCCTATGAACCGCATATAACTACTACTGCAAATGTTTCACCTATTAGTCAGTCAGGAATTGAATTGACCGATTTGAAAACTGAACTTCATAAGGTAAGTGTTTTTTTTATGTGATGGTTATGTCAGGTGGTTTGTTGATGTATTCTTCCTCTGAAGGTTTTGCTGCTGTGTAATGTAATGCTATCATTTCGGTGATTGCTACTACATCATCTGTTAATTAGCTAACCAACCTCTTCCACACTGAAATGGATGTAGTCGAAACAAATCGAAGTGATTCAATGCTTCTTGAAACAGCTGATTTCAAAAGGTTCTATTTATCATGCCAGACAGTTATTATTATTCCCTTGGGTTCTCAGTGGGACATGAGGCTTCAACATCACCTCACCACTTTGCCCTATTCTCTGTAGTTCTCTTTAACTAGCTACACACAATCGCCAATAAACGCCTATCTCCTCTTCACACGACCTCCTCCATATCAATCTCGATCACATATGCCTAACTTATCGTTTCCCACTCGGGTTCCACTCGACCTGGAGTTACTATGTTGTCATCTTCAACTGTTTCCTCAGCGTGTGTCCATTTTGTTTGGGATAATTATTGAGGACTAGGTTCTTGACTGATTCCTTCCTATAGTTCGTTACTGCTAAGAGCGACTCAGGGATTGGGTTGCTAACAGGGAATAATCTCGTTGACTTAGAATATGCAGATGATATAGTCTTCTAGGCGAGGACGCTGATAAAATGAAGCAGAGTCTTCTGAACACCTTGAGGTGCAATCTACGAATATTTGGCATGCGATTCGCTCCCAGCAAATGTACGATGACGGTACAGGACTGGACTGATGCCCAATGAAATTGTTTTGTTCTTCGTTATTACTATTTCTTTGTCTCACACCTCTGTTTACTTTCTCTATTATGCATTTCTTCTACTTTCTTCTCTTGCTTTGTGCGGTACAAGGAGGGAGTGTGGCGGCTTGAACTGTGGATTTTGTGGATCCGGAAAGTTAAAAACCATGAACATAACTGAACTGTGCCATGAAGAATGATTTTGAAATATGTCACCAGCAGTCAGTCTCGCCAACCATTGATTCTTAACATGTCGACAACCCCAGCTAGGGCGGTCTATATCTTCGTGTGTGTGTGTGTGTGTAGGTGTGTGTATGACTCAAACCAACATTCAAAGACTTCATGAAGTGATTGCTTGTTTGTTTTGTTAAGTTTGACTAAATGGAAAAATAGCAAAACAATCCTTTAACAGTGTCTGTTTCAATGCGGTGTTAAGGGGGAAGCCTTCATGATAAATAAGGCTTGATTCGACTCCACCTGCTTTTTTTTGCTTTTCTGCAGTGACGCTAACATTTAGAACTAACTTGCCTTGTGTGTCTGATAATCAGCAATTAGTAAAACTTTGCCGTCATTCCTTCCGAATCCCCCCTGTCTTCCTGTCATTCTGTTTGTGTTTTTTCTCTTCTGCTTTTGTAGCTTGAAGTAGAAAGTAATACAATGCAGTCAACTCTGCCCAGTGTTCGACTTCAATCTTCGACAGACTCATCAAAGTCTATCGACGATTATGGAATTCATAAGTTGAATGCTTCAACTAATTTACCGAGATTTCTTCTACCCTCAGCAACATCGAATATTCCATCATTTTTATCCGATCAGGCAATTAATTTACAACAATCTACCCTACCAATAAAGCATACACATGTACCAAGTGAACAATCCCCGTCGACTTCATCCTCTGTCTATTGGTCTCATCGGGCTTTTGAAAATAACAATAACAATACCAATAATAATAATAATAACAGTGTGCATCGACGAGCATCATCTGTAGTCGGTGCACCGATAGACACAAATTATTTAATGCCTGATAGAGATATGCTTGAAAAACCAGAGGATACAATACGTAGGCATAGACATTCTGTTGGAGAGACATTCGATGATAAAATGTCTAGCTTTGATTATGAATACTGCTCAAATATAGATCCGAGTGTATTCAATGTTAGTTCAGAGTAAGTATACGTATACGCATGCATTATTACTATTATTTCCTTTAATTCCTAGAGGAACACAAGGCTTCCGCCGCGCGCCTCCATTGCATTCGGTTCTTTGCTAACGTTTTCACCCGACTCCAAGTCTGCAACCCACATGCTTTCATCTCTCTTCACATCACACCCTCCGCCATGTCACCCTTGCACTGACGATCAACTCGTCGCTTCCTTTCGGCCAGGTTCCACTCGAGCAATGGCTTGTCTAGTGATGTCACTTGATGGTTTCCTCATAGTATGCCCAATCTATCTCCATTTCTTGCTGCCTATTTGTTGCACAATCGGTTCCTGCTGTGTTAGTTTGCTCCTAGAGATCCCTGTTGCTGATCTTTACTGGCCGGTCATCTGATCTTGAGTACAAGCGAGACAGCTAGCTGTTGATGAAGCTGTATAGTTTGTTTGGTGTGCTCTTCATGAGCACCAAGTCTTGATCCGTATGGCAAGTGGCACTAATTTCGTAATTGAGTTGAAAACCCGGATCTTATTTTTCATGTTGATTAGTGCTGTTTATCTCCACATAGACTGTTTTGCTTTCGTGATCCTCACGCTTTGATATCCTCGTCAGTTCCGTCCGCCTGTAGTTGAGACGATGCTTCCCAGGTGGGTAGGCAAATAAAGGAGGTTGTCTCTTTCACGTTGTTTCTTCCCATTTATGCTGGCTGATTGTTGTCTGTTGTTGTTGTTGTCGCTGTTGGTGTTGACCAGGAATCTCTATCACCTCTATTTTCTCTATGTTTACTTGGAGTCCTATCTTCTTTGCATGCTTCTTCTATCGCCACCTTGTTGCTTTTCACTGGCATTTCTTCCAGGTTGTGGTAAATCAGACATACATCTTCTTCTCGAATTGATTAGCTTCTCCTAATTTTTCATAGGAGACTGAAATTATTTCGATCACAACAATATATATGATCTGTTTGACAGTATAAATGGTTAAAAAATAGAAATATGAAGCAATATACCACTGATCGCTGATGATTGATCTATATATATATATATATATATATAGTTGGATACCACTGACACACTTTATCCTAAATACTGCGCTGAAGATGTCCAGAAAGACGACGGAAGCCCCGCAACTAAACCAACCAGCTCAGAGAACACTATTAATTGCAAACCGCTGACACACACACCAACTAAATAGGCCTTGGAAGCCAAAGATTGAAATGATCTTTCATAAAAAATGCTGTTAAGCTAAATTGGTGACTTTTGACGATTGATGGTGTTCGAGGTTGAAATGTGAGTAAGATGCCTGAAAATTTATAAAAACATAAAGATTGAGCAGCGAAGAAATATATTTACTTTTCAATTAGATCCTCATCTCAATATGGCTCTACTCTAACATGACACGTATAGCATTTTTATTATTACAAATACACAACAGTTTACCAATCAAGTAAGTGGCACTGATATGCTTGTTAACAATAATTAGTCAGTCAGTGTCAAAATGTCAATGGGCAGTGGGGTGATAATTAACGAAGAAAATCAATACACGCAATTAAAAGGTGGAAATGGTTAGAATAAATTAATTTTACTAGGATAACACGTAATTAAAGATGAAGGGATCAGAAAAAATAAAAATAAAATAATTTGGACAATAATAATTTTTATAATTTTAAAGGTTTAGGGGAGGGAGTCGAAGTAGTCCGGTTTATACATTCATGTAACGATGACCAAGATAAGGAAAGTGACTGCACAAATTTCTTCTGAACACACAGGTATGTCTGGCTTCTTCAGGTGGATTCCTATTGCTTCAGCTGTGGTATGTAGAAGACGAACTCGTAGAGCAAAATTAAGATTAGTAGGAATGCGATAGATAATTTTAAATGCTGTATTAACGTCAACCCTATGCTCGGTATCTACAAGGTGAGCTACAATAGAGCTATTTTTAAGTAGATCTTGTTTGTCCCTTGCTTAACCGTGTTGGATGATGTTCGGAAATACGATGATGAACCTGCCTAATTGTACGCCCAATGTAGCTGGCTCCGCAGCTGCAGTCAAACTGGTAGGCAATTAGGCTACGAATAGAATAGGAATCCACCTGAAGAACCAGCCAAACCTGTGTGTTCAGAAGAAATTTGTACAGCCGATTTCCTTACCTTCCTTGGCCATCGTTACATGAATGTATAAACCCCTCCCCCTAAATCTTTAAAATTATAAAAATTATAATTGTCCAAATTATTTTATTTTACTTTTTATTTATTTTGACCACTTCATCATTAATTACGTGTTATCCTTGTAAAATTAATTTATTCTAACCATTTCCACCTTTTAATTGCCGTATATTGATTTTCTTCGTTAATTATCACCCCACTGCCATTGACATTTTGACACTGACTGACTAATTATTGTTAACAAGCATATCAGTGCCACTTACTTGATTGGTAAACTGTTGTGTATTTGTAATAAAAATGCTATACGTGTCATATAAGGGTAGAGGCAGAGTGAGATGAGGATCTTATTCTTTGCATAATCTTTCCTTTTGCTAAATGTCTAAATTGGGATTTTTTTCTCTAGTGAAAATTTATAATCTAATGCTTACTAATGACTGACTATACAGGAGGAAACTGCCCGAAGTCCTAGAGGGAAGTCTTGACCAGATGAGATAATCAGAATAAATACTTGGTGATGGATGATATTGACTGACGTTTTAGGCTACGCAGAGTAAACATGTAGAGGTTGAAATTCACAGGCTGTAAAAATCACGTTCTAGTGGCTTTACTGGTCGATGGACTCACCTCATCACGTAGAGGTCCTGGCTTCTGTCTCCAGTGTGATGACGGTTGTATACTGTTGAGGAGTCAAAAAAGTGTAACAAAACAGTAGTTATTCAGGATCTCGATGTTCTCGATGATCATCTTCTCACTGTGATATCCGTTTTTGATCAAGATTTCCTACTTACTGACATAACCTCAATTACTTTCAAGAGTTTGTTCGTAAGGATTTCATTTGTTTCCACTTTGATCACGGAATGATCATATCAGTTAGAGAACCATTGGAAATCAATAGGGAGAGTACTGGGCAGTTGGTTGAAAAAAGTCAATAATATGCTTTCAGGATTTCATCATGAGCTGACATTAGTTAGAGAATCAATAATATGCATCAAATTTTACAAAGTAATTATAATTGATTAAAAATGCCCATTAAAATTTTCAAAAGAATGGTTAGTGAACAAAGAGTACCCTTTTCGGTAACCCCTTCATCATCAGGCACTATAGGCATTATAGTGAATAAATGAATTAGTGTTATGAACAACATCAATAATATTGATAGATTACAGCCCAATAGCATCAACATAAAATAAGCTGAATGTCAGACAGAGAAATTAGGAAAGATAATATTACAAATTCATGAATTTATAGTCTCTACTGAAGGCTGGCCAGGGTAGTATTAGTGGCCGGCTGAACTTGCTTCTTTTGAACACAGAGCACTGGTTGTTTGAGGCGAATCGCAATAGCCTCTGGTGTTTGGAGCATGCGGTTCCTCGATGATTTTGGCAATTTATTAAGCAGCCGGTAGGTGATGATAGAGAAGGATTCTTCATTGCTGGCTTTCTGGCCGGTTTGGACCAGGAGGTCTAATGTCAAACTGTAAATGGTTTTTACTATACACCTTTACTTAGCCATTGTGGCAGATATTCCCGAGAGAGTACGAAAAATCAAGTTCCTATAGCAACAATCGATATAACTCGCTTCACCACAAGCGCAGTAGAATTGGTAGATACAATTGGAAGTGGCTAGTTTCTCTAGGTACTTCATCTTTCAGTCGAGGTAGCACCGTCGGTCGTGTAGAGAGTAATACGTGTAGTTCGCCAGCATTAAAAGTTCTTTGAAATGACTTTCTTAATTTCTTCCCAATTATCTCACTTGGTATATCGCCCTTTAATTGTAGTCGTATATAAAGAGGCTTCTTGTTTACAGATAGTGAGTAGTCCTTTCCAGCTCTTTTTTGTCATGTGTTTCTTGATAAATTTGTCGGGATAGCTATTTTCGGTCAAAGTATCATATACAATTAATTATACAATATAATTAATTATCAAACATCTGAGTTGGTAGTTCATTGATCTGGGGTTCGATTCCCTAGTTTGTTAACCAGTGGTAAATCTGAGAAAGAGGCAAAGATGGACATGAGGCTAGCCAGCCATCTTAATACACGGCAACTGAAATTTCAAGGCTGAAGCCTTATGTCCCACCTCGGATGACAAAGGAGTAAAACAGAAATCCGGGCAAGAGTGATTATTGTTTAATTTTTAATTCAATTAAGCTTTTTCCGTCGATTGATTGGACTGAAGCGATCGTTCTTAGGTGTTGACATGTCGGCTCCATGTGCAGATGCTTCAACGATGTCAGCTGATGTCACTTGAGGTCGCTTGGTGGACGGTGACACTAGCAATGGAATCCAGGACAAGGCGTATTTCGTCCTATTTGGGACTCGCCTAATAGATAATGCTTTGGCGTTTGAAGCTATGGGTTCTGGGTTCGAGCCTCAGTGGGAGCACCACATCACTCACTCACTGACTGGGGATTGCAGATTCATCCACTGGCTGACGAGTCTCAAATAGGATGAAATACACCTTGTCCTGCATACCACTACTATTTTCACCACCCACTAATTTTTATTCTTTAACCCTTTTTGTATGCCCCTCCTTGTTTCTTCTTTCAGGTTTCAATCGTCTACTATACCCAGAGACGTTAACTTGAATTCAGAAATGATTAATATCTCACTTCATGACAGAATGAGTATAAAGTCGCTATCCTCCTTTTCAACGGCTACATCATCACCTGGTAATAACACTAATAGTAGTAATAGTAATAACACAGGGATTGGACAACGTCTTTTCGATCGTCTACATCCTGAACGTACAAATTATCTGCATATGTTACAACATCCTGGTGGATCATTAGATCGTCGTTTAAATCCTGATTTCTTAGAAGTCCAAGACGAAAGGTACTATGCCTACCTGTTTGCTTTGTTTTATACTGTTCAATTTTTTTCTTTTATTGCAGTTTTCTAGATATTTAAGGCGGAAACTTTCATTAGGGATAGGATTTCATCAAGAGCTGAAATCGGTTAGAGAACCAATCGGAAAACCATCGAGGGAGTACTGGATAGTTGTTTTGTCAGCCTGGTCTGGCACTCTTCATCAATACGCACCCACTGTGATTTGACTCCAGGACCTTCCAGTTACAAGGCGAGCTCGTAGACCATTAAGCCACTGGGTCCCGATACGAGCCAACTCATCTACGAGCTCGCCCGGTAACGGGGAGGTCCCATAGTAAAATCACAGTGGGTGTACACTGAAGGAGAGTGGCAGACTAAGCTGACGAAACAGCTGTTCAGTACTTCCTAGTGGTCTTCCAATGGTTTTCGAACCGATTTCAGCTCATGATGAAGTCCTGCAACTAATCACATATACTACCTGCAAACCGAAACATGAATCAAAATTTTCAGTTATTCAACATCCTGAGTGAGACTAATAATAATGGCATCATCTATCTATAGACTTACCTACATATATGGATGGTTTTAAGGGTAACCTGAAGAGCCTAAAGTTCAACCCCATAACCCTAAGGACTGAGTAAGAGAAGTTCTAATATAAAAACCTCTTTGACTTCGCAAATATATATATATATATATATGGTGATTGCCTATAATCCCCAACAGGCCAAAATCTCTGGTTGATTACTGGTAATTTATGAAATGGCGCCTATTTCTTGCCACGTGTCAGGTGATCTACAATAGAAAACTCAACAAGGAGTTCGAAGTTCATACTAGAAAAAAGACAAGGCTCGCTGTCTATTTTATCACCGATGATAATTGTGTTGGACTGTATTATGCGTCAGACTGTGCATCGGGAGCGAGGAGACAGGAATACGCTAAACGATCTGGATTTCACACGTTGGCGATATATATGTCAAGTTTCACACAAACTCGAAAACTAGCAGGCGTATAAATCTGGGCACTTGTGGACCCAGCTGAAGACGATGGCAGAAAAAAGAAGAACGTGTAGGTGTATTGTTGAAGCTTTTTGTTCCATTTCGGGATCCAGTGGAATAATAATAACATAATAGAAACTGAGCAGCAGGACCAGATGGAATCTCAGCAGAACCATTGAAAATGGATCCAGAAATAACAGCGGACTTGATGACACCACTACTGGAGAAGGTGTGGAAAGAGGGCAAGGTACCCGAGGATTGGAGGAAAGGCTACTTATTCAAACTTCCAAAGAAAGGAGACTTAGGTCAATTCAAGAACTGGTGCAGAATTATGCTCCTGTGTATACTAAGTCGCATCATCCTGGAGAGAATCAAACACGCCAACCTGGATGACCGGAACAGGCTGGATTCAGGGGAAACAAGTCATGTATCGATCAGATTGCAACACTACGATCATCATTGAACAAAGCTTGGAATGTCAGTCACGTCTCTACCTCAAATTCACCGACTTTTAAAAGGCTTTCAGCAGCGTTGATCGAGAGGTGATTTGTTAACTACTTCGCTACTGCGGGGTGCCGCCGACATCTCATACAACAGTTGTACGATAATACTGCATGCCAAGTAATCCAAAACGGGAAACTCACAGAATCCTTCGAAGTGAAGACGGGAGTAAGACAACGCTGGTTGGCTGCCTACTATCTGCAATGATTTTCCTGATTTCAGTAGATTCGATAATGCAACAGACAGCGGGCGAGGCAGCGAGGAGACAGGCATAAAATGGACCCCCACAAAAAACTTGGAGGATCTGGACTTTGCCGTTGATATATCTTTGATTTACCACCAATTAGAAGATGTACAAGTGAAAAGCAACAAGTTGGCGATAGAAGAAGCATGCAGAGGAGATAGGACTCCAAGTAAACATAGAGAAAATAGAGGTGATGAAGATTCCTGGTCAACACCAACAGCGACAACAACAACAGACAACAATCAGCCAGCATAAATGAGAGGAATCTAAAAGAAAACACCTCCTCTACCTACCTACCTGCGAAGGATCGTTTCAACTACAGGCGAACGGAACTGACGAAGATATCAAAGCAACGAGGATAGAGAAAGCAAGACAAGCTTTCATTACTCTCAAGTCTGTGTGGAAGTCAACAGCCCAGCTCAGCATGAAAACGAATATCAGATCCGGGTTTTCAACTCCAACGTGAAGTTAGTGCTACTATACGGATCGGTGATTTGGCGCGTCATAAAGAGCACCTCAAACAAACTACAGACCTTCATTAACAGCTGTCTTCGCTCAATACCACTCAAGATCAGATGGCCGTCCAAAAAAGATTAGCAACAGGGATCTCTAGCAATGAGTGAACCAACCCAGCAGGAACCAATTGTGCAACAAACATGCAGGAAGAAATGGAGATGGATTGGCCATACTCTCATGAAACCATCAAGTGACATCACTAGACAAACCATTGCTCGAGTGAAATCCGAAAGGGAAGCGGTGAGATGATTGTTAGCGCAAGGGTGACTTGGAGGACGTCATGTGAAGAGGAGATGAAAGCATGTGGGTTGCAGACTTGGAGCCAGGTGTAAATGTCAGCAGAGAACCGAGCGCAATGGAGACGTGCGTAGCTGAAGCCCTATGTTCCTCCAGGAATTTAATGAAAATAATAATTATGAATGCATTCCATAGTTTTGCTTACTTTTCCCATTTCTCATTAGTTATCCTGCACGTTTAGATAAGAGATGCGCTACGGAAAGTTCTGCTTGTCGATAATATATTATATGCAATTAATTTAATATTAGAAGACGGCAAAGTTAAACTTTCGACACCACTAACAACCAATCAGCAAACGACCTTGAACGGACCAGTCACATTAAAGAGGCATATATGATGAATGGAAATGTATATTTGTAGAAAAAAGCATAAAATAGAGAATAAAAAAGTTACATGGGATATCTTTCTCGAACATGTGAGAGAAACATCTCCCAGTTTAGCATGGGACTGTCAATGGAGAAGTTACACCATATCCTGTACATATATTCATCCAAATGACCATAAATGAGATCCATTTATAGCCCTTATCCTATTTTTCAACCTGCCCCAAAATCCTTCAATAGAATTTGTATGTGTCCTCGTAACGGGATCCACAAAATCACTTGAATGTTTGACTCTATGATGAATATATCCCAGAGATGACAGTGAATTGTAGCCTTTCCACTCGTCGGTGTGTATAATTGACCCCCGCTTAACAATTCTGGTAATAATAGGTATAAGAGTAGTTGCTTTTCTATCTGCTATCCTTAGGGAGAGAAGCGACCTAGCGAGAAAAGTTCCTACGAAATATTAAAATTATCAGCTTACTCTCTCTAGCGTTATTAGGCTTCAAACATATAGCACAACGATGAACAAACCCATCAGTTGATTTGGTATAGCTTTTTAAAGTCATGATACCACCACACAAACAAATTCGCTCTTTCCGGCGCAACTCAAATCCAGGAAATACTGGAAAACGCTAACCTCCTCGAATTGCAACAATAGCCTTGTAAGGTCACGCATTAGAAATGAATCAAGCGCTATACAACATTGAACTGCGTTCGTGAACCTGATTGGATAATTCGACATCGTTCGTGAATCTCATTGGATAATTCGCTGATTGGTAGTTAGTGGTGTCGAAAGTTTAACTTCGCCTAAAGACGTAATTACGTGTATTGCACAATGCATTTGAATAACACATTTTGAATAATTTAATCACTTCACAAGTACTTGTCGTAGAGTGAAAGTACCAACTTAAGTTAAAAAGACTGTATATTTGTTGAAATCAAAATAACACTGGAGATCAATAAACCAATAAAGTAGAATAGCACTTCTGCTCTGGTATCAAACAAATTTACCAAAGGAGATGTAACTTGTTGGCGAATTGTTTTTGAACACATGAGTACTTTAAACATCCTAATTGCCACCTACGGCTTCCACAAAATTTGAGATATCCCCCCATCCCTCCCTCTTTTCCCCAACATTTTGTTGGATGGTTTAAAATAGGTGCAGACATCAATTTCACGTTCTGTTTCTATAATATGTTCCGCAATAGAAGAGATAAGTCATCTTTGTTCACAATTAACAGGTTCAGGGGATTCGATTAGTTTTTGAAACGCTTACTTGCAAGGATTGATGAGTCCTCCTTAAGTATGTAAGGTAGATGCATGTGAAATGTGACATCATTTTTTGTGTATGTTCTAAAGCCTTAGATGGATGGATATATGGGCTTCATATTCTTAACTATCATTCGTGTCTTAGCTACATAAAAAAGTTTTTCTGGTCATGGTGTTGAATATTTGTCTGGTTTTCAAGCCGCTAATGATCACCTCTAAAAATAGGATACATCCTTATTAAAGACTGACTAGGATATCAAATCGACAGTCGGGAAGGCGAGAAACACATTCATCAACCTGAAACCAATCTGGAAATCTTCGTCACTCAACTTAGTATCAACAACAAAATTCAGTCGGATTTTCAATACAAACAACGTCAAGTGAGTCAGTTCTTCTATACGGATCAGAAACTTGGCGGGCTGGGGGGTCACAAAGAATATTTCCAACAGGCTGTTCCAGACCTTTATCAACCAACAAATGTCTTTGCTGGTTCCATACTGAAGATGAGATGGCTGGGCTGGAAAGAATCACCAACAACAAGAAACTATGGGAAGGAACAAACAAAACAAGAACCAGTCTCCCAATAAATATGCAGGAGAAAGTGGAGATGGATTGGACACTCGCTGAGGAGGCCGCTGGGTGATATCACCCGCGTATCAGGCGAGTGGGTCATCAGTGCGAGGATGACATCGAGGAGATCGTGTGAAGAGGAGTTGAAACATAGATGCAGGTGAAAAGTACAGCAGAAGCAAGACAGAAGCAAGTGGAGACGTGCAGTTGAAGCCCTATGTTCCACTAGGAACCCAAGGGAACAATAATCAATAATATAATTAGATACTTTGCATATGAAATTGGTACCTGCTGGGGATTCAAGTATCATTTGGAATAACATTAGTCAATGAGAATCCAGGGAAATTCAGACGACCATAGCCAAATAGTGAGCTAAATGCCCGCGCTGTTAGTTACCATCCCACCTAGAACAACTTCATGCTGGTATTTGAAGCCCTATGTTCCACTAGGAACCCAAGGGAACAATAATAATAATAATAATAATAGAAGACTGAGCCTTTTACTTGTTTGCTTTTGTAAATTTATGTCTTTAAATCAAAACAAGGTTTTGAGCGAACAGTTTTTTTCGATAACTTCTTCTTCAGGCTCTACAGTTATAAATACATAGTGTTGTTTTATAGTCAACAGAATACAAGTGTCATTGAGGTGAGAGAAATGCGATAACCACAAAATACATACAAACACACATTGACAAAGGGGCACTGAATGTGAGGGCTGACCGATAATGTTTAATGATAAAATAAAGAGGCTGAATTGTAAATTGTAATAAGATGTTACAGAATTGGTAGGCTTAGTATAAAATCATAAAGGTTGACAAAAACAATGAGGTGAAATAAACTGGGTGGAGAAATAGATAATAAAGACATGATATCACAAAATGATAATAATAATAATAGTAATGGTACAAAAAATTATGATCCTGGTGACCTTATAGTTGGCCAGGGTAGGCAAAGGGAGTGAGTAAGTTTTTTCTGTACACAGGTTTGGTCTCTCTCTCTATTAATCTCTAAAGCCTCAGCTTTGGCTAGGGGGGGTAATCGCGTGCCTTTGGGGATACACACAACTGTAAATGACTCATCTACTTTGATGCTGTGTTCGCTATCCACTAGATGACACACAGAATTGCACTATTTAATGATTTGGTTGCTCTTTTCCCAAGCCAAACAGGAATATGTTCACGAGTGCGTAAAGATAAATTCCTTTGAGTACGACCTATATAACTAGCTCCACAGGAGTAGTTGAATTTATATACACACATTGATGTCACCATTTTGGGCAGTCTATCTTTAATGTAAAGTGTCAGTATCGGTTTGGTTGAGAAATTGATATGCAGTTTTGCGGCATTAAAAGTTCTTTCAATTGATATCGTTAATCTACGGTTTAAATATATCACTGGATATACCGTCTTTGTACTGAATTTATGTCCGTTTATTTATATTTTCTATAGATTTATCAAGAATGGTTGCCCAAGTTAACTGAACTATCTCGGAAAGCATTCGATGCTGCTAAAGACCGGATGACTAAAGTCAGACCGACGCATACGCCTCAATCACTAGTTCGTAATTTTGTACATTCTGATATACTTTATCCATCGACAACAACATCGACTGGTTGTTACAATACAACCCTGCACAATGATGCCAACTGTTCGATGAGTAGTGATACAATCAATATACCCTTTCCATCGCCATCATCAGTCTCATTATCACAGACTGATCCTATGAAAGATGATCAACAACAACAACAACAACAACCACCTATTCATACTGATCATGAAGATGTTATTGAATCTGTGGATATTGATCATGAATCAAATATTATCGATCAAGATGTGGATGAAGAAGAGGATGATGAGAAAGACTGTGCACTGGCTCCATTGCAAACTCATATGCTCAGTACAAATGTCCAGTCAATGCATTACTCGTCACGACCAAGGCATAGAGGGATCAATCAAGTTGTTGGGCAGAATTTAACTTATCCACAACAAGTAATGCCTTTCTTTCATGGAAATCTATTGAATCAAACCAGTCTACAACAATATCAACAACACCAGCAGCAACAACATCAAGCTAGCTGCCTAAGTCAATTACCGTCGACAAGTAATCCAACTGCTGGGGGTTATGCATTTCAAGATTTAGTGGATTTCTCCAACCCACAAGCTTTACCAGCTGCAGCTGCTGCAGCTTCCCTACTACTCTTTCGATCTACTGATGATGACGATGATTGGCTGCTATTGATCGAGTGAATCAACGTATCGCCTTAGGTCGATTGACTGGTAATTTTTCAGATACTAGCACACTGTTGGGGAGTAGTAATGAATATCCAAATCTGATTGGTGGAATACTTCCACCTCCACCAACAATACAACTACCACAAGACCAAATACAGTCAATACGGTCGTTGCCTATCTCACAACCGATCCTTCAAACGCCTTTATCAAATCCTACACTGATTAATAGGAATGTATTGAACAGACGAAACAATCTGCCATACCAACAACAACAACAGGGCAGTCTCAATCCACAATCTTCTGGGATCATTCCGCATCATCGACAAAGCATGACAGACAGTAATGAAGGCACCAGTGAGCCTGTTGTCACACAAACTTCACCATCATCATCATCCAATGTGTATAGTAGTAATCTACCGAGTTCATCTTAATAGTCAGTCATTGCATAATTTTTATTCCATTTTTGTGTATATTAATTATTACTCCGACTATTTCGGCATTTATTTTTCTGAATCATTCACTAATGTAGCTTTTCCCTATTTGCCAGTGAACAGTAGTCCAGAAACACTTGAATGATGGGATAAGTGATGAATGTAACACTGTTAGTGCTGTTATCTTGTGTTTTGTTTTTAACGTCTGACTGGTATTCAGATTTTTGTCTGTCTGTCTGCTTTTTTTCACTGCTGATCATCGATCGTATCATGTCATATTATTGTCGTCGTTTACTCTTATATTGCTTGCTATCATCATAATCATCGCATTATCATTCTCATCGCCGTCATCCTCATCATAGTGATCATTATGGCTGTTCAACAAATTGTGTTTACATTGCCTTCTCCTGTAATTTCCCCGTTTCTTTTTTGTATTTTCAATTGGGATTATATAAATGTACACTTGTATTTCTTTTTTGACTGCATTTCTGTGTGTATTTATATTCGTATATATATATGAGTGTTTGTGTGTATGTGTTAGCATAAAGCCTTTGTGAATTTCTCCCGAAAGAAATCCGAAACGATAATCCAAACTATAGATTTAACCACACGTAGAGTGACGCGTAAAGTCCAAAATACAGGATATTCTGCAATACGGTACTTTATTACATAAAAATAGATATATAATATACAAACCTCAAAATGTGAGGTGTCTGTGGCTAAATGCCGTCAAATGCACAACCACTGTGCAGTCAATAAGTAAAAACAGCAATGCTGTGTCAAGGTTGATCCACGTGTCGGTTCAAACGGCCCGCGAATGCCAAGCAAAGAATAAACAAATATGAACAAACAACTTTCAATAGTAAAGCATACACTATAGGGTAAATGCAGCAAATAATGTTTAAGGAGAAGAAAAATAAGAAGTATACATTAATAGAATGATAATAGAACAAGTGATATAACTGCAGTTGTAAGCAAATGTCATTGTTATAAATTAACATATAAAATCATACTACTTACTAATGGCAAGTAGTATAATGTTGAACAAAAGAAAGATTGAGAATGAACAGGTAGGAAAGGAATTAACACCGCCCCTCAAAACCAGCCTGGTTTTCCCTACTTTACCTGCTAGTAAGACACAGAAATGGTACAATTTACTCTCGCCACATTTGCATCCACTATCCAGCTATATATCCTACAAAGTGCTTATCTCTCCTCAATACCTTCTAATAGGCAAACCTTACGCACATCTCGGTTGACTATACCCCTCGGTGTCTTGATATCCACTTTTCTGATATACCCATCACAGCTTGCCGTAACACCTGTAATTATTCCCATTGACCAACGATTGCGAGGTGAAGGCTCCGCAGTCACTAGTACTAGGTCTCCCACTTGTAAGTTTCGATGTCGTTGAACCCACTTTGCACGCGATTGTAAGGTCGTCAAGTACTCCCGCTTCCACCGTCTCCAAAACGTATCGGCAAGGAGTTGCCCTTGTTTCCATCGTCGTGAATAACGTCCACATAAACTAACGTCGATTTCAGGAACCTGTTCAGGATTTCTTGATAAGAGAATATGATTTGGTGTCAGCACATCCAACTGACTTGAGTCATCATAAACAGGTACTAGCGGCCTACTATTTAGTATCCTTTCTACTTCTGTCAAATAGGTCATGAGTGATTCATCTGTGAGGACTTGCTCCTTCGAAACTGCGCTTAACACTCGACGTACGCTTCTGATCAACCTCTCCCATACTCCGCCACGGTGGCTAGCATAAGGTGGATTTAACTTCCATTCTATACCACGATTTGTCATAGCTCTCATCATACAATCACTGTCTAATTGTGGCACAACTTGCTGTAACTCACGATCAGCCCCACAAAGTTTGTACCCCGGTCACTGTATATCTCCCTTGGAGTCCCCCTGCGGTTGGTAAAGCGTGAAAGCATCATTAGGAATGAATCGATAGAAAGAGCGTAAGCTACTTCTAAGTGAACCGCACGAGTTTTCAAACAAGTGAATATGCATCCATATCTTTTGTCTGTAGTCCGCCCCCGCCTAACGATAAAGGGGCCGAAGTAATCTACCCCGGTGCTAGAGAATGGAAAATCTGACGTGACCCTTGCTATGGGTAATTCTGCCATCAGTTGTTCAGTAGGTTTTGCAGACCTGATTCGGCAACCGATGCATTTATTCACCACACGCTTAACTACTGCCGCTCCTTTCAATATTCAATATTTCATACGCAATGCTGACAAAAGATGGGCTACTCCCATATGTCCTTCAGTCTCATGATAATAACGAACAATAACCTCCGTGACAGGATGAGTTCCTGGCAATATAACTGGATGTTTTTCCGAACTTGACAGTTGACTATTATTCAGTCGTCCGCCGACACATATCAAGTCACCTAAGATGACAGGATGCAGTTTCTTGATACGTTGAAGGAGTGGCTTGTATTTACTATCCAAATAGCGTTCACACATAACTCCTTTGATTTTACCGAACTCTTGTTTTTGCACGTATCTAAGGATATCTTCCTCTGCCTCTAACATCTCACACGTTTGTAAAGGGCCTTGCACTAGACGTTTTAGTAGAAAAACTTTAAACCTTTTTAACCAGGCTACCGCTCTACGAAGTTTTGTCCAAGAAGAGAAATACGAGAATAAGGTGTCTGTCGGATTTACGGCTGTTTGTGTCGTTAAGATGGTGGCTTGCTTTAGCTTTATGTCAGATGGAATTATTGGCACGCTTTTTCCATCGAAATTCGGCCAATCCTTTTTAGGATTTTTGAGAAATTCAGGACCATCGAGCCAGGTATGTATACGCTCGTACTCACTCATCTTTATTCCCCTGGAAGCAAGGTCAGCTGATTCATATTAGTTGGTACATGTCGCCATTGAGCCGCGTAGTGTTATCAAGTATAAACCCTACTCTGTTAGCTATGTAGGTTTTGAAGCGGGATGTGGTATTGCGGATGTAGCTTAACACAATCATAGAATCTGTCCATAGATAAACATCACTTAGTTCCAACTTTATTTCCTCTAAGATGTATTTTAACAGCTTCACTGAGAGCACGGCTGCTTGTAGTTCTAAACGTGGCACGGTGACATGCTTCAAGGGAGCCACTCTAGATTTGCCCATAACAAAGCTGCAGCTTACTTCTCCTGAACAGGACTCGTAACGTAGATATGCTACTGAACCGAAACCTATTTCAGAGGCATCCGAAAATAAGTGCATTGAAACTGCTATAGGACTGAAGGTCTGGGGTCGAAAACAACGTTGAACCTCTAGATCCTTAATTCTCTTAATGTCAACAAGCCAAGCCTCCCATTTGGCACCGATACTCACATCAACATGTTCATCCCACCCAAACTCACTTCGGCACAGGTGTTGCATTACTCTTTTAGGTGGAAGTAGTAGTGGGGCGACATAACCGAGTGGATCATATAAAGAAGCTATGCACGACAAGATTCCCCTCTTCGTTATCGGACGTACTGGCAGATTTACTTCAAACTTGAAGCAATCTGACTTGACACACCAGCATAAACCCAGTGTCTTCTCGACATTCGTCGAATCTTCTAAATGCAGTATGTTTGAGGACCGTTCACGAACGGGAATGTTGGATAACACTTCTTCATTGTTACTATTCCATTTGTGCAAACGAAATCCACCAAGAGAGGCGAGCTGACGCAGCTGGTTGGATAAAGCTATGGCTTCTGCTACTGTTTCTACTGAGACTAGACAATCATCCACATAGAAATTTTCTCTGACAGTGCTTAATGTCTTCTCGTCAAACAATTTCGCGTTGTCGATTGCGGCTCGTTTTAAAGCATAGGCTGCACAAAAAGGTGATGAGGTAGCACCGAAGGGATGTACGTTTAATTCATACAGGCTCGGTGGTAAGTCCAGTCTTAGATGAATTCTGAGAAGTAGTTCCACAGAAAGATGTTACCTGCATCAATGTATTAACCCCTTCCAGTCCTATTTGGCGGGCAACATGACTCAGCAGTAGTGTAGCATCTGAACCATTGTCAAGAAAGGCATAGGTATCTAGAAATCCTTTAGGACCTAAGATACGAATCGGCACATATCCTAAAAAGAAAGTTCCGGATTCCGTGCTAGAGTAGTTGACAGTTTTGCATGCTGAATTATCTTCATTGTGTAGAAGTTTATGATGACGTCTAGTGCATCCTACTATATCGCAACCTCTTGCTGCACGACAAGTGTCAGCTCGGTGATTAAGTTTCAAACAGTTGAAGCACACCTCATGCCGCATTGACACTGCTAGTCTCTCTTTGTGACTCATCGACAAAAAGCGTTGACAGTCCCATAAGTCGTGATCTGTGAAACAAACTATGCACGACTTCTGGGCTCGTGACTTCACGACATTAATACTGTGCGAAGGCATAGCTCTGGACATTTTATCATTGGACCCTACTTCGTTGTTGTTCCTATTCTCATTAGCTATCTGGCCGTAACAGCTTCTAGCCAATGACAGTTGCCTTTCGAGGAATTCTTTGAGGTAACGAAAGCTAGGTTCACCAAACTGTAAACCATCGTTTACCAATTCTGCCCACTTCCATCGTAGGTGCCGGGGAGACGTTGAACAATGCACTTAAGGTTGGTAGGGCAGTCCAAGTCTGCCATGTGATTCATCTGAGATAAGGCTATCTCACGATTGGTCATCTGTCTCAACAACCGTTGTAGCCCAACTATATCTTCAGGTTGCAGCTGTGGGCCTGACAGTAATTCGGAGAGGAAGGCATCCGAAAATGCATGAGGTTGGCCAAATTGACTTCGTAAAATCCCCATGGCTTTCCTATAGCCTACCTCAGAAGGCAGTAGAATGCAATGCTCTATGGCCTCCTTGGCTGTACCAACACAATTGTGTATAAGATGCATTAACCGTAGGTTGTCATCATTAGTTTGTTCTCCTATGAACATGTTAAAGCATCTTATAAACTTCAGAACTTAGTTGGTGTACCATCGAACTTATCCATCTCAATTTAAGGCATTCTAATGAATCTAACTGAGTTCAGGAGTGGTTGGACTGTTGTGGCAGTATAATTTGACTCTGATGGTTGTTCTGTGCAATAGTTGGTGCTACCGTCTAGGAGTTGGCAACATCCGGATCAACATCGGAGTCTACTACTATACTACCTCCCATAGCAATATTATCAAAACCTAGGCTGACATGAGAGGTGTGTTTAAAATTATCAAAAACAGATAAGGAAACAGGTAAAGAAGAAACTTGCGGTGAAGATAAATTGACTCGAAGATATTCGTCAGCGTTTTCCAGTTTTCCATACATATTACGAGTAACCGGCATTGATAATTGTCCAAATAGATCAACAAGACCAATTTTGCGTACTGTGAATTTCTCCCGAATGAAATCCGAAACGATAATCCAAACTATAGATTTAACCACACGTAGAGTGACGCGTAAAGTCCAAAATACAGGATATTCTGCAATACGGTACTTTATTACATAAAAGTAGATATATAATATACAAACCTCAAAATGTGAGGTGTCTGTGGCTAAATGCCATCAAATGCACAACCACTGTGCAGTCAATAAGTAAAAACAGCAATGCTGTGTCAAGGTTGATCCACGTGTCGGTTCAAACGGCCCGCGAATGTCAAGCAAAGAATAAACAAATATGAACAAACAACTTTCACTAGTAAAGCATAGGCTATAGGGTGAATGCAGCAAATAATGTTTAAGGAGAAGAAAAATAAGAAGTATACATAAATAGAATGATAATAGAACAAATGATATAACTGCAGTTGTAAGCAAATGTCATTGTTATAAATTAACATATAAAAATCATACTACTTACTAATGGCAAGTAGTATAATGTTGAACAGAGGAAAAATTGAGAATGAACAGGTAGGAAAGGAATTAACACCCTTTTTATCGTTGATTTTGCCTGTTTGTTCGTTTGTTTGTCTGTTTTGAATAGTGTTCATTTGTTTTTGCAATTTTTTCTCTCTTTCTCTCGTCTACTTTTAATTAATTTGACTGAATAAATAAATAGATTTTCCTAATTCAAGTTTCATTGGTGCGCAAGGATTTGAGGCGAAGTTCAACAATAGTGTCGTCGTCCCAGGAGTGTGAACCCTCAAATGACCTAGTCGTCGGCTAACAGCATCTGTTATTATCATCATAGCTGAAATATCAAGGCTATTCATCAAATTAGGAGCGAATTTCACCCAGATATCACGTATTTTTAAAGTACTGTTTGGATGATGTGTTAATAACTCGTTAGGGTTATGATTAGGGTTATGGTAAGTATTGGGTTAGGGTTAGGGTTAGGATCAAGGTTATAGTTAGCATTTGGGTTAGAATTATGATCTGAATAAGGGTTATGATTATGATTAGGATTAAGGTTAGTGTTAGGGTCAGGATTAAGCTTATGGTTACGATGAGGGATAGATTTATAGTTGATGTCCAAACCAAGTTCACTTTAACAGTTTGAACAATCTGGGCACTGGGTATATGATATTCATTATAATAAAGGATTTTGTATTTCCCAATGAATGAAAAACAAGGCGATATTGTTTTTACTGACGTTTCGCTATTTAATGCTGATGCTAATAGCTTTATCAAAGTATTATTAAACCGGAATTTGCAAAAACCACTCAGCATATTTATAACAAAGAGTTAAGATGTGAGAAGATATACATGTTAGGTCAAGTTAAAAGGCAGGCATATTGAAAGTCAAAATAGCAATGAAGATCACTAAACCAAATATCATAACAGACGTACTATTACCTCTCTCTTATTTTAACTTGACCTAACACGTATATTTTCTCACCTCTTAACTCTTTATTATAAATATGCTGAGTGGATTTTGTAAATTCCGGTTTAATAATACTTTGATAAAAGCTATTAGCATCAGCATTAAATAGCAAAACGTCAGTAAAAACAATATCATTTTTTCAGTAGAGAAAGAAAGACCAGATTTTGCAGTATAAAATGATATCATTCTATTTCACAGGTTCTCATCATCTAACTGCAAACTACCTGAAATTACAATGGTTATAAATAATAACATTTCATACTTCATTGTTTGAAAGGTAATAGAGAAAACATTATAAAGTGAACGCGCCATCAATTTATGTACTGTCAAACTATGAAAAAAGAAGAAACAGGGTGGGGGGGGAGAAGGGTTGAGAGAAGACAGAAAACAGAAAAACCTAATAAACAATGTCAACATGGCAACTCAAGAAGGTCAAAGTTCATCAATTTGAAAACTTGCTTAGTGAGTTGAGCTCACTAGTGTGTATAACTAATCATTTTCATTCATTGGGGAAATATAAAATACATTGATGTCATTTATTTTAATTTGTTTTATTATCCACTTTTTTATAGTAAGTAGTCGTCTGTACTCTTGCTGGAAACTATAATAACTCAACCGAGGGCTTTTGTGGAAGGCTGCAATTTTTTTGAGAGAGTCAGAGAAACGATTCACAAAAACGGTTTATCTGTAGTCATCTCGGTGAATACACATGTACAGAAACTAGTCTAACTTAGCGACTGATATACTTCTCGTTATAACTTGGACGTATTTTTAAGCTACGTCAGAGAAAGACAACCTGTTTAATTCGTTTTCAAGCATTTCCTTATCAATATACATCATTTTTTGAGCAAACATCCTCAGTTTTATGATTGGTTTGCTGAAGGTCACCCGTGTGTTCACACTTCTGGGAGGCTATTGTAGAACTTTGCCAGATCTGATTGGTTTCAGGATATCGATCTGATACCTAGTAGTGACTGGTCCTTTTCAGGTGGGTAGTTACCAGGGTCCTAGTGGGAAGTCGTGAGCGGTGGTGTACATTAGTTCGTGGGGTGTAAGGACAAATACCCGCCAGCGATGACATTCGCCAGTGGTTGGGCCATATCATGAATCGGCAGAAGTTGAAATTCATGAACTGGCCATTGTGAATCGGGTCCCAGTGTGGTGGCCGAATGGTCTACGACATCGCTTGCCTTTTGCCCAGAAGATCCAGGGTTTGAACTCTAAGTGATGGGTGCGTATTGATGAAGAGTCGAAAACTAACTAGTGGGATGAAGTGGCTGTCCAATACTCCCAGCTGGTTTTTCAATGATTCCTGTAACTGATGTCAGTTCATGATGAAATCCTGAGATTTCACAATTAGAAAACGGAAAGATTGAGCAGCGAAGAAATATTTACTTTTCAATTAGATCCTCATCTCACTCTGGCTCTACACTTATATGACACGTATTGCATTTTTATTACAATACACAACAGTTTACCAATCAAGTAAGTGGCACTGATATGCTTGTTAACCATAATTAGTCAGTCAGTGTCAAAATGTCAATGGGCAGTGGGGCGATAATTAACGAAGAAAATCAATACACACAACAAAAGGAGAAATGGTTAGAATAAATTAATTTCACAAGGATACCACGTAATTAAAGATGAAGTGGTCAAAATAAATAAAAAGTAAAATAATTTGGACAATTATAATTTTTAAATGTTTAGGGGGAGGGGGGCGAAGTAGTCCGGTTTATACAGCCATGTAACGATGGCCAAGGTAAGGAAAGTGGCTGTACATATATCTTCTGAACACATAGTATGTCTGGCTTCTTCAGGTGGATTCCTATTGCTTCAGCTGTTGTATGTAGAAGACGAACTCGTAGGGCAAAATTAAGATTAGTCGGAATGCGATAGATAATTTTAAATGCTGGATTAACATCAACCCTATGCTTACTATCTACAAGGTGTGCTACAATAGAGCTACGAATAGATCTTGTTTATCCCTTGCTTAACCATGCTGAATGATGTTCGGAAATACGATGATGAACCTGCCTAATTTAACACCTGATGTATCTGGCTCCACAGCTGCAGTCAAACTGATAGAAACACATAGAGGAGGAGGCAAATTTAGGTAGTTTATTCTTATCTCTCGAACTTAGAATAGGGATGGTTGTGAAGAGACAACGTCCTTCTGCTGCAAAATAATCTCTTTTAACTGCAGTCTTCAGGCGCTGTGTTATTATTTCGCCTATGTTGTTGTCACCAAGGAACTGCAGTTTTATGAACATTGGTTTTTTTTCGGAACTGTTGCTATACTGACTCTCCTATCACATATTATCACATATAATATTATTATATTAATGTTAATGGTATTCATCCCTTCGGTTCCTACTGGGGGTCATAGGACTCCAGAAGCTAGTGGCTGTTTATAACTGGATCCACGATTGTCCACAAGCCTTCATTTCCTTCTCACATGATCCGCATCCAAAATGTCATCCATGTCAACCTTGTTGTTTCTTATTCAGATTCTGCTCTATAGGCACACAATAGTCTCAAATTCTGCACAGTTTATCTGCGTTTTATGCTGTCGTTTGGTTTGGTTCATTGCCAGAATCTGTGTTTCTTGTTGCTTATTCTTTCTGGCCTGCCTGTCATCTTATCTTCAATATCGAGACGGCGGTGGTAGCTGTGTTGATGACTGTTTATAATAGACTGTTAGAAATGCTCCTCCTCATGACTTGAGCTTCAAGTCCGTGAAGTATACATATCCATTGGATCTTGCGCTGAGTACTGTTGATTTTAGATTACTGAATACTACCACAACAAACACTGCACTAGTGCTGACAATAAAAATAAAAAACCCTGAAATGTTTATTTTATGATTGTTTAGTGTTGTTCAATCAAATTAACTGGTCACCCGTCAACTGCGTCGGTGGCACAGCGGTTAGGACTCTCGCCGACCATGCACATGATCCGGGGTTCGATCCCTCGGCGACGCACATCTGACATCTATGGTCGGCCTGCGAAATTTGGGCTACCGATATCCATGCTGAAAATTCCATACTTGTACCAAAAATACGGCGTGGAATCAAGCTGTAATCATAAATCAAAATCTTGACGATAAACATTCTTAAATATCATTTCATAACTTCTTGTATGATTATAGCTGTGTTACTGTTCACCACGCATGAACATATCATAGCTTCCACTACCCAGTACTGAGGTATTATTTATTATGTTGTTTATTTTCCTTTCTACTTCTTGGTATTTGTTTTCGCTTTTTTTTGTTTTTTTTTGTGTTTTTATTTGTTTTTGTTGTTGTTGTTTTTATATTTATTTTTTGAAATACTCCTTTTAAAATGTGCGATGAAATTCGATGCATTATTGTAGATAAAGTGCTGAAAATTCCACACTGTACCACACTAGTACTGTTTCTGGAATAAAGCAAATTATTATCATTATTACCTACATCAACCTGAAACCAGTTCTGATATCTTCTGTACTCATTCACTCAGCACAAAGAACAAGATTCGGATTTCCAACACAAATTTCAAGTCAGTCAGTCAGTCAGTCAGTACTTCTATATGGGTCAGAAACTTTCACTGTGAATCACGGAAAACATTTCCAACAAGTTACAGCCTTTTATCAATGGCTGTCGTCGCTGGCTTCATACTGAAAATCAAATAGCCGGCAAGTCAGAAGGAATTAGCAACAAGAGATTCTGGCTAGCAACACATCAATCAAGAACCGATTGCTCAAAAAATTTGTTAAATAATAAAAGGATGGATCAAGCATATACTGTGGAGGCCGTCGAATGACATCGTGCTCAATGCAGGTCATTGCTTGAGTGGAATGTAAATGGGAAGAGATTACTGGGTCATCGATGCGACGTTGACATGGAGGAGATCATGAGAGTTGGAAGAAGAGATATGAGATTGTGTGCATTCGTGGAGCTAGCCAGCTGAAGAGGATAGCGTAGAATAGCAGGAAGTGGAAATTTGTTGTTGAAGCCTTATGTTCCACTCGGAACCACTTCGCAGTGACCTATCTCTAATATTTCTCATTCTTATTTGGTCTATATTTTGTAATTCTACGCAAATCACACTTAAAATTCCTCATGGTCTAGACTTTTCAGTATGAAACTTGCTTCAATTATCGATCTGAATTTCGGAGGGGAGTTCATCACTCGTCTGATAATTATCAATAGCACACTCCTATTTCATTCCCTCGCACTCCGACTGAAACATAGAGCTTCAGGTTTATTCTCTGAAGTCTCAGTATCTTTGGTATTGTTGTTGTTGTTTTTACGGCATGGAGTGTTGCTTGCCTCACCTGACCTATCTTCCCTCTCTACCGGGCTAACACTACTGGCCAGGCGATGTTAGACACAGTGTTTCGGTGAAAAAAATCTAACCCTGGTCATCAGTTATATACATAGTAACACTGGAAAATTAAAGAGTATTGGACAGTTGATTCTTCTTAGCCTGAGATCCCTCACTAGTCATTAGGCACCCAGAACCTTCAGATTATAAGGTCAGCTTAAAGACCAATGACCAGCTCATGAATTCCAGCTTCGCCAAATCTATTCTGCATAAATAACGCAACCACATAAACCGATAACCGGCAAATGAAAATGTTTTTGTCATACTATTATAATTTAAAAGACATATGATAGAGAAGATTTGTAGCTCAGGTGGATGATTTTGATGTGACAGTCTTCTATGAGCTGGATAGCTAAATTGCGGAGCTTTCATCGTCGTACTAGGCGACACTTTCAGTGTAGCACTCCCACCTTGAGAAAAATTGCAGAAAAATATCTCATGGACGTCTTCCAAAAGAATGGATGGATATCCACGGAATTTCATCAAAACTATCAAACCAAAAGCCCCAGCCAAGGAAACCACAAAGAAAATAGCCTTACCATATGTATCAAGGACATCTCAGAAATCACTACAAGACTCTTCAAACCTTAATAAGGAGTTCACGTCTCACACAAACCAACAAAGTCACTTCACTCAGACAGCTCTCTTTCAACCGAAAGAATCAACAACGAAAGAAGATAAAACCAACATCATCTACAAAATAAATTGTAACAGCTGAGAAAAACACTACATTGGCCAAAGTGGACGCCCTTCCTCTTCGTATTCGTATCCACGAACATAAGCTAGCCGTCAAAAGACAACGTGACATCCACTCCATCACTCATATCGCCTCACTGCATACAAACAACCACGGACATCAATTCGACTGGGACAACCAGTGTTCAAATATTAGACAGAGGAAAGAACACCAAGAATGCCAACCAGAGAATTTTTAGAAGCCTGCCTCGTATTCCAGGGAATCATCAATCAATAGACACATCGAGGTAGACAAAATTTACTACCGACCGATAAGAAAGAAGCCTCACACACACACACACAAAGGATCAAAGTTCAAGTCAAAGAAACAATCAGTTCCAATACAAGTAGCAGCCTAGAAGGTGTTAAAACACACACACACAAAGGCAACCAATCACTTCCAAGGTCAGCGACCAGAAGAGATGATTAATGGTGAACTCGTGGAGAAATCTTAAAGCTCACTTCATCGAATTGAAGTGAATGTGCTGAAGATGTTGCCTAGTAGAGGGGGGGGGGATGAAAGCTTAGCAAATTAACTATTTAGCTCAGAGAACACAACCACATCAAAATTTATCAGAGAAATAGATAATAACAGAAATTAGTGGGTGATCACACACACACACACTTGCACACACAAGAAAACAATATACAATATCATTTTTACATATTTCGTCTACACATTCAAGTAATGATATACACTCTTACTAACTGACACTACCATGATAATTAAACGTCATAAGTTGAAGATCAAAAATAAACTTCATTCATTCCATGGAGTTTTAGTTATTATTCAGGTGAGCATAAAATCTTATAAACAAACAAGACAATGGTGATGATAATGATAATAACTGTTTTGGCATATATTCAGAAAACTGCATTGTTAGCTAAAAGGTATTTATTATTTATTTTACTGATACCAGTTTCCTATTAGTTTGCTTATTAGATGTATCACACAGTCAGTGAAACAGTATTCATTATTTACTGGTTGACACAGTTTCGAACAAAATTTATTGTGCATAATCAAATCAGTTATAATCACACCACTTCGAAACCTGAGTTTCACGGTTTTCGTTGTCTTCTCCTATTTGTCATCGTTGGGGTAGTAGATTTTTCCAGATACCTGGCTGGACAGGTGTTGAATCATTCCTATTACATGTATTCTCTCTCAGTTGATTCGATAAACAAAGCTTCCGCTGTTATCAGTCTCTCCCCCATTAACCCTGTGACATTAGATTTTAAAACTGTCATCCTATCCCATCGCATTACAATGGTATGGTTGTGTAAAATTTCATGTAGTGAGTGCTGTAGCTGAACTATTCTCTAGATTTCTTGTCTTATTTAGGTAAACCAATCTAGATTTAACTGCTAGGTTTTTATTTTCGGCTAGTCCGACTCACTGAACCTTTTCTACTAGTATGACCTATGTATTTGACCTGACAATCATTGCACGAAGGTTATTAGGTAAACTAAATTGTTTTGTTTTAAAGGCTCCACAAAGGTGATGCTTTAACGGAAAAGGCTTGTTTCTAATTGAGTTTGTGAAGGGGGGGGTGGTTGAATGCCAGCCACCTTTATTCCTGCCTGCCTTGTTAGGAATTCTGTGTAAGGTGGTTTCCGAGGTTTCTTCCTTGTCTGGAATTACTACTGATGATTTAGATTCTTTATTCTTGGTGTCGTCATTAATATTGTTATTATTTTTACGAGTTGATGACTGATTGATATCAGTTAGAGAACCATTGAAAACCAGGGAGTACTGGACAGCTGCTGTTTCATCCTAGTTTGGGAATCATCGGCAATACGCACCCACTGGGATTCGAACCCGGGACCTTCCGGTTACAAGGCAAGCTCGTATACCATTCAGCCACTGGGACCCGATTCAATGGCTCGTGAATTCTAACTTCTACTAATTCGTGATTTAGCGCGACCCCAACCATTGTCGTTGGTGGGACATCCATCCACACACGTGACATCTAATTGGACCTCACTGGTCACGACTTCTCACTAGAACTCAGGAAACTCCAACCTGTAGCAAGTCACTAGCGAGCATCAGATTAACTTTCTATAGTTTGGTTGTAAGGATTAGTTATGTTTTACGGGTTGATCACGGATTGATATCAGTTAGAGAACCATTGAAAACCAGGGAGTACTGGACAGCTGCTGATTCATCCTAGTTTGGGAATCATCGGAAGTACGCACCCACTGGGATTCGAACCCAGGACCTTCCGGTTACAAGGCAAGCTCGTATACCATTCAGCCACTTGGACCCGATTCAATGGCCAGTCCATGAATTCTAACTTCTACCAATTCGTGATTTAGCGCGACCCCAACCAATGTCGTTGGTGGGATATCCATCCAAACAGGTGACATCTAAATGAACCTCACTGGCCACGACTTCTCACTAGAACTCAGGAAACTCCAACCTGTAGTAAGTCACTAGCGAGCATCAGATTAATTTTCTATAGTTTGGTTTGTAAGGATTAGTTATGTTTTTACGAGTTGGTCACGAGAATGGTTGGGGTCGCGCTAAATCACGAATTGGTAGAAGTTAGAATTCATGGACTGGCAATTGAATCGGGTCCCAGTGGCTGAATGGTATACGAGCTTGCCTTGTAACCGGAAGGTCCTGGGTTCGAATCCCAGTGGGTGCGTACTTCCGATGATTCCCAAAATAGGATGAAACAGCAGCTGTTCAGTACTCCCTATGGCTGGTTTTCATTGGTTCTCTAACTGATATCAATCTGTGATCAACTCGTAAAAACATAACTAACCCTTACAAACCAAACTGTAGGAAATTGTCATTATTGTCACTACCACTACTATCATTACTTATTTTATTTTTACATTTCCTTACATATTTCTCGACTAATTTATCCGGGTAATTATTAAGTTTCAAGGCTTCTTTTATGTGTATCACTTCCTGTCTTAGATTTTCCTTGATACTACTTAGTTTTTTTGCTCTGTCACCTAAACATTCCACCATTTCTACTACCACGCCTACGACGACAAATAGGAGAGGACAAAGAAAACTAAAAAAAACTCAATTTCGAAGTCGTGTGATACAGTTGATGAGATGATTATGAACAGTGACAAATTGTGTTCGAAACTGTGTCATCCAGTAAATGATAATACTGTTTCACTCACTGTGTGATACATCTATTAAAAAAAACTAATATGGAATTACTTACTGCCACCACAGTGATCAATTTTTACACATATGTTATTCAGTTCCCTGACCTTCCCATCAACTTGTCTATTCTACTCCACACTACACTACACTTAACCTGCTGAAGTCGTCTCATCCATCCATCTATCCTTCTTTCCTGTGTCACTCTGTATCTCAAGAAGAATAGACAACAAGAAGGGGAGAGAAAGCGGTGTATTGACAACGAGACGAAGAAGGAGAAGGGGAAAAAACAGACATGAGAAGGTGATGAATAATATATACGTGTATGCATGCATATAACAAGGCAGAATCCAATTCAAACGTTATCTAGTGCATTATTCTTATTCTGTTCTAAAACGATAAGCATTTGCCCAGATATCGGATAGGCAGACAGTTGAATGAAAACGAAAGAATACAATCAACGGGAGAGCAATATGCGTAATAATTCTCCATGCCATAGATGAATAATAATTAATATGGATACTATGATTATCAGCACGTTTCACTTCAAAAGTATTCACAAACCACATAGCTAAATTTAAAACTAATAAAAATGTAATCATTGTACGGCCTGGTTTATTTTGTACATGTTCTAGTGTACCAGCACAACGTCTTGATGCTTCAAGGATGAAAAATACCTGTAGACAGTTAAAAGAAATGGGAGAGAGAGAGAGGGAGAAGATAAGTAAGCGCGTGGTGAGAGCTGGAGGCTAAAAAGGCAAAAAAATTGTAGACAGTAATTTACCCCTAGACCCGAATCGAGGTCATGGGAAAATAAACACATTATCACAGCTTAATCTTGAGGAACTCACCAGCCAATCACAGCAGACTTACCGTGTACAAATATCATTTAGATATGATAGAGAAAATTTGTAGCTCAGGTGGATGATTTTGATGTGGTTGTGTTCTCTGAGCTGGACAGTTAGTAATTTGCTAAGCTTTCATCCCCCCCCTCTACTAGGCAACATCTTCAGCACATACACTTCAATTCGATGAAGTGAGCTTTAGATTTCTCCACGAGTTTACTATTAATCATCTCTTCTGGTCGCTGACCTTGGAAGTGATTGGTTGCCTTTGTGTGTGTGTGTTATCACACCTTCTAGACTGCTACTTGTATTGGAACTGATTGTTTCTTTGACTTGAACTTTGATCCTTTGTGTGTGTGTGAGGTTTCTTTCTTATCGGTCGGTAGTAAATTTTGTCTAATTCGATGTGTCTATTGATTGATGATTCCCTGGAATACGAGGCAGGCTTCTAAAAATTCTCTGGCTGGCATTCTTGGTGTTTTTCCTCTGTCTAATATTTGAACACTGGTTGTCCCAGTCGAATTGATGTCCGTGGTTGTTTGTATGCAGTGAGGCGATATGAGTGATGGAGTGGATGTCACGTTGTCTTTTGACGGCTAGCTTATGTTGGTGGATACGAATACGAAGAGGAAGGGGTCCACTTTGGCCAATGTAGTGTTTTTCTCAGCTGTTACAATTTATTTTGCAGATGATGTTAGCTTTACCTTCTTTCGCCGTTGGCTCTTTTGGTTGACAGAGAGGCAGTTGAGTGAAGTGACTTTGTTGGTTTGTGTGAGACGTCAACTCCTTATTAAGGTTTGAAGAGTCTTGTAGTGATTTCTGAGATTTCCTTTATACATATGGTAAGGCGATTTTCTTTGTGGTTTCCTTGGCTGGGTCTTTTGGTTTGATATGTTGTCTTGGGGGTATATTTTTTATTTTGATGAAATCCCGCGGATATTCATACGATTCTCAGATATATATATATGGCTTAACATTCTGAGAAACAGTTAGAAGCATTGAATAATAACCTTCAGAGTGAAATCGACCAATCAGAGTACGTTGTTTCTCCGCTGACAATAATATACATAAGAATCTTTAAATGTCTGTCGATTTTCTCAATAAAGAATCTATTGCCTATCCCTTGCCTTCTGTCGTTATAGCAGTAGAAGTAGTAATAGTGACAGTTTCACTCTGTAACCCTTCTTCACCCGTGAATTTAACAGCTTAATTAAAAATTTGCTGAGACTGGAACACAAATTGACATCATTTATAGAAAACCACTGAAAACCACCCAAAGAGTGCAGAACCTTTTGGTGATTATCGCCAATATGCAACCATCGGATTTGCCAGTAGGTTTAGTGGAAAGTATTGATCAGTGGGATCAGCTAGATGGCAGGAGGGGAGGGGGTGTGTGAGGATAAATACTCACCGATATTAGTGGATGGTTGTCGTACCAAAATCAGAAATCATGAGCTGACCATTGTTTTGGATCCCAGTTGCTGAAAGGTCAATGGGATTGCCTTGTAATAGGAAGGTCTTGGGTTCCAACCCTGGTGGTGTGTGCGTAGCGCCGCTGGGTTCCAAACTAGGAGGCAAAAACTGTCCAGTAATCCCTGGTGGTTGGTTTGCAAAGGTTCTCTAATTGATACCAATCCGTGATTAAACGTGAATTAAATCTACTGAACTGAGATATTATTGTTCATTTGTGAACAAATTATTTTCACAATAGATGAATGTCTCATAGATAAAGAGTGCTGTAGTTAAAACTACCTATAGTTCTATATTAGGTCACAGGCCATAAGGCTAGCAGCGAAGATTCTTTTCTGTCATCTGTCAAATAAAGAATAAATTGCTAAAGGCCTCTAAATAGTGAATACTGCAAACAGCACAGCAATTGCAATTCGCTTAAATCAATTTAGAGGCTGAACACTTTAAAAGACTTCTAAATCGACCGTCACCTGCAACGCGCCTAATAATACCAACAGCGGAAGCAGAACTACCAGTGAACACTGACCCCCAACGAAATCAGAAGTCCTGAATGCAATGAAGATACCAAAAGCTGGGAAAGCAGCAGGACCAGATGGAATCCCAGCGGAAGCATTGGAAATGGATCCAAAGACAACAGCGGACTTGATGACGCCATTGCTAGAGAAGGTGTGGTAAGAGGGCAAAGTACCCGAGGATTGGAAGAAAGGATACTTATTCAGACTACCAAAGAAAGGAGACTTAAGTCAAGCCAAGAACTGGCGCGGAATTATGCTCCTGGACATCCAAAGCAAAAAACTAAGCCGCATCATCCTGGGGAGAATCAAACACGCCAACCTGGATGAAAAACTTTGACTGGAACAAGCTGGATTCAGGAGAAACAAGTCATGCATTGATCAAATTGCAACACGATGGATTATCATTGAACAGAGCTTGGAATGGCAGTCACCTCTCCACCTCATTCAACTTCATTGACTTTGTAAAGGCCTTCAACAGACAGCGTCGATCGAGATGTGATTTGGCAACCACTTCACAACTGCATGGTGCCGCCAACAATTATACACCTCATCCAACAGTTGTATCACAGTCCTGTATGCCAATTAATCCAGAATGTGAATCTCACGGAAGCCTACAAAGTGAAGACGGGAGAAAGACAAGGCTGTTTGGCTGCCTACTATCTGCAATGATTTTCCTGATTTCGGTAGGTTGGATAATGCGACAGACAAGTGAGAGTAACGACGAGACAGGCATAAAATGGACACACACAAAACACCTGGAGGATCTGGACTTCACCGACGATATATGTCTGATTTCCCACAAACGGGAAGATATGCAAGTGAAAAGCAACAGGTTGACAAAAGAAATATCAAAGATATGACCCAGGTGAACACACAGAAAACAGAGGTGATGAAGATTTCTAGCCAACAACAACAACAATCAGCATAAATGAGAGGAACCTAAAAGAAAACACCTCCTCTACCTACCTACCTGCGAAGGATCGTTTCAACTACAGGCGAACGGAACTGACGAGGATATCAAAGCAACGAGGATCGAGAAAGCAAGACAAGCTTTCATTACTCTCTAGTCTGTGTGGAAGTCAACAGCCCAGCCCAGCATGTAAACGAATATCAGATCCGGATTTTTAGCTCCAATGTGGTGTCAGTATTTCTTGCCATACGGATCGCAGACTTGGCGCGTCATAAAGAACACATCAACAGCTGCTTTCGCTCAATACTCAATATCAGAAGGCCGGCCATAGGAGTTAATACTGGAATATAGTTGACTGATGGTCGGGCTAAATACACAGAGTTGTTAGAAGTTAGAATTCATGGGCAAGCCATTCAATTGGGTCCTGCTAGTTAAGTAGTATACGGGCTAGCCTGTCTTGTAACCGGAAGGCCCTGGGTTTGAACCCTTACAAGTTTGGTAGGTGCGTACTGCCTATTATTCTGAAACTAGGATGAAAAACAGCTATCTAGTACTTCCTAGTGGTTTTAAAAAGTTCCCTGACTGATTGATATCAATCCGTTGTCAAACTTGTAAAAAAACAAATCAAATCCTTACAAATCAATATAAGTATAAAACTTGGGCACTGTGGTGGTAGAGAATAACTCCATTATGGATAAATTTTTATTTGGATAAGTCACACAGTGTTATACAGTAATATTAACTGATGACCATGTTTCGAGCACAAACTATTGCTCATAATTATATCAAGGCACTCACTCACACAACTTTTTCCCTTCACTTTTTTTATTACAGCTTGATTCCACACCGTACTTTTTGGTACAGGTATGAAATTTTCAACATGTGATGTCGGTAGCCCAAATTTTGCAGGCCGACCATAGATATCAGATGTTCGTCGGCAGGGGATCGAACCCCGGACCATATGCATGGTCGGCGAGAGTCGTAACCACTGCGCCACTGATGCACATTTGTGGAATCGATTAGATATTGGAATAAAAATCAATATAGGATAATGTGCATTCAGAAATAACAATATGAGTGTTATTAATCAATTACAATCAGATGGGAAATATGACGAGTGTTTTTATAGTCATAATAAGTAATTTGTTAGAATTTTGTGAGGTGCAATCTATATAGGTGGAGAGCGAGAGAGATTGATTTCTGAATCCTGGTTCATCCAGTGTACACTCAACAAATGCAACCGAAATGACTCAACGCAAATACCAGAGATATGTATGGAAGATATTATTACCTCCGGTCATTCAAATCAGTAGAGGATAATAAATATTCTTAAAATTCTATTTCAATTCAAGCACATCACAACATTCTAACAAGTTACTTATTATGACTATCAAAACACTCGTCTTATTTCCCCGTCTAATTGTAATTGATCAATAACACTCATATTGTTATTTCTGAATGTACATTATCCCATATTGATTTTTATTCCAATATCTAATCTATTCCACATATATATATACATATATATATAAATGAAGCAAGAAAGCTGTGTGAGTGAGTAATGCCTTGATATCATTATGAGCAATAGTTTGTGCTCGAAGCTTGGTCATCAGTTAATATTACCTTACAAATCAACCCTTGAAAAAAAATATATATGTGAGGCGTACTCATCAGTCACTCACCTGTAACATAGACTGTATCATTTCAAGTATAGATTTAGCTGTGTACAATTTTGCTGCAATCGCACCATTCGGTATAGCCTCCAAAGCAGGCACAAGTAGAAATAAATCGTAGAATAACATTCCAACTAAACCAATTAACAGTAAGTTATCATCGAATGCCACTTCTTCGGACAAATCACTTAACTTCAGTGCTCTTAAACGAAACAGACTGATAATACATGTGATTGTACTAACAGACAGCAGTACTAATTCTGTGCCTTGATACAATGTGATCGCTGTATTCTTTGTTTCATTTTTAACAATGAATATAAAGAATAGGCTCATAGCAACTAGTGTAGCCATAAATATTAGCAGGCCAACAAATAATCCTTTATGCGAACGATGACATTCAGAGAATTGTTTTGTCTTCAAATTGGCCTTACGCAATTTCTCCAAACGTTCTGATTCCTTGCGTACATGTCCAACTTTCTCGAACATTTTATAGAAGATAGCACCAGCAATTAGACTGTATTCAATAGCACATGGAAATAAAAAGGGGGCGAGTTTTTTCACTGTCGAACCACAAGCTGTATGGAATGTTCAAAAGAGAAGGAAAGGCGAAAAGAAGAATTATTATTTTCCTGGATTTATTTTTATTGGGAAACCTGGGAGTATTAAACAGCCAACTGTTTCGTAAGCCCTAGTTTTCAACTCTTCATCAGTACTGACGCACCCACCGCCAAGGTTCCAACCCAGGACCTTCCAGTCACCAACAGGCGAGCTGGTATCTCATTAAAACAACGGGGTACATACTGATGAAGAGTCCCAAACTAGGCTGACTTAACAGCTGTCCAATACACCCTGGTTTTCCAGTGGTTCTCTAACTGATGTCACCTCATGATAAAACCCTCCATTCAATCAAACAAAATCCCTACGAAACCAATACTTGAAAATTTATTTATTTTATTCTTTTACGTTCCCATTGGAACATACGGCTTCAAGGTAGAGCTTTGAAGTTTCGGTAGCAGGGTGTTTCATTTACATAGCGGGGTTACTAGTCTTTAGCGTCCTTATTACCGGCTTAAGGAGGATTTTGAGCACTTCGACCGGGGATTACACCCTGAACCACATTCTACCGCTTAGCCACAAGAATTAGAAACATTACACTATTTACGAACTAGCGTCCGATCAAAGTATCTAATAGAGAGAGAGAGCTATGAGTGGTTGGTAGCGAGGTCGACTAGTTGACTGGTAACGTCTTTGATTGCAGTACTGGATGACGCAGGTTCAAACCTTCTCAGAAGGGGCATGAGTTCCTTCAAGGCTGAAGTTACACATCCTGCTAACAAGTGCTAGCAAGCAGGAGACCTAGGTTGAAAGTTCCCCATCGATTAACCCTAACCATCCATCCAATAACAATTGTCGAATATTAACACGCGCCACACAGACCGTCGAGTGGAATTATAATGAGACTGACAAGTAAGATGTATCTCTGAGGGTGGTGTGGATGAGATCATTTGAGGAGAGAATGAAAGTGTGTGCTCAATTGTCGAGGCAGTGAAGGACAGAGTGGATCGGATATATGTTGCTAAAGCCTTAACTTCCACTTGGAACCCAATGCAACACTAATATTGAAGTGTTGGTTTGTAGGGATTTGGTTGATTAGTTACAGAATTTCATTATGATTTCATGAACCAAATCCCTACAAACCAATACTTAAATATCAATGAGATGTTCACGGCCAACTGAGCCTTCCCAGGTAGGTAGGGGTTCAAGTGGGAAGTCGTGACCACTAGGGTGCAGAAGGTCGTGTGTGAAGACAAGTGCTCGCCAGTGGCTATGTCGTGAATCGTCAGAAGTTTGAATTCATGGGTTGGCCATTGGATTGGGTTCCAGTGAGTGGCTTAATGGTGTACGAGATAGCTCGCCTTGTAACCAGAACGTCTTGAGTTCGAAATATGGAGGTGGGCCTACTACTGAAGATTCCAAAACTAGCTGGACGAAACAGCTGTCTAGTGCTCCCAGTTGGTTGTCCAATGGTTCTCTAACTGATGTCAGCTCATGATGAAATCCTGATAATGATAACAACATTAATAATAATGAATTTGGATGGCCAGCTCAATCCAGGAAAAATGGAATTGCACACCGAAAAAGAAGACGAGGATAAAGTCACACACACGCACACACAGGAAGAGTGTCTGGAACGATTATGACCAAAATAGATATAGTTTTGTATAGTGTAAATAGAAGAATGCTCTGAAATTTTAGGGTAATTCACACAAAGGTGGTGTCGACTACACAGTCAAATGAAGAGTGTTACTCAGCCAAAATAAAACAGGTCAGCCAAAATCGTGGAATACAAACGAATATGAAGCAGCCAAGAAATTTTAAGAATTAGAATTTTCAATGAGTTATTTTCGGTGAAAGTGAAAGAGTGATTGCATCCCAAAGGGTAGTAAAATGATTTTAAATTAATGGAAATTACATTTAAGTGTTGGTTTGTAGAGATTTGATTGATTTCAGGATTTCATCATGAGCTGACATTAGTTAGAGAACCATTGGAAAACAAGCTGGGAGTACTGGACAGCTGTTTCGTCCTAGTTTGGGACTCTTCACCTGTACGCACCCACTGGGATTCGAACCCAGGACCTTCCGGTTACAAGGCGAGCTCGTATACCATTCAGCCACTGGGACCCGATCCAATGGTCCTTGAATTCCAACTTCTGCCAATTCACGACATAGCGCGACCGCTAGCCAATGTCTTCGGCGAGTATTTGTCCTCACACCCGACCGGCTGCACCCTGCTGGTCACGACTTCCCACTGGAACCCAGGTAACTACCTACCTGAATAGGGCCAGTCGCCAGTGAGCATCCCATTGGTATTTAAGTGTTGGTTTGGAAATTAAATTCGTATTATGATGGATATTGAACATCAGTTAAAGTTCTTAACTTTGATTTTATCCCTATATTCAACGTGGGAAATAATCTTGGTTGCAACATTGTCCCCAAATACCTGTTATACCTGTGAAGAAGAAGTGGCTACACATACTAATCATCATCATCACTAGGATTTGTCTTCCAAAATCTGACGACTGTTAAATCTTACCATCTCTTTCGTACCTTGCTCCTAGACCAATCATCAACTATTCAGAGTACTTATTTTCCATGAAGCTAAGTGAATCCCCCTATCAGTCAGAAAAATCTTTGAGTAGCTTGAAAATCCCCATTGAGTCATATTAAAAAAAAGAGAAGACGTTCAGCGGAGAGACTGACTCTTTTCGACGGCGAATTCATTCACATGGCTAGCTGTACAATCGCATTTATGTACGATTATCCGTGTGTGTGTACATGAGATTTGTCAAGTTTAGATAATTAATCAGGTAATACAAGAATGATCTAGTATAGAAACATGGTTAATCAGACAGCAACCAAAGTGAGATTGAGTTAGTAAGTTAGATGACGTAATACAGTTGACTGAAATGTTTCAACTTAAGTCAGGGTAGCAACAGAGGTAATGACAGGTAGAGACTAAGTAGAAGTGGAGTAGAGAATGCCTAGTGGCATTTAAATTAGAACTGAAATTGAGCAATTAATTTGGATGACTTAACGTAAATGACAAGAAACTGAGCGTTGGTCAAGTCAGTAACAGTGGTAGTGAGGTGTAGGAATTCAATCGAGTACGGGTAGAGAACAGAAAGTTGAAAGTGTAAAATATTACAATTGAGAAGACAAAATAATACTAATGAAGAGACAGAAGAAGAAAGATTAGGTAGAATTTACTTGTCGGGTAATAAGATAGATTAAGTGTATTGCAGTGCATCGCTGGCATAGAGGTTAGGATGCTCGCTGACCATGTACATGGTCCGGAGATCGATCCCCGGCCACCAACGCACTCCTTTACCTAGCTAAGCCAGAAATAATGCTGGCAAAGAGGAAAGGTTGGGCGTGAGGCTAGCAACCCCATCCTCTGACATAAACACAGCTACAGAAACTTCAAGCTTCTAGCTTGAAGCCCCCTATTTTCCACTGGGAACGTGAAGGAAAAAAAAGTCCATTGCAAGTGTAGTGATTGAACGAACTTCTGTATGCGGAGATCAGAGCTTATCAAGTGAATCGCCATCGCTTCTGCAGTTTGAAGAAGTTTGATTCGTACACCTTTAGGAAGACTACTTCTTACTCTGTAGACTACTTTGAAGTTTGTTTGGGGTCAGCTTGGTGTCCGAATTCTATCAGATGTTCTAAGATGGAGCTGCGGGACATCGTTTTTCTCCTTTGTAAAACCATGTTGGTAAGTGTTCGGTGATACGCTAGGAAAGCGAACGCTGGATATGGCCGACATACCTGGTTCCACACAAGCAGGTGGATTGATAAATACACATTGGTGAGGCCAGTAGTGGTAGCTTATCCGTCACGTTTACATGAATCATAGGTTTTTTGAAGAAGGTTAGTCGTAGTTTAGCTGCGAAGAAGGTCTTCTTAAGTGAGCGCGACAGTCGATTTTTTAGTGTTTCCACAGATATATCTCCATTGAACTGAAAAATCTCTTTCCCACTAACGTAGCCGAACTTGATCGTAGTCATATATATATATATATATATATTATATATATAAGTACGGCGTGCTCCTTTCCCCAATGTGTTTGTATCCTAACAGTCAAAGGCCAGTTTTTGTCTTTTGATACTTACATGGCTCAGTGAAGCAGAAGGTGCTAAAGGACGAAAGACTGTACCTAGAATATCTCAGCTGAGTTGCCCATTGCATCGTCATAATTATTATTATTACATCTAGACATATAACTTCACGCCTGTCATTAGTGGCCATATATTAGTGTTTACAATTTCTGCGTTTATATACGTCCTTATGACCAGTGAAGAAGGTGGCCCAATAAGAAGAAGTGTATATAGAAAACCTACATCAACGGGTCAGTTGACTCATTTTCCCAGCTTCGTGCCCTTGAGATACAAATGCAATCTGATAAAGTGTTTGATTGACAGAGCAAGAGCATTTTGCTCGGATGAATGTCTTGACGAGGATCCTAATAATATTAAACGGTTGCTGAGTGAAAATGGTTATCCAGAAAAGTTTATTGATAAGAATATGAATTTAAAACCAAAGCAGCCCAAGTTACCAATGGTTCTAAAATAGGCCCTATTCTTACAAATGCAGTTCCTCGGGGACAACAACAGCGAGATACTAACACAGCGACTTAGAAATGCGGTAAAGCGAAGAGCATTCCCTGCTGCCGAATTGCGCTGTCTTCAAAACCACCCACTCCTCTTTTGCGTTTGGGAGTAAAAGACAAACTTTCTAACTTCGCCTCTTCTATGTGTATCTACCAATTCAACTGCTCCTGTGGAATGAGCCAGTTACATAGGCCATAAAATTAGGCGTGTTTCTCGTCGAATTTCCGAACATCACCCTGCATTGTGGTTAAGCAAATGAAAAACAAAATCTATCCGCAGTGCTATTCTACCTCATCTTGTGGATACACATCACAAGATTGACGTTAACCATGCTTTCAGGGTCATTTACCGCATACCTACGAATCTCAAGGAAGTCGTGACCAGTAGGGTGCAGAGGGTCGGGTGTGAGGACAAATACTCGCCGAAGACATTGGCTAGCGGTCGCGCTATGTCGTGGATTGGCAGAAGTTGGGATTCAAGGACCATTGGATCGGTCCCAGTGGCTGAATGGTATACGAGCTCGCCTTGTAACCGGAAGGTCCTGGGTTCGAGTCCCGGTGGGTGTGTACTTCTGAAGAGTCCCAACCTAGGACAAGACAGCTGCGCAGTACTCCTAGGTGGGTTTCCAATGGTTCTCTAACTAATGTCAGCTCATGATGAAATCCTTAATCTCAATTTTGCCTTAAGAGTTCGTTTGCTAAATATTGCTGAGGTTGGCTGTTGGGATCCATGCTAACAAGCATAATGTGTACATCCAAAATAAGTTAGTTCAGACATTATCCTTACTGGGTGACCATCTAGGTTTGAATGATCCTGAATGTTTGTGGAATTTCCTTAATTTTCTGATATTCTATTTCCTATTATATCTTTATTAATATTATTATCATAATTTAAGCACCTTTAATGAAATGTAACTCCACTGTGGTCTTACTTAACAAATCGCTATTATTTAAAAACAGTGAAACTGTTATTGACTATTAATCTAGAATATTCTATGTATATAAACACAGTGTATAATTGTAGAGCCAGAAGAGGAGGAAATTTATCGTAAAGGATATTCTTTGATCAATTATTTTTTGCTTTACATGTTTTGTTAATTATCCGTGAAATTGTCTAAATCATAAGACGTGTATTCATTATGCAGATTACAATGTCACATGGAAGTTAAGACTAGCCACGATAGCAGTGAAGGATTCCACTTTTAGCTTTTCGCTAAAAATTTTTTTCGATACTTCCTTGAGATTCATATGGAACATACCACCTTATTAACGCACAGAACGATTGCATCTGCACCATCGTTTTCCCATGGCCATAATGTAACAACACAAGACAAGGGACAGGGAACAGATTGTCTACTAAGGAAATCAACACATATTTGTACATTTTCACATACATTATTATAAATTATTGTTAGCAAAAAAACAAAGTCTTCTAATTGGCTGTTTCTCGCTGAAAGTTAATCTTTCATCTCTTTGTGACTGTCTCTTGAAGTTCAGATCATCTACCTGCTAATTGTATCCGCGTACGCAAAGTCTGCATGCTATGGTTGTTTGTTGTTCTCATTTTTCTCACGACCAATATTGGTGGCGTAAACATTGACGTAAATTACTGTCTACCGATTTGGCTAGCAGCCAGCTCTCACCATAATCTTACTGCGTTTACGCTTTCTATTTCTTCTTCTACAAATAACTTCCTCAAATACATCGATCGACCTACGTCTAGCTCGCCACTTCGCATATATGGGATACACTCAATGGTCTGAATGCCTATCAACATGTGTACAATCAACTTTATTTTCTTCTTGTACAGCTGTTGATCAATTGATTTCCTCACTACTCATCCTATCTAACTGGCCATCTGATCTTGATAAAGGTTTCAAACCGGCTGGAAATACTTTTCGTGAATTGACACTGTCCTTCGAAATTCGTAACCTATTTCTTAAAGTGACTGGCGTAAATCTCTTCACACCGACTTTTCAAGTACTCTGTAACTTAGATTTATCTTGTTGGTGGTTATTTCATGCTTGTTATTTTTCAGTTGGGCATCTTCATCGCCACTGTCTCCTCTCTGTGTTCACACGAAATTCTTCGAGTTTGTTTCGGATGTCACTTATTTGTCAACTGCCTGAATTTTGCTTTGTATATATGGAAAGTGTTGACCGCGCTTCTAACCTCTGCGCATAGTCCTACACGTTTCAGTGTAAAAAATGTAATACAAATTTCCCCAGTGTTTTTTTAAGGAAGCCATAATGAAGAAAGACAGCCTTGGTGGTTTAGTGGTAGAACATTGGCCCACCACGTAAGTAATCTCGGCGTTTGATTTCCAGCCGACACACTCCTCCCTTCACCTCACATAGCCCTTATTGTACGTGGCAGAGAGAGAAGGTTGAGCATGAGGCTAACAGCCCCATCCCGTAAAAAAATACCACTCTTATGAAATCTTTAGAACTTTAGATTGAAGCCCTATGTTCAGCACTGTATTTATGATTGTTTTGTGATTGGCCTGCTCATGCTCACTTGTGAGTTCTCATCCTTTGAGACATTCTAGTTTAACTCTGCCAAAATATACCATAAAATTCTATAAAAAGTAGTTGAGTCCATATACTATTCGCCCACTCAATGATCCTGTCTGTCTGTCTGTTTTTGACATAGAACTTTGCACAGATATGTGGCATTTCTAGTTGCCACCCTGCCTCCATATAGCACACAAAGCAAGAGAAGAAAGTAGAAGAAATGCATAATAGAGACAGTAAACAGAGGTGTGAGACAAAGGAATAGTAATAACGAAGAATAATATATTTTCATTGGAAATCATATGTCACAAGGAGTGGATGCATCTGCACCAGCCATTGAGAACGACTTTGAGCCAGCTATATCACCAGTTGTTTCCGGCCATTGGTTTTACCGTTCCGACGACCCCAACCAGGAAGTCTACACCTTCCTACATGGCTGGCTTAAACTAACTGTTGTAGATTTCATTGACTAGTGCCATGTTTTGGTTTGACCACCGCCAGCTCATCTTTTCCAGCCTGACCTTGTGTCAGCTAAGATTGCCCGTTGAGGAAGGCGATGACTAGGCATACGTAACACATGTCCTAACCATCTCAGTCGATGTAATTTCACAGCCTCGTCGATTGATTTCCCCTCCTTACCTAGCACTCGATCGACACCTAATCTCAATATTGCTCACCTTATTATACCACTTCACACGGAAGATAGAGCGCAGGCACCCATGATCAAAGACACACAGCTAGCCAACCTTTTCACGTCTTCCACTCTCAATGGTCATGTCTCAGTCGTAGCCATAAAGGAGGACTGAGTGGACTACTGAACAGTACACCCGCTCTTTGCTCGATAGCCGGATATCAGAAACGGCGTAAACTGGCATATGCAAAACTAGCCCTCTGTATCCGTGCTGAGATTTCGTCAGAGATCAACGCGTTGGCGTTGGCTGATGGTACCTCTCAAACAAGTGAAGCGGTTAACGTGATCAGTTATTTGATGTAACTATCGTTCAGTCACCAGATTATTCGAATCCGATTTTGATACAAGTTTGGTTTTACCAAAATCTTTTATAATCTTAAATCATCTTTTTCGAGGGTAAAGTTTTCAATTCTTGGCATAAAATAAACAACATATTTATAAAAATCACTAAAGGTACTGCTCCAGCCCTACAATGTAAAAAGTGGATAGCTGGGTAAAAAAAACTTGCCTGCTACACCTGCAGTTTGCATAGTCGAGCTCCCATGATCCAAATGCAGTGGTGACACACTAGACGTTGTTTTCTTCCCATCTGACAATACCATATTGGCCAGATTAGTTAAATTAAAACTTGGTGAACTTGCACCATGTGAATATTCGTGTAAATTTGTATCTGAATCAGCTTGAGGTTCTAGAAAATATTCAATCGGCAAAGCAAATTCATGACTTGTTCGATTCGACTCTCCACCTTCTCCGCCTGCAGAGACTCCGCCGCCACCAGCTGCTCCTGCTCCTCCTCCTCCACCCTCATGTGATGGTTCACTACCGATTTCATCAACAATTGTCTTCAACCACTGGCAAAGATTGGCTACAGCCAAATGGCATAGAAAGAAGCGGAGAACAAATTTCTGTACATTGAATACAACCTAGGAAAACGGATAGTGAGATAAAGAAATACATTTTGAGAAATTAAAGTGAAATATATAATGATTAAGATATGTAGATGATACTTTTGTAGTGCTAAAACAAGATCTACACAATTCATTCCTGGAGAAAATAAACTGTGTATCTCCCAGAATCCTGTTCACTTTGAAAGTAGAATCAGGCATCAGTGAATTAACATTTCTAGACAGCCTAGTTAAGGGGAAGGAAAACTGACATTTTAGTATATCCATATTCAGGAAGAAAACCCACTCCAATAAATATTTACACTTCAAATCATCACACCCCATCGGCGCAAAGGTATCAGTTGTTTCAAGTCTTTTCAGACGAGCACACTCTTTGATGTCAACGGATGAGAAAGCAAAAGAAGAAGAAATATCAAACATTACTGAGACTGTCAAGAAAAATTACTACCCAAATAACTTCATGAACAAAATCAACAATGACATTAAATATGGTCGAAAGTGTATTCTGGAGACAACGGCCTTATTAGTTGTCACTCCACATAGATCAGAAACGTCAGATGATATAAGAAGAGTACTAAATAATAAGCACAACATCAGAGTTTTCTACAAAACATCAAACACACTACGAAACAAATTGTCCATATAAAACACCCAATCCCTAAAGATTCTCTATCTAATTGTGTCGATAAGATAAAATGCTTGGTTGGAATGTGACGCAACATACATTGAACAAACATCTCGAGAAATCAAAATCAAAAGAAATGAACGCCGTAGAGCCTGAAAAATCATCAGCCATAGGTCTACATGCTACAGAATCAGGCCACACAAAATTGATTTTGACAATATTGAAATAACCCAGAAAAACGATTTCAGAAATCATAAAAAACGTCTAATATCAGAAGCCAGCCATTCATATCAAATGGAATCCAAATTATCTGAGCTGAATAGGAATGATGGACTAAAACAGAATCTGACCTGGTTACAACACCTCCCTCCCCCCCCCTATAAAGTGACAAACTCAACACGAATGTGATAAGCAAATTTCACTATGTAAACACACGCTGCTTTTATGATTTTACACACTGATCATATCCAACAATCTACACTTGGTTTTGTTGTCTCTACCAGTTGACCAGCCTGACAACCAAAAATGACCACAGACTGAAGAACGATGACCAAGTTAGTAAACTTTGTTTTGATGATATCATAACAGACGTACTATTACCTTTGATATTTGGTTTAGTGATCTCCATTGTCACTTTGACTTTCAATATGGCTGCCTTTTAACTTGACCTAAGTAGTCTATTTTCTCACCCCTTAACTGTTTGTTATATATAAGCTGAGTGGATTTTGTAAATTCCGGTTTAATAATACATTGATAAAGCTATTAGCAGCAGCATTAAATAGCGAAACGTCATTGGGAAATACAAAAACCTTCATTATTATAATGAATATCTTATAATCAATGCCCAAATTTTTTCAAACTCTTAAAAGTGAACTTGGCTTGGACATATGTATATTGAAGTAAGGTTTACATAAAGTGTGATGCTACTTTTTCAGTATTTAAGTAGTTGATAGATGTTTAAAGAAAATTCTAGAATTATTCGGATACACGAGGTGAGTAATATTTGTTATTCGGTGGATGTTGACTTACAGTGTGGCATCTAGGATGCACATCTCGACCTAGTTGAACCAGTCACTATCAGCAGGAGAAATCTGACGGAGAAAAAAAATAATTCCTTCACTTATCTAGAAAACATCATTTCAACCAAAAGGCAGCTGGAACGGATGAAGATGTTAAAGCCAGTTAGCCAGCCAGAATCGGAAAGGCAACAGACGCCTTCATCAACCCTGAAACCAGTTTGGAAATTTTCCGCTTCATTCACTCAGCCAACACAAAGAACAAGATTCAGGTTCTAATGTCAGCACAAATGTGAAATCAATCAGTCACTTCTTCTATACGAGTCTGACACTCACGTGTGCGCGTCACGACAAGCATTTCCAAAAAGGCAGCCACAGACTTTTATCAACGCCTGCCTTCGTTGGCTCTATACTGAAGATCACATGGCTGATGAGAAAGAATAATCAACAAGAAGCCAAGGGAATAAGATGACCAAGAACAAGCAAAATGCAGATGCATTGAGGATAAGCCACTGACGAGGCGGTCCAATGACATAGCGCGTAATACAGGTCATCTCTCGAGTGAAACCCGAATGGGGAACGACCAGTGCTTCATCGGTGCGAGGGTGATGTGACGGAGAAGAGGGATTATAAGCAATCATGGACCCAGGTCAGTAGGACAGCAGAAAGTAGAACAAAGTGGAGATGTGTTGTTGAAGCTATATGTTCCACTCAGACCCCAAGGGATAATAATAATAATAATAATAATATAAGATTATAAGTTTCCAGACCGTAGGTGTTACGAGCTTCCTGGAATAATTTGAGCGCCAAGTCAGATTGATTCATTGTAAATTATTTAAACTAACCCCAGCGTGTGAAGAAAATCGGAACAAGATCTTTTTTCTGAACGTTTCGCTGTGTAAGCCGCAGCTTCTTCAGCAGATTTATTTGGATTTTTAATAATCGTCAAAATATATGTAGTCAAAAATGTTTTACATAAACTGAAGTCAGTTTATTTGAAGGTCATTCGTCCATGGACACTTCTACCAATAGAAATATGTGAGCAGTCACCACACATATTTGTAATAACTAATGTCAAATTGTTGTTGTGTTCACTCTTCTATAGTTGACTTGTAAAGATTAGTTTTGTATGAGTGTGTGTGTGTATGTATGTTATTTGTCATAAGGAAAATACGTGAATTCATATGTGATAAACATGATACTACATTTGTATGCGATTGGTGGATGGTGGCTAGCAGTGGAATCCAGGATGCGCATTTCGTCCTGGATTATTCGCATCCTGGATTCCACTGCTAGCCACCATCCACCAATTGTATACAAATCAAATCCCCAGACATCGTCGAAGCATCTACACAAGAAGCCGACATGTCAACCTGAGACCGAGCACTTCGGTCCAATCAATCGATGGGAAAATCAAAAATTCAATTCAATATTGATACTACATTTTTTAAAAGGTCATGGAGGCTCCTGAAGTGTTTGTTGTTTTTTTCATTTGTCTTGCTTCATAAGAGTTTGCCATATAGAGGTGATAAGTCTATCCCTTCTTTGCTATTCACTGCATTTGATGTGGTTAAAATGTGCAAGGCTTCCGAAGTCAATCTATCTTTATGTGAATGAAATCCTCTTTCAAGAAATTCGACATTGTCGAAATCAATCTTATGTCCGCTGTCTATTGCATGCATTGGTATAGCTGATCTTTTTCCTAGACTTTTTAATTCTACTTCATTTCTAGGTGGACGTTTCGTGCATAGTCTATGTTCATAGGGGAGAGCATTAGACAGGTGAAGGTCAGAGTGAATGATTAATTTAAATAATTTATAATGAATAATGAAATAAACCAATATTATCACACCAACACATATTTAAATATACACGATTGTACAGCAACGAAAATGAAATCGTTAAAAAGAGAATTGCTCCTGCTGAAATCTTAGTCTTATGTCACAACGGAGATTATTAATTTAACTGACTTAGGGGTGAGACTACGATTGAGGTGCTCAGAAATCATCTGAGAACATCATTGATAAAAACGTTCTTTACTGACGCTTTATGAAAAACCTACTATAGAGGTCCACTGGCGTAACCTAATGTCACGGAAAGTCAATTTCATCTCTATTGTTTAATTCTATGTGTTCTTATGGAGCTAGGTACATAGAACTTAAGTTAAGAAACGTGACGCGCTATGTTCGAGAGCACCTCTCAGTTTTGATGAGCAAAGCAGAATGAGCAGAGATATTAATTCATCGATATTGCAACATACTGTATATACTGACAATGCAGCATCTTACATAAAGTTTAATATAATCTAGAAAGTCTGACAAAGTTTATGGAAAGGGACATTGGTGGATTTGTTCTGTACAGTGAAGGCTTTAGAGATATATAACGCAGAGTCAGAAATTTGGTTACAAAAACAATTCAAATAGTCTCATCGGTTAGCTTGGTCTTAATTTTACTATGTAATTCACACAAAGACATTGTTATTCTTCTTTATTCCGTGTTACAATTTTGTTTTATTTCATTTCACGTTAAGTTATCATATGGTAACATTTTATCTAGTCTAATACTTTGATAACATTTCACTTATTCTATGTTTCTATCATATTATTTCTATTCACACAGTCACATTTCCGAATGTACTTTATTTTGCGATCATTTATTTTAACGAGTTGATCACGGATTGATATCAGCTAGAGAACCATTGAAAACCAGGGAGTACTGGACAGCTGCTGTTTCATCCTAGTTTGGGAATCATCGATAGTACACATCCGCTGCCAGGGTTCGAACCCAGGGCCTTGCAGTTACAAGGTAACCTCGTGTACCATTCAGTCATTAGGACCCGATTTAAAGGCTCATGAATTGTAACTTCTACCGCAACCATTGTCGTAGGTGCGACAACCACCCGCCAGCCTAGTTTGGGAATCATCCGCAGTAAACACTCACAGACAGGACTCGAACCCAGGACCTTCCGGTTACAAGGCAGGTTCAGTGGGTGCGTAATGCCGATGATTGCCAAACCAGAATGAAAAAGCTTTCTAGTACTCCCTGGTATTCAGCGGTTCTCCAACTGATATCAGTCCTCCATGATCAACTCGTAAAAATGAAACTAACCCTTGCAAACCAAACTAAAGGAAATCATCTATTTTAAAAATTGCATCCAATGAAATTTAAGTCGACCTCTATTTATGTAGTTATTCATTCATATATCCATCTAATCAATTCAATTGTGATTCATAATACTATACACCAATATTATTAAGGCACTTTGGTATTTCCACTCACTGTCAAACTATAACACTCCTTCAACACGTACACACACACAAACACAGAAGAAATATTCCCATATTAAGTCATAAGAAAAGGGAGAAAAAAGGAGAAGCCTCCTGCGTCAAACATCACAACGGTTCCTAAGAAGACTCTCTTCATGAACCTAGAATTCAGAGGTGATATGGCAGCGGAAATTCTCAGAAACCTCCTTTCAAAAAGTCTGAAGAAGACATTCCCAACAGCCAATCTACGTATAACATTTTCCTGCGAACAGTTAATCCAGTATAACGCTAAGGACAAGATACCGCTTTTGGCCAGCCATTTCAATGTGTATTTATCAATTTACTTGCTCGTGTGGAGCAAAGTATATCGGCTGTAGGCAACATCATGTCCACAAACGTATTCTGGAAGGCTGTCCAGCTTGGTTAGCCAGAGGAGAAGAGAAGAATAGCAACAGCTCGATCCTCGAACACCTTGTCATCTCCGGACATCGAGCACCCCCACATGAATGCTTTACAGTGGTACAAAGAGACCCTCAAAATCGTACAAAGGGAATTCTGTACAAAGCTGAGGCATTAGCTATTCGAGACCTAAAACCGGACCTGCGCATACAAAGACGATACATACATTTTCTGGCCCTACCATTGCCAGAGTAAATTTCTTACTATAATTTTGCTCCTTTCTTTTAATATGTAAGTTCACTATTATTATCATTGTTCTTAATACTTTCATTATTATTACTATTCCCATCATCCACATTTGATTACCACTATATTACTGTTTATTAATAACATTGTTTTTTCACACAGATCTTATACAAAACTAGTTCACAGCCTTTCCACTAGTACCTGTCCATTCTACACGAGCTTGTTGATTAGTCATTATCTCACACTTATTAGGTCATACCAACTTCTGTCTGCTTTCTAACTTACAATTAGTCATCCCTTCTTACATCTCACATTATGTAGTAGAATTTTCAAGGACAAAGTTTACCAATAACTGATTGGTCTAAAGATTTCTATGTTAATTATAATTACGATTGTACATCATTTTGTAGCATCTTCGCAACCACTTTACAACTAACATGATTAACAATCATAAAATAAAGATCATGACAGTTACTCAGCTGAATAAAAAACAAAAGTACATACTAATGACCAATCATATTTAAACAGGTCATGTAGTCCATGGTAGGCGTAGATTGAAATCTACTGTTTTTTGTATACATAGTTTAGGGTGTATGTGATTAATCCGAAGTGCTTACATTACCTCTAATAACCAACCTTGAATTAGAGTTGTGTGAAATAATTTTAAAACGATCATTAATATTGGTTTTGTGACCTGACATTAATAAGTGTTTTGCAATGGATGAATGCTGGATTTCTATTCAGATTAATCGCATTGGTCTTTTCTATATGATTAAATAGCCATTTTGGAACATGTTCTTTCGACGACATTGGAACATTCTGTTGGTCCCTATATACCTATATAGGTGTCACCGCAACAACTGCAGGTGATCTTGTAGATACAGTATGAATGAAGTAGGGTCCACAGAATTTCGTCCTTTAAGTGTAGGTAGGTACAAGGATCGAAAATGTTCGACAAGTGAGAAAAAGAGATTCGGCATAGAATGTGCATTTGATGGCTGACCGAAGTCTTTGAGCTAGCTGTCAACTGCACAATCTGGTCACCCTTGAATGACAGGTCAATATAGATAGATAGCTTTCCTTGGCACAGAAGCTGTCTTTTCGAGATGTGGTCTTTCTTTACTCTGTGAGAAGTGATAAAGTTCTCCGGATAATCATTAGCTAATAAAACTGAATGTATATGTCGAAACTCATCCATCAATGTATCACTCGTGCATATTTTTCGTGCCCTTGAGAACAAAGATTTTCTACTGGAGGGGAACGTTTATACTGGATAGGAACAAAACTGGTAAAATGAAGATATTGTCTACTCCATGTCTGTTTACGAAAAATAGATCGCTGAATCGTTCCATCATCTCTCCTGGTCATTGTAATATCCAGGATACCGAGTTTTTTATTGGATTCGAGTTAGGATATCACTCGGATATTGGTCATTAGTATGTACTTTTGTTTTGTTATTTAATTATTGAGTAATTGTCATGAACTTTATTTTATTACTGTTAACCATGTTAGTTGCAAAGTGGTTGTAAAGAAACTTCGAAATGATATCATCTCGCGAAATTTGTCTTCTAAATGCCTTATTCAAATGTATATATATATATATATATATATATATATATATATAACAGTCAATGACAATCAGTTTTCTATTGTGTTTGTGAGTGTATGTGTTGGAGGGGTGTTATAGTTTGACAGTGAGTGGAAATACTAATACCAAACTAGGATGAAACAACCGTCCAATTCTCCCTGGTTTTCAATGATTCTCTAACTGATATCAATCCATGATCAACTCGTAAAGACATAACTAACCTTACAAACCAAACTATAGAAAATCTACAATCATTTAAGCATACAATAGGCAGCCAGCCAGTAAAGGCAAAATTAGAATCATATCAGAAATGTGTTTTCTGGAACAAGTATAAGATGGGAGCGAACAATAGTCACTTAGTTTTGCGTATGCATGGTCAATGAGAACATGAGAATAAAAGAGGTGAAATAATCCAAGGATGTCGGTATATATATATATATATATATATATATATATATATATATATATATATATATATATATATTAGATGTGTCGTCATTATTCGCCGACGTCCCACTGCTCAAAACACTTAGCTACTTATGTGCCCAACTGACGGAACAAGAGGGAGAGATGTAGGAATCCCACTGGTAAAGGTCAAGGAAGGAAATATTGTGAAGTTCACGACGAATGTCAGCATATGTTCAACAATGATTTTTATAAAGACAAGCTGATGGAATTCTGATAGGCTTGCTTCTGAGCCCTCTTATGCTACTGAAAATTTTCTTGATAAAACTTGGAAATGAAAAAAGACACACAATTAGTATGGCTTGATATTTTGTCGATACGTAGATGATACCTTCTTCATTGTTTGCAATAGAAACCTTAATAAACAACAGCTTCTCAATGCCATCAATACTGCTGTTCACCCAGTTATTCAGTTTTGCATTTAAGGAAGAAGTAATAACAGTTTGCCTTTCCTAGATGCCCTACTCACGAAGAATACAGACAGATATCCACAAAAGAACCTATTTAGAAAGAAGACTTGGACGGGTCGGTTAACTGAAACCTACACTAAAGTAAAAGAAAATATCCAGAGAACTTCATAAAAAGCATATGTCGATACTAGAGGTGGGGTAACGATAGATACCGTAAATAAGAAATCATGGTATCTTAAGTTAAGTGTTAAGAATAACAGCAGAATAACAAATACCAGTTATCATGAGTGGAGGAAATCTGAAGGAAGTTGTCTGATCAAGCCAGCATCCTTTCAAATATAGACGAAGAGAATGCTAAAAGGTGACACAAGAATGGATCGGAAAAAGCTACACAGTTCACGATTAATTTGAAATCACTGGAAATCTTTACTAGGAGGATTTCATCATGAGCTGACATCAGTTAGAGAACTATTGTAAATCACAAGTGAGTACTGCACAGCTGTTTCGTCAGCCTAGTTTGGGACTCTTCATCACTACGCACTCACTATAAAAGTTCAAATCCAGGACCTTCTGATTATAAGGCCAGCTCGTCGACTATTGAGCCACTGGTTCTTGGGGGAAAGGGGAGCCGTGACCAGTAGAGTGCAGCAGGTTGAGTCAGTAATTCATCGAAGAAGATATTGCGAAATGGTCGCGCTGTATCATGAATTGGCGCAAGTTGAATTCATCGGCTGGCCACTGGATTGGGTCCTAGTGACTTAATGGTTTACGAGCTCGCTGGCCTTGTAACCTTAAGGTCCTACGTTCGAACCCCATTAAGGTGCGTGCGTACTGAGGAGAGTCCCAAACTGGCGGGATGAAGCGGCTGTCCACTACTACTTGGTGGTTTTCCAATGGTTCTGTAACGGACGTGAGCTCATAATGAAATCCTTCAACTAATCAAACAAAATCTCTACAAAACCCCATGCTTGAAAATCCTTAGTACTCAGTACAAGGGACAGAAATGGAATTTTCAAAGCTACTGTCGTGTTAGTTAGTGCTTTTATACTGTTCAAGGGCCTAGCTCGCGTCACAAAAATTATTCCTAACAGGTTGCGGACTTTCACCTACACCTTCTTTTAGATGACGGTATCTAAATTCAAATGGTCAGCTTCATAGGATGAGCAAAAACGAACACTGGTCTGCAGTGAACTAACATTTGCCTAACCAAGACTGGTGGTGTTCAGAAATGCGAAGATAGAATAACTTGTTGAGTTGCACTCAGCATCAACAAGAAAATTCGGATTTTCAGTCAGTTCTTCTATACGGAGGAGAAACTTGGCGGGGGTCACAGAGAATATTTCCAACAACCTGTTGCAGACCTTTATCAACTAACAAATGTCAATTATCGCACTATACTGAAGATCGGATGGCCGGGCCGGAAAGAATCGCTAACCAACAAATATGCAGGAGAAATTGAAAAAAGATGGATTGGACACTCGCTGAGGAGGCCGCCACTGGGTGACATCGCGCGCGCGTTAGGCCATCGCTCGGGTGGTAGCCGAAAGGGAAGTGGCGAGTGGGACGTCAGTGCAAGGGTAACATGAAGGAGATCGTGTGAAGAGGAGTTGAAACAGTATGGACTAACTAAGATGGATGCAGGTGAAAAGTACAGCAGAATCAAGACAGAAGGAAGTGGAGACGTGCAGTTGAAGCCCTATGTTCCACTAGGAACCCAAGGGAACAATAATATAAAAATAGTGTTCTCTGCTAATCAACTGCAAACCACAGGAATTTGAAAATAATCTGTGTTACACTTTAAAAAGAAGTTTCTTTTTTCATTGCTGTAACGAAAGTAAACAAAAATGTTCGCAAAAGTGTAATTTTTTGTAGAAAAACACATACAGTGTTCAAATATTTGATCAATGCTGTTCAATCAATTATTATTTGCACACATAGTGTGATTATTATATGGCGTTTCAAATGACGAACTGTTTGTTTTTTTCTTTTTGGCGAAATTTATGCAATATAACAATATGTAAAGGGCACACAAAAGCTATTCACCCCTTGAAGATTTTATGTAGATATGATCGATTATATAATTCAGGTCAGCTTTCACTGGTTACAGAAAAAAATGGCAGGCAGAATTTTTTTTCTGCTATCAAGCAGCTAAATGAGTCCTAGATTTGCTATTTATCGCCTCACCAGTGAGTGATTTACGACTTTGAGTTCCAGCGATAGGTATATTATCGAACCTAGAATTACTTTGAGCAATCCAGTTTGCTTGATCCTATCAAGTATGGCTTCTTCTCCTTAAAAATAAAATTTCAACATCCATTTTACTATTAATCATTAATTCACACAGGAGACAATGGTTGGAGACAATAAGCAGGAAGCCTTGCCTAACCTAAGTTTCGTGTTGTGCGAATACAGTCCTACAGGAAGTCAACCGCGAGCCCCAATAGCTCAGTGGTAACGTCTGTGACTGCAGGCCGCGCTGGGTCGCGTGGATTCGAATCTCATCTGGGATTGAGTCCCTTAGAGATTGCAGATACGCCTTGTTGACTTGTCAATGCCAACTAGTACAAAACCTAGGTCTGGCAAGGCTTCCTGTGGCCGATTGCCTCCAAATATTTAATATCAACAATTCAAAGTGTACCATGATGTTAAGCCAGTCTCTAAACAGCATCTCATCGATATTTAAGCGTTGCTTCTGCGGATTTGTTCGGTTACAGGATTTCATCCTGAGCTAACATTGGTTATAGAACCATTGGAAAACCTGGAAGTGAATAAATTTTGACATTATTTATTATTCTCGGATTTGACTGGTGGTAATAATATCTTCCATATATCTGGTATTTGCATTGAATCATTTCTATTGCATATGTTGGATGTAGACTTGATGAACCAGGCGCGATTCAGCAATCAATCTCCTTCTCCACCTTCCTTTATTACTTTTTATAATGTTGACCCTATTTTGTGGTTGTCAGTTAATCCATGCAATGCAATCGCTGAGTTCTTCTTTCTAAATTGCTTGTCTTCGTGGGATAATTTAATAAATGTAAGCCTTCAATAAAATTTCTCTGAGATTCAATCCCGTAAAAGTCATTAGGAAGATCAGAAAGGGTCAAAACCAAGATAAAAATAGTGGTGAAACTAAAAATGATAGCATGAATAAGAATAAAAGGCATCTACAGCTTTACCATTTAAGGTGGGGACATCTGAGACCCCTGTAGGACTCTCACTCATCTAGGACAAGCTCTGTAGGCTAAAGGAACATGTCGGTTGACCCAATTAGACAAAAGAATATTATTTACAAAATATCTTGCAATAACTGTGAGTTAAGTCAACTACAATCGTCACACAAGAAGATCAGAGTAGTCAGATAGTCAGAACACAAGAATTTAGCCAAGGTTAGAATGACTGATTTGACGAATATAAGTAATTTAGAAAAAAGCTCAGAAGGCATTAACAAACAATAGAGTCGGTAAGACTGAGTCAAACTTCTGAAACGTAGTATAGGTAGGTTGGGATACAGAGAGTGGTTGATTACTGAATCCTGCCTGGATCATCGAGTCTACAACAAACACACGCAACAGAAATGACTCAACGCAAATACCAAAGATGTGAATGGAAGATATTATTACCACCAGTCAAATTAGACGATAATAAATAATCTTAAAATGTATTTCTATTCACATACATCATAACATTTTAACGTTATTTATTTATTTTACTGTAAAAACATCTTATTCCCCATATTATTGTATTTTATTGATAGCACTATTATTATTATTATTTCCGAATGTACTTTCTCATCTTATATTGATTTTATTCAAATGTCCAATCATCAATTTTCGTTCATGTATATAAATGAGGCAAGAAAGTTGTGTGAGTGAGTGAGTAATGCCTTGATACAATTATGAGCAGTAGTAATAAACTGTGCTCGAAACGTGGTCATCAGTCAGTATTACTGTGTAACACTACAATGTGTGAGACTTTATCAAAAATAAGTTTTATTCATAATGGTGTTATACTCTACCAACACAGTGCACAAGTTTTCTACTTATAGAGGAAATCTAAACTGAGAAATAAGATGTGAGGATTGTATGCAACCTTCATTAACAATTGTCTTAGATCAATACTCAAGATCAGATGGCCGGCCAGAGAATATCAGAAACAGGGATCTCTGACAATCAGCGAACCAACTAGGAACCGATTGTGCAAAAATTAGGCCGGGAGAAATGGAGATGGATTGGCCATACTCTGAGGAAACCATAAAGTGAGTGACGTCACTAGACAAGCCATTGCTTGAGTGGAACCCGAAAGGGAAGCGGCGAGTTGGTCGTCAGTGCGAGGATGACTTGGAGGAGGTCATATGAAGAGGAGATGAAAGCATGTGGCAGACTTGGAGCGGAGTGAAAAAGTTGGCAGAAAACCGAAGGCACTGGAAACATTTGGCTGAAGCCCTATGTTCCTCTAGGAATTAAAAAATATAATAATAATGAATTGTGTGCGCTTACATTCTGATTGATGAATCTCTGGAATTCCATATTAGTTTGTTTATCAGATGTATCACGCAATGAAACAGCATTATTTACTGGACGACACAGTTTCGAACACAATTTACTATTGCTCATGATCATATCAATTATAATCACACGATTTTGAAACTTGAGTTTTATAGTTTTCTTAGTCTTTTCACATTTGTCGTCGTGGGGTAGAAGAATTCTCCAGATATGTTGGACAGATGTTGAATCATTCCTATTACATGTATTCTCTCTCAGCTGATTCGATAAACAAAGCTTCCGCTGTTATCAATCTCTCCTTCTCTCCACCCTGTGACATTAGACTTTAAAACAGTCATTTTATTCCGTCCTATTGTATGGTTGTGTGCAACTGAATGTGGTGTAGTGCTATAGCTGAAATATTCTCTAGATTTCTTATTTTATTCGAGTCCACTTATCTAGATTTTGCTAGGTTTTTGTGTTTGGCTAGTCTGACTGACTGCCCCTGTTCTACTACGCTGACCTATGAATTTAACCTGACAATCATCACCGGGTATTAGATAAACTAAAAAAAACCAAAACTGAAAAAACACTAAAATCTGTGGAGCCCTTAAAACAAAAAATTCATCACCTGTCCCAGATACCTGGAAAACTCTACTATCCCTACGGCGACAAACAGGAGAAGACAAAGAAAACCGTGAAACTCAGGTTTCGAAGTTGTGTGATTATAACTGATGTGATTATGCACAATAAATTTTGTTCGAAACTGTGTCATCCAGTAAATACTACTGTTTCACTGACTGTGTGATACATCTAATAAACAAACTAATATTGAATTAAAACAAATAATAGTAGTAATATTAATCATGTAAGTAACGTAAGTAATAGGGAATTTAAAACCTAGAAAGTCCTTTTATATAAACAAGGAACATCAGAACAGTCTTTGTAGGATTCTTAATACGGCTAGAATTAAACCTACCTAGTCAGTCAGGGATACACTCTTTTGACTTAAGTACCGGTAGGATCTAACTGGGAAAAATAGGATAACTAACCAAACGATTCCATATGATGACAGTAAATTCCATTACATAGCCAAAAACGATTAGTTCCGGGTCATTTCGATGATTGGAACGTAGAAAATTAACGTCAATGGCACAGTGGTTAGGATTCTCGCCGACCATGCACATGGTCCGGGGTTCGAGCCCACGCTGACGCACACCTGATACCTATGGTCGGCCTGCAAAATTTGGGCTACTAATATCCATGCTGAAAATTTTGATACTTGTACCAAAAATACAGTGTGGAATCAAGCTGTAATCAAAAAATAAAAAAAATAAAAAATAAATAAAATCTAGAATAAATTACTCTGTTATGGTAAAATCGCCCAGCTATTGCAGTGTGTATTCATTGGTATGCCATCACTCAATAAGGGGGGGGCGAAGGTTAAAAGTTGATGCCATACGTGAGGAACATTGCAGCGAAAACAACAACAAGAATAAGACTATATAAATGAAGTTAGGAACCCATTTGAATACCCTAATGTGATTATGAAGAGTAACAATTTATGTTCAAGAAGTCATCCGGCTATCCATACTGCATCACTATGTGTTATATCAAGTATCAAAGTATTGGTTTTGTAGGGATTGTATTTGACTGGTTGGAGGATTTCATCATAAGCTGACAACAGTTATAGAACCATTGGAAAACTATCCAGGGAGTACTGGACAGCCAAGTGTTTCGTCAGCCTAGTTTGCGACTCTTCACAGTATGCACCCACCTCATTGAAGTTTGTACCCAGGACCTTCAGGTTACAAGGCTAGCGAGATCGTAGACTATTAAGCCACTGAGACCCGATCTAATGGCCAACGTATGAATTACAACTTCTGCGAATTTATGACACAGCCCAAACATTTCGTAATGTCTTCTTCGATGAGTTACTGCCTCATCTTCAACCTGTTTCACCCTACTGGCCACAGCTTCCCATTAGAAAGAGAAAGCTGACCCACTCCTTATGCTCAAGAATAAGAGGGCTATGTTCCAGTGATGCAATCGACGGGGAACTGGACAAGTCCTCATAGAGAATGGATATCTCCCAAGATTCGTCGAGAAAAACATGAAGGTAAAGCGAAAAATCTGAAAGAACCCATACAGTGCCGAAAAGAAACTGCTATTTATCAACGTTGAATTTAAAGGTGATACCGAGGCTGAGATCCTCAAGAATCGCTTTTGCAGATCACTGAGGAAAGCCTTCTTTGCGGCTGACCCACAGATCGATTTCTACAACCAACAAATGATTAATGGATGTGTGAAGAATAAACTGCCACTTTGAGCCATTTCAATGTAGATATGATAGAGAAGATTTGTAGCTCAGGTGGATGATTTTGATGTGGTTTTGTTCTCTGAGCTGGATGGTTAGTTTGCGAAGCTTTCATCACCTTACTGGGTGACATCTTCAGCGCATACTTCAATTTGAAGTGAGCTTTTAGATTTCTCCACGAGTTTATTAATCATCTCTCCTGGTGACCTTGGACGTGATTGGTTGTTTGTGTGTGTTTTCACACCATCTAGGTTACTTGTATTGGAACCGGTTGTTTCTTTGACTTGAACTTTCACCCTTTGTATGTGAGCTTTCTTTCTTATTGGTTGATAAATTTTGTCCATCTCGATGTGTCTATTGATTGATGATCCACTGGAATGCCAAGCTTCTAAAAATTCTCTAGCATTCTTGTTATTTCCTTTGTCTAATATTTGAACGTTGTCCCAGTCGAATTGATGTCCGTAGTTGTCTGTGTGTAGTGAAATGAGGGAGTGGATATCATGTCTTTTGACGGCTAGCTTATGTTCGTGGATACGAAGACGAAGGGGACATCCACTTTGGCCACTTTGGTCCACTTTTATATATGGTAAGGCAATTTTCTTTGTGCACAAAGATATCTCAGAAATCACTACAAGACTCTTCAAACCTTTAGGAATTGACGTCGTACACAAACCAACAAAGTCGCTGCACTCAATTCTATGTCAACCGAAAGACTCAACAGCGAAAGAAGATAAAACCAACATCATCTACAAAATAAACTGTAACAACTGCGAAAAACACTACATCGGCCAAAGTGGACGTCCCCTTCGTCTTCGTATCCACGAACATAAGCTAGCCGTCAAAAGACATGATATCCACTCCCTCATTTCACTACACACAGACAACTACGGACATCAATTCGACTGGGACAACGTTCAAATATTAGACAAAGGAAATAACAAGAATGCTAGAGAATTTTTAGAAGCTTGGCATTCCAGTGGATCATCAATCAATAGACACATCGAGATGGACAAAATTTATCAACCAATAAGAAAGAAAGCTCACAAACAAAGGGTGAAAGTTCAAGTCAAAGAAACAACCGGTTCCAATACAAGTAACCTAGATGGTGTGAAAACACACACAAACAACCAATCACGTCCAAGGTCACCAGGAGAGATGATTAATAAACTCGTGGAGAAATCTAAAAGCTCACTTCAAATTGAAGTATGCGCTGAAGATGTCACCCAGTAAGGTGATGAAAGCTTCGCAAACTAACCATCCAGCTCAGAGAACAAAACCACATCAAAACCATTTCAATGTGTTTATAAATTCACCTGCTCCTATGCGGCTAGTTGTATTGGCCTCAAAAAGCTCACAGACGCATCTCTGAACATTTTCTGGCATAGTTAGCAAAAGGACAATAGAAAACAGTCGCTAGCTCAATTCTAGAGCAATTGGTGAATTCAGCGCATACAGCTCCACCAGATTAGCCTTTCAAATTTATCTAGAAGGTTAGGCCAAATGATACAAAGGGAGTCAAGTTTTGGCATTTGTCTGTGGCGGAGGCGTTGGTAATTCGTTAATAGAACCCCAAATTCCGTATACAGAAAAAGTTTCTCCAGTCTCTTATTCTTCCTTCGTCTTAACCTCTTCAGTAGTCGTTCCCTATAAAAAAATTTAATTTTTTTAAAATTTTCAGTTCTTCTTTTAGTTTGCCTTTACTTTAATAATTAATTCACTATTATCACTCTCATATTTTCTTTTAGTGCGCTTTTACACCCTCTCAACCTGTTCACTTGACACTCAACTACCTTTCCTCTCACTAAATAGCAGTTTCAACCTTATCAAATTTCTAACCCTTACTTCTTTGTGCCTTTGAGTACTATGTAATTTACAGCTTCAAGTTTTTACTCCTAAAGCCACTTTTGAATAATTATATCAATTATATATCACCCCCAATTACTCAACAATAGACTACTATACATTTTTTGTCAATATAAATACGACTGTGTACAGACTGTAGAGACGATTTCGTTATTAGAGAAAATTTCCTTCGCTGAATTTGCCTTTTATTTTCTTCAAGATATATAACAGTCTTCGCCGTAACACTATGCTTAAAATTCACCATTCACTGTATAATACCAATGCAGGTGCAAAGTTAAGCTACTGAGTCTGGCCACTTCAATGCGCATTTATACATTTCACTGTTCTTCTGAAGAGATAGTTACTTGGGTAGAACAACTTGTAAAGACCATCGTGGCCTTTTTGAGCATTCTCCGGTGTGATTAGGTCACTCAGGAGTTCCATAGTGGCACACTTTATGGATACGAAGCACAAGACTGATATAAAATTCTCTAGGTTTTACACCTTCGATTGCTTAGGATAGGCGATGCAAGTACCACAAAAAATAAAAACGTTTTCAAACCAAATCTACTTTTCTTTGAGAGAAAACGTTCATTCACTCCCTCTTACCCGATGATGTTTAAATAGAAAATATGTCTGCCAAAAAACATAGATAAAATGTAATATATGTAGAGGAATCCATAATTGTCCATGACAGTCACCCCCGGTGCTTGACGTCTTTTCCCATGGTTCAGCTATTTTGAAACCATCGAATATCATAACACCGAAACCAAAACCTAAGATTTTGTAAAAATAAAAGGAGAACAAAAGCCAATTAAAAAACCATATATATATATATATATATATATATTGATACATAATATGATATCTGTTATCATCCAGTTAATTGATGTTATTTCAAAAGTTTAATTACTAAAGTTAATTCCATCATAAATTGAAAGTCGGTTAGAGAACTACTGGAAAACCATCCAGAGTTTACTGGACAGCTGTTTCGTCCACTAGTTTAGGAATTCTTCCAACCCAGGACCTCCCAATTTACAAAGCTAGCTAGCTAGTAGACCATAAAGCCACTGAGATCCAATCCAATGGCCAAACCATGAATTCCGACTTCTGTCAACTAATGAGATGGTGTGACCACTGATGAGCATCATCGCTGACGAGTATTTGTCCTTCTGCACCCCACTAGTCACGAATTACCACTAAAACCCAGGTGACTAACTACCTGGACAAGGCCAGTCATTATTGCGCATCAGACTGATTTGATTGATTGGTTACAGGATTTCATCATGACTGATATCGGTTAGAGAACAATAGGGAAACCTGTGGCGAGTTCTGCACAGCTGTTACGTCCTAGTTCAGGATACACATAGATACTCACTATTGACTCGACCTATTCAGGTAAGTAGTTGCCTGGGTTCTTGTGGGAAGTCGTGACAGAAGGTTGACTGGTGTGAAAACAAATACTCGTCAGATATGATGTTCGACAGTGGTCACACCATCTCATGAGTTGACAAAAGTCGGAATTCATGGTCTGGCTATTGGATTGGGTCCTAGTGGCTTTATGGCCTACGAGCTCGCTAGCTTTGTAACTAGAAGGTCCTGGATTAGAACCCTGGTGGGGGGTGCATACTGATGAAGAATCCCAAAATGGCGGGACAAAACGGCTGTCCAGTAATCCTTAGGGGTTTTCCAGTGGTCGAACAACCGATGTCAGTTCATGATGAAATCCTGAAACAAACAAACAAAAAATCCCTGCAAACCAACACTCGAATACTAAAAGTAGGATATTCTATTTTTGATTACTCGTGTATCAGGTTCTACAGCTGCATACAACTATATAAGTTAAGGCACATTGACATTATTGACATTTTCCACTAATTCCTTTGCATTCCTAGTGAAATATTGGACTTCAAGCTTGAGGTCTTGAACTTTTCATAGCACCGGTAGCACTGATTTAACTGGTTCGGGCGGCCTAGAAAATCTTTCCTGTCTATTGGGTCAACTTACTGGCCAAGTGAGGCTTAGGAGTTGGCGCCTGAGAATCGAACCCCGAACCACAAGTGTGGTTGACCATATTGATGATTTCTAAGTGACCTCTAATCATTAAGATGAAAAACCCAAGATTTATGTGTAAGCAGATTTTCATGTACATAAATATACGCAGTCTTCTGATTGGTTTTTTTCACTGAAAGTTAACCTTTTACCTCTTTGTGACTGTTTCTTGAATGTCAGATCATCAATATGCTAATTGTATCCACCTACGCAAAGCCTTTGTTCATATTTTTCTCACGACCAGTATTAGGGACATAAACATTGACATAAATTAATGTCTACCAATTTGGCTAGCAGCCAGCTCCCACTACACTCAACCTCTCATCAAACACTTGCGAATGAAGTTGGTTCGGTCTTCTTGGTTCTAAGAGCTTTGCTCGTTTGTGTTGCTTTCTGGAAGCTCGATCCTCGCTGATGTTCTCCTGTTTCTCTTGGAATACCATTGCGATTGTGTCTGCGTAACCCATCTCGAAGTGACCATATGTGATCCTTCCCACTTTGAAAACTGTTTGCCTGAACCTGTCTATATTCGTCGGTATTTCGCCTCACACTTTCATATGCTGCTTCCTCTAGACTTCCCATCAGCGTCTTAAGTAGCAGCCTCATCGCTGACAGATCTTGAACGCCACTCAACTGCACAGAAGCCTTGAAGTCCTGCCTGAAGATCCATATATCTCCATCAAAAACTGCAGGGCATAGGCTTTCCATTTGTCGGTAGGCAGCAACACCGAATGTAACAACAGATGACAAGGACCAGGAAACAGATCATTTATTTACGAAATCAACACATATTTACAGATTTTCATGTACATAAATATACACAGTCTTCTGATTGGCTGTTTCTCACCGAAAGTTATTCTTTCATCTCTTTGTGGCTGTTTCTTGAATGTCAGATCATCTACCTACTAATTGTATCCGCGTACGCAAAGTCTGTCCTCTATGGTTGGTTGTTGAATCAGTCTTTGTTCGTATTTTTCTCACGACCAGTATTGGGGACGTAACCATGGATGTAAATTACTGTCTACCAATTTGGCTAGCAGCCAGCTCTCACCACACTACTAGCAATGCAGATCTAATAGGGAGGAATTATTATTTCTACAGACAGTTCCAAGCAGTAAAAAACAAGATCCGCCGTATGAAAGCCAACTGAAACTTAGGCAGGGGCTACATGAATAAAACTCATCATGGCAAAGCCATTTAGCGAAATGAATAAGAAACGAGATCTATCCGCAGAATTCCGCGCCTTCAACGATTTGGTAATTGAAGGCGACCTATGCAGGTTAAGTCCAAGGACATATACAGATGGACGCTACTAAAAGTGAGGTATATATTTCATCTCAAACTCAAGAAAATGGATACTCAGCTGGCTGGATATAAAATCCAGAAGAGGAGCAGACGTAGGCTCAGACTAGACAACATCTAGTTTGAAGAACCTTCAAATTCAAGTTGAAAGTCTTCAAAGAAGCTGACATCAGAGCATAATTCAAGTTCACGACTCAACAACTGAAGGATGAAACCAAAAAAATCAACTTCATTGCAGCCATCAGGAAATAGCCAGAGATATTAAACGACATTAATGAGGAGACCTGAGTAGATATCTTAGCCGAAAAGAGAAAAAAATGAAGACAAGAAATGGTGAAGCAGATGATGAACCAGTGAAAAGGAGAACAACAGGAGAAGCAGAAGAAGAAGCAAAGTAAAACCTACAACCATTGGTGGACACAGAACACCTGCTGTCTTCTGAAAATTTCAGGAGCTGCTGAAATCTGGAAAAGCAACAGGACCATTCGAAATTTTCCTAGAAATCGATATGTTCACATCACTGCGACAGAAGGTTTGGAAGGAAATAATGGCAGCTACCGACTGTAAGAAGGGCTACCTTCCCGAAGAAGACCAACTTAAGCGTACTCAAGTGTTGGTTTGTAGGGATTTGATTGGTTTCGGGATTTCATCATGAGCTGATATTAGTTAGAGAACCATTGGAAAACCTGTGAAAACTGGACGACTGTTTCGTCCTAGTTTGGGACTTTTCATCAGTACTCACCCACCGACAGGGTTCGAACCCAGGACTTTCTGGTTACAAGGCTAGCGAGCTCGTATACCATTAAGCCACTGGGACCCGATTCAATGACCAACGTATGAATTCTAACTTCTGCCAATTCACGACATAGCACGACCCCTAGCCCATGTCTTCGGTGAGTATTTTTCCTCACACCCGACCTACAGTACCCTACTCATTAAGTGACGCCGAATTATCCTAGGCGAGACATTAGGCCTAATTAACCTGAAATGACTAAATGAAGCTATAGATGGAAAACTCTGGCGAAAACAAAATGGATTAAGAAAAAGTAAATCATGTGTCTATCATAATGTGGCATAATCGCACAGAACTCAGAGTGGTAATCAAATGTCTACTTTAAATTCATCGACTTTGAAATGGATTTCAACATCGCCGACCGTGGAGAAATTTATCAGCTGTCTCAACACTACGGAGTGGATATCACAAAACCTCATCCAGTAGTGTTGTATGATGACGTCGACAAGCAAGTTAACGTACTCCTGACCAATAAATATGCAGAAGGGAGTAAAGATGGATTAGAAATACTCAGAGAAGATCGTCAGTTGACGTCCTACTCTAGAAAGACTGACAGATGGAGAAGGAAAAGTTACACACGGGTTGGAGAATGACATAGAGAAGAACGTGAGACAAGGAAATAAAAGATAGACGAAAGAGGAGCGAGGGAAGTAGAGATGTGCCACTGAAGCCTCAGATATCTCCCTCAGAACACAAGAGACAAGCAAAAATAATGATAAATATTTATTAAATCTTTAAATATTCCCATTTTTAATATTAGAACAAGGCATATAAGCGAACGATATTATTGTTTTCAATTAGATCTTCTTCAGGCTTTACTCTAATTTACATAAATTTGTATATAAAAAAAACAATTTAACCAGTGACGGTAATTTTGTGGATCAAATAATAATAAAATGATAATAAAAAATAATTAATACTAAAGGTTAAGTGGACAAATAGATATATCACAGTTTAAATAGATATCATAAAAGTACGAAGGAGATGGAAAATAAGAAAGGGTGGGAGGGTTTTGAACAGAATGCACCTAGGCAAAGCAAGGGAAAGACAAAAATAGAACAAGCTTTCTTTTGATGTATACAAAGACTAGGATTGTTCTCTCGAATTCCCATAGCTTCGGCTATATGTGTAAAAGGCGGGTTCGAACTCCGTTCGAAAGGCTCGATGAGATGCGATAGATAACTTTGAAGGCGCTATTTTTGTCCACTTGGTGACCGCAATCATTCAAATGAGCCAAAATAGAACTTCTTATAGATTTTATTTGACCTTTTCCGAACCATGAGGGAAGATGCTCATTAATGGTGCGTTTGTTAAGCGGTCTAGTTGTTCGCCCGATACAGCTAGCTTTCTCCACAGGAGCAACTAAATTTATAGATACACATAGATGTGGCACAGCTAGGTAGCTTATCTTTCACTTGAGCAATCATAATTGGTCGGGATCTGGAAAATGACAAAGAAAGGGTGTGGCGGCAGTATAAATCCGTTTCATCGCTCTCGATAATCTCTGATGTAAGACTTCGCTAGCCACGTCCCCATTAAATTGGAATTTCATGAACAGTTGTTTCTTTTCAACTGTTGTCAGCTTCTCTTTATTGTACTTGCTGTTCATGTGTCTCCTTACAAATCTACTGGGATAACCCATTTGGACCAGTGTATTTTGGATGTATCCCAACTCATTTTCTAGGAAGTCATCTGTACAGATACGTCTTGCTCTATTCGTGAGGCATCTGGCCAAATTGACTTTGTATCGGATTGGTACAAAACTGAGGAAATGTGTATAGTGACCTACAGATGTAGGTTTTCTATAGACACCCTTTTGTGTGAACCATTCTCTCTTCTGCTCAACTGGACATCAGGGAAGTGTAGCCTACCATCATGTTCTTCTACGAAAGTGAAGATGAGCGATGGATGTGCATCATTAAATTTTACTAACATTTCATTCTTGTTGGATTTCCTATTCAAGAATAATAAACGTATCATCAACATAACGAAAATAAGAATCAGTTTTCTCTATTATTTGTTTCAATGGACCATTTTCAAGCTTAACAAGAAAGAAATCTGCCAAAATTGGCCCCAGTGGAGAACCTATGGCAATACCGTCGATTTGTCTGTAATAAAGCTTGTTGAATGTGAAGTGTACATTCATAGTACATCTTAAAAGCAACTCTTTCAGACTAATAACCGGTATTCCGATGTCGATCTGTTTTTCTAGTATCTGTTGGCATATGAATTTCACAGTTTCCATAAGTGATACATTGGCAAACAGTGATGCTTCATCTAATGATAGCACTTGCTTCCCATTTACACTGATATCCTCTACGTTAGCAATAAATTCAAAAACGTCTTTAACACTATGATTTCCTACCATCTTGTGTAACGGTTGGAGGAGTTCACCTAGCCAGTTTGCCACTCCATAGTAGGTGGAATTAGATATATCTAGGACTGGACGAAGAGGAAGTCCTGGTTTATGTACTTAAGGCAGATCATACAATATGTTACTTTATGTTATAAGTAATATTGAGTAGTGTAGAAAGAGACTTACCGACAGCTCCCAAGCGTAAATACAAATTCACACCTTCAGTATCTCGTGAAAAGTAACATTCACGTTTTGATCCACTTGGTTTATCACCGAAAATAATAGCTAATGGATGAAATGACTGACGTTTTTTGTTTCTCTCCGGACGTCGACCACAACAATTAGTCATTTTCCCTCTCGGTATTGAAATTCTCTGTTCTTTTGATCTTTTTGCCAAGTAATTACAATTATTGATCTGATCGAAATGACTACTATTCTGTTTTACATTATTATTAGCATCATCATCATTATCAGAAGTACAGTTGTTTGATGGTTTCTGTGAAACTGATACATCATTCCGTGGCAGAATGGTGTTGTTCGCCTCAATGATAATGCTATTGGTAGTATCTTCAGTCTTGTTATTATGAGTATTGTTATTATTACTATCGTCATTATTTTCATTATTATGGTTATAATTCATACTACTACCATTTGTATTCCCATTAGTAGTACTGCCATTGTAGTCTTCACCAAAGAATTTCATTTTTCTAGCTGCTGCTCTCGAAGCAATTTGTCCCATTTTTGGTGATCTGTTTGTCTCATTATCATGGTTGTTGTTATTGTTGTTGTTGATGATGCTGTTAGCCTTCAGTTTCTTCACCTCTTCAGAATCCCCTTCGTTATAATTACTGTTCGTAATCAAAGTATGTTTACCATTACGCTTATTATTAATGACAGGACTGGCAAATGTAACACTCAATGTCGGTGACTTTTGATCACTTTGTTCTGACTATAAATAATTAATAATCAAAATTAAAAAAAAGGTGGAAATAAAAGCAAACTTCATTTTTGGTTGTATGCAACAGGATAATAGATACAAGTGTCAGGGTGGATGGGGGGGGGAACTCAAATACTGGATAAAATTTAATTTTACTTCATTATAATGAGGTTTTTCGTATTTTCCAATATGAATGAAAAAGACCAAAACAATAACGTTTTTACTGATGTTTCAAGGTAGTATTATTAAACCAGAGTTTACAAAGTCTCAGTTTGTATATAACAACTTAACCATTGTTCCTCAGCATGGGTTCATTTTTGCTTTGTCGAATTCGCCAGTTGGTGTAAAGATAACAAAACCAGGAGTTTACTGTTATACCTTACAAGGAGGGGACATCTGCGACCTTCCCTACGTAGGATTCTAAATAAAGCAGTAATCAGGGCGGCATTTAAACTTACAAATTCACTAAGGCTAAAGAACCTGGTGGACCCAATTAAAGAAAATAATAAAATTTACAAGATACCTCGCAATGACTGTAAGTTTAGTCAGTGACATAGGTCAGTCAAACTAGTAGATCAGAGTAGTGAGATTATCAGTACACAAGAATTTCGTTAAGGTTAGAATGATTGATCCCACCCACGAAGATGAGTAATTCAGTAAAAAGCTCAGCATAGCCTTGCATTGCATACATTAACACACAACCATACAATTGGGCTGGCGGGACAGAGTTCAAATCCTAAAGGGTAATATAGATAGATGGAAGGAAGATTGATTACTGAATCCTCCTTCATCGAATAATCTATCCCCAACACATGCAATAAAAGTGACTCATCGTTCATACCGAAAATATGGAAAATACTACTACCAATCAAATTACGCGATGAAAAGTAATGGAATTATATATATACGAAGTTATACAGTTGTGTGATATGATAACGTGGTGGTCTTCAGTAAATATTACTGTATAGCACTACACTGTGTGAGACTTTATCAAAATAAAATTTTATCCATAATGGTGTAATAAGTGGTATCCAGCTACTCGTACCTGTCAGTTAGTAGTATATAGCATTATCCTGCATTTTTAATATCTGATTAGGTTGGAGTCGATACCAGGTGACCAAACGCTGTCTAAATCATTTAAAGGTGAATTCAGTACACTAAAAAAGCACTGAATACAGCTTACTAGTGAATCTCATTATACAATGAAAACTGTTAGTTAACCAGTTTATTAATTCTATTTCTTACCTTGTTCATTTTCAACATATTGTTATACGATTTGAATCTATCTTCGTTCTCCTTTGAACTAATACTACTCTCTTCTTGAACAATTTGATCCCCCGAGTCTAATAGGAAATGTTTAGAAGGAGAGGAAAGAGTCAGACAAATAAGTACAATTCAATTGATTACAGGATTTCATCATCAGCTGACAACATTGGTTAGACAACCATTGAAAAAAATGAGAGTACTGGAGAGCTGTTTCGTCCTGCCGCTGAAGAGTACCAAAATAGGACGAAACAGCTGTCCAGTACTCCCAGGTTTTCCAATGGTTATCTAACCATATAGGGTTTTCCTTCTCATCTGCATTCATTACTATTATTATTACTCCTTTGGGTTCCGAGTGGATCATAGGGCTTCAACAACACACCTGTCCTCTTCAGTTGGCTAGCTACACGAATGCCCATAACCTATCTACTCGTCTTCCAACTCTCACGATCTCCTCCATACCAACTGCGTGCGTGCTGACGACCCCCTCGTCAACTCAACTGCTGGTATACATTATTCACGATGTTATTCGATGACATCCTCAACGTATATCCGACCTGTCCTCATTTTCTCCAACATATTTGTTGAGCATTCGGCTTTCGGCTGTTGGTTTGTTCCCAGCCAGAGTTTCTCGTTACTAATTCTTTCTGGCCACCTGATCTTTTGTATGGAGCCAGCCAGTGAAGTGGGCAGCTGTAGATAGAGGTGTGTAACTTGTTGCAAAAATACCTTAAATGACGCACAGTGCAAGTTTATGACTCATATAGAAGGACTGTCTGACTTCACATTTGTCTTGAACAGAATTCGAATCTTGTTCTTTTATGCTGTTGAGTGAGAGCAGAAGATTTTCAAACTGAATAATAAATAAACTATGCAAAAACGAGAACGGATGTGAAGTAATTTATACAGCCAATCCGGTTTATAAGAGCAGAAATACCAACCGAGAATGGAGATGAGGATACAAGAGTCTATGTAGGAATTTAGAATAGTGAATTATAACCAGCCAAAATGGAGATATTATATACTGCACAAAGAAAAGTGCCATGGAATAAAAAAAGGTAATTTACACGTGAATGGAAACAGCTACCTAGTAATGTGTTTAAATTTATTCACCCTAAATGGAAGAAGTCAGCGACACAAGGATATTAAGGAAAGCGAGAAAGTAATTCCATATTAGTTTGTTTATCAGATGTATCACACAGTCAGTGGAACAGTATTCATTATTTACTGGATGACAAAATTTAAAAAAACAATCTAGCATTGTTCATGATCATATCAATTGTAATCACACGACTTTGAAACTAAAGTTTTATAGTTTTCTTTGTCTTCTCCTAATTGTCGTCGTAGGAGCAGTAGAATTTTCCAGATATCTGGTTGGACAGGTGGTGAATCATTCCTATTACATGTATTCTCTCTCAGTTGATTCGATAAACAAAGCTTCCGCTGTTATCAATCTCTCCCTCTCTCCACCTTGTGACATTAGATTTTAAAACTGTCATCCTATCCCATCCATCCTATTGTATGGTTGTGTGTAATCGCACGTGGTGTAGTGCTATAGCTGAACTATTCTACAGATTTCTTATCTTATTTGGGTCAACCAATCTAGATTTCGCCTCTAGGTTTTTGTGTTCGGCTAGTCTGACTGACTGCACCTGTCCTACTAGTTTGACCAATTTATTTGACCTGACAGTCATTACATCAGGCTATTAGATAAACTAAATTGTTTTGTTTTAAAGGCTCCACGGGATTGATGCTTTAACCGACAAAGCTTGTTTCTAATTGAGTTTGTTGAGGGGGGCGAATGCCAGCCACTGTTATTCCTGCTTTTTTAAGAATGCCGCATAAGGCTTCCAAGGTTTCTTCCTTGAATGGAATTACTACTGATGATTTAGATTGCTTATTATTGGTGTCGTCATTAATATTACCATTATCACTATTATTATTATTATCATTATTATTGTTATATATATATATATATATTGTTATACTTTAATGTGAAACAGAAGAAGGCAATAGTCTATTTATTTCATAAAAATAAAATGAAATTAATACCTGCATCCGCTAATCTGGCTGCTTCTGTGGAGTCAGTTACATAGACTCTACAATTAGGCATGTTTATGGTCGGATTTCCGAACATTAACCTATGTAACTGAACCAAATCGAGTAGGAATGTGCACATCAGTGTGTTCATGGCGTCCATACTGGTGCTATATTAACACCAAGTTTATGTAATCTACCTACCGACTGGTTTGCATTCAAGGATTTCGGTACATCCGACCGTATTCTCGTCACACAGTTAACTATTCTAACATTCTGTATACTTAGTTTGTACCCCGTCTCCATTTTCAGGTTGTATGTAGTTGATGAAAACCCTATGCAAAGTAGTAGACTCAATCCATCTTATCTAGCTGAAAAAGTTGTTCTGGTTCACCCTAGTCAGAATAATGACACTGGTTGGAAGTTAGAAAAAACACTTCTTAAAATAGAAGTCCTTCAAAAAAAACATAAATATTTATTCTAATTCATCAGTCTCAAGGCAGTAAATACTCTTTTGCTTTCAGAGATTCAAGCGTACTTTCGAATTATTTTTGTGCTTTTTTTTGAGTACCCAACTTGAAATTCTTTAAATAAACTAAACTACACTTGAAAAGAGAGAATTCATTTTGTTCTATCAATAAACCGATTGTTCACAACCTACGACACTAAAACTTAGCCACTTCAATCAGAAGATAGACGTAGTACGCAAATAAACTTGACTTTCAACAAGCATTGTTTGTAAACAAACAAAGATAACACTGTCATACACATACTCCACTATGATGAAAAGTTTTGAGCAGATAAGACAAAAATAGAAGTTCAAGTAACTTTATACATTCAACTAACTCTTTTGATGTCTTTTGTTGAAATTCTATGGATATCCATTCTTTTGAAAGAAGTCAATGAGAAATCTTTCTTCAATTTTCCATGAGGTAGGTGGGAGTGGTGCAATGAGTCCTGGCTGGCGCCCTTGAATAGTGTTTGTATGCAATTCATTTTGTGTGTTACTCGATTGTTGCTGTTGTAATTCAGGATTTGGTCAGTGTAAATTGATTTTCTATAAACGTGAGTTTCTAATTCCCCTGTGGTTGTTCGCTTGACTAAGACGTCCTTGGACGTTTTTCGCAAGAATGGATATCCACGGAATTTCATCAAAAGATATATACCAGCAAGCAAACCTATCAAACCAAAAGCCCCTAAGGAAAGCATAAAGAAAATCTCCTTACCATATATAAAGGACATCTCAGAAATCACTGCACAACTCTTCAAACCTTTAGGAAGTGAAGTCGTACACAAACCAACAAAGTCACTTCACCACTCCACTAAGCTACCACTGCTGGCCTCATCAATGTATATTTATCAATTCACCTGCTTGTGTGGAACCAGGTATGTCGGCCATACCTAACGTTCGTTTCCAAGCGTATCACCGAACACTTACCAACATGGTTTTACAAAGGAGAAAAACGATTTCCACTCCCCAACTCCATCATAGAACATCTGATAGAATCCGGACACCAAGCTGCACCCCAAACAAACTTCAAAGTCGTCTACAGAGTAAGAAGTAGTCTTCCTAAAGGTGTACGCACGAGTCAAACTTCTTCAAACTGCAGAAGCGATGGCGATTCACTTGCTAAGCTCTGAACTCCGCATACAGAAGAAGTTCGTTCAATCACTACACTTGCAATGGACGTAATCTACCTTATTACCCGACAAGTAAATTCTACCTAGTCTTCTTTTTTGTCTGAGTCTTCACTAGTATTATTTTGTCTTCTCAACTGTAATGTTTTACATTTCCAACCCTTTTGTTTTCTATCCCCACTCGATTTAATTTCAAAACCTCACTACCGCTGTTACTGACTTTACCAAAGTTCAATTTCTAGTCATTTATGTTACATCATCCAATTTAATTGCTCAATTCCAGTTCTAATTTAAATGGCATTAGGCATTCTCTACTCTACTTCTACTTAGTCTCTACCTGTAATTACCTCTATTGCTACCCCAACCTAAGTTGAAACATTTCAGTCAATTATATTACGTCATCTAACTTACTAACTCAATCTCACTTTGGTTGCTGTCTGATTAACCTTGTTTCTATATTAGATCATTCTTTTATTACCTGATCAGTTATCTAAACTTGACAAACCTGATGTACACACACACACAGATAATCGTATATAAATGCGATTGTACAGCTAGCCATGTGGATGAATCCGCCGTCGAAAAGAGTCAGTCTCTTCGGTGAACGTCTTTTCTTTTTTTAATATGACTCAATAGGGATTTTCAAGCTACTCAATCAAAAGACTCAGCAGCGAAAGAAAATAAAACCAACATCATCTACAAATGATAAATTGTAACAACTGCGAAAAACACTACATTAACCAAAGTGGATGTCCCCATCTTCGTCTTTGTATCCATGATCATAAGCTAGCCGTCAAAAGACATGATGACATCCACTACCTCATATCAGTCTGCTTGTGATTTATTTTCCTCAGAAAATGAAAAAATACCTTCTTTACGAATTTGAAACATTTATTAAAAGGCAAGCAAAAAAGGTTAACACAGCAATATAACTTAATGAATTCATCATCATTTTGGTAGAACAACTCTTCATCTGAATACTCTACATACAGGGATATATACATACCATTGGAAATACAATGGGAGATATACGAATGATTAGCAAAAATAAACTACACTAATGAATTAATCATGCAAAACAACTCATGTGAATGTGTATTCAGGTCATGTTCAAATAGATAAGTGGGGTAGAAGGTGTATGAGAGATTGAAATTAAGATAAAACGTTCCATAAAGAAACATATGAAAACACCAGAGAAAAAACTTAAGACTCTGAGTGCACGTAAGAAACCTCTATTTAATAAGTTTCAATTTAATGATGACTTATCTAGTGAGATTCTATTCCAGAGACTTTTAAGGAGTATACGAAGAACATTTTACGCAGCACACCTATGTCTGTTATTCTCTAGCCGACGAATGATAGGGACGCAAATGAAGGATAAGTTTGATAGTTTTGCCACATCTATGTGCATTTATCAATTCAACTGCACCTGCGGTGACAGTTATGTTGGGCATACTACTAGACAACTTAGCCAACGTGTTAGTGAACATCTCACATTGTGGTAGTTTGGCAAAAGGACAGACGAAAACAATCCGTAGCTCAATTCTGTCGCATTTAATTGATAGCGGTCATGTGGTCAAGAAAACGAGAGACTTCAAAGTAATTCATCGTATCCCACCGAATCTTTCTAATAGACTTCGTATTCGTCTACTGAACACAGCTGAGGCAGGCGATAGGCATTCGAACTATGCATTCAAAAGAAGTGCGTACAGCCATTATCCCTCCCTTGCTTGGCCTAATAAGACATAACCAACTAAAGACTTCTACACCACCCCTTATTTATATTTCCAACCCTTTCTTATCACCCCTTAATCTTATCTTCATTATAAACGTGTTTCATTTCCTTCCCTTACAATCTAACATTACGTAATCGGTTCATTTGTTTTTACTAGCCTTTATCGACTACTTCCACCTGAACAATTGTTTGTTTAATCATGCTGTTTTTTCATTATTCGTGTTATCACAGTTTGCCTCACTTTTTCATCTTTATTATTGATACAACCATTATTATTATTATCATTACTACTATTATGACTAATTGCACAAATTATATTCACCATCTTATTATCCAATAGACAAAACACTAAGATTGGTTTATATTTGAATTTTATTTGTAAACTTAGATGCATTAGAGTTAAGCCTGATAAGATCTAATTGAAACCACAATACTGTTCGCTTAAATGTGTTGTTCTAAAACGTATTACGCTTCAATTACATCACTTAGATAAACAGTTAGTCATTAGAGAAAGAGCTTAAATACATCAAGAATTGCGTGCGAACTGAGTAATATTAGTAGTAGTAGTAGCTATATTAATAATAATGTGGGAATGAGTTAAGACAATGCTGCTGATAAAAGATAGTTTTAAATAAATCAAAAATAATAATAATAGGTAGAATAAAGTGGTACTAATATTAGTAATAATAATAGTTAATAAGTTAGACATATTACCATGGTAGATTCAGAGTCACGACCATTTCCTTTTGTATACACAGAGACCTGGTTTACAAACCCGAATTGCACAAGCCTCCGCAATTGCAAGCGCATCTTCCTGTTTCTTTGTCTGCTGACAATAGTGAATGACTTGACCGCGTTGATATCATGTACGTAGTCCATAAGATTCCTTGTCGTTGAGCTTTTTGGCACTTTGAATTCAGCTGCTCTTAATTATTTTGGCAAATGCTCCATCATGCTAGTTGATAATCGCCTTTCTGTAGGACCTATGTATTTGCTTCCATAAACACACTCAAACTGCTATGCGTAGTTTGAAGTGTCGAGGATTGGTGACTGGTCTTTCCCAGATTTTGGAAGCACTCGCTTAGTAGTGTTAAGGAAGACAAGTTCTGCAGTATAACAAATTCTCCCGATAGCTTTATCGAGTCTTCGTTTGACTACCTCCTGTACATCATCTCCTTTGAATGGCGAATTGATATAGAAAGATTCCTGTGGAGCTATTTGGGTAGTCTTAACTCATTTCAACATTATTGTTATTAATATAACTATTACTATTAATATTACTCAGTTCGCATGGAATTCTTGATGTATTTAAGTTCTTTCTCTGATGACTACTTGTTTATCTAAGTGGTGTAATTGAAGCGTAATTCATTTTTATCTTAATTTAAATCTCTCATACTCCCAGTCCTCCACTTATCTATTCGAACATGATCTGAAAACACATTCATCGGACGTGTCATTTTGCATGGTTAATTCATCAGTGTAGTTTATCAGCTAATCAGCCTTATATCTTCCAACCTCGCCCAGATTACTAGCTCGCTAGTTTTCTAGCCAGTCCCAAGCCCGGATAAAGAAGGAGGGTTGGGGCGTGGTGTTAGCAACTCCACCCCCAAAACTTAACCGAATTGCTGCAGAAACTTCAACGCATAAATATATTGAAAATACTAAAAATATAAACAATAACCTTATTTTTCGCTGGAATCGGGGAAGTGAAATGACGCAGGCTGGCGAAGCCAGTCAGCTGAAGTTATTCATTTTGTAGTTGTTGACATTTGAAGTCCTTTCTCCTATAACTAATTGTCGGCCCTAAATAATATAATTAGCCTGTAATCTCTTATATTGTTAATCTAAATCCCCCACCTCTTTCCCCCTCTTATCTGTCTGAAATTGACCTGTAAGACATTCGCACCCGTGGTTCGGCGTGACTGGTTCACTGTAGTTTTTTTTTCTTACGAGTCGTATACCTACTAATGTATTTTTTAAAGTATGCATATGTCATTGTGTGTAGAGTATTCAGGTAAGGAGGAGTTCTAATCCCAAAATATGATGAATTCAGTAAATCCTACTTTCAAGTGTTGGTTTGTAGGGATTTCATTGGTCACAGGATTTCATCATGACCTGATATCTGTTAGAGAACCATTGGAAAACCTGCAAGGAGTACTGGACAGTTGTTTCGGCCTAGTTTGGGATTCCTCATCAGCACACACTGATGCTCACAAGTGACTGGGCCTATTTAGGTGGGTGACTAACTGGGTTCTGGTGGGAAGTCAGCAGGTTGAATGTGAGGACAAATACTCGTTAGCAATGCTGTTTGCTAATGGTCAAACCATATTATGAACTGGCAGAAGGTGGAATTCATGGACCATTGAATAAGGTCCCAGTGGTTTAATGGTCTTCCAGCGCACCTTGTAACCAGAAAGTCCTGGATACAAACCTCAGTGGATGCGTACTGATGAGGTGTCCTGAAGTAGGACGAAACAGCTGTCCAATGATCATTGTTGGTTTTCAAATGGTCCTCTAACTGAAATCAGTTCATAATGAAGTCCTGTTTTATTGACGCATCAGCTGCTTCTTTTAAATTCATATCGGGAAACAAAACGTTTTCAGAATGCTCATCTGTCTGCTGTTAATAAATCGCGAAACCTCAAGGAGGACGATACACAAGGTTACATTAAAATAGTGCTTCCATGGGAAACCAGGGAGTACTGGACAGGCACCTCGTTCTGGTTTGAGGCTATCTGGTGGTAAGCCCACATAATACCACCAACGATCAGACCCAGGACCTCTAGATTACGAGGCGATCTCCGTGTCAATTCAACCATTGAGATAAATAATGGTTTCCAGGGACATGATTAGATTCAGGATTTCATCACCAGTTGACACCAGTTAGAGAACCAGTGGAAAACCCTCCAGGGAGTACTAGAAAGCTATTTCGTCCCAGTTGGGAGCTCTTCACATTACGCGCCCACTGAAATTCGTATCCAGGACCTTCTGGTTACAAAGCGAGCTCACCGACGATTATGTCACTGAAACCTGATCCGATGCCTATTCCATGAATTCCAACTGATCCAATTACCGAGAAATGAAGATTAAACAAAAAATACCCAGTAAAAAAAGCATTCCACTTACTTTTTATATTCGACGAATCAATCGATTTGGGATGAGCAGTAATAACATTCGACTCAGTATTAACTATCTCGTGTGGATCATTAAAAGTGACTAAGCGTAGTTTATCCTCATTCTTTCTCACTACCATATCCCAGTGATGATGAGGCTCCTGCTCCTGCTGCTGTTGATGTCGGTGATGCTGATCACCACCTTCCTCGTCGATATCATTATTCTCTGTATCTGATAGACTTTGATCTGACCACATACGTCTAGCCTCATTCACTTGATTCATGAACATTAATTCATGTTTACGACGTAGATTCTCCTTACGATCATAATAGCATATTAGCGACTGTAGGTAGGCCAATGCAACAAGTGATAGACAAATTTGAAAGATTAAGAAATCCTATTGTTTTGATTTTCATATTTGATCAAGAAAATGCATCAATGATTTGCCGTAGATACAGTCGAAAGAGAGAAAAAACAGAACAGAACAATTAGTCCCTTTGATAAATTTGAATAAGGCATTAGGAAGACAAATTTCGCGAGATGATATCGTCATTTCGCAGTTTCTTTACAACCGCTTTACAGCTAACATGGTTAACAATAATAATAAAATAAAGATCATGACAATTACTCAGTTAAATAAAAAACAAAAGTACATACTAATGACCAATCATATTCACATAGGTCATGTAGTCCATGGTAGGCAAAGATTGAAGTCCATTGATTTTTGTACATACCAGTATAAACGTTCCCTATTCAGTGAACTGTTTGTTCTCAAGGGCCCGAAAAATATGCACGAGTGACACATTGATGGATGAGTTTCGACATATACATTCAGTTTTATTAGCTAATGGTTATCCGGAGAACTATATGACTTGTCACAGTAAAGAAAGACCATATCTCGAAAAGACAGCTTCTGTTCCAAAGAAAGCTATCTATCTTTGTTGACCTGTCATTCAAGGGTGACCAGATTATGCAGTTGACAGCTAGCTCAAAGACTTCGGTCAGCCATCAAATGCACATTCTACGCCGAATCTCTTTTTCTCACTTGCTGAACATTTTCGATCCATGTACCTACCTACACTTAAAGGACGAAATTCTGTGGACCCTACTTCATTCATACTGTATCTACAAGATCACCTGCAGTTGTTGCGGTGACACCTATATAGGAATATAGGGACCAACAGAATGTTCCAATGTCGTCGTCGAAAAGAACATGTTCCAAAATGGCTACTTAATCATATCGAAAATCCCAATGCGATTAATCTGAATAGAAATCCAGCATCATCCATTACAAAGCACTTATTAATGTCAAGTCACAAAATCAATATTAATTACTGTTTCACAATTATTTCACATGACTCTAATTCAAGGTTGGTTGATTATTGAAGGTGATGGAAGCACTTTGGATTAATCACATACACCCTAAACTGTGTGTACAAAGATCAATAGACCAATCATTGCCTACCATGGAGACTTTATACCTTAGTCAGTGTGAATTTAATAGACCGTTTCATTTAACTAATTAGAAATCGACAAAAATCCACAAGATCAGAAATGTCTTCTAGAAGATAACCGATTGCAATGCATCCATGGGTAATATCGTCTACGAAATAATATACGAAAACTCCAGGCCATCTGGTTAGGGTGTAAGAAAAACTAGTGCAAGTATATCCCAACAGATGACTTCTTTCTGAAGTTTGTCCTGCAGATGATACCTCTGATAGGAAATGGCTAAAACGAGAATAGAAATTTGAAGTCATTTAGCTGCAGAGGTAGAAGACCACTGTGCATCGGTGGCACAGTGGTTAGGACTCCTGCTGACCATGCACACGGTCCGGGGTTCGGCCGGCAAAATTTGGGCAACCTATATCACATGCTGAAAATTGCATACTTGTACCAAAGAGTATGGTGTGGAATCAAGCCGTAATCAGAACAAAAGAGCTCATGTTTCAACTTCAAATTTATGTTCTTTCGTGGACACAGCATTTTCACCGGACAACCTTTGACTTCATGGGAAATCTTTGACCTTATGTAACCAAGCGTCTAACATTATACAATCAATCAGTCTCGTTGATTTGACCATTAATCCAGGCTAATTTTATGTTTTCATAATTTATTACCAATTGATCTCAGTTAGAGAACTAAAGGAAATCATGGCGTATTGTACTTTTGCCACATCCTTGTTCAGTGCTCTTCAGCAATGCCCGCTTATGACCTTAATAAAAATCTAACTCAGGACCTTCATGTTACTAGGCGAGCCAAAGTGGACGTCGCCCTCTTCGTCTTCGTATCCATGAACATAAACTAGCCGTCAAAAGACATACCATCCACTCACTCACTCATATCACCTCACTGCATACAGACAACCACAGACATCAAGTCGACTGCGACGACCAGCTTTCAAATATTAGAAGACAATGGAAAAATGAAGAATGCCAGAAAATGTTTAGAAGCCGCCTGGTGCTCCAATGAATCATCGATTAATACACCCATTGACATAGAAAACATTACCAATCGATAAGAAGAAAATCTCACACACAAAACAATCAGTAGCAATACAAGTTGCCTGGAGGGTGTAGAAACACCCAAAAACAACCCATCACGACGTTCAAGGTCACTACCAGGAGAGATGACTTATAAACTCTTGGAGAAATATATAAGAGCTCACTACTAATTGAAGTGTATGCACTGAAGATGTTGCCTAGTAGGGGAATGAAAGCTTCGTAAATAAACCATCCCGCTCAGAGAACACACCTCAACTAATATATATATATATATATATATTATTTCCTAGAGGAACATAGGGCTTCGACCACGCGTCTCCGTTGCGTTCGGTTCGCTGCCAACGTTTTTACCCCACTCCAAGTCTGACCACATGCTTTCATCTCCTCTTCACATCACCTCTTCCAAGTCACTATTGTCGACCAACTCGCCGCTTCCCTTTCGGTCAGGTTCCACTCGAGCAATGGCTTGTCTAGTGATGTCACTTGATGGTTTGTTTTCTCAGAGTATGGCCAATCCATCTCCATTTCTTCCTGCCTATTTGTTTCACAGTCGGTTCCTGCTGGGTTGGTTCGCTCATTGCCAGATAACCCCGCCTGTTGCTGATCTTTTCTGATCACCTGTTCTTGAGTACTGAGCGAAGACAGCTGTTGATGGAGGTCTGTAGTTTGTTTGAGATGCTCTTTATGACGCACCAAGTCTCTGATCCGTATGGTAAGTAGGACTGACTTCACATTGGAGTTGAAAATCTGGATATTATATTCGTTTCATGTTGAGTGCTCTTGACCTCCCCACAGACTTTAGAGTAATGAAAGCTTGTCTTGCTTTCCCGATCACAGCTGCTTTGAAATCCTCGTCAGTTTCATGTGGCTGTAGTTGAAACGATGCTTCCCAGATAGGTGGGTAAGTGAAGCAGGTTGTTTCTTTCAGGTTCCTTCCATTTATGCTGATTGTAGTCTGTTGTTGTTGTTGTTGCTGTTGGTGTTGACCAGGAGCCTTCATCACCTCTGTTTCCTCTATGTTCATCTGAAGATCTATCCTCTCTGGCTGCTTCTTCCATTTTCAACTTGTTGCTTTTCACATGCATATCTTCCAGTTTGTCCGAAATCAGACATATATCATCGGCGAAGTACAGGTCCTCCAAGTTTTTTGTGAGGGTCTATTTTATTCCTGATTCTTCGCTGCCCGCTGTTTGTCGCATTATCCAATCCACTACAGTCAGGACGATCATTGGCGATAGCAGACAGCCTTGTCTCACTCCCGTCCTCACTTTGAAGGCTTCCGTAAGTTTCCCGTTGTGGATTATTTGGCATGCAGCATTGTCGTATAACTGTCGGATGAGGTGTATAATTGTCGATGGCACCCCTTGGTAGTAGCGAAGTAGTTTCCAAACCACCTCTCGATCGATGCTGACTGTCGAAGGCCTTTTCAAAGTCGATGAAGTTGAGTGAGGTGGAAACGTGACTGCCATTCCAAACTTTGCTCAATGATGATTTGTAGTGTGGCGGTTTGATCAATACATGACTTGTTTCTCCTGAATCAGCCCTGTTCCGGTTGCAGTTTTTCATCCAGGGTGGCTTGTTTGATTCTCTCCAGGATGATTCGGCTTAGTATTTTGCTTGGGATGGACAGGATCATAATTCCGCGCCCGTTTTTGCATTGACTTAAGTCTCCTTTCGTTGGTAGTTTGAATAAGTAGCCTTTCTTCCAATTCTTGGGTACTTTGCCCTCCTTCTCTGGCAGTGGCATCATCAAGTCCGCTGTTGTCTCTGAGTCCATTTTCAATGCTTCTGCTGGGATTCCATTTGGTTCTGCCTCTTTTCCAGCTTTTAGCATCTTGATTGTCTTCAGGGCTTCTGCTCTCGTCGGTGGGGGAGGGTGATGTTCACAGGTAGTTCTGCCTCCGTCGTTGGTATTGTTGTGCGCGTTGTAGGTGGTTGTCGATTTAGAAGTCTTTTGAAGTGTTCAGCCCAGTGTTTCCTTTGCTCCACTTCTTTACTGACTAACTTTCCATTGTCATATATGTATATATATATAATACTTAGATCGAACACTTACTGACCAGCCTAATTAGTAGTAGATCAAAATGTTACTACTTATTTATCGACCTATCTTATACACATGACGATGAAAATATTGTTCAATCTGATAATGTATATTATGTGTAGACTTTCTGTATGCATGACGTTAAAGTGATAAAAATACATTCACATTGATGTCAATTTAAGATTTTAAATAACTTCCTTATTACTGTTAATCAGTGGAATGACTAAATAGAAATATGTACTGATAATTATATACATAAAAACTAGTTCAATGACATTCATATAATGACGCGGTTTAATTAAAATAAAACGTTTCATAGTATATATTATCTGTTCCAATTAAAATACGTAGCTAATAATCTGAATAACTAAAAATTACAGTTTTGATCACAAGCTGACGTCAGTTGAAGAACTGTTAGGAAATCAGGGTGTAATGGACAGCTGTTTCGTCTAGTTTGGGACTCTTCATTAGTAGCCATCCACCGGTCTAAACTGTTACCATGCAAATACTGACAAACTAGCAAACACTGAACTATTAATTATGTACTTGACCTTGACCTTGGCGGCCTGTTCGAATTTTTGGGCCAGCTACTATAATATCTACATTTTGCATCCAGTCTACTGTTTACCAACATTTATTTATCACCTAAATATGAATTCTAACAGAATCATTTACTCTCGTAACTTTATTAATCATTTACGACCAAATGACTTTCATATTCCAAAGAAACCAAGGAGGAAACATCGTAGTGGTTGGCAGAGAGCTCTCAAACGTACACCAATACACTTAACTACGGTCCCCGTCATAATGAACACAAACTGTCGCTCTCTGCCAAACAAGATAATGTACCTACAATCCTGATGTCAACTGATACGTATCATAACACCGCCATAATCACATTACAAGAAACGTGGTTGCATGAACTGTATGATGACAACCTTATCTCACTAAAGGACTTTATTTTATTTCGTCAAGACCGTCAATGTTGTAATAAGAAAAATGGTGGTGGCGTTGCAACTTTTATTCACTCCAAATGGTCTGTCTCAAATAACGTCTGCTTCACCTTCTCAAATGACTTCATTGACTGTATTACTGTCAAATGTCGCCCCAAACATCTCCCCAAATATAAACAAATCTATATTACAAACATGTACATTTCTCCTAGTTGCTCTCCATCTGATCTATCTAATTTTGCTGATGAATTCACCATGTTTGCTGCTGCCAACTTCGACAACTCTCTATCCGTTATTACTGGAGACTTCAACACATCAGATTGCTCCTTTCTTGAAGCTCTTGGTCACACAAACATAGTCAAATTTCCCACTCGACTTGACAAAACACTCGATCTAGTTTTTACTAATGACGAAGGAGTATATGAAACACGTAGACGTTCACCGATACTAAACTCCGATCACTGCATTGTCCGCGTTTTGCCAAAAATATACAGCAAAACACATATTAAAATCTTCTCACACCTGTCTACGAAAGCACAACAAAGATGCTACACATCTGACAACTTACTCAATCTAAGATGCATGTTAAAAGATACCAACTGGGATCTATTCTATGAAAGTACATTAGATGACTCAATCACCAATATAATGGATTATCTTAAGTTCTGCCTCGACATATGCTGTCCCAAACAAACACTGTTCAAACGCCTCGACCGCTTCTCGTCTCCCCATCTCAAACAACTTCGCAGGCAAAAAGAAATGTTATATAAATGCAAAGACAAGTTAGGACTTAAAAAGATTAATGCTCAAATCAAATCTGAAATCAAAAATCTTAATGCTATCTATAACCAAACACTTTTATCATGCAAATCTCCTAACAGCATGTGGAAACTTTTCAATGAAATTACTGGCAATAGTAAGCGATGTAATGTTTTTCCCTCTTGTGATGTTAATGCTCTTAATCTGTCTTTTATACGCTCTCCTTCTACTATAACCACTTCTAACGTTACTAATCTTGTAGCTGATAACTTCCAGGACTTTAATACTCTCGATGTTTTGAAATGTCTTAAAACTCTTAAGCCCTCACATAGTCTTGGCCCTGATGGCATACCTGCATATGTTCTAAAACAATGTGCAGATGCTTTATGTTCTCCTCTAACTAATATCCTAAATGCTTCTTTCTCCGAAAACGTTGTACCTGTTCCATGGAAAGACATTAAAATAGTCCCTGTCCCTAAACCTGGCAATAGCAAGAACGTAAAGTTCAGACCCATTGCCATCACTTCCCCGTTTCTAAAGCTCATGGAAAAACTAGTACTTCTTAAACTCGAACCCTCCCTTAAAAGCTTCGAAGACCCCAAACAATTTGCCTACAGACAGGGTAGGAGTACTTTAGACGCTGCAGCCGTCTTACACAACAGTATTGTCTCATCATTAGACAAAGGTGCCAAATATGTCCGCTGCACGTTTCTTGACTTCACTTCTGCTTTCGACTCTGTACCTAGAAGTCTCTTGCTAAATAAGCTCTCCATGACACAAACCGAGTCCTGGGTCACTAACTGGTTGCATTCCTACTTTTCAAACAGAATGCAGTACACCGTATACAAAGGCAATCCTCCTCTGCTGTGCTCACTGAAGCTGGTGTCCCCCAAGGTGCTGTACTCTCCCCACTTCTCTTTTCATTCTTTCTACATGACCTACCGTCTTCAAATGACATTAACTTTGTCAAATATGCTGATGACCTAACTGTATCTTTACCTGTCAAATGTCAAAGTGACTGCTCTAAACTAAATGGCTTCTTATCAGAAATTAGCCAATGGTCCAAGGAAAACGGTCTTACCTTAAACCCCTCCAAATGCCAAACAGTTAATTTCACCTTTAGGCACAAATCTGACCTAAACAAACTGGTTAGCACTCACGAGGTGTGCAACATAGATGGCACTGAAATAGAAACCAAGTCGGAAATTAAATACCTAGGCGTCACTCTATCTTCTGATCTTTCCTGGTCGTCTCATATCTTGACGATTTCCAAGAAAATATTCCGTCTTACCTTCTACATCAAGAAGTTAAGACATTCTGGTGTAACCCAACCCTTACTCCTACAATTTGTTAACTCCCGTATTCTGCCTATTATTCTCTATTGCTCCCCCTTAGTCTTTCCTGGGCTATTGAAGAAAGACTATACCTTATTACGTAGGATGTTAAAGGTTGTCAGCAGGGTAAGCAGTTTGCCACTTAGCCAGCTTGTTAATATTCTGGTGGACAGGCACATGGACTCATGTGAAAAATGGGCGAAATCCATTTTATCTGACTCACAACACCCTCTACATTCACAACTCTCCCCATGTATCTCTTCAGGGAAAACCAGAAGCCTATATAGGAAACTATATGCCCGCACTAGTAAGTACAAAAACTCATCCATACCCTACCTAGCTCGTGTTCTGTGCGATAAAGAAAGCATTAGGCGTGAAACCTTTAACTTATTAAATAGTCAGTAGAACAATGGATCTCGTCTTTCCAACTCACATCATTTACAGGTACAACGTTTTCTCTCTACTTTTTTTTTTGTTATGTGCTGTTTTGTTTCTCTCTTCCTTGCAAACTCTACTTAAAACATTCTTGTTCGTTCTTTCACACTCTGTATATCTCGACCATTTTGCTATCGCTTACGCCAGTAAATATGCTAGTAGTATCTACTTTTCTAACACCTTCAAACACTCTGTTTAAATTTTGGCTTTGCTACCGATATGCTAATATGTTGTTGTCAAAACTGACTGAGATAACTTTAATCTATGTAGAACTTTATTTATTGTTAATGTACTAACTGGATGCAATATTGTAGTAAAATGCTGAGAATTCCATTCTGTATCACAAGTACTGATTTGGAATAAAGCTATTATCTTATCTTATCTTAAACACAAAATAATCGAACACCATCCTGAGCTCCTATCCCGTCTTGTTACTATTATGTTATCAGTTTTACGGAGAACATCCAGAGCTTCTCTCTGTGTTTTTGTCAAAATACTATCCGAATTGCGTTTACTATTCATGTATTAATAATAGCAACAATCGACCAGTATTGATTTGAGTCTTTCAACATCTTCCATTGATGAGGATGTTAGGCCTTCCGTTTGAGTGTAGACTTTGAATTCCGAACTGAATTTATGCATCCATTTTGTTAATTTTTACATGACTATCACAAAATTCAGGGCCAAGCGATACAATTCTGTAGATCCACTTAACTAAGTATTACATCCGAAAAATTAAACACAAAAACTATTTGGGTTCGGAGGAAATCTTGTTTCAGGTGCTTTGTTCTCTAAACTCCACACCAGCTTCATGCGTTTCTTTTCTTACCTATTAATCAAAATTACATCCACATAATCTAAAAATAGTTTCTTTAAGTTTTCTGGTAATTCGTCGACAGCATAGAACCTTTCTGTTTAGTTCTTCGATAACTCAGTAATACACGATTGAATTGAGTCAGTTGGATTACGTGCATGGCTATATATACAATAGGAAAGAAAAGAAACGTCTGAAGCTGGTATAGAGTTCAGAGAACAAAGTACCTGAAACAAGATTTCCTCCGAACCCAAATAGTTTTTGTGTTTAATTTTTCGGATGTAATACTTAGTTAAGTGGATCTACAGAATTGTATCGCTTGGCCCTGAATTTTGTGATAGTCATGTAAAAATTAACAAAATGGATGCATAAATTCAGTTCGGAATTCAAAGTCTACACTCAAACGGAAGGCCTAACATCCTCATCAATGGAAGATGTTGAAAGACTCAAATCAATACTGGTCGATTGTTGCTATTATTAATACATGAATAGTAAACGCAATTCGGATAGTATTTTGACAAAAACACAGAGAGAAGCTCTGGATGTTCTCCGTAAAAATGATAACATAATAGTAACAAGACGGATAGGAGCTCAGGATGGTGTTCGATTATTTTGTGTTTTATAGATGACTTAACTATTAATCTGATGTTCACTACCGACTAGCTACATACAGAAAGTTAGCTGGATTTCAGGTGAAATTTGAGGACCAGTGAGGTCCACCAAGTCAGGTTACAGAGCAGTTACCCGATGATAACACTGAATGGAGATTGCATCATATATATATATGCATGTCTCATGAATTGACAGAAGTTGGAATTCCCGCACTGTTAAATAAGGTCTTAATAGTTAAACGGTCTGCTGGCTTGCTTTGTAACTGGCAGGTCCTAGGTTTGAAATACAGTAGCTCTGTGCAGTTGGCGAGTCACAAATCAGGACGAAATAGCTGTTCAATACTACCTGATTTCCCAACGGTTCTCTAAATGAAGTGATTTTATTATTAGAATCCAAATTCAAACTCAAATTCCTGTGAATCAACACTCGAAGATAATATAATTCGTGCTGAAACAAGTCAGGAGTGGATATAAAAATACGACGGAAACAAACAGTGTTCCAAACTATCGCGAAGATTTTTAGCTCAAATGGATGATAATCGTGTGGCTGTACTTTTGCATTTTTTGCTTTCCGAGTAGACTATATAAGACTTCAAGCTAGAGTTCTGAATTTTCAATAGCGGTGGTGTTTTTATTCACAGGGTTGGGGGGGGGTAAGGGAGGGGCTTGATAGCTTCAGGTACAGCTTTCCATCTTCACCGAATTTACAACCGACTAGGCGAGGTTATCATGTCGCAGTTATCATGGCTGCCTTCCAAGCAGTCGATCCGTGTTCATCTCCCAGTGGTCGCAAATGTTTTGCTGCGTTGGTGGCTTAACAGTAGAACATTGGCCAACCACGCAAGTGGTCCTGGGTTCCTTGGTCGACGCACTCCTACACCTTGCTTACTCGGTAGCAAACACGGTGAAGGTGGAAGGTTGGCTGTGAGTGAGACCAGTAAACATAACACATACAAAGAATAAGATACCAGCACCAGTGAATTTTAAAACCCGAATCCCTATGTCCCACACACCATACATGGAATTAAGAAAAAGTTGAATTTCATGACGGTGATGGTGCACTGTCATAAATTCATGACATTTGTGCAGACTATTTGTTCTCATAATTATTCCAAGTCTAAAAATAGGTCGGACTTCATGCGTCTTTAGTACAAAAAACTGACAGAATCCAGTCTACGCTAATCCAGGGACCAGATGCATGATACTGGATCCAAGGTTGTCTATCGACTGCCACTGACCATATAACATCGCTTCAGATTGCATCACGATGGCAATCTGCCTATCTTGGTTACCGCAATCTGTTAATCTATCCTAGGGGATCAAATACCCTGCCAGTATGTCTAATAGCTGTTTTGACACTGTTGAAGACTATCTACAATACACTCAGTTGCCATTATATGTTTAAATGTCTAAGCTGCATATGCATCAGGTTACACTACAAGCGCTTGCAGAATTAGTGGATCACATAAGGATTTCGGGATAGAGTGAGATCACAATGTCCTCACTTTAATTTATTTGCATGAAATAAAGTTATCAGAGTTGACATCTATAGCCTTATTGGGAACGAATTAATTTCAAAGTGCTTTCCATCACGAATAAGCATTAATGGAATACAAAAGTACACAAGATCCCAGGTGAGGTGCCTCTTTTTAGTAGGATCCAAAGGATGTACACACATGATATACACTTGAAGACGAGGAAAACAATTGGCGGACACTCTGACTGAGCATAACTACCCACAGAAGTTCGTAAGGAGATATCCCTGTCTGTCTGTCTGGATTCAACATAGAACTTGGCACCGAAGTGCACCAGTTCGAGTTGCCACGTTCCAAATAGCACACAGAGGTAGACAAGAAGATGAGTGAAGAGAATCAATACAGTCTGACAAGTATAAGAGTGAAACAGAATGGGTAATGGTAGAAAGGAATATGAAAGATTACAGAGACTGAATACATCTGCGCCATTGACAACGATTTTGAGCCATGTCACCTATTGTCTCCAGCCATTGATTCCTAGAGTCCCGAGGGCCCCAACCCGGAGTCTGCATCTCCTAACTGACTCAGTTTAGCTGTCAAGGATTTCATGGATTAATGCCATGTTTTTGTTTGGACACCACTGGCTCTTTTCCAACCTGAACCTATATCATCTAGCAATGCCCGTCGGGGGAGGCGGTGGTTAGACATGCGCAGCACGTCACCTAGACATCTTAGTCTATGTAACTTTATAGCCTCGTCGATTGATTTTCCCTCTTTGCCCAACACTCTACGCCTAACGTCAACATTACTTATCTTGTGAAACCACCTAACGTGAGACAGAGATCTCAGACATCTATGATCGAAAGCAGTCAACCTTTTCATGTCTTCAACTCGTATTGGCCATGTTTCAGAGCCATAGAGAAGGACGGAGCGAACTGCAGCTGAGCAGTACACACGTCCCTTGATTGATAACCGGATGTCGCGCCTACGCCAGAGATGGTGTAAGTCAGCGAAAGCAGCTCGAGCTTTTCGGATCCGTGCTGAGATTTCATCGCCAATCAGTCCGTTGGTGCTAATACAACTTCCTAAATAGGTGAAGTGGTCAACATGTTCTATCACTTCACTCCCTATCACTAAGTTAGGGGTTGACGTGGTCCAGTCCTATAGCAGCATCTTACATTTTGTAGGGGCGAATCGCATGCCAAACATACGAAGATTGCTGCTTAAGGTGTTCAGAAGACTCTGCATTTTGTCAGCATCCTCCCTAACAGGACTATGTCATCTGCATATTCTAAGTCCATAAGACTATTCCCTGGTAACAAGTCGATTCCTAAGTCATTACGTTCAGTTAAAGATACTTCCATCAGCATATCTATGATGAAGTCAAACGGAAATGGGAAAGTGGACATCCCTGTCGAAGGAGATATAAATTGGAGATATAAATTGGTTAGAATACTAAGACCTATTCCCCAGCCCACCGCTAAGAACGACTTACGTATCAAGTTACCATACCCCCTTGTAACTAGACATAAATTGAATGCTTCGCCTAAAAAACGCTTTATGCAGCTAAGATGTGAATAACTGAAGTGTGAAACCTATGTTTCCATCTAAACCCTCAAAGCATACGAAAAATGGTGTCACATCCGCCATTTAAAATTATATATATATATTTGTTATTTCAGCTTGATTCCGTATTTTTTTGTTACAGGTATGGAATTTTCAGCATGTGATATCAGCAGCCCAAATTTTGCAGGCCAACCATAGATATCAGGTGTGCGTCGGCAGAGGATCAAACCGCGGACCATTTGCATGGTTGGCAAGAGTCCTAACCACTGTGCCACCGACTTACCTGTGGTCACGCATATAAAGGGAGGACTCATCGATCTCTGCAAGTAAGAGCTTTAGAAGCAAATCGAATACCCCGAACTAGTCAGTGTGGTGAAAACAGACAACATAGGTCTTCTACTGCGAAACATATCATAGAGGCACAACATAGAATTATTGTTTGCAGCACCTCTTTTAAACCTATCTATAAAAAGTATTTGAGGCGGAACCTAAAATTTGTGGAAGCCCTAACGAATACGAAGATTGAACCACCTTTTAAGTGTACAAAATCAATTCATCATCAAACTAAACCTTACTTCGTAGAATTTATTTTGGTAATTTTATCTCCCTTCTTTGGTTAATTGATCTCCATCGCCATCTTGACATCCAGGGTGGCCTTTTAACCTGACCTATTTCTATTCTGTCACTTCTTAAGATCATATTTCGGTTTGATCTTGTTTGAAATGTGTTGCGCGATTATATTACACGAACCAGATAAATCACGTCTTCTATTCAAGTTGTAGTTTGTAGGGATGTGATTGATTGGTTACAAGATTTCATCATGAGCTGACATCGGTTAGGGGACTATTAGAAAACTTGCACGAAGTAATGGAAAGTCGTTTCGTCTTAGTTTGGGACTCTTCATCGGTGAAATGGCAGAAGTTGGAATTCATGGTCTGTCCACTGGATCGGGTCCCACTGACTGAATGATCTACGAGCTCACCGTGTGACCATAGGGTCCCGGGTTTGAACTGCAGTGGGTACGTATTGCTGAAGGGTCCCAAACTAGGCTGACGAAAAAGCTGTCCAGTACTTTGCTCTGGTTCTTCAATGGTTCTCTAACCCATGTCAGCTCATAATGAAATCTTGTGATCACATCTTTCGATTCGTTTGTCAGAATAAATGGGTTGGTCAGTGTAATTCTGGACAGATATTTTGCACATGACTACCCTGTAACTCAAAATGATCAGTCTCGATCACCAGTACATTATAGTTCTGACATCGAACAGTCTTTAATTCAATGTGACAAGATTTCCCAACTGTGCCAAATAGTTACACAATACAGCCAGTATATAATATCATTGCTGACTAGCTCTCTTGATAACTGACACAGTAAACTGTATCGAAAGTCAATCTGAACGAAAAATATTCTTTTCAATAATTTCTCCTCTTCAGGTTCTTACAATTATAAAATATAAGTTGTCGTTACAATAAAGGTCAGTTATGCGGCGGGTACATGAACTGGCAACGGTGGAGAAAACGCCTCTGTTTATACATCTCCAATTCAAGAGAGATACTCCTGTGGAGATTCTATGCCAACGTTTAACCAGAGCGATCAAGAAAACTTTCTATTCTGCATGTCTTTGTCTATCCTTCAGTAGCCTTCCAATGTTCACCCAGGAACCCAAACATGTCTTACCTAATCTTAGCTCTTCTTCATGCACATACCATTTCAGCTGTTCCTGTGGTTCAAGTTATATAAGGCGCACGACTAGGCAGGTTCGTCTACGGGCTCGAGAACATTTACCGGCTTGGTTCAGCAGGGGGGGGGGAGTTAAGTGCATAAAAAGCTCGATTCTGTCACACTTGGTCGATACTGGACATCGTATCGATGTCAACACAGCTTTCAGGGTTGTATGCCGAATCGCGAAGTCGTTATCACGTACAGTTTCGCCTACGTCTCTTACCAAGGGGTGAAGGTGTTGCAATAAGATCTACTAAACCGGAACTTTGTATCCAAAAAGAACACATCCAGACGCTGTTCCTACTGTGGCGAAACTTAGATTGAAGATTCTTCTTCTTACCAAGAGTGCTCTTTCCCCTTAGCCCTCTTGGTTTTTTTCCTTTGATCACTATTACAAATTATTATTAATACAATTATTATTATTCGTCATAATTTATGCCCTTCATGCAAACATTCCCTCAATACTATCGAATTTTCATTTATACTATACGGACTTATTATTAGTGATATTATATCTTTTCTCAATATATGCTTCCACCTGTTTCATTTAACATATTCGTTATCTCACTATGAACCTCTCATTCCAGTCTTACTATCTCCTGTTTAAGGCAAACCACTTTGTACTAGCCACTCACTCACCTGACACCTTTTATAACCTTGAAATGACTTGTCAATTTTCCTACCCCACACTCTACAAATCTATTATGATTAATCACCAACATTGTCTCCCGTTTTACAATATTTTGTTAATCGATTGCAGCCTAGCACGTTTGTCACACAAATATGACTATTTATTTTGACACCCCATAACCAATCTGTTATTCTACGTTAAAAATGTATTCGCCGCATGACTAACTGGCCTGTATTGTAACGATGACAAATATTATCATTTTATAATTGTAAGAACCTGAAGAGGAGAAATTATTGAAAAGAATATTCTTCGTTCAGATTGACTTTTAATTCATAATATGGGAATATTTCACACTGTTAAATTGTATTGATCACGCTTTCTCATTTCAACTTCAGGGAAATCCATAAAATTATCCCCAAACAGGTCTTTAGGTGTCGAACTATATTTCTCAATGGTACAATAATAAATCTTACTTCATAGTAGTGACGCTTCGGTGATCCATTCGACACTCGGAAAGCTGAGCATATTGGCAAAACAAAGCCACACATTCCTTCGAACAAGGCGAACAACAAGAGCAGCGAAGACATTGCAGACGATCTGAAGGATAAAACATGATTAAAGTGAATATCGTTCTTTGGGTGTTTTTACATTTTAAATTAAAAAGGTGATCATGGAGCACAATAACTGCACCTTCAATTACTTCCCTTAAACAAGCAATAATGGTTAATAAAGCAGGATATAACGAATTCATCAAATTTCGGTAGTCGTTGAGACTATTGACTTCATATGTAAAAAAGCTGAAGACATACCCATTCCAACATCGGAATTGAGGAAATTGTTACTTTTGTGTACTAAAAATGTCCAATTTCCATTCAATGGGTGTCTATTCCGTCAAGTTGATGTTGTCGCAATGGGAAGTCCTTTGAGACCACTTTTCGCAGACTTATTCTTCTCAGGCCTAGAAGCCGGTTCCTTGCAGCAACATACACAAGAAACGGATGTATACCTAAGATATGTTGATAACATTTTTATTGTCTGTGGAAACAGATCAAAAGCTGAAGACATGTTGATCAAATTCAACTCATGCCGTCCGAATCTCAATCTCACAATAGAAAACGAGAAAAACGATGCTATTAATTTCTCAGACGTTTTTCTAGCGAAAATGAATGATGGCACAATCGAAAGATCTATATTTAGAGAGTCTTCATGGGCAGGATAGTACATGCATTTCAAGGGCTTTGTTCCAATCCAGTATAAAAAGTACTTAGTCAGAACACTGATCAATAGAGTACGAAAAATTTGTTCTGACAGTACTATTGAGCATGAAAAAAATGCTCTGAAGGATATATTATCTAAGAATGGATATCCTGAGAAGTTCATTAATAAATACTCTAAAGAAATTAGTCCCTGCAAAACAATCCAAACAGTTCCGAAGAAACCTGTCTATATCAATTTGCCATTCAAAGGAGATGACGTACAGGAAGTAGTGAAACGAAGGCTCGAAAAAGCCATCAAGAGTACTTATTATGCTGCAAAACGTGTCTTTCTTAACACCACTAAGCGAATGCCTCAACAATCTGGGAAAGACTAGTCGCCAATCCTGGACACTTCAAACTGCGTATATCAATTTGAGTGTGTTTGTGGAGGCAAATAGATAGGCCGTACAGAAAGGCGATTGTCTACTAACATGATGGAGCGTTTGCCAAAATGGCTGAAAACAGCTGAGTGCAAGGTGCCAAACTCCTCAATAACAAAACACCTTGTGGACTACGGACGTGATATCGACGTGGTCAAGTCATTCACTATTGTTAGCAGACAAAGAAACAGGAAGATGCTTGCAATTGCAGAGGCTTGTGAAATTCGGGTTTGTAAATCAGGTCTCTGTGTATAAAAGGAGATGGTCGTGACTCAGAATCTACCATGGTAATACGTTTTACTTATTATTCTACCTGTTTTAATTATTATTCTTGATTCATTTAAAACTATCCTTTATCAGTAGCATTATCTAAGCTCACTTCAACACTATTATTATCATTGTTATTATTATAACAGTTACTATTGACATTACTCTGTTTGCAAATCTTGTTATACTGTCTAATGTCTAATTGTTTATCTAAGTGATGTAATTGAAGCGTAATGCAATTTATCTTAATTTCGATCTCTCATACTCTCTCTTTCCCTCAATTATCTATTTAAACATGACCTGGAAAACATTCACACCTGTCTTTCGGCATGATTAATTCAATGTGGTTTGTTTACTTATCAGTCTTATATCTCCCAGTGTAGTTTCAAAAGTATATATATCCGTGTATGTAGAGCATTCAGCTGACGAGTTTTACCGAAATCTGATGAATTCATTAAATCCTGCTTTATTAACGCTTATTGCTTGTTTTAAATTCATGCCGGGAAATAAATGTTTTCAACTTCTTCCTTTGTCATATGCAACATTTATGAATCTACAAAGGTTAGAATGCAAATAGCAAATGAAAATTATATCAGAAACTTCATTGTAGTGTACAAATGTAGGATGGGATAATGGTCCACCAGTTAGCGTTGTCAATTGAATGCATTTAAAATGCACAGTCTTATTATGTTCTTTCTACTCCTTTTGACCTAGTTTACTCCACATCATTATCGCTATTAACTGATTACAGTTCACTGTTCGACCCCTTTATTTTATCATTATATTTGTTATTTGTCAGCCCTATAACTTCTCTTCAGTGTGCCACACATTTTTGTTTGTATTTCTGTGGTATTCGTGCTCATCAATGTGTGTCTACGAATCCATTTGCTCATGTGGATTTAGTTGCATGGGCCGTACTTGGAGGGCTTTATCCATGCACCATGAACCAGGTGGAATCCCAACAGAAGCATTGCAAATGGACTCAGAGACAACAGCGGACTTGATGACACCACTACTGGAGAAGGTGTGGAAAGAAGGCAAAGTACCTGAGGATTGGAAAAAAGGATACTTATTCCAACTACCAAAGAAAGTAGACTTAAGTCAAGCCAAGAACTGGAGCGGAATTATGCTCTTGTCCATCCCAAGCAAAATACTAAGCCGAATCATCCTGGAGAGAATCAAACAAGCCACCCTGGATGAAAAACTGCAACCGGAACAGGGCTGATTCAGGAGAAACAAGTCATGTATTGATCAAACCGCCACACTACAAATCATCATTGAGCAAAGTTTGGAATGGCAGTCACGTTTCCACCTCACTCAACTTCATCGACTTTGAAAAGGCCTTCGACAGTCAGCATCGATCGAGAGGTGGTTTGAAAACTACTTCGCTACTACCAAGGGGTGCCATCGACAATTATACACCTCATCCGACAGTTATACGACAATGCTGCATGCCAAATAATCCACAACGGGAAACTTACGGAAGCCTTCAAAGTGAGGACGGGAGTGAGACAAGGCTGTCTGCTATCGCCAATGATCGTCCTGACTGTAGTGGATTGGATAATGCGACAGACAACGGCAACCAACTAGGGAACGGGCATAAAATGGACTCACACAAAAGACTTGGAGGATCTGGACTTCGCCAATAATATATGTCTGATTGAAGTATGCGCTGAAGATGTCACCCAGTAAGGTGATGAAAGCTTCGCAAACTAACCATCCAGCTCAGAGAACAAAACCACATCAAAATATGTCTGATTTCCCACAAACTGGAAGATATGCAAGTGAAAAGCAACAAGTTGGCAGAAGAAGCATCAAAGATAGGGCTTCAGGTGAACATAGAGAAAACAAGGGTGATGAAGATTCTTGGCCAACACCAACAGCAACAACAGACCACAATCAGCATAAATGGGAGGAACATGAAAGAAACAACCTTCTCTACCTACCAACCTGAGAAGCGTCTTTTCAACTACAGGTGAACGGGACTGACGAGGATATAAAAGCAGCTGTGATCGGGAAAGCAAGACATGCTTCACTACTTTGAAGTCTGTGTGGAGGTCAACAGCCCAGCTCAGCATGAAAACGAATATAAGATCCAGATTATCAACAACAATGTGAAGTCAGTCCTACTTGCCATACGGACCAGAGACTTGGCGCGTCATGAAGAGCGCCTCAAACAAACTACATACTTCCATCACCAGCTATCTTCGCTCAATACCCAAGATCAGATGGCTGGTCAGAATAGACCAGAAACAGGGATCTCTGGCAATTAGAGAACCAACCCAGCAGGAACCGATTGTGAAACAAATAGGCAGGAAGAAATGGAGATGGATTGGCCATACTCTGAGAAATGAAACCACCAAGTGACATCACTAGACAAGCCATTGCTCGAGTGGAACCCGATCGAAAGGGAAGCAGCGAGTTGGTCGTCAGTGCGAGGGTGACTTGGAGGAGGTGGTGATGTGAAGAGGAGTTGAAAGCATGTGGTCAGACTTGGAGCGGGGTGAAAAAGTTTGCGGAAAATCGAACGCAATGGATACGTATAGCTAAAGCCCTTTATTCCTCTAGGAATTAAAGGATTTAATAATACTAATCCATGCACGCACGTGAACACGTAACTGTGTGGTTGAGTAGAGGGTTGATCAACTGCTTATAAATAGTGCAGTCTCATTCCACTTGGTAGATACTGGACATTTAATAAATTCTGACTAGACGTTCCCAGTTATTGACCGCACTCTTGGTAATCTGTCTAAAGGAGCCTGACTACGTCTTCAATCAGTAACTGAAGCAGTTACAATCAACAACAGACGCTCGGCTGTTTATATACAGCAAAATGTATGTTCAACCATTATGCTTGCCTTGGCCGACAATAAGGTCAATAAATCCTCCATTGGTACATTAAATTCATATCTCATCGTTTGCCTTTCTTCTTCAATCCCTTTGCTTCATTGGAAAAGGTTCATTTCTCAACTTTTACGTCTTCATGACCTTTCTTATGATTTCTATTACTTCAGGTTGAAGTAGTGCTTTTCTAACTTGCTATTATATTTACAAAATACTGCTCATTTCACCTAGCTAAATTCATTATTATTGTTACCTGACAATCATTTACCAACAGTACTTTTTAATTTTACACTACATCATCGTCGACGCCAAATAAAATTCAGATTCGCATCATCCTGAAGAGAATAAAGGACGCACTGCATACAGAACTCCGCCAACCAGAACAAGCTGCATTCAGGAAAGGCAAATCACATTCTGACCAAATTGCAAATCTACGCGTCATCATCACAGAACTAAGCATGGAATAGTAATCAAACCTCTACCTCAACTTTATTGACTTAAAGAAGGCCTTCGAAAGCGTTGACCGCGAAGTAATTTGGAAGCTACGCGAGTACTATGGCGTACCCCAAATATTCATCAACCTTATTCAGCAGCGGTACGACAAGGGCACATGTCAAGTCATCCACTACGGAAAACTCAGCGAGATGTTTGCAGTAAACAAAGGAGTCAAACAAGGCTGCTTATTATCTCCAATGATATTCCTGATTGTCGTGGACTGACTGGATTGTGCTTCAGACAGTGAGTGAGAAACGAGAAGGCAGGGATATCCTGGATAGACAGACGTAAATAACCTAGAAGACCTGAATTTCGCGCGTGGATGATTTATGTTTGACGTCACTGTCACAAAATGGAAGACTTATAAGCGAAACCGACCGACAAACTGATCGAAGAAACAGCCGACGAAGACAGGACTCCAGGTGAACATAGACAAGACGGAGGTTATGAAAATAACCAACCAGCCAACAACAACAGCAGCATCCAGCGCCAATCATCATCAACGGGAGGGATTTGAAGGGGGTTACTTCATTCACTTATCATCTAGGGAACATTGTCTCAACTACACGAGGGAACGGACCAGGATGTCAAATCGAGCGAGAATCGGGAAGGCAAGAAAAACATTTATCAACCAACCTGAAACCAATCTGGAAATCCTCGTCACTCAGCCAGCATCAACAACGAAATTCGGTTGGTTTTTTCAATGCAAACAACATCAAGTCTGTCTGTTCTTCTATACGGATCAGAAACTTGGCGGCGGGTCACAAAGAATATTTCCAAAAGCCTGTTGCAGACATTTATCAACCAACAACTGTCTTCGCTCTATACTGAAGATCAGATGGCCGGCCTGGAAAGAATCACCAACAAGAAACTATGGGAAGGAACAAACAAAACAGGAACCAGTCGACTAAAAAATATGCAGAAGAAAGTGGAGACGGATTGGACACTCGCTGAGGAGACCGCCGGGTGACATCGCGGGCGCGTCAGGCCACTGCTCGAGTGGAACCCGAAAAGGAAGTGACGAGTTGTATGTCCAAGGGTGACAATGGGGAGATTGTGTGAAGAGGAGTTGAAAGAGTATGGCCTGACATGGATGCAGATGAAAATTACAGCAGAAGACAGAAGCAAGCAAGTGTAGACGTGCAGTTGAAGCCTTATGTTTCACTAGGAATCCGAAGGAACAATAATAATAATAAATATACTCATCCAGGCATGAAAATCGTCAGCCTAAGCGGGAACTATTATCGACTATCTTCAGTCAGGTGTGGTAACCAAATGTGTTGTTTAGCCAGTGTAAAAAATCCAAGATTTGAAAAGGAAACTAGCTCACCTTCTATCCGAGATGTCATAGTCTGCAAGCGCCACACTTGGACGACTGAAAAAGAAAAGAAAGCAAAAAATAAAGTAGTAGGGTTACTTCAAAGTTATAAACAGTTTCTATTGAGTCAAAAATATGTGTACAAGGTCAAATTAGCCGTAAATGTTTTTAAAATGCCGCTCTATGCCATTCAAGTTAACAGGATGAAGTTAGAACCGAAATTCAGGTACAATTTTTTTTAACAGTAAAGCCAATAATACCTGACGTATTCATGAATTTTGTGGGTAGAGAATGCACTTAAACCATTCAGGTCGTCAATGAAATGTTGATAGAGATATGTAGATGACACGTTAGTCAGTCATGTAGACTCAATCAAATTCACACTATGGAAATAGAGAATCAGTTTGAGGAAATGTATATGCTAGCCAGACTGTGAAAGTACAAACAGTAAGATTGGCAGCATAAAACTAGACATTCTGGGAGATGTTTTGATTATCGCTCAACTTATCCACTCACGGTAAAACGAGGATTAATACAACGTCTTTCAGACAGAATTACGTAGACTTACAACAACACTAGATGATTAGCGAAAAGAAATAAACGTCCTATTCAAAATGTTACTCGATAACACAACTACCCAAAAGAATTTATCAGAGATAATATAAAAAAGAGGGTAAAACCAGAGAATGAAAAGTAAAAGTGAAAGGTGAAAAAACAATCACAATACAATATAGAGCTGGTAGATCAGAGGCAATTCAAAGAAGCCTCAAAAATATTAGGATTCTTACCATGTATAAAGGAAAGGATCTTATTAAAAATAAAATAAATCAACTAAAAGATCCCCATAAAAATGATGGATAAAAACAATGTGATTTACAAAATATCTTGTGCCAAATGTCCGATTAAATATGTGCATCCAGCCTCTAGATCACTCAAACTAACAGTGAATGGACATAAACGCCTAGCCGACTAAAGGTCATCAATCCACAGGAGCACAAGCCTACAAAAATTTAGAAGATAAAATTCATCTATATCGCTTCACATGCATAGGACAAAAACCATCACAATGAGTGGGACAAGGTTTTTTAAACCTGAGATCTAATATGAACAAGTGGAAAAACAGACTAATAACAGAATGCATATTCGAGGTTAACTGGTGGATGGTGACTAACAGTGGAATCCACGAGAAAGAGCATTTCGTCCTATTTGCGACTAGTCATCCAGTCACCACCCGCCAGTTAACTTCTAATTACATGCCAAGATATCGTCGAAGCATTTGCACAAGAAGCCAACATGTCAAACAGAGACCGGTGACTTTGGTTAAGTCAATCGATGGGATAATCTGAAAATCAATTCAACGAATTCAAATTCATTAAGCTCATATCAGTATTATGTGTAACAAAGGTCACTTAACAGCACAACTCTCAACAACACAGAATATAATTTTGGATACACAAAAAACACAATGGACAGAAAAGTGAAGTGTGTACATATGTGTATGAGTACAATTCTTAAAAGTGTGAATTAAAAACTAAAAATCAAATGCATCAATTGGTATGATCATGGAGGCAGTAATTTCGCTCGGAACATTACCAAAACAACAAAATGAAATCTCATAGTGTCTAAACACTGTTCCAGATACCGAGAAGTACTCTTAGCGTGCAGTAGTGGTAGTAGTAGTAGTGGTGGTAGACTTGAAATTAAAATGTAACCATTTTATTTGGTTAACAGGCAGAATGATTTAGCTACCAAATGTGAAAATTGTCTGAGATATGTATCGTTACAGTTTGAAAGGAAATGCTTAGTAGAAGTTAATGAGAAAATAATGTAACAAATTTAATTTAATAGAATGAAGACGATTGAAGACGAACAGAATGTAGGTAGTATCGTTTGGAGAGATGTATTTCTAATAGAGAAGATTTGTAGCTCAGGTGGATGGATGATTTGCAATTAAAAGTGTTCTCTGAGGAGCTGGTTGGTTTAGCTGCGGAGCTTTCGTCCCTCCTCCAACTGCTGGACAACATCCCCTTTCAGCGCAATTTTTAGTTAGCATAAAGTGAAATGATTCAAATTTCTTCATGATTGGTGATAGAATTGCGTCTCCCGGTAACTATCTTTACACATGTATTGATCATTTTCTATTTAACTTGGATTTTAAAAATTCCGGTCACCTGATTTACTTTTTATTAGTAGGTTGTATATTTGGTCTATATTAACGTGTTTGTAAATTGCATACTCGTTTGAGTACCAGGCTTCTGGCTTCGCTCATATCAGGATTAATAGCTGAAGCCGTCATGCAAAGATTAGAATTAATATCTCTACCTATAAGTAAACTGAAAATCTGAGTACGTTACATCAATGATACATTCGCAATAATTAAAAGAACTGATTTAGAATATACCCATAAATTAATAAACAACATATTTGAATACATCAAATTCACCACGACAGAAGAAGAATTAGATAACAAAATACAATTTTTAGATGTCTTAATCAGGGGAACCAACACAGAAAATTTAGAAACACAAGTATATGAAAAATCAACGCACACACACAGATCAAATACTCAACTATACTAGCAATAATCCAATTTCTCAATCACAAAAGAAATTGTGCAGACATTGTTCAAAAGGAAGATCAAACACACACTGTAGCACGCCAGGGTTCAAAGAATTGGAGAAAAATACCTACTAACGGTCTTCCAAAAAGAATGATTATCCACAAAATTTCATCAAAAAGTGTTTACAATCGAATCACAACACCAACAAGAAACCATCATCAATGACCCCAAGAAAATTCATCCTACAGTACATGAAAAGTATCTCTGAAATAACAGCTAGAATATTATTCCCGTTTGGAATAGATATAGCACACAAGCCAGCCAACCACCACCCAGCCATCACAATCACTACATTCCATATTGTGCTAACCAAAAGACCCATCCAACAGAAAATGAAGGTAAAATCTATACCATTTGTCAAATAAATTGTATCAACTCTAACAGACATTATATTTGTCAAAATGGGCGTCCGCTTCAAATCTGAATACAGGAACACAAATCAGCCGTGAAGAGACACGATATATATTCCTGTTTCATATCAATGCATACAGGCAACTATTGAAGTCAGTTTGAGGATTGAGATAATGCCGAAATCCTAGACAGAGGAAACACCACAAGAAGTGCAGTCAGGGAATTCCTAGAAGCCTGGTACTCAAATGAATCAGCCAGCAATTAACAAACACGTTGATACAGACCAAATATAACACATACTAATAAAAAGTAAATCAGGTGACCGGAATTTTTAAAATCCAAGTTAAATAGAAAATGATCAATACATGTGTAAAGATAGTTACCGGGAGACGCAATTCTATCACCAATCATGAAGAAATTTGAATCATTTCACTTTATGCTAACTAAAAATTGCGCTGAAAGGGGATGTTGTCCAGCAGTTGGAGGAGGGACGAAAGCTCCGCAGCTAAACCAACCAGCTCCTCAGAGAACACTTTTAATTGCAAATCATCCATCCACCTGAGCTACAAATCTTCTCTATTAGAAATACATCTCTCCAAACGATACTACCTACATTCTGTTCGTCTTCAATCGTCTTCATTCTATTAAATTAAATTTGTTACATTATTTTCTCATTAACTTCTACTAAGCATTTCCTTTCAAACTGTAACGATACATATCTCAGACAATTTTCACATTTGGTAGCTAAATCATTCTGCCTGTTAACCAAATAAAATGGTTACATTTTAATTTCAAGTCTACCACCACTACTACTACTACCACTACTGCACGCTAAGAGTACTTCTCGGTATCTGGAACAGTGTTTAGACACTATGAGATTTCATTTTGTTGTTTTGGTAATATTCCGAGCGAAATTACTGCCTCCATGATCATACCAATTGATGCATTTGAATTTTAGTTTTTAATTCACACTTTTAAGAATTGTACTCATACACATATGTACACACTTCACTTTTCTGTCCATTGTGTTTTTGTGTATCCAAAATTATATTCTGTATTGTTGGGTGTTGTGCTGCTAATCCACGGCTGCAATTTTTTTTTGAGTGAATTTCAGGTTACACCGTCGGGCAACCACTTGGCCTTTTTGAACTATTGATGAGAAATGCGCGTTTTTTTTCTTCTGTGTGATGCTTATGAGCAGAGATTTTATCCCACCTTGTTATGAATATTCTTATTGACTGTCAGGTGATATGCATCTGTGTGTGTGGGGCTGTTAAATAACGTTTTTGTATAGTAGGTATTTTGTACCCTAGAAAAACTTTGAGCTGTATTTAAGATATGAGTTATGATTGCACCAGAATTCGTCTATCACATCAAATTGTCTTTTAGATATTAGGGCAATAGCTTTGGAATATGTGTTTCCAGTGGTAGTTACACATACTATGCGGGGAGAAGGACGCATTGAATGATTCCTGCATTCCACCTGAAATACTAGAAGTTCGCTTGCTATGATTGTTATGCGGATTTGGTGTAAATGGGTCGTCTGAGGTGAATGGTTTATTTGTGAAGCTTTCATTGCCTAATCAGGCAACATCTTTTGTGCATACACTTCAATTTGAAGTGGTCTTTAATATTTTTCCACCAGTTTATTAGTCATCTCTCCTGGTGAATAGCCTTAAACAACGTTGTGATTGGCTGTTTCTGTGTGTTTTCACACCCTCTAGGCCTGAAGTTTCACCCTCTGTGTGTATTTATTGATTGACGATTCACTGGAATATCAGACGGCTTCTTAAATTTCTGCAGCATTCTGGATCTTTCCTCTGTCCTAGTTCAACTGATGTCCATGGTTGTCTGTATGCAGTTAGGCGATATGAGTGAGGGAGTGGATGTCATGTCGTTTGACGGCTAGCTTATGTTCGTGGATACGAAGACGAAGGGACGTCCACTTTGGCCAATGTAGTGTTTTTCGCAGTTGTTACAATTTATTTTGTAGATGATGTTGGTTTTATCTTCTTTCACTGTTGAGTCTTTTGGTTGACACAGAGCCAGGCGAGTGAAATGATTTTATTGGATTGCGTTCGACATCAATCGATTCCTGAAGGTTGAAGAGGTAAAGATGACTTTCAAGGCTACCAAGAGCGATGACTAATAAACACCGTGGAGAAATATCAAAGTTCATTTCATCAACTTTAAAGTATGCACTGAAGATGTTGCCTAGTAGGTGGGTCAGTGAAAGCTTCTCAAACAAATGAACCATCCAGCTGTTCAGATAAGACAACTACATCAAAATTATCCATCTGAGCTCCAAATCTTCTCCATTATATCTAAGTTTTGTGTTATTTTAGGAGACATGAAATCCCACGTGAATCAAGGTTCCATGTATTTTGTTCCCCTAATAATTCAATCAAATATTTGATATATTCAATAGCTGGACTCCTAGAAAAGTGCAAGCTTTAACAAAACAGTATATTAAAAGATTGAATGAATGCCAATCAACAGGGAAAAATTGAGAACAATTAAATATAGTCGTGACAATCGATAACTAGAGTCGCTTAACTTTAGTCAGTGTCCTCTTAATATATCAACTTTCAGAAGCTGACAAAATCATTCTGTATAATACATGTGCACTATTGATAGCTGAATGACATCTCCTGGACAATTTATTCATGCTAATAATCATATTAATATATATGATGAAATAAAACAGATAGAAGAGGCGTTAGTGTTGAATTACCATCCTATAAAACTCATTAGGAAGATTGAAAAAGGTCAAAAGCAAAATAAAAATAATTGTGAAACTAATAATGATAACACAAATAAGAGAGAATGTAAGTCATCTACTGTTACACCATATAAGGAGGGGACATCTGAGACCCTTTCTACGTAGGATTCTTAATAAAGCAGGAATTAGGATGGCATTCAAACGTACAAACTCACTCAGGTAGGACAAGATCTGTAGGCCAAAAGACCCGGTGGACCCAATTAAACAAAATAATATAATTTACAAAATACCCTGCAATGACCATGAGTGAGGTAAACTACATTGGTCAAACTAGTAGATCGGGGGTAATCAGATTAGCGAAACATAAGAATTTGGCTAAGGTAAGCATGATTGACCCAAAGAAGATATGTAATTTAGAAAAGAGCTCAGCTAATGCACTGCACTGCATGCATTAGTACACAACCACATAAATGAGTGGAAGAGGGTTACGATTCTAAGGGGTAATCTGTGTAGGTGGAGAGAGAGAGATTGATTAGTAAACCCTGGTTCATTGAGTCTACACCTAACACATGCAACAGAATTGACTCAACGCAAATATACGAGAGATATAGAAGATATTATTACCGCCAGTCAAATCAGAGGAGGAAAATAAATAATCTCAAAATTCTATTTCAATTCAAGCACACCACAACATTCTAACAAGTTACTTATTATGACTATAAAAACACTCGTCTTATTTCTCATGGGATTGCAATTGATGAATAAAACTCATATTATTATTATTTCTGAATGTACATTATCTCATATTGATTTTTAATGAAATATCTGGTCAATTCCACACACGTATATAAATGAACGAAAAAATTGTGTGAGTGAGTGACTTGATATGATTGTGAGTGGCAATAGTTTGTGCTCGAAGCGTGGTTATTAGTTAATATAACTGTACAACACTGTATGATATATCAAAATAAAATCTTATCCATAATGGAGTTATACTCTACCACCACAGTGTTGCAAGTGAAAAGCAGAAAGTTGGCAGAAGAAGCATTAAAGATAGGACTACCGGTGAACCTAGATAAAATAAAGGTGATGAAGATTCCTGGCCAACAGCAACAGCAACAACAGACAAAAATCAGCCAGTATAAATGGGAGGAACCTGAAAGAAACAACCTCCTTTACCTACCCTATTGGGAAGCATCGTTTCAACTACAGGCGAATGGAACTGACGAAGATATTAAAGCAAGAATCGGAAAAGCAAGAGAAGCTTTCATTACTCTCAAGTTTGTGTGGAGATCAACAGCACTCATCATGAAATAGAATGTAAGATCCGGATTTTCAACTCCAATGTAAAGTCAGGGCTACTTACCATACGGATCAGAGACTTGGCGCATCTTAAAGAGAATCTCAAACAAGCTACAGACTTTCATTAACAGCTCCCTTCGTTCAATACTCAAGATCAGGTGACCAACCAGAAAAGATCAGCAACAGGGATCCCTGGCAATGAGTGAACCAACCAGGAAACGATTGTGAAACAAATAGGCAGGAAGAAATGGAGATCGATTGGATTGGCAATACTCTGAGAAATGAAACCATCAAGTGACATCACTAGACAAGCCATTGATCGAGTGGAACCCGACCGAGAGGGAAGCGGCGAGTTGGTCGTCAGTGCGAGGGTGACTTGGAGGAGGTGGTGATGTGAAGAGAAGATGAAAGCATGTGGTCAGACTTGGAGCGGGTGAAAAAGTTAGCAGAAAACCGAACGTAATGGAGACGTTTGGCTGAAGCCCTGTATTCCACTAGGAAATAAAGGATATAATAATATTTCTATAGTTTGGTTTGCAAGGATTAGTTATGTTTTACGAGTTGATCACGGATCGATATCAGTTAGAGAACCATTGAAAACCATGGAGTACTGGACAGCTGCTGTTTCATCCTAGTTTGGGAATCATCGGCAGTACGCGGCAACTTGGATTCGAACCCAGGACCTTTTGGCTACAAGTCAAGCTCGTATAGCATTCAGCCACTGGGACCCGATTCAATGGCTCGTGAATTCTAACTTCTACCAATTCGTGATTTAGCCTGAGCCATTGAATCGGGTCCCAGTGGCTGATTGTTATACGAGCTTGCCTTATAACCGGAAGGTCGTGGGTTCGAATCCCAGTGGGTGCGTACTTCCGATGATTCCCAAACTAGGATGAAACAGCAGCTGTTCAGTACTCCCTGGTTTTTAATGGTTCTCTAACTGATATCAATCCGTGATCAACTCGTAAGATATAATAATAATACCACAGTACCCCAGTTTTATACTTATATCAATCATATCAGCGTTTATTAACTTTCTGTTTAACATACAAATCGGGAAATTTATTGCTAATTTGCCAAAAAGGTTAACTTCGATCTGGCCCACAACCGCTTATGATTGATCGATATGAATGGTATCCAACTACTTATGCTTGCCAGTAAGAAGTATTCAGAATCATGCATTTATTAATGCCTTCACTTCCTGAATGTCTATTTTATTAAACACCCTGATGGTCAAATTAACTTGATAGAAATGCCAATTTGGTTGATTCCACTTGTCAGTGGAACTAACTACTCATGATTCCTTTTATTGGAAACTAGTCAGCTAAAAATGCAGGCAAATGAATGTGGATGGTCCTAATGACAGCCTAATTAGTTGTGGATTGAAGTTTAAATCAAGAAATGGCAAGTTCATGGTCTGAGTGGAAATACCATCTATGAGAAATTCAAATACATCCAGGTGATAAGATCTTGTCAGGAAAAAATGTTGCTTTATGCATTCCACAACTGCTCATCACCAAGAAGAAAAAAAAACATACATGAGAATAAAAACTTAATCTTAGAGGGTTATTTTACGGCGATTTGATTGATTGATCAATTTCAGGTTAGATGACGAATTGACCTTACAATCACAGAAATACTGGAAACCGTGAAGCACTGGACAGCTAGCTGTCTTGCCCGAGTGTAGGACTCTTAATCAGTTAGTACACACCAGTGATATAAAAAGAGAGACGACACTCATTTTCCTAATACTCATATTGTTCCCTTGAAATCCCAGAGGAAAATAAGGCTTCATTGGCACATCTTCACCTTGTATTATTCTCTGCAATCCTGTTGAGCTGACCCACGATTGGCCATAATCTATTATTTCCACAGTGCACGATCTTCCCTGTGTGTCACGCTCGGACTAATGCTCAACTCGTTGTTCACCATTTGGCTTCCATTAGAGCGATGTCGTTGGACAGTCTCCTCAGCCTGTTTGCCCAACTCATTTCCATTTTCTTCAGCTTATTTGTTGACCGACAGATCCTTGTTTGGTTTGTTCTGAGAGCTCCTTGTTTTTAATTCTTTCTGACTGGCCATTTGGTCTTTGGTATAAGACTAAGGCAGCCGTCTTTAAAGTCTGCAGTAGCCTGTCTTGCCTTTCCGATTCTGGCTTAAACATCCTCACCCTTGCCCACTGTCTGATGCTGAAACAATGCTTCGCAGATAAGTGAAGGAATCGACCTCATCTGAATTCCTCTCGTTGACAGGGATTGGTACTTGTTGCCGTTGTCGCTGATTGGTCATTTTCGAAGTCAAATCAAGAGAACATCCTTGTATATATAGGCCTCTGCTAAGTTAATTTCGATTAATTTCCCCGAAGAAGTTCGGACGACAATTCCGAGCGTAGGAAACGTTGGAATTATTCATTTCAATCTCGCTGAGATTCTACAAATATAATTTTTTTTTACAAATGTCTACTTCTCACTCGGTGCCTAATTATATTTTTGAACTATTCTGTCAAATGTTGACGACAGTTCATTTGAATTATTTTGCAATCGAATTAAATTAACAAAGAAACTATGTTCAAGTGTTGGCACAATCATCGTGTTTTCACTCTTCGTTGTCTGCCTAAATCCGTAGCTGTCGAGTCACCTGACAACTCCAGTAGATCGAATAAAGCAGCTCAATCTTCAGAAAGAAGATAAAGCAATAAGTTCGACAGGGTGATTCAACTAAACTCTAATCCTAAATACCATAGTTTTGAAAATACGTCTAATCATTAAATTCTAGATACTAACAGTATGAACAGACATGAAGGTGTGATCTTGTTAGCTGATGCATAGGAAATCCTGATTAGTAAATAAAAATGGATGTGTATCACTAACTAATAATTAATAATACTTAGTCGAAATCCCCGATTGTCTATATCTTCTTATGGAAACGTTAAGAAATGTTTTACAACTGTTTACCCACACACACACACATACACACTCTGTTTAAAGTGTTTAACAAAGGTAGACCAATATTTGTAAGTCCGAGATCAAATTTTGATCACAGCTCATATAATTTTGTTTATTATACTTGTTGATACCTGTTTCATGACTCATATGATTGGACAAAGTTTATATTATGTTAATTTGGATTAATTTCCTTGGAGAAGTTCGGACGAGATTTGCGAACGTAGGAAATGTTGAAATTACTCATTTCAATCTCGCTGAGATTTTACAGATATAATTTTTAAAAAATTTTTAATTCAGTGTACAGAATTCTCAGCGGAGTTTATTGCATGGTATTTTCCCATCGCACAGGATCCTTAGATAAAATAATAATTCACAATAGATTCTCTGACACAATCAATCCTTTTTGACCTGAAGCCAGAACCAATCCAGTGGAGAAAATAGGCGAATCAGCTGCCTTTAAACACTTCACATACTCGCGAGAGTAAATAATACCATTGCAGCACAATAATATCGATAATTGGTTAAAACAGAGTGGATAGAAGAAATAATACTCACTGTAATGAGTGATAAAGGTCTCTGATAGCCCAAGTTTTGAACACCACCCCCCCTCGCCATATTATTTGTAAGACCAGTAAACTCATGCTTTTAAAAAAACAACATCACCTCTACTTAAATTTCGGAGCTCAGACTCAAAGCAGAATATTCTGCTTGGAACGTAAATTTATCGAAAAGGTGGTCGTTTCACATTCAAGAAATGTGCAAGCGAATTGATGAACAAGCGAGCGCCAAATTAAGACGAAACAACTATCCAGTACTCCTTGCAGGTTTTCGAATCGTTCCCTAGCCAATGTCAGCTCATGATGAAGTTATGTAAATAATTAATCAAATCCCTGCAAACCAACGCTTGAATAAAAAACCACACATGTAGAATTGCTGACTTATCTTTGCTGTTGCACTTGTCAGTTGAAAAAAGTATATCACCGTGAGTTGACATTAGTTAGAGAACCATTGGAAAACCATTCAGTGGGTAGTGGACAGCTGTCTCATCCTAGTTTGGGATTATTCAGGAGTACGCACCCACCCCACAGACAGGGTTCGAAACCAGGATCTACCGGTTACAAAGCGAGCTCGTATACCATTAAGCAGGTGGGACCCGATTCAATGGCTCATGAATTCTAACTTCTACCAATTCGTGATTTAGCGCAACCCCAACCAGTGTCACAGGGGAGACATCCATCCCCACATCTGGATGGACCTCACTGGTCACGACTTCTCACTAGAAGTCCAGGAAACTAGTGACTTGCTACAGGATGGAGTTTCCTGGAGGTAGTTCTAGTGAGATGTCGTGACCAGTGAAGTCCATTTAGACGTCATGTGTGGGGATGGATGTCTCTCCTATGACAATGGTTGCGGTCCCGCTAAATCACGAATTGGTAGAAGTTAGAATTCATGAGCCATTGAATCGTGTCCCAATGGCTGAATGGTATATGGGCTAGCTGGCCTTGTAATCGGAAGGTCCTGGGTTCGAATCCCACTGGGTATGTACCGACGATGATTCCTAAACTCGGATGAAACAGCAGCTGTTCAGTACTCCAGTGCTAGTTTTCAATGCTTCTCTAACTGATATCAATCCGTGATCAACTCGTAAAACACAACTAAGCATTACAAACCAAACTATAGAAAATTAGTTGAATCCGCTGTGCATCCAACAATATTCTCAACCGACAGTTACTACTTCGGGAAGCCATCAGAGTTTCAGTAATTCAAAAACTTGGTAAAGTACGCTAACCAGGTGGATTACATATCTCGGCTTTCGAGGCAGAAAGCGTCAACTAGGCAGTGTTAGAAGTGAAAATAACGTCAGGTTTTATTACGCAAATGTCCCACACTATTTTGTGGTGAATGTAGTGTATTTTTTCCCGTAATGAATTGAAACAGTTTTTGAAAATGTGATACACAAATTCTCTTAGTAATTATGCGGAGTTTTTAAGAATGTTTTCTAGGTTAACTATTGATGCCCAAGGTTTTTTTCATCACTGTATTATATAATAAACGCATTTAAGGTTTCTAGGTAAATCAAATGTTTTTAGGACGTCAACAAGTCACACATAAACATCCTCAAGAGATGATTTCTGTTTAAAGTGTTGCTATGAGGGTCTTGAAGTGTCCACTAATCTCTAGGTTTCCAGTGGTTGTGTAACACTAATGTCACTTCCTGTTCTATAGCCTAAATTGTCTTTTTGATTTTGAAGTTAACTAGGACTTTTTTTCGATTGCACACTAGTCAGTAACTAGTGTAATGTATCTAGTCCTATCTTCGGTGCAGACTGAATTCTATCCGTCAAGCTTGCAATGTGGCCACCATGCTTGGTGGCTCACCATTACGGTGCACTGTGACAGCACTGAGTGACGTGGGTTCGAATCTGAGAAAGGCCATGAGTTCCTTCAAGTTCGCAGATACGCTTTGCTGACTGACTGGTGAGTGCCAACTAGCACGAAACCTAGGTCCTGGCAAGGCTTCCTGTGGCCAATTGCCTCCAACCATCTAATACTGACTAGGACTTCTTAAAGCTTCATTTTCAAGTGTATTAAGGATGAATCAATTTTCAAAGTGTGGAACAATGAAAAATGTCAACCACCTATGCAATTGTCGGTGTCATTAGTGAAAAATTCACAGTGACAAAAGTTACAGCATGGATCATGGATAGGCAAACCAGCATCAAAAGAAAAACAAGGCAAACCAACAACTACCCTATAGCGACGAGGGCATAAAAGCTCAATCTTCAGCTTGGATGGAACTCGTAGAATTATGTCTTACAACAGTATACTTCCTATTCAATAATCCAATGTTTGGACAGATAAAAAGAACACCAATAGGATCATCACCCATATCAAGATAAATTGCTGAAGCCATCATGCAAAGATTAGAATTAATAGCTAGCTCTACCTATAATTAAACCAAAATTCTGGGTACGTTACGTCGATGATACATTCGCAGTTATTAAAAAATTGATTTGAAATATATTTTTCATAGTCTAGTTTGTAAGGAATAGTTTTGTTTTTACGAGGTGATCACGGATTGATATCTCAGTTAGAAAAACATTGAAAACCAGAACAGGAGTACTGGACATCTATTTCATCAGTCTTAGTTTGGGAATCATCGGCAGTACGCACCAACTGCGGTTCGATTCCAGGACCTTCCCATATAAATTAATAGACAACATATTTGAAGACATCAAATTCACCACAAGAGAAGAAGAATTAGATAACAAAATCCCACTTTTAGATGGCTTAATCAGGAGGGGAACCAACACAGGAAATTTAGAAACACAAGTATATACAAAATCAAGGCACACACAGACCAAATATTCAATTTTAGTGGTAATAACCCAACTCAGTTACCCACAAAAGAAACTGTGTCAAGAGGTTGTTTAACAGACTTCAAACTCACTGTATCACTACTCCGGTGCCGAAGAGAATGGAGCAAAACTACCTACTAACGGCCGTCTTCAAAAAGACTGCATATCCTCACAATTTTATCAAACATAAAAGACCACAAGAAATTTCATTCTACGACATACAAATGATATCTCTGAAATAACAGCCAGAATGTTAGGACCGTTTGAAATAGATAGAGCACACAAGCCAGTCAGCACAATCACTTCATTCGATATTGTGCATACCGAAATACCCATCCAACAGAACTGAGGGTGACAGACAGGGAGAGAGACAGAGAGATCTGATTATATAATGAGCATATATGCGCACTTAACTAAAAAGCCGAAATTCTAAAGCGATAAGCAATGGTTGGCTAACTGTGTCCCCGCTCCACGCCCTCCTACCCCTATCTCACCCCACGGTGGTGTGTAACTGATAGGAAATTCTAACAAAATGATTGTGAACAAAATTGGTTTGGCCACAACAATGAACGCTGAATTCCATACTAGTTTGTTTATTAGATGTATCACACAGTGACCGAAAGAGTATTGTTTACTGGATGACACAGTTTCGAACAAAATTTATTGCTGTTCATAATCATATCAACTGTGATCACACGATTTGGAACTTGAGTTTTATAGTTTTCTTTGTCTTCTCCTATTTGTTGTTGAAGGGGTAGTAGAATGTTCCAGATTTCTGGCTGGACAGGTGGTAAATCATTCCTATTACAAGTATTCTCTCTCAGTTGATTCGATAAACAAAGCTTCTGTTATCAATCTCCCCCTCTCTCCACCCTGTGACATTAGATTTTACAACTGTCATCTTATCCCCCCATCCTCTTGTATGGTTGTGTATAATTGCATGTAGTGAGTGGTATAGCTGAACTATTCTCCAGATTTCTTGTCTTGTTTGGGTCAACCAATCTAGATTTAGCTGCTAGGTTTTTATGTTTGGCTAGTCTGATTGCCCCTGTTCTACTAGTTTGACCTATGTATTTGACCTGACAATCATTGCAGACAGGGTATTAGATAAATTAAATTGTTTTGTTTTAAAGGCTCCACAGGATTGATGCTTTAACCGACAAAGCTTCTTTCTAATTGAGTTTGTGGGGGTGGTTTGAACGCCAGCCACATTTATTCTTGCCTTGTTAAGAATTATGCCTAGGGTGGTTTCCGGGGTTTCGTTCCTTGTATGGAATTACTACTAATGATTTAGATTCCTTATTGTTGGTGTCGTCATTAATATTATCATTAATATCACTATTATTATTATTGTTATGATTATTGTTATTATCACTATAGCTTCTATCATTATTTATTTTATTTTTACAATTCTTTACATATTTCCTGACTAATTTATCCGGATAATTATTAAGTTTCAAGGCTTCTTTTATGTGTATGACTTCCTGTCTTAGATTTTCTTTGGTACTTCAAACTCATAAACTCAATTAGAAAGAAGCTTTGTCGGTTAAAGCATCAATCCTCTGGAGCCTTTTAAACAAAACAAATTTATTTATCTAATCCCCTGCCTGCAACAACTGTCACGTCAAATACATGGGTCAAACTAGTAGAACAGGGGCAGTCAGTCAGACCAGCAGAACATAAAAACCTAGCAGCTAAATCTAGATTGGTTGACCCAAACAAGACAAGAAATCTGGAGAATAGTTGAGCTATGGCGCTCACTACATTCAATTGCACACAACCATACAATAGGATGGGGGGATAGGATGACAGTTGTAAAATCTAATGTCACAGCAGGGTGGAGGGAGGAAGAGATGGATAACAGCGGAAGCCTTGTTTATCCAATCAACTGAAGAGAGTACGTGTAATAGGAATGATTTACCACCTGTCCAACCAGATATCTGGAAAATTCTACTATGCCTTCAACGGCAAATAGGATAGGACAAAGAAAACTATAAAAGTCAAGTTTCGAAGTGATGTGATTACAACTGATATGATTACGAACAAAACAAGAATGTGTTCGTAACTTTGTCATCCACTAAACAATAATACTGTTTCACTTACTGTGTGATACATCTAATAAACAAACTAATATGGAATTACTTACTACTACAGTGCCCAAGCTTTACCCATATATAAATGAACGCTGAATTCTAGTCTTTTTGATAAAAATAAGACATTAACTCATATATATATATATATATATATATATATATATATATATATATATATATATATATATAATTTCGTTTAAAATACCAAGAGTATATACTCACATCCAGAACATTGCGCTAAATTTACGCGCATAAGTCCCCATTGTTGTTGGTTATATAACCATGTTAGCAATACTGAACTATTTCCAAAATGTCATCACTTCATATATGCATATATATATATATATACATATATATATATATATATATCTGTGGCGCGTTTGTATTACGTATGATAGACTAATTGATGTAGACTAATCAATATGGGAGTCAATGTTTAATTGTCATACTAACCCTTACAGTAGTAATAATTAAGTAGTCCTAATAGTATTCTATTCGTCGTAATCATATATATATATATATATATATATATATATATATATGTCATGTACAATATCAAAAACAACGCCACCAATCTACTGTTATAATTTAAACAAACCATTGTATCTACCTAATCATCATAACATCATATTGAACATTGACGTGCAACATATAAGACATCTAGAAAATAGCATGAATAGGCATAAGCACATACATAAATATACATCTATGTATACGTATCTATTGGTGCTAACATGCATAAACCTGGATGGCTACTACTAAACATTCATTTTTCGAATGATTCCATCCGTTTATTTTGTTCAGGATGTTTGAAATACCTATTAAAATCAAATTATATACACATATATGCAATATATATATATATACATCATTTTAAAGGTGTTATAAGGTAGCGAGCGGGTCGCCGGTTGACTACTTGCCAACAAAGGTGATTAATTAATGAGAATTGATTTATAATAAGGGTTCTGAAGACTGGTGTATAATAATAATAATTGGTTATAGGTTTGTTCGTGATGTGATATCACAGTTAGAGAACCATTGTAAAACCACCTAGGCAGCACTGTTCTGTCCTACCTGTAGGACTCTTCAACCAACAGTACGCATCCTAAATTCAGTTCTAGTGTGAAGTCGTAAACGGTGGGGTCTACAAAATCAGGTAAAGGATCAGTTACTCGCCTATGACACTGGATGGTGATTTCTCTCTCTATATATATCGCCAACTGGCGGAAGCTGGGATTCATGGTCGGGTCATTGCATCAGGTCCCACTAGCTTAATGGTCTACGAGATGGCCTTGTAACCGGAAGGTTCTGGATCCGAACCCAGTTGGTGCGTACTGATAAAGGGTCCTAAAAAGGGACGAAGCAATTGTCTTGCACTGCTTGGATGGTTTCCAATGGTTCTCCAACTGATATCAACTTGCAACCAAACCTGTAACCAATGAAAATTCCCTGCAAACCAATACTTGATTTTTTTCATTGAATTTGAGATTTTCCCGTCGATTGATTGGACCGAAGTGCTTGGTCTCAGGTTGACATGTCTGTTGGCTTCTTGTGCAGATGCTTCGACGATGTCTGGGCATTTAGTTAGTATTTAATTGGTGGATGGTGATTAACAGTGGAATCCAGGATGGGCATTTCATCCTATTTGGGACTCTTCAGCTGGATGTACCTGCATTTCTCAGTGTGTGATGATGTTCCTACCGAGGGTACTGGGTTCAAGCCTCAATGTGAACATCATCACTCACTGAGAAATGCAGGTACATCTAGCTGACGAGTCCCAAATAGGACGAAATGCGCATCCTGACTGGATTCCACGGCTAGTCACCATCCACCAATTCAATACTTGATATATTTATGATTAGCGACTTGTAACAGACAAATCATCCATGTTTGTATATTCAGCAAGATATACGCCATTCCACGTGTTTATCTGTCATCTGTTTTAGGTGGTTTCATGATGTTTGACGACCTTGCACTTCTGCTTTACATGATTTTCTCTGTGTCACTCTGGTCACCAAAGTCGATTTATCGCTTCTCATTCGGCTTCAGCACTCGATGACCTACCTGTCTAGTGTTTGAGTATTACATTGCAGCCTTGTTTGCTGCCTATCAGAGCGCCTTGTTCCTTACTTCTGGTCAGCCTACAGTCTGATCTTCATTACTGAAGCACTAAAGACTTCTTTCTGTTGTAGCTTGTTGGAAAGGCTTATAGTGACACGTGCGTGAAATCTCTGAACCATACAGAGGCACTGACTGACGTGAATATTAGTCTTATAAATCCGAATCGTATTCTTTATGCTGACAGTTTTAGGTTTCAACACCAATTTCATCTATGCCGACTTTCTTTTCTTTTTTGATTATAGCTTGAAAACGGACACAGTATTTTTGACACAAGTATGGGATTTTCAGCATGTGATATTGGTAGCCCAAAATTTTGCAGGCCAACCACTGATATCAGGTGTGCGTCAGTAGGCAACCGAACCCTGGAGCATATGCATGGTCGGCGAGAGTCCTAACCGCTGTGCTACCGAAGCACAGTAAAGCAAACATACTGTCTCAGTCAGATAAGTAATAGGAACAACTTCTTCTAAGTATTCTTCACTGTAAGTGATCGATGTTAACGTAAGCTCCTGTCTTCTTTGCTTCTTCCTATGACACGTTGTTGGATTCCGCTTGTCAGCCTTTTGAGTTTGAGAGAAAAGAGTCTTAAATCTTCTCTGATGGGTCTAAAGTGTATTTGGTTTCCCACTACCAAGGAGCTGTCGCATGATCTAGGTGTTGGTATTACTCTTCTTTTTCCTTCACGTTCCCAGTAGAATATAGGGCTCCAAGCTAGTGGCTTGAAGTTTCTGTAGCAGTGTTTATTTTAACAGGATGGGATTGCTACCCCATGCCCAACATTTACCAGCATTATTTCTGGCTTAGCGAGGCGAAGGAGTGCGTCGGCCGGGGATCGAACCCCGGACCATGTGCATGGTCGGCGAGCATCTCAACCGCTGCGCCACCTCAGCATAGGGAATGAAATCCGGATTTTCAACACAGGTGAGAAACTTGTGCTGCGTGGCACGGAAAGCATTTCCAACAGGCCAGTGCATACTTTCATCAACAGCTGCCACCTTCGTTGGCTGGCTTCAGCCTGAAGAATCACCTCTCCATCAGTCTTTAGTATTCATGGATTCTCAAACTGATGTAATCTCGTGGTTTGCCCTGAAATCGATCAAATTCCTACAATGAACGCCTGAAAATGACACATTTGTCTTTAGTGAATACCAAAACGTTTTTAGCAAGATCATTAAAATCTACACATGCATTTGTTTTATTTCTGATGATATATTTGAGGTCCAGACCAGTTCACTTCTCAGCTTTTTTAACAACAAAAATGATAAATTATCCTGTAAAATTTTAGGAATCTGACCATATTAATTAATATTTATGCACACTATACACAAAAAAACTAAGTGCTTTGGTGTTTCAGTGTGTTAGAATCCCCTTTGCCAACCAATGCGAGTGATTCAGGATTCCGTTCTCAGGTGAGGCATTCCTCAACTGCATTTAGTTAGTAGTGACCTTAGATGAAGGGTTTTGTTGAGCGTCAGACTAGCAAACTCACACCCTTTAAAAGAACAACACCACAGCTACTGGAACCTCAAACCTTCAAGTTTGAAGGTTAATGTTTCACTCAAAATTCAAAGAAATGCAAAAAGATTGCATGGAGGATTTCATTATGAACTGATATCAGTTAGAGAACCATGGAAAACTTGAGAGTACTAGACAGCTGTTTCATCGAACTTGTTTGGGAGTCTTCATCAGTACACACCCAGTACGCTATGAACAGAAGGGTACAGCAGGCCGAAGATGAGGCAGTAACTCATCGAAGAAGATATTGCGAAACGGTAGCGCTATGTCGTGAGTTGGCAGAAGTTCGAGAATTCAAGGACCATTGGATTGGGTCTCAGTGGCTCAATGGTCGACGAGATAGCTCGCCTTGTAACCAGAGGGTCCTGGGTTCGAACCCTATCGGTGGGAGTGTACTGATGAAGAGTCCCAAACTGGCTGGACGAAACAGCTCTCCAGTAGTACCTGCAGGTTTTCCAATGGTTTTCTAACTGATGTTAACTCATGATGAAATCCTCCATGCAATGAAACAAAATTCCTAAAAAAAAAACCAATACTTGAAAATTGGAAAGAAACAAAGCACAAAACACGACGGATCTACATGTGTAAGCTATGAGGGTGGAGCAAGAGGGAAACTCCGCATTACTGTATCATCAGGAAGAAAGAAACAGTCCAGTGCCACTAAGCTATTTCAATGACTTCATTATTGTATTAAGGCATATATCTACTACATATATGCTTTTAATTGGACACTAGTAACTGGTGTGATGTGACAAGTCCTGTCCTTGGTGCAGACTGAATCCTGCCAGTCAGGTTTGTAATGTGGCCACTATTCTAGGTAGCTCGCCATCACGGTGCACATTGATTTGATGATATATTAGATAGTTGGGGACAATCGGCTACAGGAAGCCTTACCAGGACCTAGGTTTCGTGTTAGTTGGCACTCACCAGTCAGTCAGCTTGGCGTATCTGCAACCTTGAAGGAACTCATGTCCCTTCTGAGATTCGAATTCTTCCTACCCTAATTTTCCCCTCGGTAGCACTTAATTTTCATTTTGGCGCATTACTTAAGCCTTTACTGATATAGGGTAGGATGAGCCAAGATTCCAGATATCGGTTTGAATGTGTGTGTGTTTTCTGTGCAAACACCCGTGCTCATCTCCAAATATATGAGTTGGAATCTAAATATTTGACACCATTTTACGTGGAACACTGATTCAATACATCAACCAATTATCAATATTATATCACTGTGTGTATTATATGCGTCGGTGGTATAGCGGTTTGGATGCTCACCGACCATGCACATGGTCCGGGGTTCGATCCCCGGCCACTGACGCATTCCTTTACCTCGCTGAGTGAGAAATAATGCTGGTAAAGAGGAAAGATTGGGCATGAGGCTAGCAACCCCATTCTGTAAAATAAACACTGCTACAGAAACTTCAAGCCTCTCTAGCTTGAAGCCCTATGTTCCACTGGGGAACGTGAATGAAAAAAAATATCACTGTGTATTATACAAAATAAACTTATTTCATATGTTTTCTATAGTTGGTTTGTAAGGATTAGTTTTGTAGTACAAAATGATATCATCATTCTATTTCACAGGTTCTCATCAGCTAACTGCAAACTGCCTGAAATTACAATGGTTATAAATAATACTAACATTTCATACTTCATTGTTTGAAAGGTAATAGAGAAAACATTATAAGGTGAACGCATCTGGAATATAAGTATTGCAATTTATAGTTTAAGTTACCATCGATTTATATACTATCAAACTATGAAAAAAGAAAAAAGAGGGGTGAGAGAAGACAGAAAACAGAAAAATCTAGTAAACAGTGTCAACATGGCAACTCAAGAAGGTCAAAGTTCATTCACATTTGAAAACTTACTTAGTGAGTTGAACCCACTAGTGTGTGTGTGACTAATCAGTGTAATGAAAGTAATACGGTTACCAAGGGAGTGAGAGATTGACCTTACTCTCTTTCTGTGTGTATATGTTTGGTCTGAGACGTTTGAGTGCAATTGCTTCAGCAGCAAATCGTAGTAGATTCGCTGTCCTTTGTATGTTTAATATTTTGAAGGATTTTGAAATCTCGACAAAATGACCCGTATCCGCAAGTGCAATCAAACGTCTCAGACCAAACATATGAACACAGACGAAGAGAGTGTAGTCGATTTCTCACTCCCTTGGTAACCGTATTACTTTCATTACACTGATTAGTCATACATACCAGTGAGCTCAACTCACTAAGCAAGGTTTCAAATTGATGAACTTTGACCTTCTTGAGTTGACATGTTGACACTGTTTATTAGATTTTTCTGTTTTCTGTCTTCTCTCATCTCCCCCCCCCTTTTTCTTCATTTTCATAGTTTGATAGTATGTAAATCGATGATGCGTTCACCTTATAATGTTTCCTCTATTACCTTTCAAACAATGAAGTATGAAGTGTTAGTATTATTTATAAACATTGTAATTTCAGGTGGTTTGCAGCTAGCTGGTGCGAACCTGTGAAATAGAATGATGATATCATTTTATATGGCAAATCTGGTTTTTCTTTCTCTATCAAAAATATCGTTTTAACTCACGTTTCGATATTTAATGCCTCTGCTAATAGCTTTATCAAAGTAGTATTAATAAACCAGAGTTTACAAAATCTCAGCTTGTATATAACAACTTAATCGTTGTTCCTCAGCACGGGTTCGTTTGTCCGTTGATAGATTGACCAACTGATGAAGATAACTGCTAGGGTTCGAACCCAGGACCTTCCGGTTACAAGGAAATGGAGCTCGTACACCATTCAGTCACTGGGGCCCTATTAAATATCTCATGAATATGGAAAAAAAACCAAACCAACTGTAATCAACTTGTTGGAATTTCCATTAACTGCATCGTCACATCAAGAGAGATGCCAACAGACACCATGACGCAAGTAAATTAGAAAAAAAGGACCCAGAACCAACTTACATGAAAAAATCAATTATCAGAGAGAAAACATTTTCAAAATTTCCGGATAGAAATGATCTCAACAGCATTGGTGATACTTTGTCGAATAAAGATGGTGTTGCCATGTATAATCCAATAATGAATTTTGAAAACCATCTTGGAAAAATTCGACGAATCTGTACTGAAATGCCGCCGCCGCCGACATCAGCATGACCACTACCATCAGTTTGCATATTTTTATGTTTTTTAATTAATTAATTGCAATTTCGATAGAGTGTTTAAACTGTGCTCCTCTTTTCTGGCTGTCTTAACTCACAGATACACAGACACAGACACAAGCACACAGTTAGTGCTCTAATCAATCAATAGAATGTAAAGGGAATATGTAATTTTTTGAAATGTTGAAAAATATGCGAGTTATCGAATAGATCCGCAGAAATTCGCAGTGTTAGTAGACTTGTAGACAGACAGACAGACAGAGAGATAAACAGACAGATAGATCAAGGGGAGTAAAATACACCTTCCCCTCCCCCCAGTCTTGGTAAAGAAACTGAAGCCCGAAAGAGACTGTACCAACACTGAAGAGATATGAGAAGTGAATCAACTGACTTTTGTTTAAATAGACACAGGCATTAGCACACATGCACACACATATGTTATACGCACTAAACGAAATGCTCTAAGTAAATAAAGCTGAGTTTCTTCTCTCCGTTTTATTTTAGTTTCACGATGCTGTGTTATTTTTTTTTTGCTTAGCTTTGCTTTGCTATGCTTTGCCATTGTGTAAATGTACACAGCATCTTGATTTCTCTAACACTAAATTAACAATTTTTCAAATGAGAACCACAACGGTACAACAACAACAAAAAAAGACTAATCAATTTTGTTTCAGTCAATACTATTGAAGCACCAGATCTTTTTGCTATGGTGTTCATCATCTCATTGTGTGTTGTAAAATTGTTACAATAGTGAGAAGGTAAATAAATACCTGGCTGAGTGATTTATTGTCATGCTTAGAAAGCGAACGGTACTCGTTTTTTGTGTGCCTAAAGTAATGACATCCGTTAAGCCAGAGAGAGAGAGAGAGAGAGAGTGAAAAATCGAAGAGGAGGGGAGGTAGATCGAGAAGTTATATCAGGGCTTTTCTGAGAACCAAAAAATATAGAAATAATCATCGAGGTACGATGTAAATTAAAGTCAAAAAGTATGAAGAACAGGACTGATGGAGAATAGATGTTGCTATATATTACCGACTTATTGATATGAGTAGGGTTCGCTAACAAGCCAGGTCGGAGTGATATCTAAACAAGGGGTATATTTGTTTCCCTTACTTGGGTCACTTCGAGTTTATCAGCAGGTTGACCGGCTTGATTCAGCCCAAAGAGAGCCGAATTGGTTAAAACCATTCTATTTCAGGAGAGCTACTTGAGTGAGTTTGACGTCATTGTCACAAGATCGAAGACCTACAAGCGAAAACCGACGGACAAACTACTGGTCGAAGAAGCTGCCAGCGAAGACAGGACTCCAGGTGAACATAGACAAGACGGAGGTTATGAAAATAACCAACCAACCAACCAAATACAACAACACCAGCAACATTCAGAGCCAATAACCATCAATAGGAGGGATTTGAAATAGGTTACTTCAATCCTTATCTAGGGAGCATTGTTTCAACTACAGGAGGAGGAACGGACGAGGATGTCAACTCGAGCGAGAATCATGAAGGCAAGAAACACATTCACTCATCAACCTGAAACCAATTTGGAAATCTTCGTCACTCAACTCAGTATCAACAACGAAAAAATCCAGTCGGATTTTCAATACAAACAACATCAAGTCAGTCAATTCTTCTATACGGATCAGAAACTTCTCGGGGTGGGAGTCACAAAGAATACTTCCAACAGGCTAACTCAGACCATTATCAACCAACAACTGTCTTCGATGGCTCTATACTGAAGATCAGATGGCCGGGCTGGAAAGAATCACCAACAACAAGAAACTATGGGAAGAAACCGACAGACGAGAGCCGACCGCCCAACAAATATGCAGGAGAAAGTCGAGAAAGATGGATTGGACAATCATTGGGGAGGCCGCCGTTGGGTGACATTGTGCGCGAGCCAGGCCATTGCTCGAGTGGAACCAGACTGAAAGAGAAGCGACGAGTGGGTCGTCATTGCGAGGGTGACACGGAGGAGATCGTCTGAAGAGGAGTTGAAACAGTGTGGACTAACATGGATGCAGGTGAAAAGTACAGCAGAAGCAAGACAGAAGCAAGCAAGTGTAGACGTGGAGTTGAACAATAATGATAATATCTGAGTGAACCTGTTTTAAATGGAATAAAATTCGTAATTTGTTGGAGGATTTCATCAGTTAGCTGACTTCAGTTAGAGAACCATTGGAAAACCATCCAGAGAGCACCTACTGGACAGCCAACGGTTTCGTCAGCATAGTTTACAACTCTATCTATCAATATACACCCATCAGGGTTCGAACCCGGGGCCTTCTGGTTACAAGGCTAGCGAGCTCGTAGATCATTCATCAGCCACTCACTGCGACATGATTCAATGGCCTGTCCATGAATTCTAATTTCTGCCGATTCATGACATGGTGCGACCACTTCACAATGCCTTCTTTGGTGATGAGTTACTGCCTCACCTTCAACCCCCTGTATCTTACTGTTCAATGAATAGGGCAAGTCTCAGGTGAGCATCAGAATTAATTTTCAAGTATTGTCTTTTGTAAGGGAATTTTTATTCAACTGGTTGGAGAATTTCATCATCATGAGCTGATATCAGTTAGCGGTCCATTGGAAGACCTGCCGGGAGTACTGGAGAGTTGTTTTGTCCTTGTTTGCGAATCATCTTCAGTAGGCACCCATAGGGTTAATTGGAAAATTAATTAATTGCGAATTTGTCAAACGCGCATATACACACAGTTAAAGACGCTTTAACTGTAAGATCTGTTAGACCAGAATATACCGTTGATGAGTCCGATTCGAAACGAGCGAAAGTACTATCAGGTGTTGAGGTAAATTCAATCTGGTTATCCATCAAATAATACTGAATGATGTGAGTATAGTATCCAACTATGCATTCAGGTCAGTTAATAGGCAGTACATAGTTTAGTTTTATTTAGCTATGCTTACGCTATTGATTACTATTCTTACTAAAGACATATTTAGTATTGATTCGTTCTTTTTTTTACAAATCTGTGCATCTACTTTTTATGAGTTCATTGAAAAGAATCCCACTTTATTCAATCCTCTGGAGAAAGTTTGTTTATAACGAACTTTTCGGACTAGGTTTGCGGACTCAGGATATGTAATTCAAAGTATGCATCTGAAATCCTCAGGTGATTCATACAGTGATGAATCGCAAAGTTTCTAATATTGTGGTGAGAGCTGTCTCTGTTAGCCAAAACTGGTAGACAGTAGTTTACATCAATGTTTACGCCGCAAATCTTAGTCATGAGAAAACAAACACTCAGGAACTCAACAACCAGTCACAGTAGACTTATCGTTGGCAGATACGATTCGCAGATATATGACCGGACTGTCTAAGAAATGGCTACGAAGAGATAATAGAATAACCTTCAGCAGCAAAACAACCCATCAGAAGACATTGCGTCTATGCTAACAATAACGAAAAATAATGTACATAAAAATCTTTAAAAATCTTTTGATTTTCCCAATAAACGATCTGTTGCCTGGCCCTTGTCTTCTGTGATTACAATATGATCACAAAGATATTATCATTATTGTTCCCTTGGGTTCCTAGTGGAACATAGGGCTTCAACTCCACGTCTACACTTGCTTGTTTCTGTCTTGCTTCTGCTGTACTTTTCACCTACATCCATGTTAGTCCACACTGTTTCAACTCCTCTTCAGACGATCTCCTCCGTGTCACCCTCGCAATGACGACCCACTCGTCGCTTCTCTTTCGGTCTGGTTCCACTCGAGCAATGGCCTGGCTCGCGCACAATGTCACCCAGAGGCAGCCTCCCCACTGATTGTCCAATCCATCTTTCTCGACTTTCGCATGCATATTTGTTGGGCGGTCGGCTCTCGTCTGTCGGTTTCCTCCCATAGTTTCTTGTTGTTGGTGATTCTTTCCAGCCCGGCCATCTGATCTTCAGTATAGAGCCATCGAAGACAGTTGTTGGTTGATAATGGTCTGAGTTAGCCTGTTGGAAGTATTCTTTGTGACTCCCACCCCGCGAAGTTTCTGATCCGTATTGAAGAATTGACTGACTTGATGTTGTTTGTATTGAAAATCCGACTGGATTTTTTCGTTGTTGATACTGAGTTTAATGACGAAGATTTTCTTAGATTGGTTTCAGGTTGATGAACGTTTGTGGAGTCCTCAAAAATAAACTTATCCAATGTTTAATACGATGTAAGAAATGAAGATATTGTACATTACTTTGTTTTAATCATAATCTCTGTACTTTGAAGTTTACATCGTGTTGGAATAGAAATATAATTCTGCCTTCGACTCTCCGTCTTCTCCACCATCTCAACTGCCATCGATCAGTTGTAACCACCTGCTTTCTATCTCAAATTTTCGCAGGAGCACCGTAGTTTCTTTCTACAAACTTTGGTCGACCTCTGGCAACATCAGCATTGGAGAATTAGTATTGGAGCAGTCTTCTCGCAATACCTCTGGAGTCTATTACGTTAATTGTGGATTTTGGACCTTGTAAATACCTAAGTAACAAAACTTTAATATATTCTTCCAGTAACTTAGCTGATTTGGTATTTTATTCCCTATTTGAATTTGGGATACTAAGCCAAGAGAGTCTAAGGTCCACCACATGTATTTCTCGCCTTTCCGATCCTCGCTCGATTTGACATCTTCGTCCGTTCCTCCTCCTGTAGTTGAAACAATGCTCCCTAGATGATAAGTGAATGAAGTAACCTCTTTCAAATCCCCCCGTTGGTGGTGATCGGCGCTGAATGTTGCTGTTGTTGTTGTTGGTTGGTTGGTTATTTTCATAACCTCCGTCTTGTCTATGTTCACCTGGAGTCCTGTCTTCGCTGGCAGCTTCTTCGACCAGTAGTTTGTCCGTCGGTTTTCGCTTGTAAGTTTTCAATCTTGTATGATATCAAACAGAAGTCATCCACGCGCGAAATTCAGGTCTTCTAGGTTCTTTACGTCTGTCTGTCCAGGGTATCCCTGTCTTCTCGTTTCCCACTCACTGTCTGACGCATAATCCAGTTCACACCAATGATCACAGAGATTGGGACTGATAATGTACGTGCATTTGGAAATGATTTTTATTATTATCATTATTTCCACGGGTTTCAGTCACGGAACAGGAATTCAACAGCATATCTCTTCGTTTCACGCACCTCACTGCATTCTTATTTTTAGCTGACTTCATTCACTACGGCCTATAAGCATTCATTCGCCTGTCAGAATCAGACCAACCCCCAAACTCTTGCTCGCTTCTCATCCGGATGACAGATTCTTAGTTGGTCCTCTGTGTGCCAGAGTTCCATGCTGCTTATCCTTTTTCATCCGGTACTCCCTAGTTTCAAATGGTTCTCTAACCTCAGGCAGTTTGTGATTAATGTTGTCAAACAATTCACAGTCCACTGTGATGGCGAGCAGTGGCCACCTAGCACGGTGGTGGTCACATTGAAAGCTTAACTGATAGAATGCAGTCTCCACCAAAGATACGTCTGGACACACTACACTGGTTAATGACTAGTGTCCAATCAGAAATTAATTAATTCAATGATATTGTGCTATTTGGAAGCAAAATATCAGGAGGTCTTGAATCTAAGACCGTGTATTAATCAGCATCTATCCGTAATACATATGAAATATATACAAAGAAATAATGGTGTCCTTTGATGTTACAGCATTATATCCACTTCAATTAGTCCAAAACTGGCAACAGAAACTATGCAACAATTACGCCATAGTACTGAAAACATAAAAACGCGATGTTCAACTTGGATAGAACTCATAAAATTATGCCTTACAACATACTTTAATTCAATACTCATATATACGAACAGACAGAAAGAAACACCAATGGGATCATCACCCATATCAGGATTAATAGCTGAAGCCATCATGCAAAGATTAGAATTAATAGCTCTACTAACTATAATTAAACCGAAAATCTGGACAGGTACGTTACGTTGACGACACATTTGTAATAATTAAGAGAAAATGGTTTAGAATATACCCATAAATAATTAAACAACATATTTAAAGACATCAAATTCACAACGAGAGAAGAAGAATTAGATAACAAAATCTCATTTTTAGATGTCTTAATCAGGAGAACCAACACAGGAAATTTAGAAACACAAGGATATAGAAAATCAGAGCACACACATAGATCAAATACTCAACTATACTAGCAATAATCCAATTACTCACTCACAAAAGAAACTGTGTGCAGACATTAATCACAAGAGAGTTCAAACACAATACTGTAGCACTCCAGAGTTGAAAAGAATTGAAGAAAACTACCTACAAACAACCTTCTTCAAAAGGAACGGTTATCCACAAAATTTCCTCAAAAAGTGTTTAAAGTCAAATCACAACAACAACAAAGAAGCACCACCAAAGACCACAAGAAAAAAATTCATCCTACCATACATCAGAAATATCTCTAAAATAACAGCTAGAATGTTGGAACCGTTTGATATAGACATAGCTAGCACACAAGTCAGCCAGCACAATGACTTCATTAGATATTGTGCAAACCGAAAGATCCATCCAACAGAAAAAGGAGAAAAAAAGAGATTAATACCATTTACAAAGTAAATTGCATGTATGAACTGTAACAGGCATTACATCGGTGGTCGAAGTGGGCATCCCTTTCACATCAGAATCCGGGAACATAAATCAGCCGTGAAAAACGCGATGTATATAATCCTGTTTCATATCAATGCATATAGACAATTATGGACATCAGTTTGACGATTGAGATAGTCAAAATCTTAGACAGAGGAAACACCACCAGAAGTGCAGTCAGGGAATTCCTACAAGCCAAGTCTGGTACTCAAACGAATATGCAATTAACAAACACGTTAACATATAGACCAAATATACCACCAACTGATAAAAAGTAAATCAGGTGACCAGAAAGTTTAAAATCCAAGTCAATAGAAGATGTTCAATACATATGTAAAGTTGGTTGGTTACCGGGAGTCGCAACTATATCACCACTCATGAAGAAATTTAAGTCATTTCACTTTATGCTAACTAAATATTGCGCTGAAAGGGGATATTGTACAGCAGGGGGGGGGACGACGAAAGCTCCGCAACTGAACCAACCAGCTCCTCAGAGAACACTATTAATTGCACATATTTTCTATCTTGGAAGAGGTAATTTCCGTGCAAAGATTTTAACTTCTTCCATGTGGGGCTGAAGTTCTGAAATGATATGAATTTTGTTACTGCTATGATAGTGATCTCTTGTAGGATCACAGTAGATTCACTTGACTAGTTGCTAAGAGAGTGACTAATTTAATATTTTCTGATAGAATTCTTTCAGCACTAAAGATCAGGTAAAATGATCAAATATAATATCCTTTTCAGAGGCTTCAATAAAACAGAGTTGTTGCCCAGTCACATGAGTAGTAACGTTTCTGAATGTGGCACAGAGTTGAACCCTCCAGAGATGACGTCATTTCCTCTCAATGTCACAGATACATCCCGCTTACTGCTAGTAACAAGAGGCAAAGAACCTAGGTCCAGAGCTAACCGCCAACCGCGTTTATCCATCCATCCAATCCACATTTCGTCCTGTCCCGGACTCGTCACTGGATGTTCCTGCATTCTCGAAGAAACTTAAACCCTTCACGCATCATTTCAAATGACAATGCATTATCTACTAAGCAACTTAGGCCACCAAGAATTATCTCTTGTGCAAAGCGTATCAGTTGTTGATGATTTTTTTGGATAATTTGCATAGTGGTTAAAACTTTGATCTCTGAAACGATAAGTGGTGTGTTCACGTTTCACTGTGGAACCATATTATCATTAGAAATGCAGATAAATTCGGTTGACAAGTCACGAATAAGGCAAAATTTCTGCCAATAATTAACAACTTAATTACAGAGTGTTTAAAGCTTAAGCTTGAAGCCCTGTGTTACAGTAGGGATGCTATGGAAGCAATTTAAGTATATGTATATATCATTTCGTAGTTTCTTTACAACCGCTTCACAACTAACATGGTTAACTATAATAATAAATAAAGATCATGACAATTACTCAGTTAAATAAAAAACAAAAGTACATACTAATGACCAATCATATTCACATAGGTCATGTAGTCCATGGTAGGCGAAGATTGAAGTCTCTTGTTTTTTGTACACACAGTTTAGGCGGTGCGTGATTAATCCCCCAAAGTGCTTCCATCACCTTCAATAATCCACCTTGAATTAGAGTTACGTGGTGAAATCATAATAATAATTGTGGAACCTGACATTATTAAGTTTTTTGCAATGGATTATGGATATTACTATGACTAAGAGAGTTGATAGGACGATTCAGCGGTCGTTTTTTCGTAAACAGACATGGGTTGGACAATATCTTCATTTTACCAGTTTTGTTCATATCCAGTATAAGCGTTCCCTATTCAGTGAAATGTTTGTTCTCAAGGGCCCGAAAAATATGCACGAGTGACACATTGATGGATGGGTTTCGACATATACATTCAGTTTTATTAGCTAATGGTTATCCGGAAAACTTTATCACCTGTCACAGTAAAGAAAGACCATATCTCGAATAGACAGCTTCTGTACCAAAGAAAGCTATCTTTCTTTATTAACCTGTCATTCAAGGGTGACCAGATTATGCAGTTGACAGCTAGCTCAAAGACTTCGGTCAGCCATCAAATGCACATTCTACGCCGAATCTCTTTTTCTCACTTACCGAACATTTTCGATCCTTGTACCTACCTACGATTAAAGGACGAAATTCTGTGGACTCTACATCATTCAAACTGTATCTGCAAGTTCGCCTGCAGTTGTTGCGGTGACACCTATATAGGTATATAGGGGCCAACAGAATGTTCCAATGTCGTCGAAAAGAACATATTCCAAAATGGCTAGTAAATCATATCGAAAATCCTAACGCGATTAATCTAAATAGAAAACCAGCATCATCCATTGCAAAGCATTTATTAATGTCAGGTCACAAAATCAATATTTATGACTGTTCCACAATTATTTCATCACGTAACTCTAATTCAAGTTTGGTTGGTTATTGAAGGTTATGGAAGCACTTTGGGGGACTAATCAGACACCGCCTAAACTGTGTGTACAAAAATCAATAGACTTCAATCTTCGCCTACCATGGACTACATGACCTATGTGAATATGATTGGTCATTAGTATGTACTTTTGTTTTTTATTTAACTGAGTAATTGTCATGATCTTTATTTATTATTATAGTTAACCATGTTAGTTGTGAAGCGGTTGTAAAGAAACTGCGAAATGACGATATCATCTCTCGCGAAATTTGTCTTCTTAATGCCTTATTCAAATTTATCAAAGTGAATAATTGTTTTAAGAAATGGATGTATAATATATGTACTTCTGTAGGGATTTCAGGCAATAAATTCTTTCTTTTAGAATGGTGAAAACCTACATTTCTGCTGCTCTCACTTAATAATTAGTTTCATCTGTTTATAAGGCAGGTGAGTTCGCAGTAATCATCTATCTTTCGATATTGCTCACTAGGTAGGTAGGAGCTAAGTTGGCCAGCTTTCCATACCAAGTAGTCTTCTATTGATTGTGCAAGCACCATCTACAGATTCATGTACATCTAACTCACAAGTCCCCGAAAGGACGAATTGTACGTCGTCGATTCTATTACTAACCACCACCATCACCACTATGAACTAAATAATTTCTTATTTTTTCCTTTATTTTAGTTGTACTACTTATTAGCAATAAAAGTAGCCAAAAATATTATGCGAGTTTTTATAGTGGATAAGTATTTTGTGATATTTTCAAATATATATTTGTGACTTCATTGTCAAGACTCATCAATCTTCACCTGAGATGTTCTGAGATATATATATATATATATAACACTAAAGCACACACTATCTTAAAAAAGCTTGTGAATCAATTTAGACCAAAAGTAGGTTGCACACTAGCTGCGTTTATAAAATGCCAACGTATTCTGCTGATAGATATTTAGACCTCTTTAATTCATTTTTTTTAATTTTTTTTTTATTTTTTTATTTTTTTTGATTTACAGCTTGATTCCACACTGTATTTTCGGTACAAGTATAGAATTTTCAGCATGGATATCGGTAGCCCAAATTTTTCAGGCCGACCATAGATATCAGATGTGCGTCGTTGTCTATCAGTGAAGGCAAGCTTAGTTGGATGTCTAACAAGCGGAACAACAAACAGCACTAAGTAGTACAACAAAAAACCGAAATAATGAAATAAAACGGATAGAATAAGAATAGCTGGTTGGTGTTAAATAGCTATCCTATAAACGATTCATTAGGAATATCAGAAAAGGTCAAAAGCAAGTAGCAAGATTAGCGGGATATCGGGATAGAATGGCTGACCCCGAGAAGATAAGAAATTCAGAATAAAACTCAGCAATCGCATTGCACGCGTTCACACACAACCACACAATGGATTAGGTGGGACAGAGCCAAAATTCTGAAAAGTAGTATAGGTTGGTTGGGTGGAGAAAGAGAGAGAAAGTGGTTGTATACTGAATCCTGCCTGATTCATCTAGTCTACACTCATGACGTGTACAATAGAAATGACTCAACACGAATACCAGAGATATGTATGGAAAATATTATTACCACCAGTCAAATCAGAGGATAAAAGATAATCTCAAAATGTATTCAATTCACATTATAACATTTTAATAAGTTGGGCATTTATTTTAATAGAAAAACATCTTATTTCCCGTCTGACTGTATTTTATTGATAACACTAATATTAATACTTCCGAGTGTACTTGATCTTGCGTTGATTTTATTCAAATGTCTGTTCATCAATTTTTACTCATGTATATTAACGAAACACGAAAGTTGTGTGTGTGTGTGTGACTTGATATGATTGTGATCAGCAATAAGTTGTGCTCGAAACGTGATCATCAGTAAATATTACTGTATAACAATACTGTGTGATTTTATAATAAAAAACATTTTTATTCACAATGGAGTTGTACTCTACCACCACAGTGCTCAAAATTCATCCTTATATTGATAAAAGCATGTTGCGCAGTCAAAGTTAGGAACCTAGGGCGTTTATCATGTTCAGTTTGAAGTTTGTTAATGCCGCATATGGTAAGGATTAGGTTATCAGATGAGGAACTTCTTAATCTTCCTTAGCTGCTTGTAATAATAACTAGAAGGAGGGATGGCTAGTAACCGTACCATTGCTACGGAAACTTCATGGCTTGAAATGCAAACGAGCGAATAACTGTACCAATTTGTAATGTTTTACGACAATAGCACTAGTCTTAATTATATTCATCTTCAGTTCATCTTCAGCCTCCGATTTCTTTCCGTTTGGTTTAAAAAAAATAAAACTGCTATAAGCTGGAACAGAGCAATAAGGTGAGAGGAACAGATTTATGATAGAGTTGTCGGTCATCACCGCAGATGTTGAATACACACAACGCACAATAAGTCAAGTACGGAAGTTGTAAAAGTTAGGTCACGACTTGAAATTTACACAATTCGTGATTCGAAATATTTCCACAGCCTCCTTTGGTTGGAAACAGAAATTATTCAGATTGCAAAAAAAATGTGTCATTTGCCTTGAAATACTATATTATTATTATTATTATTATTATTATAACAATACCGAAGGGATTTCCAACTCATGTATTCTAGTACTCCTAAGAAAGAGGTATTCAGTAAAGATATATTAAGATCAGAGTTCACAAAATCAGTGTAGTCATGCTTCAAAATTTTATCTCCTCTAATCACTAAGATATCTTAAAATTCTAAAAACCAATGAGCAGTTTAACCCAGCCTATATTGGTTTCAATTCACTGAGATATGTCGTGAGTCAGTTGAATGAATTACTGGTTGCTTTATGGATAAAACCATGTGTATTCGAAACTTTCATGAGTAAACACCAACTAGTCCGGATACATATATATATATATATATCCATATATTCTTCCATAATCTAAAAACATGTCATCTCAACGTCTAGATGTCTTCTAATTCTAATTCCTTTTTCTAAGCTGAAATATTTGACGTCAGTGATGTATGCAGATGATCGGTAAATCACTTTATTGAAGAGTACAAACGTAGGCTGACAAAACATCTGTCCAGTACTCCCAGCAGGTTTTCCAATGATTCTCTAACCAATTTCAGCTTATGATAAAATTCTGTAACCAGTCAACCGAATCCCTACGAATCAATACTTGATTATCAATGAGATTCTCACTGGCGACTGGCCCTATTCAGGTAGGTAGTTACTTGGAGTTCTAGTGGTGTAACAAGAGAAGACAAGTTCCAGGCAACAGATCATTTATTAAGGAAATCAACACATATTTATACATTTTCATGTACATATTTTAGACTATTGTTAGCAGAAAAACACAGTCCTCCGATTGGTTATTTCTCACAGAAAGTTAACCTTGCATCTCTTTGCGGCTGTTCCTTGAATGTCAGATTATCTGTATGTTAACTGCATCAGCATACGCAAAGTCTTTGTTCTCATTTTTCTTACGACCAATATTGGGGACGTGAACATTGACGTAAATTACTGCTCACCAATTGGTTAGCAGCCAGCTCTCACCACACTCGTCTCCCCGTCAAAGATTTGTGACTGAAGTTGGTTCGGTCTCCTTGGTTCTAGAGGCTTTGTTCGTTTGTGTTACTGTCTGGAATCTCGGCACTCGCTGATGTTTACCTGTTTCTCTTTGGTTGCCATTGAGATTATGTCTGCGTAACACCATCTCAACGCGACCATATTTGGTCCTTCCTACTTTGGAAACTCTTTGCCTGAACCTGTCGCACATTCGTCCGTGGGAAGTCGTGACCGGTAGAGTGAAGCAGGTTGGGTTTGAGGACAAATGCTTACCGAAGACATGTCGTGAATTGGCTGAAGTCAGAATTCGTTGGCTGGCTATTGGATCGAGTCCCGGTGGCTTAATGGTCTACGGGCTCGCCATGTAACCAGATGGTCCTACGTTCGAACCCCAGTGGGTGCGCACTGTTGAAGGGTCCTAAATTAGCTAAACCAAACAGCTGTCCAGTACTCCCAGGTTTACCAGTGGTTCTCTAACCAATGTCAGCTAATGATGAAATCCTGTAACCAATCAACCAAATCCCTACAAACCAATACTTGAGAATATGTTTTGATTATTGGTCTGATTATTAAAACAAAACTCTTATTCATTGGATATTATGTGAAGGACCTCTCTCATTTCGTAAATTCTTGTTTTAGGAAGCTAGCGGACAAAAGGGAAACGCCACGTTCCTCAGTAATTAAATGAAATAAAAGTTTACAGTCACTAAGAATGCTTCAATGGATCATTAATCCAGTCATTTATTCAGTTGAGTAGGAAAGGAAATCGCCTGCCGTTCAATAGAGTTTCCATTTTGCCCCGCTCCATTTTGGTTTTGGATACAATCTGGCTGACTAATATAGAAAGCCTCAGAGTTGAGATCATCATATCGGATACTGTGGTTGATATCCTCCTAGTCAGTCAGACTGCAGCGCTTGTCAAAAGACTGTCTGAGATAAATTTTGGACAGTTATCACTTCTATCCTCCGAAGTATCAAATATTGACGCCAATATATTGTAGCCTATTGATGACTCCTGTTAATAACAGACCACTGATAAGGCTTAGAAATCAGTTTGGTTACTGTTTGAAGACAGTGTACTTACTAGAACTTATGAACATTTGTTTCAATCAATACACTTGGATATTGATTGGGGAGTGACGGCGGGGGGGGTGGGGAATAAAATTACAGTTCAAGAAAGATGCGTAAGTTATCATAAGCACAAAACAAATGTAATACCGAATAAAATATCAGACAAACTTAAGAAAACTGTAACTCTATCATGGATAAGATTCCAGGGCTACTGAAGAAAGACGCAGGATGTTAAAGATTTTCAGCAGGGTAAGCAACGTGGCACTTGATTAGATTGTTAGAATCCTGGTCGACAGGCACATGGACTTATGTAAAAAATGGGCGAGATCCATTCTATCTAACTCACACCACCAACCTCTTCGTTCACAACTCTCCCCTCGTATCTATCTCATCAGGCACAATCAGAAGCCTATATAGAAAATTATATGCTCTCACTAGCAGTACAAAAACTCAACCATAATCTACTTAGCTCGTGTTCTGTGCGATAAAAAAGAAAGTATTAGGCGTGATACCTATAACTTATTAAACAGTCAGTAGAACAACTGGATCTCGTCTTTCCAACTCATATCATTTATAGGTACAACGTTTTCTTTCTTTCTTTGCCTTTTCTCTCTTTTTTCTGTTATGTGCAGCTTTGTTTCTCTCTTCCTTACAAACTCTATTTAAAACATTCTTGTTCGTTCTTTCACACTCTGTATATGTCGACCTTTTGTTACCGCTTACGCCAGTAACTATTCTGGTATCTACTTTTCTAACACTTTCAAACACTGTTCACTTTTGGCTCTGCTACCGACATACCTATATGTTGTTGTCAAAACTAACTGAGACTACCCACAATCTATGTAGAATTTTATTTATTATTAATGTACTAACTGATGCAATACTGTTGTAAAATTCTGAGAATTCCATTCTGTATCACAAGTACTGTTTTGGAATAAAGCAAATTATTATTATTATTTTGATAAATCACTTAGTGTTGTTATACAGTAATACTGACTGATGACCATGTTTCGAGCACAGTTTATCACTACTGCTCATAATCATATCAAGGCAGACTACTCACTCTCACAACTTTCTTGTTTCGTTTATATACATGAGTAAAAACTGATTAGACATTTTCTCTGGCTGGTTTGTAAGGACTAGATTTGTTTCTACGGATTGTTTTTTTTGATCACGGATTGATATCTAGTACTTCCAAGAAAGAGGTATTCAGTAAAGACTTATTGTTATGACAGATCGCAAACGATTTGCAAAAAATTAAACAATATATTAACATTAATGAGGCAACAGCACCAATCATCACCAACAGGAAGATTTGACAAAGATTACTATAAAACAACACATTTAAGCGAACAATATTGTGGTTTCAATTAGATCTCATCAGCTTAACTCTAATATACATAAGTTTACAAATGAAAATTCAAATATAAACCAATCATGGTGTTTTGTCTATAGGATAATAAGATGGTGAATATAATTCGTGCAATTAGTCATAGTAGTAGTAATGATAGTAATAATAATGGTATTCAAGTGTTGGTTTGTAGGGATTTGATTGGTTTCAGGATTTCATCATGAGGTGACATTAGTAAGAGAACCATTGGAAAACCTGGGAGTACTGGACAGCTGTTTCGTCCTAGTTTGGGACTCTTCAGCAGTACGCACCCACCGGGATTCGAACCCAGGATCTTCCGGTTACAAGGCAAGCTCGTATACCATTAAGCCACTGGGACCCGATCCAATGGTCCTTGAATTCTAACTTCTGCCAATTCACGAATCCCGGTGGGTGCGTACTGCTGAAGAGTCCCAAACTAGGACGAAACAGCTGTCCAGTACTCCCAGGTTTACCAATGATTCTCTAACTAATGTCAGTTCATGATGAAATCCTGAAAATAATAATGGTTTTATCAATAATAACGATGGAAAAGTGAGGCAATCTTGGATAACACGAATAATGAAAAAGCAGCATGATTAAACAAACAATTGTTCAGGTGGAAGTAGTCGATAAAGGCTAGATAAAAACAAATGGACCGATTACGTAATGTTGGATTGTAAGGGAAGTAAATGAAACACGTTTATGAGGAAGATAAGATAAGATTATGGGATGACAAGAAAGGGGTTGAAAATATAAACAAGGGATGGTGTAGAAGTCATTAGTTGGTCATGTCTTAATAGGCCAACAAGGGAGGGATAATAGCTGTACGAACTTTTTCTCAATGCATAGTTTAGGTTTAATAGTTCGAATGTCTATAGCATCAGCTGTCTGCAGTAGACGAATACAAAATCTATTGGAAAGATTCAGGGGGATACGATGAATTACTTTGAAGGCTCTCGTTTTCTTGATCACATGACCACTATCAATTAAATGTGGCAGAATTGAGCTACGGATTGTTTTTGTCTGTCCTTTGCCAAACCACGATGGGAGATGTTCACTAACACGTCGTTGGCTAAGTTGTCTATTAGTATGCCCAACATAACTGTCACCGCAGGTGTAGTTGAATTGAAAAATGCACATAGATGTGGCAAAACTATCGAGCTTATCCTTCGTTTGCGTCCCAATCATTCGTCGGCTAGAGAATGGCAGACATAGGTGTGCTGTGTAAAATGTTCTTCGTATACTCCTTATTATTGATAGAATTATTATTATTACTATTATTATTATTATCATTGCTACTATTATGACTAACTGCACAATTTATATTCACCATCGTATTATCCTATGGACAAAACACCATGATTGGTTTATATTTGAATTTTCATTTGTAAACTCATATATATTAGAGTTAAGCCTGATGAGATCTAATTGAAACCACAATGTTGTTCGCTTAAACGTGTTGTTCTAAATTTTACTATGGGGATATTTAATTTATCAAAATTAGGTAAGCTGATTGGGTGATGTAATGAGATTGAGTGGACTGGGTAGACTCCAGCTTGCACCAAGTGAGAGCTCATTTAAGATCACTGTCATAAAGGCTGCAGACGGGAAAAATCACATTTCAAGTGTTTGGATTAAACGGGTATTATTGTAAATTTAATGACCAAACAAACTTCAGTTTGCCTAGTTCAGAATTCCCATAGTTTTTGTGGTTTGAAGAAGTTTGATGGGTTCACCGTTTCGGTAAGATTTCCGTACACCCTATATCAAATGTGTGTCTATGGTTCACAGGTGTAAAACTGTCCACCAACCGCAGAAGTGGTCCGTGTTCGATTCTCAGCTGAGGCACTCACTTTTGACCTATCCTTGCCGGTGGTAAGACCGAAAAAGATGGAAGATTCAGCGTTAGGCTAGCCATCCTAATCTGTAGAAATGTTGCAAGACCTATGTTCCACTCACAACACAATGAAGAGTAAACAATAAGAAAAGAAACTATTAGGCCTTCGTATTTTCTAGCTGCATCGACGCAAGCAACTAATTAAGATGTGACTCATTCAGTTACCCTAAACGTTTGTAGAAAAAATGAATTCATTTCTTAACTGTCTGCCTGTTTGTTACAAATTGCTCTTATTCAAAGAAATTCATTGAAAAACGAAACGCAGTCAACAAAACTTTTTCAACCAGTTTGATAGGAAATTGTAGACAAGTTAACCTGTGAAAATTAAGAACCATTGGTTAACGATGTATCGCTTCAGCTTCAACGGTGTCATTTATTGTAACGAGGCAGACACAGTAGATTAGCATAAACTCGACAGATGATCTTAAAATTATGATCAGAATTGGTAGAGTAACAGAAGTCGATCGAGTGGTCCAGAATAGAGGCTTTCAATCCTTTCTTTTTCTCTTTTACAAATTATACTGGAACAAGATATACCTTGATAGTAGCCAGATAACGCTTTTAACATCGGTAGGAGAACATAACCTAACATGATTTTACAAGGGAGAAAGGAAGGATGCAAGAGGTTCTGTTCTAGAACACTTGATTGACTTCAGTCACTCGACCAACCCTGATTATTATTTTAAGATTATCTGTCAACAACAATCAGCATTAAAGGGAGGAACCTGAAAGAAACGACCTCTTTCACCTACCCACCTACCTGGGAAGCATCATTTCAACTACAAGCGAACGGAACTGATGAAGATATCAAAGCAGGGGTCAAGAAAGCAAGACAAGTTTTCATTACTCTCATCAAGCCTGTGTGAAGGTCAACATCCGAGTTCAGCATGAAAACGAATATAAGATCCGAATTATCAACTCCAATGTGAAGTAAGTGCTACTATCCGGATCAGAGACTTGGCGCAGTGTCATGAAGAGCACCACAAACACACTACAGAGCTTCATCAACAGCTGTCCCCGTTCAACACTGCTCAAGATCAAATGGCCAGTCAGAAAAGATCAGCAATAAGGGGATCTCTGACAATGAGTGAACTAACTCATCATGAGCCGATTGTGCAACAGATAAGCAGGAAGAAATCGAGGTGGATTGGATTGGCCATACTCTGAGGAAACCATCAAGTAAGTGACATCACTTGACAAGCCATTGCTCGAGTGAAACCCGAAAGGGAAGCGGGGAGTTGTTCGTGCAAGGATGACTTGCAGGGGGCCATGTGAAGAGGAGATGAAAGCATGTGGACAGACTTGGAGCCATGTGGAAACTCTAGCAGAGAAGTGAACGCAATGGAGACGTGCAGCTGAAGCCCTACTTGCCTTAAGGAATTAAATCAAATAATAATAATTTGGCGAGTGAAACTGATGATTAGACATTTGAATGAAAATCAATATAAGAAAGACTACATTCGGTAACAATACAAGTGTAATCAGTCAGATACAATCAGATGGGAAATAAGACGCCTGTTTTTGTAGAAAAATAAATAAAAGTAACTTGTTAGAATGTTATAATGTTAATTAAACTGAATGCAGTTTAATACTATTTACTATCCTCTGATCTGACTTGTGGTAATAATATCTTCCATACATATCCCTGCTATTTGCGTTGAGTCATTTCTTTTGCGTGTGTTGGGTGCAAGTAGACTCGATGAACCACGATTCAGTAATCCATCCACTGTCTTGCTCTCCACCTACATATATTACTGTAGAATTTTGATTTTGTGCAATACACTCTGTTATATGGTTGTGTGTTAACTCATGCAGTGGTACTGCAGTGCTGAGTTCCTTTCTGAATTACTTATCTTCTCGGGGTCAAAGATTCATACCTTAGCCAAAATTCTTATTTCCTGATAATCTCACTACGCCTGGCCTACTAGTTTGACTGACCTATGTAGTCGACCTAACTCATAGTCATTGCAAAGTATTTTATAAATAATATTATTTTGTCTAATTGGGTCAACCTACATTATCCTTTAGCCCACAGAGCTTGTCCTATCTGACTGAGTTTGCAGGTTCGGTGAAACTAATAATAATAATAACAACATAAATAAGAGAGAATATAAGGCATCTACAGTTATACCATATAAAGAGGGGACATTCGAGACCCTACGTAGGATAGGATTCTCATTAAAGCAGGAATTAGGGTGGTGGCATTCAAACGTACAAACTTACTCAGAGAGCAATAGTTTGTGTTCGAAACGTTATCAGTTAATTATACTGTATAACACTTTGTGATTTATGAAAATAAAATCTTATCTATAATGCAGATTTTTATTCAACGAAATACTCCGTTCATTTTAAACACTCCTTAAATAGCCCAGAGTGCGTCGGCGGTTGATCAGTAACACACACACTCACCAATCATAAAAGTGGTCAGGGAATCGACACCTAGCCCAAGCAAGCAATTATATCAACCTTCCCAGGCTGATAGTAAGCCCTGGAAATAGGCAAACTTTGGTGGAAAGCTAGCAATCACATTTCATAAAAATAAAACCACTGCTACCGAACCTTCAAAGCTGTAGCTTACAGTCCTTTATTCCAAACGGAACGTAAAGTAAAAAAAGTGGACCAGTTATAAAGCGAAAATTCACTGCTGATGCATTTAGAGTTGTTATTATTAAACAAGTGCGTCTGTGGTATAGCGGTTAGGACGCTAGCTGACCATGCACATGGTCCGGGGTTCGATCCTCGGCCGACGCACTCCTTTACCTCACTAAGCCAGAAAAAAATGCTGGTAAAAAGGAAAGGTTGGGCATCAGGCTAGCAACCCCATCCTGTAGAAATAATCACTGCCACAGAAACTTCAAGCCACTAGCTTGAAGCCCTATGTTTCACTGGGAACGTGAAGGAAAAAATAATTATTAAACAAAACAAACTCTACCTTAGAATCCTAAACAAGGGGTCCAAAATAGCTGTACAGTAATGTTGGCTAGTTTTCAACAACTCCTTAAACTGATGTCAGCTCATGATGAAATCCTCCATGCAACCAAACAAAAATCCCTACAAAACCAATACTTGAAAATTAATCTGATGCTCACTAGCGACTGGCCCTACTCAGGCAGTTAACTTAGGGTTCTAGTGGGAAGCCGTGACCAGTAGAGTACAGCCGGTTGAAGGTGAGGCAGTAACTCATTGAGGAAGGCATTGCGAAGTGGTCACGCTATGTCATGAATTGGCAGAAAGTAGAATTCAAGGACCACAGGATCAGATCCCAGTGGCCCAATGGTCTACGAGCTCGCTATCCTTGTAACCGGAGGGTCCTGGGTTCGAAACTTGGTGGTGGGTGCGTACTGTTGAAGGGTCCCAAACTAGCTGGACGAAACAGCTGTCCAGTACGCCCAAGATTTCAAGTGGTTCTCTAACTGATGTCAGCTCATGATGCAATCTTCCAACTAATCAAACAAAACTCCCTACAAAACGAATACTTGAATATTCCCTAAATGAATAAAATTTCATGATCCGTCTTGATACAAAAACTAGTTTAAAATTGAAGTTAAAATTATGTATGCAGTATTATTGAATATTCAACGAATAATATTTCATGATAAAAATAAACTGTCACTTCAACTGTCAACACAATTTGGAGTGCAACACAATTTGAATGACCTTTCAAATTGATTGACGTTACACTGAAAGTTTTACAGATAACAATAATATGATTCACTTGAAATATAATTTTAGACGCTGTTTATAAAATGAGTAGGCAGAATATTCATAATAAATACTCGTAGGATTAAATCGAATCACATATATATATAGTCATCGGTATAAGTTTATTGTCATTAAATATTCCCATTTTTAATATTACAAAAAGACATATAAGCGAACAATATTGTTGTTGTTGTTGTTTTCAATTAGATCTTCTTCAGGCTTTATTCTAATTTACATAGATTTATATACTAGAAAAACAGTTCGACATCGGAATTCCAGTTATTACCATGAAAGAGTTGCTTTTAAGGTGTACTATGAATGTACACTTCACAATCAACAACCTTTATTGCACACAAATCGACAGTACTCTCATGGGTTCTCCGTTAAGTCCAATTTTGACAGATTCCATTCTTGCTAAGGTTGAAAATGGTCCATTGAAACAAGTAATAGATAAAACTGATTCTTATTTTCGTTATGTTGATGATATGTTTATTATTCTTGAATAGGAAATCCAACAAGAATGAAATGTTAGTAAAATTTAATGATGCACATCCATCGCTCATCTTCACTTTCGTAGAAGAACATGATGGTGGACTACACTTCCTTGATGTCCAGTTGAGCAGAAGAAATGTCTGCAGAACTTATGTCTGTAGGACAGTATAGACACTTCTTCAGTTTCGTACCAATCCGATACAAACTGAAATTGTCCAGATGCCTCACTAATAGAGCAAGACGTATCTGTACAGATGACTTCCTAGAAAATGAGTTGGGATACATCCAAAATACACTGGTCCAAATGGGTTATTGATAGGATCCCACATATTTTGGTATTGACTGTTTAATCTTGCATATATGGTATGTTATCATTCTCACACATTTTGGTAGTGACTGTTAATCTTGTATATATGGTATATTATCATTCTCACACATTTTGGTAGTGACTGCTAATCTTGTATATATGGTATATTATCATTCCCACACATTTTGTTACTGACTGTCAACCTCGCACATATGGTATATTATCATCTCTCACGCACTTTGTTATTGGCTATTAAGATAAATTATTTCAAATGCTGTTAGCTGTCCATATTGTTGTAAAATGTATAAATACCATGGCTTTCTTTATCGTTGTTGCACTTCAATACACAGTCACAGTCCAGCCTTTGTCTTTTGATATTTGCGTGCTTTACTAAATCGGAAGGTACGACAAGCAGATAGGCAGATTAGTTCAGGCGCAGACAGAATAAGGTGAAAACGTCTTCATTCAATTCCCTACAGTTATAACAAATTGGCGACGGGGTTTTACCTTAATTCAGTGCAGTTATAACAAATTGGCGACGGGGTTTACCTTAATTCATCGCAGTTATAGCAAGCAAACGACGACAGTTTTTATTCTGTTCAGCGCAACTATATAACATTTTTGACTGTGTTAATTACAACCCAATTACAATGTCTATCTCTCTGGACGATCTCAAATCTATCTTGCAGCAGCAGCAAGTTCAGAATGAAGCAGCTCAACTAAAATTAATCGAAGCTCTCACTCAGAAGCTGTCCATTCAAGTTCCATCAACATCTCATTCTGACAAATATGAAAGCATCTCAAATTCTATCAGTGAGTTCAACTACGACCCAATATCTGGTCTCGTATTTGATGCATGGTTCAATCGTTACGAAGACGTCTTCCGTATTGAATGCTACATGTTTGATGATGCTGCCAAAGTCCGATTGTTACTAAGAAAACTTGGTACTGTTGAGCACAACAGATATGTTAACTTCATTCTGCCCAAGAACCCACGTGAGTTATCATTCGATGAGACAGTCACCGTTTTATCACAAATCTTTGGTGAACAGTCATCCATGTTTAATATTCGGTATCAATGTTTTCAGTTGACAAAAATGCCTTCCGATGATTATGTGACTTACGCTGGCAAAGTGAACAAGGAATGTGAAAGGTTCAAACCACACGAAATGACATCAGATCAGTTCAAGTGTTTGATTTTTATTTGTGGGTTGAAGAACCCAGAAGATACTGACATACGAACTCGACTTCTGTCACTTGTGGAACAAGACCCGAAAATGACTTTACAAATGGTGACAGCAGAATGCCTACGTTTAATCAACTTGAAGCACGATACTGCTATGGTGGAGTGCAAACGACAGTCGTCTGAATTTGGTTCGATTAACACAGTGAAAAGTCCTCCGATCACCGTTAAGCACACAGAACGTCAGTCTCAAAATTCAGCTAAACCTCCTTCAGTGTGCTGGCACTGTGGTTCGTGGCATTTTGTCAAGTTCTGTCCTTTCAAGAAACATAAATGCCGTAATTGTCACCGTTTTGGACATAAGGAGGGTTACTGTACACCGCAGAAAAATTCTTCGGTGAGGAACAGAAGTAGTCGTTTCAAGCCGAAACAATCTCCTCGAGTACAGACCGTTTTCACTACTTCCAAAGTCGAGTTCGCCAGCAAACGTAAGTACATAACACTAGATATTAACGGCAAACGTATTCGTCTTCAGTTGGATACGGCATCAGATATCACCGTAATTTCCCGAACTACGTGGCGCAAACTTGGTTGCCCACAGATTCTGCCGACCGAGCATGTCGCCAAGAATGTCTCTGGAGATATACTGAAACTTGTGGGTGAGATAAATTGCCAGGTTCAGTTTGGTGAGCATCACTTCAATGGTGTATGTTACGTTACAAACTACCATGATTTGGATTTGCTTGGTCTTGACTGGTTAGACAAGCTCCATATCTTTAATGTACCATTAAATTCAGTATGCTCTAATGTTTCGTCTTCACCACACAACGTTGTTCCCGGAGATGTATCTGATCAATCTCTCTTGCAACGCCGTCGTCAAAAGCACGCTTCTGTCTTCCAGGACAAACTTGGTTGCTGCAAACTGTTTGGCATCCAGCATATTCGTAGCCCCCCGTATCATCCCCAATCGAATGGACAGACTGAACGTTTCGTCGACACCCTTAAGCGTGCTTATGCAAAAGCGAAGGGGGAGGGAACAACAGAAGAAATTTTGGATAAATTCTTGCTGCATTATCGTACGAATGAAAAAGGACAGTTATGTGTCAGACACACAGATCACGCTCTATCCAGTACCACGCAAAGGTCAACTCGACAAAGAAGAGCTCCGAAACCTTTTCAAATAGATCCAAAAAGCAAGTCCTACACTCTTTACGGGGGAGGTGATAGGATCCCACATATTTTGGTATTGACTGTTTAATCTTGCATATATGGTATGTTATCATTCTCACACATTTTGGTATTGACTGCTAATTTTTATCATTCTCACACATTTTGGTATGACTGCTAATTTGTATATATGGTATATTATCATTCTCACACATTTTGGTAGTGACTGCTAATCTTGTATATATGGTATATTATCATTCCCACACATTTTGTTACTGACTGTCAACCTCGCACATATGGTATATTATCATCTCTCACGCACTTTGTTATTGGCTATTAAGATAAATTATTTCAAATGCTGTTAGCTGTCCATATTGTTGTAAAATGTATAAATACCATGGCTTTCTTTATCGTTGTTGCACTTCAATACACAGTCACAGTCCAGCCTTTGTCTTTTGATATTTGCGTGCTTTACTAAATCGGAAGGTACGACAAGCAGATAGGCAGATTAGTTCAGGCGCAGACAGAATAAGGTGAAAACGTCTTCATTCAATTCCCTACAGTTATAACAAATTGGCGACGGGGTTTTACCTTAATTCAGTGCAGTTATAACAAATTGGCGACGGGGTTTACCTTAATTCATTGCAGTTATAGCAAGCAAACGACGACAGTTCTTATTCTGTTCAGCGCAGCTATATAACATTTTTGACTGTGTTAATTACAACCCAATTACAATGTCTATCTCTCTGGACGATCTCAAATCTATCTTGCAGCAGCAGCAAGTTCAGAATGAAGCAGCTCAACTAAAATTAATCGAAGCTCTCACTCAGAAGCTGTCCATTCAAGTTCCATCAACATCTCATTCTGACAAATATGAAAGCATCTCAAATTCTATCAGTGAGTTCAACTACGACCCAATATCTGGTCTCGTATTTGATGCATGGTTCAATCGTTACGAAGACGTCTTCCGTATTGAATGCTACATGTTTGATGATGCTGCCAAAGTCCGATTGTTACTAAGAAAACTTGGTACTGTTGAGCACAACAGATATGTTAACTTCATTCTGCCCAAGAACCCACGTGAGTTATCATTCGATGAGACAGTCACCGTTTTATCACAAATCTTTGGTGAACAGTCATCCATGTTTAATATTCGGTATCAATGTTTTCAGTTGACAAAAATTCCTTCCGATGATTATGTGACTTACGCTGGCAAAGTGAACAAGGAATGTGAAAGGTTCAAACCACACGAAATGACATCAGATCAGTTCAAGTGTTTGATTTTTATTTGTGGGTTGAAGAACCCAGAAGATACTGACATACGAACTCGACTTCTGTCACTTGTGGAACAAGACCCGAAAATGACTTTACAAATGGTGACAGCAGAATGCCTACGTTTAATCAACTTGAAGCACGATACTGCTATGGTGGAGTGCAAACGACAGTCGTCTGAATTTGGTTCGATTAACACAGTGAAAAGTCCTCCGATCACCGTTAAGCACACAGAACGTCAGTCTCAAAATTCAGCTAAACCTCCTTCAGTGTGCTGGCACTGTGGTTCGTGGCATTTTGTCAAGTTCTGTCCTTTCAAGAAACATAAATGCCGTAATTGTCACCGTTTTGGACATAAGGAGGGTTACTGTACACCGCAGAAAAATTCTTCGGTGAGGAACAGAAGTAGTCGTTTCAAGCCGAAACAATCTCCTCGAGTACAGACCGTTTTCACTACTTCCAAAGTCGAGTTCGCCAGCAAACGTAAGTACATAACACTAGATATTAACGGCAAACGTATTCGTCTTCAGTTGGATACGGCATCAGATATCACCGTAATTTCCCGAACTACGTGGCGCAAACTTGGTTGCCCACAGATTCTGCCGACCGAGCATGTCGCCAAGAATGTCTCTGGAGATATACTGAAACTTGTGGGTGAGATAAATTGCCAGGTTCAGTTTGGTGAGCATCACTTCAATGGTGTATGTTACGTTACAAACTACCATGATTTGGATTTGCTTGGTCTTGACTGGTTAGACAAGCTCCATATCTTTAATGTACCATTAAATTCAGTATGCTCTAATGTTTCGTCTTCACCACACAACGTTGTTCCCGGAGATGTATCTGATCAATCTCTCTTGCAACGCCGTCGTCAAAAGCACGCTTCTGTCTTCCAGGACAAACTTGGTTGCTGCAAACTGTTTGGCATCCAGCATATTCGTAGCCCCCCGTATCATCCCCAATCGAATGGACAGACTGAACGTTTCGTCGACACCCTTAAGCGTGCTTATGCAAAAGCGAAGGGGGAGGGAACAACAGAAGAAATTTTGGATAAATTCTTGCTGCATTATCGTACGAATGAAAAAGGACAGTTATGTGTCAGACACACAGATCACGCTCTATCCAGTACCACGCAAAGGTCAACTCGACAAAGAAGAGCTCCGAAACCTTTTCAAATAGATCCAAAAAGCAAGTCCTACACTCTTTACGGGGGGAGGTGATAGGATCCCACATATTTTGGTATTGACTGTTTAATCTTGCATATATGGTATGTTATCATTCTCACACATTTTGGTATTGACTGCTAATTTTAATTTGTATATATGGTATATTATCATTCTCACACATTTTGGTAGTGACTGCTAATTTTGTATATATGGTATATTATCATTCCCACACATTTTGTTACTGACTGTCAACCTCGCACATATGGTATATTATCATCTCTCACGCACTTTGTTATTGGCTATTAAGATAAATTATTTCAAATGCTGTTAGCTGTCCATATTGTTGTAAAATGTATAAATACCATGGCTTTCTTTATCGTTGTTGCACTTCAATACACAGTCACAGTCCAGCCTTTGTCTTTTGATATTTGCGTGCTTTACTAAGTCGGAAGGTACGACAAGCAGATAGACAGATTAGTTCAGGCGCAGACAGAATAAGGTGAAAACGTCTTCATTCAATTCCCTACAGTTATAACAAATTGGCGACGGGGTTTTACCTTAATTCAGTGCAGTTATAACAAATTGGCGACGGGGTTTACCTTAATTCATTGCAGTTATAGCAAGCAAACGACGACAGTTCTTATTCTGTTCAGCGCAGCTATATAACATTTTTGACTGTGTTAATTACAACCCAATTACAATGTCTATCTCTCTGGACGATCTCAAATCTATCTTGCAGCAGCAGCAAGTTCAGAATGAAGCAGCTCAACTAAAATTAATCGAAGCTCTCACTCAGAAGCTGTCCATTCAAGTTCCATCAACATCTCATTCTGACAAATATGAAAGCATCTCAAATTCTATCAGTGAGTTCAACTACGACCCAATATCTGGTCTCGTATTTGATGCATGGTTCAATCGTTACGAAGACGTCTTCCGTATTGAATGCTACATGTTTGATGATGCTGCCAAAGTCCGATTGTTACTAAGAAAACTTGGTACTGTTGAGCACAACAGATATGTTAACTTCATTCTGCCCAAGAACCCACGTGAGTTATCATTCGATGAGACAGTCACCGTTTTATCACAAATCTTTGGTGAACAGTCATCCATGTTTAATATTCGGTATCAATGTTTTCAGTTGACAAAAATTCCTTCCGATGATTATGTGACTTACGCTGGCAAAGTGAACAAGGAATGTGAAAGGTTCAAACCACACGAAATGACATCAGATCAGTTCAAGTGTTTGATTTTTATTTGTGGGTTGAAGAACCCAGAAGATACTGACATACGAACTCGACTTCTGTCACTTGTGGAACAAGACCCGAAAATGACTTTACAAATGGTGACAGCAGAATGCCTACGTTTAATCAACTTGAAGCACGATACTGCTATGGTGGAGTGCAAACGACAGTCGTCTGAATTTGGTTCGATTAACACAGTGAAAAGTCCTCCGATCACCGTTAAGCACACAGAACGTCAGTCTCAAAATTCAGCTAAACCTCCTTCAGTGTGCTGGCACTGTGGTTCGTGGCATTTTGTCAAGTTCTGTCCTTTCAAGAAACATAAATGCCGTAATTGTCACCGTTTTGGACATAAGGAGGGTTACTGTACACCGCAGAAAAATTCTTCGGTGAGGAACAGAAGTAGTCGTTTCAAGCCGAAACAATCTCCTCGAGTACAGACCGTTTTCACTACTTCCAAAGTCGAGTTCGCCAGCAAACGTAAGTACATAACACTAGATATTAACGGCAAACGTATTCGTCTTCAGTTGGATACGGCATCAGATATCACCGTAATTTCCCGAACTACGTGGCGCAAACTTGGTTGCCCACAGATTCTGCCGACCGAGCATGTCGCCAAGAATGTCTCTGGAGATATACTGAAACTTGTGGGTGAGATAAATTGCCAGGTTCAGTTTGGTGAGCATCACTTCAATGGTGTATGTTACGTTACAAACTACCATGATTTGGATTTGCTTGGTCTTGACTGGTTAGACAAGCTCCATATCTTTAATGTACCATTAAATTCAGTATGCTCTAATGTTTCGTCTTCACCACACAACGTTGTTCCCGGAGATGTATCTGATCAATCTCTCTTGCAACGCCGTCGTCAAAAGCACGCTTCTGTCTTCCAGGACAAACTTGGTTGCTGCAAACTGTTTGGCATCCAGCATATTCGTAGCCCCCCGTATCATCCCCAATCGAATGGACAGACTGAACGTTTCGTCGACACCCTTAAGCGTGCTTATGCAAAAGCGAAGGGGGAGGGAACAACAGAAGAAATTTTGGATAAATTCTTGCTGCATTATCGTACGAATGAAAAAGGACAGTTATGTGTCAGACACACAGATCACGCTCTATCCAGTACCACGCAAAGGTCAACTCGACAAAGAAGAGCTCCGAAACCTTTTCAAATAGATCCAAAAAGCAAGTCCTACACTCTTTACGGGGGGAGGTGATAGGATCCCACATATTTTGGTATTGACTGTTTAATCTTGCATATATGGTATGTTATCATTCTCACACATTTTGGTATTGACTGCTAATTTTGTATATATGGTATATTATCATTCTCACACATTTTGGTAGTGACTAATTTGTATATATGGTATATTATCATTCTCACACATTTTGGTAGTGACTGCTAATCTTGTATATATGGTATATTATCATTCCCACACATTTTGTTACTGACTGTCAACCTCGCACATATGGTATATTATCATCTCTCACGCACTTTGTTATTGGCTATTAAGATAAATTATTTCAAATGCTGTTAGCTGTCCATATTGTTGTAAAATGTATAAATACCATGGCTTTCTTTATCGTTGTTGCACTTCAATACACAGTCACAGTCCAGCCTTTGTCTTTTGATATTTGCGTGCTTTACTAAATCGGAAGGTACGACAAGCAGATAGGCAGATTAGTTCAGGCGCAGACAGAGCAAGGTGAAAACGTCCATCATTCGATTCCCTACAGTTATAACAGTTATCCCAGTAGATTTGTAAGGAGACATATGAACAGCAAGTACAGTAAAGGGAAGCTGAAAACAATTGAAAAGAAACAACTGTTCATGAAATTCCAATTTAATGGGGACGTGACTAGCGAATTCTTAGATCTGAGATTATCGAAAAGGATAAAACGGACTTATACTGCCGCCACACCCTTTGTTTGTCATTTTCCAGCTGAACAATCATGATTACTAAAATGAAAGATAAGGTATCTAGCCATGCCACTTCTATGTGTATCTATAAATTTAGTCGCTCATGTGGAGAACGCTAGCTGTATAGGGCGAACAACTAGACATCTTAACAAAAGCACTAATGAGCATCTTCCTTCATGGTTCGGAAAAGGTCAAATAGAATCTATAAGAAGTTCTATTTTGCTTTATAGATGAGATTTTATTTTGATAAATCGCACAGTGTTTACAGTAATGTTTACTGATGACGTTTCGAGCACAATTTATTGCTCATAATCATATCAAGGTAATCACACAACTTCCTAAATTCATTTATATAGTTCCATTGTTTTTCTCTTGATTTTCACTTGATTTGATTGGTAATAGTATTTTCCATATTTCAGGTATGAGTGACGAGTCATTCCTATTGCATGTGTTGTTGGGTGTAGACTCGATGAACAAGGATTCAGTAATCAACCTCTCTCTCCACCTACCTAGATTACCTTTTAGAATTTGAACCGTCTTCCAACACCCTATTGTGTGGTTGTGTGTTAGCGCATGCATTGCAAATGTTGAGCTTTTTTCTAAATTACTTATCTTCTCGGGGTCAACCATTCTTACATTAGCTAAATTCTTCTGTTCCGACAATCTGACTACCTCTGACCTACTAGTTTGACCTATGTAGTTGACCTCACAGTCATTGCATGGTATTTTGTAAATAATATTATTTTGTCTAATTGGGTCAACTGGGTCCTTAAACCTACAGAGCCTGTGAGGTCAACTTTATAGGTCAAACTAGTAGGTCAGAGGTAGTCAGATTGTCAGAGCATAAGAATTTAGCTGAGGTAAGATTGGTTGACCCCGAGAAGATAAGTAATTTAGAAAAAAGCTCAACATTTGCAATGCATGCGCTAACACACAACCACACAATAGGGTGTTGGAAGACGGTTCAAATTCTAAAAGGTAATCTAGGTAGGTGGAGAGAGAGGTTGATTACTGAATCCTTGTTCATCGAGTCTACACCCAACAACACATGCAATAGGAATGACTCGTCACTCATACCTGAAATATGGAAAATACTATTACCAATCAAATCAAGTGAAAATCAAGAGAAAAACAATGGAACTATATAAATGAATTTAGGAAGTTGTGTGATTACCTTGATATGATTATGAGCAATAAATTGTGCTCGAAACGTCATCAGTAAACATTACTGTAAACACTGTGCGATTTATCAAAATAAAATCTTATCTATAATGGAATTATACTCTACCACAGTGCCCAAGTTTTATACTTATATCAAGTTCTATTTTGGCTCATTTGATTGATGTTAGTGGTCACCAAGTGGACAAAAATATTGCCTTTAAAGTTATCTATCGCATTCCATTGAGCCTTTCGAACGAAATTCGAATCCATCTATTACACATATAGCCGAAGCTATGGGAATTCGAGAGAACAATCCTAGTCTTTGCATACGACAAAAGAGGTTTGTTCTACCTTTGTCTCTCCCTTGCTTAGCCTAGGTGAATTCTATTCAAAATCCTTCCACCCTTTCTTATTTTCCATCTCCTTCGTACTTTTATGATATTTATTTAAGCTGTAATTATCTATCTACCCACTTCACCTTCAGTATTACATAACTCCTAAGATTTAACCTAATTTATTTATTGAATTGTCTACATATACACACATATACATATACTACCTTTGTTATTCTTATTGCCACATGCATAAACCTTATTATCAATATTTTGTTATCATTATAATCATCGTTATTAACTACGTTCAAAACATTTACCACATTATTATTATTACTTGATCCACAAAATCACCGTCATTGGTTAAACTTTGTAATATCTATAAAACTATGTAAATTAGAGTAAAGCCTGAAGAAGATCTAATTGAAGACAACAATATTGTTCGCTTATATGTCTTGAACTAATAAGTTCAATGGGTGTTGATACTTGAGCCGGTGATGCATTTCACGACTTTCAGGAATGACACATGTACCCCCAAAATGACCACTAAAATAATTGACAAGACAGTGTAGTGTGACATGTTTAGTTTAGTAGCTTGTAAAGAAGAGATCCTTGACAGATGTACTGTCGTGATGCATTCATTCTAAGGAGTATTAAGGCTAAGTCTGTACCCTTCTGTCAACTGGCTCCCTACATCTAATATTGAATTATGAAAATCTAATGTATGATTTCAGAGCCATCAACACTTATACACCTCACTGAACAGTTGTAGGATAATGGTGTAAGGCCAATTAATCCACAAAGGGAAACTTACGGAATTCTTCGAAGAAGTGAAAACGACAGTAGGACAAGCTGACTGGCTGCCTACTATCTCCAATGTTTTTACTGATTGCGGTATACCGGATAATGCAGCAGACAGACAGCTGGTATCCAGGAAACAGACATAAAATGAACAAACACAAAAGATTTGGAGGATCTGGACTTCGCCTACGATGATATATGTCTGATTTCCCACAAACTGGAAGATATGCAAGTGAAAATCAACAAGTTGGCGATGGAAGAAGCATCAAGAATAGGACTTTAGGTGAACATATAGAAGGCGGAGACAGAGGTGATGAAGGTTCCTGGCCAATACCAACAACAGGAGTTCGATGGGTTTCCACACTTATTTCAGACTAAAGAAGGTGTGTCTTAATTTTTCTAATCGTGCTGTTTTATATCTTCCGTCTGTAGTTTAGACAATGTTGTCTAGATAAGTGAAAGAAGAGGTGACCTCGATGAAATTTCCTCCGTTGATAGTGACATCTGATTACTTCAATAAAGTTAGTCAAGTATAAGAAGGATGAGATGAGGAAAAAGTCTGCTCATTTTCACCTGTTTTTTCTTTTTTTAAATAACTGTCATCATAGGAACCAAACAGTTCATAATGACAAATAATTTCCAAAACAGTTGATACTCTAATTTTTAATGTAGCGAAAAATATTCATTCAAACATTTAGAGAAGAGAAAAATGTGAACACAGAGAATATCCTTTTCGGTAATTTCCTAATTCTGACTCTACAATTATATGTATCTTTGTATACGTAGAATATATATATATTGAAATAATCATTGCTAACAAATGCTGATGTTTTTTCAAATATTATTGATTCGTTTAAGAAAGATCCAGTTCAAGAGAGAGAGAGACGCTTAATTTTCATTGGACACTAGTCTGGTCCTTCTTCTTTGGTGCAGACTGAATTCTATCAAGTCAGGTTTGGTTTGCAATGTGGCCAACATTCTAAGTAGCTTGCCAATCATGATGTACATTGATTTGATGATATTAGATGGTTGGAGGCAATCCGCAGGTTTCGTGCTAGTTAGTTAGCATTCACCAGTCAGAGAAAACTACCTGCAACCTTGAAGAAACTCGTGTTCCTTTTGAGATTCGACCTCACGTCACTCCCCCCCCAGTGCCCCCTACAGTCAGAGATTTTACCATTGGGTGTGTTTGCATCTCAAAAGGCACATGAGTTCCTTCAAGGTTGCAGATACGCCTCGCTGACTGACTGACTGGTAAGTGCCAACCTGCATGAAATCTAGGTCAGGCAGAAGCTTCCTGCTGATTTCCTCGAACCATCTAATATCATCAAAGACGCTTAAGTTATAATAAGCATGAAAGTGTAATAGTGAATAGGATATCAAATAAAATTAAGGAAATTTCCACAACAAATCGAGGATCATTAAAACTTTGTTGGCCAAGGTAAGGACAGTATCTGAACCAACTTCTCCTTTTGGATGCATAGGTTAGGTCTATTAATAATAATAATAATAATCTACTTTATTCCAAAACAGACAGTACTTATAATACAGAATGGAATTCTCAGCATTTGTCACAACACCTTGCATCTGATTTACTTGAAATATAAATAAAATTTAAATTTAAAACAAAAGTAACCAGAGGAATTTGTCCACGTTTACGATATAAAGTCAAAAATACTCGAAGCACGAATTGAGAATATTAAATATAATAATAATAACAGTGAGTTTGTTTCAAAGAGTATTGTCGATTCAGTTTGAAAATTTTAAGCATGTTACTTTAGAGTATTGAATCTAATGTTCTGTTGATGTAGTATAGTGAGGGGAAATACAAGATCAACAGTGGTAACGCAGCTTAAACGATGTTCACACTTACCAAAAAATAAACAAATAAAAACAAAAAATTGAGAGGATTATAGATATAAGAAGTACAATAACAATAAAGTTTGATACTGTAAGGGTGGATAAAATGGTTTATTTAGTAGTGCAAAGAAGATTACTTAGTTAGTTGATGCCTAACACTATTTTCATCACATAACGTACGTGCCGCCAAATATGGTATATTGGAATTTTTATACTTAGATGTACTTCTGAAAAGACATCTTGTTTCACCTGAGGAGACACAAGGTGGGAGCTGTGGGTACTACAGTAGATGCTCACAGTTTGATAAAATTCCTTTAGCAAATTTGTTGCATGACATCAAGTGCCTATCAGTGACAACATCAACGATATTGGCTTACAGCTTCAGCAGTATGTAATAGATCAACTCTTGAGGTAAAGTTAAAATTAGTTGGTATACAGTAGGTGACTTTGAAGGCCTATATATATAATTGTAGAGACAGAGGAGGAAATTGTCGAAAAGAATATTCTTCGCTCTTTTACTCCAATTTAAACTGAACACTAATGAAGCCGTCATATATGCACGGATAAACGAATTAAGCGGTAATCACATGGTTATAGAATTTGAATCAAAAGGCCATGAATTATCCGAAACTTGCTCAGTTCATCTTAAACCAAAGAAAGATTCCATAGATGAAATATGCATATAGGCAAATATTAATTAGACATTAAGAGAGACCAATTGAAAAAGCGAGAGCTAGTGGTTAGATGAATTGTCACACCTGTACAATCTACAGTAGTACAGACACAAATCGCCATGATGAGCCAAGTCACTGGTACAGAAATAACCGAGTGGTGTATGATTTTCCAACTCCTCATTTAACTGCGCTATTCTACAGAACACAGTTAGTCTTCGGAAGCAAGTCCAGACTATTTCGATTGCTCAAGAAGCTTTGTTAGTTAATATTTTGAATGATTCATCACTATCAACGGACTTCTCATTGCTTCTGACATGTTAATTATTCTCTGATTGGTTTCACTTAATAAAGAATCATGAAAAAGAGAAGAACCTATTGAGCCTATCGCTTTGTTGAACTTTATCAAGGGAAATAATTGTACAGACTTGAGATCAACTATGCCATGACAAATCTCATCTGCCTAAGTTTCAAAAAATCAAAATTTGTAACTGATCTTTATTCAGAATCGAGGATGTCATTAGGAGAGGAGAGAGATACGCGCTCTGAGTCTCCGTTCAAATTTGATTTCGCCCTCTTATCTCAAACAAACCAATGATCACCTTTAGTCCGAACTATTTTTGCCATTTTAAGTTTGACCACAGGATGGTATCAGATTAGAGATTGATTAAAAACCAGGTAGTGCTGAATAGCTGTTTCATTCAGGTTCAAGGTTTTTCATCAGTATACACCCATCATAAATCGATTCCAGGGCAGTCAGGTTGCAAGATGAGTTTGTTCATCATTCAGTCAGTGCGACGTATTTCAGCGGTCTATGAATTTTAACTTATGTCATTGTTTACCAGTAATTGAGCACCCAATTGAGTTAGGCTCCATGAAGTCCATTTCGAATGAAGTTAGGATTCATTTGGCGGCCATTGAATTCCGTACCAGTGTTTGAATGTTCAATCAGATTACTTTGTAGCTCGAATTCCCTGGGTTCGATTCCTGCTAGGTAGAGTTGTGGATGCGTACGAGACTGAAGAGTCGCAAACGGCACTTTTCACACCCCTTGGTTTTCAATGGTTCTCTAATCTAATACCAGTCTGTGATCGAATTTGAAATCAACTGAATGCATAGGAAGTAATACAGCCAGCCAACTGTGTAATGCAGGTGAACTGGAAACATACTTAAAAGACATTCATGTGACATTACGCGACAGAAAAGCTGTCAAATATGGAATCCTAGTTGGAAAGCAACGAGGTAGACACTAGTTCCGAGGAAAACATGGAAGAGGAAATCGTATGACGTGGAAGTAAAAGTTCAAGGCAGCCAAGAAAGTCGTCCGAGAACAGAAAACAATACAGATACACTGAGAACGCTCTGTGTTCCTCTTTGGAATGCAGTGAAAAAATAATGACATTACCAATCTATCATTATTACTATTACTATTGATATCTCAGACTCGAATCTAACACTTTCTTCTGTTTCTCTTCCCGAATGGAGACATACTAACAAACCAACACTTAAATATCGATGAAATGCTCACTAGCGACTTGCCCTATTCAGGTAGGTAGTTACTTGGGGTTCTAGTGAGAAGTCGTGACCATTAGGGTGCAGCAGGTCGGGGGTGACGACAAATAGTCGCCGAAGACATTGGCTAGGGGTCGCGCTATGTCATGAATTGGCAGAAATTAGAATTCATTGATTGGCAATTGAATCGGGACCCAGTGGCTTAATGGTCTACGAGCACTAGCCTTATGACCAGAAGGTCCTGCGTTCGAACTCCAGTGGGTCCAAAACTAAGACGAAACAGCTGTCCAGTATTCCCAGGTATTCCAATGGTTCTCTATCCAATGTCAGCTCATGATGAAATCCTGTAACATCTTTGATGTCTTATTGCTCGCTACAAGACAGTTTTGTTGAATTTATAATCATGCCTGAGCACAGTTTAAGAAGACTAATCGATTTTCACTCAATGCTATTTACTAGTAGCTGACACAATCAATAGTCTTCGCATGCACAACATGTGTAAGGCACACATCATCGCAATACCAGTGAGTCCAAATTTCAGGTTGTTAGACTTAAATGCTTAATCTTGGAATAGTTTGATAAGTCGTCATTAAAACTTCATAAACTAAATAAAGTCTAACTGTCAAATTTCGAATCTAATTGTATTCACATTGTCTTTTTCTATTTGTTTTTCTATTACATTAGTGAACACGCTAATAACTGAGTGATGTTCATGTTTAACTAACTGTATACATTACAGCATCGATTTTTAGTAAATAGTATGTTATATACTTCATGGGGTTACAGCTGTTTATTTTAATTACCATGTTTATTATGTTAGACTGTTTTCTCAGGAAAACAGCAAGAAGTACTCCACCTAGGTTTCGCCCTTGCTGGTACTCATCAGTAAGTCCTCTTTGAGCTTCATTAACTGCACCAACCGATAAGAATTTCAAATAAAGTTGCCACTGAGACGGCAGGGGTTGACGGTCAACCCCGTAGGACGATTACATATAAAATATATATATATATATATATATCAATTTCAGCGAATCAAACCAATCTAGAACTCAGTACACGACTTGACAGAAAAGATGCTTATATAGTGATTCAAACAAGTGCAAGTTACCCTGTGTTTTCCCAGTAACACTATTTGATTCAAATAACATCAAGACAATTAACCTGGGGTTCTAGTAGGAAGCCGTGACCAGTAGGGTACAGCAAGTCGAAGATGGGGTAGTAACTCATAGAAGAAGACATTGCGAAATGGTCGTGCTATGTCATGAATTGGAAGAATTTAGAATTCATTGGCTGGAGATTGAATCGTGTCCCAGTGTCTCAATGGTCTACGAGTTCGCCATGTTACCAGAATGTCATGGGTTCAAACCCTGGAGGTAGGTGCGTAATGCTGAAGAGTCCCGAACTAGTTCAACGAAACAGCTGTCCAGTACTCTCAGGTTTTTCAGTGGTTCTCTAACTGATGTCAGCTCATGATGAAATCCTCCATTCACATAAGAATTTTCTAGAAACCAAAATATCAGCGCTAAGACTCTGTGTTGAGGCAGCATCGTTTTAGGCACTGGCAGTCGACGAGGATAATGAGGTCAAAGCTGGCCAGTATCGGAAAAACAAGACACACCTTCATCACTAAACTGAAATCAGTGTGTTGCAATTCGACTGCAGTCCGCATAAAAAACAAGATCCGGATCTTCAACAATTATGTTAAATTAGTCACTGCTTCGATGAGGTTTAGAGGCTTGTCGCATGCGTTACAAAGAGCACTTCCAAAAAGCTGCATTTGTCACCTTACTATTGAAGATCAGACAGCCGGCTGATGAGAAGGGGTAGGCAACAAGAAAATGGAGAATATTATTATTGTTCTCCTGGGTTCCTAGTGCAACATAGGGCTTCAACTCCACGTCTTCATTTGCTTCTCTCTTGCTTCTGCTGTACTTTTCACCTGCATCCATGTTAGTCCATACTGTCCATACTCCTCTTCACACGATCTCCTCCATGTCACCTTCGCACTGACGACCCACTTGGTGCTTTCCTTTCGTCCTGGTTCCACTCGAGCAATGGCCTGATGCACGCGCGATGTCACCCAGCTGCCTCCTCAGCCAGTGTCCTATCCATCTCCACTTTCTCCTGCATATTTGTTGGGCGATTGGTTTGTTATTGTTTTGTTTGTTCCCATAGTTTCTTGTTGGTGATTCTTTCCGCGGCCATCTGATCTTCAGTATAGAGAGGTAGTTGACAGTTGTTGATAAAGGTTTGAAACAGGCTGTTTGAAATATTCTTCTATGTGACCCCCCCGCCAAGTTTCTGATCCGTATAGAAAAACTGATTGACTTGACGTTGTTTGTATTGAAAATCCGACCGGATTTTGTTGTTGATACTGAGTTGAGTGACGAAGATTTCCAGATTGGTTTCAGGTTGATGAATGTGTTTCTCGCTTTGATTCTCGCTCGATTTGACATCCTCGTCCGTCCCGACTGCCTGTAGTTGAGACAATGCTCCCTAGATAATGAAGTGAATGAAGTAACCTCTTTCAAATCCCCCCTCCCGTTGATGGTGATTGGCGCTCGCTGTTGGCGCTGTTGTTGTTTTTATTGTTGTTGGTTGGTTATTTTCGTAACCTCCGTCTTGTCTATGTTTACCAGGAGTCCTGTCTTCGCCAGTTGCTTCTTCGACCAGTTGGTTGGTCGGTTTTCGCTTGTAAGTCTTTTATTTTGTGACAGTGACATCAAGCATAAATCATCCGCGCTCGAAATTCAGGTCTTCTAGGTTCTTCACGTCTGTTGTCCGTCCAGGATATCCCTGTTTTCTCGTTTCCCACTCACTGTCTGACGCATAATCCAGTCAGTCCACCACAATTAAGAACATCATTGGTGATAATAAGCAACAAGAAAATGGAGATAGTTTGAATATATTCCTAGGAGGCCATTGAGGGATGTAGTACTCAACGCTGTCTAGAAGATTATATGAGAGTATAAAGAACTGCAGAGGATGGTGTTCAAGTGGGATGTCCTGCTTTCCAGTCGGAACACTAAGGGAATAAGAATACTTACAAGATAAAAAAAAGTCACCTAGAGAGAGGAATTCATAGTCATTTCATCTATCTGATTCAAATTAGTAGATGCATTGGCTACAGCACTTTTGACATAAGTTACAAATTAGTTGTCACTTTGTGAATATGCCAGTCATTGTATGCGAATAAACATTCTGTTTTAAGAGTCAGTTTGTCAAATTTGAAAAATCTAGTAATATACCCGTCTGAGATTCAGTTTATTTTCGGTAAAATGTCTGAATTTAAACCATTAATACCTTCTGTGTTAATTCTTCACACGAAATCAGAAGGGCGGTCACACTGTAAGCCTGACTGGTAGAGTTCAGTCTGGGCGAAATAGATGACTAGACACATCATATTAATTACTAATGTCCAGCCAAAGTATCCGATCCACTCCTACAGGTAGTCAATCGCGAGCCTGAATAGATCACGAGGTAACCCTTTGACTGCAGAACTGGGTGATGCAGTCCCGAGTCTCAGAGGAGTAGGATATGAGTTCCTTCAATGTTGCAGATACTCCTTGCTGACTGATGAGTGCCAGCTAACACGAACCCTTGGCTCCAAGGTTTCCTGCCAATTGTCTCAAACCATCTAATATCAACAATTCAAAGTTCACCGTGATGGGGAGCTACCTAGAAATGTGGCCACATTACCAACGTGACTGATGAAGTTCAATCTGTACCGAAGAAAGGACTAGACACATCACACTAGTTAATAACTAGTGTCCAATCAAAGTACTAAATCAGTGTGTTTAAGTGAACATGTAAATTCAATATACGTTTTACAGTAACTCAATGAATGCCCCTGTGGCGTATTACATAGAGAAAGGACCTTTTACTCATATTCAATTCAAGACTTCTGAATTTTACCGAAATAGCTTTAAGACTACAGAATATCGCTGATATATATCAAATCCACAGTCTAGAAATTAGTTAACAATTTCCAATGTATGCAGTTCAAGGAGGTGAAATTTCACCACACAGTTTCCTCCTGGGAACTTAATTATTCAGTATGTAATCTATCTGACACAAGAAACAGTAATCAGAAAAGCAAGTATATTATTTACATTAGATTATCACCATTCCCTTCGGGTTACGAGTGAAATGTACCACTTTAACAACACGTCTCTACTTTGTTATGTTTTCTGCCATCCTCTTCAACCGGCTAACCCATGATTGCCCAAAATTTCTCATCTCCTATTCACATGACCGCCTCCATTTCACACTTATACGAACGACCCATTGGGATTCCACTCGAGGGACTGATGCGTGACGTTGTTTGATGGTCTTGTCAATGTATGCCTGATCAATCCATCTCCATTCTCTACTATATATATATGTGTAGCGATCTTGGTTGGTTTGTCTCCACAATTTTTTCTTACTTATTCTTTGTGTGCATATGGTCTTCAGTATGAAGCAAGGACAGCTGTTGATGAAAGTCTGCAGTAGTCGGTTGTAAATCCTTTTCGTGACACTCTCACCAAGTTTCTCACCCGTACTGAAGGACTGAGTGCGTCGGTGGAATAGCGGTTGGGATGCTCGCCAACCATGCACATGGTCCGGGGTTAGATCCCCTGCAACCGACACACTCCTTTACCTCGCTAAGGCAAAAATAATGCTGGTAAAGAGGAGAGATTGGGCATGAAGCTAGCAAACCCATCCTGTAAAAGTAAATACTGCTACAGAACCTTCAAGTTACTAACTTGAAGCCCTATGTTCCACTGGGAACGTGAAGGAAAAAAAACCAACCAGTGTGCTGAGAGCTGGCTGCTAGCCAAATTCACAGACAGTTATTTACGTCAATGTTTACGTCCCCAATATTGGTCGTGAGAAAAGAACAAAGACTGATTCAACAACCAATCACAGAAGACTGCGTAGGCGGATACAGTTTGTAGATGGATAATCTGAACTTCAATAAACAGCCACAAAGAGATGAAAGATTAACGTTCAGCGAGAAACCACCAATTAGAAGACTGTGTTTGTTTGCTTAAAATAGTCTATAATAAAATATATGAAAATCTATAAATATCTGTTGATTTCCTTAATAAACGACCTGTTTCCTGCCCCTTATCTTCCGTTGTTACACTAGGGTCATCGGCAGGAAATCCATCCTATATTCGTTGTTATTACTTAATCATTTACACTTGAAATCTGATGCTCAGTTTACTACTGCATTCAAGCATATTATCACGTAAACATGCATGCTTGGAACTGAAATCTATCAACAGTTTTAATGTCGGTGGTTAGGTGTTTTCTAAATAGGACATATTACTGTTCTCACTGGCAATATTTCTTTAACTTTTGAGGACAAATAACTCTGGAACCTGTCTACTACTCAGCCTTTTTAAAATTTCAGGTAGCCGAGAAAATTGAAACACAACTTTCCTGGTCATTGAGTAAAGTAATTAACAGGATCTTTGACAGGCACAGTTGAACATATCTACCTGAAATGCATTCATTAAATGTAACTCATAACACAATATATGTAAATTAATCGGATCGTGCGTCGGTGGCATAGCGGTTAGACACACTCCTTTACCTCGCTAAGGCAGAAATAATGCTGGTAAAGAGGACAGGTTGGGCATGAAGCTAGGAAACCTATCCTGTAAAAGTAAATACTGCTACAGAAACTTCAAGTCACTAGCTTGAAGCCCTATGTTCCACTGGGAACGTGAAGGAAAACTGAAAAAATTGAAGGACTGACTTGAAATTGGTGTTGAAAATCCGTATCATGTTCCTTATGCTGAGTGCAGATTTCTGAATTGGCTTCAGGTTGATGAAGGCGTCTCTTGACTGACTTTGACGTCTTTATACATTCCCCCTGTAGTTGAAACGATGCTTTCTAGATAAGTGAAGGAGGCAACCTCCCGTTGATGTTGATTGGTGCTGGTTGTTGTTGCCGCTGTTGGCTGGTTATCTTCATCACATTCATCGCCACTATGTTGACGTGTAGTCCTGTTTTCTCTCCCGGCTTCTCCAACCAGTTTGTTGGTTTTCGCCTGCCTGCAAGTCTTTGAGTTTGTGTGTGTGTGTGTGTGACATTAAACAAAAATCATCCACACGCAAAACCCAGATCTCCTAGTGTCTTCTTATCGGTGGTCAAGCGTATTCCTATCTCCTCGTTCCCCACAGTCTGACGTATAAACCAGCCCACCACATTTAAGAATATCATTGATGATCATAGGCTAGTAATCTTCTCCTACTCCTATATTCACTTCAAACGCCTCGCTGAGTTTTCCACTTATCTTTTTTATTATTTTCCATATGTATATTTATATAGTTCTGGCTAAATTTTAATTAGTAAATTCGATTTAAGGCAACATCAATTCACCTAAGTAGCTACTACCCAGCAGTCGGGTGGTATCAACTAATTCGGCTGCTTGAACTGAGTTAAATCTGGTACATCACTGATAATGACTAGTCAGTGTTTAGGTCCCTTCGATCTGATTATATGGCAAGCACTACCTTTTGCATGGAGAAACATTAAAATTATCCCCACACCATAACCATCTTATGGTACTGATATTAAATCCAGGCCTATTGCAATTACTTCTCCTTTTTTAAAATTGATGGAAAAATTACTTTTACTTCGCCTTGAACATTTTAATGATCCTAAACAATTTGCATATAAACATGGTAGATGTACCTTGGATGCTGCGGTTGTCTTATATCACAATGTTGTTTCTTGTTAAGACAAAAGTGCCATATATGCTATGGTGCTTCCCTAGACTACACATCTGCATTTCACTCTGTATCTAGGGACCTTTTATTAAATAAGCTTTCGTTGACGCAAACAGGAAACTGGGCAACGAGTTGGTTACATTCTTATTTTTCTGATAGAGTGCAGTATGCTGTATATAATGGAAAATCTTCTGTCTCACTTACAAAAGCCAGTGTTCCTCAAGGTGCCGTCCGTCCTCTCTCCTTTTCTTTTTTCTTTCTTTCTACATAACCTGCCTCATTCAAACGAAACTAACTTTGTCAAATATGCAGATGATCTGATTGTATCATTGCCTATCACTTCCGAGTCTGACTTCTCCAAACTTAATAGCTTTCTGTTGGACATCAAAAGTGGTCTAAGTCAAATGGTCTTATGTTAAACCCCTGCAAATGTCAGGTGCTTGACTTTACTTTCAAGCATCGACGTGACATACATGAATTAGTTAGTTCACATGGTGCCTGTAGCATAGATGGCACGGAAACTGAAAGCAAGTCAAGCATTAAATACCTTGAATTAGTTCTTTCCTCTGACCTTCCATGGTCATTTCACATCTTATCAACCTCTAAGAAAATGTTTCGTCTTACCTTCTGCATTAAAAATTTAAGACAATCAGGTATCAACCAACCTTTAGTTTTGCAAATTGTAAACTCCTGTATTTTACCTATCGTACTCTATTGCTCTCCATCAGTGTTTCCTGGGCTTCTCAAAAAGACTATATCATATTACGAAGAGTATTAAATGCTGGGAATAGGGCTTGTGGTATGCCACTGCGTGAGCTCGCCAGTATTATAGTCAAGAGACATATAAATTCCTGTTCAAAATGGGCAAAGGCCGTACTGTCACACCCCCTGAACCCACTATATTCACAACTATCCCTTACATCTCATCAGGTAGGATGATAAATCAATATAAGAAGTATATGCTCGAACCACTAAGTACAAAAATTCTACAACAGCTCTACAATTATATGTATATACATACACAATATTCTGGAATATTCGTCATTAGGAATATTGATTTTCTTTAAATAATATCAGTTTGGTAAGATTCATGGAATTACAGTTCAGAAGTTCAAACTAAGTTCACTTCTAGCAGTTTGAAAAATTTGGGCATTGTGTATTTTTTTATATTCATTATAATAAAGGCTTTTTGTGTTTCCCAGTGAATGGCTGAAAAAGAGCAAAACGATATTGTCATTTTACTGACGTTACACTATTTAATGCTGCTGCTAATAGCTTTATCAAAGTATTAATAAACCAAAATTTAAAAAATCCACTCAGTTTATATATTCAAACTTAATGACCGTTCCTCAGCATGGGGTCATTTAGCGATGTCAAACTGGCCAACTGGTAAAGATAACAAAACCATGTGTAAATTGTTGTATTTGATAAAGGTATATGATAAAATTATAAAAGGAGCGTGTTGTGTTTACATATTTAAATTGCTTATGACATCCGTGTTTATTTTGTCATTTCATGGAGGAGTGGGGTGTCTTTTAACCAGGTCATATTCTATTTTAGTCCAACATTTTATTCATCAGACAATTTGGATTCCACTTGATATGAATGGCTGACTTTTGATGATATTGAACGTTCTTTGTGATTTCTGAAATCGTTTTTCTGGATTATTTCAATATTGTCGAAATTAATTTTGTGGCCTGATTCTATAGTGTGTGTATGTGTGTCGACGGCTATGGCTGATGATTTTTCAAGCTTTTCTAGCTCAAAGTGAACTTCTCAGTGATTAATCTTGATTTCTCTCCGGTGAGGTTTATCCGATGTATATAACATCACATACCAAACATTTTATTTTGTAGTGTGTGTTTGGTGTTTTGTAGAAAACTCTGATGTTTTGCTTATTATTTAGTACTCTTCTGATATCATCTGACGTTTCTGATCTATGTAGACTGACAACTTCAGAGGCCCATGTCTTCGGAATACGTTTTCGACCATATTTAGTGATAGTGTTGGTTTTGTTGATGAAGTTCTTTGGGTTGTAATTTTTCTTGACAGTCTAAGTAATATTTGATATTTCTTCTTCTTTTTCTTTCTCATCCGTTAACATCAGAGAGTATGCTCGTCTGAGAAGACTTGAAACAACTGATACTATTGCGCTGATGGGTGTGATGATTTGAAGTGTAAATATTTGTTGGAGTGTGTTTTCTTCCTAAATACTGATGTATGAAAATATCCATTTTCCCGCCACTTAACACTGTCGTTTTATTTTACATTCATTGAGAAATACAAAAAGCTTGATGAGAATGTTCATCACATACCGAGTGTCCATACTTTTCAAACTGTTAAAAGTGAACTTGGTTTGGACACATTTAATAAATTATGGATAGTTTAAAATACTGATGGCCAAGGTAAAAAAAGTGCCTGAACCAACTATATTTGGATGCACAAATAAGGCTTCGTATAGCAGATTCCGATGACTTCAGCAATATATAACAATTAAACTCCTGAAGTAAAAATGAGATTAATTGAAATACTGTAGATAACTGTACTCACTGTACTCAGAACACAAGATATGCAGAGAGTTTTCGAACACATCAACTCGAAGGTAGAGGCAATTCAATTCACTTATGAATTGGAAAGTCAGGAAGGAAGGGGTGCTTCCAATGTTAGATTGCAACGTAAAAAGGGAAGAAGATGGGAATTTAAACACACTAGTGTGTGTTTAAAGGAAACCCATACATTCAAACAAATATTTGGATTTACGATCATCCCACCCAATCTATGTCAGTAAAAATAGGATTGATGAAATATTTAAGTGACAGAGCACAAAAAGTAAGTAATACCAAAGGAAATCTAAGACAGGAAGTGATACACATAAAAAAAGCCTTGAAACTTCATAATTACCCGGATAAATTAGCCAGGAAATATGTGAGGAATTTTAAAATTAAAATAAATAATGACAGTAGTGATAGTGATAATAACAATAATGTTAATGACGACAACAACAATAAGAAATCTAAATCATTAGTTGTAATTCCACACAAAGAAGGAACCTTAACAAGGCAGGAATAAAAGTGGCTTGAATTCAAACCAACCACAAACTCAAATAAAAACAAGCTTTGTCGGTTAAAGGATCAATCCCGTGGAGCCTTTAAAACAAAACAATTTAGTTTATCTAATACCCTGTCTGCAATGATTGTCAGGTCAAATACATAGGTCAAAGTAGTAGAACAGATTCAGTGAGTCAGACTAGGCGAATATAAAAAATTGGCAAAATCTAGATTGGTTGACCCGAATAAGATAAGAAATCTTGAGAATAGTTCAGTTATAGCACTCACTCCATGCAATTACACTCAACTATACAATACAATGGGATGGGATAGGATGACAGTTTTAAAATCTGATGTTACAGGGTGCAGGGAGGGAAAGATTGATAACAGAGGAAGCTTTGTTTATCGAATCAGCTGAAGGGAATACATGTAATAGGAATGACTCAACACCTGTCCAGCTACATATCTGGAAAATTCTACTACCCAACGGCGACAAATAGGAGAAGACAAAGAAAACTATAAAAGTCAAGTTTCGAAGTCGTGTGATTATAATTGATATGATCATGAGCAATAGTAAATTGTGTTCGAAACTGTGTCGTCCAGTAAATAATGCTGTTTCATTGCGTGATACATCTGATAAACAAACAAATGTGGAATTACTGTAGATAACCTTGAAAGCCTTGTTAACATCAATTTTTGTGTTCTGTATCCACGAGATAAGATAGATAGAATAGATCTATGAACAGATTTTGTCTATCCCCGACTTAGCCACACGGGATGGTGTTCAGAAATCCGATGATAAACACGCCTAATTGTACACCCTAGGTAATTTGGCTCCACACAAAGAGTCAGACTGATGAATGCATACAGCAGAGGTGAACGTAGGTAATCTATCTTTCAATTATTTCACCATTGTTATCAATGAGGGACTTGAATTGTTAAAACAAATTGAAAACATTTATTACCCGACAAGAATTTAAAACAAGCAATAAAGGTTAATAAAGCAGGATGACTTAATGAATTCATCAAATTTCGGTAGAAATCATCAGCTGAATACTATACATAAACGGATATAAATATATTCTTGAAATTACATCGGGAGATATAAGACTGATTAGCAGAGAGACTATATTGAATTAGTCATGCAGAAAGACAGGTGAGAAAGTTTTCCAGGTCATGTTCAAATAGATAATTGAGGGAGAGAGAGTATGAGAGGTCAAAAATAAGAAAAATCACATTACGCTCCAATTACATCACTTAGATAAACAATTAGACAGTAGGATTATCTTAACTCACTTCAACACTATTTTTATTTTTATTATAACTATTACTATTGATATTAGTCTGTTTGCAATTCTCGTTATATGCTTTCTCAAATGACTAATTTTTTATCTAAGTGATGTAATTAAAGCGTCATGCAATTTATTTAATTTCGATCTCTCATACTCTCTCTCTCTCCCTCAATTATCTATTTGAACATGACCTGGAAAACATTCTCACCTGTCTTTCTGCATGATTAATTCAATGTAGTTTATTTTCGCTAATCAGTCTTATATCTTCCAATGTAATTTCAGCCAGCTCAGAGAACACCATTAATTATATACATCCGTGTATGTAGAGTATTCAGCTGACGATTTTTACCGAAATTTGATGAATCCATCATTAAGTCATCCTGCTTTATTAACATTTATTGCTTGTTAAAACAGAGATTTTCACTAGAACTGCTGCCTTTTAGCTCGCCTTGCTTGACTTTAGATTGATGTCCTTGTTGATGAATTTCTCTGATTATCTTACTTATGTATCCAAAAGAAGTTAGTTGAGATGCTTTCCTTACCTTGGCTATCCACGTTTGAATCATACTTAACTTGTTGAGTACAGCTTTCATATTGATATAAGTAAAAAACCTGGAAGTGTGGTAGAGTATAACTCCATTATGGATAAGATTTTATTTTGATAAATCATACAGTGTTGTTATACAGTAATATTTATTGATGACTGATGTTACGAGCGCAACTCATCACTGCTCATAATCATACCAAGGTAGTCACTCATACAACTTTCTGGCTTCATTTATATACATGAGTAGAAATTAGTGATTAGACATTTGAATTAAATCAATGTAAGATGAAATACATTCGCAAATAATATTAATGTTATCACTGAAATACAATCATATGGGAAATAAGATGTTCTTATAGTAAAATAAATAAATAACTTGTTAGAATGTGAATTGAATTGAAAACATTTTAACATTATTCATTATTCTCCGATTTGACTGGTAAAAATATCTTTCATATCTCTGATATTTGCAGTGAGTCACTTCTATTGTACATGTCTTGGGTTTAAACTCGATGAATCAGGCAGGATTCAGTAATCAACCACTCTCTCTCTGTCTGACCCCGTCCCAGCCACCCTATTTTATGCTTGTGTGTTAATGCATGCAGTGCTGAGCTTTTTTCTAAATTACTTATCTTCGCTGGGTTAATCATACTAACCTTAACTAAATTCTTATGTTCTGATAATCTCACTACCCCACGATCTACTAGTATCACCTATGTGGTTCACTTAACCCAAATTCATTCAAGGGTATTTTGTAAATTATATTATTGTGTATAATTGGGTCGACCTACAGGATCCTTTAACCTAGAGAGCTTGTCCTACCTGGGTGAGTGAGTTTGTAGGTTCGAATGCCACCACCCTAATTCCTGCTTTATTGAGAATCCTACTACGTAGGAGGGTTCTCCGATGTCCCCTCCTTATATGGTAGATATGTTGATATCTGATATTCTTTGTTATTTATGTTACCAATTTTAGTTTCCCCATTATTTTTAATTCGCTTTTGACCTTTACTGATTTTCATAGTGGATTTTCTGGGAGAGTTATTTAACACATTCTAACAAGTTGCTTAACTTTTTAACATAAAAAACATCTTATTTCCAATCTGATTGTACTTGGGTAGTAACATTAATATTGTTTCTAAATGTACTTTCTCATCTTATATTGATTTTATTCAAATGTCGAACCCCTAGTGGGCGGGACTGCTTATGATTTCCAAACTAGCCTGATGAAACAGCTCTCCAGTACTTCCATTTCTTTAACTGATATCAATCCGTGACCAACTCGTAGAAACAAATTTAATCCTTAAAAACCAACCAGAGAAATTGTCTAATCAGTTTTTACTCATGTGTGAGTGAGTGCTTTGATATGATTATGAGCAGTTATAAGTTGTGCTGGAAACGTGGTCATCAGGAAATATTACTGTACAATCACACTATGTGATTTATCAAAATAAAATCTTATCCATGATAGAGTTACCGTTATCTTAAGTTTATGTGGTATTTTATTCGGTATTACATTTTTTGTGCTTATGGTAACTTACGCATCTTTCTTGAACTGTAATTTTATTCCCCCCCCGTCACTCCCCAATCAATATCCAGGTGTATTCATTGAAACAAATGTTCATATGTTCTACTAAGTACACTAGCTTCAAACACAGTAACCAAACTGATTTCTAAGCCTTATCAGTGGTTTGTTATTCACAATGGTCATCAATAGGCTGTGCGTCGGTGGCACAGTGGTTAGGACTCTCGCCGACCATGCACATGGCCCGAGGTTCGATCCCTTGCCGACGCACACCTGATATCTATGGTCGGCCTGCGAAATTTGGGCTACGGATATCCATGCTGAAAATTCCATACTTGTACCAAAAATACAGTGTGGAATCAAGCTGTAATTAATATATACATATATAAATATATTGGCGTCAATATTTGATACTTTGGAAGATAGAAGTGGTAACTGTCCAAGATTTATCACAGACAGTCAGTTCACAAGCACTGCAGTCTGACTGACTAGGAGGATATCAATATGAATATTCAATATGATGATCTCAACTTCGAGGCTTTCTGTATTAGTCAGTCATATTGTATCAAAACCGAAATGGAGCGGAGCAAAATGGAAATTCTACTGAAAACCAAGCGATTTCCTTTCCTACTTAACTAATTAAATGACTGGATTAATGATCCATTGGAGCATTCCTAGTGATCGTAAACTTTTATTTCATATAATTACTGAAGAATTTGGCGTTTCCATTTTGTTTGAGGCCCTTCACATAATATCCAATGAATAACAGTTTTAGGATTTTCATCATGATCTGACATTGGTTAGAGGAACATTAAAAACCATTCGAGGAGTACTGGACAGCTGTTTCGTTTAACTAATTTAGGATCCTTCAACAGTGCGCACCCACTGGGGTTCGAACGTAGGACCTTCTGGTTACATGGCGAGCCCTAGACCATTAAGCCACCGGGACTCGATCCAATGGCCAGCCAACGAATTCTGACTTCAGACAATTCACCACATAGCACAACCGCTAGCCAATATCTTCGGTGAGGATTTGTCTTCACACCATCCAGCCTGCTGCACTCACTGGTCACGACTTCCCACGGATGAATTGTCCGATAGGGTCAGCAAAACAGTTCCATAGTTGGAAGGACCACATAAGGTCACGTTGAGATGGTGTTACGCAGACACAATCTCAATGGCAACCAAAAAGAAACAGGTGAACATCAGCGAGTGGCGAGATTCCAGACAGCAACACAAACGAACAAAGCCCCTAGAACCAAGAAGAATGAACTAGCTTCAGTTACAAGTGTGGTGAGAGCTGGCTGTTAGCCAAAATTGGTAAACAGTAATTTACGTCAATGTTTGTTTACGTCCCCAATATTAGTCGTGAGAAAAATGAGAACAAAGACCTTGCGTAGGCGGATACAGCTAAAATATAGATGACCTGACATTCAAGGAACAGCCACATAAAGATGAAAAATTAACTTTCTGTGAGAAACAACCAATCAGCAGACTGTGTTTTTCTGCTAACAATAATCTAAAATATGTACATGAAAATGTATAAATATGTGTTGGTTTCCTTAATAAACGATCTGTTTCCTAGCCCTTGTCTTCTCTTGTTACACCACTAGAACTCCAAGTAACTACCTACCTGAATAGGGCCAGTCGCCAGTGAGAATCTCATTGATAATCAAGTATGGTTTGTAGGGATTTGGTTGACTGGTTACAGGATTTCATCATAAGCTGACATTGGTTAGATAACCATTGGAAAACCGACTGGGAGTACTGGACAGCCGTTTCGTCCCAGTTTGGGACTCTTCATCAGATTATTTTCTCTCAGGTTTTCCAATGTTTCTCTAACCAATGTCAGCTGAAGATGAAATCATGTAACCAAAACTTATACTCTCTGTCAGAGTGTAACTCTATCAATAAAGTGATTTACCGATCATCTGCATACGTCACTGACGTCAAATATTTCAGCTTAGAAAAAGGAATTAGAATTAGAAGACATCTAGACGTTGAGATGACATGTTTTCAGATTATGGAAGAATATATGGATATATATATATATATATGTATCCGGACTAGTTGGTGTTTACTCATGAAAGTTTTGAATACACATGGTTTGATCGACAAAGCAACCAGTAATTCATTCGACTGACTCACAACATATATCAGTGAATTTTAAACAAATATAGCCTGCGCTAAGCTACTCATTGGTTTTTTAGAATTAAAAGATACCGCAGTGATTACAGGAGCTAAAATTCAGAAGGACGACAGCACTACTCTGAACCAATCTAAATTAATATTCAAGAAAATGTAGAAACACGCATTTTCAGTTTGCTAGCAATAGAAATAAAGGTTTTTTAAGGAGCAAAATTCATATGGAAGCCACAACCTAAATATCAATCTCCAAAGTATTGATCGCCACCTGATAGATGTCCAGGCACGATACTAAGACGTTTAGGCTCATCAAAAGTATTGGATCAGAGCAGTGCTATGTCACCAATTAATGAAAGGTAGAACCACATGTTCAATCTAGAGATCCACCGGTAAACTGGAAGGGATATACAGAAGTTTCGTTAGAGGCTTCAGTGGCAAGCAGTCACTGTGTTTCGTTTTGCAGACCTTCCGGTTGCGAGGTGAGCCACTATGACCTGATTCAATGGCTGTTGAATTTCAACCTCTGGCATTTCGCTACATGTATTGTGACCATTCAAATCCCTGCGAATAAAAAACGCTTGTAAAGAGATCTGATGCTCAGTGGCAACTGCCTAGTGTAGATCCAGTGAAAAGTGGTGACCAGTGAGGTCCACCAAGTCAGGTAAGAAGATAACTACTCACGTATGACACAGTCTAGAGATTTTGCCACATATATCACGAGTTGACAGAAATTGGAATCTGTGATTCAGATAATAGAGTTCCAGTGGGTTAGTGATTTATGAGTTTGCATAGTAACCGGAAGGCCCTGGTTTCGAATTCTGGTGGGTGAGTACAAATGAAGAGACCCAAACAGACTTTCTTCTCATGTTAACTCTAACTGTGTATACAAATTTACATGTATCTGCCGTAGCAGTTACATTGGGAGAATAGAAAGTAGTGTACACCTTCGACTTTTTGAATACGCACCGAAAAGCCTACGTCTAAAGGGAAGAAATGCTTTCAATGGTGCTATTTCCAGGCATCTCATGAATATGGGTCATGAGATTGGCACTATGAGATCCCTTAAAATTATCAGTATACAAAATAGCTCACTTCTCTTCAAGTTTGCTGAAGCAATTTTTTATCAAGCGCCTGTGTTTAGAAAGAAGTAGTTATCAGTTTTTCCTTGCTCCGATAACTGGATGTCTTTACTCTCTCTGGCTTTCATTTAATTACATCATCTTCGGGTTAAACCTACGTTTTCATTTGAAATGACCAATCATATTGTTACTCAATTTATCAGTTACTCTTTATCTTATCCACTTCTTACCACCATTACGTAACTTCTCTGCCATTGTATGCAAACACATTTTGCTTAAATTGTATCTCTCTGCATAGAAATTATGAAATTGCAATTTTTTGAGCACTGTTTATCAAGTTTTTGAGTCTCCTATCAACTAACATTATCGTATAACATTTTCAAGGAGTTTAATATCGTTCTGCACATAAAGGTAATTAATTTCTTTAGCCTGTATGCTGCTACCTGATTTGCGTCGGTGGCACAGCGGTTAGGACGCGCGCCAACCATGCATATGGTCCAGGGTTCGATCCCCTGCCGACGCACACTCGATATCAATGGTCGGCCTGAAAATTTCGGGCTACCGATATCACATGCTGAAAACTGTATACTTGTATCAAAAACTACTGTGTGGAGTCAAGCTTTAATAAAACTTAAAAAATGACTGATTGTATCGTCTTATTCTACACAAACCGCTGTTGTTACTCTTATTCAAACGCATGAAGGAGAATCGGTGTATGACATTTTTCAGAAACAATACAAAGTCAAGTTGATTTTGCGTAAGCTCGGATTCTAAAATTACGAATATTAACCAGTTCTATTATACTCTTTTAATGAACGAAAAATTATTTGATAACACAATTAAACCAGAGTAAATTTGATTTTCATACATTTATTCCCCTTAGTGAATTTGAATAAATCAAGACCAACAGTAGTGTTTGCAGAATAAAATGGTACCATCATTGTTTATTTCGTTGGCTTCGCATTAGATGCTTTCAGGCCAAAGTCATTATTAGATATATCTGTCTGTCTGTCTGGATTCAACATAGAACTTGGCACCGAAGTGCAGCAGTTCGAGTTGCCACGTTCCAAATAGCACACAGAGGTAGACAAGAAGATGAGTGAAGAGAATCAATAGAGTTTGACAAGTATAAGAGTGAAACAGAATGGGTAATGGTAGAAAGGAATATGAAAGATTACAGAGATTGAATACATCTGCGCCATTGACAACGATTTTGAGCCATGTCACCTATTGTCTCCAGCCATTGATTCCTAGAGTCCCGAGGGCCCCAACCCGGGAGTCTGCATCTCCCTACCTGACTCAGTTTAACTGTCAAGGATTTCATGGATTGATGCCATGTTTTTGTTTGGCCACCACTGGCTCTTTTCCAACCTGAACCTATATCAGCTAACAATGCCCGTCGGGGGAGGCGGTGGTTAGGCATGCGCAGCACGTGACCTAGCCATCTTAGTCTATGTAACTTTATAACCTCGTCGATTGATTTTCCCTCTTTGCCCAACACTCTACGCCTAACGTCAACATTACTTATCTTGTGAAACCACCTAACGTGAGACAGAGATCGCAGACATCTATGATCGAAAGCAGTCAACCTTTTCATGTCTTCAACGCGTATTGGCCATGTTTCAGAGCCATAGAGAAGGACGGAGCGAACTGATGAGCAGTACACACGTCCCTTGGTTGATAACCGGATGTCACGCCTACGCCAGAGATGGTGTAAGTCAGCGAAAGCAGCTCGAGCTTTTCGGATCCGTGCTGAGATTTCATCGCCAATCAGTCCGTTGGTGCTAATACAACTTCCCAAGTAGGTGAAGTGGTCAACATGTTCTATCACTTCACTCCCTATCACTAAGTTAGGGGTTGACGTCGTCCAGTCCTGTAGCAGCATCTTACATTTTGCAGGGGCGAATCGCATGCCAAACATACGAAGATTGCTGCTCAAGGTGTTCAGAAGACTCTGCATTTTGTCAGCATCCTCCCCTAACAGGACTATGTCATCTGCATATTCTAAGTCCATTAGATTATTCCCTGGTAACAAGTCGATTCCTAAGTCACTACGTTCAGTTAAGGATACTTCCATTAGCATATCTATGATGAAGTTAAACAGAAATGGGGAAAGTGGACATCCCTGTCGGACACCACTGGTTGTTACCAATTCAGATGACAATTCCCCATAAGCCCTTACACGACTACGTGAGTTTGAATAGAGTGCCTTGATTAGTGCAATGTACTTTCTTGGCACTCCCTTCACAGTCAGACATTGCCATAGTACTTTTCGGTCCACGGAGTCGAAGGCCGCCTTCAAGTCAAGAAATATGACAATTGTTGGACGCCGAAAAGTGTGTCTATGTTCTAGAATCTGTCGAAGAGTGAAGATATGATCTATGCACCCTCTACCTGGTCTAAAGCCTGCTTGATTTTCCCTTGTCTGTTCCTCCCGAGTTCTGCTTAGTCTATGCATGATTACTGAGCCTAGGATTTTAGAGACTATGTTCGTTAGGCTGATCCCCCTATGATTATCACACGAGGACTTGTTTCCCTTCTTGAATATCGGTATAATAAGTGACTTACCCCAGTCTGATGGTACTGTCTCTGATTCCCAGACTTTGCCTAGTACCTCAGTTAATCTACAAACTAGTATGTCACCCCCATATTTAAACACCTCCGGAATAATTCCGTCGGGTCCTGCCGCTTTGCCTCGTTTCAAATTACTGATAGCTTTTGTAACCTCACCTACAGACGGCGGACCAGTGTCTATATCCCATTCGGGTACGTGGTGGATGGCGGGGAGGTTCAGTGTGGCTGTAGGCAAGTTAAATTGTTCCTCAAAGTGTTCTTTCCAGCGTTCAAGGCGTCTATCCTGAGAGCTAATTAAGGAGCCATTTTTCTCAGAAATAGTCTCACTTATGAATTGCCTTTTCCCGCCCGATTCTGTGATGAGTCTAAAGAGTTGCCTAGTGTTGCCTATCGCCAATGCTTTTTCCATCTCTTTCGCCTTTGTCACCCACCACTGTTCACGGTCCTTGCGGAGACTTTTAGTAAGTTTCCTTTTGTGCAGCTTTCGCTCCTCATTGAATTCGGAGCTCGCCGGAATATCTACAGAAACAATCTTAACATGCTTGCACAGAGTTCATTTTTAAACAAAAATCAATCGGGATTTCGTCATGAGCTGACATTAGTTAGAGAACCATTAGAAAACCTAGGACTACTGGACAGCTGTTTCGTCCTATTTCGGGATTCTTCACAGTACACACCCAACACAACTGGGTTCGAACCCAGGACCTTCTGCTTACAAGGCGAGCTAGCTCGTATTCCATTAAGCCACTGGAACCCGATACAGTGACCAGTCCATGATATCTAACTTCTGCCAATTAGCGACATGGCGCGACCCCTAGCCAGTGCTTTCGGGGGTATTTGTCCTCCAATCCGACCTGCCGCACCCTACTGGTGACGACGTCTCACTAGAACCCCAGATAACTACCTACCTGAATAGGGCAAGCATCTCATTGATATTCAAATGTCGGTTTGTAGGGATTTGATTGGTTACCTAGTCCTATCTTTGGTGCAGACTGAATTCTATCAGTCAGGTTTGCAATGTAGCAAGCATTCTAGGTGGCTGTCCGTCACGGTGCACATTCGATTGGTGGCCTAATGGTATACGAGATCGCCTTGTAACCAGAAGGTCCTGGGTTAGAACCCTGCTAGGTGCATACTGCTAAGGAGTCCAAAACTAGGACAAAGCAGCTCTCCAGTACTCCTCGAATGGTTTTCCAATGGTTCTCTAACTAATGTCAGCTCATGACGAAATCCTGTAACCACTCAGATCCCTACAAACTAACACTTGAGAAATCAATCAGTCACTATACGCATTGAGTCATAGTATATACATGTAATATTAAACACTATTCCGAACAGTAATGGTCATACACAATGGAAACTTTCGACATTACGTAATCAGATGAAAGAGAGGTGAAAATATCCAGTTAACAGGCAGGGCAAAGTAAGACTGACAACTGCTTCTTTCTGAACACACACATAAATCAGGTTTCAGGCGCTTTATGGAGATGGCTTCAGCGAACTTTACTTTTCATTGGAAATTAGTTAGTAACTACTGTAATGTGTGTTGTGTGTCTAGTCATATCTTTGGTGCAGACTAAATTCTATCAGTCAGGTTTACAATGTAGCCACCATGCCACTAGGTGGCTGTCAATCACGGTGTATATTGATTTGATGATATAAGATGGTCGAAGGTAATCAGCAGGATGCCTTGGGCACCACCTAGGATTCGTGCTATTTGGCACTCACCAGTCAGTCAGCAAGGCAGCCGCGTATCTTAAACCTTGGAGGAAGTCATATCCATTCTGAGATTCAAACCCAAGTCGCCTAGTGTCGCCTGCAGTCAGAGATGTGACTGATAGAATTCCCTTTGCATCAAACAAAGAACTAGACACATCAATAGAGGTCAATCTACAGGAGCTCAATCGCGAGTTTGCATAGCTCAGTGGTAACCTCCTTGACTGTAGCACTGGATGAGGTGGATTTAAATCTGAGAAGGGACATAAGTTACTCCAAGGTTGCAGATACGCCTGCCTTGCTGACTGACTGGTGAGTACCAGCTAGCACAAAACCTAGGTCAGTCAAGGCATCCTGCTGTTTGCTTCCAATCATCTAATATCGACTAGATTTGATTTTCATTTTTAAAAAATATATTTTAAAAAATATGAAATTATGACACTTACCGAGCAATTATACGATTCTTTGAATTTCTCTTTCGTTTTCTTGGCATGATAGGCATGTTGTCAAAAGGAATAAGATCCCGATCAAAGCAAAACAATCAAATAGATATTTCCCAATTCAATGAATGTATTTATATGTATATATATATCTCTCTCTATGTTTGATACGCCTTTAAATGAGGTAGGTAATAATCCAAGTGAGGTATTGTGAGGTATTTTGTGTTTATATAGCTCACACACATAAATGGAAGGTATTCATCCAAGCAGATAATTATTATTTATATTATTATAGAGAGAGGGTGTGTGTGTTTGTATGTATGTATCAAAAAGTCATCTGAAGCGTCAAATCTTTCAATCTAAAATCAATTGAACAATTTAATAATAATTAACATGATTGTTTTAATAGAATATATCTATATTTTTTGAATGTGTATAAGGTCATTATAAGGATATTTTACTTAGAAACTATCGAATGTTGTATAAAGTGTCAAGTAGAATGTTTATAATTCATAAAGTATGCACCAACATGGTCTTATTTGGTTGATGAAAGAGAGAGAGAGTTTAAATTGATGGACAGTGTTTAAAATTTCAATTGGATCAGAATCAAAGGTGACATGAAAACAAAATAAAGGTCTGTTTAGGATAAAATATGAAGTGTGTGTGTGTGTGCATTACTAGGCCTACAAGTTTTATGCTGAGTTTTTCACTCGATGACTTGTCTAGTGATGTTACTTGATGGTTTGTTTTCTCAGAGTATGGCCACCAATCCACCTCCATTTCTTCCTGCCTATTTGTTGCACAACTGGTTCCTGCTGGGTTGGTTCACTCATTGCCAGAGATCCCTGTTGCTGATCTTTTCTGGCCAGCATCTAATCTTGAGTGGTGTTGGGCGAAGACAACTCTTGATGAAGGTCTTTAGTTTGTTTGAAGTGCTCTTTATGACGTGCTGGCCAAGTCTCCGATCCGCATAGTTGCAATGACTTCACATTGGTGTTGAAAATCCGGATCATATATTCGTTTTCATGCTGAGTACTGATGACCTCCACACAGACTTGAGAGTAATGAATGCTTGTCTTGATTTTCCGATGATCCTTGCTTTGATATCTCCATCAGTTCCGTTCGCCTGTACTTGAAACTATGCTTCCCAGGTAGGTAGGTAGGTAGGTAAAGGAGGTTGTTTCTTTCAGGTCCCTCCCAGTTATGCTGATTGTTGTCTGCTGCTGTTGTCGCTGTTGTTGTTGGCCAGGAATCTTCATCACCTGCGTCTCCACCTTCTCTATGTTCACCTGAAGTCCTGTCTTCTCTGGATACTTCTTCCATCGCCAATTTGTTGCTTTTCACTTGCATATCTTCCAGTTTGTGGGAAATCACACATATATCATCGGCGAGGTTCAGATCCTGAAAGTTTTTTGTGTGAGTCCATTTTATGCCTGTTTCCTCATTGTCCGCTGTCTTTCTCATTATCGAATCTACTGCAATCAGGAAAATCATCGAAGGTAGTAGGCAGCCTTGTCTTACTCCCGTCTTTACTTCGAAGGATTCCGTAAGTTTCCCGTTAAGGATTAATTGGCTTGAGATGTATAACAGTCAACGGCACCTCGTAGTAGCAAAGTAGTTGCCAAATCATCTCGCGGTCGACGCTGCGCTGTCATAGGCCTTTTCAAAGTCAATGAAGCTGAGATGGAGAGGTGCCTATCTCATTAAGCGTTTCTCAACTCCTGAAGTCCGTCACTTCAAACACACGAAAAACTTCGTAAACATGTGTAGCCAAAGCTTGTGTTTCCTCCATCACAAGTATATATACATATGTATTATTTATGATCAGCCTTTGGTGAATGTGAACGAATCCATATCTCGAAATGGTAGAAGTTAGGATTGCAAGGGGCCACTGAACTCCACCCGCAGTGACTGAATATTTAATGAGTTCGCCTTATAACAGAAAAGTCCTGGGTCTGATATCTGTTGCATATGGTCATACGTACGTACTCCGGAATAGTCTCGAACAAGGACGGAACAACTTTCTGATAACCCCTGGTTTTCAATAGTACTTTAAGTCAACTGAGTTGTGATCCGTAAGATTATATTATATTCCCTTCAAAACAATTTTGAATTACATAAATCATAAAACCAGAAAACTAAATTACTCTCTGTGGAATTCTGAACAAAAACTTTTGAGTGTATTTCATTACCTGCAGTCACATAAGGTAACGAGGAAACTTTTGAATACCCTTTTCTTTACTGTTCTAAATTTGTTTTATTAAGCTTATTTCTGTGTTCCCTGTCAGATGCCCATTCGGTTACTCAAGGCTGAAGAGTCCTAAACTAGGACGAAACAACTGTGTATTACCTTCAGATTCTCAGTGTTTTTTCTAATTGATATGTATAATACTTCATTCATGGTCTAACTTATAATCCACTTGAAATACTGATAGAATTTCACAAAATATATCACTGATTTTGAACCATTTCAGCTACGCGTGCTAAGTATCGATTCAGTTAGCTAACTTCTGGTAATTAATCTGTGAAACCCCACTGAAATGTATTTAGTGTGATGAGTTTCAGAATATGATGTGTTACAGGGATCCAATCCAATCGTCTAAGTATCTTCTAGACCTATGATTCTTTTGAATTTTTATTGAATGAGTCAAGCACTTTTGAGTGTGCTGCCTACGTACGTGTTGGGTGTCGAATTTTTGGTCGAGGCATTCTGCTTAACGTCGTTTAGCTGGTATTAAGTCCAAAAAGAAGGATAATTAGGCATGTGAAGCTAGTAACTCCAATTTGTGAAAAATGAATACCGCCCCCTCTACTAAAACCTCGGATCTCAAACTTGTAGAACTCTGTTCCATTTAGATCTCAAGTATATAGATCACAGTTAGCCAATAAAATAGATTATGCACACTAAGTACTTTGAAAATCAATCCCTTGAGTCTACAGATCTTAGCCTTTATATAAGGTAGAAGATTCACTCTTAGACGGTTGGATGTGATCAGTAGGAAGTTCTATCTCCCCCTATGTTTCGTGCTTGTTAGCACTCGTCAACAAGGTATATCTGCTAGCTCAAAAGAACTCAATTCGCATTTGAGTTTTAAACCTATATCACCTGAAATCAGAGTTATCCAAGCTTCCCATTAACCCACTATAGGATTATCATGTATACACTGATTAGTAGTCACTATGAATGAATTCTGTCAGTCAAGTTTTCATTGTGTTCCCCCAAGGGAGGTAGTTTGTCATCACAGAGCATTGTGAACTAATATTAGATACTTGTTAACACTCATCAGCAAAGTGTATCTGGTAATTCCATATTAATTATTAGTTGTTATTAGATATATCACACAGTGAAACAGTATTATTTACTGGATGACACAGTTTCGAACAAAATTTCTTGATGTTCACAATCATATATCAATTGGAATCACACAACTTTGAAACTTGACTTTTATAGTTTTCTTTGTCTTCTCCTATTTGTCGTCGTTGGGGTAGTAGAATTTTCCAGATATCTAGCTGGACAGGTGTTGAGTCATTCCTATTACATGTACTCTCTTCGGTTGACTAGATAAACAAAGCTTCCGCTGTTATCACTCTTTCCCTCCCTGCACCCTGTGACACTAGATTTTAAAAGTGTCATCCTATCCCATCCCATTGTATTGTATAGTTGAGTGTAATTGCATGGAGTGAGTGCTATAGCTGAACTATTCTCTAGATTTCTGATCTGAAATATACAAACGAACTGAGGCAGTAGCCATGGGATCATCAATATCCGCGGTTGTAGCAGATATATTCATGGATAGGTGGAAAAATATAGCGATTGAAACGTTCACCCCCACCCACCGCAAAAGTATGGTGGAGGTATGTAGATGACACATTCACTGTACTTAGAACACAAGATATAGATAGATTTTTCGAGCACATCAATTCGAAGGTAGAGGCAATTCAATTCACTTAAGAATTGGAAAGTCAGGAAGGAAGGGGTGCTTCCAATGTTAGATTGCAACGTAAAAAGGAAAGAAGATGGGAAGTTAAACACACTAGTGTGTGTTTAAAGGAAACCCATACATTCAAACAGATATTTGGATTTACGATCATCCCACCCAATCTGTGTCAGTAAAAATAGGATTGATGAAATGTTTAAGTAACAGAGCACAAAAACTAAGTAGTACCAAAGGAAATCTAAGAGAGGAAGTGATACACATAAAAGAAGCCTTGAAACTTAATAATTATCCGGATAAATTAGTCAGGAAATATGTAGGGAAATGTGAAAATAAAATAAATAATGTTAGTAGTGACAGTGATAATAACAATAATATTAATGACGACACCAACAATAAGGAATCTAAATCATCAGTAGTAATTCCATACAAAGAAGAAAGCTCGGAAACCACCTTTTGCAGAATTTTTAACAAGGCAGGAATAAAAGGGGCTTGAATTCAAACCAACCACAAATTCAAATAAAAACAAGCTTTGTTGGTTAAAGGATCAATCCTGTGGAGCCTTTAAAACAAAACAATTTAGTTTATCTAATACCCTGCCTGCAATGACTGTCAGGTCAAATACATAGGTCAAACTAGTAGAACAGGTTCAGTGAGTCAGACTAGGCGTATATAAAAACTTGGCAAAATCTAGTTTGGTTGGCCTGAATAAGATCAGAAATCTAGAGAATAGTTCAGCTATAGCACTCACTCCATGCGGTTACACTCAACTATACAATACAATGGGATGGGATAGGATGACACTTTTAAAATCTAATGTCACAGGGTGCAGGGAGGGAAAGAGTGATAACAGCGGAAGCTTTGTTTATCTAGTCAACCGAAGAGAGTACATGTAATAGGAATGACTCAACACCTGTCCAGCTAGATATCTGGAAAATTCTACTACTCCAACGACGACAAATAGGAGAAGACAAAGAAAACTATAAAAGTCAAGTTTCAAAGTTGTGTGATTCCAATTGATATATGATTATGAACATGAAGAAATTTTGTTCGAAACTGTGTCATCCAGTAAATAATACTGTTTCACTGTGTGATATATCTAATAACAACTAATAATTAATTTGGAATTACTTACGACTACAGTGCTCAAGTTTTACACATGTATTAAAGTGTACCTGGCACTTTTGGAGGAACTCATCATATCATCTCCTCTAGGATTTGAACCCAAATCATCCAGAATGATTCATAATTCTAAAAACTGAATACTCACTCACTAATGCTTGTATTCCAAGATTAAATTTAATATGTATTTAAAATAGGCAGGTTTTAAATTCATATATATAAATATGCTAATATTAACATCATATTCGAATGTACTGCGTTTTAAACCAACCTTAATTTTAAGTTATAGGTGACAGATACAGCTCCGGAATGAATTACTGTGCCGCAATAGTGTATTTAAATGTACTCAAGTGTGTTTATACACATACCGTTTCTACTTATGTCACTGAATTTCGGAAGCTTTCTCTACTCTCACTCGCTCTCTCTCTCTCTCTTGTTACTTATAAAAATAAACACAATGAGTGAGAGCCTAATTACAGTAAATCAAGAGTAATAATAATGATAATAGTAATAATTGGTTATTTAAGTGAGTCATGTACGTGTTTGTTATTCGGATTGACAATAAGAAGGTATTCAGTGACATGCAACTGAGACAAAACACTAAATGCACTCCTTTCACAGGTATAATTCACTTATAGAAAGATCCAGGTAAGAACACATACTCTTTTGGTAGCAAAATGTGTTCTTACTTTAAGCAGTTACGTGATACATATACTCACATGCATAGATAAATGCGGTGAATTGCCAGGTTTTGATTCACTCATCGTTATTTTCTTCATTGATTTGCCAGTGACTGAATTATCACAATCTGAGTAACAGTTAAACCATTCGATGGTTTCGTTTGTATTATTATTATTGTTCCCTTGGGTTCCTAGTGGAACATACGGCTTCAACTCCACATATCCATTTGCTTCTGTCTTGCTTCTGCTGTACTTTTCACCTGCATCCATGTTAGTTAGTCCATACTCTTTCAACTCCTCTTCACACGATCTCCTCCATGTCATCCTCACACTGACGACCCACTGGCCCCTTCCAATTCTGTCGGGCTCCACTCGAGCAATGGCCTGATGCGCGCGCGACATCACTCAGCGGCGGCCTCCTCAGTCGCGAGTGTCCAATCCATCTCCACTTTCTCCTGCATATTTGTTGGGTGATTGGTTTGTTATTGTTTTGTTTGTTCCCATGGTTTCTTGTTGGTGATTCTTTCCGGCCCCGCCATCTAATCTTCAGTATAGAGCGAAGACAGTTAGTTGTTGATAAAGGTCTGTAACAGGCTGTAACCAAACTTCTAATCCGTATAGAAGAACTGACTGACTTGATGTTGTTTGTAATGAAAATCCGACCGAATTTTGTTGTTGATGCTGGCTGAGTGACGACGATTTCCAGATTGGTTCCAGGTTGGTTGATGAATGCGTTTCTCGCCTTCCAAATTCTCGCTCGATTTGAAATCCTTGTCCGTTCCTCTTCCTGTAGCTGATACAATGATCCCTAGATAATGAAGTGACCTCTTTGAAATCCCTCCCGTTGATGGTGATTAGCGCTGGATGTTTCTGCTGTTGTTGTTGTCTTTGGTTGGTTGGTTGGTTATTTTCGTAACCTCCGTCTTGTCTATGTTCACCTGGAGTCCTGTCTTCGCCGGCTGCTTCTTCGACCAGTTTGTCGGTCGGTTTTCGCTTGTAATTTTTCGATTTTTTGACAGTGACATCAAGCATAAATCATCCACGCGCGAAATCCAGGTCTTCTAGGTTCTTCACGTCTGTCTGTCCAGGATATCCTTGTCTTCTTGTTTCCCACTCACTGTCTGACGCATAATCCAGTCAGTCCACCACAATTAGGAATATCATTGGTAATAGATGATAAGCACCCTTGTCTGACCCCTATGTTTACTCCAAACGCCTCGCTGAGCTTTCTGTTGTGGATGACTTGACATGTGCCGTTGTCGTACAGCTATTGGATAAGGTTGATAAATATTTGGGGTACGCCGTCGTACTCAAGTAGTTTCCAAGTTACTTCGCGGTCGACACTGTCGAAGTCAATAAAGTTGAGGTGGAGGTTTGATTGTCATTCCATGCTTTGTAACAGGAAACAGAATGATTACTCTCAGCAGTTCGGAAAATCAAATGCGATAGTCACATGAGACTGTCTATCCACGCCATATTGTAGTAGGTTGGATGTTGTCTGCTTGCTTACATGCATACACGCAATATTCTGGGATATAACGGTTAGTCCAGGGCCCGTGTATCGTAAACCGGACTGAGATTTCCGTCTGTATTTCGGGTTATCATACCTTTGCGGTTCATAATTATGGTTCGCATTTACTTGTGAGTAGTTTGCCTTTCAAGGGTGTTAATAATCTCGTTAATAATCTCCTTAGTCTTGTACCCTTCGGTTGCTAAGCCTAGCTGTGGCAGTTGCCATAAGGATCTCTGACTTCAGAGAAAGTTTGTTTAACCTCTGTGCTTCCCTTGGCGTTCACCGCCAACTTGAAATAGTTATCTCTCCCGGTGACACCGGATAACTGTAAATATTGTCTTATATTTATTTGTACTGCTACCTGTATTATTAATATCATGTGGTGCTGTAGTTGTGCATTTTAAACTTGGTTTCACAATTTATCATTATTAGTATATTATCTAATAAGGTTAATGTTACCAAAACTAGGAGTTTGTGCTTGTGGCGATAAGAATAACTCAGGTAGTATGTAAATGTAGACAGACCTTAAAAGTTACATAATACTAAGGATGAAGTGGACAGTAAATCAAAGTTCAAATAAATATAACCATGGAATAAATAAATAAATAAAAATAATTACGGAAGAAATGTATAATAAGAAAGGGTGGGATGTTTTTAATTAGAATTTACCTAGGCCAAGGGAGAGACAAAAGTATAACAAACGTCTTTTCTATGCAAAGACTAGGATTATTGAATTGAATTCTTGATTTTCCCGTCGATTGATTGGACCGAAGTGCTCGGTCTCAGGTTGACATGTCGGCTTCTTGTGCAGATGCTTCGACGATGTCTGGGCATTTAGTTAGGATACAATTGGTGGATGGTGACTAGCAGTGGAATCCAGGATGCGCATTTCGTCCTATTTGGGACTCGTCAGCTGGATGTACCTGCATTTCTCAGTGAGTGATGATGTTCCCACCGAGGCTCGAACCCAGTACCCATAGTTTCGAACGCCAAAGCGTTATCCACTAGACCACTTGAGCCACGAGAGCCACCTCTTGTGCAACGGGTCATATTAATTATTCAATTGAATTCTTGATTTTCCCGTCGATTGATTGGACCGGTCTCAGGTTGACATGTCGGCTTCTTGTGCAGATGCTTCGACGATGTCTGGGCAATTAGTTAGTATACAATTGGTGGATGGTGGCTAGCTAACGAGTCCCAAATAGGACGAAATGCGCATCCTGGATTCCTCTGCTAGCCACCATCCACCAATTGTATAAAGACTAGGATTGTTCTTTCGAATTCCTAGCACAATGAAACCTCATGCATTCATTCCCCTTTATGAATTTGAATAAAGCAAGAAGTGAAGTGTGGTTTGTGCAGAATGAAATGGTACCATGCTTCGTTTATTTCGTTGGCTTCTCATTAGTTCAGCTGCTTACAGCCTAAATAAATTATTACGTCTAGGTACAGAAAACATACTTGCGAGTTTTCCATAATGTTAGTTGACAGCAAGTTCCTGACTTAGTGAACGGTGCTCAGAAAATTACGCTTGTATAGTTTTTTTGCACAGTTTTTAAATTTAAACAATGTAAATGTATTCATGCAATGGTAAAGGAGTTACGTAACAGAGAGATGAGTAAGTAATAGATTGGGTAACAATGTACTGAATTCAACTCAAATCATAGGAACGCGGGACAAGCAAAATTACACTGTATCACGGGGCGGGGTGAGGCTAAAGCCAAAGAATAAGTAATCAAATGAAATAGAGAATAGTGAAATCAACCTACCAAGGCAAGGAAAGACTGATAACTTCTTGATTTTTGATATATATAAATTGAGTTTCAGGCGTTTAATAAAGATTGCTTTGGCAAACTTCAAGGGAACTGAGCTTTTTTTTGTCCACTGATAATTGTAAAGGATTTAGCGACTTCCACCTCATGATCCTTATCAATGAGATGCCTGGTAACGGCACTAGTGTAAGCGTTTGTTCCCTTGATATATAGGTTTTTTTGGTACATGCTCAGAAAACCAGAGGCGTGCCCTTCCTTCTGCTTTCTCAGATAGACGTAAATTTGATTACACAGTTGGAGATAACATGAATAAGGTATCTGTCGACCTTTGACTGCACCAAAGAGGAGCATGTTATCCGATAGACGGGAAACAACTTAGCTGTAGGACAGGCTTTGGCTAGTGACGTAGTCAATTTTCAGTGGGTTGTTGCTGCAATATTTTCACCGTTAAAATTGAGTTGAATGAAGACAGGGTTTTTCTCATTGTGATTGGTTTGATATTTGAGCCTTCACATCTTCCGTTTATGCTAATGGTTATCTGAGGGCAAATGCTGCTTTTCAACATATTTTCGAGAACTATAAAATCTAATTTCTGTGCAGAGAATTTAGAGGAAGATTTTATGCTCAAGTATGCTCAATACTTTTCTGTATATAAAGTTAATAATTTATTTAGTCTGTCAGCAGCTGATAAAGAGCCAACGAAATAAATGACGGTACCGTGTTATTCTGCACAATCCACACTGTTGTTCTTGCTTTATTCACATTCATTAAGGGGAATTAATGTATGAAGAACTGCACTTCTAGATCCAGATCCAAAAGCAGAACTAGAATTAGCCTGGGGGTACTTTGTTACCACGTTGCTTATAAGCTTATGACAGGGGAACTGAACATATGTCAACGGCAAAGAACACCATCTCTAATATGGACAAGAAGCCTACCCAGTAATCCATTAGTTGTGCAGCAATGAGAAGCGGTGGTAAAACTCTGAGGAGATACAGTCAGGTACCATTGTGACTCACGCAAAAACCTTGGGAAAGCGCAGCAGAGATAGAAATATTTGCGAACACTATTATATTCAAGGGAGAGAGTATGACAAAGACAGCCATAGTACTGATAATGGACGCCAAAGTAATTCCCAAGTGCGATGGATAGACACATATGTTGTGAACCATACATTAATGGAAAGCACGTATAAAGCAACAATTCAGATAAACCCAACAAACACCTCCATGCGAAGACAATGAGGAAAGAGAAAAAATGTTTTTCTGAGAATTCACTTTCCTTATTTGTACAGTTGCATTTATATACAACTTTCAGTGTAAGATAGCAGTGCGTGATCAAACACCGAAGCACACTGATCCACCTATCCAGAAAAACGCCTACTTCAAAGTAATCTTGCTAAAGGGCAATACGCTTTCATCTTCCTTGAATTGCTGAAGCTTAAGTTGTTCACTTGGAGAATTGAAAGCTATGAATCGAAAATAAAGTTTGATTCGACACTAGCAACTAGTGTAATATGTCTAATCCTTTTTTTGGTGCAGATTGAATTCTGTCAGTCAGGTTTTCAATGTGGCCAACATTCTAGGGAACTCATCATCACGGTGCACATTGATTTAATGATATTAGATGGTTTGAAGCAATTGTCACGATGCCTTCCACCTATGTTTCGTGCTAGTTGGCACTCACCAGTTGGCACCCAGTGCTGCGGTCAGATTCATTACGCCATCAAAGTGCAACGTGATGGCAAGCCACCTAGCATGATGATCACATTGCAAACTTGACTGATAGAATTCAGTCTTTACCAAACAAAGGACGAGACACATCACGCTGGTTACTAATGTTAAATTAAAGTATCCAAAACAGTCCTGCAGGAGGTCAGTTGCGAGTTCGAATAGCTAGTGCAGTGGGGAACATCTCCGACTGTAAAGATGGGTGATGCGAGTTTGAATCTCAGAAAAGAAATTAGTTCTTTCAATATGGCAGATACGCCCTGCTGACGAGTCTCAATCAGCACAATACCTAGATGGAAGACTTCCTGCCGACTGCCTCCAATCATATTATATCAACAACACAAAAGAATATTGTGCAACCACTTATATTACCAGGGCAACAACGTTGTTGATTGCTACTGATCTGATTTTCATTTGTTTGTTTCTCTAACTCCTATTAAACTCTTGAATTAACTTAGAACTCTTAGGTAGTTTCATATTTTTCTTCATTTCGAAATAATAGAGAAGATTTGTAGCTCAGATGGGGATGATTTACAATTATTGGTGTTCTCTGAGCTTGTTGTTTTAATTGTGGAGCTTTCATCGTCCCCCTGCTGGACGACATCCCCTTTCAGCGAAATATTTAACATAAAGTGATACGATTTGAATTTCTTCCTGAGTGATAGAATTGCATCTCCCAGTAACCATCTTCACATCTGCATTGATCATTTTCTATTGACTTCGATTTGAAACTTTCTAGTCACGTGATTTACTTCTTATTATTTAGTGGTATATTTGGTCTATATTTACGTTTTTGTTTTGCTTGCCGATTCGTTTGAGTACCAGGCTTGGCCTCTAGGAATTCCCTGACTGCACTTTTGGTGGTGTTTCCTCTGTCTAAGATTTCGACATTATCCCAATCACCATACTGATGTCCATAATTGTCTGTATGCATTGATATGAAATAGGAATATATATCGTGTCTTTCCAAAGCTGATTTGTGTTCCTGGATTCTGATTCGAAGGGGACGCCCACTTCGACCACCGATGTAATGCCTGTTACAGTTCATACATGCAATTTATTTTGTAAATGGTATTAATCTCCTTTTTTCTACTTTTTCTGTTGGATGGGTCTTTCGGCTTGCACAATATCTAATCAAGCGATTTGACTGGCTGGCTGGCTTGTGTGCTATGTCTATATCAAACGGTTTCAGTATTCTAGCTGTTATTTCAGAGATATTTTTCATGTAGCGTAGGATGAATTTTCTTGTGATCTTCGATGATGATTCCTTGTCGGTGAATATGCAATTAATAAACATGTTGATATAGACCAAATTTACCACCAACTAATAAAAAGTAATTCAGATGAGCAGAAAATTTAAAATCCAAGTCAAAGGAAAAAGGTCAGTACATCTGGTTACGGGAAGGCGCATTTATATCATTCATGAAGAAATTTAAATCATTTCACTTTATGCTAAATATTGCGCTGAAAGGGGATATTGTCCAGCAGGGGGACGACGACAGCTCCGCAACTTAACCAACCGGCTCACAGAACATTAATAATTGCAAATCATCCACCTGAGCTAAAAATCTTCTCTATTATTTCAAAACTACCAGGAGATACGGCTTTAAACTAATAGGGAGTACGGAACATGCATTTCGTCCTAGTTTGGGAATCAGTGAAAGTTCACATCCACATTCAGGCATCTAAACTCCGGAACTTTCCCATACATGTAGTTGACCTCACAGTCATTGCATGGTATTTTGTAAATTATATTATTTTGTCTAATTGGGTCAACTGGGTCCTTTAAACTACAGAGCTTGTCCCTGAGTGAGTTTGTAGGTTTAAATGCCACCCTAATTCCTGCTTTATTAAGAATCCTACGTAGGGTCTCAGATGTCCCCTTTTTATATGGTATAACAGCAGATGACTTATATTCTCTCTTATTTATGTTATTATTACTAGTTTCACAATTATTTTTATTTTGTTTTTGGCCTTTACTGATCTTCCTAATGAATTTTATAGGATAGTTATTCAACACCAACGCTTCTTCTATCTGTTTTATTTCATCATTTAGGTCTTTTCTTGTGCTACTAAGTGCTACTGCTCAGTTTGTTAAACACTTAATTAAGCCTGCCTTCACAGACAGATAACGGATGAGCTGAATTATAGTCTAAATATCTCTAAGAATGAGTTGTTTCTTTATAAACACTAGTGTGTAGTTTGCCTTCTTCTATTCATTTTATTTTACAATCTAACCTCATAGCTAATTCTCCTTGTTCATTTTCCGATTCAAATGTGAATTTTATTCCCTCCACTAGTGAGTTTATGTGTGTCAAAAAGTTAGAGATGTGTTCTATTTTTAACAATGTGAAAGTGTCATCCATATATCTCCACCATATTTTCGGAGTAGGGTTAAACGTATTAAGAGCACTATTTTCCCAGCTGTCCATAAATATATCTGCTACGATAGGGGATATTGGTGATCCATGACATTGCTACACCTTCTGTTTGTCTATATATTTTGTCTTGGAATTTAAAGATGGTAGATGTGAGGCATAACTGAATCCCTAAAATAATTTCTTCAATGGGCAGCTTTGTCCTATGACTGAGTTCCGGATCTGCAGTTAGTTCTTTTTTAAGTGCTTCTAAGGCCACCATATTGACTGGTATATTAGTATAAAGACTAGTTATATCAAAACTAACCATTGTTTCATCATTCTCCAGTAGTTGAATGTCATTTAGTTTATTTTTCATCTCATTTGTGAATTAGTTAGTTAGTCTAGAGTTTGAACGATTTCTAATGGGGCATAATATTACAGCTAAGTGTTTTGATAATTCATAAGTAGGGGTATTTCTTAAATCTACTACTGGTCGTATGGGGTAACCTGGCTTATATATTTTAGTAGTACCATACATTCTACTGGCATTATTAGTTTTAGGCATTAAATTAAACCATTTAGACTCACCCATTGACGGCTTCATTCTGCGTATTAGTTCCGCTGTAGATTTCTTAACCTTATTCATTATTTTATCTTATTGGCCCAATTAGACAAAATAATATTATTTACAAAATACCATGCAATGACTGTGTGGTCAACTTATAGGTCAAACTAGTAGGTCAGGGTAGTCAGATTGTCAGAGCATATGAATTTAGCTAATGTAAGAATGGTTGACCCCGTGAAGATAAGTAATTTAGAAAAAAGCTCAACAATTGCAATGCATGCGCTAACACACAATAGGGTGGGAGAGGGTTAAAATTCTAAAAAGTGATCTAGGTAGGTGGAGAGAGAGGTTGATTACTGAATCCTTGTTCATCGAGTCTACACCCAACAACACATGCAATAGGAATGACTCGTCACTCATACCTGAAATATGGAAAATACTATTACCAATCAAATCAAGTGAAAATCAAGAGAAAAACAATGGAACTATATAAATGAATTTAGGAAGTCGTGTGATTACCTTGATATGATTATGAGCAATAAATTGTGCTCGAAACGTCATCAGTAAACATTACTGTATAACACTGTGAGACTTTATCAAAACAAAATTTACCATAATGAATTACACTCTACCACAGTGCACAAATTTTATTCTTATATCAATGACACCACTAGCTAACTCTTTTTCGACCTGATCCATCCTGTGTTAGATAACATTGCCCATCATCAAGGAAGGCGATTTCTGTACATGCCTAATACATGTTAGTGTAACTTTACAAACTCCCTGTTGTTTTTCCCTGCTTAGCTAACACACCTTATAGTAATAGTTAATAAGAGAGATAGACAGCATACTCTTATAAGCATGGACAGCTAGCCTTTACATGCCTTCCCCTTTTGATGGCTATGTCTGCCTCACAGCCATAAAGGAGGATAGTGTGAACAGGTGAGCAGTACATACGCACTTTGGTTGACAGCCAGCCAGATGTCACGTCTTCGCCATAGATGGCGTAAGTTGGCAGGCGAATCCCAAACGAGACTTCTTTATCCGTTCTGAGATTTCTTCAGAGATCAACACACTGGCAATGACTGATGCAACCCCCTAAACAATTGGAGTGGTCAGCACGCTCCAGCAGACACTTCACCATCACCAACACTACCGCCACAGCCCTGCGATCTTTACGCTAGGAGTGAGCCAGTGTAGTCCAGTCTTGTAGAATCATCTTGCATTTAACAGGAGCAAATCGTATGTCAAACATTCGAAGATTGCTGCCCCTCGAGGCGTTCAGAAGACTCTGTTCTACTTTGTCAGCGTCTTTGCCCAAAAAAGGCCATTTACTGACCAGCTATTAACCATAACTCTTAGTCTTATTTAAAGATGTGAGCAATAAATGACTGTGTGAAACCCACATGGAACGGTCAACTGACAAGCTTCTACAACTGGGTACCAATCAGTCGTAAAAGAAACCTAATTAGATGTCTTGCCACTCGCGTCCGACGCATCTGAAGCTCTGATACCCAGGAAGAAAAACTACACTTCCTGAAAGAAATCCTCATACAAAACGGTTATCTACCAGGGTTCATAGAGAAAAACATCAAGCAGAAAAACCAAAAGCAAGAGACGTCATCTGTGCCAAGAAAGATCCTTTATATGAACCTTCACTTCAAAGGTGACTTAATCAGTGATGTCCTTAGGAGGAGAATTTCCACTTCTTTAAGAAGAACTTTCTTTGTGGCAACATTAAGAGTGGTGTACTCCAGTCGCCCGCTGATCTTCAGAAGCCTAAAGGACAAGGTCCCGTACCTGACTACTTCTATGTGTATAATCAGTTCACCTGTTGCTGTGGAGCCAGCCAGGTACATCAGTCGTTCAACGTGCATGCTGTCAAAAAGGGTCAAGGAATACTATCCAGCATGGCTGCAGAAAGGATGTAGTGGCGGTAGAACGAGTGTAATAATCGAACATCTCGTCAACACTCGTCATTTTATCTCAGCAAACGCCTCCTCCATCAAAGTAATCTACAAAGTGAAGAACAACCTGCCAAAGGCAATACGTTTCCGTCTTCTTTGCATTGCAGAAGTGCTAGCAATTTAGTTGGAAGAACCAGAACTTTGCATACAAAAGAAAATTATTCAACCACTTCTACTCTCATGGTAACAACTTCATTCGTTTTAATCAACTTTTGTTTGTTTACTTGATTTGACTTAACTCTTGTTTGTATGCTTATTTTTCTAACTACTTAAAACCCTTGAGTAATTTAGTATGTTATTTTGTTTCCATGTACACTCTGAGCATAACTCTTTCATCAAACTATTCACATTATCACATAACTGTTCTTTAACAATCGTTTGTGACAACTCATCACTTTTGTTACTACGCTCTTATATCAACATCCAGCACATCTGAACTTACTAATTGTATTTTCGATTGAGAAATTTATTGTACACACACACGCACACAAAACAACCATGCATGTGTTTGCCACAGTAAGGCTATGAAAATGAATTCGCCGAAAAAAGACTCTTCGCTGAACAACTGGTCTTCTGTCTATGAAAATTTCTCATTGCGACATGAAGAAGATGAGAAAAGTCATTCAATGGAGAGAATGTTTCCAAAGAATTTATCATCCCTTTGTAATTGCTGTTATTTTGAAAAGACCTTTGATAAAATCTACTGGCAAGTGCTGCAACACTATGGAGAGTAAAGTGCCAGAAACAATCTTATGAATCTCATTCAACAGATGCACATGTTGACACCACACAGTGGTGGTCTGGTTAAACTAGTAAGCTACCAGCACTTCCATCCATTCAGATGCTTAGTGTATAAGCATCTGAATACATGCGAAAAATGGTCTAAAACCATACTCTCTAACCCCCAACAACCCCTCTATTCCCAACTCTCTCCTTGCATCTCATCAGGTAGAACCAGAAATCACTACAAAATAATATATGCTCGTACAACCAAGTATAGGAACTCAACGATACCATATTTGGCCAGCCAGTGTTCTAAGTGACAGAGACGATGTTAAGCGTGAGACCTGTGACTTACTTTGTTGTTAATAACATAATTTTTGCCCTTGTTATTTCCCCTTATACTCTCTTATTTGTACTCTATAGAGAACAGTCTCTCAAAACATACTTAGCTACTTAAAATTATTATCATTGGCTTACTTTTTTTATTCTTTATTCTATTCCTTCTTTTGTATATCTACTGGGTCCGACTATATTATCACTATGAGTATTACAAAATTGTCCTGTCATTAACCATCATGTAATATTAGTTTTGCGGTTGTTTTTTGTTCGGCACTATTTAACTGACAATCTTGTTTGTGAACGCCATTATCACCATCTTAAAATTTTGTACCATGCAGGATTACTCACACTACCACTACAAACACCGCATTAGAGCTGACAATAAAAATAAAACCCCGAAATGTTTATTTTATGATTGTTTAGTGTAGTTCAATCAAATTAACTGATCATCTTGGCTATAAACATTCTTAAGAACATCTCATAACTTCTTGTATGATTATAGCTGTTACTGTTCACCACACATCCACATATCATAGCTTCCACTACCAAATACTGAAGTATTATTCATTATTAGTGTTTATCTTTCTTTCTACTTGGTATTTTTATTTGCATTTTTTGTTATTTTTGTGTTCCTTTTTGGTTTTTATTTTTTTATAATTATTTTTTTTGTGATACTCCTTTTAAATGTGCGATGAAATTAGATGCAATATTGTAGATATGTGCTGAAAATTCCACAATGTACCACTAGTACTGTTTCTGGAATAAAAGCAAACAGTTTCTTTTGTGAGTGAGCAATTGGATTATTTCTAGTATAGTTGAGTATTTGATCTATGTGTGTGCATTGATTTTCTATATACTTGTGTGTTTCTAAATTTCCTGTGTTGGTGCTCCCGATTGCATATTTATTTAGCTTCCAACTAAGCGTTGTGTAATTCTTAAGGAAAAAAATGAAGGAACAGAAAAACCTACAGAATTGTTTCTCTCTTCATATGTAACAACACTAGGTCACCTAATATATACTTCAGAGTATTGATTGACATGTAATTTCTGTATGAACGGGAAATATTTGGAACCGAATACGTTGAAAATTTCTGTAATTTGTGTTTACATATTGTCTGAAATAAAGCTACATTATAAGTATATAGATACATATGTTCTGCAAATTGCTGATGCAATGAAACTGAAATTATGACTCACCTCTTTTCAATCTTACATGTATTTGTATACTCATAGTGCAGCGAAGACTTTCCGTGAAATAAGCTTACGAAGTGGTAGAAGTTGGAATTCATGCACGGGCCATTCAATCAGGTTCCAGTGGCTGATGAATGATCCACGAGCACGCTAGCCTAGTTGACCAGAAGGCTCTTGGTTCGGACCCGATGGGTGTGTACGTCATTGATGGAGAGTCCCAAACTAGGCTGACGAAACAGCTTGCGTCAGGCAGTACTCCCTGCAGATTTTCCAAGGGTTCTCTAACAGATATCAGCTCATGATGAAATCCTACAATCAATCAAACAAACTCCCTACAATCCAATACTTGAAAATTAAGTTATTATTATTTTCATTATTATTATTACAAACAGTCTCCGGTAACACTATCTTAAACTTATAAGTTTCCAGAGAGTAGGTGTTACGAACTTCCTGGAATAATTTGAGCGCCGATTCAGATTGATTCATTATAAATTATCTAAATTAATCCCAGCGTGTTTGAGAAGAAATCAAAACAAGATCTGTTTTCTGAACGTTTCGTTGTGTAAACCACAGCTTCTTCAGCTGGTTTATTCGAATTTTTATTAGTCATCAAAATATATAGTGAAAAGTTTTTACACAAATTGAAGTCAGTTTATTTGAAGGTCATTTGTCCATAGACATTTGTACCAATAGAAATATATGTAAGCAGTCATTTTGACAATGTCGAAATTCTTGGAAGAGGATTTCATTCACATAAAGAAAGATTGACTTCTGAAGTCTTGCATATTTTAACCACATCGAATGCAGTGACTAGGAAAGAACGTATAGACTTATCACCTATATGTCAAACTCTTATGAAGCAAGACAAATGAAAAAAACAACAAACACTCTACGAGCCTCCATGACCTTTTAAAACATGTAGTATCATGTTTATCACATGTGAATTGAAGTCTATCCATATGACAAATAACATATACACACACACGTACAAAACTAATCGTTACAAACCGACTATAGGAAAAATATACACAATAACAATTTGACATTAACTGATGGAAAATTTCCATTGTAACATAGGGAAAATCAAATCAAGTGATTCAGCGAAAAAACTCTTTTCAACGAATTTCTCATCAAGCTGTACAATCGTATATATATATATATATATATATATATATATATATGGTTTTTTGAAGACGTTATATCCGCGAAGTTATATTCGACAGGTATATCGGTCGTTCGGCTCGAGTTTTACCCAAGAGGGTGCAAGATTACTATCCTGCTGGTGGTTACGAAGAGGTGGAACAAAGGAGCAATAAGAAGCATGATCATTGAACATTTGGTCGATAATGATCACCCTGTCTCCATAGCCTCCACCTTTAAAGTCATCTCATTTTGAACTGTCCCCGGTATTATTTCACTTGTTCCACTTGTCATTCTAAATCAATTCTCTTTTTTACAACGTTAAATTCTATGCTATTAAATTTCACATAATATTACGTAACGTTTTTATTTTATTTTGTTCTATTTGTCTACTAATCCTATAATTGCACACCCTTTATCAAGTTCTATCCATCCTATGAATTATTCTATATATGACATTAATTTGCTTAGCCACTTGACATTTAACTATGATATATGATCACAAACATGTTAGTTTTAATTGCATTTCATACTGCTATTATTATTATTTTATGCATTCACACCTATGATTCAATTTGACATTAATCATTACACATATATGTGATGGCTGCTTACATATTTCTATTGGTAAAAATGTCCATGGACAAATGACCTTCAAATAAACTGACTTCAATTGATGTAAAAGACATTTTAGACTATATTAATAATAATTTATTTTACTTTATTCCAAAATAGACAGTACTTATAATACAGAATGGAATTCTCAGCATTTGTCACAACACCTTGCATCTGATTTACTTAAAATATAAATAAAGTTAAAAATTAAAACAAAAGTAACCAGAGGAATTTGTCCACATTTACGATATAAAGTCAAAAATACTCGAAGCACGAATTGACAATATTAAATATAATAATAATAATAACAGTGAGTTTGTTTCAAACAGTATTGTCGATTCAGTTTGAAAATTTTAGCATGTCACTACAGAGTATTCAATCTAATGTTCTGTTGATGTAGTGTAGTGAGGGCAGATACAAGATTAATAGTGGTAACACAGCTTAAACGATGTTCACACTTATGAAAAATAAATAAATAAAAACAAAAAAATTGAGAGGATTATAAATATAAGAAATACAATAACAATAAAGTTTGATACTGTAAGGGTGGATAAAATGTTTTATTTAGTAGTACAAATAAGATTACTTAGTTAGTTCATGCCTAACACTATTTTCATCACATAACGTACGTGCCGCCATATATGGTATATTGGAATATTTATACTAAGACGTACATGCATAAATTCTTCTGAAAAGACTTCTTGTTTTACCTGAGGAGACACAAGGTTGGAACTGCGGGTACTGTAGTGGGTGCTCAGAGTGTGACATAATTCCTTTAGCAAATTCCTTTGTATGACATCAAGTGCCTATCAGTGACAATGTCAACGATATGGCCCAGTGGAATACCACTCGTCCTACTGACAGTCTTCAGAGTTCTACGAAGTATGACATAGTCTTTTTTAAGCAATCCAGGAAAGAATCAGGGTGAACAGTAAAGAAGAATAGGTAAAATACGCGAGTTCATAAAGTGTAAGAGGAAGGGTTGGGTTACGCCTAAGTGCATCAACTTCTAAATGTAAAACGTCAGACGAAATATTCTTTTAGAAGACCAGGATAGGTCAGAAAAAGAAATTAATCCAAGATGCTTAACTTCAGACTTGATTTCTATATCAGTATCATCAATTTTGCAACGGTCATAGGAACCAACAGCTTCATTCAACTTTCTTTTACATCGGATTGTGAAATTAACAGTCTGACATTTAAAAGGATTTAGTTTAAGGCCGTTAGACGAATACCATTTACTAGTTCCTGATAGAAAGCTGTTCATCTTAGTACAGTCTAGCTGGGAGTTAACATACATCGAAATAGTTAGATCATCGGCATACTTAACAAAGTTCATTTCATCACGACCAAAGTGAAGGAAGTCATGCAAGAAGAAAAAAAACAGAAAAGGAAAAAGGACAGCGCCTTGACATCATTTTGTCATTGTGAAATGGTCAAATTTCCGTACAGCTGTTTCTCAACACCCTCGTCACAGTGTTGAACAAGTTCATTCATTCATGAAAAATATGTTTCAAATTTCAAAATTTTAATTTTATTTCTATCTGCCTTTAATTCTTTTTTGACACTATGCTCATTAATCAATCAATCACTTACTCAGTCAATCAATCAACCGATGAAGACCACCCCCCCGCCACCGCCATTAAAACAAAAGTAACAAAGTAGGAGAGCCATTCATTCATCTACTCGTATTAATTAATCATAACACTAAGTCATTTGACAGTTTTGTAAACAAAGAAATTAATGACGTCATTTATTATAATGTATATATACATATTTGAAATGATACAGTCTAGCTGGGAGTTAACAGACATTGAAATAGTTAGATCATCGACATACTTATTAGAGTTCATTTCATCGGAGTGAGGCAAGTCATGCAAGAAGAAAGAAAACATAAAGGAGAAAGGACAGCGCCTTAAGGGACAATAACCTCAGTAATCAATGAAGTGGACAACGTTCACTGACATACAGTGTACTGCTTTCTTCCTGAGAAATAAGAATGAGGCCATTTGACAACCCAAAAGTCAGTTTAAATTTCAGCAAGCTTGTTTAACAAAATGCCTCTAGGTACTAAGTCGAAAGCAGGTGTGTCATCTAGGAAAGTGCAACCAACAAATTTAGCCCCTTTGTCTAAACCAGAGACAATGTTATGATGCAAGACTGCAACTGCATCTAAAGTACTTCTACTGTGTTTATAAGCGAATCGTTTGGGGTAGTTAAAGGCTTTAAGTGAAGGTTGAAGATTTAGTAAGAGTAACTTTTCCATAGCTTTTAGAAAAGGAGACGTAATAGCAATAGGTCTAAATTTAAAACATGTTCCAGTAGACGACTTAGGGATAGGTACAATTTTGATGTCCTTTCAAACGGCTGGCACGACATTTCTGGAAAAAGATTCGTTAAATATGTCCATAAGAGGATAACACATTTTTTATTTTGATGATCAATAAAAATCCGAATAAATCCGCTGAAGAAGCCGTGGTAGCTTACACAACGAAACGTTCAGAAAACAGATCTTGTTTTCATTTCTTCTCAAACACACTGGGATTAATTTAAATAATTTATAGTTATCTTAAACTGTCACTTGTCGCTTTCGTCTTCTGAAATCTGTTTATACACAGTGAAGTCACCTTACTTAAAAAATACTGTACAATAACAAGATTAATTACGCCAATATTTTGATATATATATATATATATTCTTAAGAATATGAAATAATTATGTCTCCAGGTAATGATTAGAAGACATCACATTTATCGACTCATTCAAAAGAAAAGCGTACTAGGTCATCTTTGAAGTTATTTCTTCCATTTAGATGATGTCATTAATCATTCACATTCTAAAACTTAAAAAAAATGTTATAACCGACGAAAATGAAGTACCTTTTTGGTGAAACAATTCAACACATACAAACATGCATACATGTGTGCACACCAACGCACATGCATGACTGCACACTTAAGATTATCAAAAACTTTTACAAAAAACTTTGTATTTAAGTAAAAAAGATGATGATGGATGAAGTAGTGATGGAGTTATTAGGGTGTATTGATTTTTAAAAAATGTTAAGCCAAAAATCAACCAATCACAGATGAGCCTAAATCTGATTGGTTTTCAACAGAGGTGAATTGTTAATTGGATATTATTATTATTATTATTTGTACGATTATTATTTCAATTCCAAATTAATTGAGTAATTGTCTATTTTTTCAAAACGATTTTAGTGGACCTATTTATCAGAAACTAAAAAGCCAAGAGAAAAAAAATTATTAATGTGATAACCTACTGTGTTTTGACATATAATAATAATAATAATTATAGACATTGGAACTAATTATAGCTATTGAGAAAGGCGAGCAAATACACACACCCGTCAGGAAGAATATAATCTCCCGCTGAAAGAAAGTAGGTTAGCAGTGTTCTTTTTATCACTAAATGAAACTAAAAATCTATTTCTTATTTCAAATTATATATATATGTATATAAATCTTGTAGATTCATTATTATTATTATTATTTTCTTTGGTTCCTAGAGGAACATAGGGCTTCAGCTGCATATCTCCATTGCGTTCGTTTCTCTGCCACCGTTTTCACATGACTGCACGTCTGCGGACACATGCTTTCATCTCCTCTTTACATCACCTCCTCCTCCATAACACGCTTAACTATCTGACTATCAATTCGCCGCTTCCCGTTCGCGTTACACTCGAGCGATGACCTGGCGTATGATGTAATATATATTCCATAACTTCTTGGCCAACAACACCAGAGAAATGAAAGTTTTATGCAACTAAACAAACGAGGTGTACTAATCGAAAGGCATATCAAGGTCCATCGATCTCACCACTTTTAAATTATTTTTCGCTTGGGTTCTGAGTGGAACATAAGTCTTCAACAGAACACCTCCACTTTGTCTTGTTCTGTGCAGTCCTCTTTAGCCCATAGACTTTCATCTCCTCCTTCCCGTGCTCTTCGCCATACGACCGCCTCTATGTTAACCTTGGACCAACACCCAACGCATATTCTCCCAGTCAGGTCGCACTCGAGAGACGTCCTGGCACATGATGTCATTCGACGGTCTGTTCAACGTTTATGCAACTGTCTGCTTCATCCGCTTATTTTCATTGTAATGTGTATTTTGCCATCTTTTTTTAAGCTGGATCTATGACTGCTCCCCATGCTTTCATTTCATCCAAAAATGATTTCCTGCATGCTACTCTCAGATTCACACTCAACTCGTCGTTTCCATTCGGAGTTCTACTCAAGGGCACGGTTGGCTCATGATGTTGTTCAGTTGTCTAACCAGCATACATCCATATTTTCAAGTATTGATTTTTGAAGGGAATTAGTTTAATTGGTTGGAGGATTTCATCAGTTAGCTGACGTCAGTTAGAGAACCATTAGAAAACCTGCAGGGAGAATTGCCTGACAGCAGGCTGTTTCGTCAGCCTAGTTTGGAACTCTTCATAGACGGACACACCTATCGGGGTTCGAACCAAAAGCCTTCTGGTTACAAGGCTAGAGAGCTCGTGGACCATTCATCAGCCACTGGCACCTGATTGAATGGCCCGTGCATGAATTCCAACTTCTACCGATTTACGCACGACACAGCGCGACCACATTGCTATGTCTTCTTCGATGAGCTACTGACTCACCTTCAACCTACCGCACCCTACTGGTCACGGCTTCCCACTGGAACCTTAGGTCACTGCCTGAATAAGGCCAGTCGCTAGTGAGCATCAGCTTAATTTTCAAGTATTGGTTTTTGTAGAGAATTAGTGTGATTGGTTGGAGGATTTCATCAGTTAGTCGGCATCAGTTAGAGAACCACTGTAAAACCTGCAGGGAGTACTGGACAGCTGTTTTACTGTTACCACTTCACAGTAGTAAACATCCACCGTGGTTTTAATCAAGAGACTTCTGATTACAAGGAGAGCCCGTAGTCACTGAGACTCAATCAAACAGCCCATGAACTTTAACTTCCGCTAATTTAGGACACATATGACTCAACCGTTAGTCCATATCGTGGGCGACTAACTGTTCTTCCGTTATATGACTTGGTGGACCCCTCTGGTTAAGAATACTCATAGGACCTTCGGGTAAATTCCTGTTTAGAGGCAGTGCATAGTGAGAATAAAAACAGATTATCAAGTGGTTAGTTTGCAGGGATTTGATTCGTTACAGGTGTAATCACCAGCTTGATATTAGTTGGAATCTATTGGTCTCTGGACCGGGTCCCAATTGACTCAATGGTCTGTGAGCTCGCTTTGTAACTTTAAGCTACTGGGTTCGAAACTCAATGGATGTGTATTGCTATGAAGATACCGGAGATAGAACTAAACTGCTATCTAGTACTGCTCAGTTTTCCAATGGTTCTGAAAATTATTTCAGCTCTCAATCAAACTTGTGACCACCAAACCAGCACTTGATAGGGATACCCGAATATAGTTGGTGTAAAGTTGGTAAGCAATGTTACTATGATGACAACATATCTACAGCTTGATATTTCTGTTAATGCAAATCGATACTTATTTTCACCTGTGATTTGTAAAATTATTATAGCACAAAAATGTCACACAAACACATCTGTAGGAATTTAGAAAACAGAAAGATTGAGCGAGCGAAGAAATATTTACTTTTCAATTAGATCCTCATCTCACTCTGGCTTTACTCTTATATGACACGTATAGCATTTTTATTACAGTACACAACAGTTTACCAATCAAGTAAGTGGCACTGATGCGCTTGTTAACAGTAATTAGTCAGTGCCAAAATGTCAATTTTATGGACATTGGTTTTTTCGGAACTGTTGCTATACTAACTCTCCTTGGTGCTGAATTCATAGTTTTCTCAATGAATTTATCTGGATAACCGTTTTTTCTAAATATTTCTCTAATAATCTTAAGCTTCTCGTGTAGGCAGTCGTCTGAACAGATTAACCTAGCTCTATGTACTAGACATTTTACCAGGTTACGTTTATATTTCAAAGGTACAAAACTCAAAAAATGAATGTGCTGACCTGTTGATGTAGGTTTCCTATTCACACACTCCTTCTTAGTGTGCCATCTTCTTTCCTTGCCATGAAGACGTCTAGAAATGAGATACAGTCATTACTTTCTTTCTCAATGTTAAAGTTTATTGCTGAATGTGAATCATTAAACTTGTCAAGGATGTTCATTGCATCATTCTCGCCTTTAATAACCATAAATGTATCATCCATATATCGACAGTAGAAATCCAAATAATTAATTACTCCTTTCAGTGGTCTATTCTGTAAATGAGCCAGGAAAAGGTCAACTAGGATTGGACCTAATGGGGAACCCATAGCTACACCATCAATTTGTCTGTAATACTCCTTAATGAACAAAGAAATAAGTCCCTTCAGGGTGATGTTTTGTGTAGCGATTTCATCACATATAAAATCCACTGTCCCCATTAACGATACATTGGTGAACAAGGAGGTTACATCAAAAGATATCATAAACTTGTCCCTCATGTAAAGATCGCTTATTTTTCTAACAAATTCAAAACTGTAGGAATTTTTCACTATTGAGTAGTCAGCAGTGGTGACAAAAAGCTGGTATGGTGTGAAAAAATTAGGCAAATTTACAGAAGCAAATGTATGTCTGTCCAGTCATAGGTTTGTCGACCAAGGGTGTTCGATGGTCCTCCCCCCCCAATCTAAGCTAAATTATAAGATTCTGCTGTGAAGTATGGCGTGATCACTTTCGCTATTATTTGTAAGCGATAACATCTGTAGGCAAAAATGTCGATGCATCCTGAAGAAACAGTCAATGAATAGGGAGAGAGAAATAAGAGTTGCTCCTTAATGTCAGTGATATCTGACCATTTTTGGATTTAATTCAACTCTCCACAATATACGAGTAATGGATTAATGAAAACAAAACACGCAGATCAGCGGAGAGTTCCTTTTCGCCGGCGAATTCATTTTCATAGTTGTACAATCGCAAATACATATAGTTGTTTTGTATGTGTACATTAAGTTTATCAAACAAAATTACAATTGGTTATGGTCATTTTAACTGAACAGGTGAAGAATGGTAATCGAAGTTACGCAATACGAAATCAGTCAAGAAAATTAGGTGTTAATGAAATTAGGGTAGTAACAAAGGTGATGAGTTGTCACAAGCAGTTGTTAAAAGAAGTTATGTAATAGTATGAATAGCTTGATGGGTGAATTTTACTCAGGATGCACATAGAAAGAAAGTAAATAATACGAAATTATGTAAGAGTTCTAAATGAACACAAGAATTATAAGCAATTAAAGAACAGGCAAAGACACAAAATTAAGTCATCAAAATAAAAAACTCAAAACCAATCAAAACGTCGTTACCATGAGAGTAGAAGTGGTTGAGTAATCCTCTTTTGTATGTACAGCTCCGGGTTTTCTATGTGAATGGCCAGAGCTTCAGAGATACGAAAGAGACGAAACCGTATTGCCTTTGATAGGTTATTATTGACTCTGTAGATTACTTTGAAGGGGGAGTTTTGTTGAGATGGAATGATTAGTGTTAACCAGGTGTTCAATTATCGCACCACTATTGTTTTTTCGCAACCATACTGGCTGGATAGTGTTCTTGAATCCTCTTGGACAGGGTGCGCGTCGAACGACCAATGTACCTGACTCCACAGCAGCAATGAACTGATATATGCACATAGAAGTGGCCAGATGAGGGATCTTGTCCTTGAGGCTTCTGAAGATCAGTGGTCGACTGGAGAACACCATTGTTAGTGTTGTTGCAAATAAAGTTCTCCTCAGAGGTGATGCGATTCTTCTCTTGAGAATATGGCTTGCTAAATCTTCCTTGAAATCCAAGTTCATGGAGAGTTTTGTTTTAGGCGCAATTAAACTTTCATTTCTCGAAATTCTTGGTTTGATATTTTTGTCGATGAATCTTATTGGGTATCCATTATGGATGAAGATGGATGAATCGCTGTTTCCACACTAAAATGACACAAAAGACTGACTGAGAATCGAAACGGATTTTCGTCTCTAGGGAAAGGGCGATAAGACCAGAAATTTATGTTATTTTTGTTTTTCCAATGGGTTCAAAGTGTACGTTGATGGCACCACGGTTAGGACTCTCATTGACCATGCAAATGGTCTGGGTTTCAATCCCCCTGCCAACGCACACCCGATATCAATGATTGGCCTGCGAAATTGGGCTAAAGATATCACATGCTGAAAATTCGATAATTATACCAAAAAATACGGTGTGAAATCAAACTGATTTCCATTCTGCCTAATTTACTGAAGTCCTCTGTTAACTTCAGGATATTTTTGGAGCAGAGTTCAAAGAGTTTCGTGTTGCCCATTGTTTCTCACTTTTACACCTTCAGTATGCAAAGAATATAGTTGCTGATGATAAAAGCCTGCAACCTGTACGAGATGCCTTTTGTGAAGCACTAAGTTTCTGACTCATATAGAAGAAATAATTTACCATTTGTGTTGTAAATCCCAATCTTGTTCTCAATGCTGAGTACAGAAGACTTGCAAATTGATTTCAAAGTGATATAGGTTTGCCTTGCCTGTCGCATTCTGGTTTTGACATCCCCATACGTGCCAACTGCTGTAGTTGAAACGAACCTTCCTAAATAAGCAAAGGACGTGATCTACTTCAAATCTTTGCCAGCGATGTTGACTGAAGCTTGTTGTTATTGTTGGCTGGCTGCTTTCATCACCTCCGTCTTTTCCATATTCACTCGAAGTCTTGTCTCTGCTGATTCTCTTGCCAACTTGTTGGTTTTCGCCTGCCTGCCTGTAAGTATTCCAGTTTGTGTGACATCAGACATATATCATCTTCAAAGTACAGATCTTCAATAGTCTTGCTGTCGGTCAATCCAACTTATTCCTGTCTCTTCACTCCCTGCACACACTGTGCCTTGTAATCCAGTCCACTACAAATAGGAATATCACCGTGGATGATGATAATAGGCAAGCACCCAGAGAGCCAGCTTGTCTTACTCCTGTTGTCTTCACTTCAAAATCACCTCGCTGAGTGAGTTTTCCGTTCTAGATCACCTGACTGGCAAATGGTAGAGATTTGAGGCATCCGCATCGATGAAACAGTTTTTAAAATAACTTCGCGGTAAACACTCACAGTCGAAAACCTTTTTCAAGGTTGATGAAATCCAGGTAGACCAGATTGACTGTCATTCACACGCTTTGTTCTGTGATGATGACACGCAGAATTTCAATTTGATCAGCACATGACCTGCCTTTCTTGAATCCAGGTTGTTCTGAGTGGCGGATGGAGTTCTGCATCCAGCGCATCTTTTATTCTCTCCAGGATATGTTGTTTGGCATGGACAAGAACATTATTTCATGCCAGTCAGTTCTTGCAGAAGCGTTCGTCTGCCTTCCTTAATAGTTTGACAAGGTAATTTTTCGTCCAATCAAAAATACAGCTAGTTAGTCTATTCTTACATCACATGACCAATGAAATACCAAGATTTTTACACATATGTATTTCATTATTTCGTGTTCCAAGTCACAACTTCGGGCTATAAGCCTGAACTATGAAGTTTCACTGACGGTAGTGTTGCTGTTATTCCTGATTAGATTTCTAGCCTCATATCTAGCCTTTCCGCCTTTTCTGAGATTGTCACAAACTGGTAAACTAGATGCCATTTAAGAGAGCGTTGGCCAGGACTCGAACCTTGGACCACTTAGGGATTGGTTGACGAACATTCTGTTACTGGAACTCCAACACATGGAGTGCCAGATTTTACATATGAAAATTATTCCATTATGCATAAGATTTTCTTTTGATTAAGTCACACAGTGTTATAAAGTAATACTAACTGATGACCACGTTTCGAGCACAAACTATTGCCACTCATAATTATATCAAGTCACTCACACAAATTTCTTCTTTCATTTATATACATGTGTGGAACTGACTAGATATTTGAATAAAGATCAATATGTGATAATGTGCATTCAGAAATCATAATATGAGTGTTATTGATCAATTACAATCAGATGGGAAATAAGATGAGTGTTTTTATAGTCATTATAAGAAACTTGTTAGAATTTCACGACGTACGTGAATTGAAATGGAATTTTGAGATTATTTAGTATCCCCCTCTGATTTGAATAACTGGCGACAATAATATCTTCCATATTTCTGGTATTTGCATTTCTGTTGGATTTGTTGTGCTGGGTGTAGACTCAATGAACCAGGGTTCAGTGATGAACCACCTCTCTCTCCACCTACATAGATTACTTCTCAGAATCATAACCCTCTCCCACACACCCTATTGTGTGGTTGTGTGTTAATGCATGTAGTACAATGCAGTGCTGAGCTTTTTTCTAAACAACTCATCTTTTCAGGGTCAACTATTCTTCCCTTAGCTAAATTCTTATTTTCGGATAATCTAACTAACTTCGACCTAGTAGTTTGACTTATGTAGTTGACCTCACTCACAGTCATTGCAAGGTATTTTGTAAATTACATTATTTTGTCTAATTGGGTCAACTGACAGAGACTTTTCACCTACAGAGCTTGTCTCTGAGTGAGTTTGCCGGTTTGAATGCCACCACCCTAATTTCTGCTTTATAAATAATCCTACGTAAGGAGGGTATCAGATGTCCCCTACCTATATACTGTAACAGTGGATGACTTATATTCTCTTTAATATATGTTATTGTTATTAGTTTCACAATTATTTTGATTTTGGCTTTTACTGGTCTTCCTAATGAATTTTATAGAATAGTTATTTAATACCAACACTTGTTCTATTTGTTTCATTTCATCATTCTGGGTCTTTTCTTGTGCTACTTAGTGCTACTACTTGGTTTGTTAGACACTTAACTAAGCCTGCCTTAACAGACAGATAACGGATGAGCTGAATTAAAGTCTAAATATCTATTAGCAGAATGCGTTGATTTTTTGTAAACACTAGTGTGGAGTTTCCCTTTTAAAATTTTCTAAAAAACAATATATACTATTTGATAAATTTTTTTTTTTTGGAATAGTTTTCCTATTTCGGTTTTTAAAGTTATAAAAAAATTGTATAGTCCAAAAAATTGATAAAAGAAAAAAAAATGGTGAAACTGACCTTCAATATTGAGCGAGGACAGTTTTCGAGGAACGTTTGCAGCGCTGTAGTCTGTTGCAAATGCTAATGCTGAGGTAGTGCACTAAGTCTCTAAATCACATAGAAACAACGACTAACTGACTTGACACTAGTGTTGAAAATCCCAGTCTTGCTTCTTATGTAAAAGACAGTTAAAAGAAGTCATCGATTCTCATGACAGCTGTAAAATTGACGACAGTGATATAGGAATTAAATCAGAAATTAAGTATCTTGGACTTATTCTCTCTTCTGATCTCTCCTGGACTTCCCATGTCTTACCGATATCCAGCAAAATATTCCACCTGACACTTTACATTAAGAAGTTAAGACACTCGGGTATAACTGAACCCCTGCTCTTACAGTTCATAAACTCTTGCATCCTACCTATTCTTCTTTATTTTTCACCCCCGCTTATTCTTTCCTGGATTGCTTAAAAAGGACTATGTCACAATTCGTAGAATGCTGAAGACTGTCAGTAGGGTGAGTGGTGGTGTCCCAGTGGACCACATAGTTTACGTCGTTGTTGATAGGCACTTGACTTCGTGCAATAAATTCGCTAGAGGGATTTTGTCTGACTTGGAGCGTCCACTTCACCCTCAGTTTTCACCTTGCATCTCCTCAGGTAGAACAAGAAGTAACTTCAGAAAACTGTATGCTCGCACGTCTAAGTATAGGAATTCTATGATACCATACTTGACAGCAAGTATTTTATGTGATGAAAATAGTGTCAGGCAAGAATTAACTAAACTTTCTTCACCTAGTAAATAAACAAGTTTTACTTTTATCATTTTTATTATATTTATGGTCCTGTTGCTTCTTTGTTTGTTTTACTCTCATAATTGCAAATACCAACTTATCTCTATGACTGCTGTAACCTTTGTTTTTCCCCTCACCATATCATGTAAAGAGAACATTATATTCAATACTTTTAAACAAGCATAGATTTCTATACCGCATCGACAATACTGTGTGAAACAAGCCCACGGCAATTTTAACTTGTATTATTATTATTACCTTAGCTGTTATCATTATTATTATTTCCATTTTATATGCTGCATGTTTTTGACATTACCCCTATTGTAGATGTGGAAAATTTTCTGTGTGATTAATTTTTGTTTATAATCTGAGGAAATTAGATGCAACATTGTGATTAATGCTGAAAATTCCATTCCGTATCACAAGTACTGCTTTTTGGAATAAAGTAAATTATTATTATTATTCTTAGAGAAGTACACTTCTCCACTGACTTGAGAATATTGAAGTTCTGTTGTTGATGTTGTTGTTGGTGGTGGTGGTGGAGTGGTTACCTTCATCACTTCTCGCTTCTCTATGTTTACTTGAAGTCCTGCCTTCGATGGCTGTCTCTTCTACCAACTTGTTAGTTTTCACCAGTAGATCTTTGAGTATGTGCGACATTATTCATTAATCACTGACCAAGTTCAGATCTTCTAGTGGGCTTTCGGTGTCGTCGGTTCAACTTACATCCATCATCTTGTTGTACATGGTTTGAGTTGCACATTGTCGAGTTATAATCAGGAAAATGAAAATCCAGGGAATCTGTACCTTGTGAATTCTAGGGGTTACTTTAATTTTAATCTATTAACCATACACCTGAGAAATTCCAGAGTTAAATAACTCTACTGTTGGGATTATTTCCTATGATTTATATGATTTATGTGCAATCCGCGTAAAAGGTGATATTTGTTTTATATAATTATCACAGTAAAACAAACTTATTATTATTAAACTTCATTCAATGATCTATCCATCAAATGCACAATTCTCATGAGCAATTGCAAGATTTGAGGTTTCGGTAAGGGCGATTGGTGTTTCTTTATGAGGTGAGGTTGTTAGCTCCATACACGCCCAGCCTTCTCTCTTCAACTAGGCTTTACTGCCAGCTAAGTGAGATTAGAAAAAATGGGTTTTTTGGAAGTTGAACAGAGAACTCCATTTGTGGTTGGTGGACATTCCACCTGACAGATGAAGGTTCTAAGATATAAATGCCATTGGTTGTCTGAAGACACCCCTTAACAGCCGTCTCTCATCTTCTTCCCTTCTTCGCACGACCTCCTCCTTTATGTCAATTCGGGACCAATGCCTAACCCTCCTATTCATCGTTTACCAGTCAGGTTACACTCGACGATCTACCTGGCATGAGATATCACTCAACAGTCTCCAAAGTGTGTGTATTATATCCTATCCATCTGCATTTCCTTCATCGTATTTCAGTATATTATAAATCCCCATAGTGTAATTTATAACAGCACATTTAAGCGAACAATAGTGTTTTCAATTAGATCTCATCAGGCCTAACTCTAATATACATAAGTTTACAAATAAAATCCAAATATAAACCAATCATGGTGTTCGGTCTATAGGATAATAAGATGGTGAATATAAATTGTGCAATTAGTCATAATAGTAGTAATGATAATAATAATAATAATGGTTGTATCAATAATAAAGATGAAAAAATGAGGCAATCTGTGATAACACGAATAATGAAAAACAGCATGATTAAACAAAAAAATGTTCAGGTGGAAGTAGTCGATAAAGGCTAGTAAAAACAAATGGACCGATTAAGTAATGTTAGATTGTAAGGGAAGTAAGTGAGACACGTTTATATTGAAGATAAGATTAAGGGATGATAAGAAAGGGGTTGAAAATATAAACAAGAGGTGGTGTAGAAGTCGTTAGTTGGTTATGTCTTAATAGGCCAAGGGAGCGATAATGGCTGTACGAGCTTCTTTTGAATGCATAGTTTAGGTTTACTATAGTTCGAATGCCTATCGCCTGCCTCAGCTGTGTGCTGTAGACGAATACGAAGTCTTTCAACATGAGCTAATATAAGTTAGAGAACCATTGGATAACCTGGGAGTACTGGACAGCTGTTTCGTTCTAGTTTTGAACTCTTCATCTGAAGAGCTCATGATGAAATCCTGTAACCAGTCAAATCCGTACAAATCCACACGAAGTCTATTGGAAAGATTCGGAATGATACGATAAATTACTTCGAAGGCTCTGGTTTTCTCCACTACATGACCACTATCAATTGAATGTGACAAAATTAAGCTGCGGTATGTTTTAGTTAGTCCCTTGCCAAACTAAGATGGGAGATGTTCACTAACACGTCGGTTGGCTAAGCTGTCTAGTAGTACACCCAACATAACTGTCACCGCAGGTGTAGTTGAATTGAAAAATGCACATAGATGGGGCATAACTATCGAGCTTGTCCTTCGTTTGCGCCCCAATCATTCATCGGCTAGAGAATGACAAATATAGGTGTGCTGCGTAAAATGCTTTTCGTATACTCCGTGAAGGTCTTTGGAATAAAATCTTACTTGATAAGTCACCATTAAATTGTAACTTAATAAATATAGGCTTTTCACGTACAGTCAGAGTCTCAGGTTTTCTCTCTGATGTTTTCATATGTTTCTTTATGAAACTACTCCGATAGCCCACCTCCGTCAAATAATCGTGAATATATTCAAATTCATTTTGTAAGAAGTCATCCGTTCAAATCTTTCTTGCTCTGCTCGCAAGACATTTAAAAACATTCCTTTTATATTTAATGGGCACGTAACTAAGTAAGTATATGTATTGCCCTGTGAGTGTGCTTTTTTTATACACGCTTCTCCAAAGTGACTGATCTTCTCTCCTACTTAGCAGGACATCCAGAAAATGTAGTTTATTCTCCTGCTCCTCTTCATCGTATATATTGAACAACAGTTTTCTGGTTGGTTCTATCACACACTCCTTCGTTGTTAATTCTTTTCCGCTGGTCATCTAATCTTCTGTATGAAACCAGTCTGCAGCAGCCTATTAGAAGTGATTTTCCTGATACACTTATCAAGTTTTTGACCTGTATAGAGAAGAAATGACTGACGTAACATTGCTATTGAAAATTCGTATCTTACTCCGAACTGACCACAGGATGATGAATGTCTGCCATATCTTTTCACGTTTCTTGTTATGACATCCGGATCTGTGTAGCCTGTAGTTGAAACGATGTTTCCTAGATAAGTGAAGGAGAGTTCAATTTTTATTCCTTCACGTTCCCATTAGAACATAAAGAGGTCTTCAAGATGGAGGCTTGAAATTCTGGTAACAATGGTACTTATTTTTTTACAGGACAGGGATGCTAGCTTCATGCCCAACCTTCCTTCTTTACCAGTCTTATTACTGGATTAGCGAGGCAAAGGAACAAGTCAGTGGCCATAGGTCAAGCGTCGAACCTTATGTGGCGTGGTATATGAGTATTCTACCGCTGTGCCACCCACACACAAGTAAAGGAGGTGAACTCTTTCAAATTTTTTCCCTTGATAATGATGACTGGCACTATTGCATTGCTAATTGGTTATCTTCTTCACAAATGTGTCCTGTATATTCACTTGTAGTTCTGTCTCGCCAAAAAATCCTGCTGGTTTGTTGGTTTTCGCCTGTAAGCCTACGAGTTTATATGAAAAACCACTGAAAATACTCATTGAGTTATGAAGAAAATAAAAGACAAATTCACCGAAGAAAATGCTTCTTTATCGACGAAACCATCTCTTCAGAGGCTGACTATACAGTCGTAATTATACTTACAAAAAGAAATATATAGTGGTCTATTATTGAGTAATAGGGGTTGGGTGACATAGTTGATACAATTACTCAGAAGTGGCTTTACAAGTGAAAATTAAACGTTGTAATTTACGTGGTACTCAACGGAACATAGATAGAAATTTGATAAGGTTGAAATCGCTGTTGAGTGAGAATAGATGTGGTAGTTGAGTGTCGATTTATCAAGTGTGAAGAGGGTGTGGAATGTACAGAAGGAGCATATGAGAGTGATAATAGTGAATTGATTAATTAATAAAGCAAAAGCAAACTGAGAGTAAATTAAAAATTAAAAAAGAAGAGAAAATTATCAAACTTTATTTTACAGGGAACAATTAGTGAAGAGGTTAAGACCAAGGTAGAGGAAGGGACTGGACAAACCTTTTCTGTACACAAAGTTCAGGGTTGTATTGACGAATTGCCAACGCCTCCGCCATACACAAATGCTAAAACCTGACGCCCTTTTTACAATTCGGCTTCACTTTGTAGATGATGTTGAAAAAAGACGACTCTGGTGGAGCTACATGACCTGAGTTCACCAGTTGCTCGAGAACTGAGCTAGTAATTGTCTTGCATTGGCCCTTTGCTAACCATGCAGGATAATGTTCACAGATGCGTTTGGAAAGCTTACGCTTTGTGCAGGCGGCCAATAAAACAAGCTCCACACGAGCAGGTGAATTTATAAACACACATTGACGCTTCACTAGTCGTTCCCTGTAAAATAAAGTTTGATAATTTTCTCTTCTTTTTTAATTTTTAATTTACTCTCAGTTTGCTTTTGCTTTATTAATTAATTAATTCACTATTATCACTCTCATATGCTCCTTCTGTACATTCCACACCCTCTTCACACTTGATAAATCGACACTCAACTACCACATCTATTCTCACTCAATGGCGATTTCAACCTTATCGAATTTCTCTGTTTGTCCCCATGTGAGTACCACGTAATTTACAACGCTTAATTTTCACTTGTAAAGCCACTTCTGAGTAATTGTACCAACTATGTCACCCAACCCCTATTAGTCAATAATAGACCACTATATATTTCTTTTTGTAAGTATAAATACGACTGTATAGTCGGCCTCTGAAGAGATGATTTCGTCGATAAGGAAGCATTTTCTTCGGTGAATTTGTCTCTTATATGAATAAGTGCTAATAGTGGTAGCTAGTGATACTTTTAGTGTGCTATTTTAATATTTGTATTTTTTTTCCATACACACACATTAGCATTAAAAATAATATCTCATGTTAACAAAAAGAAAAATTAATTAGGTAAAAATTTAAGCTAATCATTTCAGGAGAATGTAAACTGTCATTGGAATGACAAGTAAACGTTCGTCTTCTTATGAAATTATACCTTTCAATGCATGCATGATTCACGCTCCACTTGAATGAAATAATAACATATACAATGCATGTAGATAAAAATCAATAAAATCAATCAGGAATGTTTCAAATTTATTGATCAGTTATAAGATATATATATATATATATACATGTATAATTTAATGTATTGTTATTATAAATAAAGATGAATAATTGATTAAGGATACTCTTTTATAAAATTCAAAAGACTAGGATTAATGAATTCCATAGCATACCATATCAGTTTATTTGATTTAATTAACACACAGAGTTATGTGTCAGACAGTGCACATGGAGTGAGTGAATGAGTGAGTGAGTGAGGTCACAGAAATACACTGCGCTGAACGACCGACAAGAAGACTTAACAAGATCTGGATTTCACGTGTGCATGTTATATTTTCGCCATCGACAATTATTCATCCCATCCAACAGTCATACGACAATGCTGCATGCCAAGTAATTCACAACGGAAGATTACTCGATCCTTCGAAGTG